>CM019069.1:48674344-50067547 GCA_009667805.1 Leptobrachium leishanense
CATGTAATTATTTCATATATTTTTGCCTAGCTATTATCTGACTCACCGCAGGTAGCTGCAGGATGTTGTGTTTTTTGTATTTTTTTCACTTTTTTACTGTATTCATTTACTTCCTTCACATTTCACTAATAATAGGTCTGGTTAGTAAGATTAAGGTTTATTTTCAAAAAAGGAAATATGTTTAGATTATAAACTGCATTAATTAGACATGATTTAATTTAATTGTGAGATGCAAATGCATGAGCGTCTACCTGACATTACTCTTGATGCTTATTTGCAGCACCTAAGGCTAGGGTCAGACGAAAGCATTTTTCCCCGCGAACGTGAAAAAGTGCGTCCGAACGCATTGACGTATTTTTTCACAGAATGCGCAAAAACGGTCAGACGACGCGCATTGTCGGTCGTGATTTTGTACGGATCGTCAACAAAACTCTTTTTGCGTCTGGACGTTATGTAGGCTGGACATTAGCAGCATCTGACATCTCCTAATCACGCAAACACGCCGCTATGCCGCAGCTGCGCACTCAGTACGTCAGTACTAGCGGTTCAGCGTTCTCAGAAAAATGCGTTCAAATTCCACTTGCGTTGCACGGCCGGACTTTTGTGCTGCCGTACATCGTATATTGGCCGTCATTGCCCGTCATCTGCTGCTAGTAGACATGTGCATTCGTTTTAGTACTAAAACGATTTAGTCAGAATTTTGGGATAATTTAGTTTTCGTATGACTCAAGAGAAACGAAACTGCTCAGTACAAAAAACGAAAGAAACTAAAATAAAATCCACTACATTTTAGTTTCAGTCCTTTTTGTGATATTACATTGAGTGAAGGAGACCAGCAATGAAGAGCGCAACATCCGAAGTTCTGCACCCTCCACATGCCAATGCAGTAGGATGTTCTATACAGAGAGGGGCATTAATTAATGCAGGAGGATGTTCTATACATTATACAGAGAGGGGTATTAATGCAGGAGGAGGTTCTAAACATTATACAGAGAGGATCCTTTTTTTTCAGCCCTTTAAATCCAGTGGCTGTGAGCACGGAGATCGGCTGCTTGTTACATTATCTATCAGTACAATGTATCAGGCTCAGTTGTTACAGTAACTGACTGTTAGACATGTGCACAGCACAAAATTTCGTTTTGAACTAATGCATTAGTACTAAAATGCAATTTATTTAGTTGCTAAAGAAATTCGTTTTCAGTTCTTTAGTATGAAAACTAAATTTCATTCATCCGAAAACCAGTGGATACAATTACTATTGTAGTGGCTCCTCAGAGGGCTGAGATCGCTGCTTGTTACAGTATCTCTCACTCTCAGCACAATGTGGGCCATATTATATAGCTGGTGCTAACATAACCAGAGCTGTTGTAAACTTCCCAGAGCTATTATAGCCTATGGAGGTTTTCAGTTACAACAGCTCTGGTTAAGTTAGCACCAACATTGCAATACTGCCCCGTGTCAGGCAAAGCTGTTACAGTAACTGACTGCTGCTCATCACAGCGCTCAGAGTTTCAGTAAAACTAGTAAATAATATTTTTATATATATAAGACGTTAGAACAATATTATTTTCTTGTTTTACTGAAACTCTGAGCGCTGTGATGAGCAGCAGTCAGTTACTGTAACAGCTGAGCCTGATACATTGTACTGAGAGATAATGTAACAAGCAGCCGATCTCCGCGCTCACAGCCACTGGATTTAAAGGGCTAAAAAAAAAAAAGGCTCTCTGTATAATGTTTAGAACATCCTCCTGCATTAATTAATACCCCTCTCTGTATAATGTATACAACATCCACCTGCATTAATTAATACCCCTCTCTGTATAATATATAGAACATCCTCCTGAATTAATGTCCCTCTCTGTATAGAACATCTTCCTGCATTGGCATGTGGAGGGTGCAGAACTTCGGATGTTGCGCTCTTCATTGCTGGTCTCCTTCACTCATCAATATAATATCACAAAGAGGACTGAAACTAAAATGTAGTGCATTTTATTTTAGTTTCTTTCGTTTTTTGTACTGCGCAGTTTCGTTTCTCTTGAGTCATACTAAAACTAAATTATCCCAAAATTCTGACTAAATCGCTTTAGTACTAAAACGAATGCACATGTCTACTGACTGTAACAGCGCTCAGAGTTTCAGTAAAACAAGGAAATAATATTGTTCTAACCTCTTATATATAAAAATATTATTTACTAGTTTTACTGAAACTCTGAGCGCTGTGATGAGCAGCAGTCAGTTACTGTAACAGCTTTGCCTGACACGGGGCAGTATTACAATGTTGGTGCTAACTTAACCAGAGCTGTTGTAAACTGAAAACCTCCATAGGCTATAATGGCTCTGGGAAGTTTACAACAGCTCTGGTTAAGTTAGCACCAACTATGTAATATGGCCCACATTGTGCTGAGAGTGAGAGATACTGTAACAAGCAGCGATCTCAGCCCTCTGAGGAGCCACTACAATAGTAATTGTATCCATTGGTTTTCAGATGAATGAAATTAGTTTTCATACTAAAGAACTGAAAACGAATTTCTTTAGTAACTAAATAAATTGCATTTTAGGACTAATCCATTAGTTCAAAACGAAATTTTGTGCTGTGCACATGTCTAGCTGCTAGTGCGGCCATAATTATGTGCGCCAGAACGCACGTTAAAAGTGCGCTGGTCTGACCCCAGCCTTATACCTAAAGCCTGAAAAAGCTCTGTGAATTATTTCATACGCAAAAGTCCTCGAATGACATGAAAATAAGACAATTAATGGTGTGACAATTAGTGCAATTATTGGCATTCGATTATTATTTTTATCCCCCATTCATTATGTGTACCTTTTACTTTCATGGATTAGCGGGGGTGATCAGTCTTGGCCCTCCAGATATTTCAGAAATGCATTTCTCACTATGCTCAGCAAACGTAATGAGTGGCTGGGCATCATGGGAGATGTACAGTAGATCCGAAATACCTGCAGGTCCAAGGTTGCTGACCTCTTGTCAGGGCCGCTGGCTCCTCGGTGTCTGGTGCAGCTGCCTCCCCCCACCGGGCCAGTGCTCAGAGCGGGTCCTTGATACCCCACCATGGGCCCGAGGTTGCAGGCCCAGCTCAGGCTCCAGAATGGGCACATGCACGGCCAGGCTCCACCAATATGGCGGCCGGCCCGCGGCGCACGTCATTGACGTCATCAGCGTCCCATGCAATGGGGAGGAGCTCTTAAAGTATTTAAGCACTGGGAATCCATTCAGTCCTCGCTCCACTATTGTAGCAGTTCCCTTGTGTCAGCTCTCCCTGCTTAGTATCCAGTCTATTGATATGCTGTGTATGACCCAGAACGTGACCCCGTATTCCGAGAACCGCTCCTGCACTGACCCGACCTGTGACCCCGACTACGAGTATTCCCACGTCTCCTTGGGCTCCTTAAATATTTCACCTAGGATCCCTGACACCCCTTGATCAAGTGCTCAAACGTACCTGTAATTATTGTCAATGTAAACATAACTATATATGTCTAATGGATTAAGAGACTTGTAGTCTTGGATCTGCTACATGATTGTGTTTAAATAAAAAATGACTGACCCTATTCCAGGTGAAATGGTAATACGGAGCGGCTAATGACAAAATTCATTGCAAGCTGTTATCCATCCCTTTTACCGATCCTGTTAGGAGTGCGCCACCATGATAGTGGCTCGACCCATTACATATGGCAGCTACTAACAGTTACCGGCAGTGCTGGTAGAGCCTCCTGGACCCAATACAACTCCATGGAGACTGGAGAGAGCCCTAACTAATCTCACTGGGCTGGCGGATGAAACCAGGGAACTACTTGTTCTCAGTGTCCTTCTGCTTGTGGTGAGAGGGGGCAGCGGATTGCACCTTCCTCTGCACTGTGGGACAAGAGGCGAGTATTAGTTTTTGCAGTGGACTTTATATGGTGTCCCAGGTTTTAGCAGCGAGTAGGGTTTTTCCGTTATTACCAGCTGCAAGCAAGAATAACATGCAACCTTGCAATAGTTTGTGGTTCTCCGGCTGCCTGCACACTAGTGCTTCCTATACAAAGTGTACCAATCGTTATCATACAGTAAGCTGGCACAACAGCTGAACCACAAGGGATGTTTGGCTGTAATAGGAGAAACGCGTCTACAAGTAACGTTTATGGGCAATATTCCAAAGTTGGTGCTAATTTAACCACAGCTGTTGTAAACGTAACAACTCCATAGACTATAACGCTCTGGTAAGTTTACAACAGCTCTGGTTAAGTTAGCACCAGCTTCGGAATAGAGCCCTTGGGTTTTTATACGTAACAGCTCGCTCGTTAATCTTAAAGTCTCGGTTTGGAATAGGACCCTACATAGACAGACTGACAGATTTAATTAAGTAAAATAATCTTAAGGATTATTTTGTTTATGGTCTAAAATATACATTTACTATTGTCGACAGGTGATAGATCACTAGTTTCTCAGCAGGAAATCCTTTTTCTCCCTCTGAATTTTGGGGATTATTCAGAGAGCACCGAAATGTCTCCGACATTTCAGTGCTCTCTCGTTCCCCGCACTTCCCTGCACTTCGGGGAATCAAAGTTCCCCATCCTGAAGTGAATTCAGAATTCACCGCAAGGTCCCCGGAGTACAGGGAAAACCCGCCGCAAACCCACCAAAACCCATCCGGAACTGCCATAAAAAACACGCCGGAAAAAGCCGACGAGCCACCGATCACAGCGCAGACCAGCCACCGGAAAAAGCCGACAAGCTGACGAACGGGGTAAAAAACCCCCCAAACAATATGATTCAAAGTGCCACAATTGAAACGCAGTTTGCAAAAAAGTTACCGCACGAAAATGCTTGGAATTAATATATAAGGTTCTATGAATAATAAGGTCTGTTACAGGAAAACTATTTTGAAAAACGGGGACAAAAATGCTAAAAAAATCCCAAAAAATGCCTATACAATCCTAAAAAAGAAATAAGGAGACTTTTTGTGCAGATTAAAAGAATTAACGGTTTAATAAATATTTAATAAAAACGGGAATATTTTTATCATTGAAACCTATGGGATTCACCTGATTAAACCTGCCGAATGAAACCACTGAACATCAGGGCATTTCACTGACATTTCTCTGCTGTTCGGTGTTCTCTGAATAGATGAACCATTGCTTCTCTATGAGGATTTCACTGCCGTCGAACAGCACCGTATTTCGCTAACAATTCGCCAATATTTGGCGAACTGCCTGCTTTTGGATAGTCGAATGGCTCTGTAATTGCACCGTAAGGGGAAATTTACTGTTCGGTGCAATTTTGGAGCCAATTCGACTCTCTCTGAATAACCCCTTTATTGAATAGAACGGATAGTCTAGAAAGTGGTTCCCAACCATGGTCTTCAAGTACCCCCAACAGGTCAGGTTTGCCAGATATCTGAGGCACAGCACAGGTGATATGATTTGCTGCTCAGTGATTGCAGGATTCAGTCTGCATTTCCCCAAGGAAATCCTTAAAACCTGCCTGTTGGGGGGACTTGAGGACCGCGGTTGGGAACCATTGGTCTAGAACTTTGAGAGGGTATAGGAAATTCCTTATCTATCTATGTTCACATCTCCTATTACCAGGGGACAATGGCGTGTGCAACCCATTTCATTAGGGTGTTCACCCATGGAACATTTATTAATTACATATCTAAGCTTTGATAATTTTGTACGGGGCAGTTATTTTTAGTTGGGAATAACCAATGTTTATACAATGATGCAGTTAATGTTCATGCTGTTTATCATGAACCAGCTAAGAAACATCCAAAATATCTATGAAGTGGTTTAAGATGAAACCTTCACCCAAAATTAGGGTATGCCTGGGCACACCAGGCACACCCTGTATGCACACCTATGCAGGGGTGTGCCTGGTGTCCGTGGCCTCTATAGGTGCCTATACCCAACCCAGGGCTCATGTTCTCCAGCCACATATATTGTTAAAATCTGCGATCGCAAGGTACTGCTTATTTAAGGCTCGTGGTCAGTGTGCGCTTACCAGCAACAATACTCGTTACTGTGCTTACTACAGACCCCGAGGTGTATGTGTTGTCTCTTACCATCTGAAGGTACCGCTGACCTGCTCCCGATTATCAGCAAACGTTAAAGCAACTTGTTTCCTGACTGCCCTGCAGTCCGCGCAATTCACCAACTGTCTGATTTATCTGTGTTTCCCTGCATGTGCTCTATCAGTCTCGAAACCTTTAGTGCTTAGTAGCGACTCAGTATATTGTTCAACCTTGCTGCCACAAGTGTCTGATTCTGTGAATAACAATCGGTGTTTAAACGTCAAAAGGATTTCTCAGCCCTTAAGGATCTCAACTCCGTGACTATCTAGTGGGCGCTACTCCCCTCGTTACACCAGGGCTGTCTGCTTTCTGATTCTGGTTTCTATGTTCGTTGGTTATTTTGTCTCATTCCCCTTGGCTGTTGTAAAGCGATGCGGATACTGTTGGTGCTATATAAACAATGATAAATAAAAATAATAAGGGTTGCTTTAAAAAGTATAAGAATACATTGTCTCTATTTTGCCACTAGATGGCAGTAGTGCTCTATACAATTTCCCCCCCCAGTAAATTTCCACCTGGTTTCTAAGCTTGGTTGAACCTGATGTATAAGGTCGTATTTCTTTCCTTTTTTAATTTTAATTACATTTTGAAACTGGACATTGTTAAATAGTGTGCAACGGCTCATCAGACGCAACTGTTCTGATTAGTATGATTAAAAAAAAAAAAATCCCCAAATTCAGATTCCGCACGGCTCATCATCATTTTACATATGAAAGACATCATCTTACAGTAATAGTGTATTGTGCCATAAATTAGGATTACTATTCTTATGTAAATAACATTAAGCAGATGTTTTATAATTCACCTTAAATTACAACATGAATATATATATATTTTTTAAACTAGGATAATCAGTTTGCATTGCCAAGAAGGTGCTGAGAAAAGTAACTGCGTTGATACCGAGGATTGGTAACCGCAAGAGGCTAGAGTTATCCTTATAACTGGATAAACTAGGCAGTTGTGGAAGGCCTCGCTCAAACAAGGGCCTCCTATGGCTGTGTGGAATGTCGATATGCATATGGCATCCACATAAATGCACTCCTATAGTCATATCTCCTGTATACCAAGTGAGCTGCGTCAGCTTCGAGCCTTGACTAAGGCAAGACACCCTCTTGCAGATGCTGCCTGAGAGTTGTGGGAGCAGATTATACTCGGGTCTCGTAGATGAAGTTTTCTCCGTGCTACCATGTTTCAATGGTTTACACTGTGCCCACAATCAACTGCTCACCTCTCTCTTCTGACATCATTCGCCAGTCTTCCTCTGTCTTTGACCTGAGCGGGCCCCACCGTAGAGCAGGCCACTAGTGCTGTTGCTCGTCCTCAGGACCCTCACAAACCCCCCTTTCTCTCACTATAAGTTTATAGGGTCATCCAGACGTGGACCCCTTGCTTGATGTGCCTAGAGTGGTGTCAGCTATACCCTCCTGACGAGGTCTAACAAGGCCGAAACGATCGTCGACGGTTTCTGCACCTCACGTGCAGGGATGACGTCCTTGGCAATCAGTACTGGCCACCCTCATTGGGTGAGAGCAGACTGATTTGCATATGGAGCATTCATACCTGTAATGGCACAATCGAGCTAAAACCTTGTGAGACCTGAGCGGGCCCCACCGTAGAGCAGGCCACTAGTGCTGTTGCTCGTCCTCAGGACCCTCACAAACCCCCCTTTCTCTTCCTCTGTCTTTGCTATGATGTCTCAAGAAGACCTTCAATATTGTATCCACCCTTTGAAACACTTGTTATGTTTATCTGTCACATTCCACACCTTTATGTCTGCCTTTTGATAGAAGCTTGCCTTAAACAGCTTTAATATTGCAACAAACAGAATCAAAACATTGATCGCTTTGCTAGGGTGTCTCTAGGCGGCGGCGCAGTGCCTTTTTTTCTTTCTTGGAGCTTCCTTCTCAAGCAGTTTATCTTCTCCTTTCTGTTGACGCCCCTTATTATTCTATCATAACAAACCTCTACCTATAGTGTAAACTAAAAAAGCACAGGGGCCATCTAGAACATTTATAAAGCTAGGTAGTATGTCTTACACCAAAACAACATCTAGAACCATTTCAGTTAAACAAGCTTCTTGTGAGTCCTGCAAAACTTACAGGTCTATTCACTAAAGGGTGAAGTCGGGAGAATTGGCAGGAGAAGAGAATAATCTAGACCAAATAGCCGTAAAGTGAGATAAATGGGAGAAATTGTTCTCTTATCCTGCCAATTCTCCTGATTGCACCCTTTAGTGAATAGACCTGTTGGACGTAAGGTTGATGGAGGTTTAAAACCGATTGACATCTAGATGAGCAGTTCCTTATGCATGGCCCACAACATTGAGCACCGGGAGATTGTTAATTCAGGTGGTTACCAATTAGAAAAGGTCTCAATGCGACAGTCTAAACAGAATGATATTGAGTCTGCAAAGCTAGGTCTTACAGTTGTAGCTCTCAGCAATCCGTCTGGTGCATATACCGTGGGGTGTCACACCAAGGAGCATAAAGGCACCTGCCAATGTTTTCCCTTCTTTGTCCAGAGAAGTTTGTCCGTTCCCTCATTCATCATGCTTTTTGGCTTGGCCGACAACAACTGCCATAAAGGAACTATCTCTCCAAAATAATGGACTGGTGCCGAGAAGCTATATTATACCAGAAACATGGCTGCAGATGAGATCTTTACTAACAAATTGAGTTTTTGCATGCTGCTGGATTAGCACCTGCCCTGGAATCTGGTGCTAAAATGGGGACCCTACATGGAAACTTACAGGCGCAGGTTTTCCCCATTAGAGTCAACATTTTAGCGCCAAGTACGGAATAATGCCCTAAGTATGGGAGAAAACAATGACATTACAGCATGTCCTTTCCATGTAACAATGGAGCTGTTGCTGTAGCAATGGTGACTAAAAACTGTTACTTGCTGAGCCATGTCCAAGCCATGTTTTATAAGACTTTGCTCTAAAATTGCATTTTATGTCAAAACGAAAAGTGTCAGTTCTACGCACGTTTTATTATAATATCAACGCAGTTGTTTTCAGTTGTTTCATGACAAATCCTCAGCATTCTGGTGCTTCCTTAACGTCTCTGCACTTATCATGCTCAACCTTCTCAAGGAACTGAGCAAGAGAAAATGGATTATGCCCTCAATAACAAACGGCGAGTGATTCGACTGATACAAATGTGGGCCAGTCTGCACGGAGACACACTACGGGAGGATGAGGCGGCCATGGCTTTCCTCGAAGTAAGTAATTTAGTCTACGATAAGATCCTTTGTGACCTATACTGGTTGGTAGTATTTATATAATGCATTATTTTGGCTATAGACAAAAACCTGACCTTCGATTTTATTAAACGTTATCTTTTCATGTTGTAAGACCAGTGTGCAAATGTTTAGAAACATAGAAAAATGTCGGCAGATAAGAACCTTTCGGCCCATCTAGTCTGCCCAATTACATGGATACTTTACCTGGATTTATCTTTTGTTTAGGATAGCCTTATGCCTATCCCATGCTTGCTTAAATTCAATCACTGTTTTGGCCTCTACCACTTCAACTGGAAGGCTGTTCCATGTATCCACCACCCTCTCAGTAAAATAATGCTTCCTGATGCAGATGCTTTAGTTGAGGAGCACCATATTTTAACTCAACGAGAAGACCTGTGCAACAAGTGAACGCTTTTATGTATTTCTCATATATCAGTTTTGCAAGGGGCTCTATTAACTGCTTCGCGCAAAAGTGTACGCGCAGTGCTATTTTTTTGTGCACAGCGTTAAACGTAAACGTGCGTAAATTAACGCTGGTATTAAAATCCGAGCGCATTTTTCCATCCGTCAAAAAATAACACGCGTAACAAAGAAGCGCAAAAACGCGTGCGCATTAACGGTGCGCGCAGAAATCGGTGGGCAGACTGTTTTTTTCACGCGATTCAGCCAATCAGAATTAAGAACCACAATTGTCTCCCGTTCAGTTTTTGCACCTGTCAAAATGGATCTGAGTATATATGCTGTAGCAATAATAAAAACACGCACAACTTCTCCATTTTATTGTTTGGGTATGCGTAGAATGTGTAACTATACAGTGCTGTATTTTTTTTTTTCGGGCTGGTGTATTTGGTTTCGGCAGGGCCGGCCCAAGACATTGTGCTGCCTGGAGCGAAGTCAAATGCTGCCCCCCCCCACCACCACGTAACCCCAAAATACGCCCACGTGACACATCCATTGTGTTAGATCATGATATATATCGCCAGCTCACATGGGTAAATATTGACAGCCCAGCTCACATGGGTATATATTGCCAGCTCACATGGGTAAATATTGACAGCCCAGCTCACATGGGTATATATTGCCAGCTCACATGGGTATATATTGCCAGCTCACATGGGTATATATTGCCAGCTCACTTGGGTATGTATTGCCCACAGTCTCATGGGTATATATTGCCAGCCCAGCTCACATGGGTATATATTACCAGCTCACATGGGTATATATTGCCAGCTCACATGGGTATATATTGCCAGCCCAGCTCACATGGGTATATATTGCCAGCCCAGCTCACGTGGGTATATTTAGTTGCCCCAGCTCACTTGGGTATCTCTCATGGGTATATATTATATGCTTGGGTATGCTACCCCCCCAGCTCACATGGGTATATATTGCCAGCCCAACTCATGTGGGTATATATAGTTGCCCCCAGCTCACTTGGGTATCTCTCATGGGTATATATTGTATGCTTGGGTATGCTGCCCCCCCAGCTCACATGGGTATATATTGCCAGCCCAACTCATGTGGGTATATATAGTTGCCCCCAGCTCACTTGGGTATCTCTCATGGGTATATATTGTATGCTTGGGTATGCTGCCCCCCCCCCCGCTTACTTTTGCAGACACTCGGCGCTGGCAGTGGCTGGTCCAGTCCTCCACTGCATGCTGAAGAGGAAGACAGAAGATCTATCCGCAGCTGCTGCCCGCGCTCCCGTGGACGCATGCCTGGCATGCGCGTGGGAGGGTGGGCGTGGTCAGAGGAGGCACGCAGTGTAGCCACACGGTGGCTGCCAAAGTAGATGTTGCCGCTGCACTGGTGAAAAAATAGTGAATCGTGAGCGTCGGAAGTCAAGATGGCGGCGGCGGTGGCAAAATTTGCCGCTGTGCAATATTTGCCACCTGGTGCAAGCGCTCCGCCCTGCTCCATTGTCGGGCCGGCCCTGGGTTTCGGCCAGGACGTTCAGATTTGCCATTAACACCAGCTTTTAAAAGACGTTAAAATTATGCACGCAAATGTTGTCCGTTAAAATTTGCGCATAGATTGTAACACCATCTGCGTACCAGCGCAGAAACGCATTTGCGCTCACAATGTTAAGTATAGGACGCGCAACGTACATTACGCTCGCAAAGGGTTTGCACAGGTTAACCAGCGGTAGACGTTAACGTGCATTTTTTGCGTGGACATTGTAATACGACGTTCTGCGCGAAGGGTTTTTCCCCTCGCGTTAATGCGTTTTGGCGCATGCGTTAACGTTTGCGCAAAGCAGTTATTAGAGCCCAAGATGTTTCCATTATGCATTAAACCAGTGGTAACAAAACCCTGCTCCTCAGGTCCCCCTAACAGGCCAGGATTTCCAGGTGATACGATTTTCTGCTCAGTGATTGCAGGATCCAGTCTGCATTTCCCCAAGGTGATCCTTAAAATCTGCTCTTTCAGGGGAACTCGAGGACCGGGGTCCAGACCACTGCATTAGAACAACTGTCTTAATGTTTGACCAAACTTGACTGCCCATTTTTCGATACACTGCTTTAGAATGACCTTCGATATTTGTGGTTCTTCTTCAGATACTTCACTTTTCCGTTCTTTTTCTTTTCGTTTCTAATTCCAAAGTCTATTCAATTTGTGAATGTATAGAGAAAACAGAAATCACAAATTTGGAAGACCATGACATGTCAAAATGAATGACATACATACCTTTGTCAAAGTACTTAACACTAGAAGGCACAGCCGTCCAATAATTACGTCATGGGCTGGAATGAGGATTATGCGGTAGGCTTGGAATGGGAAGAACCAGGGGTCAAGTGGTAAAGAAAAAATAAATAACTGTAGGAACTAACCAAGATTTCTGTCACCCAATTAACATTTAGCAACTCGTACTTAAGACAATCATACATTCAAATCTGATATATTTATGAAAATATGTGATTAATCATATATTTATTGTGACAGGGACACAAATGACTGAGCACCAAAACTCAAGCTTTATTGTGTATGAGACCAATGCGATCTTAGTTCCTTCTGCAAAAATAGCAGAGGAACTGCTCTCCCATGAGTTCCACCTCAACTTGACACCTGGGATGATGAACACAATGCTGCTAATTCGATGTGTGGCTTTGAAGAAAAGAATATCAGGGTTATTCAAAGAGAATCGAAAAGCCACCGCACGTTCGGTGACTTTTCGTTCTCTTCAATTCGGTACAATTTGGCAATCCCATTTCGGCGACCCTGCGGTGTATTCAGCAAGCAACAAAGGGCTGCTGAAATGCATGGAAAAGTCGCCGCAAACCCGCCGAAAACTCACTGCAAAACGAGGGCGAATGCACAGCGAAACCCACAAAAACATCTGGATTAACCCACCGAAAACACCGGAAAAACCCGAGCAGGAGCCGATCACACACAGCGCAGCCGCCGGATAAATCCGACATTGCAGACATACAGGGTTATCCAAAGAGATCCGAATTGCTTGAGAAAGGTAACCGAATGCTGAAAATCAGCGTTCGGTTACCTTTCCTGGCCATTCGGCTATCCAGAGAGCAGGCAATTCGCCAAATCCTGGCGAATTGCCTGCACATACGGTGACTGTTCGGTTCCTGTTCGAGGGCAGTGAAATCCCCATGAAAATGCACTGCTTCGGCTATTCAGAGAACACAAACCAGCAGTGAAAGGTTCCCCTAATGCCCTGCCATTCGGTGGTTTAATTCGGCAAATTTATTCAGGAGAATCCCATAGACTTCAATGTTAAAAATATTCCCGTTTTAATTCAATATCTAATAAACCGTTCATTATAAAATTCTGCAGCAAAAAGTCTCTGTATTTATAGATTTTTTAGGATACTTTAAGCATTTTTCAGATTTTTTTATTTTTTTTAAAAAGTCCGATTTTTTTTTTTTTTTTTTTTCAATTAACTTATTTTTTTTGTAACAGCCCTCTTTATTATCATTCCCTGGACCTCCTGTGAAAATTTCAGACATTTTCGCTCAGTAGTTTCTTTGCAAACAGCGTTTCTTTTTCCCAGATTCATACAAATGGTTTTTCTAATTTATTCACTGCCTCCTCTACGTCACAGCTGCTTCGGCTCTGTGTGATTCGGCTCATGTTCGGCTCCTGTTCGGCTCCTGTTCGGCTTTTTCGAAGGTTAATCCAGATGTTTTTGCTTGTTTTTAAGCATGCATTCGGTTAGTGTTCGTCAGGTTTTCGGCAGCTTTTCCCTGCAATTCGGGGACCCTGTGCTGTTTGCTGAATACACCGCAGGGTCACCGAAATGCAATCGGCAAAAGGAACCGAATTGAAGAGAACGAAAAGTCACCGAACGTGCGGTGACTTTTCGAATCTCTTTGGATAACCCTGTAAGGAGGTGAAGAAAAAAAAAACAGTCCGGTTGAATGTTTGAAAAGTGAAACGCTGTTTGCAAACAAACTACTGAGCGAAAATGACTGAAATTTACATATGAGATCCAATGAATGATAATAAAAAGGGGTGTTACAGAAAAAAGAAGATAAGTTTAGAAATAAAAAGAAAAAAAATCAGAAAAAAATTCCAGAAAAAATGCTTAAAAGGTCCTACAAAATCTACAAATAAAGAGACTTTTACTGCAGAATATTATAATGAACGGTTTATTAGAAATTGAATTAAAACGGGAATATTTTTAACATTGAAGCCTATCAGGGTTATCCAAAGAGATTCGAAAAGTCACCGCACGTTCGGTGACTTTTCGTTCTCTTCAATTCGGTTCCTTTTGCCAATTGCATTTCGGTGACCCTGCGGTGTATTCAGCAAAGAGCACAGGGTCCCCGAATTGCAGGGAAAAGCTGCCGAAAACCTGACGAAAACTAACCGAATGCACGCTGAAAACAAGCAAAAACATCTGGATTAACCTTCGAAAAAACCGAACATGAGCCGAACAGGAGCCGAACATGAGCCGAATCACACAGAGCCGAAGCAGCTGTGACGTAGAGGAGGCAGTGAATAAATTAGAAAAACCATTTGTATGAATCTGGGAAAATGAAACGCTGTTTGCAAAGAAACTACTGAGCGAAAATGTCTGAAATTTTCACAGGAGGTCCAGGGAATGATAATAAAGAGGGCTGTTACAAAAAAAATTAGTAAATTGGAAAAAAAAAAAAAAAAATCGGACTTTTTAAAAAAAATAAAAAAAATCTGAAAAATGCTTAAAGTATCCTAAAAAATCTATAAATAAAGAGACTTTTTGCTGCAGAATTTTATAATGAACGGTTTATTAGATATTGAATTAAAACGGGAATATTTTTAACATTGAAGCCTATGGGATTCTCCTGAATAAATTTGCCGAATGAAACCACAGAATGGCAGGACATTAGGGGAACCTTTCACTGCTGGTTTGTGTTCTCTGAATAGCCGAAGCAGTGCTTTATCATGGGGATTTCACTGCCCTCGAACAGGCACCGAACAGGCACCGTATGTGCAGGCAATTCGCCAGGATTTGGTGTATTGCCTGCTCTCTGAATAGCCGAATGGCCAGGAAAGGTAACCGAACGCTGATTTTCAGCATTCGGTTACCTTTCTCAAGCAATTCGGATCTCTTTGGATAACCCTGTATGAGATTCTCCTGAATAAACCTGCCGAATTAAACTACTGAATGGCAGGGCATTTCGGGAACCTTTCACTGCTGGTTTTTGTTCTCTGAATAGCCAAAGCATTGCTTCTCTATGGGGATTCACTGCCCTTGAACAGGCACCGAATGTGCAGGCAATTCGCCAAGATTTGGCGAAATGCCTGTTCTCTGGATAGCCGAATGGCCAAGAAAGGTAACCGTACACTGAATTTCAGCGTTTGGTTACCTTTCTCCAGCAATTCGGATCTCTTTGACTGACCCTGTATATTCCAGGAAAAAGTTGGAGAGTGACAAATGGAAAACAGTGTGATGGACCTGTGAGAGAGAGGAAGGAAGGGGGGAATTGGGAAAGATATAATGGAAAAAAATAGTGGGGGGATAAAGGGCATGATCTGCCTGGTAGTCTGTTCTTGAAAAGCATTCGAATTTACAAATCTGGACCAGTACCGCCATATTGGCTGTGCCTTTAGACATGGCCTTTTAGCTCCCTGAGTCAAACGACATATGTATGATTTTTATTTTTTGCATTATTTATACTTTCTCTTTTTATATAGAATATGAGAGAAAGCTGCTAATAGCAAGATATTTAAGGCAGTTCTATTCAATACCATCAGCCTGTATGGCCTCCGAGGCTCCATTATAAAGGGCACACCACAGGTGTGCGTTAAAAGTTCTTTAGATCCCATTAAATGTGAGAAGGGGGGAGAGAAGGTCTCGGGCCTGCATTTCTCTGTTAGCGATTCAAAGAGGAAATGTGTATCTCTTTACTGGCAGAATTCCTGTTTCCTCTCCCACACTTCATTACGAGCTTTTATAAATGTCAATATGTTGCAATTTTCTTAAGAGTCTTTACTATACAATGACTTCCAACTAAAAATATACATAATGATCGCGATAAGTGGGCAAGTAATTTAGAGGCATGATTTTTACACAGAACATGGATTTTACAGGTCTGTCTCCAAGAAATGCACTAGTAACCTGCAATTACACCGCACATGCCTGTTATTAGAGGGAGGGAACAATGATTTTATAGAGTTCTAGCATCCAGCTACCGGCTTCTACTCTATTAACCAATTACAGTTTCACTATGTCGCTTTGTGGAAGAATGAGCCGTGAACTCGCGTGACATCTATGCACGTGGCAGAAAAAATTCTCCTGCCGTTATCGGTCCTTATGAATTTTTTTTAATATAATTAAGTTGTGTATTTACTCATTTTATTTGTCGCTATGTTCATTATATATCATGTTATTGTGTTATCGTAAATGTGAATATTTATATTATAATCTTTTTCAATACTTTGCATAACGTGCAACACTTTGTTAACCCCTTCACTACCAAGCGCTCTTCGGTGTAAAAATAATATAATAGCATTTATTTCAAATATGGGACGGGACGGGACGATAACAACTAAACATAGAGTAAAATAGAAATTCCGAATGGAGATTGTTGTACTAGAATAGTTTAAAAAATATAAATGAAAATTTGCCCCTCTTTTACATTTTTTATGTATTTGTTTGTCCTTAACAGAAATGTTGTTGGAATGAAAGGTTCTGAATTCTAGATGGTGTCCCTTATTTTACACGTCACATAGGGTCTGCATTATTATCACGCAAAAATAAATTGTCTTTGTGTCAAATACAATAAATGAGATGCAGACATATAATAAAATATTCAGATCTCCTACTTATGGGGGTTTGTATTGATCATACTTAGATTATTAACAATGCAGCTTCCAGAAAATACCAATAGAATATAAAAATATCTGTATGTGACATAATGCCTGCATATGGAAATTACAGTAACACCTTGTATCTGTACTGTAAAGGGATTTTCAGTCATTATAACCCCCTGACTCTTATCCCTGTAGAGCAGTGAATAACCGCAGAGCTCTCCTTGTATTCTGCCCTCTCCCTGAATATTGTAATACAGCAGTGAGTGACCCCAGAGCTCTCCTTGTATTCTGCCATCTCCCTGAATATTGTAATACAGCAGTGAGTGACCCCAGAGCTCTCCCTGTATTCTGCCCTCTCCCTGAATATTGTAATACAGCAGTGAGTGACCCCAGAGCTCTCCCTGTATTCTGCCCTCTCCCTGAATATTGTAATACAGCAGAGAGGGACCCCAGAGCTCTCTCTGTATTCTGCCCTCTCCCTGAATATTGTAATACAGCAGTGAGTGACCCCAGAGCTCTCCTTGTATTCTGCCCTCTCCCTGAATATTGTAATACAGCAGTGAGTGACCCCAGAGCTCTCCTTGTATTCTGCCCTCTCCCTGAATATTGTAATACAGCAGTGAGTGACCCCAGAGCTCTCCCTGTATTCTGCCCTCTCCCTGAATATTGTAATACAGCAGTGAGTGACCCCAGAGCTCTCCCTGTATTCTGCCCTCTCCCTGAATATTGTAATACAGCAGAGAGGGACCCCAGAGCTCTCCCTGTATTCTGCCCCCTCCCTGAATATTGTAATACAGCAGTGAGTGACCCCAGAGCTCTCCCTGTATTCTGCCCTCTCCCTGAATATTGTAATACAGCAGTGAGTGAGTGACCCCAGTGCTCTCCCTGTATTCTGCCCCCTCCCTGAATATTGTAATACAGCAGTGAGTGACCCCAGAGCTCTCCCTGTATTCTGCCCTCTCCCTGAATATTGTAATACAGCAGTGAGTGACCCCAGTGCTCTCCCTGTAGTCTGCCCTCTCCCTGAATATTGTAATACAGCAGTGAGTGACCCCAGAGCTCTCCCTGCATTCTGCCCTCTCCCTGAATATTGTAATACAGCAGTGAGTGACCCCAGAGCTCTCCCTGTATTCTGCCCTCTCCCTGAATATTGTAATACAGCAGTGAGTGACCCCAGAGCTCTCCCTGTATTCTGCCCCCTCCCTGAATATTGTAATACAGCAGTGAGTGACCCCAGAGCTCTCCCTGTATTCTGCCCTCTCCCTGAATATTGTAATACAGCAGTGAGTGAGTGACCCCAGTGCTCTCCCTGTATTCTACCCTCTCCCTGAATATTGTAATACAGCAGTGAGTGACCCCAGAGCTCTCCCTGTATTCTGCCCTGTCCCTGAATATTGTAATACAGCAGTGAGTGAGTGACCCCAGAGCTCTCCCTGTATTCTGCCCTCTCCCTGAATATTGTAATACAGCAGTGAGTGACCCCAGAGCTCTCCTTGTATTCTGCCCTCTCCCTGAATATTGTAATACAGCAGTGAGTGACCCCAGAGCTCTCCCTGCATTCTGCCCTCTCCCTGAATATTGTAATACAGCAGTGAGTGACCCCAGAGCTCTCTCTGTATTCTGCCCTCTCCCTGAATATTGTAATACAGCAGTGAGTGACCCCAGTGCTCTCTCTGTATTCTGCCCCCTCCCTGAATATTGTAGTACAGCAGTGAGTGACCCCAGAGCTCTCTCTGTATTCTGCCCCCTCCCTGAATATTGTAATACAGCAGTGAGTGACCCCAGTGCTCTCTCTGTATTCTGCCCCCTCCCTGAATATTGTAATACAGCAGTGAGTGACCCCAGAGCTCTCTCTGTATTCTGCCCTCTCCCTGAATATTGTAATACAGCAGTGAGTGACCCCAGAGCTCTCTCTGTATTCTGCCCCCTCCCTGAATATTGTAATACAGCAGTGAGTGACCCCAGAGCTCTCCCTGTATTCTGCCCCCTCCCTGAATATTGTAATACAGCAGTGAGTGACCCCAGAGCTCTCCCTGTATTCTGCCCTCTCCCTGAATATTGTAATACAGCAGTGAGTGACCCCAGAGCTCTCTCTGTATTCTGCCCCCTCCCTGAATATTGTAATACAGCAGTGAGTGACCCCAGAGCTCTCCCTGTATTCTGCCCCCTCCCTGAATATTGTAATACAGCAATGAGTGACCCCAGAGCTCTCCCTGTATTCTGCCCTCTGCCAGGTTATTGTAATGCAACAGTAAAGTTTCAGAAATTTTTGTTACAGTGAGATTTGGGGCTGCTATTTGCAGCTTGTTTTACAGAGGGACAGAAGTGAATTCTCACAGTGAATTTCATTTCTCACCAGTGGACACATTTATCCTGCCTTAAAAATGTATTCAAATGGGCTTTTGATATGTTATTGATTGTTTTTGTTGTATTACAACGCAAAATTGATTTAACTTGACTTTGATAATGAAAGGGTTAAAGATGCACGGTTCTTCGTGCATGACGGGTAAGAGATAATAGCATTAAATTATTCCATTGATAAGCATTAGAAAATTTAGATTGTTTCATTTTATAATGGATGGCCTTCCTCGCTTGCCCTACATGTTACTGAACGTGCGTGTCTTGGTTTTTCCATAGGAATTTTACGTGTCTGTATCTGACGACACCAGAACGATGGCAGCTTTGAAAGATAAGCTTCCAGAGCTGGAGAGGACCGTAAAACAAATGTAAGAAAGAGTGTCCGCTCCCTCCCCAAGTGATGCTGTCAAACACATAAAGCACTGATGTGGCCTAGCAGTAAATGCACACGAATGCACAAATAACTGTGATTTTACTACAATATTTGGAATATTTGATACTGACAAAGCTAAGGTGAAAACAGAACAAAGTGATCACAAAAACCTTCGAACATTCAAATGTTTACAGATTCTGGCTTTAAAGGAAACTTATGACAGTTCACGAATAAAAGCACGTTTTTATTTACTATTCCATTATGCCATAACTGTATCTACTATAAAGCAGGGTTATGTACTTGATTGCATTAAAAAAAATATATATATATATGGACTAGAATCATTTCCGCACTGGACCAGGGTCCGGTTTTGTTTCAGGGCATCCAGTTCCCCATTCCCGTCATAAATATCTCTGATTCACCTCCATTGTTTAACGAGTTATTACACCTGTACTAATATCCGCTGCAGTGATGAGGAGGCCGTCACCTTGCAGCTCCCTACACACCCAGATCATGCTGATGCGACGCTTCATTGTCCGCTCACTCATGCCACATCCTTTAGCATTGACTTTACCCATCCTATGTTCGTATTACAAGTAGGCAGTGTAGAGGGCCCCGTGCTCTCCATATGTCAGCTTCTCCCAGCATGCACTGCTTTGCTCTTTGTATGCGTTGCCATGGGATGTGTACAGCCTTAGTTATCGTTGTCAATGTCTTTTTGTATTTGTTACATTCATCAGTTACCGAGTGCAACCGTCGTGCCTATTATTATGTTAGAGTTGGTCAAAACTGATAAATCGCCCGCTATTGAGACTCTGTAACGTCCATTACAAAACCAGGGGATCAGAAGAAAAAGACGGTACTGACACACCACTCGTGGTTCAACGCCTTAACGCAGCATCTCAGACAGCACTATTTCAGCTGTTCAAGCTTGACAAAAGGCTGTATCATAGCCGAAAAGTCGTGGTTTGAGATGCTGCATTAAATTATTATTATTCTTTATTCATAAAGCGCCACAAATTCCGCAGCGCTTTACAAGATCAGTGTACAAGGGGATGATACACTGGAATACCATACATGGAGGATACAGCCTGATTCAGGGGGACCCTGTTCCCAAAGCAACTTACAATCTATGAGATGTAAAAGTATTTTGTGAGGTAGGCACATCCATATCGTTTAGGTGTCTTCTCTTGCCCAAGGACACTCGCAGGTGGCATCTTCTGGGTGGGATCTAGTCATCTTTCCGCGATTGTAGAGCAGCGACCTGGTGGTTCGGTTGAATTCGCTTCTCGTAAAGTCGAGACTTGTTTCTCCACAGTTGTATTGGAGGGATGTGCTGAATGGGATTTAACTTACTTCTCCACAGTCGAAGGGTAGAGACGTTACCACTGGACTCCACATAAGGAGGCGGAAAGTGTCAGGGTACCCTGGAGATTGGGCCTTTCCACCATAACTGGTTTGCTGGGGCCCTCTTTTTCTTCTGCTGCTTTGCGCCATTGGGGTCCGGCTGCCATCAGGCGGTGACAGTCCATGATCTGTTCAGGGGCCAAATTTCCAGGGGGTCCTGACACTTTCCACGTCCTGTCCAGCTTGTCTGATTCCCTCAATGTCACCTAGGACTGGCCCACCTAGATGCCAACAAATCTCCTTTTTATGTCCTTGCTTGACCTCCAGGCATTTAGCCCACTCCCTGTAAAATACGGTAAGCAGAAGAGGAGGGAAAAGATGTTTTTATTAATTAGTTTGCTACAATAGGCAGCTGTAGAAAGGTGGACCCAACCAGTGGTTCAGTAAGGGGCCCCAAGATTTCTGATGGCAGCCCTGTTTGGGGGTTGGGCCCCAGTGGCTCCTGTTGCAACAAATTTGAGAGGTTAATATGGACTGTTTGGTTATTTTTCTGCTAGCGGCTGGGTGCAGAGCTTCTGTATTGGTTGAAAAGCTGAGGACCAACCATTTGGCCAGCCCTGGATTTGGCCATATAAATATAGCTGTAGGAGACCAGTGTTTTGTGTGTTCATCTTTAGCCTACAGGGGTGACTGATCAATGCCTGCCATACTGTCATTTATTTTCCATAATAATTCCCAACATCTATAAAGGGATTCTTAACCCCTTATATCCTCACCATGGAGCAAAGCCTCTATAACAGTGTTTCCCAAACCTGTCCTCAGGACCCTCCGCCTCGCCAGGTTTGCCAGATACTGTATCTGAAGCCCAGCACAGGTGATATGATTTGCTGCTCAGTGATTGCAGGATTCAGTCTGCATTTCCCCCAAGGTGATCTGCAAAATCTGGCCTGGTTGAGGGTCCCGAGGACAGATTTGGGAAACACTGCTCTATAATAATCTAAAGCAACTCAAGAAAACAGGGATTCTAAGACAGACAGTCATGCTCGTTATGGTGACCATGTTTTGCATTTTAGCATCCCACTACCTCCCCCCCTACATTAACTCATAGCCCCCATAATATTTCACCGCACGACTTTCCTTTCTTCTGCATTTCCAGGCTGGATTGCTTGTTAATGTTTGATTGGTATCCCAGAGGCTTTTCAAGCATGCTCTGCATAATACCGATTCAGGGATGGAGACATCCCAGAGAGGGCGTATTTGGTTTATTCATAAAAGTTTGCATTTTATGCAGGGTATCATATCTTTTATATAGAACGCCACGGCAAATCCACATAATTAAATGAAAACTATTTGCCTGCTAAGATCACAAGAAACACTTCGCTAAATGTGCTTTCTGGTCTCCTGTGGAAAACAAACGAAGCCTTCCAAGAGCAAGACACTTGAAGTGCGGATTCCTATTTGGTTATGCTAATAATGTCATTTGGACTCAAATGAGCAATCAAATTTACTTACCAAAAGTCTTCTGTGGCCCTCTGGTTGTTCTGCTGAATTGTTGGCCGAACGAGAGGCTTCTGCAGACTTCCCCAGCATGAACCTTCCTAAGAACTCAAATGAATATTGTTCTTACTGATTTCCACAATTGCTTTATTGAAGTAATAGCGAAGAAATAATTCAAGTGCTTTTTCATGAGTTCAGAAGCGTGGAAAATAAGGGACTCATTATGTAATGATTTCAATATCGTTCCTTAACATTTTTCAAAGCTAGCATTCATTTATAGTTGAGTTTTACACCACGTAGAGTTGAGGGCGCGACGTTACGGGAACGGGCTTTAATGGAAAGAGAGAGGTTGTACAGTCTGTGGAGTAGGTTTAACCCATATGTGGTGACAAGGGCCATCAGCGCCCGGCTGGGAAAGCACTTTTATTAAGTTATACTGATAGTCTTTCAAGTCAAATGTGTCTTATTTTGACATTTTTCTCTGCTTTTGTGCAGCAAATCTACAGATATAGGGCTCTAGTACATTTCTCGTGCAAACGTTAACGCGTGTGCAAAAACGCATTAACGCGAGGGGCAAAACCCTTTGCGCTGAACGTCGTATTATGACGTTCGCGCACAAAAAGCGCGTTAACGTCTAACGCGAGTGACCCTGCGCGAACCCTTTGCGAGCGCAATTTAGTGCGCACATCCTATACTTAACACTGTTATTTATTATTATTATTCATTATTTATAAAGCGCCAGCATATTCCGCAGCGCTGTACAATAAGCACAGTATAGAAAGGGTTACAATACATTGAACAACATTTGACAAACAGTACAGGAGGAGATGAGGGCCCTATTCCCGTAGGAACTCACAATCTAGGAGGGTTGGGGTTGGAAACCGGAGGAGACGACTGTAAGGTGAGAGTGATTGATGGTTGCGTCAGTGAGTTGGGTGGTAGGCTTCCCTAAATAGGAATGTTTTCAGGGAGCATTTGAAGGAAGAGAAGTTAGGGGAAAGTCTGACAGTACGAGGGAGAGCGTTCCAGAGAGTGGGGGCTGCGCGTGAGAAATCCTGCAGTCTATCATGGGAAGAGGTGATGCGGGGAGAAGCTAGGCGCAGGTCACTGCTTGACCTTAGGGAGCGGGCTGGGGTGTATTTGGTGATTAGTGAGGACAGGTAGTGGGGCGCTGAGTTAGTGAGGGTTTTGAGCGCACTGTGAGCGCACTGTGAGCGCAAATGCGTTTGTGCGCTGGTGCGCGCATTGTATTACAATCTTAGCGCAAAATTTAACGGGCAACGTTTGATCTCATAATTTTAACGTCTTTGAAAAGCTGGTGGTAACGGCAAATTGTAACAACCTGACCGTACCAAACTGCGGACTCACAACGGAGAATGTCGATGCGCACAAAAGCGGCCTGTGTGGGTGAAGCGAGGAGAGGACACGCTGCAAATAGGTGATTTTTTTTTTACTACAGCCGTCACCAGATCCACTACCTTGCCTTCTGTCAGAACGTACGTCTGTTGTGCGCAGTCCACACAAAATGCGTTCGTCTGACGGACTCGTGTTAAAAATTACATTGCGCTCACTGATTTCTGCACGCAATGGTACTTTGCGCACATTTTTGCGCGTCGGTTTTACGAGCGCAATTTCCCGACGGATGAAAAAATGCGCGAGGAATGTAATTCCAGCGGTGATTTTTTTGTGCGTTAACGTTTAACGCGTCACGCAAAAAAACACGCGTTTAGCGGGCGTTTTTGCGTGAAGAATGTAATAGAGCCCATAGAGTTCCGTAAGACTTGAAGTTGGGGGATTTCTTTTTCCAGTTTTCCAACTGTGGTTTAACATTTGCAATTCCTATTTTCACTTTCCTACAAATTCTTATGAATTTAGTTAAATCAGTGCCTCTTTAAGGGAGACACGATTTTAACGAGTATGAGGGGAAAGTTTACTAGGCCCACGAATGGGATGAGAAAAAAACATGCGCCTAGGGTTATTGAGTAAACCAGAAATGCAGTGAACCAGTAAAAAGAATTGCAACATTATAAAGGTCAAAAGCCAGCGGATTGTTGTTTTAAACTTGGTTATTTTGGCTCAAAATCTGCACTCGGTGTGCCAATACCACTCACTCAATTCCCAGGCTGTCACGTAAATGCAGGACTCAGCAACCTTGGCTCTCCAGATGTTTTGAAACTACATCACCAAGGATGCTCAACCAATCATTAGTTTGGCTGAGCTTTATGGAAAATGTAGTTCCAAAAAATCTGGAGGGCCAAAGATGCTGACCCTTACAGGATCATTCTAGTGCCAAATCCACATGGCCGACCTTGACAGCAAGGCTCGATCGTGCTCTAGTCAACACATAAGAATTGAAGTCAACGGTATGCCAGCTCTGAGAAGACGGACGGCTTGCACACTAATTTGCTGTTTTTTGGGTACACAATAACCAAAAATATAATATGGGGACGCTGAGGAAAAATGTATTTAATTTTTTTTTATTTTTACAATCTTATTCATTAGGACTTGTAAATGTGTCCATTATGTAAAAGAAAATAACGGTTTAATAGAAGTATTGGGCCCCTATTTCATTCTTCGCGCAATTGGTTTTGCGTGCGCAAATGCGCATTTGGGTGAGGGGCAAAACCCTTTGTGCTGAACATCGTATTACAGCGTTCACGCAAACGATGCACGTTATCGTTTAACGCGGATGGACCTGCGCAAGCGTGATGAACTGTGCGTGTCCTATGCTTAACATTGTGAGCGCAAATTCGTTCGCGCGCTGGTACGCGGATGGTAATCCTATCGATGCGCATCTTTTTACAAACGACGTTTGCGCGCATAATTTTAACGCCTTGAAAATCTGGTGGTAACTGTAAATCGGAACGTTCTGGCCGAAACGAAAACCACCAGCCCGAAAAAAAAAAAATACAGCACAGTATAGTTACACATTCTACACATACCCAAACAATAAAATTGTGAATTCGTGCATATTTTTTTTATTGCTGCAGCATGTATACTCAGATTTACTTTGACAGGCGCAAAAACGTAAGTGAATCAATTAAGGTAAATTGATGTCAATTAAGGTTCTGCATTCTGATTGGCTGAATCCCGCGAAAAAAACAGTCCGCACGCTGATTTACGTGCGCAATGTTACTGCGCACGTATTACTCTTCGTTTTGCGCGTCGTTTTTACGAAAGTGATTTTCGAACGGATGAGAAGATGCGTTCGGATCGGAATACTCCGTTAAGTTTCGCGCGATAACGCCGGACGATGCACGCAAAAAAAATTGAGCTGCGCGAACGAAATTGCACGAAGAATGTAATAGGGGCCTTAGTGTCAGATAAAATTAAATTAAAATTGAGTGAAACGGTTGAGTGATCCAAACAATAAAAAATAACATAAGCAAGCACCATAAAGTGAAGGTGGGAAACATACTAGGTACCTTTCAATAGCTATAAGGTGGGAATCATACTGGTCTCAATGAGAGGGGGAAAAAAAACAATTAAAAATGGAAAGAGAAGAATACAGTAAAAACCAACAGGAAGACACTAACAAAATGGATAATAATTGTGCAGATACATAGAATATCCACATCGGCTGCTATATGTGCTTATATCTACCAGACCAGTCCAGAGGCTCCATTACATGGAAAATGGGAAAATGTACAGTATGTTCTTAGCAAGAATAAACTCTCCTCTCCACGGGAACAAATGAAGCAATTTTAAAATAGGACATGCCGTTTTGACGCTGCAATGAACTTTCAGGCGCGGTTATCCTACAGTTACACATGTTATACAAACACAATATAGGGAAAAGTCAATTCAACATTAGGGACACTATTACAATCTAAACGCTAGCGTTAGCGCTGAGATGTAAGCGTTATAGCGCTAACGCTCGGTTACGTGACTTTAACTCATGTCCCCCATATTACAACCCTAGCGCTAACAGGTTAAAAAATCCATTACCGCATCGGCACTTGCGCGAGCTTACTGTACTTTGCAAAGTCCTATCGCTAATTACTGCACCGACGTGGTAACGAAAATGTTGACCACATCTAGAAGCTGGTGCTAACTGATACCGCTTCTGCAGAAACATTTAGCACCAGCTGAGACCCCCCCAACTAATAAATCAGATACTCACCTCTCATCCCGCGTCGAACGGCTTCTGGCCTCCGAAAACAGAGTGAGACTGAGAACAAATAGTCCCCAGTCTCCCTCCGCGTATCACTCCACAGCTGTGCACGATCTCACAAGAGCAAGATCGTGCAGGGCTCGTGACCCAGCATCACAACACTCCATGGAGTCCTATGGACTACAGGAAGTGATACTTGCGGCGGCGCGGTCACAGGCACAGGTTATCCCGTTAGCATCCCTGTTTTAGCGTCTACTTCGTAAAAATGCTCTAGGTATTTTACATCACGGTAGCGTAATAGCTGGGAGTGTTATATCTAAAATATTATTACATTAGACCTTCAGATAATGTCATACAGAGAACGCACCTATGTGTGGGTGCTCTCGAATATGATGAAAGTGCCTGCCAAGGCTCAAGAAAAGAAAGGCTAGTACCCACGTAACTTATATATTCTGATTATCTCTGCTAATAGCATTGCATTATCTGTTTTTTTTTGTAGCTCTGAGGATTCAAAGGGACAACAGAAGAAGGTGCGTTAAACATATTTTCTGTTGATATTTTCAGAGTTCTGTGATACACTTGGCAAAAGGAAGCAAAAGTAACTTACCCACATAGACCTGTGCTATGTCAACAAGTCAGGTTTCATGCTTCAGAAATGTTAATTGTGAATGGAAACACACTGTGACATTTTGTTTACCTTCATGGAGCTTTTAAACTGCACTACTAATCTTTCAGGATTTGTATTCATTACCAGACTGTATTACGACGTTATGTAACACGTCAATATAGATGGATGGCAGGGGTCCCATAACTTTCTGTCAACCAGTGTCAGACAAGATACATTTTCTTATTAGTTGTGGTCCAGCAGGTTAGTAAATGTCATCCAATCTCTAGGAAGATATAGAAGGCTACCCTTAAATGAGACATAAGACACTCACCACTTTTAAACTAGTCTGTACCCATTTATATATATTTATATATATTAATTTGTGTTTTTTCCCCCCTTTTTTTTGGTTACCAAAACAGCACAAAGTGCTTATACGGCAATTTAGCACCGGTGATGAGAGACTACAGAAGCGTCAGCCAATAAGGAACATGGACGAGCGTAAGTGTCTTTTCATGAGACATTTTTTGTACTTTTTGTATTTTTTATATATATGAGTGACTAACACAGTGTGGTTCTGGTATGTCTTCAATGAGTGTTGATAATTAGATGCTATCAGATTAAGCGAAATCTTGAGCATCTCGTCTGGTTACATTTGTGGTGGAATCTGGATAATGTAGCACAGACTCAAGATTTAAACCAGAGCTCAACCTGAGTCTCTATCACTTTCCTTTGCTGTAATCTCCTTTTGAATTCAATCCGTGTCTATAGATTTGATGTTGACTGGGATGACATGGGCCAGACCACTTTATTAGTATCCCGTCCAAAATTACCATAACATTATCAGGGTTATTCAAAGAGATCCGAATTGCTTGAGAAAGGTAACCGAACGCTGAAAATCAGCGTTCGGTTACCTTTCTTGGCCATTCGGCTATCCAGAGAGCAGGCAATTCGCCAAATCCTGGCGAATTGCCTGAACATACGGTGCCTGTTCGAGGGCAGTGAAATCCCCATGAAAAAGCACTGCTTCGGCTATTCAGAGAACAAAAATCAGCAGTGAAAGGTTCCCGAAATGCCCTGCCATTCGGTGGCTTCATTCGGCAAATTTATTCAGGAGAATCTCATAGGCTTCAATGTTAAAAATATTCCCGTTTTAATTCAATATCTAATAAACCGTTCATTATAAAATTCTGCAGTAAAAAGTCTCTTTATTTATCAATTTTTTTTAGGATATTTTAAGCATTTTTCTGAATTATTTTTTTTTAAAAAGTCCGATTGTTTTTTTTTTTTAAGTTTACTTATTTTTTCTGTAACAGCCCTTTTTATTATCATTCCCTGGACCTCATATGTAAATTTCAGACATTTTCGCTCAGTAGTTTGTTTGCAAACAGTGTTTCACTTTTCAAACATGCAAACTGTTTTTCTAATTTATTCACTTCACTCGTCTGCGGTCTCGGCTTTTTCCGGCGGCTTCGCTGCGTGTGATCGGCTCCTAGAAACATAGAAACATAGAAAAATGTCGGCAGATAAGAACCTTTCGGCCCATCTAGTCTGCCCAATTACCTGCTCGGTTTTTTTCTGTGGTTTTCGGCAGGTTAATCCAGATGTTTTTGAGGGTTTTCAGCGTGCATTCGCCGGGTTTTGCAGGTAGTTTTCATCAGGTTTGTGGCAGCTTTTCCCTGCAATTCGGGGACCCTGTGGTGTTTGCTGAATACACCGCAGGGTCGCTGAAATGGGATCGGCAAAAGGAACCGAATTGAAGAGGACGAAAAGTCACTGAACGTGCGGTGACATTTCGAATCTCTTTGAATAACCCTGTATAAATTGCCTGATGAGGGAACCTGAGGAATCTTGAGACTTTCTGAACAGACCTCCTAACTCCCAATATTGTAGGAAAATTTATATACATTTCTGGGACCAGATAGTGATGTACTTGACTGAAGAATTACTCCTTCTTTTGACATTTTAGTTCCCCTTTCACACTTTGTAGGTTTTTATTATTGGTTCATGATATAAAACATGCAAATTAGTAGCCTGTGATTATTTACAAAGTTAAAGTACATGTGACATGTACGCACATCCTAAAATAAGGGCTGAGAATGCCTGGGACTGGCGCTTTATGACGTATCAGATGTCTTGCTTCGATTTATTAGAAATGAAAGAAAATCTCTTTTTTAATTCCAGGAACCCCAGCAGAGGCTGTGATGAAATGTGCAGTGGGATTCTTTTGATATGTTAACTTTCATGTCCCACTGGATTGTTTTAGCAGGGGATCCAACACGGAGACCCAATTATCATTGCTAAGGTTAAAGTGCAAAGCGAAGGACAAAAGGAAACATCGGTTTGTTAAACTGCCGTCGGATCAAAACCCGTAAAGTTATTTTTAACAGCAGAATCTCGGGTCATTTTGGGTCACTTTATTTCTCAATGATTTTTTCCCCACCTGATAAGCATGGCCTATGGAGAGCAATGGCATATTGGAAGAAAAGAAAAAAAGATATTGTATATCACAGCTTGTTCTCCAAAGTACCTTGTGTTGTTGTGATTTTTTTTTAAACAAATTGGCTGTGAACTGTGAAACGAAAATAAAATAAAAATACCATAGCCTTAGGTATTACTTGTGTATCTTATTAATAGAATCAACCAGGGAATAAAAGGTTGAATCATCATGAGACTAAAAGGGTTAGTATACCAATAATATTTATCCATCAATAAGACAAAGTAGCTTGTTCAAGTAGTTTCATAAGAGTGCATATAGGGGCCCTGCGAAATAATGCATAATTACTTTATAGCCTTGTAGAGCTGTATTTCCTATTCACGCTACTTCCTATAATCCTATTTTCTCCAACTATATATGCTGAGACCAGACTGGGATCTTTTCATGGAGTGTGTCTGGAGGTCAGCTGGAGGCTCTGGTCCCACTCTCATCAACCTCTAGTTATGCCCAATAGGGATGTGCGTTTCGATTCGGACCGATTCGTTTTTTTTTAAAGAAACGGGCCGATTCAGGGCTTCGGATTCGGCCGAAATGTTCCGAATCGGATCGCCACCGAAATACACAGCATCCGAAATAATTTCCGGTACGAAACTAAATAATTTCGTTATTTCGTATGGACGTGAATTTTGTAAAATCGCAAGTCATTTCGTTCCATTCATGATTTCGGTCATCGTATTTTTCTGTTCCATTGCTGATTCCGTAATTTCGTATCGTTTCGAGTCCGTTTCGGTTCCGTTGCTGATTTCGGAATGTTGGTCACTTTTCACTTGTTCCAGTGCATTCTTTCGTTTCTACATCAATAATATATTATTTTAAATATTTAATTAGCTTTTCCCTAAATCCCCAGTCTATCAGTACAAGATATTGATACTATACTACCAATAAAATAAAAGTCTCCTTACTTATTTATATTTTTTTTAAAATTTGAGCATTTTTCGGGAATTTTTGGGTTAATCTTTAGGGTTTCTAACTAATTTTAAACAAAACTAGGCTTTATTCCTCCATACCTTTCAATGTAAAAAATTATTTGCATTTTTAACATTTTCTTAAATATCTCTTAAAACATTTTTAGTTTCATCTGCATCAATATGCCATTTTTTTAAATAAATTTTTTGGGCATTTTTCGGGAATTTTTAGGTTAATCTTTAGGTTTCCTAACTATTTTTAAATGTAATAACGAGTTCTGTTTTTTTCTTTGCTGAAATAGTCTGATGAAATGTTTTTAACTATCGTGATGGTCCAAGGTTCAGCACCCTGGACGGTAGTCAATGGTGAAACACTTCATCTATTTATTTATTTTCACATCGGGACCTTGGATAGCGTAAGTCTACCATTATCCACATCAGCAGTCTATTTTCTACACATCAGGAAAATTGGCTGAAGCAATCCGAAACGAAAATTTAAAAAACCCGAACGAGCCGAACCGAAACGAATCGAAAACAAATCGGTTCACATCCCTAATGCCCAACACCACGCCAGGCAGGGAGAAGTGTTGAATACCATAGGCAAGGGCCTAAGACCAACAGGAATTTACCAGGGCTGGCAAATGGCAAGTCTAGGTTTAGTATATACCCTTAAAACCAGATTCCCCGCTACTTACAACCCCCTAAATGGAATTGAATCCCTGCCTGGGATATAGCACAACACCATAATTTGTGTAGGTCTGGTATATACCATCCATCCAATCTATTTTAACCAAAAACTGTTACACTTTATTGCATTATTATAACTATACACCACTTTAAATGACCAGTTCTCTATATGCAAGATGTTGTATTTCAATCCTAAAGACAAAATCCATATTAAACATCAACTTTGTGTAAAATTTAGAACAAATAAATTAGTTGAGCATTAATGTTTACCAATTTCACTTCCACAGCCGGGAATACAAAGGACAAAACATCTCCATTGTATTGTTACATGATAAAAATATACCTGCAATCTTAACAGGTGCGCACCTGTGCAATTATTTTAAAATTTACATAATGGGCTCAATTCACTAAAATCAGGATAGGTGACAAAAAGCTTAATCTGTCTTAAATCATTGAGTCGTGCAAGTCAGCTTGCTAACTGCATAGGGAAACGTCAGCTAACTCGGGAGCAATAGCCAATGTTTCCCTATGCCATTAGCCAACCCAATGTTGGTTGCTACTGCAACATGCCAAATTTAGCCAACAAAACCAATGTATATGAGATTGGTGAGAATGGGCATCAGCACTACTGCCCTACGGTGAGTTCCGACTCAGGTCTCATTAGCTTTTAGCTTGATGGTGCCATTAAAGAGATGGGTATACCATATGCAAATCAGACTGCAGTCACCCAGAACGGGTGGCCATAACTGAAATGCCAAGGACGTGTGTTCTGCACGAGATGAACCAAAACCCCTAATAAATGTTAGTACCAAATCGCCACTTAGTGAATGGAGCCCATTGATTATTACCTCAATTATGAGTTTTCCCCTTCTCTCTTTCAGTTCTTTTCAAGGTTTACTGCATAGACCACACATACACCACCATACGCGTTCAAGTCGCGGCTTCAGTTAAAGAGGTGCTGTCTGCTGTTGCTGATAAACTGGGCTCAGGCGATGCCTTGATTCTCGTAAAGATCAGTTCTGCAGGAGGTAATGTTTTGCTATCATTCTTTCCGCTCCTAGAAAATAATTTAAAAACCCAAGGTTAAACACACAAATAGCACTGCTTTTATAAAAAGCGTTTGGGATAATTTCAGTTGATTACAAACAACAGTACAGTCTCCCACTGAGTAAATAGGACAAGCTGGGTGCTGGAGGCAGACACGCATCGGAGATAGCGACGGTATCGCTTCGTAGGCTAACAGGCAGCATTGCCATCTCCCAAATATTAACCAAAATGATCAGCTAGCACTGTGCGGAAAAACTACTCGCTTTATCAAAATGGTCCTTCACGGTACAGCGTGTCCTTGCCATCCAGTTACCCAGCAGACGACTTCAGGGGCTTGTTTAACAAATATAGATAAACAGGTTAGAATTCACCAAGAGTTCTTTATTTTATTCCCCGCACAGAGCCAAGATTGAGCAATGAAGACAATTGATAGCAATTACATTCATCCTGTGATCCTTATTCAGAGTAGAGGATTGTAGGTCGAAGGGGGTTGTAAGCAGTACAGATTCGTAGAGACACATTTGACTGTTGGGTTGTGTAGATATTTTGGTGGATTTTCATAGGTGTTTCCCAGATTCAGAGGATATGAAAAGCTAAAAAAAAAATCCATAATTTGTCATCATTTTAAATTGGCAAAATTACTATAATCATTGCCATAAAGGGCAGATTGTAGACTAAGAACACATCCTCTCTCTTGTGTATGTGTCTCTGAGCAACCAAAGTCTGGTCATTTGGTTTGGCGTAAACCGGCACGTCGTTAGATCATAGCATGAGGAACCTTTGTGTGTTTCTTTATGCTATGCTTAAAAAAGACGCCTGACAAGATCTAATCCATAAAAATTGGAGAAAGCTTAGTACTTACAGTGGAATAGCACACAATTATTGCATTTCCTTCTTTGCATAAATGACCGTGTATAATAACACACAGATATGTGCTCTCTCACACACACACTGAGAAATGCAGTAAAGCAATTTAGAAATTGGTACAGACTAGACATGTGCAGCGTGGAAAAATTTGGCTTAGTTTAGATTGTTTCGAATCCTAAAATATAGATTCCGTTAGTTCAGTATTGGAACAATTAGAAATATCTGACACGTCCAATATATTCAGCTATTTCTAATATTCGGAACCTTTATGTATAATAGGTAGGGGAAAAAAATTGGTTAGGGGTTGTGTTCATAATAAGATGTGGGCTTCTATAGGATAATTGACCTAATAATCTGTAAATAACTGTTGCCCTAAACCTAGCCCTATCCTAAGCCTAGCCCTTGTGGGGCTTACATCCCTGCCCCACAAGGGCTAGGCTTAGGTTAGGGGTATGCTTAGGGCAACAATTTCTGTGTGTCATATGAATAGGGTTAGGGCTAGGTTTAGTGCTAGGTTTAGGATTACAGTTTCTGGGTGTAATATGATTAGCATTAGGGTTAGGTGTAGGATTAGGTTAGGGCTAGGGTTAACATTTTTTTCTATTCTTTAACTATTCTGATTAAATTAGACTATTCCGATTATATTTGGAAAATTCGGATTGATCTGAATTGTTTTATTTGGAAAATGATTCGGTTCGGATATCGGCATTTCATAATTTGGATTAATCTGGATTGCCGAATTGCCAATATTATGAACCATTTCCGAATAGGTCCAAACTGAATCGCACATGTCTAGGTACAGACCATGAGAATAGAAAGGATGGAAAATCTACAAAACTAAATTAGAATGAAGCAATATATTTCTTGGCCTGGATAACTCTGGAGCCCCCAATTAACAAGATTTTAAAAATCTTTCCAGGTTCTTAAAACTCAATTATCTAAAGTGCGTACGACACACAATTCGTTGTTATTGAAATCTTATTCTTTTTTGCAGAAAAAGTGGTGCTGAAACCAAATGAAATCTCTGTGTTCACAACACTCTCTGTCAATGGCCGTCTGTTTGCGTGCACGCGGGATCAGTTTGATTCTCTGGTATGTACAAGGCTGAAAATAATTTTAAGATTTTAATGATTCAAGGAGAGCCTCTCTAAACATATCATGTGTCAATCGTCAGTACCGTGAAGAAATCAGATCTCTGTAAATTGTATCAAGAGTTGATAAATACAGGATGAGCTCAATAATAATGGATTCTAATTTGGATATGTTGACATACAACAATATCTCAGAGCTCACAAGGTTACTAATTCAGCCTCAGTGGTAACTGTTATAAATATAATACACCACATGGGTCAATCATGCACACAAAAGGTAATAAACATCAAAATCATTTATGTGTAGATGGGGAATGTCCTTTGATCCACTTATGCAAAAAAGAAAACAACATTAAAAGACTTAGTGCGTACCACAGTAACACGATATCTGTCCTAATTGTCCCTTCCCTATAGAGAAACTCACTTTCTAGAGAGCCTCTATATAGCGACTCTAATAAGGGTGGTCTCTCCAATGGCTTCTTGCTGGTGATGTGTCTATTATGTGTAAAAGAACAAAACAGAGATCTTTCATAGGGCAGTATATCTGTCACAAATGTGCAAACAAGTTAAAACAACGGGATCCCAAAGGACTTTACTCACAATTTTCCGAGCATTTTATGGCTCTCTTTTATAGGCATGTAACACTTCAGTAGTGTCCTACTTTCTCTGGGAAGCTTCAAGCGGTCAGCTACTTAGTTCCGGTGTGTAACATTTGGGGCTCTTTGCCCCCCCTGGCGCTCAGCAGCCGGCAGCGTCTCCTTCACTGGCCACACGGCGGCACCCGATTTTTATATTGCCGGCTAGCAGACACCAGGGAGTGATGCAGCAGCTGGTATGAGGCACAACGTTATGATGTGGGCCAATGAGGAACACCCGCCAATTTTAAATACCGGGATTCCCTAGATACCGGTGCCCTGTCGTGGTTTTAATTGCCCGAGAGCGTGATTTGATATTATATATTCTGTGTACGACTTTTGGCTATTCCCTACTACTATTCTGACCTCTGGCTTCCCTATCTGACTCTGGCATATATTTAACCCTTCTGGCTCCTGATTCTGGCATACGTTTAACCCCTATAGCTCCTGACTCTTGGCTCATACGGTTATCCCCTTTGGTTCTGGACACTGACTTATTTTTAGCGTTTTTGTCTCCTGCTAGTTTTACCGGTTATTCTAAACACTGGCAGGTTAGGGAGTGACACGCCTGCGTGTTAGGATCAGGGAGATCAGGGAGTGTTGCTTTCTTGGGTTTCTGAGAGTGGGATAGGATATTATCTTATATAGTCCCAAAATTATCCAAACAATGTGGAAATTGCAAAAGCAAACTATTTAAAATGCTATTTATTTAAAAATAAAACAAGAAAGAAAATAACTAGACTTAGCAAAAATACATATATCACTAACTTGGATTTGGATACACTGCTTTTTGCTTCAAACGGGTAGAAGAGTCATTTTATCAGGACTTTGACGTGTGAATGTTACTTTGGTATCAGGCAAACATCGCAAGAAGGTTCTTGAACTATTAAACTTTTATCAGAAGTAGACTCTGAGGGTTTTTTATTGAAAGGTCAAGCTAGTGTTTTATTTTTAAGTAAAACAAGTCAGAAAAAAAATTGGCAAGTGAAACTATTTAATTTTTAACCTTCCTGGCGGTCTAATTTTTGCAAAATTTTGTGTCTAAAAGCATTTAAATTTTTTTGGAAAGGAAATGTGTTGTTTTATATAGTAAGCCTGTATTCTGTAGGAATAACTCACTGAAATCCGTGCAAGCAAGAGTCTAGTAAACACACGGAGTCAGAGAAGGTTTGAAACACGCAATAATAATTTATTATCCCACAAATAATTATCCAAAATAATGGAAATAAATTATATTCAATAAAATAATCAAACCAAAAACCTGCCTCTTTCATCTGGGTGCTGGGATTCCTGTCCAGATGTACACTCCTTCGCTAAAGTAATACAGGACACGGGGTACCAAAAAAAGAGTATTTATTCTCAAAGCAGCTTTACAGAAATAAAAGGCGAATAAAAATAATTTCTAAAATGTAATAAGGCTTTGCAATACAAGTTTCGCTGGTGGATCTGGGCAAGCACCAGGTTTGATTTATGTAAAAATAAAATAACAAATAAAATAGTATTTTTCTGTCTTTTTCCTAATGCAGCACTATTATTCAGTTTACATTTATAAAGTGAACAGTGATGCTGCGCTAACTCACCTTCCCATTTGCCACACTGCCAGCAAGTGTGGAGCTGATGATGCAATGCATGGTTTAATCAACAACCTAGACCGTGGCATTGCAGTCAGAAGAAATAGGGTTACTTTGGAACCTGCATCTCTGAATTGAACACCGCACAAGGTTAAGTGAGGTGTCATTGGAAAGGTCAGAGTCTGGTCTTTACAATGATACCTAACATGACCATGTAATGTGTAAAAATAAAAAACTGAAAAAAGTAAATGCAAATTTATTTTTTTCTCTGTTCTACGGCAGAAGCAATATATGTTTTTTCATATAACACAAACAATGCCACTGCACTAACTCAACTAAGGCAACAGATTCTGCCCCTTCTTTTGATTCGAGCGCAGAGAGGAACTGTTTTTCAGGTTTTTTAAATGTTTTTTTTTTACATTTTCTTACTTTGCCCCAAAACGATGCAAAGTCGGCCCCGTTGCTAAGTTTGATGGCGTAACCATATTGATGCTTAATAAAAGTACAAGAAAGAGACATCCAGAATGCATCCTCCATAGCTGATAAGATTTACGGTTTGCAAGACACACCGACAAAGAACAAAGGGTCAATTGCACCAGGTGAGGCAGAAAAGACTCTTTGCGGCAATCAGAAGAGCAAAGACTTACATGAAACAGAGCTCAGCACTTTCCGTTAAAACCGGAGACAAAACAATCTTTTGGCGCATAGCGCAAAGTGGAGACATAAATAGAGGAGTAGTTAACCTTAAATAGAGGAGGGCAGACGTACTAAAAAAAAAAAGACAAGTTTGTATCTGGACACTTTAAGATTTTTTTGTTTTATTCTTTTAAAGTATAAGAGGATGCAGATAAACTGGATGAAAAGAAGTGGAATACAAAGGTTAAAACAATGCGCTCGTGTGTCTTTTTTACAGAGAAAAATATAACTTTGGTCTCCCGGGATTCGCTCACTAATCATTAAAATCATAGTAAATTTCAGAAGATTGGAAAGTTGCTGTTATCTTCCTTCACAAACATGAAAGTAAACTCTTGCCAAGTAATTACAGTCTAATGAGCCTTGCATCAGTGGGGAGGGTGGGATGAATGGAAGGAAACAGAATGTAGAACTGACTTGCATATAAGCAGAATTTTATCAAAACCCATGCTTTGGGAGAATACTCGTCACACAAAGTAATGAGGCCAGCATAAGAGATGAGGGGGGAAGAGGGTCAAGGGGGTTGAATTAATTTAAAACTGATTTATAGAACAGCGGCCGTCTACAATATGCGGTATAACATTGATTCTGGTAGCAGTGATCTGACTGACCTTGCTCATATTGTAACCTTATACTATGATTACTCGTTTATAAATTTTTAGCAGGTTCTTTCCTTATACTATGATTGCTTGTTTATAATTTTTTAGCAGGTTCTTTGGTTATTCCATAATTCAATATTTGCAAGTTGCAATGTCTTGGATTGTGAGCGTGTGACTTGTCGAAGAGGAAAGATGGCGTCCAGTGGTGTTCATCAAAACAAAGGAAAGCAAAGCATAGAAAATAATATACATTTTCAATAAACAAATTTAAAAAACATATGGGAGATCCACATAGTACACGCACATTGCAATTTATCAAGAGTTTGTGAGAACATTAAGCATAGTGTGGAATCTACCGTCCTTATCACAATTTACATTTAAGAAACAGGAAAGAATTGAAGCATAAGAGAGGGGAAAAAAGATTAAACAAGGCAAAAAAATCTTAATTTATTGTCCTTGTAGCATGAACCAAAGGGGCACCTCAGGAGGATGAGGGTACCCCTTTGCCCCTCCCAGGACACCGTAAAATGGTATATGTATCTCCATACCCCTCCCCACCCACTCAAATATATTTTTTTAAATATTAGGGATACTTTCGATGAGAGTTTGTGAACAACCATGGTAACAAATGAAATCAAATAACCTTCTAGATGGTAAGTTCCCACGGGTATAGGGCCCTCGTTTCCTCCTTTACTCAGGGCCGGTTTGTCCATGGAGCAGGGTGGAGCAGCCGCTCCAGGCAGCCCTTTGTCAGGGGCAGCATTTTGCCACCCTGGCAAAGGCCATGGCATGGAGAGCGCTCGGCCCGAACAAGGCACGGCCCTCCATCAGGCTTTTGTTTCGTGGAGAAAGCCAGCTGCGCCCGCCCCTCTAGCAGGCTGTGCCCACCCCTCTCAGCAGGCCTCGCCCACCCCTTATTAGGGAGAGACTGGCCGCTTCATCTGTCCAATTAGTGATACACCGGATCTTGGATTAGAGATGGGGGTGTTCCAGACCAGTCTGACCCTCTGGATAATATTGGTGCCTGTCCGTGTGTATCCAGGGGGCTCTGTTTAATGTGTTGGTTGTTTCTGGGAGAACAGGTTTTGAGCTAGACCTGTTTCCAGGGGAGGGACTTGACATCTGGTCCCTGCAGGGCCAGGATCCGGGATGCTGCAGGGTCAGGACTCCATTTTATTATTATTATTATTCTTTATTTATAAAGCGCCAGCATATTCCGCAGCGCTGTACAATAAGCACAGTATAGACAGGGTTACAATACATTGTACAACATTTGACAAACAGTACAGGAGGAGATGAGGGCCCTATTCCCGTAGGAACTCACAATCTAGAAGGGTTGGGGTTGGAAACAGGAGGAGAGGACTGTAAGGTGAGAGTGATTGATGGTTGCGTCAGTGAGTTGGGTGGTAGGCTTCCCTAAATAGGAATGTTTTAAGGGAGCGTTTGAAGGAAGAGAAGTTAGGGGAAAGTCTGACAGTACGAGGGAGAGCGTTCCAGAGAACATGGCTGAGTCTGTGGATGGAGACGAGCTGAGGAGTGATGACGGGTTCCAGGGAGAGCGGCCCTGTTGCACCTACTACTGCCTTTACCTGTACCAGCAGGGAGGTCAGACCTGTGTGTAACACTCACAGTCTGGGGGGAGGAGTCATTTACCAGACTGAGACACCTGACCCCTGTATTACACACAGCTATCAATTTCCAGACTGACAGGTCAAATCTCTATATAACACTCATTGTGCATGTTGTTATTTTGCAGCCTGTCACAGCTGCTCGCAGCCAGTGAGTTTTATTGCTGTGGAGCTCTGTTATGCTCACACACACACACACCGCACATTATTGAGTTTTATTGCTGTGGAGCTTTGCAATAAGCTCATACACGTTGCATGTTTTTTTTGGGGGGGGCAGCAGTTCTTCCATCGCTCCAGGCAGCGCAGTGGCTTGGGCCGGCCCTGCCTGTACTGGTTTGTCAAATGTTGTTCAATGTATTGTAACCTTGTCTATATTGTGCCCATTGTACAGCGCTGTGGAATATGCTGGCGCTTTATAAATCAAGAATAATAATAAGTATACTATCGGGGTCGAATTGAAATTTAAAAAATAGCAATATATTATCTCAAAACAGTTATAAATATCATTTATATGTTACAAAGTTAATTTTCATATAAATTAGGCAACATTCTAGAAGACCAGGGCTCAAGTTATCTAGGCTGCAGACTAAATTAGTAGGAAAATCACAAAGTGACATCTTATTTTTCGATCACTGGAATGACATTTGTCTATTTGTGTGCGTGGTTATAAGTACTTCCAAAGATCAGATGGATTATGAAATTAGAAATGTCTATGTAGTAACTTCCCTTTTCATATTGGAAAGATCAATAGGTCTAAACATACAATATGAGGCAGACACGTAATAAGGTGCAAGTAGCAATATTTGATACAAAATAACTTTGAAGACCTTAACGAGGAAAATGTCATTTTTTGACTAGTTTAGCAGTGAGAGACTCCTTTTAACTGATTATTAATAGTTATCACATAGCACCAATGTTTGAGTAAGATGCATAAGGTTTTATAAGTAAGGTCTAGTTCTTTTTCAGTGTTTTTATAGAACATTGTAAATTAGGGATAGTATATATTTGCCCCCAACCTTTCTTTGCACTATACTCATAGGTGTGCGCACAGGGTGTGCCTGAGGTGCCCTGGCACACCCTAATATTGGGTGACCACTTCATCTTTGACCCCCTGCATTGATATTTTGGATATTATGGATGTTCCTTATCTGGTTCATGATAAATAGCATGAAAATTGACTGCATCACTGCATAAACATTGGTTATTCCCAACTAAAAATAACTGTTCTGTGCTAAATGATCGGGGCATAAATGTGTAATTAATAAATATTCCATGTGCACATCTTAATGAAATAGGCAGCACACGACATTTGACTATACTTATGGACAATAACTAACAATGTGTCCTGTTATAGTCCTCACTGCCTCCCATGTCCTCTGTTATACTCCTTAAAATTAGCCTCCCTTGGAAGCAAATAAATATATAGCACCATATATAATTTTAGAATTTAGGAGAGAATTAAAATATGTATCATTAAATATCTGTTTGGAGTGCTGTATCTCCAGTTGATTATGTTTAATCTGTTCAGCAGTTCTTTTCTTTTTGATTTACTTTTTTTAAATAACAGTACAAGTAGAAGGTTTCCGGCCCTTAGTGCAGGACAGACAATTTCCGAACAACTACTTCCTGTTCTGTGGATTGCTGTCAACTCTCTGAAAAGAACAAAATTTGATTGGCTGGAGCCATCACATGCTCCCCACACTTAATGTAGCCTTGGTTATTGAACATTAACTGTCTGTGAGAATATGTGATGTAATTCCGAGATGGCCTCCTCCACACTGAACCATTGACAGATGGTGGGGGAATTGCTGTTAAATTTATTGTATCTTGGTGGGGGCAATCATTTACTATTTCTATGTGTTACGGTTTTAAAATGACTTATGGAAAGGCAACATTTGGGACTCGTGCACCTCCTTCATGCTAACACTGGCGTCAGCGTTAGTGCTACCTTAAAGGAGGTCATAATGCTGCGCTCACATCGCTTTCGAATCGCTAACGGGTCAAAAAACCTGTTAGCGCTCTTTAATTTGCGATTCGTAGCGCGAGTTTACTGTACTTTGTGCTCCCTATACCTAACATGGGGAGCACAAAGTGCAAGCACAGACTAATTAGCGTTAGGATCACTTGGTCCTAACGCTAGTTACTAAGAGCTGAGGCTAGGGAAAAAGTTACCACCAGCTCAGAGGTGTAGGTAACAGATTGCGCTGCTGCAGAATCCATTACCTGCAGCTCAAAACCCCCAAAAATCATATACTCACCCCTCATCCCGTGGCGAGAACGGCGGCCCGATCCACTGCTTCTAGCCGCCGGGAGCAGAGTGAGACTGGGGGAAGAAAGTTCCCTGTCTCCCTCCGCGATTACTCCGCGACCAGGAGGATCTCGTAAGAGGCGAGATCCTGCCGGTCATGTGACCGGTCATGTAGCGCTGCCCCCAGCATCCACGAGCCTAGCGATCGCTAAGGGGCAGACTGCCGGACTTGGCGTCTGCCCCACGATCTGCTGGGGAAACCGGGACGATAAGGGGAAATTAGTGAACGCTAATTTTTCCCCTTAGTGTCCCGGTTTTAGCTCAGGGCACGCGTTAGTGTCCTTGGTGTATGGGCACCTCAAGGGGATAGAAAATATGTCAATCTATTATCTGTCAGGTATATTAGCCACAAAATATTTTCCGATTTCAGGTTTGTCTGCAGTTGATCAGTTCTTAGTTCTGTCTTGGCTCATAATATCTTTCACTTTTATGTAAATGATCTTCAAGCTAGAAAGCTATTAGCAGTAATACTACACTAGGTTTTTCTTTTGATTTGTTTAAAATATTTGACATTAAAATAAATCTTACACAGTGAATACACAGGGGTGTAACAGCTTATCTACTTTTCTTTTCTGGAATGTGTCGCCACTGGTGCCATAGAAACATTAGTCACCTTGAAGCAACTTTTTTTTTTCTCACCATTTTATTTATTTTTTATTTCCTTGGAGTAATTTCATAAAGTGCTAAGTGGCAGTTCCTGGCATTCCTTGTCTTACTCTCCCTTTGAAGCCACAGCAATGATCACTAATGCAAGAGCTCATCTGACAGACTGGTGATTTTTAAGTCACTTACAATTTAGAATACACTTAGCTAAACCCATGAAAACAATCATGTGGAACGCCAGTGGGAAATCAAAATGTAACATGGATAACATATTGGTTTTTCTTCTTTGCTTTTTAGTTTCATAACATTTTCGTATTTAATTATTCTCTTACACTCGCTATTATTGAGTATTTTGAAAAATGTGGTGTTGTATTGTGAGGGTTTAAATATGCGGGAAAAGTGAAAAATGAGCAGCAAGCCTCATGTAATGAGTCTTATTAGGTCCGCAAGCTTAGCACATTACCCCAGAATACTTATGCCCATTGATCTCTATGTCAGACTCTATAAACCCATTGTTTTGCCCTAAACGGGTATAAAATAGCCTGTATAGAATTTGATGCCCTGAACCAGCATAACGGATATTACATCGACTTGCTTCATGAACTGGAATACAGTCCCCAAATGAGACTTAATTTTCAAATTATCAAATGATTGATTGAAATCATTTTAATACTTTAAACTAGAGACTGATTACAACCAATGGACAATACTGCCTTCTGCTCTCTTCCTGATGCTGTAATGCCACCTTCTTTTCTGTTTATCTTCTGTACTGCACCTGTAATTCTGCCCTCTGATGCTGAAGGCAATGCAAGTCCTAGTAGAGGATGTAATTTATGTTTTTTTATATGGTTGGCAGGCTTAGATAGCTGCCCCAATGCAAAGTGAATGGGTGATGTCATAAATCCAGTCTAGGACTAGATTGAGCAAACACAAAACGGCCTCAGATGGGACAGTTTTCAAAAACGTCCAAAGATCTTTACATTCTCAGTTGCACACAACAGCTTCTCCACAACATTTACCCTCTTTCCAGAAAAATAGTCAGTATGCCTTACCACTTGCAATTGATATAAAGAATACCTTATTATTGGGTTTATGTACAATGATCTCTGAAGGGGCAGCGCCCAACTACTGAACTTTGGACGAGCCTCCACTGGCCGCAGTCATCGTGCTTTTGGTTAGGAGAATTAAAAAAAATATATATTAATAAATTCTCATTGCTTTTTCCTTTAGACTCCTCTGCCAGACCAAGAGGGACCTTCCGCTGGAACCATGTCAACATTTGAACTAATGAGTTCTAAAGACTTGGCTTACCAGATGACCATTCATGACTGGGACCTGTTCAACTGTGTACATGAGGTGGGCAGAGTCAATGCAGATGTGTCTAGTTCCCATATCTTTGATTATACTACATTATGTATTTTTTAATCTCCCTATCCAAAAAACACTATAATATAGTATTTTCAGATGTTCCATTAAAATGATAATTTTGGCAGTCAAGATTGTTTTAGTGTCTGCATAACAGAAAACCAAAAAAAAACAAAAAATCCCTATATTACGCAACATTAACTTTGTCATACTTGCCGTGAAACATCCTTAAGTGTGAGATTTTATCGTGCCTCGAAAATAACAGTCTTGCTATTCTAAATTTAATATGAATAAGCAAATATTTAATGTGGATTTAATAATTTAATAAATTTAATAAGAATAAACAAATATTTAATATGAATTTAATACATTTAATAATTTAATAGGAATAAACAAATATTTAATATGAATTCAATAAATTTAATAATTTAATATGAATAAACAAACAAGATGCTGAAATGCAAAATTATGCTAATCTGATCAAATATCGATAACGCTCTTGCCATTTTTTTTTTTTTTTTTCTGCAGCTGGAGTTATTATATCACACGTTCGGCAGACAAAATTTTAAAAAGACAACGGCTAACCTAGACCTTTTCTTGAGACGTTTCAATGAAGTCCAGTTCTGGGTTGTGACCGAGATTTGCCTATGTTCCCAGCTCAGCAAGCGTGTTCAGCTCCTAAAGAAATTTATTAAAATTGCAGCCCAGTAAGTACTAGTCATTTGAAAAATGTGTTGACACGGAGGAGAAAAAAATAGTCATATTTTCGAATGCTAAGTGGGTTTTCCTTTTTTGTGCTCGTTGTAGACTTTTATACTACATTATACCAATTTTTATTCGAACTTAAGGGTATAACATAATGAAATATTTCACAAGTCCGAATCGAAAAATCTTTCCTTTTTTTTTTTTTTCTGCCAAAGCTGGGGCTGTCTACATATCCACAGTAGGATTCCAAAGGGCAGCAGCATGACCTCTGACAGCCTGGCATTGCTCCCCTATGGCTTGTCTATTTAAGCCTGCTGCTTAGATGGTTGCTTTTTTCCTCTTGAAATCCTTTTCCTCTCAGCAATTGCATTTAAAAAAAAAAAAACCCGTTAAAGGTGTTTTTCTTTGCCGTTTATAGCTAGAAAAAGCAGCAGGGCATGAAAAGAAACAAAAAATCCTTTAAAAGAGAAAAAAAAATTGAAAACGTGTTAATGTCAACAGCGGGACGCAGGAAAATACTTAATTACGACCAATTAAAAATATAACAATCTGCAAAGACAATGAAATAAAAAAAATAAAAAATCTTAAACACAAATTTGAAAGTGCACGGGGGGAACGGTGGCAGAAAAACATTAAGTCGCTAAGTGCAGACGCTCAAGCTGGCGAGCGTCGTGTGTTTAACCTTTTAATGCGGTTAATTTGGCCTTAGAAAGAAAGGGGGACAAAAATTACCTTGACTTTTATGTTACTACGCTTTACGTGGTGCTAAAAATAAAAAGCTAAATGTGCTTTTTGGTGCTGGGGGATCCCACCGAGCGTTCAGAGTAAGACATTTAGCAAGACAAAGGCTTCTCTGGAAGAAATAAGTCCCTTTTATTGCTAACTCTCAAAGAGAACTGCGAAAACAGGTGCATATGAGTAATAATGATTCAGAACATGCAATAAAGCAGTGATCGTTTACCGTGCTGCTAGGAATGCATCAAAAGGGCATGTCCTATGATTATCAGCTAGCTGAGCATCATGGGGCATGTAGTTTTGAAGCATCTGGGGCCCTATCGGGTCCTCTGAGCCAAAACCTTGAGTCTAAGGGGAAAAATTAGCGTTTGCTAATTTCCCCTTTGAGTCCCGTTTTCACCAGCGGATTACGAGGCAGGCGCTCAGTCCAGCAGCCTGCCCCGCAATGGCCGCTAGGCTCACGGATGCACGGGATGGCGCTAGAGCACAGCCCCGAACATCCCCTTCATGGAGTCCATAGGGCTCCATGAAGGCTTCTGCTGCCGGGTCACATGACCTGCAGGATCTCGCCCCTCGCGAGATCCTGTCGGTCGGTGGAGTGTGTATCAATATGTATGGAACCAGAAAAGAGAGTGTTTGGTTCCAGGGGACGTTTAATAAATGTTGCACTGTATGGTCTTGTCTGGAGCCGTTGTCATTCTGCTCTGTCCCTTCCTAAGGGTGTAACTTGTTTCCATCTCATGGACTGACCCTGCACTGGTGCTGGAACTCTCCAGTAGCTTCACCCTTGCTTTAGACAGCTCAGCAGCTCTGCCTATTTGTATACAGTGTGATCGCAAAGGGAGACAGGGGACTTTTTTTCCCCAGTCTCACTCTGCTCTCGGCAGCCAGGAGCGCCTGATCGGGCCACTGTTCTCGCTGCAGGATGAGAGGTGAGTACTTGATTTTTGGGGGGCTTTTCAGCTGCCACTAACTGGTTCTGCAGCAGCTCAGTAGCTAGTGTTAGGACCCTTGTGATCCTTACACTAGTTAATCTCTACTTGCACTTTGCGCTCCCCATGTTAAGTATAGGGAGCACATAGTACGTTAAGCTCACGGTACAAACCGCTAGTTTTTTTTAAGCCGTCAGCGAATCGGAGGTGATCTGTGCGGAGCGCTATCATCTCTTGTAAGAGAGAGCTAGCGTTAGCGTGAAGGAGGTGATAGGCCCCTGGAGTATCAAAGTTAGCATTGTAGCTCCTGGTTATGCAGATTTATTTAGAAATTTAAATAAAAACTTTAAACTCTTTATAGATCTCATCAGAGCAAAATGGCTTCCAATTTTTCCATTTGGCGAATCCAACATTTCCTTGAAGTACACCAACTCGCATAACCATGAATTTTTAAAGGGGTCAAACAACCCAGATTAGTATTTTCTTATTTGGGGATTTGTGCACCTCTCCAGGTTACAGAAATAAGATAAAGGAATAAGAGAATCATTCCGTCCTATCTAGCACATAAGGCAGTAGCAGGGGGAGATAAAGATATTCATGGCTATGGCTTGGAGATTCAAGGGGAGCAGGTGATAAGAAGCCAATGAAGCGCGTCACGCAATGAACCGTGACTTTGTCCATTTTGATGGATTGTGAAATTAATTGTAGCAGTGTAGGGATAGCAGGTGAGTTGCTTCCAGACTTGTGTGAGGACTGCAAAGGGAACAAGTTCAAACTCAGGTCTCAGTAACAAACAGATCGCCAGATTTAATAAAATAAAAGTAAAATAATCGGCTAGTTTCAAGCTGTAATTTTTTTTAGAAATATCAGCACATTTGTTCAAATGGATTCGGCCGCAGCTAAAATCCCAAAAATGTCTGCCTCGAAAAAGTTGGGCCAGTAAGAAGTCTGAAAATGCACATTCTCAGTCAGACATTATTTTCAAGTTACAGCAAGCAAGAAGTTATTAGCAGGTTTTTTTTAGTGTAGGAAATGAGTTTACCACTTGTCCCTTTAAAGCCTCCAGATATGTTTACATGTCCAGCCATCCAAGGCAACCATCATTGGGACCCATCACCTCCTTAACTCTAACGCCAGCGCTCACATTCGTGAGCGTTAGCGCTAGGTTAAATGAGGTTATTGCAGGCCGCACAGATGACGTCCCAATCTCTAACAGGTTATAAAAACCATTAGCGCATCGGTAATAGCGGTTTATACTGCAAGCTTACTTAAGACGGGGAACGCAAAGAGTAATTAGTGTTAGGACAAGTAAGGTATTACTTGGTCCTAACGCTAATTAGCGCACTGCTGCGGCAAAGAAAAAGTGAACCACAGCTCTAAGCTGGTGCTAACTGATACCGCTCCTGCAGAATCAGTTATCACCAGCTGAAACCCCCAAAAAATCAGATACTCACCACTCATCCCGCAGCGAGAACGGTGGTCCGGTCCACTGGTCCTTGTTGCCGGGAGCAGAGTGAGACTGGGGACAAAAGTCTCCAGTTTCCCTCTGTGGTCCTGCATGATCTCGCGAGAGACACATGACCCAGCAGCACAACCCTCCATGTAGTCCTATGGACTCCAGAAGGTGATACGGCAGCGTGTTAGCGCTGAATTCAGCACCTGCCTTGTAATCTGTTGTTAACGCAGGGACACTAAGGGGAAACCTGCAGGCGCAGCCTTTCCCGTTAGCGTCACCGCGTCACCGCAGACCTGCAGGGTTATTCCGAGAAAGGTGAAACTCTGGAGAACTTGTGGAGAAGTGAAAATTCTAGGTCAAAATAGCTGATTTGGAAAGTGAGATAAATGGGAGAATTTTCTGGTTTGGCTATTTTGACCTAGAATTTTCACTTCTCCAAAAGTTCTCCAGAGTTTCACCTTTCTCTGAATAACCCTGCAGGTGATAGGACATGTCTTGTTTCTCGGGACAATCTCCTGTTTTTGTCATCTGTTATTAACTCCTGGACACTGGGGGCAAAGCCAAGAGTTAGAGACAACACAGACCAGAGTGCGGTACCAGAGGGTCGAGACATGTTGATGGGTGCCTGAATGTCCGGACATTTAAACGCGTTTTCTAGCTTTAAAGAGAGATATGGTAAATACCCACTAATAAAAATAAGGCTTTCCGTATGATTTCCCTGCTTGAAGAACCATTTATCAACACCTGATATTTTTTTTCTAGATTCTGCTTACCGTTAAATTAGAATTGAATTCTATCCATTAGCGAGTATAGGTGAGAGTGCCAATAATTAATCCAAACTCTTAAAGGGAACTGAAATACCGGTATGCCCTTATATATGTCTGCCGAAATTACAAAATAACTGAATCTCTGCCAAAAAAAAAGTAAATTTCAGAGACGAGACGAATTAAATGGAGCCCTTAATTATAAAATAATCCATTGATGTGTTCCATTGTTTAGTAGGGTTTGAGCGTAAGCCAAGGACGTAAAATGGCCGATTAGCGCTTAAAAAGAGCAGGATGTTGATGTGAGCCAAGAGTAGAATTTTTTTTTAGGTTCTCCAAAAAACTTTCAAAAGTGTATCCAGATATCAAGTAAGGTGTAAACTTAACCAGAGGTGTCATAAACCTCTCCGGCTTGGAATCTAGTCGGTGTAATTTTCAATTAACATATAACAACAAATGATGTTTGTCTTGTTCAACATTATTTTAAAGCTGTGTTACTTGAAATTCCGTCCAGCCCATATCTATCCTCCACACCTAATGTGATCACTATACGGCACTATAAAGGACCCTATTACAATCTTCGCGCATACGTTTGCGCCGGCGCAAAAATGCATTAACGCGTGGGGTAAAACCGTTTCCGCAGAACGTCGAATTACAATGTCAGCCCAACAGCGCGCGTATACGTCTACCGCGGGTGAACCTGCGCGAACGCTGTGGGAGCTTACTGTACTTCGCGTCCTATACTTAACATTGTGAGCGCAAATGCGTTTGTGCGCTGGTATGCGGATGGTATTACAATCTATGCGCAGTTTGTAACGCACAGCCTTTGCGCTCATAATTTTAGCAACTCCTAAAAGCTGGTGTTAATTGCAAATTCTATCAACCTGGCCGAAACCAAATACACCAGTAGGGATAAGCCGAACACGCCCTGGGGGACAGGAAACAAGGACAAAAAGTTTTAAAAAAATACATTTTTAACCCCTTCACTGCTGACGACGTGTGGGACACGTCCTCAGTTACTCCCGCTGTATGCTGAGGAGGACGTGTCCCACACGTCATCAGCTTTGCGGGACCCCCGGCGGAGATACTCACCTCTCTGTCTGGGGTCCCGCGGCATTCTGACTTCAGGGTCCTCAGACGCTGAAGTCAAGCTCCTCCTGTCGTAAATTATGTCATTGCGCCATGAGCGATGACGTCATTTCCAGGCGACCCCCGGCAATGCCGGGAGATCGCCTGGAAGGGAGGGGGGGTCCGTTCGGGACCCTCTCCCTCCCGATCGGGAGGTCCCACAAAAAAAGAGAGTCTCCCCTTTTAAGCGGTGTCTGGCTTTAAGGCTAAGGTCAGACTAGCGCAGTATTAACGTGCGTTTAGCCGCACTAAATCATGGTCGCGCTAGCAGCAAATTACGTCCAATGCTGGGCAGCATACGAAGAACGGCCACAGAAAAGTGCGGCCGCGCAACTCAAGTGCAAACTAACGCATTTTTTCGAGAACGTCAAACCGCTAGTACTGACGTACAGAGTGCACTGCGTACGCTAGCGGCGTGTGTGCGTGATTAGGAGACGTCAGACACTGCTAATGTCCGGCCAACATAACGTCCAGACGCAAAGAGGGTTTTATTGATAGCCGTACAAAATCACGGACGAAAATGCGCATCGTATGACCGCTATCGCGTATTCCGTGAAAAAATGCGTCCATTCGTTCGAACACACTTTTTCACAGACAACGCAAAAAATGCATTATTCTGACCCTAGCCTTACCCCTTAGGCACTGGGTCTCACTTCGGCGCCTTGCGTGATGACGTCAGATAGCCGGGGAACCCCTAGCTGCCCGAATCCCCTGGTGGAGATAGGGGGTTCATTTGAACCCCAAAATCTCCATTACCGTGGCAGCTAGGGGGTCATGGAGGGTATCAATTGAAAGGCCTGAGCATGGCCTTTCAAATGATACCCAACATGACCAGGTATAAAGTAAAAAAATAAAAATAAAAAAACATGTATTTTTTTGTGTTATTTTTATTAATGCAGCAATATTGTTCACATTTCAATTATAATGTGAACAATGATGCTGCACTAATGATTTTTTTCTATGGTGTGCGTTTGCTAAAAATCACATAATTCCCCCCAAAAATGTAATAAGTCCCCATTTCTAATTTTTGTACAAGCGCACCCCATAGAAAATATAACTGCAAATGTTCATATGATAAAAGGTGAAAAAAAAACACTTTACATGCTGCAGATGATTAAAAATTCAAGTTTTATTGCATTTTTTGTTATAATATATAGGCAGAACATGACGTATACATATAAAAATGATATATTCTGAATCTGCCGAGTCTGCCGGATAGAACGATATTTAATATGTCTGGGTCGTATAATAAAATGTGGCTTCAAATCGCATTTAAACATGATGAGCGAAAGCGGTAAAAATTACCTCAGCACACAGCGGTGAAATGCCTCAGCAGTGAAAGGGTTAAAGGAACAGTGAGTTTTCCATAAAATAAGGGTTAGAAATAAAAACGAAAAAATTCCTTCAAATATCGTGCCTAGGAGGTCCCCATAACCTGCCCGTGAAGTGGCGGATTTGTAGGATGTATGGAAACATGGCCAACACAGACCCACACATGACACCTGGCACTTCCAGTCTGCATACAATGTATCAAATTCATGAGACCGGACTAATTAGAAGCACATGTTATTTCCAAACACTAATTAAACACCTGTTGTTTACGCCGTTTGAGAGCACAGGTCATTTAGAGGTGAGAATCTTTGCACCTAGACATTAGTTTTTAATTCAATATCTAATAAACCGTTGCTTATAGTGCTGCTTTAGTATTTTTTAAGCATTTTTTATACTTTTTTCAGAATTTTTTTTCGAACACGCGAAACAGTTCGAAGTTCACGAACTTGCGAATGGCCAAAGTTTGAATCGAACTCCGAACTGATTGAACAGAACAGCTCATCCCTATACACAGCCCAAAAAAACAAATAGCTGCAAAGTATAGTTACACATTCTACACATACCAAACCAATAAATTTGAGAAGTTGTGCGTGTTTTTTTTATTGATGCAGCATGTATGCGCAGATTGACTATCACAGGCGCAAAAACTTAATGTGAGACATTTGGGGTACTTAATTCTGATTGGCTGAATCATGTGAAAAAATCAGTCCGAACACTGATTTCTGCGCGCAACGTTGCTGCGTGCACGTTTGTGCGTGTCCGTTTTACGCGCGTTATTTTTTGACGGATGAAAAAATGCGCGAGGATTGTAATACCAGTGTTGTTTTACAGTGCGTTAACATTCAACGCTTCGCTCAAAAATTCACGCGTTGCGCGTGTGTTTTTGCGTGAAGAATGTAAGAGGGCCCAAATGTTTTCATGCCATAATATGAGAAGATAAGATTCAATAACTAGACCCAGTTACAAGGAAATGCATCCAAACTCATTACACACTAAACTCATTAGAACACACAGAGTTATATAGCACGAGTAATCTCTACATAACATTCCATTTCATTAAATGATATCTAATCATGGGATGATTTGTCTTCTCAATTACATTGAAAAGGAGCAGAAACACAAAAGAGAAAAAAAAATGTGATTAAGATGATTGTAAAGTCAATTGAAAATGTGCTTATAGTTATCAGTTTCTAGGGTCTATTTGCAATAAAAAAAAAGAAGGAAATTGTGTGCAATTTCGGAGGTTTGCAGTTTGGCCTATTTTGTCTCACTTCGGTGATTTAATATCAACGAAAATACAGTGAATTCACTATTTAGCGAATGGTCACTGTAGTTTGGCGCAACTGGAGTCGACGAAGCAGTTATCGGACGTCAGCGAAAACAAAGTGATCCTACCGCTAGTTAATCTGTGCTTGTACTTTGTGCTCCCCATGTTAGGTATAGGGAACGCAAAGTACAGTAAACTCGCACTACGAATCGCAAATTAACGAGCGCTAATGGATTTTTTAACCCATTAGTGATTCGAAAGCGATCTGGGTGCAGCGCTATGACCTCCATTAAGCTAATGCTGAAGCTAGTGTTAGCTTGAAGGAGGTGCTAGAGCCCATGATGTTTCTCTGTCACTACCACAGCTGACCAAATGCAGAACCTAGCATTCTTCTGCTCTAATGTAAGCCAGGGTCTAAACTGAAATGATTCATACAGGGTTATTCAAAGAGATCCGAATGGCTGCCGAAAGGTAACTGAACGCTGAAAATCCGCATACGCTTCCCTTTCCTGGCCATTCAGCTATTCAGAGAGCAGGCAGTTCGCCAAATGTTGGCGAATTGCCTGCACATACGGTGCCTGTTTGGTGCCTGTTCGAAGGCCGTGAAATCCCAATTGACAAGCAATGCTTCGTCTATTCATAGAACAAAAACCAGCAGTGAAAAGTTGCCGAAATGCCCTGCCATTCGGTTGCTTCATTCGACAGGTTTAATCAGGCAAATCCCATAGGCTTCAATGTTAAAAATATTCCCGTATTAATGCAATATCTAATAAACCGTTTATTATAATATTCTGCAGTAAAAGTCTCTTTATTTATAGATTTTTTAGGATCTTTTAAGCATTTTTCAGGATTTTTTTTGAAATTTCACTGCTTTTCACTTCGGTGCACTTCGGCGTTTCCATTTTGCCGAAATTACGGTGAATTCACTAGACATTGTTGGGTCACCGTAGTGCAGCGAAGACTGAGTCACCGAAGCATCATGAAAAATATGGCAAACATCGCCGAAGACCGCTGAAGAGTGGCAAACTAGCCTTGGTGAAATCCTTACACCAATAAAAATGCATTAAAATGTTTATAAGTTATAAAATAGTTCCTTTAAAAAAATAATAAAAAGGTCTGTTACAGAATTAAAAAAAAAAGCCTTTTGAAAAAATTCTGAAACTAAAAGTTTGTCTAAAAAAAGTTCCAAAAATTTAAAAAAGGCCTTTTGCCGAAAATGAGAAGAATATATATATATATTTTTAAAATTTAAAATGATAATTCTTTTGTACATTGAATCCTATGGAATTCCCCTGTTTAAACCTGTTGAACTGAAATTCTGAAAATCTGGTCATTTCGTCGTCACTTTGGTGCAGTTCGGCGTTCTGTGAATAGACAAACTATTACTTCTCTATGGGACAATTTTGCCGTTGCCAAAGATAGCCGAACTGCACTGTATTTCTCCGTCAATTCGCCAGTATTTGGTGAATTGACAGCTTAGTGAATAGACGAACTGCCACGAAATTGCACCATGCGGTGAGATTCTCATTCGGTGCACTTCGGTGCCAAGTTTGGGGCTTAGTGAATAACCACCTGTAATGGAGCGACTATACCCTAACTGTGTACCTCCGTCAGCAAGCTCTCTCCCCTTTAAAACAGTCCCCACAGTCGCAGAAGAATCTTCCCTAATAGCCCACCCAAACTTTAACCGTAGCTGAAAGAAGGATGCAGACCGTTGAAATTCAAATGCAGACTGACTGTTTATTCACAGACACAAAGTTAGACAGTCAAGGAACAACCCTCTTCATGCATACAACCAAACAGATAACATCACAGATCAAATAACTGCACAGGGAATGGGACCTTCAAACAATGGACAATTGGACCTCCTGGGAGGAGAAGGGGGGAGTGGGAAAGCAGGTAAAAAAAAGGAATATCTTCTATTAGAGAGAATGTACACTATAGAGAGAGCAGGTACTAATACAGAGAGGGGATACATCACAACAGGAGACTACAATAATTACACAAGGGAACAACACATCAGAAATCTTTAGTTAGTTGGGGGTTGTTTAAAACCGTGAATATTATTTAAAACATAATCAAATATGTTTAATATACTTAGAAGTATCCAGTTCCCCAATAGTCCCTTTCACAGGCCATAGTCGCTGGGCAGGAGGCTAGCCCACAGCCCCTCCAGATGCCCCAGTGACAGTAGGTTCCATCACACCATCGAAGTCTTTATTCTACAACTTTTTACCCTTGCTAAAATTCCTCCACCCGTCTACCATAAAACGTCTGTGTAGCCCTTTGGTGTAGATTAAGAAAGGACTTACCCAGCAAGGCTAGGTGCTAAGGAGGTTTCTACCGCAGAGAGGAACAATGATCCACTCCAGATGACCACAAAACCCATGCTGAACGGTGAAAAATAGTAATTTAGCTAGATTGCTGCTTGAAATGGCAAGTATTGGACTGCGAGCTATTTGGAGAATAATTTCTGTGCTTCTACTGTGATTTGCACCATGTGCACAGCTTCAGACATTTGCCAATTGCTGTACATGTATTATTTAGTTTGACGGTTGCCATGATTTCAAATGAATCAAACTTGTGTTTCAGCTGCAAGGAATATAAAAACCTGAACTCATTCTTTGCCATTGTCCTGGGTCTAAGTAATGTGGCGGTAAGCCGGTTGTCGCTCACGTGGGAGGTAAGTTGTGAAGAAGCGTTTGATAAGAGATTAGCTGCTGGCACCCCATTTTCACAATAATAATAATAACTTTAAATTAGAATATAACTGTATCGCTCATTATACTCTTAAAAGAAAAGAAACAGATATTTGTATTATATAAATGTATCTTAAAATAATCCTCTTAATGTGTCCTCCTTTCACTGGTTAAAAGGGTCAGTCTACTCACCCCCTTTTTATTATTATTATTCTGTTATTATTTTTAATTATTTTTTTCTCTTTTCCTCTCTACGTCTCGCCACTCTGCTGCTCTTTTATTTTTCTTTCCTCCTCCTCTTGCCGCTGCTAACTTTTTTTTCCTACTACCAGTGTGGCTGCGCCTCTGAGGCTGGGCACGTGGAACCCCGGGCTTTTTCCTCCCCTAGGTAGTTGGGGGTGGGAATGCCAAGTGGGCTGTATGCACATTTTCTCAAGTTGGAGGATAGTTTGGCCCATGGAGACCTGTGGATGCCATTTGTTGTAAAAATTACACATGTACTATACGACCTGATATGATGCTTACTGCTCTTTTTGTTCTGTTCTCCGTTATGTATTTTCTTCAATTCGATGTACAATTTTTAATACGTTAACCCCTTCACTACTAAGTGATTTTCCAAGAAACCATTTTCAGAAACCAGTGTTTTTTTTGTAAAATCATTTTTAATTATTTAAAAAGTAAGAAATATTTGAGCTTATTCCCATTGCTTTTCTTACAGTAAATAACCTATTTTGACCAGTAGATGGCACCATCTACTGTCAAATTGAGTTAGAGGTTTGAGCAGCTGTTCTATTATCTTCTTTTTCTCCCTGCATCGGCTGTTGAAAGCCTGATATTTCAGAGCTTTGAGCAGCTGATTTTACAGTTTTGGGGGCACCGTCTGCAGCCCAAAAGCAAATATAATTCACTTGCAGCCAAAACATCGGTATCTATGTTTTAATTTAGGATTATAATAAATTTTGCATTTTTATATTTTTAAATGCGGAGTGCGGCCACTGCTTGGATTTTTGTATATTTTCTCAGGCTTTGCACCACATTTTGCACTGGTTTTGCAGTTTTGTATTTTTTGGAAGGAGCTGCTGGTATCCTGTATACTTTATGTAAATACATATATATTTACAGTATATATATATATATATATATATATATATATATATATATAAAAATCACGAGTATAGCAGTCTGTAGTGATACCTTTTTTATTGGACTAACGTTACATTTAAAGTACAGGCTTTCAAGAGTGATCCTCCCTTCGTCAGGTATAGAAGCTTACTGATCAGAATGGTAGAATTAAACATTGGGACATTCATAGGGCGCACAGTTGGGGGTGTTAGATGTTGTACATCACCAAATGGCATGGTCAGAGGGGGAAAAAAAACAGCAAAAAGAGCATTTAATTGTCTCAGGCACATAAGACAACAGTGATGAAATCATGTCCACTTCAAAGGGAATGTGAAAGGACAAAACGAACAAAAAACCAAAAAAATAAAAAAACACAAAACAGTGAGTATGGGGAAGACACAGAAAAATAAGAAGGAAAAAGAAAAAAAAACAGAGAGAAAACCAAGCCCCAACCAGAATTATCAATATTATGTGACGTTATTATAGTGGGTTAAAAAAAAACGAATCTACATTAAGTCCTTGTTTTATACTGTTGAAATATGTGATCATTTTCATTTCATATGTTTTGCGTTCCCGGTGATCTTTAAAATGGCCTTTGAGGATTTTAATTCTGAGGTTTTGGATGGAGTGGCCTGCTAGATTGAAGTGATGTCCCACTGGGGTACAATATGTATTTTCCTGGTGGTTCCTGATATATATTAGATAGGCCGTGTTAGTCTAGATGCCTAAATCATGAGTATAGCAGTATGTAGTGATACCATTTATATTGGACTAACGTTACACTCTCAAAAGCTTGTCTTTTAAATGTAACTTCTCTTCTTCAGGTCTGGATGCTTACTGATCAGTAGCAATAGAATTGAACATTAAGGGGCACATGGGTGGGGTTAACCCATGTGCCCCTAAATGTTCAATTCTTGGATACTGATCAGTAAGCAACCAGACCTGAAGAAGAGAAGTTACACTCTCAAAAGCTTATCTTTTAAATGTAACGTTAGTCCAATATAAAAGGTATCACCACGTGATATATATATATATATATATATATATATATATATATATATTTATTGTTTTGGATTGTGTTCTGGGTGAATTTCACAATTTTGTTACAATGTTTCACCGAATTGGATTTGCCAGTAATTTTTATCATCATTCTGTTCTTGCTATAGCTTTTTGGATGTGCTCTTTAATTGCACGCACTAGGTTTTATTTTTCCAATTATTGCTGAGACAATTTAGACGAGGAAATGTTTACTGATCTGACAGATTGTTGCTCATAAGTCATAATGCCAATGTGATTAGTATTTCAATGTTTTCACAGTTGGCTCGTGGATATTACAAAGCAATTACCATTGACAGATGCCTAATGATAAAAAGAAAAACGCTTTTTTGGACACTTGTAGATCGGAAAATAATAATTTTCTGTCACCAGTGAGCTTATGGCTACAGGGTTACACATCAATGCAAACATAGATTCCCCCTGACCTGCAGACATATTCTTGACAGCAAGTTTCTTAAGAATATTAAAAAGTTCGGTGATCCATAAAAAAAAATCATATGCATCGTGAGTTTTTTTACCAAGTTCCAATTTCTTAACCTAGTTTGCTGATATTTTTAGAAATCACTTATAATATAGTGATTTCTTTCAACTGCTTTATTTAACATGATTAATATTTTATTCGATTTATAATATGTGTACCTGCTGCTCATTACCTGTTCATGATAGAATAGCGTTTAGTGTTTTGTGCTACATAACACAAATCTGGAAGCCTTGTTGTGTGGTCGTTGACATATTTGCTTCTCATGTATTTGACTATTTCCCTCTTTCACGTCAGTATATGCCTAGGAGATTCACCTTTGTGACATTTATGCATTTTACCATGCCTTGATCATCTTATGCTTCTGATGTCAGGGGAAACCTATGTGTCAGAATGTGACAGAGTCATTTTCTGTACATTCATTATCGAATCATTTCATCTACAGACCAAGAATAGAAATAATTCAGTATATGACTTCATGCTCCTTGGTTATATATTCATATCGTTAATGTTCTAAACACATGCAATTCTTGTAAAAAAGAAGGGTGAAAAAAACCTATTTATTCTATTCGTGGATAATGCTGCCTACCTACTATCCATCCACAACAACTTATAAAACAAAACAGGGAGGTAAAACATTGTAAAATGTTACAAATGACTTAACGGTCCTTACCCCATGGTTGCTGGTAAAAGGCAACCAGTGACGGAAAAAATCAGCATGAACCTTTAGAGTTATCTGGGGACTTGAAACTGGTCAAGAGATTGGACTAGCTACTCTTGGTACCTGGCTGCCCTACTCGACCCGTGATCTCACTTTTACTAGCAGTGAGATCATTCTACCATTTTTAAAGGGACACTCTACTCATCAGACCACTGTATTGATTTAAAGTGGTAAGAATGTGAGGAGTGTCCCCCTTCTCCCTCCCAGCTCCCCTCCAACAGGTGAAATTGCGGGGTAAAGTGGAGGAGTTTACTTCACCACACCCAGCGTAACCAACAGCCGTGATTTTTTTAAATTTCCCGGCTGTCAGTCACCAGATCGGTCACAACTGACATCAGCACCCAGAGCGTATGCCGACACCACCCTGTCTGAGAACAATCACTGTAGTGAGCGATCTAAGACAAGCATCCAATGGATCAGATCTGTTCATGCAGAGGTACATTGTTGTGGGGCTTGGGGAAATACACCATTACAATAAATGTAACAAGCTCCTAGAAAATGTGCCTGGTAGAAAACAGGGGATACAGTGTCTCAAAGTGAGGTTGTCTTTCAAAGTGAAACATACAGTACAGCCCATTTTCCATTCTTTTTTAAAGTTTATCAATAAACCATGGATTTTTGTTTCCACTTAACCTCCCTGGTGGTATTCTAAAGTGTGGCTCGGGGTTAAATCTCATTGCTGAAAATGGTAACCCTGAGCTACACTCGGGCTGATACATACCTGTCCCTGCGTTCTCTCAATGTCCTCCCGCAGTCACCTCCGTGCGATCGCGGCGTCCTGTTCCCGGGTTCACTTCCTGCGACGGAAACCCGGAAGCAGGACACTGCGATCGGACAGAGGTGACTGCGGGAGGACATTGAGGGAACGCAGGGACAGGTATGTATGAGCCCGAGTGTGGCTCGGGGTTACCGTTTTCAGCATTGAAATTTAACCCTGAGCCACACTCGGGAATACCGCCAGGGAGGTGAAATAATTTACCAATTTGACATAAAAAAATATGTCCTAATCAGACCGCATGGGAGGTTAAACCCATGATAATATGTGAAACATACTCAGGTCTATTCAAACAAAGATGAAAATCAGAACTGGCAGGAGAAGAGAACAATCTAGACCAAATAGCCGGTTTGAAAAGTGAGATAAATGGGAGAATTTTTTATTTTGACCAAGAATTTTCACTTCTCCAGTCATTCTCCTGAGTTTCACCTTTCTTTAAATAGACCTGACTGTATATTTTACATATATGTCGCCTACATACATTGATACATACATACATACATTGATAAGCTATTTGTTTATTCCTGTCCATTAGAAGCTTCCAAGCAAGTTTAAGAAGATCTATGGAGAATTTGAAAACTTAATGGTAAGCAGGATCACTTATTTTTATGTTTAATTCGAGACAACACATTGGATATGCTTTGTTTCTGTTCTCTATGCATTGTAGTCTTATGTTTTTTTTTCTTCTTTTTTAGGACCCATCAAGGAATCACAGAGCATATAGGCTGACAGTAGCTAAACTAGACCCACCAATCATTCCTTTCACTCCTCTGCTCATTAAAGGTAGTAACAAATCCTTAAGTATATATACACAAGAGTTCGGGAACCCACACTAGGTTATTGATATAAGGCATTTGACATTTACTAGGGATGTGCATGGCTGAAAAATTTGTTTTGTTAAGTTTCGTCTCATTACGTTTTTAAATCATTTCGTTTTTGGAATTTCATAACTGATTTTGTTTCGTATTTCGTTTCGTTTCGAATCGATTTGAAATTTGATATATGAATTCGATAGTTGATATCAATTTGAATTTTGGATCACTAGATAAATCCCCAATTAATCAATTTTTGCTGTTAAAAGAAAAGCTAGGGTTACATTTTAAGCTGTGTCACAGATTTAGTATTTGAGTCAAATTAAACAGTGAAACTAAATTTAATTTGTTTCATAAAGTCCTTTGCTGACTATTACTTGTATTGTAAGTTAAGATCAATTTGATAGTTGATATCAATTTGATAGTTCATTTCAAATTCGATAGTTGATATCAATTCAATAGTTCATTTCAAATTCGATAGTTGATATCAATTCAATAGTTCATTTCAAATTCAATAGTTGATCAGTTATTCAAATTTTTCTTTTATGATGATGACACAGTGTAAAACTAAATAAATTCATTATATACCGTTTCATTTCGTTTCGAATTTGTATCGTATCGATTCGTTATTCGGAAGTACTTCCGAATACGAGTTATCAAATTTCTTCCAAATTACGAATTTTTCCGAAACTAATGCACATCTCTAACATTTACTAGTGTTTTGCAACATATGACTATACCACACAAATCCTGATCCACCTTTATGTACTAATAATATAAATCCCAGGCTCGTGTGCTCATAAAAATGTATTTACAAAACAATGGTTGGGTGAAAGATACACAAAACAGAAACACCGGAGTGATAAAGACAAACGTCAAACAAAACAACAAAATGTTGGGAATACATTGACAGAAAACCAAATAAAAGTAGCAGATCATGTTGTATATATTTTTTCAATGTACAATAGGATGGGGGGGCTATTCAAGTGACCCCTATAAGGATAATCCAATAAAACCAGAATGAGCAGTGTATGCATGTCAGAGTTTGACTCCATTAATAGGTCAGGGATATATTAATTATGACGTGTATTTTTCTTATTTTAAATATATATATGTGTATATATATTATTGACAGTGCCTCCAATACCAATGGTATAATTTGGTAATTTACCCTTAAGATAAGGATTAATAACCAATCAATGACTATAGGTCTTAACAAATATATAGCGCGTTATCCCGAGTTATTTTGATGCTATCTAGATATTTTTAGACACAATAAAATCAATAAAGATGATATGAGACTGCGTAACGGTAAAACAATTCAAACCAAAATTTATTCACACGTCAAGTTTCATACAATCATACGTTATCAACGGATTAGCAAGATGCAATTTCAAAAGTAATTATAGATCGTGATTAGTAGCAATACTGCGACACGCAATAATCTAATGGACAAATATTTTAGGTTTATAGACCGCACCACATATATACACGCCTCAGTTCTTAAACACCAAGTTCCGTTCTATTTACTTAAACCTTTCCCATTATAAACCAATCCTCACCCTGGCTAAAAAAAACACTCAGTTACTGGGCATCACCTGCAGCACAATTTATTATTGTGGGGGCCTATTCACTAAATGCAACTTCCTTCAGGGAGATACATAACACACTCGATAGGTAGACTATCTCTTCCACAGATCAATCACAGCACTTCATTCAATATACGTTAACCCAAAGCTTCCTATTGACTTATATGCATTCAATCGAAAGGGCTGCAAGATGTATATGAAAGGGGTTATGTTTGTTTTACTAATGGGGCTGATGGCACTTGATATATAAAACCTATTTCACGGTTCCAGCGTATCTCACTATGGGTACACAATTGATCTTTAGATGTCCACATCCAGTATTCTTCGAATATAAATAATTTCCCAAAATTATGGCGCAAGTAGGCAGCCGTAATAATTTCTCCTTTAGCGCTCGTCTGCAGTAGAGCGGAAAGGCTGATACTATTCTACTGTTTAGGCTTCCACAGCAAAATAATTCATTTACATTTCTTTAATTTGTGATGGACATCTAAAGTAAGGACTATGCAATTAGGAAATAGATATCAAGTTATTCAGTTATACTTTACCATCTGGTAGTGAAGATAGAATGGTGTAAGATTAGGGTGTGGTCGCGTCTTATTGGGGTGTCTGATGGTATCTGCCCTTTCTCCCCTCCAAGCGTCCCTCAGGTCTCTCCCCAAGCTTTCTTTCAGTGGTCTTTCTTTCTTCTTTTTTTTTACCTTTTCTGTTTTTGTTTTTTATTCTACAGGTTATGCAATCCATTGTCTAAGGTTTATATGGCTTCAGAGCTTAGATCTGACCAAATAAACACCATGCCCTGGAATACATACACTAGGTTAAGCTCAGCTGCCCATTGTGTTCCTTTACACTTCAAAACAATGCGATTTACCATATCAATTCTCTTTACACCCAGAATTAATTAGGACAGTTTCTGAACAAAGGATGTTTCTTCCCTTGTTTGCGTAAAGACAACGAACTTAGCTTGTTACATTTTTCATATCTGAACTGCTCTGACATGCAAAAGGTGCTCTCTTTTCCAGATCATAGCAGGGCAGGTGTACATAAACATGTTTCTTTGCATAGCTACACAAGTTATATGCAGTTTGCATTGCACATGTTCCTGTGTCGATCGCCACAGGTGCAGGTAATGTGCATTAAGGATATTTTGTTTGCTTATTCTAATAAACATGTCCAATAAACCTGTAGTAATTTTGTTTGCATTTTTTTTATTATTTCACAAAATTTTACATATTTATTCAATAAAGACAAACAGAACCCATGCTTCTTAGCCCCCTTTAAGTTAGTAATGTATGGGACGTTTTGACTAATGTTACTTTTTTATGTAAAGACGGGTTTTAAAAATTTCCATAAAATGCCCAATCTTTATTTTTAACAGATATGACTTTCACACACGACGGAAACAAAACTTACATCGACGGCTTGGTAAACTTTGAGAAAATGGTGAGTATGTTTCTCTTTGTGTTTAGAATGTTGGGAGGAAAAATGAGAAACACTGACTTCCCATAAAAAAGAACAAAACAGATTTTTCTTCTTTATGTTCCCCATGGCAGTATATGCATCCTGACGCGGTACTTTCAATATAGCATATGCCAAGCCAGGAATTAAAATGAAACAGTTTATGTTAGTCTAGAAATAGGGAGCTATGTGTTTGCGAACGTTGCACTATCCCTTCTGTAAGGATGTCTGATTTGGAATGCTAAATCACAGTTTAAGTAAATTCATTATGTAAATGGATTCTAATTGATATCTTTAACATCAAACATATCTTTAACCTATTTGGCTCATTAACCTGAAGTAGCAGCAATTGAGGTTACTTGCCATGCTTTGCATTTTATCAAATAACGAGAATATTGCAATATTTGCTTTCTTGAAAAAGCATCTAGTACATTTTAGTCTGTCTTTTTTCCCCCTACTTGAAGTTCAAGAAGCGTTTTGTCGAAATAAAGCCAAATTCGGCTGCTGGATATGTCATAATTTTTTTATATTTTTATTTTAATTCTGAACTTTTCTTATAAACCCATCAACCACTTCTTTCCTCTACCAAAGTGCTAGAATTATAGGCTGGCAAGAGTGCCGACTTGACTGCCACCCACAATTTTTCTTGATTCGACTACAATTTTCCGTAATGCTCACAAGCCTGAGACTAGCAGTGAATCCTGGGAGCACAGCTTTTGGCATTTCCAATCTATCCCAAATTATGTGTTCTTGGCCAACCAATGTTACAGACTCCTATACGTTTATTTTTTTCAATCATGCGGTTTTGGGTATATAACTAAAATAATCAGAACATGTTTTTTTTTTGTTTTTTGGGTTTTACATTTATTTATTTAATCATAAAGGATTTTACCAGGAAGGATACATTGAGATTTCTCTCGTTTTCAAGTATGTCCTGGATTCAAGAACATTGAATTGTTACAGTCATTACAGAAATACAAAGTAATACAATGCAAGATATTAAAAAAACACACAAATATACAGAAAATAAATATATTCACTATGTTACATGTTTACAGGGGGTTTGGGTCGAAATCCCCACAACCAGGTTCCCTAATGCCAAAATCCCGACGGCCAACTTCCCTACACGGCCAACTTCCCTACACGGACAACTCCCTGACGGCCAACTTCCCTACACGGCCAACTTCCCTACACAGACAACTCACTGACGGCCAACTTCCAGACATTCAAAATCCCAGAAGTTAACACTAACCCTACTCCCTAACTCCCTAAACCTAGCCCTAACCCTTACCCCGCAGCCCAGCAGTAAACTGGATTGTTAGCATTTTGTTTCTCTCTTGGGGAGGGAAAGACGCTCTAGCTGGTTTACAATCATGACACCAAATAATCTTGATATATCCTTAGTGAGTGTGCGATTATTTATAACAATGAAGTCATGGCACAAGCGCTGGATGATCATGGTCTGATTCTGGAAGACGCGGGTGTCCAGGGCAAGACTTCATGTAACGCATCGCTTATAAATAGATGTCTGATAGGAGCAGCTGCTGGATTTTCTAACGAGTGGTTATATAATATGCTATTAAGTTTAGCGGTGGGTACAAAATAGAACAAAATGTAAATGTAAACTTTAAAGTGCATAAACGATTTAAATAACTCTGTATTATTTTATTCTTCTTGATAATGTGTTAGATAAGAAAAATGAAAATTAAGAAAGATGAAAATTAAGAAAGCGATACTGAGATGAATGAGAGATTGATACCTTAGCATTTGTAGTATGAGAATGAATAAACCTTTAAGCTGTTAAGCTGGGTTATTTTACTAATGGTCCATTATAGCACGTATGGCAACCTGATCGCTGAATATTTCTTTAACAAATAATAAATAAATTAGAACGAAAAACAAATATGAAAATGAGATTAAGTGAAGCTAAGCACGCAAGATATTCGACTTCTAGTCCGTGGTTGCTGTGAGTTTAAACAAATATGACCTGAGGTCAATGTATGGTAAAATATGGTTTAGTAGTTGATGTCACTCCAGGGTGATATGACTTAATGAGGGTATGCAGGTTCCAGTCTAATGTTAGTGAATAGCTATTTATGGATGCAGTTCAATGTCTCTGTAAGGGTTGTATGACTGTGAGCCCATGATCATACATGACTGACTCACTGACTCTTAGTTGGGGTTACATCAAGATTTATATTCATCTTCTCCATCACTGCCTCAAAGTGAAGTGCTCATTCGGGTAGGACCTAAGAATCATTGCATGTTAATCAATGACTTTTGATTTTAGAGTCAAATCATTTTGCTTGAACCTGTGAAACCCCCACACCAAGATAGTATCAAGGCTCCTACTCTAGATGTCATCGCTACTTTCATTCGCAGAACATTGGGTCCTACTCTTTGCTGAGTGGGTTATAGGGAGGTACTAATGAAAAACTTTGGTGCGAGATGTTAACTATTACCGGCTCCTTATTACTGGCTCTATTACCAGTGATTTGGTAGATTCTCCTCCATACATTATGCGTTACTAACTTTAAATTGCAATGCAAGCAATACCATGGAGATAGCTGACTGTTACCAGTGCCCACCAATCATCTAAAATGCCTTATTAAATATGTTTTACTTTATATTTTGATCAATCTAAGGCCAGGTGCACACGAGCGCACTCAGAGTGGAAGGAATGTCCATGAGAGTGGACGTTCCTTCCACTCGACACCCGCCTGCCCCCTCTCAGCGCTGCAAAGCGCAATCCTTTGCAGCGCTTTGCAGCCCTGTCGACGCACATCCTAGCGCATCGATGGGGAGGCTTTCTAGGCTTTCATGGCTGCGACAGGCGCCGGAAAGTACGGGCGCACTAGGTGCGCTCGTGTGCACCCAGCCTAAATTTCACTATCTACTGTATAGGCTCAATTTAATTCTATCGGCAGATATTTTAAAAAAATAATCGGCAGGTTTCGGGCAATATTTTTTTAAAAATATCAGCTGATTCAATCGAACAAATTCTGCTGCCCCTTGTTGATACATTTCAGGTCAGTAAAAAAAAAACACAAAAAAATGTCTATTTTTGCATGAACGTATATGTAACTGATCACTACTAGGGATGAGCTGTTCGGGTTCGATGGTTCGGGGTTCGACCCGAACTTAGCCTGTTCAAGCAGATCGCGAACCCCGAACATTTCCGGGTGTTCGCCGCATGTTCGACCACAATGGACCACAATGCATTTTCCCACTGCCTGAAGCTCGTAATTGGCTACAGCCTTGCACCTGACCACAGGTCTGGTGCAAGACTGGTTGAACACTATGCCAATCACCGCTCAGAGTCCTGATTGGGCAAATTTTGCCCAATCATGGGCTCACAGAGCTAAGTCCCGCAGCACACTATATAAGGTTTCAACGCGCCGATTCTGCACGCATTTCAGAGGAGATTTCAAAGAAGATAGTTGTGTGTTACTGCCGGTCTGCCACGCTACTGGGGGGGTCTGGGGGGTCTCATTTCGACCTAATATCAGGGAATTTAGGTGATGTGTGTCTTGTCACTGTGCCAGCAAATTTTTTTGGGGTTTACAACTTTATTTAAAACATTTGTGTATTGAGGTGATTTTCTGGGTCTTGTCACACTGTGCCAGCAAGTCTTTTTGGGTCTCATTTATACCAAATATCAGGGAATTTAGGTGATGTGTGTCTTGTCACTGTTACAGCAAGTTTTTTTGGGGTTTACAACTTTATTTAAAACATTTGTGAATTGAGGTGATTTTCTGGGTCTTGTCACTGTGCCAGCAAATCTTTTTGGGACTCATTTAAACCAAATATCATTGAATTTAGGTGATGCGTGTCTTGTCACTGTGCCAGCAAGTTTTTTTGGGGTTTACAACTTTATTTAAAACATTTGTGAATTGAGGTGATTTTCTGGGTCTTGTCACTGTGCCAGCAAATCTTTTTGGGGCTCACTAATTTCTTTAAAACACTTGTGAATTAAGGTGATCTGTGTCTCGTCATACAAAAAGTACCACGCTGTATTTTGGGGCTCACTAATTTCTTTAAAACACTTGGGAATTAAGGTGATCTGTCTCTCGTCATACAAAAAGTACCACGCTGTATTTTGGGGCTCACTAATTTCTTTAAAACACTTGGGAATTAAGGTGATCTGTGTCTCGTCATACAAACAGTACCACGTTGTATTTTGGGGCTCACTAATTTCTTTAAAACACTTGGGAATTAAGGTGATCTGTGTCTCGTCATACAAAAAGTACCACGCTGTATTTTGGGGCTCACTAATTTCTTAAAACACTTGGGAATTAAGGGTGATCTTCTGTGTCTCGTCACACAGCCAGCAAGTTTTTTTGGGGCTCACTAATTTCTTTAAAACACTTGGGAATTAAGGTGATCTTCTGTGTCTCGTCACACAGCCAGCAATTTTTTTTGGGGCTCACTAATTTCTTTAAAACACTTGGGAATTAAGGTGATGTTCTGTGTCTCGTCACACAGCCAGCAAGTTTTTTTTGGGCTCACTAATTTCTTTAAAACACTTGGGAATTAAGGTGATCTTCTGTGTCTCGTCACACAGCCAGCAAGTTTTTTTGGGGCTCACTAATTTCTTTAAAACACTTGGGAATTAAGGTGATCTGTGTCTCGTCATACAAAAAGTACCACGCTGTATTTTGGGGCTCACTAATTTCTTTAAAACACTTGGGAATTAAGGTGATCTGTGTCTCGTCATACAAAAAGTACCACGCTGTATTTTGGGGCTCACTAATTTCTTTAAAACACTTGGGAATTAAGGTGATCTTCTGTGTCTTGTCACACAGCCAGGAAGTTTTTTTGGGGTTCACTAATTTCTTTAAAACACTTGGGAATTAAGGTGATCTTCTGTGTCTCGTCACACACCCAGCAATTTTTTTTGGGGCTCACTAATTTCTTTAAAACACTTGGGAATTAAGGTGATCTGTGTCTCGTCATACAAAAAGTACCACGCTGTATTTTGGGGCTCACTAATTTCTTTAAAACCCTTAGGAATTAAGGTGATCTGTGTCTCGTCATACATACAGTACCACCCTGTATTTTGGGGCTCACTAATTTCTTTAAAACATTTGTGAATTAAGGTGATCTGTCTCTTGTCACTGGCTGCCAGCTATCAGTGTGTCTCACTGAGTTATACCAGAGTTATTTAAATCTTTATACCAGAGTTGAATCAGAGTTCTGTATATATTAATCTATATATCACTCACCATGTCTGAAAGAACAAAAAGGACAGGCAGATGCTCCCAGCCACAGATAAGATGGCAAGCAGCCCCTGTGTCGGGAGGCTGTGTCTCTGGTCGTGTTGGACGTGGTGCATCCTCTGCAGGGGCACGCTTGTCCTTTCTAACTGGTGCTGGCCGTTTTAAGCAGCAGCAACATACAGAGGACTTGGTGGATTGGCTAACCAGGCCATCCTCATCCTCCGAGTCCTCTGCCAGCCAGGCTTCTAGTGCTTTACAGTCCACCTCAGCTGCCAAAGCATCTAATGCAGCCTCCATGTCCACAGCTACTCCTGCCGTAGCCTTGCTATCACACACGGAGGAGTCAGCTGAATTGTTTGACTACAATGAGAGTGACATGCTGCTTGAGGATGCGCAGCAAGTACAGTGCTCTGATTCAATCTCTGAGGTTGAGCAAGGGAGTATAATCAACCTAGAGGAAGGGGGTGCCAGTGATGACACACATAACTGGCACTCATGTTGCCCCAGCAGCTGCAGCATACTGCCAAGTTGGCTCCAGTGACGAGGAGATAGGGGGTGAAGATGACATTGATGATGATGAGGTCACTGACTCCACCTGGGTGCCAGATCGAACTGAGGAATCAAGTGAGGAGGAGGGGGAGGAGGAGGAGGAGGCACAGCAAACACGAGGCACAACATCCTCTGTGACCAACCGTAGCACTAGCCAGTCCAAGGCATCACATGTCAGAGCTGCTCCGGTGCAGAGCGCTGTTGTCTCAAAGAACACATGCAGGAACTCTGCTGTCTGGGAGTTCTTTAAGAAATGTGCAGCAGACCCCACCGTTGCTATTTGTAATCTATGTCAGAGGAGGCTGAAGCGTGGGATAAACACCGGACACATGGGTACCACGTGCTTGAGGCGACATATGAACAAGTGCCACACATCCCGTTGGGGCAAAACTTTGCGTAGGTCCTCCTCCTCCTCATCTGTCTCTACCCACACTGTATGTCCTGCCATGCAATTGCCTACAACCTCCACCGACAGGGATGATGCTACAGTAATGGATGTACCAGCAGGTCCTTCCACACAATGTGACATCATCCCAGTAGCTGAAGATTTACACAGTCAGATTACGTTGCCGCAGCTGCTGCAGCGAAAGAAAAAATATAGTCCCAACCATCCCCAAGCACAGCGTCTAAATGCCAGCTTAGCAAAATTACTCGCATTGCAGCTGCTGCCTTTCCAGCTGGTGGACTCTGCTCCCTTCCGTGAATTTGCTGAATGCGCTGTACCACAGTGGCAGGTTCCAAAACGCCATTACTTTTCACGCAAGGCCATTCCAGCACTATACCAGCACGTGGAAGACAATGTTATCCAGTCATTGGGAAAGGCAGTCAGCAGCAAGGTGCATGTGACTTTAGACATGTGGTCCAGCAAGCATGGACAGGGTCATTACATTTCCTTCACGGCACACTGGGTAACTCTGATTGCTGCTGGGAGGGATCCAAGATGGGGCTCTGTGCTGGAGCTTGTTCATCCACCACGCCTCCAGAAAGCTGCTTGTATGAGGTCTGTCTGCTCCACCACCACCACCTCTTCCTCCTCCTCCTCCTCCTTCTCTGTCTCTGGCGAAGTGGCAGTTAAACCCACGCCTGACAGGGTCTACGCAATGGCTCAAGCAAAAAGATGCCATACTGTGCTTGAGCTGGTTTGTTTAGGGGACAGGAGCCACACCGGGTCAGAAATTTTGTCAGCTCTGCAGGGGCAGGTGCAGAGATGGTTTACACCACGACAGCTTGAGCTGGGAATGATTGTCTGCGATAATGGCAGCAACCTTCTCTCCACCCTACGCAAGGGTAAATTGACACATGTACCATGCCTAGCACACGTCCTAAATCTGGTGGTACAGCGTTTCCTAACCAAGTACCCAGGGCTGCCAGAGCTTCTCATCCAGGCCAGAAAAGTCTGCAGCCACTTCAGACGGTCATTCCCATCAAGCGTTCACCTGGCAGAAATTCAAAGAGAATTCCACCTTCCCACAAACCGTCTGATCTGTGACATGCCCACCAGGTGGAATTCGACATTAGCAATGCTGCAGCGTCTGCACAAGCAGCAGAGGGCCATCAACGAGTACCTGTTTGAGTATGGCACAAGGACAGGTTCAGGTCAACTTGGTTTCCCCCCCGCAGTGGCTGATGATCAAGGATGCATGCACTGTACTGTCACCATTTGAGGAGGCAACGAGGATGGTGAGCAGGGACAGTGCATGCATCAGTGACACAATTCCTTTAGTGTTCCTGCTGGAGCACAGTCTGCGGGGAATTATAGATGTGGCTCTAGAGGCAGAGCAGCGGGAGGAAGAGGAGGCCTTCCCTAGCTCTCAAGGCCCCAGTCTTTCCGCAGACAGCATTCCAGCGGGTCCTACTCAGATCAGACAGGAGGAGGATGAGGAGGAGGAGGACTATTTAAGTAGTGGGGCATTGAAGGTGGGGATTCCTCAAGGCAGGGTTTTTTGTGCCCACAAACAGAAGAGCTTGTGCGTGGCTGGGAGGAGGAAGTGCACAATACGGTCATCCTCATTGACCAGGAAGACTCGGCAGCTAATGCCACCTCCAACCTACGCTGCATGGGCTCCCTAATGATGCAAAGCCTGATAAAGGACCCCAGGATTCGTGCTGTCAAGGAGAGGGATCATTACTGGTTGGCAACCATTCTTGATCCACGATACAAGGGGAAAGTTGCAGAGCTCATCCTGCCCGCACAGAGGGAGCACAGGATGACAAAACCTGAGGACGCGGGGGGCGTGGCCGACAGCAGCAGTGACCAGACGTGTTCAGGCAGAGCTCTGTAAATATATCCCTAAATTTGGGGTTTTTAGCAATTTCTTTCCCAATCCTTAACCCTCTGCCCTGCATATACTTTGCTGGTCATCGGGAGGAAGCGTTCCGGAGCCCGATTTCCCCCTCCTCCGGACCCAAGAGACGTTCGGGCCTGTTTTACTACAGGCGCCGATTGCGGCCTGGAGCTGACATCGAAGCCTGCTGTGGATTACCTCTTGTGCCCCTTGCTTCACGGCTCCCGGATGGGTAAGAGGGGCAAGAGTGGCGGAGTTGCGGCAGACCGGTACCGGTCATCCGGTACCCCGGACATCCGGATCTCGCTGAGTGGGGGACGAGGCCGGCGACTGCCGACGATAGACCTGCCCGGCCCTGTGGACGAGAACCCTGCGGGGGAGGGCGCCGAGGGCCTGTCGCCTGGCCCACAAGCATTGGCACCTGTGATGTCAGAAGAAGATCTCCCAGCCACACGGAGAGACATCCGCACCTTAATGGCGGATGCCAGGTCTGCTTGGCAGTCAGAGCTGCAGACCCTTTTCAATATAGGACCGCATGGTCCACCCCTGCACTCTTCCACCATAACACAGAGGGGTTACTGTATGATGATACTTGATGGCCTGGCATTAAAGGCACAATATCTGGGTGCACTGACGCCCATTAACAGATAAAAAAAAACACTTTTCAATATAGGACCACATGGTCCACCCCTGCACTCTTCCACCATACCACAGAGGGGTTACTGTATGATGATACTTGCTGCCCTGGCAGTCTTGCACCAAAGGCAGAATATCTGGGTGCACTGACGCCTTAACCAGATGCATATCTTTTAATATAGGACCGCAAGGTCCACCCCTGCACTCTTCCACAATACTACAGAGGGGTTACTGTATGATGATACCTGCTGGCCTGGCATTAAAGGCACAATATCTGGGTGCACTGACGCCCATTACCACCAGATCAAAAACTTTTCAATATAGAACCACATGGTCCACCCCTGCACTCTTCCACCATACCACAGAGGGGTTACTGTATGATGATACTTGCTGGCCTGGCAGTCTTGCACCAAAGGCAGAATATCTGTGTGCACTGACGCCCATTCCCAGATTCATATCTTTTTATTATAGGACTGCATGGTCCACCCCTGCACTCTTCCACAATACCACAGAGGGGTTACTGTGTGATAGTACTTGCATGCCTGGCACTAAAGGCACAATATCTGGGTGCACTGCCATTGAGGCCTGTATCAGATTCATATCCTCAGAGGGGTTACGGTGTGACGGCACTGTTGCCGACGCTAAAAGCCCAATTTTAAAGCACCTATTGTTACTTTCATCCAAAGCCTGCATAAGTTTCACAATAATTTAGCCAAAAAAACACTAAACTTTTTCTGCGCGTCCTAAAATGTCTTTTCATACAGGCTGCCGCCCCAAGCAGTTGTTTATGGATAGATTAAAGGAAAAGCATTTACCGTCATATGAAACGTCATTTATTTGTTTTTAAGTGTTTCTATACATCCTAGAAATCCGCCACTTCACGGGCAGGTTATGGGGACCTCCTAGGCATGATATTTGAAGGAATTTTTGGTTTTTATTTTTAACCCTAATTTCATGGAAAACTCACTGTCCCTTTAAAAACTTTTTTTTAAAACTTTTTGTCCTTGTTTCCTGTCCCCCAGGGCACTACCCGGACCCCCATACACCTTTTATGGCAAATATGTAGCATATATGCCCTCTTGGAGGGCACTCTAAAAAACCGAATTTTCAGCCCCATTGACTTGCATGGGAGTTCGGGTTCGGCCCCGAACAAATGGGAAGTTCGGGTTCGGGCTCGAACCGAACTCGGGGGGTGTTCGGCTCATCCCTAATCACTACTAGCAAGGTTAACTCTAAAAGAACAATTAGCAAAACCCAACCCAAACAGTAACCTAAAGCTAACACTAACCCTAGAACCTTTTAGGATTAGGGTTATGTTTAAATTCATAAATTAACCTTTAAATTCAATTTGAGGGTATTTGGTGTGTTTTCAGAGTAATTTTTCATGTTTCCCTGTCGGAAAATCCATTTATCAACACCTTTCAGCAGCTGATACTTTTTCAGGTATCGGCTCACCGATAAATTCAATTTGAATCATTAAAGCCGATATTTCCATTAAAATGTTTAGCCGCGTCAGCGTATATTTGAGCTCTAATTCGGACTAGGAATCGACATCCTGGAAAGCCCGGATTTCAATCTCCCTAACTGAGAAATGCGTCGGAAAAGGTGCGTATCTTGGCTATCAGGATGAATTAGATTGAGCCCTATGTGTCTATGTCACATTAACAATTTATCTATCTTTCTAACATATTTCAAGCTCCTGTAGTGGCTGTACTGCTTTAGATTGTAAACTCATGGGATGTCTGGCTGAGCACTTGTTTCAAGTGCTGTTTTAGCAGGACAACTATCCTACAGGCAGGCTCATCTCCACCTATTGTATCTTTGTTTATTATGTCTCGCGTTTGTGCTTACTCCATTGTAAAGTGCTACGGAACCCATTGGCGCTGTATAAGTAACTGTAACTGTATTCTGACATTGTTGATTTTCTTTCAGCGAATGATAGGAAATACTGTGAGAACAATGAGATACTGCCGAAGCTTACCTTTCAGTAAGTCACTTTTTTCCTTCTGTACTCTGTAAAAAAAAATGCCAAATTACTTCAAATTAACAACTAATAAAAGTGTAGCACAGCGTATAAACGCCGTAAAGCAAAATAGGAAATGCTATCGCCCTGGGGGTGGGATCACCCTGTCACTTTTCTTACCACTTCCACGTTTCCCAATCTGTGTTTACTCTTCAAGAAAATGATTTTGTGAGGATACAATGAGTCACTGACAATATCCTTATTTACCAACAAACCACAAAAATAAGAAAGCAACCCAATATGAAACGGTGATTAAACATATGAAATCCCATTTTTTTCTGGAACTCAATTCTTAAATAGCTTGCAGCCCAAACCAATGCTGTACTCTATATTCGATCATTTTATCAATGCATGCTCAGCAAAACTAGGTGAAAGGTGCTGACATGTTTTGGGCTAAGGAACAAGTAGAAACCTATCGCCATTTTTGGAACAAAACTAAACTATTAGCCCTTTCACTTCCAAGCTATTTTTGCAGATTTTTATTTTTTATCATCACATAGATCGGCAACATGGGATGTGAAGCTAACAATTAAATATAGGGTAAAATAGATGTTTCGCACAGAAATTGTCATTCTGAGATCAAAAATTTAAGTAATGTTAATTTGCTTATTTTTAATTTTTCATGTGTTCGCTTATCCTTTATAGAAATATTGTTGAAATGCAAGATTCTGAGCTCTAGATGCTGTCCTTTATCTTACACAATTTCAAACGAGTCTGCATTATTATCATACAGGCAAAAATGGCCTTTGTGTTAGATACAGTAACAGTGATAAAGATATATAATAAAATGGTCGGATCGCCTGCTTATGGGTGTTTGTACTGATCATAATGAGATTATTAGCAATGCAGCTTCCAAGAAAATACCAATAGAATATAAAAATATCTGTATGTGACATAATGCCAGTGTATGGAGATTACATTAACACCTTGTATCTGTACTGTACAGGAATTTAAAATCATTATAATCCCCTGTATCTTATCCCTGTGCTGTAGTGAGTGACCCCAGAACTATCCCTGTATTCTGCACCCTCGTGGCAGCTGTAATGTAGCAGTAATCTATTTGAAATTTTTGTTACAGTGGGGTTTAGGGCTGCTATTTGCAGTACGTTTTATGTCTCTTCAGGGTGCTTGGAGAGACATGTGTGATGGAACCGTTCTCTTCTGCCTCTCCTGACTCTCCAGACACCCCTTCATTGCGCTCAGCCCGGCTACTGGGAGCGCCGTCCTCAGCGCCTCGAGCAGCTTGACCCGCCTGCTTCTGTTTCTCTGCCCTGGAGCCGTTAGGAATTTCCAGAAGGCCGCTCTGTGCCTTCTGAGGTTGAGTGTGTAGTGTAGCATAGCTGAAGGAGACACCAGACGCGACTGTATGTTCCAACAGGATTCTCTCTCTGTCTGACCTCTTTAATGAACAAAAACGCCACAATTTATGCTGAGATCCAACAGCCATAATTTGCATAAATGACACACATTGACCTACTATTCATATCACACATCATTTACATAATCTATTGTAAAGGAAATCAGTTAGGTTTTAGCTGAGACAATGGCGACTCCCAACCTCTGAGACATGTAAACAGATAGTAGATGAACAAAGAGAAAACCCTTTTTCCTAATCACAAATTACTCAAACCTATTTTACAATCTATACGAAAGAAAGCATTTGAACTCGCTGCAGGTAGTATCTTTAAAAAAAAAAAACATTTTTACCTAAAGAAATATAAGTATATTTAAAACTAAAGCTACGCCATTTTACACTAAACTAATTTAAACTAAAACCAAACAATGTAAAATATATTTAAAATCACATGATATAAATGAACATAAAGTCTCTTGGGGTTTGAAGCGCGGAGCGCCACGTCAGCTCCATGACAACATAAACCAAAGGATTTTGTTTCTTGACAAGGTACACTCTAATTTGGCCTTAAAAAGATGTGAAAACGGTCTTCTGATATGCTAATGACTGGTTTTTATGCATTACAATGCAAAACCGAGATAACTAAATTTTGGGTGTGAAATGCTTAAACCCCATCTCAACTTTTTTAACTGGATAGAAAATGCTCAGTCATGCATTAACCAACAGGACACAACAGCACTATCATATCATATATATTTTTTAGTAAGCATATCTAATGTTAATGTAGCCCTTGTAACTTCCATATAAATTAGCAAACCATTGCCATGGAAGCCTCTATCCTGCAGTTTTGTGTGTATGGACAACTCGGCGCACTTCACACTGCAATTAGACAGCAGAACCATGAGGCTGGGAGGTTGTGGTCCACAGACCATGTATGATAGTGTCCTAGAGAGCATTTGCTGCTCTGCCCCAGTGCCATCTCTTGGGTTGAAGGATCATCAGGAAAACTAACAACTGGTGATCCCAGATTCGGCACGGCTAATCATGGGGACCCGGTCTGTCATTTCAAGCTCCACATTGCAAATACAAACCTAGTTCCTTTGCAACATTTTGAGCTAACAGGATTTAATGTAATGTGCAGACTATTTGGCAAAACAAAGTTATACATAATGTACTAAATAAACACACGATTGATTGAAAAATGATGTTCAGCATCCGATGCGAAGTCTCTTCATTTCCACTTTAAATGTGTCATTTTTGTTAATTTCTTTCTGAAATACTTCCAGGGCTTTATGGTACAACATAAATCACACTTATAGCCTGCTTTATGATGTGAAGAGCTTTGAGGTAGCGTAGCTGTACAAGACCTAATAAATAAAGAAATGCAATAAATCTCTTCCCATCCAGATCCAGAGGCTTCGCTAGCTAACAAGAATCACCAAGATGTACGGAATTATGTGCGGCAGTTCAACGTGATTGACAACCAGAGAACGTTATCACAGATGTCCCACCGGCTGGAACCACGCAGAGCTTAAAGAGTCAAAGTTTCAGAGAAGCGGCATTTGTTGGTCGTTCTGTTGGGCTCATATTACAATGTTGAACGTGTAGAAATATTTTTATATGTAAATACATGTTTTAACCTGTCTTTTATTTAACATGTTAGTTTCTTTTTCTATGTTGACAGTTGCGTATTTCTTACAACCACATTTTATGGCTCCAACAAATTTCACCGAAAGACAGACATTGTAGCTTCTGTGGTGTTCTAACCTCGTGACCACTATATGACTGTTGTTCTTTGGTTATTAAAGGAGTCAAATAATGCTCCAGATAATGGCATTTATGGATTAATTTAGGATAAATTAAGATAATTATTTTATTGTTCAGTTACTTGTTGCTCTCAAGTAATTATTACATTGGCCAATATGCCATTGATGGACTATTTCTCAGTTTTACCAACACTACTGGTGGTTCATTGGAAATAGCATTTGAGAACACTGTATGGCAGAGGTCAGCAACCACGGCCTTCCATGTATTTTGGAACGACAGCTCCCATGATGCACAGCCACTCATTAGTTTGTCAGAGACTCAAGGGAAACGTAGTTCCAAAACCTCTGGAGGGCTGTAGTTGCTGACCCCCGCCATATGGTATCCTTAACATCATATACTAAAAGTGGATAATTCACTGTTCATCCTGGTTTTCCTTGTTCTTGGAACACAGTATACTTTGGAATAAGTTGTTAGCAATACAGACACAAATATAAACTCTTACACTAACTATGTCAATATTCCAGACTTCTCGTAAATGTCATAAGTCTACAAAGTGAAGGTTGGACAAAGAATGGTATAAATTTCACAGTATACACTGAGCAACGTTTTTGAAAGTTTTTGAAAATATATGTTATTGCTTTCTACAAAAGAAAAATATCCAAGTTAGTTATTACTGCGTGAATTAACTGTACCTCATTAATTTGCAGAGGTAGAATAGTCTAAGTGGAAAATTCCAACCAAATGTGAGTAACTTATTTTTGTCCTGTAAGAAATAAGCGTAGTCACAGATGACAGATATCAAATCATTGGGAACCTAGATAAAGCTCCAAAGGTCAGTGTTGGAGAAATACATCTTTTGTTTGTATTAGGAATAAATGCATCTATGGCAGCGGTTTCAAACTCTTCGCCCACCCAGGTGTTGATGCCTACAATTCCCAGAATTCTTCGAATACAACAGATGGCCAGAGAAGCAGGGGGGGTGTAGTTCAGAAACATCTGGGGGGGGGCAGAGTTTGAGATCCCTGGTCTAATGTGATACAGGTTGAGTATCACTAATATGAAAATCTGAAATCCAAAATGCTCCAAAATCTGAAAACTTTTTGAGTTTCAACATGGCACCGCAAGTAGAAAATTTCACACTTGACCTCATATGAAGGGAATTATTAAACGTACTGTATAAAGTTATGTGTATATAGAAGCATAAAATGATTTTATGTTTAGACTTGTGTTTCGTCCCCGAGATATCTTATTACGTGGCATGCAAAGATGCCAAAACCCAAAACACTTCTGCTCCCAAACATTTTGGATAAGGGATGCTTAACCTGTATAAAGAAAAAATAAGTAAGGAATAAAACATAGGTGATTACCAGAAACAAGTCCACATTATTTATGAAAATGCTTGTTGATTGGGGTTAGACATTGGTCCACAGTGCCATGTATAAAGCCTCATAATGGATTGCAAACTTTATTGTTGGTGGAAGTCCACTATGACGATAACTAATCATCAGAGATGCAATATCTATATTAAGTGCTAGATCTAATATTCTTCCTCTACCATATAGATGCAATCATGGCATGTCCTGCTCCTCAGAGGGTTCAGTTTCTACTCATGCCTATACTAAGCTGTTTAGTGATGCCACAAGCCAAGATACACATCTTATTAGGCACTACATCTGTTCTTGATTTTGTAGGTTTTAGCTGTTAAAGCATTGCCGCTATGCTGTTCTCTAGACATGTAATACATATAGACCTACATTGAGAGCGTGCAACACCTTATGGTGGGTAAAGATAACTTAAGAAATTAAATGGGATGACCTGCTGGTATTCCTCATGTTCTGAGTTTGTTCTTTATTTCTAAGTAGTTCCATTTGTAAATTATACTAAAATATTTTAACACATACAATAACATCTTCCTAGACACTGTCAACGCGTTCCACAAAAAGATGTTCAGCGTGAATGACTTTGTTCCTGACAGTTAAAAGTAGACAGGGATTTTAGAAGCGAATGTTCTTAGCATAAATCCAAACAGTCTTAATAAAAGATGTGCTTGTTCATTGTTCCTCTAGTATCTGGCCTGCAATGGAGGATGCGGGATGTGATCCAACTTGTCCTTACGTTAGTTCTTCCACGTCTCCACCTTGATTGTGAAGGCTGAGCCAAACTATCTGTGATTGTAAGCTGTAATTTGTGTTGTGTCGCTTAGCTGCTAGGAATCCTTTCTCGTTCGTAAGTAGCATCTCTTCGTGATGAATGTGTATGTTCCATCCAAGATTCTAATTATATGCATCACCAAATGGCTGGTTTCAGTTATCAGGCATCTCAGGATGCACTTATTTTGTACAGTGATTCTGATCCCTCTCGAACGACAGACATCAGCAGATGGGTTCGACAGACTCAATACAAAACATGCCAAACTAAGAGAGGTATCAAGGATTTTTTTTATGTAGGGTAAAAATTTCCCTTGGAATAAAATTCAGTGTCTGCATATGACTTTAATCAGCGTACTCTTGTGTTTGGTCCACCTCTGGCATTTGGGAGCCTACTAAAAATGTTAGAGGTTGCTTTTAAATCTTTAGAGCTTGAAATATAGCACTAGATGGGATCTAGTCACTAAACATTGGGTTTAATCCAAGTTGGCATACCAAAAAAAGGATAACTTTCCTAATTCTTCTGACTTGCAAAAAAGTTAGGTGATAGAAATAGCTATGATCTGACAAATAGATCCCATTGTCCTTCCTCCAGCCCTTTGAGGTCGCCTTCATGTGATGTCATGGAGGGATATCTCTTGTCTACATGGGAAAGGTACCAGTAGTGGAGCCTGTTGCCTGCTAGAGACTCCCAAATATTACAAGACCAATTGATTACCATGCGCAGGGGTCAGCAACCTTGGCCCTCCAGGTGTTTCGAACTACATTTCCCATGAGGCTCAGTCAATCCAGCAAATGGCTGCACATCATGGAAGATGAAATTCCAAAACATCAGGCGGGCCAAGCCAGCAGACCCATGTCATTGCGGCTCACTTATAACAAAGCCAATAGTAACTCGCCGCTAACATTTAACAGCTCATGCCAAATTCTGTTACTTAGGCTGAAAAAAGACGTGCGTCTTTCGAGTTCAGCCTTTCACACATTACCTACTGTGGTTGATCCAAAAGAAGGCAAGAAATCCTGAAAAGTCTGAAGCACTCGCCAAAATGCAAGATACTGGGGGAAAATTCCTTCTTGACCCCAGAATGGCGTCAGAGTTCACCTTGGATCAACCAGCCATTATCACATAATAACCCCTTCCCGACCGCTGACGTACCATGTACGTCACACCCACGGGTCTCCCTTAGACCTGCGGACGTACATGGTACGTCAGCAGGCTCCTATCCTCCCTCCTGCTGATGCTTACCCCCACTCGTCGGCTCCCGTGGCGTCTATGGCAGGCTGGATGCCTGCCCCGCTGTTTCCGGGGGGCCGGCAGGCACAATGACGTCATCACGCTGCATGGAATCCAGGAAGGGGAGGGGGGCTCATTTGGAGCCTTCTATCTCCCTAACCATTAAAGCTAGAGAGATGCTTTTTCCACCGCTGGAAAGGGGAGAGTCCCCCCCTTTCGGCGGTGTACAGCATTAACCATTTCGATGCCGGATCGCGATTTGGTGCCGATCATGGATGTCAGCGAACCCTCTGGGTCACCCACCACCCACTGACATCCTCACCATATGTGTGAGGTCGTCAGTGGGCCAGTTAACTCCCTAGCTGCCAAGTGGAGATAGGGGGATCCTTTGGACCCCCTTATCTCCTGATCTGTGGCAGCTAGAGGGTCATGTTTGACATCATTGGAAAGGCCTGATCATGGTTTAGTGTAAAATAAAATAAATTAAAAATAAAAAATAATAAAAAAAATGTTTTTTTTAAAATTTGTTTTTGTCTGGGGGGGGTTAGTTAAATAGGACCTAGGCTGTCATCTAGAAAAAATAATGAGCATAAAACGGTCATAATGAGCTCAGCGCACATAGGTGAACTGGCTCAGCAGTGAAGTGGTTAAAAAGCAAAAACATGTAAAAACTGGGTATTTCTATTATCGGACAAAATTTTGAAACTAGTTAGCTGGGTTCTCTTTTGGTGGTTGTAGATTTTTGGGATTAAATTACGAAAAAGTGTGTTTTTACCATTTTTTCATCATATTTCATTTGTTTTATAGTAAATTATAAGATATGACGGAAATAATGGTATTTTTTAGAAAGTCCATTTAATGGCGGGAAAAATGGTGTATAATATGTTTGGATTGCATAAACGAGTAAGAGGGAAATTACCTAAAAACTAACAGCGCAGAAACTTAAAAACAGCAGCGGGCACTAAACGACGGATTTGCATAAAACCGCCCGCTCACTAAGGGGTTAAATCTTATAATTCTTAATATAACATTTTTACAGGAAGTCATCCAGTCGTTGTTTAGAATTCTGTACTGACTCTGGCCCAACCACCTCAACAGGCAGAGAATTCCACAGCTTTATTGTTCTTACTGTTAAAAAAACCCCTTCCTTTGCTTTAGGCTGAATTTGCCATCAGTGGCTCCGTATTACCAGGGGCAACTCAGCTAGAATAGAGGACACAGTCAGGGTTATTCAAAGAGCTCTGAATTGCTTGAGAAAGGTAACCGAACACTGAAAATCGGTGTTCGGTTACCTTTCTTGGCAATTCGGCTATCCAGAGAGCAGGCAATTCGCCAAATCCTGGCGAATTGCCTGCACATACGGTGCCAGTTCGGTGCCTGTTTGTGGGCAGTGAAATCCCCATGAAAAGCACTGCTTCGCCTATTCAGAGAGCAAAAACCAACAGTGAAAGGTTCCCCTAATGCCCTGCCATTCGGTGGTTTAATTAGGCAAATTTATTCAGGAGAATCCCATAGGCTTCAATGTTAAAAATATTCCCGTTTTAATTCAATATCTAATAAACTGTTGATTATAATATTCTGCAGTAAAGAGTCTCTTTATTTATAGATTTTGTAGGATACTTTTAAGCATTTTACTGATTTTTTTTAATTTATTTTTTAAGTTTACTTATTTTTTCTGTAACAGCCCTCTTTATTATCATTCCCTGGACCTCCTGTGTAAATTTCAGACATTTTCGCTCAGTAGTTTCTTTGCAAACAGCGTTTCATTTTCATACATCCATACAAACGGTTTTGCTAATTTATTCACTGCCTCGTCTGCGGTCTCAGCTGCTTCTGCTCTGTGTGATCGGCTCCTGCACAGGTTTTTCTGTGGTTTTCGGCAGGTTAATCCAGATGTTTTTGAGGGTTTTCGGCGTGCATTCGGTGGGTTTTGCGGTTAGTTTTTGTCAGGTTTGCGGCAGCTTTTCCCTGCAATTCGGGGACCCTGTGGTACTTGCTGAATACACCGCAGGGTCGCCGAAATGGGATCGGCAAAAGGAATCGAATTGAAGAGAACGAAAAGTCACCGAACGTGCGGTGACTTTTCGAATCTCTTTGAATAACCCCGAGTGTTTAAAAACACTACAACTAGATCTAGCAACATTTTACCTAGTCTATAGAGCACTATCACTAATCATAAGTGTAACTGCAAAGAAACTGTACCAATGTAGAAAGCATGGAAAGGACAAGTCCCATTCTAAAAACACAATTTATTTTTTATCAAAGAGGTAGCACATTCAGGTGCATCTGATCATTTATCACTCGATGCATAGCTGTGAGCAGTGTATCTCAAACCAGCGTGCACCTGTTTAACATTTATTTATTGCAAACTAGAAAGTGAATACTTTTTTACTCAATTACTTAAAATACATTTTATACAGTAAGCACAATGATTTCGACATAAAGCACAAAATGAAGGCACAACAGATTTTTATTCCTCATAAATGGAGAATTGTGCTGCTCACTCCCGGGAGACCGGAAGTATTCTTAAACTTAAAAAAAAGGGAGCAAGAGAGGAAATTTCTTATTTCACTTTAGTCAATGAAATGCAATATTTCTGGTTTAATGGCACGTCTGGAATGAAAAGTATTGTCGAATCACGCTTGTGTGTTTGAGAAACACTGCAAGTCATTTCCTGAAAATCTTACGCAATCATTAAACATGTAACCCTGTGACACGTAAAGTGGAATGCTCCCGGTAACCTTTCCTTGTGTCGTATCATGTGCTGATAGCTTTCCGTGTAAGGACAAGGCAAATGAAAACACTTTCCTGCATGATGTAACTTAAGGAACTACTTTTTCTGGTTTGTTGCATCTTGCAGCAGAATGACACAGGAAATATTCCAGCTTGGTTTAGTCTATATTTAATAATTCCCTCGAGCACAATTATAGACTATTTTATACTTGAGTCCGGTCTGTCTGTCTGTCTGTCTATCAAATACATCTGTGTCGCCAGACAGATATGTGAATAGATGTATGGATGGATCATGTATAGACTGTAAGCTCCTATGAGCAGGGCCCTCTACACCCCTTGTTTCCATCCTACGTCTGTTTATCTGTATCTCGTTCCCTTTGGTTATTGTAAAGCGCTGCGGAAACTGTTGGTGCTATATAAATGATGACAATAATAATAATAATAGAAAGATTGCTACATTGATGGACAAGAAGCAGATCTGAAGAGCTATTACAAGCATTCTTCTTCTCTTGTCTAAATAGGTCCCTTCCCAAGTGGTACAGTTTAATCCAAATAAAGGAACGATCTACACGCCCTGACCACTTTATCTTTTTAAAGTAGTGAGGAGGATATGAGGACTGCCCCCTCTTCTCTACCCCCCCCCCAGCTTCACCGATCTTGCAGAAAACGCTGGGTGAATTGGAGGAGTTTCCTCCACCCCACCCAGTGTCACCAGTGACCAGGATTTTTGAAATTCCTGGCTGCTGGTCATCAATAACGTTGGCACGCAGGGACCGTGTTGAAATCACCCTCTCTAAGGCTGTAGCGAGCAGCCTCAGAGAGGCAGCCGATGGATTGGATCTGCGTTTGCGCGCAGCTCCAATCCATTGTTCTGCGCAGGCGCTACAGAACTTGAGTAGATAAACATTGCAAGTCCAGTAGCGGTGCACAATTTGTGGTTCCTACGCTACAGAAGTTGCACAGGAGCGCTAATGCGTTAGGTCAGGATCAAGGACTTCCGGGTTCAGGGGTTCCTGACCTGAAGAGGAGAAGCAGTGCTCAGCGAGGGACAAAAGGTGAGTAAAATCACTCAATATAAAATAATAATTGGGCAGAGGCTGTCAGCAGCCACTGCCCAATTATTTATGGACAAAAAAAAGGGAGCTCTCTCTTTTTAATAGAGTATCTCTTTAAATGGCAAACCTATATAATAATACAAATGGCTAGACTCCATGCCTGGTGCAAACCTACCAGAGTCATTACATCCCTGGTGTAAACTTAACCTGAGCTGTTGTAAAAATATAGTCTATGAAGTTGCTTAGTTTACGGTAGCCCTGGTTCTTTATACCGGGATGGATTACAGGTACAGACTATACAGTATTGTTGCTAGCAACCCAAAACCAAAGTGGTAGGCGCCCCTGCTTGTACCGCCACCAACTTTCCAAAGCCAGCCAACAATCAGTGGTTTCCCCCAAACCAATGTGCAGAGGTTACAAAAATACGTATCTGGCGGCGCAATGGTGGTCGCTCTTGGATCGTATGGTGGTTCTCTTATGATGTACCGTCCATATATGTCATGAAAAAGAAGCAAATAAAATAATAGTGCAGAGCGAATAGGTAGTGTTGGATATATTTAAATTCCACTCATCCCACTCACAAATAAAGAGCCCCAACACTGAGTGGGTCCAAGCATTTTATTCCAAGTTTTAAATAAAAAAAATTAAATTGCACCAGTCCCCGGTGTTTGTTGGAATCCTAAGGGTTTTCATGGACTTAACCTTCAATAAGTCCACAGGCGTTCCAACCTAGAGCTTGGCTATAAGCTCCACCAAATGTGAGTTAAATCTTCGCATAAGTATACCCACTTTAATACCAGCAGACCTGCACAAGGAAGTTTTCTTTTGTTTTTTTGAGAAAGGATTTTACCAGGAAGGATACATTAAGATTTCTCTTGTTTTGAGGTATGTCCTGGGTGGTGAGTATGTACCGTTGGGTGTCTTGCCAAGGACACTTACTGGAGAGGTTGCTCGCTGGGATTGAACCCATGACTCCACAGGCTCTCTCCACGCAGAGCAGTGACATTACCTCTACTCCACCCAGGACCTCCTCTCCTAAAATGTGTGGGTCACCTTTTTGTGTATAGAAGCTAAGGACCCCAATGCTTGGACCCACTCAGAGCCAGTGTTGGGGCTCTTTATTTGTGAGTGGGATGAGTGGAATTTAAATATATCTAACACTACCTATTCGCTCTGCACTATTATTTTATTTGCTTATTTTTTCATGACATATATGTACGGTACATCATAAGAGAACCACCATACGATCCAAGAGCGACCACCATCGCGCCGCCAGATATGTATTTTTGTAGTATTGTTGCTAGGTCTACCAGCGTTCTGGTTGAGTTTACACCAGGCTTGAAATTTCAGCCAAAATATCTAAACATTTCAGGAAGGCCAGCCTTAAAGGTTATCATCACCTATTGAAACATAGTTGTGAACCCAAAAATTCTGCAACAGTCCTCTGCTTAATCAGGTGACAATCAATTTACACATTCCTCAATGTTTCCAATAGGCTCTTGTATTTTAGGAATTGTTGCCAGAACCTGGCTGGAGCTCCAAGACTTTGTAAATTACTTCAGGTCATATTGGAGCCACTTAAGCCAATGTGTTTTAGAACAGATGCAATGTAACTTATTAGCATCACCCACAATTCTAAAAACATGTATTATAGTTCAGAGCAAGGGTGCACCACTACTGATGGCTGACCGGAAATGGCATTTGAGAACACCATATGGTAGGGGTCAGCAACCTGGGCCCACCAGATGTTTCAGGAACTGAATCACCCATGATTCTCAGCAGGGCTAGATTTATAACTAGGCAGAGTAGGCATGTGCCTTGCTCTATAATGGTTTTTTTTTTAACAATTTACAATCATTTATACCTCTGTATCTCTGGAGCCCTAAGGGCTAGAGGGACATATGAGGTATCATTGGAAAGGCCAGATTATGGCCTTACCAGTGATATCAAACATAACCAGGTTGTATTTATGTAAAAATAAAATAACAAAATAATATTTTTCTCTTTTTTTTCTAGCGCAGCACTATTATTCAGTTAGCAATTAAACAGTGAACAGTGATGCTGCACTAACTCGCCGCCTCATTCCAGCAAGTGTGGAGCTGATGATGCAATGCATTGTTTCATCGACAAACTAGACCGCGGCACTGCAGTGAGGAGAGACAGAGGGACTTTGGAGCCTGCATCTCTGAATTGTACAGCGCACAAGGTTAAGTGAGGTGTCATTGGAAAGGTCATTGTCTGGTGTTCACAAATGATACCAAACATGACCAAGTAATGTGAAAAAATTGAAAAAAGTAAATGCATTTTTTTCTCTTTTCTACGGCAGAAAGAACAAACAATGCCGCTGCACTAACTCAACTAAAGCAACAGATTCTGCCCCTTCTTTTGATTTGAGCCCAGAGAGAAAGAGTTTTTTAGTTTTTTAAAATGGGCTTCTTTACTTTGCATCAAAACGAAAATTTAAAAAAAATCATTTTGGCATGTGTCTTTTTTGTTGTTGTGGGGGCACTCCACATTTCTGTGCCTACAGGCTCCTGAGGTGCAAATCCAGCCCTGATTCTCAGCCACACATTAGGTTGGCAGGGCCTTAAGGGAAATGTAGTTCCAAAACCTCTGGAGGGACAAGGAGGCTGAGCACATCTAGCTTAGAGACTCATCACTGGGAGCTTTGTTGCTTCGCAGCTCTGTATGACACCTCCGCTCCCTAAATATTTAGTTGTCTAGAAAAAGAAGGGATATTAAAATACGAAGATCAGGTTATATGAGAAAAATAGGGACTGATCCTCTTAAACAGGGATACGTGCGAGTTATACATTTATAAATATGTAATGAGAATCTCACTAAATATTTTACAAGGTGAGCAGAGAATCCATAGGGACGTAAAGTGTATTTGTAATGTGTTCGCTTTCCAAACCAGAATGCAAGAAAATTAAAATCCAAAATGTGAGAAAACAAAGGGGTTATCCAATAAGCTCCGGGATTTGCCTGCATTGCAATAACTGGCTAAAATCGCTAGTATTGCAGTGCTGAAAAATGCCAGAACTTCTCAAACGAAACAGCCAAACTAATAAAGCTTCTCCTTTTGCTGTTGTTTTATAGAAATGGCACCGTCGTTTCTTGGCACTGCAATACCAGCTATTTTACCTGTCTTTTGCAACGCCGGCACTTAGCGGATAACCCCCCAAAAAATCTGTATATAACTGCGTATGAGTAGACATGACGTAATACGCACAGATACATTTCTGTGAGATATTGAATATTTTTCTGGACATTACAACCGGATTACTTTCTCACTGCATTCCATGTTTCAGTCTATTAAACGTTTGCATTGTTCAACGCTTTGTTTTCTGTTTTATATCCAATTTGGAGCAGCACTTTTAGTACTTGTACACACAGTTTGGGATACAGAAATGTACTTGTTTCATTTACAGTTTGGTTTCTATATTTATTTGGTTGTGTAATGGACTTTGTGCCAAAAACATTGTTTACTTTATTTATTATTATTCTGGCATGTAACCAATGAATGTTCTCAATGTTTACTTATGTGTATAAAATATTATTCTAGAGTGTGTGGATGTATATTTTACATATATATTGTAATATATGCACGCTAACATATTATATACAGAATTTTCTTTCCTAGACAATTTATTATTTTATTTACTTGTAAATATTTTAAAAAAATAGATTAAAATGTGATTTAAGAAAAAAAAAAACGAGTGAGTGTTGTTTATATTAAACCTTTTAATTATTTAGTCTCCACTTAAGTGCTTTTCTTCAGCGCGGGCATCCAGAGGCACACTCTGGTGCTGGGTGACTTGGTCCTGATTGTCCTCCTATAAAGGTCCCTATATACACTTTTTAGATGTTCATTATGCCAGGTAAAAAGTGCTGCACATAATACACGGCTCGTATACATTTTATAATAACAGCCTACATTATAGGGTCCCCGAAGTGCGCCACACGTGGAGCCGTCGAACGCTGTTGCTCAAGAGCGCCGAACTGACCGCCAAACGCTGCCGAACTGCAGAAATACAAAAACGTAACTCTGCTTTTCTTTGAAAGGTGTTTCAAAAAATAAAAGTGCATGAAAACGTATGAAAATAAAATAAAAAAGGTCCTATAAAAAATAATTAAACAGTCTGTTACAGAATTTAAAAAAAAACACTTTTAAAAAATATTGGGAATCAAAAATTTCCCAAAAAATACAAATAAATAAATAAAAAGACGGTTTGCTGAAAAGGAAAAGAATAAACGGTGGAATAAAAAAAATTACTTCTCTATGGGACAATTTTGCTGCCACCGAAGATCACCGAGTTGCGGTGAGCTACAGTGAACTACATTGTATTTTGCTGTTAATTCGCCAGTATTTGGCGATCTGACAGCTTTCTGAATTGATGACGATCTGCCACGAAATTGTACCGGTGAAATTCAGCGTCTGATGTAATGTCGGTAGCAAGTGAATAACCCCTTTTATATAGAGTACAGGGATACCAGATCAGTCTTGTTTCCTGGAGACAAATTTCTACTTCATGCAGCGGAAAACCTCAGGAATGTGCTGCCCTGCAATATGTATAACTTATGAATGCGTGCTGACATAGTTCTGAGACCAGAAACCAGGAAATGACCATGGTTGCTGATTGAGAGCCTTCATGGAGAAGGTAAGAAAGCCTCCCTGCTTGGATGGGCTGTCAACAAAATGCGTTGGACCGATTGCCCTATTTTAATAAACCCCCATGTTCGGGCTGTTTATACTCAGACAAGTTTGAGCCCCTTTTTTCCTTCAGTAAAAGGATTCCTGCGATCTTGCGGCTCCCTTGCCGAGTAGCCCTGTCTATACACCCTCCATATACGCCGAGCACTGAGGACGGAGACCCAGGTCAGAAGGTGAATCAGACAGGATTATCATTGAACCTACTGTGACGAAGGTTGAGGTCTGCAGAGTGGTAACATTTTACTAATATGCCTCTATTACTTTTTATCAGTGGTGTAGCGTGGGGGGGGGCTTGGGGGCGGTCGCCCCGGGTGTAATTTTCTTAGGGGGGCGCAAAATTTCAAAAGAAATTTGAACCACTAATATTTACTAGCAGGGATCAGCAAGGTGTCCACGAGAGGCCCTTGCACGGGCAGCCACCAGTTTTACGGCGCCAGCGGTGACTCGGCACTCAGCGTCCGGAAGTGAGGATCAGGACAGAAAATTCTGGTCCTATTCTGACTCTTCCTTAACGCTGACATGAGTCACGTGAAGCAGCGCAGCATTATCAAATGTAACACCCTGTACCACGCTTGTCAGCTCCCTTGAAGCCCTGTGCCAGACCCCGCCGCTGGCAGCTCTGCAGCCGCTAAACAGGAAGGAGGGAGGGAGGTGCCTGCCCTGTAGCACATTTAAAATCCAGTCTCCACTAAGCCCCCTGGACAGCCCCCCCCCCGGGGCAACCAATAACTTCACGCAGGTAGGCGACACTGTGCGACACCAGAGCAGCATAACCAGCACACAGTGAGGGGGTACTGGGGGGATATGGGAAGAGTGTGACTGGTGTAATTGGATAGAGAGAGATTGACTGGGGGTACTGGGAGAAAGTGGGGGTACTTGGAGAGAGTGACTGGTTGTACTTGAGGGAGAGAGTGACTGGGGGTACTTGGAGAGAGTGACGGGGTACTGGGAGAGGGTGACTGGGGTACTGGGAGAGAGTGACTGGGTATAGTGTGAGAGTGGAACTATGCTAGGGTATACTGGGACAGTTTGACTGGTAGCAGTGGTATAGCATGAGGGGGGCATGCGTCGTGTTTCATTTTTTTATTATATCAGTATTTTGTTACTATACAATACATGTGCTTGTGGGGAAAGGGGGTCAATACTCTACTGGTAGAAGGGAATCCGTGTGTGTTACCGTGTCCACAGGTTGGGGGGGGGGCACAATTCTTGCCTTGCCCCGGGCGCTGACAACCCACGCTACGCTGCTGCTGTTTATCCATTGCGTGCGATCTGAATGGGGCCTTACATTACAGTTTTATTATCGGAGTTATGCTATGTGATATCTTTGTATCTTTATAGATATACTCCTACAACCATTTATTATTCATATCTCATGTAGCTCTTATATCAGGTAGTCTGCAGAACAATAGACCTCCTGCAACCTTATCTGTTAAATACTGTAGAAGATAAAGAACAGCAGAAAGCAAAACGTTTTGCACAGATTTTGGTAAGATCCATTATGGGAAAAATCCACATAATAGAGACAGGTTTTTACATACAATGACTTCAAAGACAGGGAAAAGGTCATTATGTGTTTTATAAAGTGATTTTTATTAGTAATGCACACGTGATCTAGTTACAGCTTTAAAGGGCAGCAGTGGGGACAGACAGACACACATACAGAGGGAGGGAGCATGCACTGTGCCGCTCTCTGTGCCCTGGCTCGGGAGTCCCGCTGCAGTTCCGGCTGGGCGGACAGGTGGCGCTGCTGCAGAGTCCCGGGCGAGCAGCCGGTGACATAAGACCGGAAAAAGCTGGTGGAGTGGCGGCGTGTTCGGGGAAGTTTCACTCAGTGCGCGGGCAGCAGAGCGGCCCGTCCTGTCTGGGAACAGCCGGGGCCCGAGAGCGCAGGTAAGCGTGTTTCCGCACGGGACGGGACTGAGGGGCGCCCAGCCTGCAAAAACCCCACGGGGACACGTGACGGGACGTCCAGGCTGGTCCATGTGGGCGCTGAGGGGAGGGGGCATACATTTTATTTATGTCCCCCACCCCCTCCCCTCGTATGTGCTGCCAGGGCTCCGGATTATTTATAAGCAGTGACAGGGCGCATCGCTTCGCGGGGGGGGGACACACCCCTGGAAAAGTAAAGACTGGCCGCTGACACCGAGCATCGGGAGAGAGCGGGGGGGGATATTCTATGGGTAAACTATGCTGGCCTGTGACACGGGGGGGCATGCAGGGTCACGTGGCCATACTCGGGGCTGTCCACTAAACTGGCACATGCCACGACATGAGCCCTGACCCTCCACCAATAGGGAGGAGCAGAGGACTGTCACAGGATGGCATGGCGGCTGTGTGACAGGATCTGTCTGTCAGTCTGTCCCTCTAGCTCTAGTATTTATTTATAAAGGATTTTACCAGGAAGGATACATTGAGATTTCTCTCGTTTTCAAGTATGTCGCATTGTCTATATCAGTAATGGCTAACCTTGACACCCCAGGCGTTTCAGCACTACATGTCCCATTGACGCTCTGCCAGGCCCATGTGGGACTATGCATCATGGGACATTTAGTTCTGAAACATCTGGGGTGCTAAGGTTCTCCATCACTGGCCTATATCCATATCTCCGCTTTTATTTTCATTTAACTGTCATTCATCGTGTTGTGTCTCTCTGTCTGTCGCCGTGTCGCTCTGTCTGTCGCCGTGTCGCTCTGTCTGTCGCCGTGTCGCTCTGTCTGTCGCCGTGTCGTTGTGTCTCTCGTTCTGTCTATCGTTGTCGCTTTGTCTATCGTTGTCGCTTTGTCTATCGTTGTCGCTTTGTCTATCGTTGTCGCTTTGTCTATCGTTGTCGCTTTGTCTATCGTTGTCGCTTTGTCTATCGTTGTCGCTTTGTCTATCGTTGTCGCTTTGTCTATCGTTGTCGCTTTGTCTATCGTTGTCGCTTTGTCTATCGTTGTCGCTTTGTCTATCGTTGTCGCTTTGTCTATCGTTGTCGCTTTGTCTATCGTTGTCGCTTTGTCTATCGTTGTCGCTTTGTCTATCGTTGTCGCTTTGTCTATCGTTGTCGCTTTGTCTATCGTTGTCGCTTTGTCTATCGTTGTCGCTCTGTCGCCGTGTCGTTGTGTCTCTCGTCGCTTTGCCTGTCGTTGTCGCTTTGCCTGTCGTTGTCGCTTTGCCTGTCGTTGTCGCTTTGCCTGTCGTTGTCGCTTTGCCTGTCGTTGTCGCTTTGCCTGTCGTTGTCGCTCTGCCTGTCGTTGTCGCCCTGCCTGTCGTTGTCGCCCTGCCTGTCGTTGTCGCCCTGCCTGTCGTTGTCGCCCTGCCTGTCGTTGTGTCGCCCTGCCTGTCGTTGTCGCCTGCCTGTCGTTGTGTCGCCCTGCCTATCGTTGTGTCGCCCTGCCTATCGTTGTGTCGCCCTGCCTATCGTTGTGTCGCCCTGCCTATCGTTGTGTCGCCCTGCCTATCGTTGTGTCGCCCTGCCTATCGTTGTGTCGCCCTGCCTATCGTTGTGTCGCCCTGCCTATCGTTGTGTCGCCCTGCCTATCGTTGTGTCGCCCTGCCTATCGTTGTGTCGCCCTGCCTAGCGTTGTGTCGCCCTGCCTAGCGTTGTGTCGCCCTGTCTAGCGTTGTGTCTCGCGTTGTGTCGCTCTGCCTAGCGCTGTCGCTCTGTCTGTCGCCCTGCCTAGCGTTGTGTCGCTCTGTCTGTCGCCCTGCCTAGCGTTGTGTCGCCCTGTCTAGCGTTGTGTCGCTCTGCCTAGCGTCAGCAATATCTCCAGATTGGGGGGGGGGCACTCCTCACATCCTGACCACTTTTTCTCGTTTTAAAATGGTCAGGATGTAGAGTGTTCCTTTTTAATATCTAGCATTTGATAAATGCAATCCTTGATGGTGTTTATAGTTCTGTTTGTGTGTAAGGAGAGTTGTGTAAGCATATAGGGACTGTGTTTTGTGAGGGCTGTGTTTTTTTGTCTTTATTTTTTCCTCTTGTATCCCAGCAAAGTTCCAAAACACGAGGGGGTTAATAAGTATTGTCCATATTGTTTTCTAATTTTTACTGCTAATTAAAAACATTAATTTATTGTATATTAACCTATACCAAAACCACCTGTGTCTGTGCACATAATGCAACAATAAATTGTTGGTCTGTAAAAACATTCAGGGTTATTCACTAATCGCCTTAATTTAGGCGAGGGTCAGACGAGCGTGATTTCTACGGACTGTACGTCCGTGCACACAGACGTACGTTAGTACGGAAGACACAGTAGTGGCCACACAGTCCGTTTATTCACTGACGTATATTTTGACGGATGTAGGAGAGAAAATAAAATAAAAAGCAAAACCATTTTGTCCGTGAAAAATACTGGACGTATAACCGTCTGACCACATTCCATCACTCACACACAAAGCTATGCGGACGTTGTGGACGCAGCGCACTTTGTGCGGCCGTTCTAGGAGTTGTACGTTCTTGCCTGCCTTGCGTCCGTTTGCCGCGGCCGTTTTGCGTCCGCAGTTCAGTGCGGACGTACTTCATGTGTCAGGCTCCAATGGACTTTCTTTCATGCTATCACGGACGTACTGTTAGGCGCAATCACGGACGTGAACACTACGCTCGTCTGACACCACCCTTACTGTTGCAATGTTGATAAACCTTTTTGATATTCAGACAGTGGAAGAGAAATTAACAACAGAGTTTATTCATTAAATTCCAAATTGGTCACCGTTCGGTGCAATTTCAGGCCAAATCATCAATTCGCCAAATACAGGCGAAATATGGTACAGTTTGGCAATCTTCGGTGGCAACAAAATTGTCACATAGAGGAGTAATGGTACGTCTATTCATAGAATGCCGAAGTGACAGTGAAATGCCCTGATTTTCTGTTTCCTTTTGACAGGTTTAAACAGGCGATTCCCATAGAATGCAATGTAAAAAAGTAATATTTCTAAAAAAAAAAAAATGTAAAGTTTTATTTTCAGCAAAAATACTTATCTTTTTAGAACACGGTTTTGTAGTATTATTACTAATAATAATATTATAATTTTTTTATTTTGTCGGTTTAATTTAAGGCTTGTGTCAGACAAGCGCGTTACGTGCGTCCGTACTGATGTGCTTACCAGCGTCCGTTGCAGCGTTGTGACGATGCAACAGGGCCGGTCACACTCTTTTGTGTGTGTGTGCGCGCGCAACAAGCGTCCGTTATCCAAGCCTCCCTGCCGAAGCGTTAGGACGTGTGTTGACGGAGTTGCAAAGTGCGATTTCTCCATAGGAGCATGGAGCCTTGCAGTGCTGAGTGCACTATCAGGGTTATTCAGAGCGAGTGAAAAGCAGGAGAATGACTGGAGAATGAAAAATTCTAGGTCAAAATAGCCAAACCAGAAAAATTCTCCATTTCATCTCACTTTCCAAATCGGCTATTTTGACCTAGAATTTTTCATTCTCCAGTCATTCTCCTGCTTTTCACGCTCTCTGAATAACCCTGTAAGTGCGCTCAGCGAGGTGGCCAGACGGCGTCGAGTGGAAGGAACATCCACTCTCAGGGACATTCCTTCCGCTCTCCAAAGACGCTCGCTTGACACTAGCCTTAGATGGAATTTTTGTTTCCCAATTTTTTTAAGTTTATTTTTTGTAAAATTCTTTAACATACCTTTTTTTTTTTTTTTTTTTTTTTAATTCCATTTTCTAATGCACTTTTTTTTTTTATTTGCATCTTAATGCATTTTTATTGGTTTAACCGCCTATTAGGAGAGTTACGATTATTTATTTACTTTTTTGCAGTTCGCTGCAATTCGCCATGGCCGCTTTGGTGCTCTTCAGTGATGCACTAAGGCTAGGGTCAAACGAACGCATTATTCGCAGCAACCGTCAAAAAGTGCGTCCGAACGCATTGACGTATTTTCACAGAATGCGCGAAAACGGTCAGACGATGCGCATTTTCGTGCGTGATTTTTTTACGGATCGTCAATAAAACACTGATTGCGTCTGGATGTAAGGCTAGGGTCAGACTGAGGCAGTGTGAACGCGCGTGCAGCCGCACTTAATCACGGCCGCACTAGCAGCAGATGCCGGGCAATGACGGCCAATATACGAAGTACGGTCGCACAAAAGTCCGGCTGCGCAACGCAAGTGGAAAATGAACGCATTTTTTCGAGAACGTGAAACCGCAGGTACTGACGTACAGAGTGCGCTGCGTCCGCTAGCGGCGTGTGTGCGTGATTAGGAGACGTCAGACGCTGCTAATGTCCGGCCAACATAACGTCCAGACACAAAAAGTGTTTTATTGATGATCCGTACAAAATCACGGACGAAAATGCGCATAGTATGACCACTATCACGTATTCTGTGGAAAAATGCGTCCATTCGTTCGAACGCACTTTTTCAGACAACATAAAAATGCGTTCGTCTGACCCTAGCCTTATGTAGGCTGGACATTAGCAGCGTCTGACGTCTCCTAATCACGCACACACGCCGCTATGCCGCCGCAGCGCACTCTGTACGTCAGTACTAGCGGTTCTGCATTCTCGAAAAAATTATTATTATTATTCTTCTTTATTTATAAAGCGCCAGCATATTCCGCAGCGCTGTACAATAAGCACAGTACAGACAGGGTTACAATACATTGAACAACATTTGACAAACAGTACAGGAGGAGATGAGGGCCCTATTCCCGTAGGAACTCACAATCTAGGAAAATGCGTTCATTTTCCACTAGCGTTGCGTGGCCGTACTTCGTATATTGGCTGTCATTGCCCGTCATTTGCTGCTACTGCGGCCGTGATTAAGTGCGCCTAAACGCACGTTAAAAATGCGTTAGTCTGACCCCAGCCTAAGATGATCATCCGAGAAATAGTGAATTCAGTCGTGTCGGCGAAATGGAATCACCAGAATGCACCAACATTTCACTGAAATTAGAGTGCTTCGTGAACAGACCCGAGTTGTTTTGTTGGGGGGTTTGTTTTTGTCCCTCGTTTTGTGTGGTAGTGATTTATCGTGGGGGGGGGGGGGTGACAGTAGGTTTTCCTCTCACTGAGTTTAATCTGGTGAATGTCATGGCTGCACTTGCCACATCACAAAAACACTTCACTGTGATACACTGATATAGCAATGCAAGGCGTAAAAATAGAAATTCTTCTTTCCTATTGCAGAGCCAACAAGCGAAACCAGAGGACGATCGGCAGTCCTTTGGTGAAACGCATTATGATGAGAAATGTATACTGTATATAGCGCATTAATACAATTCTCTTTTTGATGTTGGATTGAGATTTGTAATCCTTTTTCTTTTGGGGAAGGCCATTTATTTTGAGGAGTCTGAGGTCATAGGGATCAGGGTTGATGGGAATGGGTTAAATGAAAATTACTTTTGAAGTTGTTGACTCCTACTATTCTCAGCAATAGCAGTTTATTCCGTAGCTGGCCCAGCAGTCAGACCTGGTGCCATCCTCCTCAAACCGTGCACGGCCTCCTTGAGCAGTCCGCTGCAATCCCCGTAGCTGCTGGCTCAGTGTCCCACGTGTGTAACCAAGACGGCGCCACGCAGGAATACATGTCAACCAATCACTGATAGCCCACCTGGCATTGCTGGGCTGGTCTCCATGGCAACCAACCTCACTATTAGTGGACATCCTAGTGGCGTCCTATTTAATTCCAGCCATCCAGTAGGTCAGTTGTCTTGTGTCTCCTAACATTCCTGTCCTGTTCTCCCTGTGGTCTTGCCTTGCTTCTTTTGGATTTACCTGTGTAAAGACCCTTACTACATATGCTGGACCACGGTTCTGCCATCCACCTGCCCGTGACCCTCACTATGTATACTGGACCCTGCCAGCTGCCTCCCCACGACTCTCACTATGTATGCTAGACCACACTTCTGTCAGCTGCCTCCCCATGACCCTTGCTTCGTATACCGGCCCACAATTCTGTCAGCTGCCTGCCTATGACCCTTGTTACATCTACCAGGCCTCGCTTCTGCCAGACGCCTGCCACGACCTTTGCTATGTATACCAGACCACCTTCTGCCAGCCAATTGCCCATCCCCTTTGTCTTGTTCGCTGTGTTCCCCAGATTTAAGGTGTCTCCTACTGGCCTCCTCCACATATTGGACTCCAATGACTTAACCATAACAGGTACAACTGATCCCAAAACTATGGAGCTGGCGGATGTCGCCAAGACCCTTAATACTATGTCACAGCAAATTGGGAACCTCAGTCAAACCATCCAGGTTCTCCAGGCAGGTCTAGTACGGTTTCCGAACCAATTATCGGATTTACTGGCCCAGACCTCCTCCACTTCGGGACTTACAAGAATGTCTTTACAGGCCCTCTGGCACCTGAGCCCTTGGTCCATTTGCCAGACAGATTGACCGGCAATCAGAATAAATATGGACTGTTCCTTACAGACTGCCAATCATTGTTTTCCTTTAAAGCTGCACACATATCCTTCCGAAGAAATTGAGATAAAAAACTGTCATATCCCTGTTGCAGGGTGAGCCTCATGCCTGGGCTCACCACCTCATTGCCAGTTTTTTGTCCTATCTTGACTTCATGAGAGCTACTCATCGCAGCTTTAAAAGATTTGTACGATGACCCTTATCAGTTCGAATCTGCCCAAACAGCCATCAGAAACCTCAGGCAGGTCAAAAGACCGGTGGAAGACTATATCGCCAACTTCAAAGTCCTGTCTCTTGCAACTGGCTGTAACGAGATGGCACTAATGAACCTATAGAGGATTGAACTGTCTAATGGAGTTAAGGATGATCTGTCCCGTCCAGGCCCCACTTACCCTGGAGCCTCTCCTACAACTGACTAGCACCATTGATGGGTGCCTGTGAGAATGCAGGAGAGAGCGTACCGCTGTGAATCCTTCCACTTGGTGCCTTCCCCACTTGTTTCATTCCTGCTTCACTATCTGCGATTCCCACACCTATAGATGAACCTAGTTAAATTACATCTACTACCTGAAGATTTGAAAACAAAACATACGTATCTTGATCAGCGCAATAAAAATTGCTATCAGGATCTTGGTGTCTCTCATAGATCAGCAGACCATATTTTGGTACGTAAAACAAAATCTAAAAATACACAATGGTGAAGTATATCAAATATATACTATAAATAAAATGCTATGAATGATGTTTCACTCACAAACATAGAGCCTAGCACTGGAGGAAGTCGCCTAGTGTGACGAAACGTGTCCTGGGTACCTGTTTTATCCATTTGTTTTACATGTTTTTATTTTATTAAATTTTCTTTCGAAAAGAAGATCCAACCTGTGGTTTGTGGATTTGCCCGAGCCTGAAAAAATCCACATGCGCAAACCTTAGAGCTATTGAAGCTCCAACAAGTGTAAGTGAAAAATTGGCTAAAAAGCATATATACACTTATATTTTCATTCTGCACAAGGAGAGTTGCGCGGGTCTTTTCTGGTCTTTTCTGGTCTTTTCTGGTCTTTTCTGGTCTTTTCTGGTCTTATATGGTTCCTTGATATGTGAAGGGAAACAGCCGTGCAAGGTGTGGGTCACCTGTGAACAATACAGAAGAAAAAACAACCCAAACGTGCAGTTCCACTTAGAGCCAGTGCTAGGCTCTATGTTTGTAGTGAAACATCATTCATAGCATTTTTTATTTATAGTATATATTTGCAAAGTGGAGGTTCAGTGGAGGCGCTGATGAATTGTGTGAGGTGATGTGATTTATGTTATGCAGCCAACAAGGATTGTAACACAAAACCTTGACAAGAATGTGCAAAATACTAGAACAGAGACGGGGGGGGGGGTCCAAGTGGCGCAAGCTCTTAGGTGAGCAGTCAATAGGATGGTGTAATGATCTTAGTTTGGTCAGATAGGACCTAAGTGCAACAGTGCTTAATAAATAATCCTAATTAGGTCAGAAAGCATAAATACAACAATGCTTGATATATAGTGCAATTTCCAATGGATCTGATGATGTGAACAGAAGGCCTAATGGGTTTTAATATAACCGCGTTTAGGACAGATAGTGCCTTCTACTGGAGGGTGAAGGAATGACAATGTTTGTTCTTGCGAAAGACGTATGGGGTACTTATATAAAGTACATGGGATACATATAAAGTGCTAGTAAAAAGTGCATAAAAAAGTGCATATGTGCAAAAATGATAAGTTCTTGACAAAGTTATAACCCAAAAATTATGGGTGGGAGGAGGGTTCAGTTCAGACCATATGCAATATGGTGAAGATATCCGCTGGGGTAATCCGGAGGGTATAAATGTCGTCCTAAGGTCCGGTCCTCACCTAGGTCCTATATGTGCTTCCAGTTCCCAAATATCAGGGAGGGAGGAAGGGGAAGACAAAAAAAGAGAGGGGATTGCGCAATATTGCTTGGTAATGGATCGAGTTGGTGATGACAAAGGGACACTTACAGTGTGCAGAGCCTTGGTACCGGCTCTGGTGTGGAACGCCTTGGGCCTAAATGAGGGTGGCCTCTGCCCTTCTTTAGGGTTGTTCCTGGGTAACCCTTCGTTTCTCTCCTTGCTGGTTACACGGTTATCTCAGGTACAAAAGGGAAAATCCTCATAGCGCAATATGCAGCTGTTGTTGAGGTAAATACAGATGGAGGTAGAGATGGCAAACTCACCGATGTTGGAGCCTAGAATAACAGGCTCAGCTTGCGGGCAAGTGGTACGGCTATGGTGGGTACCTACACCTCTTTCTGCAGCGGATAGTCTCCTGTTCTCCTTTTGCCAGTGGATGGTTTCCTTGTAAGTAAAAGGGGGGAGGTGGGCTGGGTGCATGCAGCCTGAAATGCAGCTAGGGCTCCAGGTATCAAATGAAGGTAAATAAAAAAGGAGATGGATGGTGGTCCAAATAAAATTAAATTTATTAGCAGGGGATTACAGATAAAAAGGGGGGAAGAGGGGGTTACACAGAGTACGCGTTTCGGCTATCCAATGTAGCCTTCTTCAGCTCAAAGTGCAAAAAGTGCAAGAAAGTATATATTTGATATACTTCATCATTGTGTATTTTTATATTTTGTTTTATGTACCAAAATATGGTCTGCTGATCTATGAGAGACACCAAGATCCTGATAGCAATTTTTATTGCGCTGATCAAGATACGTATTTTTTTTTTCCATTCACCTGGTATAGGGAAGACCCACTGTGTTTGATCAAGCTTTTGGGAGATTGGTGGTGGACGTGATTTGTGGCGCTGACCTGCTTGTTTTATACCTGAAGATTTGGCCTGGTGCAAAACCAACCAGTTGTGCCTATACTGTGCTAAACTCAACCACCTTGCCCGTGAGTGTCCCAAGAAACCAGGACCCCACAGAGGTAAGGTGGGTGAATGACACCAGAAACCCTACCGCCAGATCACAATCACACCCAGTATCTCAACATTTCTGTTTCCTTTTTGTTACAGCCCCCTCTGTCGCTTCCTCCCAGCCACTTATGAGGAAGTCAGTTCCTTATTGTCCTCCTCACATCTCACCACGTGCCCGCTCGACCCCATTCCCTCACATCTAATTCCTCCCCTCTCCTCCTCCCTCCCCCCTGCTCTCACACACATCTTCAACCTATCTCTCTCCACTGGCTCCTTCCCATCCGCCTTCAAACATGCGCTATTTACCCCTTTACTAAAGAAACCATCCCTCGATCCCAACTCTCCATCCAACTACCGCCCTGTATCCCTGCTTCCCTTCACATCCAAGCTCTTAGAAAAAAGGTAGTGGGGAGCTGAGTTAGTGAGGGTTTTGTAGGTCAGGGTAAGTATTTTAAATTTAATTCTGCAGTGGATGGGGAGCCAGTGAAGGGACTCGCAGAGGGGAGCTGCAGAGACAGAGCGGCGGGTGAGGTGGATTAGCCTGGCGGAGGCGTTCAGGATGGATTGTAGGGGGGGGGGAGAGGCGAGAGTGGGTGAGGCCAGATAAGTGATTACTGCAATAGTCAAGTCGGGAGATTACCAGGGTGTGTAGGAGTTGTTTTGTGGTGACAGCGGTAAGAAATGGCCGAATTCTTACGCAGTTGGTATCGGCAGGAGGAGGAAAGAGACTGGATGTGGGGGGATGAAGGAAAGAGCAGAGTCAAGTGTAACTCCAAGACAGCGAACTTGGTTTGATGGGGAGATGGTGATACCCTCCACCGTGATAGAGAAGTCAGGTGGTGGGGAGGCATTAGAGGGAGGAATAAGTAGGAGCTCGGTCTTTGACATGTTGATCTTTAGGTGGTGGGAGGCCATCCAGGAGGAGATGCCAGATAAACAGTCACTGACTTTTGAGAGGACAGGGGGAGAGAGATCAGGGGTAGAGAGGTAGATCTGAGTGTCATCAGCATATAGGTGGTAATTAAAGTCAAAGCTGTTGATGATTTTGCCCAGGGAGGAGGTGTAGATGGAAAAGAGCAGAGGACCAAGGACAGAGCCTTGAGGTACACCAACAGATTGAGGCAATGAAGAGGAGGAGTTACCAGCAAAGGACACACAGAAGGACCTGTTGGATAAATAGGAGTCAACCCAAGCAAGTGCAGTGTCACCGAGACCCAGAGAGTTGAGGGTCTGTAGAAGGAGTGGGTGGTCAAAAGCAGCCGAGAGGTCAAGCAGGGTGAGAATAGAATAGTGGCCGTGTTTTTTTAGCAGTTAGGAGGTCGTTGGTGACTTTGAGGGCAGTTTCAGTTGAGTGTAGGGGACGGAAGCCAGATTGCAGGGGGTCAAGTAGGGAATTGGAGGACAGGAAGAGGGAGAGGCGGTTGAAGACTAGTTTTTCTAAGAGCTTTGATGTGAAGGGAAGCAGGGATACAGGGCGGTAGTTGGATGGAGAGTTGGGATCGAGGGATGGTTTCTTTAGTAAAGGGGTAACTAGCACGTGTTTGAAGGCGGATGGAAAGGAGCCAGTGGAGAGAGATAGGTTGAAGATGTGTGTGTGTGTGTGTGAGAGCAGGGGTGAGTGAGGAGGAGAGGGGAGGAATTAGATGTGAGGGAATGGGGTCGAGCGGGCACGTGGTGAGATGTGAGGAGGACAATAAGGAATTGACTTCCTCCTCAGTGGCTGGGAGGAAGCGGCAGAGGGTGGCAGAGTGGACCTGTGGGAGTGGAGGTGGCAGATAACTATCTTGTGTTGGGATGTTGCTTCTGATAGCGTTTTACTGAGGAAGTAGTCTGCCAGGTCTTGAGCGCTGAAGGCAGCTGAGGGGGGAGGTGCAGGTGGGTGGAGGAGGGTGTTGAAGGTGGACCAGAGCCGTTTAGGGTTGGAGGACAGCGTAGATATAAGAGATGAGAAGAAGGATTGTTTGGCCAAGTGGAGGGCAGAGGTGTATGACCGGAGAATAAACTTGAAGTGAACAAAACCAGCTTCAGAGCGGGATTTCCTCCAGGCACGCTCTGCAGTGCGTGAGCATCTTTGCAGGTAGCGAGTCTGGAGGGTGTGCCAGGGCTGAAGCTGGCGGCGTGGGGCCTTAGAGTCGAAGAGGAGCAAGAGTGTCTAGAGCAGAGATAAGCGTAGTGATTAGTGGCAGCATCAGGGCAGGTGAAGGATGAGGTATGAGGGAGGTGGTGAAGTAGGTTGGAGAATTGATCGGGGTCCACAGCATGTAGATTTCTGCGAGAGAGAGAGAGTGTGTGTGTGTGTGTGTGTGCGCGCTGGGTGGGGGAGCAGGGTGTTTAGGAAGTCCAGATAGGTTGAAAGAGAGAAGGTGGTGGTCAGAGATGGGGAAAGGGTGACATTTGAACTCAGAAATGGAGCAGAGGTTGGAAAAGACCGGGTCAATAACGTGACCATCGCGGTGGGTAGGGAGGATTGTGTGAGTCCAAGGGAGGACGTGAGTGAAAGAAGTTTGGAGGCAGCAGGAGCGGAAGGATCGTCAATGGGAATGTTGAAGTCCCCGAGAATTAGGCATGGAAGATTAGAAGACAGGAAGTGAGAAAGCCAGGTAGCAAAGTGGTCAAAGAACTGGGAGGTTGGTCCCGGTGGGCGGTAGATGACTGCCACCCTGAGAGCCAGAGGAGAGAACAGGCGGATGCAGTGTGTCTCGAAGGAGAGGGATGGGGGTGGAGGGAGATGCTGGTAGGTGCAGGTGGGAGAGAGCAGGAGTCCGACCCCGCCACCATTTCTCTCACCCGGTCTGGGGGTATGGCTCAAGTGTAGACCGCCATGTGAGAGAGCAGCAACGGAGGCCGTGTCAGAGGGAGTTAGCCAGGTTTCAGTTAAAGCTAGGAGGTTGAAGGAGTTTGAAAGGAAGAGGTCATGGACGGCTGTGAGTTTGTTGCACACAGAGCGAGCGTTCCAGAGGGCGCAGGAGAAAGAGGACAGGCGCTGAGGGATTATGGGAATGAGGTTGCTGGGCTTGCAGGGAGGTGATTTATGTGCGATGGAGATAGGATGAGAGGGAAGTATAGGATGTGTTGTGGGGCCAGGGTTAGGGGATATGTCACCTGAATAGAGTAACAGCAGGAGGGTGAGAAAGAGAAGGTGGGAATGGGATTTGTGGGAGTGGGAGTGATTGGCAGCATGAGAGTTAGAGGGAGACCATGTTCTGAGGAAACAAAGGAGCTCATGCGAGGCCATCATGTGGGACGAGAGGAGGGAGGGAGAGATGAAGATTGTGTAGGGGTCGGTGGTAGAGGGGCAGGAGTTCCATTTAAGGAGAAAGGTAGAAGTAAAGAGCAGAAGCGTGAGAGAAAGCATGATATAGACGTGAGTTTACCAGAGTAAAAGGTGGGCCTTGCAGTTTTGCAGTTCCTTCCTCCAGTCCCGCAACTCTAGGAATCAACTCTGAATGTCCACTTAAGAATGCCACTGAACTCCAGGAATCAACTCTGTCCACTTAAGAATGCCACTGAACTCTAGGAATCAACTCTGAATGTCCACTTAAGAATGCCACTGAACTCCAGGAATCAACTCTGTCCACTTAAGAATGCCACTGAACTCTAGGAATCAACTCTGAATGTCCACTTAAGAATGCCACTGAACTCCAGGAATCAACTCTGTCCACTTAAGAATGCCACTGAACTCTAGGAATCAACTCTGAATGTCCACTTAAGAATGCCACTGAACTCCAGGAATCAACTCTGTCCACTTAAGAATGCCACTTGGAAATGACACTGGAGCCTGGCTCAATGGAGCCTGGTATAGTTGTTATATAGGGCGGACTGATTGCATTCAGGCAGTTAAAGGGTAAACACCTGTAGCAGGATGGGCTGTGTCAATAGACCCAGTGTGATGGTAGATAGTAGTATACGCTAAGAACTCACAATGGTGGAGCCCCCTAGGCTCAGGAGATAGCGTCTTTTGACCACTCCTCTCCTGAGCCTAGGGGGCTCCACCATTGTGAGTTCTTAGGAAATAATTGTGGTGGTAGATAGTATACGCTAAGAACTCACAATGGTGGAGCCCCCTAGGCTCAGGAGATAGCGTCTTTTGACCACTCATCTCCTGAGCCTAGGGGGCTCCACCATTGTGAGTTCTTAGCGTATACTATCTACCACCACAATTATTTCCTATGTGTTTATCCTAATAATATTGCACCATGGAGCTGTTTATATTTTTCTAATAATAGGTTCCATCAACAATGATTCTTAAATCAAGACTATCCAGTCCATTGCTGAAAATTTCTACACTTTAAAGTTAAGTGCGCTCACACTGGGTCTAGTACCCATTTCTATTCTATATTTTTGTAAAGGGTATACATAAGTGTTTGGAGCTGCATATACATATCAATCAGCGCCATCTGTCTCTCTACTTCTTTTTATTATATAATTTAAGGCTGTTTGCTACTTATGGCATCATGGCACTGTAATGTAAGAAGGAACATTTTCTTGCAGCTGATGGGTTCTGTTGTGAAACAAAAAATGCAGCAAGCTCATGCTTGAAACTACATGGCAAATTATGGAACTTTTGTTGCCTAGAGGTGAAAGAAGAATTCCTGGAAATTCTTTTGCAGCAGCTTCAATTGTCCTGCAAGTTTATAAACATACAGGGTTATTCAGAGAGCGTGAAAAGCAGGAGAATGTCGGGAGAATGAGAGATTCTAGGTCAAAATAGCCAAACCAGAAAAATTCTCCCTTTTCATCTCACTTTTCAAATCAGCTATTTTGACCTAGAATTTTTCATTCTCCTGTCATTCTCCAGCTTTTCACGCTCTCTGAATAACCCTGATAGTGTCCTGGACACACAAACGTTTTTTTTTTTTCTTAATCGTTGGTGCTTAGACATGTCTGGTAAATGGAGAACATGTTAGGCAAGGGTCTAGTCGTTGTCCCCCCCCCCCCCCACAAAAATTGTGAAATCTCAATTAACCATTGACTTGTCACACTCCGCATGCAAATATGACATCAGTGTTGCAATATTAAGATGTGCAGGGTTTTAGGGAATCCTTATGGTAATTGTAACACATACATCGTGTATATTTCTGGTGATTTTAATAAGGAAGCCTTTGATTGGAACCTAATAAAAGCTTCTCAGTCTGTGTGTTTCAAAAGGGAAGTCCTTTCCCTCTGAGAAAACCGCATTCCTACGCTTTCCCTCTGTTTGACCCCTGCTCATAGGTCAGAATGGAAAGTGTGCAGAATCTTTAGGGTAAATAGGAATGACTGTCTAAAGGTAGGAAATAAATAGTTGATGTGAATTTAATGCTAAACTAAAATAAGATGGTAGGGGATGGATACTGTGTGAACGGTGCATATGAACCATGAATATAAAGTGTATTTGTTAAATGAATTATATTTATTCATTTAGGTAAATGACAACTTACTAGAATATTGCATTAAAGGAACACTAACCTAAGCTGTATTACGTGTGCATTACCAAAAAAATATATAAAACCTATGCTCTGTTTTATTTAGAAAAATAAAGTTTGGTTTTTATCTCCTGTTTCCATTATATGGATTTTTTTCCATGATGCCACATTTACCAAAATCTATGCAAAAGTGTTACTTTACAGCTGTGGCATAGCTTTGTAGAGGAGTGAATGTTTAGCTAAGGCTGCAGGGATCTATTGTGCTGACAGCTAAATGAGATCCGGACAAGGAACTTCAAAGACTTCTATCCCCTGGTGATGTCCTAGGCATACATCCCACACCAGACAATGCTATGGAGTAGGTTTACTTGATGTCTGACCAATTCACTCTATTCTATGTTCAAGGTCACACAGTGAGGAGCAAGTGATGGAAAGATACTGTGGGGGCCGTCTACAACACAAATGATCACTAAATGGATGTGCCCAGTGACCCAAATAGAGTAAAATATTTTCCTTTTATTTCTTGGAATGTTTAGTTATCGGCAACCATATAATAAATAAAATAAGGACATTTCATTTATTGGTGGTAGTGGCCCTTTAAGTGATTTGAAGTAAAGCCTACAGCCATTATAAATGGCAGTTTCTTTTTCTCTCAGCATTGCATGTTCCTGGTAGCGTATTTGTTCTGTAAATCTGAGGCTTTGTAACACTCAGGGTTTGATTGTATATGCAGGAAACTGTCGCCTTTTTAGTTCCCTTTTTTTTCCCCCGCCATACAGAGCAGATCAGCTTTCCCTCCGCAGTGGACAGATCTGCAGAGCACGGCCGGCGTTCTTGCTAAATAAGGAGGCTTGGCAAAGCTCTGTGTTTACGTAAACGTGCCAGATTATAAAGGGTGTGTTACTGGCTACATTGTTTTTGCTTCTAGCTTAAAATACAGTTTGTAAGACTTTTTTTCTTTAATTTCATTCGTTGATAACAACGAATAAGTTTGTGCCGGGATTTGCGTCGCTGTTATCATTGGAATGTATAGTTTAGGGAAGGCCCTGTATGTGTGGAGCACTGTGCGTATGAAAGACCGCTGGCATGTTCTTGTAAATATGACTAAAAAAGGGAGCCTGGGACAACAGATCAGCACTGCATACCTCTCCTCGCTTCTTTTACTCTGGAAAAAGCAGCTTCCAGATAGAGGACAATCTAATTTACTACTTGTGACCCATGAGATTATTTTAAAAGCTCTATTTGCTTGAAATAAGTGTGTGTCTGTGTGTATAACATATAAGGATGCACCGATACCACTATTTAAAACAATACTTTTTTAAGGTGCTCACCGATACCGAGTACCAATACTTTTAATTTCATGTGACCGCTTTCCAATAAATAATTTAGGATTTTGCTGAAAGCCTGTCCCGTTTATGGAAATCTTGAAATGTATGGTCAGACACCCCATTTACCCACTGCACAGGCTTCCACACACAGACCTCAGATACATGTATACTCACACACACGTATGTATGTATGTATATGTAATCTATATTATCTTAAAATTGACTTTGGATGCAAAAAAAGCAGAGATTGCAAACATCATTTGCATGTCTTACCCAGAGTTCCTTGCTGCATATGTGGAATGTAGCACATGAGCTCTGTGAAGCCGTTGTCTGAATTGCTGGGATGTGTAAATGACTTTTGCAATATCAAATTATTATTTAGATAGATAGATATATATATATATATCTATCTATCTATCTATCAAAGTTTGCACTCACAGTTCACCTTTAGGTTCACAGTACCCGGTGCTCAGCAATGGCCTCTATTTGGATACTTCAACGTAGATATGCCGGCACTCTGGGGTTTCCAATAGTATCAAACTTTATTCATCCATAAAAGTGTGTGTGTATCACACATCCCAAGCAGCATTGTGCCAGGCCCTTCCCGCGAGCAGCCGCCAGTTTATGAAGGTAGGAAAGCGGCCTCCAGCTGAGATCTTGCAGAGTTCACGAAATCTCGTGAGCCGTGTTCCTACCTTCACAAACTGGCGGCCGCTCACTGGGACGCGGCCAGCTGGAGGGGCCTGGAAGTTGCTGTTAGTGCTGCTCAGTGCTGGCTCTTGTTTTGTATCGAGAGAGGGATCTCTGTTCGATTATATGCTTATACTGTAGTTTTGTTTTGAGACTTGTATATAAAAAGTCTCCATTGACCAGATCTCAAACTTTCTTCCTTTGGTGCATCTTTGTACCTGTAGCACTTGTGGTTTGGAGTCAATCTGTTGATGAGATATTGTAGTCAGTGCTAGAGTGGATTAAGTACTGAGACAACGCCATATTTGGCCTCTGTGGGAGGAGCTTCAAGAGTGCTGTCAGTGTCCTAGAAGGTGCTGTCCTCAGAACAGCTCGCCACTCACAGCTGTCACTCACCGTGGCGGCATGCCGCATGGAAGTGAAGGTCAGCAAATTTTTAATTTTCCGGGCAATAACGTTTTTTTCTCTTTGCCGGGATCAGCAGCCTTGGCCCTCCAGATGTTTTGGAACTTCATCTCCCTCAGTCACTCATTAGGTTGGCTGTGCTTCATGGGAAACAAAGTTCCAAAACATCTGGAGGGCCCAAAAAAAAATGCTAAAACATATAAAGTGAGTGATTCCCTGTCAAGAAAACCCAAACATTCTGGCTCCATGTCAGCCTTTAACAATAATCACTCCGAAAGGGCAGGTATTCTATAATTATTGGACGGGTTATGAAAATGCTCGTTTTAACACGCAGAGTTGATTTAGGTCCCAAATCCAATAGAAGGTCTCTTTTAAAACCTGCATGTTGGCAAAACAGAAGGCGGAGAACCCGTTCTGTACATGAAGTATATTGTAGTGGAGTCTTGTGAGTTGGATCACGACTTCTAAAAGGAAAACCTGTGGTTAACACATTTCACACTGACGGCAGATTCTGCATACAGTTGGGCAGCCCGTTGAAGCCCCTCATAGACACAGCGATCTGATCCCCAACATGCGCTGCAGAACAAAGTTAAAATTCTAGATCCCTGGTTTCTGGAGTTTAGAACCAGATACACTTGTCACACATGCACTGTTTAAGTCTCCTTGTGCAAAGACTTTTTCGGCAGGTCAGATGAGGTCACCACGAAGAGAACTAAACGATCCTGGAGTCTAAATTATACGGAGTGTAATCGCTAAAAAAATCCCCAGCAGATACAGTGAGGACTTAATTAATGTGATTTAAAATGCCACAATACACAGTCTGAATGGAAACATGCCCTTAACGGCCAACAAGTACATTTTTATTTGTTTTTTTTAGATCACTTGTGTAGAGACAGTAACTTGGTGACATTTAAGACACTGACTCGGTGTATAATCATCAAAGTGTTTCTATGCATAATTATTTTTTTTCTCCCTTTCAAATAAGTTTTTAGTTTTTTTCTTCTCTTAGCGGTCTCTGACCGAGCAGCTCGTAAATAGGAATTTCTTAGGTACGCGCAATCTCCTAACCAAGTGGAAAATCCTCTAGCAATTACAAATTATTGGCTAGAGACCATATAATTAAAACTTACACTATTCAAACAAGGGAAATCTGATTCTGTTGTAAACTAGATTGCGTGTGGCGAGTTATTTGCCCATGAAAAAAAACATTATATTGCTGGACTTTGTATATCCATTAACCGTCCGTTAAGACTACTTTTATCTTAAACAAATAAGCAGCCTTTCCAGTCACTATTTATTGTTATTAGCATATTGCTAAATTTAAGTTTATGCGTAAATATGTGTAATCGATTCTAGATAAGGTGTGTGTGAATATACATATAGGAAACAGAAGCGCACTTAATAAAGTTAAATCGCTTACTGTATTGTAGAATTTATTTATAAAGTATTTTACCAGGAAGGATACATTGAGATTTCTCTCGTTTTTAAGTATGTCCTGGGTTCGAGAACATTTGAAATGTTACAGAAATACAAAGTAATAAATTGCTAGCTTGATATTAAAAACAAAACCCAAATATACAGATTAACACCGAAAATAAATATGTTGGAAATATAGTCACTATGTTACATGTTTACAGGTGCATTCTGTATTGAGGTATGTTAATAGGGAACTCTTAAGTGACTTTAGACTGGGGGAAGATTTGATGGCGTCTGGGAGGTTATTCCATAATTGTGGTGCTCTGTAGGAAAATGAGGATCGAGACACTTTCTTTTTGTATTGTGGTATTGCAAGTAAGGTGCTGGTCCTGGATCGGAGGTTATAGGATGAGGGAGCTGCTGGGGGAAGCAGGAGCTGTTGTAAACTTCCCAGAGCCATTCTAGCCTATGGAGGTTTTAAGTTTACAACTGCTCTGGTTAAGTTAGCACCAACATTGTAATACTGCCTTAGGTTGGAAAGGTGAACGGTGCATCTAGATTCCAGCGACGGCCAGTGTAGCTCTTTTAACATGTGCCAACGGTGGATCATGTAGTTACTTTATGGTATAGCACACTGGTATTGCTGGCTCGCATTTACCTCACGCACACTGCTGATTTCTGGCGCTGCAACCGTGAGCTGGGGACATATCTCCACTTACGGTGGAGTTGCCACCTTCTTAGGCTAGAGTCAGACGAACGCATTCTGTGCGTCCGTGCACAACAGACGTACATTCTGACGACAAGGTAGTGGCCACACAGTCTGTTTTTGTGACTGACTTTTATAGACTGATTTAGAAGGGAAAATAAATTAATATGAAAAAACATTTTGTCCGTCAAAAATGCAGTCCGTCTGACCACGTTCCATCACTCCCATACAAAGCTATGCGGACGCAGCGCGCTCTGTGTGTCCGTTCTAGCGGATTTACGTTCTTGCCTAACCTGCGTCCGTTTGCCGCGTCCGTTATGCATCCGCAGTTCTGTGCGGACGTACTTCGTGTGTGGGACTCCATTGGTCATAATTATATGCTATAACTGACGTAAAAATGTGCGGCAACACAGACGTGATCAGTGCGTTTGTCTGACATGAGCCTAACTCCTTCTTGGAAAACCGTTCAATCTCTGATTTTTCGCACCACGGACTTAGATCTGGACATGGATCCTAAGATTTTCCTCCTCAGACAATTGGCGATGTCCGCGAAATTGCTGAAGAAATCCGTGCTCCTTAAGATCTTGCTGGCCGCTCGCTCTTTAATACCACTCCACTGGAACTCACCTGATATCCCGTCAGCTAGGGCCTTGGTGGACAGAGTCAAACTTATTCGCTTCCAGGAAATGACTTCCTTGCCTCTTGAGCGCTGGGCCGAGGTCCATTACTTGACTTGGTTCCACTGGGACACCTTTGTGTCGTCGGCTGTTTTCCGGCAATGGCTGACATTGCCTCGCTCTTGAGCGACTTGGAGATGGATTTTCCTTCGTCTTCCTCTGTGCCCGGGGCTCTCTAGCTCGCTTCACACCATTTTGGGCTAATTTGCCCTATTTATAATTGGCTGGAGTCGCACAGTGGCTGGATCACCCCCTTCCCTCAAACGCTCCTCGCTTACCCCGCAGTACCCCCCCCTTCTTTTTTTATTTTTTTTCTTCTCCCTTCCTTTTTCCCCCACTTTTTATTACCACTTTCTTTTCTCTTACTCGTCTCATCTTCTACCTTTTTTCTCCTCACTTATTCCCTTACATGAAATATCGAGAGGAGATCAGTATCTCTACTGCTCCTTCTCTTATGATTATATCTTCACTCACGCACATTTGCTTACTACCACACATGTTGTGATTGACCCGATTGCTTATTGTTCATTGAGAACTATCGAAAGGATGTTCATCGGTTATCACGGATACCACGATTTTGATGCGGAACTCCAATATATTTTAATGCTTGTCAAACTGGCAAATGGATTGTTATTCTTCTACTACTCTTGAACTTCTATCAATGTTGTTGTTTCACAATGTACACTGTTTGCTACTTTGTTGTATTGCTTTAATAAACTTTTTGAAACAAAGTATTTACATTGTAGCACAAAGCGGCAGAATGAGTTCTACAATGTAAGTTTCTGAAGGTGTGTTGAATAGCAGGTGTTCAGTCGAAAAATGCCCGTTTGTCGAGAAATGCCTGGCCCCAGCTTGATTGGCAGGTTGTGTGACGTAGGTCCACCAGGCGCATGCGCAGTGGGGGCCAGGCATTTCTCGACAAACGTGCAAAAAAAAACCCTTTGTCGAGAAATGCCTGGCCCCCACTGCGCATGCGCCTGGTGCACCTACGTCACAGCACCTGTCAATCAAGCGGACGTAGGTGCACTCGGGCACGAGCGTCGAATAAAGCAAGCCAGCGTCTCCGCCCCCAGCAGAGCACCCACCCCCCGGACAGCCTCTCCCCCTCCCCGGGCGCACAGTAATGCAAGGGAACCAGCCAGCCGTCCCAGCCTCTCCTCCTCCCCGGGCGCTCAGTAATGCAAGGGGACCGTCTCCACCCCCAGCAGATCGCCACCCACCCCCCGGCCAGCCTCTCCCCCTCCACGGCCGCTCAGTAAGGGAACCAGCCAGCCGTCCCAGCCTCTCCTCCTCCCCGCGGCCACTGGCCCCCCCCCCCGGGCACTCACTTATGGAAGGGAACCAGCCAGCCGTCCCAGCCTCTCCTCCCCGCGGCCACTCGCCCCCCCCCCGAGCACTCACACACAGGGTGGGAGGGAGGGATTGTATCAGCCGCCCTGTCCCAGCACTTCTCCCCGCACTGAGAGTCACAGACTCCGGGTGGGGGTTGCTGCCTTCTCCCCTGGGGGAACCATGGATCGCAGGAGACCCGGGGGTCCTTTGGAGCCCTGTATCTCGGTCCCTGAGCATGGCAGGAGGCTGGGTGAGGTGTCATTGGAAAGTGCAGAGTCTGTTCTTTCTAATGATACCCACCATGTCTGTGTAATGTGTAAAGTTAATCACCAATAATTCATTAAATAAAAATTACTCTTTTTTTTTAACACTGACTTTTATTTCATTTTCGCTTGGTTTTATATTGGTGATTAACTTTACACATTACACAGACATGGTGGGTATCATTAGAAAGAACAGACTCTGCACTTTCCAATGACACCTCACCCAGCCTCCTGCCATGCTCAGGGACCGAGATACAGGGCTCCAAAGGACCCCCGGGTCTCCTGCGATCCATGGTTCCCCCAGGGGAGAAGGCAGCAACCCCCACCCGGAGTCTGTGACTCTCAGTGCGGGGAGAAGTGCTGGGACAGGGCGGCTGATACAATCCCTCCCTCCCACCCTGTGTGTGAGTGCTCGGGGGGGGGGGCGAGTGGCCGCGGGGAGGAGAGGCTGGGACGGCTGGCTGGTTCCCTTCCATAAGTGAGTGCCCGGGGGGGGGGCCAGTGGCCGCGGGGAGGAGGAGAGGCTGGGACGGCTGGCTGGTTCCCTTACTGAGCGGCCGTGGAGGGGGAGAGGCTGGCCGGGGGTGGGTGGCGATCTGCTGGGGGTGGAGACGGTCCCCTTGCATTACTGAGCGCCCGGGGAGGAGGAGAGGCTGGGACGGCTGGCTGGTTCCCTTGCATTACTGTGCGCCCGGGGAGGGGGAGAGGCTGTCCGGGGGGTGGGTGCTCTGCTGGGGGCGGAGACGCTGGCTTGCTTTATTCGACGCTCGTGCCCGAGTGCACCTACGTCCGCTTGATTGACAGGTGCTGTGACGTAGGTGCACCAGGCGCATGCGCAGTGGGGGCCAGGCATTTCTCGACAAAGGGTTTTTTTTTGCACGTTTGTCGAGAAATGCCTGGCCCCCACTGCGCATGCGCCTGGTGGACCTACGTCACACAACCTGCCAATCAAGCTGGGGCCAGGCATTTCTCGACACACGGGCATTTTTCGACTGAACACCGGCATAAGCATTTGTTGTACAATCTGCTTTCTTACCGCGGGGCTCAGGCAGGATTTGTTTCTGTACAGGGCACCTAGTTTGGGGTAGAGTTTAGATGATGGATCATTGTTTCTGTTTACCCCCTTTCACTCACCACCCCAAGAATTCAGTTCTTTTTAAATGTTCATTTGTCATTTATAATTCCGTGCAAAAATCTTTCTTGTCATTGGCCAATCGAAATGATTCTGTTTTAACATGTACCACCTCGACTAGACTGACAGTACCAGTACTGAACGTTATACCTGCTCAAATAAGAACTGCAAGATGAAGGTAGAGTGTTATAAGTTACAAGTGCGCTGTTACATGTCAATGCTAAAGGCTTCCATCCATGGAGATAGGAACTGGGGAGATGTCTTCAAAGACCTACACCCTATGTTTGTCTCGGTTTTGTTGTATGGGTGGTGAATAACGTTACTGAATTCCCACCAATTTATGTCCCTATCGGTAAGGGCAGTACCTAATATACAGAGCTTGGTAATCCGTAATGGTTTAGTTACATGGTGTCTCTGCACTGCCTTACAGTAAGAAACTCTACCCCCCCTTCTTTTTGTCCTATTTCAATGTCTTGCAGTATGGGCTCCGCACTGGTTAAAGGACACCCTACTCATACTGACCAATGTATTTAATGTGGCCAGGATGTGTAGAGTCCCCACTCCCACCCCACTGCCTCAATCTTGAGCTATTGCTGAGTGAAGTGAAGGAGTTTCCTCCACCCCATCCAGCGTCACCAGTAGCCAGGATTTTGAATTGGTTTCTGGTCACTAGTGACATCACACTCTCTGAGACCACCCTTTTGTAGCAAGTGATCTCAGAGGCAGCCGATGGATAGGATCTGTGCAGGAGCCCAGCTCCGATCCAACGTTCTGTACAGGCGCTATGAAACTTCTGCCATATCATAACAGCACTAATTGTACCTAGTCTCCTGCTGCCCATGGTGAGAGGAGACAGCGGATCATGCCATCCTCTCCACCTTAGGATCAGAGGTAAGTATGGGAATTTTTTTTTCTTTCGCTGTGTTAAGTGATTTGCAAAACCCGAATCACTTAACACAGTTTGTGGGAGTCGGTATTGCTTTCAGGAATACCACTCCTGAGGAGATGAATGATCTAGTCACAAATGATTGCCTCCTTTACAAGGTATTGGGGCTGTTTAATGTAAAAATTAAGGAGCCACACGGTCAGAATAGCAACCCCAGCTGTGATGCAGACTGGCACCAGCCCATATCTTAAAGGCAGTAGTGGAATAGGGCCCCATAGCATTTGATCGATCATCGTTGACAGGGCCGCAGGACTTCTCATACGCATGCCGAGCACAAGCCAGTTATCCGGTTTCCAGAGCCTTCGATGTAAATGTGCTCGAACGTTCGCTGGTTATACTGCAGGACGATCGCGTGCCCTGGATTCCAGAACAGCTATGCAAGCTGACAGTTGAAAGTGTGTGCTTCCCAGTCGTCACTGCTTAACTATAGAAGATCCTGCTGGCGAGCTAGCTTCTTGTACGGGAACATTGTAGTAACTCTGCAGTGACATGACGAGTGGGGTCGGACGTAGAGGAATATTGCTGGCAAGGGACATTTTCAATCTGCACAAAAACATTTTCTGGGGAAGATCTCGCAGTGAGTAGTTTCGATTTTATCTCATAGCCCTTTTGTTGTTGGAACGCTGAGTAATCGGTGAGATACAATCCATGGAAATGGTACATATATTTATCTTGTTCTATGACGCAGCATCTATTAATCACTTGTAATGTATCAACAGCTATTAAAAAAGCCGTTTATTCTTGGATTGTAAACTCACTTGAGCAGGATCCTCATTTCTTATCATTTTTCGTGTGCCAAACTTGCCCATTTTAATTAGGTTTGTGGGGGGGGGGGTTTCCCCACTTCCTGTCCATTGTACAGCGCTGCAGAATATGTTGTCGATTGTTAACTTGGCGTAATTCAATGGATTTTTATTTGCGTTCTGCCGCTTGCATCTCCTTTCACGTCTTATCAAAATATTCTAGTAAATGTTTTTCCATTTACAGCAAATAACTATAAACTGAATTTTACACTGCAGACCTTTGAGAAGCCTCATGCATTTCCAGTCTCTCCATACGATTTATATTTCAATGTAAAACTTTGTATCATTAGAACATGTTATGGACAAATTGGTTCGTAGGTTGGCGGTTTGGTCGCTTGATCATAAAGTGCAAAGAATTGACGTAGCAACTGCTCCCCTAAACCAACATTTCCCTTCTTTTGAATTTCCCAACTCTGTTCTTACTTTGCCCTAAAGGCTGCAATTCTGTGGAACAGGGTTGTCAAACACTGCCCCCCCCCCAAGTTTATTGCATACAATTCCCAGAATGCTTTGAATACAATAGTTACATAGGCTGAAAAAAGGCATGCGTCCATCGGGTTCAGCCTCTCCCACATCACCTACTGCTGTTGATCAAGGATGCATGCACTGTACTCTGGGTTTTTTGCCTTCTTTTGGATCATCAGCCACTGAGGGGGGGGGGACCCAAGTCGACCTACATAGATGGCAGAGAATCATGGGAGGTGTAGTTCAGAAACATCTGGGGGTGGGGCAGAGCTTGAGATCCCTACTGTAGAGTTTCCTTTTCTGTGTGTGTGATTATATATATATATATATATCACAATCTACAAGGGTTGTGGTGGAGGACAAAAAGTGAGATAAAAGGCCTCCACACTACAGTGACGTGCGGTGAGGTCAGTGGCTGGTGAGGCACTGACTAGTGTCAGAGCCAGATATACATGGGTTACGTAGGTTCAGGTTCAGCGCTACCCGGGATCTGGCTGCTGTCATAATACCAGAGTGCCAGCAGTGTGCCATATACATTCCAGTGTGCCATAATACCAGCGTGCCAGCAGTGTGCCATATACATGCCAGTATGCCACAATTTCAGTGTGCCATATACATTCCAGTGTGCCATAATACCAGGGGGGCCAGCAGTGTGCCATATACATGCCAGTATGCCACAATTCCAGTGTGCCATATACATTCCATTGTGCCATAATACCAAGGGGGCCAGCAGTGTGCCATATACATAGCAGTGTGCCATAATTCCAGTATGCCATATACATTCCATTGTGCCATAATATCAGTGCCATAATAGAGGCCCTGCCACCCCTGACCGCACGTCCCTGCCACACTATAATAAGTGTGTTTTATTATTGCAGAAGCCACTTGCACATAACAGCACTCAGGGACTTCATAAAAAAAAAAATCTTTATTGGTAGAAAATTAAAATGGCATAATCTGACGTTTTGGCTCAGCCGAGCCTTTTTCAAGGAGCTGAGCCGACACGGATTATGCAATTTTAATTTTCTACCAATAAAGATTTTTTTTTTAATTTTTTTTGTTATGAGGCCCCTGAGTGCCTCTCTATTCCGTATTTTTCTACATGTCTCCATGAGAGTTGGCAGCACCGGACATTTAAGAATCAAGTTGGGTGCGGGCTGTTCCATATAAATATAATTTATTTTTCTCCCTGGTCAGCAATAAGTGGGTTCATTTTCATATGGGCAACCTGAGCTTGTTCAGTATAGGGACCCGCTGTGGTGGGCTTAAATATCTTGTGATTACAATATGTGTCTGAATAATATATATTACGCCCAGGGGTCTAGTCCAAAAAAAATAAAAAACCTGTAGATACTCGAGTATACTGCTAGATTTTGGTGGCAAAAATTTACCTTTGAAATTGGAGGGGTTGCGTTCTATTCGAGACCTCTGCATCGTGTGTAGTAAAAAAACAAAAAAAAAACACTTGCCTTGCTCTGGATCAAGTCTCCCGGAAGTTCCGGTAGTCTCGCTGAAGTGAATGCGGGCTCCCTGATGCTTGCAAACACTTCAGGAACTCCCAGATTTGGGAGAGGTGGGATCCATCACGGCCAGAGGGTATGCTTGGTTTAAGCCAATCATTTGCCTCCGCCGGCTATCTAATCATTAGTAAAGAAGACGGATGGCCGGCAGCTTCATACTTAGTAACAACTGCAATCATTCTAGAGCAGAACAACCTGGCCTGAGGGGGAGCCTGACTGTGTTAAGAAAACCTGGAAGGATTTTAATTGTTTACCGGTACAGTAAAATTTTGCTCCTTGCGTTATATTCGAGTCTTGAGTATTCTCTCATTTCCATAATCTCTATCCATCATGTTCTATTCGGGTTGCGCTATACTCGAGTATCTACGGGTAAGTGCGGGAACTCTCCAAGATTTCGGCTCCTCAATTAACCATTTACATGTTGCACTTAATACACCACTACACAGGCAGATTTGATATCAATGTTTAAACCTAATGATAGACTGGTTTTAGGAAATCCTTATGATAATTTTATAATAACCCTCATACATTTTTGGTGCCTTCCTAAGAAACCATATGAGTAGAACCTAATAATCACCATGTGATTATGGAGAAAAGTTACCAGGAAAGGCTTAGTGATCTTAACATGTATAGCTTGGAAAAAAGACGAGACAGAGGAGATATGATAGAAACATTTAAATACGTAAAGGGAATCCACAAGGTAGAGGGAGTATATTTAAACGGAAACAAAGTAGCAAAACAAGAGGACATAGTCTTAGAATAGAGGGGCAAAGGTTTAAAAGTAACATCAGGAAGCATTATTTTACTGAGAGGGTGGTGGATACATGGAACAGTCTTCCAGTTGAAGTGGTAGAGGCCAAAACAGTAATTGAATTTAAGCAGACATGGGATTATTATTATTCTTTATAAAGCGCTAGCATATTCCGCAGCGCTGAGATAGGATAGGCATAAGGCTATCCTAAACAAAAGATAAATCCAGGTAAAGTATCCATGTAATTGGGCAGACTAGATGGGCCGAAAGGTTCTTATCTGCCGACATTTTCTATGTGTGGCCCAAATAGGAACTCTGCGTTTCCACTAGTTCCTCCTCGACTTGACGTGTGTGTGTATTTATCATCTAGGTTTTCTTAAATCTCATACAATGCTCTCCTTAGTTATACTATGTGTCGTGTTCATTCGTCCCAGTAGTGTTTAATTATTTTATGTGCTTTTAGGGATTGGTTCATAGATGTATTTTCTTTTTCTTGCAGGTTGCATCTCCTGAGTTTCCTTTTGCCATTATGAGATGTCGTCCCTAACTGCTTCGTTTGTACAAATTAAGTTTAACGACCTGCAGTTTTTTGAAAGCTGTGGCGGGGGAAGTTTCGGGAGCGTTTACAGAGCACAATGGCTGCCGCAAGACAAGGAGGTAGCGGTGAAAAAGCTTCTCAAAATAGAGAAAGAGGTGAGAACCTATTCGGTCTGTTCTATGTGTTTTATATACATCGTCAGAGCATTGCTACATGTCGGTGACCTGTGTCGATGACAACTTCAAGTTGAGTTTTTGCACGATCGCTGCTGTCTGAAACTAGCATAAGATATGTAACGTTGAATCAATGACCGGGCCGGCCTCACCATTTAATGGCCACTCCATAGACTACAATGACTCTGGGAGCTTTACACCAGGGTTGGGACACAGCTCAAAGTGTTCTTGCAGAGGTTGCTGGACCATTTTTATGACCAAGCTGAGAACTGTTTTGATTATTGATCTGTTCTAATGTAGTATAACGTTTCTTGTATGAATGGAAAAAATACATGCATATTTTGATGGGACCTGTCACATTAATTTGGCTCGAGGGAAGTGTTCTTGACCCCCCCCCTCCCAATGTCAGGCACACTGGCACACATTTAAAGTGCACCTGTCACGGCGAACAGACGTTGGGCTCGTTTGAAAGGTCTGGTGTCATGTTGCCAGGGTGAGTGACCGCTGTGACCAAAACAGCTGTCCTGTAGGACGGCTCATCAGTCACTCCTCCAGCCTAATTGCAGGCCGGCATGCTTCCTGAGAAGAAATCACTGAGGGCCTATTGCGCTCCACGGAGGGCAAAAATGGTGGCGCCTGTAACTGGGTAAGTACTTGCTTTGATGGCTCGATTTTAAAATGTGAAGTTCTCGCCTTGATCATCAAGACCAAGGCGATATCCATCCTCTGATGGCACATCACAGGGAAAGTGGACCTGGCCGTGACAAGTTCACTTTAGGCTGGCGTCAGATGAGCACGCTATATGCACCCGTACTGACGTGCTTACCGGCGTCCGTCGCAGCGTTGTGACGCTGCAACGGGGCCAGTCACACGCTTGTGCGTGCACACGAAATGCATGCGCAACAACCGTCCGTTATACAAGCCTCTCCGGCAAAGCGCTAGGATGCGTGTTGCTGGAGCTGCAAAGAGCGATTCTCCATAGGAGGATCGCGCTTTGCAGCGCTGACCGAACTGAGTGCGCTCAGCGAGGTGGCCAGACGGGCTTCGAGTGGAAGTAACGTCCACTCTCACAGACGTTTCCTTCGGCTCTCCAAAGACGCTCGTCTGACACTAGCCTAAAACTTGCGTTGCAGTTGGCCTGCAGTTCATTAGTGCCCGTGTTGGCAGCATATGGGCAATTTGTGTAGTAACCTGCTGTGTGATCAGAGCACAGGATTGACTGACCGTGTATACTATATTCATCAAAACCTCTTCCTCTGGCCTTTTCGAGTTAAAAACGACATGACCTACGGAAATGGGACATAACATTTTATGCTGTAGTATCCTTTTAACGACTATATTGGTATTGTTGTGTTATAAAGTGTGTTATCTGCGTTACCTTTCCTGTATATTTTTAATTTGCATTGAAAGAAATCCTATTAAAAAATGGAAAGTTAAGTTGCTGAAGGTGCCTGGGAAGGTATAGCTATATCTCCCTAACAAGGCCCAAACAATCGTCGGATTGCTGTATCGCTCGCGCAGAGGAGAATTCCTTGGCTTTCCAGTTCTGGCCACCCTGTCTTGGTGATTACAGTTCGTTTGTTCGTTTTTAAGAGACTGCAGATGCTTGAGGCTGACATGGAGAGACCTGTGTGCGATAACATCTTGTTAATCAGAGACTTTTTTCCACTTTTTGTGGCAAAATTGAAAATTGCATCAAATCATTTAGCTCCTGAGTAATAACAGAGATGATAGGGGTGGGACCAGTTACTTTATTACAATGTTACTAGATAAGCTGTGTGACTGATAAAGGAAGGTGCTCCTTCCATTCTAAGGAATGATCAAGCCGTAAAGACACACATACTAGCTTTAATGAGGTCAGATGTGTAACGATGGAACGTGCACTAGTCAGACTGCGAATAAATCGCTATTGCCTATCTTGGCAAGGGCCCCAATATTATCTAGTACATAAATCCCTCTTCTAGAGCCTCTTAATCGGCTTGCGTTTATTGTGGGTTACTATAATTCCACAATGGGAAACCGTTGAAGACTTTCATTAGTTTTGTACTTCATCCCCGTTCACTCTAAGGCTCGGGTCAGATGAGCGCAGTGTTCACGTCCGTGTTGCCGCACATTTTAACGTCCGTGATAGTATACAATTATGATCAATAGAGACCCACACACGAGTACGTCCGCACAGAAGTGCGGACGCACAACAGACGTGGCAAATGGACGCAAGTTGAGCAAGAATGTAAAACCGCTAGAACGGAGGTGTGGAGTGCGCAACGTCCGCATAGCTTTGTGTGTGAGTGACGGAACGTGGTCAGACGGACTGCATTTATACGTCCAGCATTTTTGACAGACAAAATGTTTTTACATATTTTATTTCCCATCTACATCAGTCACAAAAACGGACCGTGTGGCCACTACCTTGTCAGTCAGAAAGTACATCCGTTGTGCACGGACGCACAGAATGCGCTTGTCTGACCCGATCCTTCTAGTTTTGAAAAGATTGTTGTATTTCCTGCCTGTTTAAGGGAATAATTTTTTTTTTTTTAATGTCTGAGAAGTAATGGGATGTTGTGAGGGTTATAGCCATGATTGCCTTCCAATTTTCAGCAAAAACATCTGCTTTCAACAAGTGTATTTCAGTGTCCTCTATCTTGACAAGGACCCCAATATTTAGCCTTTTATTCTGTACTATATACTAGGGATGCAGAGATAGCAGCATTTGCACGAGTACTACCCCAATACTTATCCCGATACCGGATGCTTGCACAGGGCTGGCCTGCCGCACGGTATCAGAGGGACTGGGCAGCTGGCAGGATGCACTAACAGCATTCTCCCTGACCTCTCCAGTTGATCTCTTTCCAGCGATTGGCCGCCAGCACGTGACGGTTGTAATGTGGCTCCGCTGGGGCCTCCAGCCGCGCATTGGCGAGATCTTGCAGGGTACGCTAGATAAGATTTAATTTATTTATTGGAAAGAGGTCACATAACCTTAACCTCCCTGGCGGTTTTCCCGAGTGTGGCTCTGGGTTAAATTTCACCGCTGAAAGCGGTAACCCAGAGCCACACTTGGGCTGGATACATACCTTTACCTGCGCTCCCTCGCTGACCTCCGATTGCATTCTCCTGCGGCGATCGCAGCGTCCTGGTTCCCTTCTCGCAAGGGAGGTTAAAGTATTGGTATCAGTGACATTAAAAACATGGTATTGGTGCATCCCTGCTATATACATTGCCAGTGGTATTGCCTATATTGATGATTATTTATGTTCCTTTTTAAAATGCGTGCCCAGTACCAGACTCCTGACACGTACGGCCCTCACCAATTCTGAGCTGTCAGTGTTTTCTTTTATTTGGGATACTATATCAACATGCTCATTTTGCTGGTTAGAATAGATTTTTGCTTCTAGAAGTTTGCATATTTTATGTTTTTATTTTGTTATTGCTGATCTATGTCAGTTTAACAACTGCTTGACTTTGCATGTTGTAATTAATGTCTTTGTGAGCCTCTGTTTGCTTTGTCTTGATTTCTCTTTTTTGTCGCGTTGTGTTATAATAACATGTTGCTGCTCTCGAGCAGCTGCCCATCAGATTTTGAATTGAGATTATATTGTCGTTTCGCAGGAATCCGAACACAGAGATGGAAAGGTCTGGCAGAGTGGGAGCGACAAAATTAGGGGGGAATGTGAGGTTTTTTTTTTTGATATGGGGCGCTATTCTTCATTGGCTGATCAAGTGACGCAGTTCAACCATATTGCAAACACATACCTAAACCACTGTACATCATATATTGATAAAGCGCAAGCTGATCTTTGGTGGGCATCACCTCCAGAAACAGAGTTGACTTTTGGCGATGTGAGTGTTAAGAGACATTTGTACGTTACCTCACTTGTTAGGAACACGTCTGTGCGATTTAATTTGTTCCCATTCTTTTCCTTTTTTTTTTTTTTTTTTCTTGCCTTGGGTGTCTTGGTCGTTGTTTCTTACATGGAATCGCTGTGCTTGCTGCTCCACCAATGGGCGTTTTGTTGGCATTCTGTGGATTACTCGCTGCAGGCGAACGATTGGGTTGGCCTCTCGCTTGAGTCTCCAAATGTGGAGTTGTCAAGCTGGTCGTGTATTTTGAAGTACTGTGTTTTTATGCACTTTTACGCCTGGAGCGTATTTGCAAATGTGTTGAAGTAACAATGTTTTCTGTGTTCTTTTTGCTGCACTAGGCGAATAATAATAATATATATATATATATATATATATATAATTACACTATATTGCCAAAAGTATTCGCTCACCTTCCTTGACTCGCATATGAACTTAAGTGACATTCAATTCCTAATCCATAGGGTTCAATATGGTGTCGTTCCACCCTTTGCAGCTATAACAGCTTCAACTCTTCTGGGAAGGCTGTCCACAAGGTTTAGGAGTGTTTATGGGCATTTTTGACCATTCTTCCAGAAGCGCATTTGTGAGGTCACACACTGATGTTGGACGAGAAGGCCTGGCTCTCAGTCTCCGCTCTAATTCATCCCAATGGTGTTCTATCGGGTTGAGGTCAGGACTCTGTGCAGGCCAGTCAAGTTCATCCACACCAGACTGTCATCCATGTCTTTATGGACCTTGCTTTGTGCACTGGTGCACAGTCATGTTGGAAGAGGAAGTTGGGAGCATGGAAATGTCTTGGTATGCTGAAGCATTCAGCGTTCCTTTCACTGGAACTAAGGGGCCAAGCCCAGCTCCTGAAAAACAACCCCACACCATAATCCCCCCTCCACCAAACTTTACACTTGGCACAATGCAGTCAGACAAGTACCGTTCTCCTGGCAACCGCCAAACCCAGACTCGTCCATCAGATTGCCAGAAGAAGCACGATTCGTCACTCCAGAGAATGCGTCTCCACTGCTCTAGAGTCCAGTGGTGGCGTGCTTTACACCACTGCATCCGACGCTTTGCATTGCACTTGGTGATGTATGACTTGGATGCAGCTGCTTGGCCATGGAAACCCATTCCATGAAGCTCTCTGCGCACTGTTCTTGAGCTAATCTGAAGGCCACATGAAGTTTGGAGGTCTGTAGCGATTGACTCTGCAGAAAGTTGGCGACCTCTTCGCACTATGTGCCTCAGCATCCGCTGACCCCGTTCCGTCAGTTTACATGACCTAACACTTTGTGGCTGAGTTGCTGTCGTTCCCAATCACTTCCACGTTCTCATAATACAGCTGACAGTTGACTGTGGAATATTTAGGAGCGAGGAAATTTCACGACTGGATTTGTTGCACAGGTGGCATCCTATCACAGTTCCAAGCTGGAATTCACTGAGCTCCTGAGAGCGACTCATTCTTTCAAAATTGGTTTGTAAAAACAGTCTGCATGCCTAGGTGCTTGATTTTTATACACCTGTGGCCATGGAAGTGATTGGAACACCTGATTCTGATTATTTGGATGGGCGAGTGAATACTTTTGGCAATATAGAGTGTGTGTGTGTGACATACATACATACATACATACATACATATGGGGGGGGGTAGCACTCAGCCTTAACTAAGCATTTCAGTGCGGGTGCGTCTCAGAATAAAATACAAAAGAAAAACATGGAGAGAGCACTCCAGACAAACACATTCAAAAACCTGCAACAGCTCCATGCATGGGTGCACAATACCAGCTTTTACCACATGGTGAAAATTTCATAACTCTGAGCTTTGCTGAATAAAATGGTGGACATTTGGTTCGCAATGAACGGCCGTGAATTGCTTAAGCCTGCCAACAGCGTCAATGTAATCCACCCTCTGGCAGGTCCTACTCTGCAAACCTAATGACTGCCCATAATGGGATAAACTCACTTACTGAGGAACAGGTCCCTTCATGGAGCTCCCACAGATCAAGGTTAAATAGAACCTGGAGGAGGAGTACCTGTGGCAGGGAGGGATGCTTACCCAGGAAATACATACAAAAAACATGGGGTCACACTTTGTGGCTGAGTTGCTGTCGTTCCCAAACACTTCCACGTTCTTATAATACAGCTGACAGTTGACTGTGGAATATTTAGGAGTGAGGAAATTTCACGACTGGATTTGTTGCACAGGTGGCATCCTATCACAGTTCCACGCTGGAATTCACTGAGCTCCTGAGAGAGACCCATTCTTTCACAAATGTTTGTAAAAACAGTCTGCATGCCTAGGTGCTTGATTTTTATATACCTGTGGCCATGGAAGTGATTGGAACACCTGATTCTGATTATTTGGATGGGTGAGTGAATACTTTTGGCAATCTAGTGTGTGTGTGTGTAATATATATATAATTTCTCCGTGTTAGTCCAGTTTGCCAAAATCCTGAGTATAGCTGTACGTAGTAATACCTTTTTTTTTTTAATTTTTTTTTATTGGACTAACGTTACATTTAAAAGACAAGCTTTCGAGAGGATTCCTCTCTTCCTCAGGTCTGGAAGCAGGGCTGTCGCTGCGGGGGTGGTGTGACCCGCACCAGGTGACACCCGCCTTTTTAGGGTGACACCGTCACCCTAAGGGCGGGTGTCTCACCCTGCGCCTCGTGTTCGCTCCCTGCGAGCGTCCGAAGCTATGCAGCTTGGGCGCTCGCCTGGGGGAAACACGTCACCAGCCAATCGCGGCTGGTCACGTGGCTCCCCCAGGCAAGCGCCCAAGCTGCACGCCGCCGGACACTCAGAGGGAGCGAACACGCGGCGGAGGTGAGCTGGGGCATATCCATAAACTGCTGGGGCATATTCATGAGCTGCTGGGGGCATTATCCATGAGCTGCTGGGGGCAGTATATCCACGAGCTGCTGGGGGCAGTATATCCACGAGCTGCTGGGGGCAGTATATCCACGAGCTGCTGGGGGCAGTATATCCACGAGCTGCTGGGGGCAGTATATCCACGAGCTGCTGGGGGCAGTATATCCACGAGCTGCTGGGGGCAGTATATCCACGAGCTGCTGGGGGCAGTATATCCACGAGCTGCTGGGGCAGTATATCCACGAGCTGCTGGGGCAGTATATCCACGAGCTGCTGGGGCAGTATATCCACGAGCTGCTGGGGCAGTATATCCACGAGCTGCTGGGGCAGTTTATCCACGAGCTGCTGGGGCAGTATATCCACGAGCTGCTGGGGGCATTATCCATGTGAGCTGGGGGACATTATCCATGTGAGCTGGGGGACATTATCCATGTGAGCTGGGGGACATTATCCATGTGAGCTGCTGGGGGCATTATCCATGTGAGCTGCTGGGGGCATCATCCATGTGAGCTGCTGGGGGCATTATCCAGGAGCTGCTGGGGCAGTATCCAGGAGCTGCTGGGGCAGTATATCCACAAGCTGGGGCGCAATATATCCATGTGTGAGATGAGGCGCAATATATATCCATGGGCGAGCTGGTGGGGGCAATATATATCCATGTGTGCTTTCACTGCCTTCGAACAGGCACCGTACTTGCTGGCAGTTGTCAAAAATTTGTGTGAGTATATGAGAGAGCTCCACAGCAATAAACCTCACAGTAATGTGCGCTGTGTATGAGCATTCAGTGTTATATGGGAATACTGATTTAGGAGTAAGAGTAGTTAAAAAAAAAACGTAAAACTCGGGGGGGGGGGGGGGTGACACCATAAGTTACCGCACCGGGTGACACCAACCCTAGTGACGCCACTGTCCGGAAGCTATACTGATCAGTTCCTAGATTTGGGCATTAAGGGTCACATGGGTGGGGGGATTTAGATGTCGAAAAAAGTGAAAGTCAAATGGTATGTTCAAAATGGGAAAATAAACGCATGAGGGATATATATATATATATATATATATTATTCCAACAGATGACCGTACTCAATCGAAGAATAATTTATAATATATATAGTATACTCTTTTTATTTTTCCATTGCATGTGACACCATTTTTGGGCTGCAACTAACGATTATTTTATAACTCGGATTAGAGGTAACATCACTGCTCTAACCGTGGAGACACAGGTTTGATCCCAGCAAGAGCACCTCTCCAGTAAGCGTCCTTAGGCAAGACACCCAACGGTACATACTCGCCAGAAAGGACATACTTGAAAACGAGAGAGATCTCAGTGTATCCTTCCTGGTAAAATCCTTTCTCCCAAAAAAAAAATTTTTTTCTTTTTTTTCTTTCTTCGATTTAATCAATACATCGAATAAAAAAAAAAGTTTTACATAAAGTATTAAAAAAATAATATATAGAAATATGCAATAGGTCCACCTGATAAACCATACAATAGTGCAGACCATACAATGATTAAAAAAGTATCAGTAGAATGTACTCCCAAATGACAATTATGCACCAATCCGTGTAAAACAACACTTAAATCCCTTAAAGGGTCTCTTCAGAACATCCGGAAAACACATAATGTTTGCGTGAGCGCTCGGATAGACATGATGATGTCTGCATGCAAATCAGGGTGAGTGGGGGGCGGCACTCCATGCGGTCTAACCACCTTTTTTAATAAGCTAAAGAGGTCAGCAGGCATAGTGTCCCTTTTTTAAAATAATTTTATAAAAAGTGGGGGGGGGGGGGTCCAGAAGTGGGAGGGAGTGAGATTGGTCAAGGGCCCGGACCAGAGTTTGGGGGAAGGGACTGGACCGGAGGGAGAGGTGGGGTTGTGGCACAGGACTCCAGCTCCTCCACCCAGTGGCAGTGCCCCAGGGTCTGTGCTATAGTTCTGCTACTGTGTTGTAAACTAAATAAAAACAAACTGGTTATGTCTGACATAACCCTAGACCTAAATCATACCGAATAAAGGAGCTGGCACACCTTCTCCAAAGTAACCTCTGAAGTTATTAGCATTTAACTCAGTCTGACTCTAATCAATTTGCACACAGCACACACACTGTTTAATTGACCAACCGATTTAATCCATAATGAAAAATAGTCCTCAACTATTCTCATCAATTAATCGATTTGTTTCAGTTCTACTTAAGTCTACTGTCAATTGTGGGTTCCTATCCTTGTCATTACAAGGATATTGCATTTACCTGTTCTTACCTCTTGGGAATACGTCTGGGTTCCCATGGCGGATTTCATGCGAGAAATCGCAGCTCGCTCATACATTCAATAGGTCAATAGCAAATTGCATCCTATATGTTCATATATTTAAACCTCCAATATTTTTTATAATAACTCTGTAACATGAAGACTTTTATGAAAGATCAATGAGACTGTAAAGTCACATTTTATTGTAATCCATGAACCTGGAGTAGAAGCAAACCCTGTGATACGTTTCAAATGCTGGATACATTAGCAGGCCTATTCACAAGCAGGGTTCTTTTTTTTTTTTTTTGTGAAAGGATTTTACCAGGAAGGATACATTGAGATTTCTCACTTTCAAGTATGTCCTGGGTGGCAAGCAGGGTTATTCAGAGAAAGGTGAAAACCAGGAAAACTGGCAGGAGAAGAGAACAATTTGGAAAGTGAGATAAATGGGAGAATTTTTCTGGTTTGGCTAGTTTGTCCTAGAATTTTCACTTCTCCAGTCATTCTCCTGAGTTTCACCTTTCTTTTGAATAGACCTGTAAAGGTGAAACTCAGGAACATGGCAGAAGTGAAAATTCTAGGTCAAAATAACAAACCAGAAAAATTCTCCCATTTATCTCACTTTCCAAATCGGCTATTTGGTCTAGATTGTTCTCTTCTCCTTCCAGTTCTCCTGAATTTCACCTTTTAGCGAAATAGACCTGTAGGTGTAAATGTAACCAGAGCTTGTTAACTTTTACAGCTTACATTTCCTCCTGACTCTGAATCTAGTCCCAGGGAAATGCTGGTGGTTTTAAGAAGTCGTGTTCTGGCTCTAGTGTGGGCTGCAGTGAAAAGGTTTATTTTGCTTGTGTGCCATCTTGGTGGTAAAGTTGGAGTTGTTCTGTGCTCTCCGTTAGGCTGGGTTCACACCTCAGCATTTTTCATATGCGCGTAATACACGCGTTTGTGGCGCGCATCGCGCAAAAGTGAAAATCGCACGTTGACGCTGCAGTCTATGGCCGTGAACGCGCTGCAATAGTCCCCAAAGAAGCTCTTGTACTTCTTTGTGCGTAGGACGTTTTGTAGCGCGTTCCTATGCGCTGTAAAACGCCCTGGTGTGAACAGGCCCCATAGGAAATCATGGGATTTCCGTGTTTGGGCGTTTTTTACAGCACGCAAGAACGCGCTGTAAAACACCCAGGTGTGAACGGGGCCTTAAGGCTTAATTCATCTTCAGGAACATTAGCTTTTTACTTCAAACATGTTGGTTTGAAGGCATCATACACAGATACCATCACCACATATCAAAAGGATCAAGTCTTCTCTATACTTCAGCCATTTTTCATGTTTTTTAATGTGTGTATGTAAACATCAGTAAAGCCGCTTGTCAACGTATGACCACAATACATTCTCATCGGATGCAAGTTGGACATCCTATAACATATAATACACAATATGGACATGTGTACATGCGCACCCTGAAATAACACCATACAAGTACCGTGCGGATTAGCAATGGCCCCGGTGTTAGATTTAGATGCTTGTGTCGTGATGCCTGCAGTAATAATAATTTGTCACAATCGTTAAGTGCTTGGTCATTCCTCCTAATGGAAAGAGCACCCGTCTAATAGTATCACCAGTCACATTGTTGTATGTCCATGAGTAGCTGTAATTTTGTTTGTGTGTTGATTTGAGGAGTGTAATTAGATTCTGTGCTTGAAATTTGGTTTTCATTTCTCCAGAAATATTTTTTTTTAAAAAACTGGTAATCGTGGAATGGAATAAACTGTATGGGAAAGTGTTTGTGTTATTTACAAACCACATCCGTGGGAGAAATCATTAGCTGGTGCCACATTTTATTGGGATGACTGGTTGTCCTCTCTGAGAGCGCTTCTTGGATGGTAATTGCCCACGAGAGTATGAGAGGCACATCAGAAATTACACGCCAACTGTGTTTAATAGAAAAAAAAAATCACATTTGCTATAGGTGGGCACAGAGCAAAATGTAAATTTAAGACTGCCTCTGATACTTTGTTGTTGTTTTGAGGCGTGTGTTTAAGGCTAGGGTCAGACGAAAGCATTTTTCCCCGCGAACGTGAAAAAGTGCGTCCGAACGCATTGACGTATTTTTTCACGGAATGCGCAAAAACAGTCAGACGACGCGCATTTTCGGGCGTGATTTTGTACGGATCGTCAATAAAACTCTTTTTGCGTCTGGACGTTATGTAGGCTGGACATTAGCAGTGTCTGACGTCTCCTAATCACGCAAACACACCGCTATGCCGCAGCTGCGCACTCAGTACGTCAGTACTAGTGGTTCAGCGTTCTCAGAAAAATGCGTTCAAATTCCACTTGCGTTGCACGGCCGGACTTTTGTGCGGTCGTACATCGTATATTGGCCGTCATTGCCCGTCATCTGCTGCTAGTGTGGCCGTAATTATGTGCGCCAGAACGCACGTTAAAAGTGCGCTGGTCTGACCCCAGCCTAAGAGGTGGCACCTCCTAATCGACAGTGACCTACAGACTTCAATACCGGCTCTTCAGTAATATTTCAATGGTGCAGAGAGAGCAGGAAACTCACCTGTAGGACCATGCTCCTCCTCTCACCTGTCACTTCACCTGCATAGTGACCAGCTCAGCCCACTATGCTGGTTTGCTGTTTTTTTGTTGCATCGTTTTACAATACTTAAAATATTCTAAGTATTTGATAGCCTGTTGGTAGAATTTAAATGCGTATCACCGGAGCATGAATTTTGCATAAATGTGGTTTAAAGGGCTACTACCACCAAAAAAAATCTAATTTATTCTTGTGTTTTATGTTGCTGATATCTTACATGTGTTTTTGTTTTTCTCTTGTATGCTTAGTTAAGAAAACCTTTTACTCTATATGGGGCACTGGGTGCATCTATTGTGTGATATTTTATGTTGTAAGCTGCTCCCCAAAGTATCTTTACATCACTTGCTCCTCACTGTGCGGCAATGGCCATAGAATGCAGTCTATGGGTCGATCACTGACTCAAATCATTGTATTGTGTGTGATGTATTCAGATGACCTCATTGGGGGTAGATTAGAAATCTTTTAAGCTTCTGATCATACCTCATTCAGCTGCTAGCTCGTATCTTAGTTAGCCAGGAGAGCAATGGCCTCCTGCTGCTTTATCTATACATTCCCTCCTCCACCTCATTAATTGTTATATAATGTAGATTAAATACACCAGAGCCACAAAGCAAAACTTTTGGAAAAAGTGTTGCATCATGGGGAATAAACACAAAATGAAAACAGGAGATAAAAAAACTTTTTGTTTTTTCCTTTTTACATGCAATTACTTCAAACAAAGAAAATTGGTTTCATTTGTAATGCACAAGTAATCTAGTTACAACATACAGAAGTGGTAGCGTCCCTTTTTAAATTGTGTCTATGTTTTACATACGGTAGTATAGTTACTGTCCCATTTAATTTTGTTTTTATTTGTGTAGCTTTTACCACAAACTAAACCCTGCACAAAAGCATACTCAACATAAGATAATCAATGTAATGCTACAGACCACAAGAATGGAGTAGAAAACCTGAATAAAGGTGTGTGTGTGTGTGTGTGTGTGGAGCGATTTTATATATATATATCTCTCCTACGTCAGTCACATACACAGAGCCTCCGAAAGTGCCCACGTGGACGTACTGAATTGTGACCGCATGCTGGAATGCCAAATGCAATACATCATGTGCTTTCTATTTTCAGACTCCGGCATCACAACTTAAAGAGCCATGAAATTCAAGTCTGTAATGGAGATGGACTGTGATAATAGCTTGGTGTGGTAGAAAATTTATTCATTCTAGTTTTGCAAATTACGGCAAGCCTACACACTGGACTCTTTTTAATTTATTTTTGTTTCCGTTTCCATAAACTATTTTTATGCTCTAATTGTAAAATAATCAACATTTTCTGCAGCTGCATTAACTAACTCATCCATTGTGAGGCAGAATAAATTTACGGGCTCTTCTGTTACAATGCGTGTGTCCGCTTTTCGTTGTTTTCCTGTGTATTCTGTATACCTCCCACTTGGGAACCCAATTCCTACTACCCCTTTTTATTTCTTTGTCTTGCTCTTTAACCTCTCACTTATAGTGATTTCTGGTCACAGAGTCACATTATGATCTCACGTAGCTTTTTTTTAAAACTTCTTACAGTTTGTTTTGTTCATATTCCATTTTTCATTGCCGAATTTTTAGTTGATTTTAATTGAGCACTCACTGTTCCTTGTCCTTTTGGCATGCTAGACGATACGCAGGACATCACAGCATTTTGATTGCTTGTTGATATCACGTCTCTTCATTTTCGTCACTGTCACTTTTGGATTTGTGTCATTCTGCACTCCCTGCTCAACACCACATGTGCGAGCCGCTACAGAGCTTGCATTTGCTTCCATGGACTCGATGAGACGATACCACTAGCAGCACCGCCGTTATCTTTTAGCAGGCCCATTCTGCTACGAGCTAAGATGCTAAAATGGTGTATCGTAACCTCCCTGGCGGTGTTCCCGAGTGTCTCGGGGTTAAATTTCACTGGCGGTGACCCCGAGACACACTCGTTCTGTATTCATTACCTCTCCCTCGCTGATCTCTGCCGTCTCCTCCGGCGATCGCAGCAGTTTACTTCCTGGATTCTTTCTCGGGAGGAGGAAACCAGGAAGTAATGAGGTTGTGGTTGCCGGAGGAGGCAGCTGGGGACATCGAGGGAGCGCAGGGAGAGGTAATGTATCCAGCGGCATCCCGAGTGTTGCTTCCAACATAGGAATTTAACCCCGAGCCACACTCTGGATGCCACTAGGGGGGGCAAATAAAAAAAAAAAGAGACTGTTTTCCGCACAGAATTTTCTGAAGAAACAGACCGCCAGGGAGGTTAATAGAGCTGTTGCTGCCGAATTCACCAATTAGCCCCTTTACATTTACCTTTTTGGGTAGCATTTAAAAAATAAGTATCTATTTTAGAGTACTGGTGTGAGGGGGGGGGGGTGATAACTTTTATTCGTTGTACAGGTGGCACTCAATGGGTTAAGTACACACTTAATCAGATGCTTTGTGAATATTTATACATCTATTGCAACACTGGGCATTACAGGAAATTAGCAATAGAGGGCCAGATGGCTCGAAGAGTCCGATAAAGAAATGCACGGCCGTTTGTTTATTCCATTAATTTTTCAGCCATAAACCTGCCAGTGCGGAGCAAAGGTACAGTTGCCCATTTCCGATAAGTCGAGGTGCGTCCTGCTCTAGTACATATCTCTCCATTCCAATTAATAAGCAGCCTTCCTTTGTTTATAATATTTCGCACACTTAGCTGCGAGTCTATACATTTCATGGTGCTATGCGGAGAAATAACGCCAAAATAACTAGACTAACCTGTTGACCAGGGGTCAGCAATCTTGGCCATCTAGATGTTTTGGAACTGCATTTCCTATCATGCTCAGATTACCTAATGAGTAGCTGAGCATCATGGGAGATGTAGTTCCAAAACATCTGGAGGGCCAAGGTTGCTGACCCCTTGCCTACAAGGTCATATGTAAGCCTCTACTTCTAAAGTCCTGCTAATGAGCTAGTCACCAGAGAGTGCCTGTGTATGTATGCGTAAATACGCTGTATGGATGGAGAACCTATTGGAGACAAGTTACCTTTCACTGCCAGGAACAAGTAATACAGTGGCAGATAGAAACGTGTGTGTTTTAAATGTCAATGCTGAAAAGGTAAGCTAACTAGAAGATGATGGTGAATGAATACAGCCATTTAGTCAAGCCTGTCTTTGCATGATCTAGTCCACAGCACCTCGATCCTTCTTTGACTTGATCCCCCCCCCCCGTTTTACCTAGGCGGCTGGGTGAAGTGGAGGAGTTTCCTCCATGTCACCAGCTGCCAGGAAATTTGAATTTCCAGGCTGCCGGTTACTTGTGATGTCAGCATGCAGGGAACCTGCAACGTCACAAACTCTGAGTCAGAGAGGCGCGATGCATCGGAGGTGTGCATGGACGCAACTCCCATCCATCGTTCTGCACAGGCGATACGGGACTTGTGTATGTAAGATGCGCAAGTCCTGTTGCGGTGGGCAATTTGCTTTCCTACACTACGCAAGTAGCACAGGAAGTGCAGAAAAGCCTCAGGGACTTCGGTAGTCCCTGAGCCAGAAACGAGGAGCTGCGCACGGCGAGGGACAAAAGGAGCCTAAAATTGTGCAAAATAAAAAAAATCTAAAAAATAATTGGGCAGAGCTTTCAGCACATAAAATACAGTGGATCCGCATATTCACCAAAATAGTGAGTTTCATTTGCACAATAGGGCACACTTACAGAAAATTAAAAATGTACATACAAATTTGGAATATCTTGTTTGATTGCTTCAGATAACATGAAGAACAAGCCTAATATATGACCGTTCTGTAAGTAAAAGTAGCAGAATAAAATTGCACATTCACCCTTTCAAGAACCTATATTCAGCTCTGGTGATGGTGCATTTGGATATTTTTGCTCAGGGTCCCAACGCAGGGTTGGAGACCGTGAACAAAAATACCCATATGCGCCATCATCCGAGCCGAATATATTTCGATGCTAAATATGAAGACATTGCTTTATTCAAGGAGTTCAGAATCAAAGGACATGGTTGGAGGAAATCCTATCTTTTCCGCTACTTATACTTATCCAGGTCAAACGAAGCATCTAAAAAAAGACAGAGGGTGAGGCACACGTGTATAGAGAACCAACCTTGAATTAAAATTGGTTCCACGTTGCACCATGGGTCGCCAATCAACCAGTCATGCACAAAACAAAGCATTCTAGTTAAAACCCAAAAATGGTTTATTTGGAATGCAAGGTGGTTTTCTTACTAGAACAGAGTGACCAGTGTTTTTGTGCTAACTAGGCATGTGAGGCATTGTGTTGCTGGTTTGCATGTTTTCTAAATAACAATTCAGACGGCTTGGTAACTGGACTTTGCTGATATTGCGATGTTCGGGAAGGGATGTTGCGATGGTTGTTTTAGGTTTTATAGGAAATACAACAAATCTGGTTCTTCTTAGAACAGCTCTCCTATGATCTCTTTGATATTAGGATATTTGGTAACATCTCAAGGGGGTATAACCGATGTGACGAGGAAAAACACTACATTAAATATTATGCTTTATTCTATTCTAATGAAATGGTTAGGATTTAATTTAATTATGGACGCTGTTTGGCTAAAACAAAAAAGTTATGTATGTCTTTTTAAATGTATAAAAGCGTTGAAAGGGGTATGAATACAAGGACAACTCTGGTTGGAGAATATGGACTGATTGATACTGTATCTGGTTGTCATAAAGGTTAACAATATTGGTGTTGTGCTCTTGGTAACCTTTTGAGCGCTAGATGTGCTGAGCAACACATTGCTTTACAGCTGTACCCAAATATTTGGTAGATGCTTACATTACCGTTTATAGCAGGATGTGTGAACTGATACACATGGACCTTCCTGAATGTCTATTCGTTTTGATCTGATGCCATTTAAAGTTTTCCTTATCATGTGACACGGCCTCAAAGCCTAAAGTAATAAAGATAAAACTGATAGCTGTGATTACATTTCGATAACAATTTATCAGTCGCTGTTGTCGTATGTGTGTGTGTTATATATTTCTCGAAGTCTGTTCTCAGGCAGTCATAGTAAAAGGACGGTCCCCTTGTAATTGTCTTGTTCATTATATTACTATTGTGAAGGCGATTAATATGATGTTCAAGGACAAGTGGCGTTTTGTTTTTTTGTTAGAACTTGAATATCAGATGTTTGGAATACTGCAATAGTATAGTGTGTAAACTGTTAGTGCTGTCTCTACGATTCTATATATTTGGTTGCAGCAGTTTTTAAGGAGAAACATTTAATTTCTCCCACATATATTTTTCTTTTTCTATTGTGGGTTTGGTATGCGAGGAATGGGAAAACGTCTCCAATACGCTAAAAAAGCATGAGGAAATTGGATCTGATTTCAAAGACCATGTTAAATTATATTAAAAATAGATTGTTGTCTCACAGTAAAACAGTCTGTGCTGTTTAAACTAGAACTCCTCATTTTTCACATTTCCCCCCCCCCCCCCCCGCTCTCCCTACAGCCTGGATAGGTCAGGGATTTCCAGCTTTGGACTTCCAGCTATTTTCGGACTAGTTTACAAGGACAGATTTAAAAACACTTGCATTAAAATCAAAACGCGCCAATGTTCTTTACTTTGCCAGGCTTACTTTTGATAGCTACTATAGAATGTTAGGGTGTAATTGTGTGGAGGGTTACTGAGTAGATCACCGGGGTATTTTCACTATATTTGACCACCCCCCCCCCATGCCACACTTCCTCAGTCACATCTCACTTTGTCACCAGCCCCCCCATATTAACCCTTTCGCTGCTGAGGCATTTCCCGCCCCTGTGCTGAGGTCATTTTTACCGATTTTGCTCATGTTTAAACGTGTTTTGAAGGCTTATTTTAGTATATGACCCAGACATATTATATATCGTTCTTTCCGTCAGACTCGGCAGATTCATAATATGTCATTATTATATGTATACGTCATGTCCTGTCTGTATATTATAAGAAAAAATGCAATAAAATATGAATTTTCAATAATTTACAACGTGTAAAGTGTTTGTTTTTCACATTTTAGCATGCGAGCAATTGCGGTTATATTTTGTATGGGGTGCGCTTGTTAAAAAAAATTAGAGATGGGGTCTCGTTACAATTTTTATTGGGGAAAATTACGTGATTTTTAACAAATGCACCGCATACAAAAATCGTTAGTGCAGCATCATTGTTCACATTATAATTGAAATGGGAACAATATTGCTGCATTAACGAACCAAAAAAAAGCCAAAAAAATTTATTTTTTATTTTTTATTTTTTTTTAAAAACCTTTTTTCATACTTATGTTTTGCGCTGAGCACGTCCTCCGCAGCGAAGGGGTTAAAGCATAGTATATCCTTATTGTTAGTAGCTATTTCCTCCTTCCCATCATTCATTTAATACATTATATTGCGCCAATACATTCGGCAGCGCTATACAAGATATGTGAAACAAGGGAATGGCACAATCGGACAAAAGACCTAGCTTAACAAGAATAATGTATGATTTGGCCCGGTTTCCGAGGGAGTGAATAATATATAGTTTATTATTGCAGTGAGGAGGCTTTTAATCTCCTTTTCTGCCCTTCATCACAACTGAAAGTGTGTGTATATGTATGTATGTATGTATGTATGTATGTATATATATATATATATATATATATATATATGTATGTATATATTGAAAGCTTATCGGCAGGGGCTGTATAACTGCCAAGGCCCAGAGTGGCTTGGTTCCTTTAACTCTGAGAACTTAAAGGGTCAGGGTTCATCGACATAGGACATGGACACCTATACAAGTAAACATCCTAATTTTTATTAATTTCTAATTTCATGTTGGTGGGTGAGGCTAGTCCTAAGTGATGGAGAATTGTTGTGCCTTTCAGTAGTTCTGGCCAAACTCCCAGTTGATGACACACACTTTAAATGTGAATGGACATGAAGCCAATCAGGTAAGGAGATGTGGTCACAGGCCCAGAATGGCCATGGATCCAGTGTCAAATTTCTTTTTTTTTTTTTTATTTTTTTTTTATTGTTTTTTTAAAAATTGTCTTTTAACACAAACTCCAGTTACACTTCTTGTTTTGCTGAAACGTATATTACTATAGAAAGTGATGTTGCAGTTTATTGAATAGTCTGTGCTTGTTAGTGTTTGTTTTTTTTGTTTTTAAACATTTGGGTTATAATCTTTGCATTTGCAGACTTCTCTTCTTCAGGTATAGACACTTGTCATCACCAAGTAAACGGTTTTTATGTTCTCTCTGGCTTTGGCTTACTGCCAGGGCTTATCCGTCAAAATGTTCTTAAAATCTTTTGTTCTGGAATTCAGCAAGCAATAAAAGTTTTATGTGCGGATTTAAAGCTATCACAATATATCCAGATTTGGCAATGCCATTGTTTGGAAAAGGTTCCTGTTTCTTGCCCTAATTGGGAATAAGGGGATTCTCTGGTTTGGTAAAGCTTTCCTAGGCTCCTTTTTAATAATAAACCTCTGTAACCATCGTATGATTTCCGTGATGGTCTCTCTAATATGAAGTTTCCTTTTAGATCGAGAAAACCTTTCTAGACTTCTAGAGATTTTTACATTTTATTAGGCTGAAATCTATTAGGTTTTCTTTTTTAATATCCTCACTTTCCTTATGGCACACATGGAATTGGCATCAACCGGTGATCAAGCCCCACGTTTCTCTAGTCTTCTTGAATTATTATCCAGGCATTCTTTTTTCTTTTAATTCTGTATTTTATTTTAGTTTCCAAGACACTATTCTGTTAACATATTTTATTTTCCTGGTTTATCATGTTTATGGTATGTGTGTGCGCTCTTATTTTCTCATTTCCACCAATGGTTTGAAAATAGCGCTGCGGAATATGCTGGCGCTTTATAAATGAATAATAGTAATAATAATAATAAATGCTTGTGATGCGATTCCAAGATGCCACCTCTATAGAGATGATGTCCAGATCTCATGCGATAGATCCTATCCTTACTATTGTGCTGTTTCCATGAAATTATAGCATTTATTAAATGTATCTTTAGGAAAATAAAATAAAATACAATCTCTTTTAATCACTTCTTTATTTCAATGAATATTTAAGAATTGGCTAATTTGCTACAACTGTGGAAGAGCGGAGGAAATGTTTCTTTTTATGTCTGAAAAGTACAGGTAGACAGCATGATGTCATTAAAGTAAAAGGCAGCTGACCATTGGCAACAGCTCTTTGCATGGGTGGTTTCGGTTCTTGGGCTTCCTTTTTTAAGTTTCTAATTTTCACCTCTTGAAGTAGATTAATGATGTTCTTGTGACTATCATTATCACTATAAAGCATACTTAAAAGGATAATATAGAGGGATCTGTTCACCCTAATTTTTTGTCATTTTTTTTTGTTGTTTTCCCCTCTTGTTGTTTGCAATACTTTTGAGGCCTGGATTGTGTTTTGGGAGTTCTTTTTTGTTTATTTTTCCTTTACTGTTGCCTCCAACACTGTTATTGTCCCCCCTGTCTTTTGCTTGTTTTGTGGGACTATGCCCCCAGATGGACTTGGTGAATTCTGGATGTTTTTCACCCCCCCCTTTTTTTTTGGAGTGGGAACATAGGGTTGGTCCGGGTGTGCCATTCTGCACAGCTACCACGGCTCTGTCCGCCCTTTCTGGCCCCGGGCTCCTCTGGCCAAGTGGCCTGCCAGGCCCTCAACTGTTTTGGGCTGTTGGAGAGCCACCCAGGTCACGCTACCTTGGGCAGTTCCCCTCTTCCCTCCCCTTCCCTTTGTGTAAGGGAGTTAAATTGTATTTTTTCCGGACTTACCCACTTTCTTTGTTGCTGAGATTAAGGCCATGTCTCTGGTTCTAGCTAGGTACTTCTGTACGATTCCCCCCTTTTTTCCCCCCTGTTTTCTGTGTTTACTAGGTCTATCTGGCCCAACTGCTGTTTTTTGTTGTGATCTTATTGTTTACATAATAAAAATTTATACAATTAAAAAAAAAAAAAAAAAAATATTAACATTTTAATTTTTTCCTTAATAGTTTTTTTTCTTTTTAAACACGCATACGTGGACAAAGCAAAAAAACAAATTTCACTGCATAAAATCCTACATCTTTCCACTTTGCACCTGAAAAGTTTCCCTAACTGGAAAAATAAATGCATATATCACTTTTGCTAGGACTGTATTCGTTCCATCTGCGTTTTTGCTGCAAAGCTCTGGCACTACGTCCTGTCCACCTTCTATGATCCTTGTGTGTAGCACACATCATTGCTACATTCTAGTGTCTCGTTAGGGGAAGGAAATTCTCTGAGCATAATATTCCCAAAACTTTGGCAAAATTTAATTTAAAAACAAAAATTATAAAGGCTCTGAAAAACAACACCTCAAAGACCAGACCTTTACCGGTGACCACCGGGCCAAAACAAATGCTCAAAGGCTGGGCAGCTTTTCTGACCAATTTATCTGAAATTGGTTCTTTATACCAATATTCTGTTACTTGCGTCACAGTCGTTAATCTCTCTGACTATGAAATGGTGCGGTTTGTATGAATTGCGATTCAAAAAGCACAAAGTAAACTGAAGGAAGAAGTTCTTGGGTTTATTTATTTCTTCAGTTAAACACAAAATAAATAAAGGAAACTTTCAACACTCTCTCATTGGCTGGAATTGATAAATGTAGCTAAAACTGTCCTAACCTATCACTATTCCTTCCAACGTGTGCAGTGACATTTGAGTGTATGGGGCTGTGTGGAGAGAGGTGTGTGTGGGGCACCGTGTATTCCACTTCCTTCAACCTCCTCCTCCTCCCCATACATAGAATCAGTCCCTCCTATTAATCTTCACCCATGCTAAAAATCCATACCTTTACATTCACCATGCTGAACCTCAGTCCTTCAGTTACCACTCCAGGATAGCAGCACCCAAGTACTCTAAACCAGTGCCAATTACTGATCTACTGTTCTGTCTTGTGTACCTACCTGTCCCACAATAGCGTGAGCATATGGCCTCCAGGAGGGCCAGTTGCTGCAAAGTGGATACTGTATAGCAGGCCCCCTCCCTGTCAGACAGACTTCCAAATCAGTGTAGGCATAAAATACCACTGTCTATATTACACAGGCAGTGCAACCACCATGCCTGGAGGAATCAGCCCACTGAGTAAATGCCCGGTGGGCCCAATTTCTACTCTGGACCTGTGACAGCATTGCGACATTCCTGTTTTAAAGATGTGTACACTATAGGGTTTATTCAAAGAAAGGAGAACCTCAAGAGAATGACTGGAGAAGTGAAAATTCTTGGTCAAAATAGCCAAACCAGAAAAATTCTCCCATTTATCTCACTTTCCAAATCTAGATTATTCTCTGCTCCTGCCAATTCTCCTGCTTTTCACCTTTCTCTAAACCCAATATATAATTTTTTTTCCTCCCTAAAGCAGGAGGATGTGATTATTGTGCCAAAAAAGAAAAGTTCGTTTAGAGAGACCTATCCCCTGTTTTTTTCCATACACTTTATAGAGAACAGATCCTGCGTTCGCTTTAAGCCTCCAATCTAAAGAAAAACACATTACCGTTTGAAGCTTTTGTCTTTAAATCACTGTGAGCGTATTGGCCCTATTTTCTGTTCGTATATTCTGCACTGAGTGAAATAATTATTAACTGGTTTCTCCTGTTACTTCCACCTAAAAGAACATCACAATAACAAAAAAAGGGAAAAAAAAATGTTTGAAGAACATAAGTGAGATCCTGAAAACAAATGTTGAAGTACTTGTGTGAACCCGGGTTTCCAAGCTCTCGTTTTTGCTCTTCAGTCACTTCAAAGACAAAGTAAAAGATCTGACATAAATCAGAAAAGTAACTTTGCTGTTTTGAACGATTGCAATCAAAGGAAATGGATTTTTTTTTTCTTCCCTAACTACATAAACTATAGAACAAGAGAGGTCATAAAATAGCAATACCCCCTCAGGATCCGCTGCACTTTTAGATCTGTGCCTAAAAGCTCGCGTCAAGCATCTGACACCTGGGGTTCGATTCATATCTATATAGATGAAGCGCGCACACACACAAAGTTGTTAATGTACATGAACATAGCACTTGCTTGTTAAATTATTCCCTCGGCTCCAATTTCTAGATGCACTTGCATCCTGTTTGACAGTTTCAGGACAAATGCAACATACTGCGTATTAGTGGTTAATACAACTCATTATTGTCAATGAAAAATGCACAGAACAAGAGAAGATTACACTTTGAGGTATCATTCCTGGTGTCGTCTTCAGGTAGTGTCCAATGTACTTCTCAAATGACCTTATAGACAAACCTAGAGGCTAAAGAAATTGGCTGGTCTTACAGTAATCTTGGCAAGACCAGATGAGGTATAAGTGAGCATGGTGCCGCTGGCCAGCAACATTTGTGATATTCATCATTGTTTGTACTACTTCTGGCTTAATGCAGTGAGACTTCTATGTTCCTTTCCTGTATTCAGGTGTGAGGTATCCACTGTCTGCTACAATGTTACCTCTGGCCCTTGCTGTTATGTATCATTCTGCTAAAACCAGTGTGTAGAATGCTGATTGAGTCCTTAAACCAGTTGTGACCGTAGTCACTTAAGACTGGAGGTATATGAACCTGGTGATTAAATTTGGGAGGGGTGTGCTTTTACCTTTGTATTCTGCACATCCCTCTGTTTTTTCCAATTGTAAACAATAAAGTCATTGTGAGTTCTAACTCCGCTTACAAGGAGCTTCGGTTATTGGCTGGTTGGGTTTGGGCTAGAAACGTTCACTTTCTGGAAACTTACTCTTTCTAGATATTATCTGCGACTGGAGCCTTTCTGCATGGGGATGCCCATCCTGGGTTTTGAACCCACACCAGTTCCCAGCTGAAATGTTGCAGGTTCCCTTGTCTTGCTGCTTCTTGAAGTGCCTGGATCTTCAGGGTCATTTAAAGAGCTCTGAATTGTGGCCGAAAGGTAACCGAACATTGAAAATCAGCGTTCGGTTACCTTTCCTGGCCATTCGGCTATCCAGAGAGCAGGTAGTTTGCCAAATCTTGGCGAATTACCTGTTCGTTGCCTGGTCGAGGGCAGTGAAATCCCCATAGAGAAGCAATGCTTCATCTATTCAGAGAACAAAAACCAGCAGGGAAAAGTTGCTGAAATGCCCTGCTGTTCTGTGGTTTCATTCGACAGATTTTTTTAGGATCTTTTAGGCATTGTTCGTGATTTTTTTAAGATCGGGATTTTTTGTAGGACCTTTTAGGCATTGCTCGGGTTTTTTTTTTCTGTAACAGACTTTTTTGGGTTTTTTTTCCCTTAATCTGTGACTGGTTCTTCTATTTCATTCCTGATCTTCATGTTTGCCATAAAGCTCTGTCTTCAGGTGTGGGCCAAAGGCAACTATTGGCAATGGCAGGAGTGTGTGTGTGTGTGTGTGTGTGTGTGTGTGTGTGTATATATATATATCAATTATTCTGCGTCTTCTACTATAACTTATTACGATCACGTTATTAAAGACTACTTGAAAAGGTTGGTGTTATTACAGGTTTCAGCCAGAACATTTCGGCTGAAGAATGCAATATCCATTTTGATTAAATAAAAGGAAAGTATTAGAGAACAAGCAGAAGTCCACTATATGCTGTTTTCAGTAGTCGTGGAAATATTTGGAATGTTTAATGTATTCCTTTCCTGGTTCCAGTAAGAGGAAGGCTCACACTTACTCCTGCTCTGTGAATTGATTGATTGGCTGGGATGAGCCAGGCGATGACTTAAGTTTGGTTCATTGAAGAGCAATGAATCCAGTAAACTTGACCTCATCCTGACTCTCCTATTTAAATACACAACAATAACATGAAACATGAAAACAGGAGACCTTCGAAAATAATACCACTTCAGTAAGATTTTTCTCATTTTTGTTAAACAAAAATTAAACCTAAAAGGATCTACCTTGTAGTTACTCAACGTTTGTTTCATCTTTTACGAATGGTATTCTGGTTACATAGTCATTGTCAGATGTGTTTGTAATTATCCTCATGGTAAGATCACTCTTCTAATGTTTTTATTTTTTAACTGTTTCATTAACAGGCAGAAATACTCAGCATGCTCAGTCACAGAAACATCATCCAGTTTTATGGAGCAGTACTTGAACCGCCTAATTACTGTATTGTTACAGGTAAGGCTGTAATTACCTGTGGATTTATTTATTACACTGAAATGTGTAATATGAGGTTAAAAGATAATGTAAAACTCTTCTTCTGTTGAAGTTTAAAAATCGACTTTATGTGACATTAAACCCTTAGATTTTTTTAACATAAACCAATACTGTAATGTGAGCCTTAATGTAATCCATGGTTGTTTTCCTTCTCTTTGCTGTTCTTCCTTTTAAATCCGTATCTCTTCTCATACTAGGGGAGAACTTCCTTTTGCAGCTGGCTGCCACTTCCTGTAATACTGGCTGCCACTTCCTGTAATACTGGCTCAGGTTGCAAACCTATACACAGACACCATGTATCCATTCCAGAGACAAGGCAGTCTGCTGAAACAGGAAGTTCTCCCCTAGCATGAGAAGAGATAAGGATTTAAAAGGAAGAGCAGCAAAGAGAAGGAAAACTACCATGGATTACAGTAAGTCACACATTACAGTATTTTATGTTAAAAAAAATCTGAGGGTTTAATGTCACTTTAAAAATCATAACGATTATCAGAGGAACGAATGATACAGGTGTCCCAAAATAAGCATCGTTCTTTATTCTGCACATGGAGCAGCCATGGTTTTATTTTATTAAAGGATTTTACCAGGAAGGATACATTGAGATTTCTCTCGTTTTCAAGTATGTCCTGGGTTCAAGAACATTGAGTGGTTACAGAAATACAAAATAGTAAAATGCACAAACAAAACACAAAACCAAATATACAGATTAACAGAAAAATAAATATGTAGGAAATAAAGTCATTATTGGTTCAGGATTTGCCTGCAGAATGCCTTGGTTGAAGGCAGTTCAAGCTGCAAGGCTTGGCTTTATACAACCCCCCCCCCCCCTCCATCCATTGTTGGTTGTTTTTGTTTTAATATATGTATTGTAGTGTAAAGGTCTGGCACTGAGACCTTGCCAATACATGCCTAAATAACAGTAAAGAGGCAGAGATCTAGGTATAAAAAGCCATATTCCTGCAGACTGTTAAAAAATAAACCAAACAAAAAAACAATGGATTATGCCTTTTAATTCATTTAAAATGTGTTTTTTTTTTTTTTTTTTTTTTTTTTTGCTCTCCCCTCCCTAATTTACTCCCATTTATTTATTTCCAAACTTTAGTCATTCCATTTATTTTTATAAATGCTATAAGGGGATTCAAAGGGTATATATAACATTCACTTTTGGACAATAGCCAGGTATGCACCAGGGACACAGTGTTTTAACAAACTGTATATAACAGTTAAGACATACCAGACGACAAAGTCAGTCAGGCCTCTAGAACGAGAGGTAGAGCTAGAAGGAAAAGGAAAGGGAGGAAGGGATAAAAAAATAATAGAACATTTTTGGGGTTGTTTAGCGGCGGAACGTAACCTCCCCTCCCTGAGTGAGCACTACTCAGCAAGTTATTTTGTTTTATAAATGGTTAAGCCCCATGCGCGACTCTACTCTCCCAGCAGTGACTCAAATAGCCGTGCGTAGCAGAATCAAATAATACCATGACATGCAACCGAACATTGTTAATGTGTGTTATTCTGTAGATGTTGACAGTCATTCTTCGTACTTTGGATTTCTGCAAAATTTTAATTCATTTTTCTTCTTTGTGCTCTAAAACATACAGGGTTATTCAAAGAGAGGTGAAAAGCAGGAGAATGACTGGAGAATGGAAAAATCTAGGTCAAAATATCCAAACCAGAAAAATTCTCCTTTTCATCTCACTTTCCAAATCGGCTATTTTGACCTAGAATTTTCACTTCTCCAGCCATTCTCCTGCTTTTCACCGCTCTCTGGATAACTCTGGTAGTTTCTCGGCTAATAATGACACATTTCTGCATTGCCGAATCCTTTTAAATAAAGAGAAAAAAAGCATTGAAAACCAAGGAAAACTTTAAGGCTAGTTATTTATACCCTATACTGCAGAGATTGGCTGTGTGCTAATAAACAGGATTAGTGGAGTTACATGATATCCACCTCCAGATTAATCATGATGGTTAACATCCAAATCAAGTGCATTATGCACTTCTTTTTTTCTTTTTGTGTAAATATTTCTCTAGGGATGCTGCTGGAGCGCCCGCCGGTGCTCCTATTAAGTGGCTAAGTCCTTTTTAACATACGCAGTTTTTGTTAAATAATCCTTCCTAAGACGGCAAAGCCGAGCGTTGTGCGTCCTGCTAAACAGTTGCTATTTTCTTTTCCCTGGATTTAGTACCTCTTCACATGGGCGGATTAGCAAGTGCAGCAAACACTGGCACACGATCGTGCAAGACTAATCCCCCATGGACAGGTGGCCCGCCATACCAGAACTAGTGTGCAGCAGGATATCATCAAAGGAAAGGTCGAAGACCTGGTCTTCCAGTGGGAAAAGCTTCCTTACAGAAAAAGCTTTAGTATCAAATGTTATAGGGTCCTTAAGCCCACTTGACTAGAGAAGACAAATTATTGGTTCCCTCTGTATTATTTTTTCTTTATAATGCCTTACAGCCTTTTCATGCCCTGTGTAAACAGTTTGCGTCTTGTTAGAGCTGTCAGTCCTTTGATAACTGGCACCATGATAAAGACTCTATCATTATGTCATAGACTTGATATCATTATGTCATAGACTTGATATCATTATGTCATAGACTTGATATCATTATGTCATAGACTTGATATCATTATGTCATAGACTTGATATCATATATATTAGAGTAAGGCTGGTCGTTCACTGGGTCCGTAGTCATTCGACTGACTTGTCAGACTACGGACAACCTAGGTCGAATGACTACGGACAACTAGGGTCATCCACTTCGAGTGACTAGGGACGACCTAGGTCATACATTTCTGGTTTAAAAATACTCCATACCGGCACCTACTGGCAGGGCAGATGCTCCTCCGCTACAATGCGTAGTACCTCTGCAGCCCATGGTAGAAGTTCTGCCTATTGACACTGGTCGTGGACTTCTCCCGCAGGATGTCAGCCCCGCCTGCAGGACTTATCCCTGCCCACTGACATCATCGCAAATGGGTTTGATGATGTAAGATGTGGGACCCCCACCCCCTCAAGCTCAAAAAGGTTCGCCATTACGTGCCTTGTGAAATTGGATGAAAGCAGGAATAAACTCTCAGCATGTGTTTAATCATTGCTTCATCTGTCTCTGAGCAAAATATATATGTATGTATGTGTTGGCTGAATCAAACCTTCTGTGAACTTCGTGCCGTTTGTCTGTGTCAGTGAATTCATTTTTTTATTTTCAAAGGTTTATTTGCAATGATTTTTACTTGCAAACCACAAGTGAGTACAAGACTACAAAACACAATAAATCCATTACACACACAGGTGACTGAAGGAGGAGGTCGGTTAAATGGTCAGGATCAGTAATAACCTTTTGTATCTTCCAGAATATGCTGGTGGTGGCTCACTATATGACTACATTAATAGTAACAGAAGTGAAGATATGGACATGGACCACATCATGGCCTGGTCGATGGATGTAGCAAAAGGTAAGCACCTGTATGCAGGTACTATTTAAAAATAAGTGATGAAAGAATAATCAATAAGCGCCATGCAGATAATAAAATGCTTTATATGTACCAGCCACTAAATAGATTTCAACAAGCAGCAGATAGTTGTGCACTGGGTTGCTGCTCTGCTGGTGTGCACGCTACTAATTTTTTATATTTTTCTGCCAGTGTTGTATCGGCTAACAGGTCTTGGACAAGGAACCCTAATATCTTTATGAAAGTTGCAAACTGAGCTTTGTGTGCAGAATATCAGTTCTAATAGGTTCTGTGCGAGCCAAAAAACTAAAGCATTAGATTTGGCTCTTTCAAGTCTGGCTTTGTTTTAATGCACTATAATAGTTTCCTATTGGCTGTGGGTTTTGTTGCTTTTACCTAGAGTCTATTAGTGGGCCCATTGACGCACTGTACTGCAAGTGACCTCCAATTTTCAAAGTATTTCTCAGGGACTAGAATAAAATCTCCATTTAATAGAGATATTCCGTTTATAGTGACAATTTGGACCGTGCCACAAATTGCCTCGTAACTCCTGATCCCCTAATTCATCTCATCTATTTTGCAATGGTATATAGTATTCGTTGCTCAGAATTCTGCACGTGGTCCATCTGACACATGATATAGGCATCACTGTGGCTGCCAACATCCAAGTCATGAGTCAACAACTGGTTGGTTACACAAAGATGTGCACTCATTGGGTTTCCACGGCTGGGTTATTTTATCAAATTTAAGTGGTTATGAAACAATGTGTCGGCCTTCCTACCTATGTATTTCATACCCATAGCATTTCGGCTACGAATGTGAGAAGGACCCATCCCGGGGAAAGATTGCTGATTTTGTATCAGCCAGGTGTTTGTTGCTTTGTAGCACTTCTACTATTTGGTTGGCTGATTCAGCACTCCGAGTGCCCACCAGAAGGAGTGAAAGGGAGCTCATAGCAGTGTGGCCACTCAGATAAGATTGTGCGTTCACACTTCGTAGAGTGTTCCTTGCTTTGGTTTCCATTCCAGCTCGTTCCTTGAGATGGATTTCTGCATAACAAGGTTCTGGTTATGTTTCTATTCCCTCCCTTCAAGTCCTTGCACTATTATGCGTAACCTTAAATTGTGTTGCCAGCGGACTTGCAGCTTTATGGTTAAAATAACCGCGTTGGAGAATTCTTTAATCCGACTGAAGATCTACGCGACTCAGCTTTTTATTTCCCCCTCTTCTTCTTTCCCTATATTTTGTTACTCTGTTGGCAGCGCTCCACAAACTCCCTGCATAATATATGGCTTTGCACACACGAGTTAATCAGAAGCCTAGTTATTTTGATCATATTACCTTTGTTCAAGCAGAATTATACCTGTTTGAAGTCCCCGAGGTTTGATTTGTGAATCCCCGCAGTAAGGTAATTTAGCTACTTCTTAATCCTGATGAAATCACAAGTTGATGAAATCACAATTTCTAGGATCCAAACCCTCCCTCTGTGTTAGCACTTAATATAAAATATTAAGCTTAAGGGTGCATGGTACAATTATGCTCTTGAATCAGTAAAGACACGCGTTGTGAATTTGCAGGAAAATGTTTCTGGTCCTTGTGTCTTAAAATCAGAAATAGGTTTTATTCTTCCCGTCACATCACCAGAAGATAAGTGTATTTTTTCCTTCGTTTCTCCTACAAAATATTTTCACTACAGTAATCAACAGGGTATTTGAAAATGTCATTATTTAAATGTGACTAATGCATCAGGGAAGATTACCCAACAGAGTTTTATCAATCTCGGGACATTACATCCATTTTTTTTCCCCCCTTGTAAAGATAAGAAAATAGAGATGCTGTAACTGTTCCTTACTATATTTTTTTTTCCCCGGAGTTGCTGAGTCTGAGTTTTTGGTTTGTACACAAGTTGTATAGCCATGTTAAACACAAAGGTTAATTCCCAGCAAGTTTAACCATTCTGAAAATCCCTGCATTATGCAATTGTATCTATTGCCAAGATTACGTGTAAATTAGAGAAATATTTGTGCTTTCCCCACCAAAAATGTATGTATATTCACATATGCACATCCTCTATAGAAGATTGTTTTCAACATAAAAGTACCCATTCTAATGCTTTACAGAGGCACTTCAAGCACCCTAATCTTAACTGCTTCAGCTTCTTTTAACCTCCCTGACGGTTTTCCCGAGTGTGGCTCTTGGTTAACTTTTCGTACCGAAAGCGGTATCCCCGAGCCACACGCGGGCTGTATACTTACATGTTCTGCGCTCCCTCGCTGATCCCGCAGTCTCCTCCAGCCGCTCACAACGTCACACTGCCTGGATCTCTTCTCATGTGGAGTGAAACCAGGAAGTGTGATGTCACGATCGGCTGCAGTGTGACTGCGGGGACAGCGAGGGAGCGCAGGACATGTAAGTATCGGCCCGAGTGTGGCTCGGGGATACCGCTTTCAGTATTGAAAGTTAACCCGAGCCACACTCATACCGCTAGGGGGCCAGAATAAATAGGACTGATTCTGACATAAAATATGTTTGAATCGGACCGCCAGGGAGGTTTATGGTTTGGGTGCTTCATATTTGGGTAGTGTCTATTTTTCAAGAGGTCTGGAAAACCTGCTGCCGTCTCCTGCATGTGATGGAGAAATTTTATGATTCCCTTGACAAAAGGTGATTGGTCGCCGAAAAGTTGGGGTACCTTGTCTTGGCTGCTAGGAGTTGGTTTGTACTGACCCACTATATGTGGAGGCTGCTTTGTTTGCATTGTGCTTTCTTCTATGTTGCATATTTCATTTGGTTTAACTAGAGATCCTTACTTGTTTTTTTTTTTCGTTTTTTTTTAGACAACCTGTGGGGCTGCCTTGATATATGCTGTATATTGTGCGCTGTAACCCTATGTAACATTTGGCACTGTGATATCATTATTATTCTGGTTATTGACCGTATTTATTTTTGTATTCATTAAAAGATAATTTGAAATATACCCAAAGTATAATAAAAATATCGAGTGTACAATTGTGAAATACTTAGGCTAGGGTCAGACGAACGCATTTTTCGCATTGTCCGTGAAAAAGTGCGTTTTTGAAAGAATGGACGTATTTTTTCATGAAATACGTGATAGCGGTCATACGATGCGCATTTTCGTCCGTGACTTTGTACGGATCATCAATAAAACACTTTTTGCGTCTGGACGCTATGTTGGCCGGACATTAGCAGCGTCTGTCTCCTAATCACGCACACATGCCGCTAGCGGACGCAGCGCACTCTGTACGTCAGTACTAGCGGTTTGACGTTCTCGAAAAAATGCGTTCGTTTGCCACTTGCGTTGCGCGGCCGCACGAAACGTTCTTCATATGCTGCCCGGCATTGGACGTCATTTGCTGCTAGCATGGCCGTGATTAAGTGCGGCTAAATGCACGTTCATACTACGTTCGTCTGCCCCTAGCCTTAGATCTATTTATGCCAGATCCTCAATTTCTTTTTCCTGGACACATATAATTTATTCAGGCTGATTGGGCTATGCATATAAAAATCAATCCCTGCAGTCTGCTGAATTCATATGCTGCAGGTAAGAAGTTTGAGGAATCCCATATAGCCTACCTTTTATTAGGTAATTGATTTCCCTAGTGCCGTGGCATATGACTTGTATATGTTGTAGGGCAGCACCTTCCTTGTGCTTTCTCAATGTAGTGATGTGTCCAGGAAGACATGGCAACGCTGGAAGAACATGAGCTGCAAAACACAAAGGGGGCGGGAACAAGACATTAAATGGTGTAGTTTTGTCAGCGACTTGCAGAAGCTAGGCAATGGCATATGTTGCTAAATAGAAGATAAGTTGTTTTGCGGCTCTCGCCCTTTATTTTAAAATCACAATAGTGTTTGTTGAAGGGTTGAATGAGACCTTAATTAAATTCAGTGAATTAATTAACCCTCATCTGTTGTTGAGGTTTTCGTTTTAACCAGGCAAGCATAATTATCATGTGAAGCAGTGTGGCGACTTTGTCATATGTTATGTAAGGTCATGTTACTCAGACAATTCATTGTTGTAAAACTATACATGAAGCAGGTATTCATATCTTTGTCATGCCGGCTGTTGTTTTTCGTCGTGAAGCTTTACTGCAAGGCGGGAACCGGCTTTGTTATTGACGTAATGGCCACGCCCAAAGTGCCATTCGCATGAATGATCTAGAAGGCAACGATAGAGATGGTTCCTGACTGAAAAAAAGGCGCAAATTAGTCTATTTTTATACACATACGGATTATCTGGCATCATATGTGGAACACCTTGAACTTTTTAGTAACGTTGGGGGGTGCAGTCTTCATTGGAGAACCCCTGAGATATTGGTGTAAAACGTCTACCTCAAGAACATTTGTTATAAAAGGCTATATTTATCTGGAGCTCTAGAAGGTCAAGCAAAATATTCTGCAGATTTACACCCTAAATGTCATCTGAGACGCCAGCAATTCTGTAAATGTGTAGATGACGTGTTGCACAGACACACATTCATAATCTAAGTCATTACGCATTCACGCACAACTTTTGTTTTGCTCACTCGAGTATTTTTTTTTTTCTTTTGTTTTTTAACCCTTTGTATTTTTTTTTTAAAAAAATTTTTGCTTCTGCTCGGTTTGTCAGGATATGTACCTATGGTAACATTGCTACGTCTTTAGATGTTACAATAATAGTAAAGTTTTATTTCATTTTGCTTTTCCTTCTAGCATTCCCTTTTGATATACTCAAAGTATTACCGTACACATGGCCGGATTAAGATCTCTATGGGCCTGGAGCTGAATATTTTAGTGGTCTTTTTTTGGAATTTAGTGAAATGAAAGTATATTTTAGGTTATTTAATAGTGCAGATACGGGAATGTCTAACCAGATACCGTGCGAGTAAATTTCCATTCAGATTTCAATAATTTACAGCATGTAAAATTATTTTATCATTTTATCATCCCTATATTCTATAGGGCATTCTTGTTTAAAAAAATTGAAATGGGATCCTGTTACTGCATTTTTCTGAGAAAATATACAATTTTAACCAAAAAAATTAAATATTTCCCTTGTGTTTTGGAGGATGGTGTTTTATGAATAATATGACTGTATAAAACACTGATCTTGCTCCCAGCGTGGGAAAGGAGAAGGTGAGTAATGGCAGTGGTATTGCTCATTTTATACATGACAAATAGACGATGCCATTGCATTGGAACTGAAAATAAGTAGATAAATTTTTTTGGGTTTTCTTTTTTTGATTTTACATTGTCAGGTTTGGTATTAATGCAAAGGGCAGAGACTGACCTGTCCAATGACACCTCCATTCGCCTTGTGAGGTGTAAAGATTAGTGTCGTAGGGTTCAAAGACCCCCCACAGTGTACTTTGCTGCAGTGCGGCGTTTTAGGTTTTGGTGTAACAATTTGTAATAACGGATCATGCCATCACCTCCACACTTGAGATGGTGAATTAGTGCAGCATCATTGTTCACTTTATAATTGAAAAGTGGAAAACATTGCTGTGTTAGAGAGAAAAAATAAAGAAATATTTATTCTGTTATTTTCATTGTTACATAAAACCTGGTCATGTTTGGTATCATTGGAAAGGTCATACTCTGGCCTTTCCATTGATACCTCACATGACCCTGTAGCGGTTATGGTGTTGGAGATAATGGGGTCCAAATGTCCATCAAAGCAGACCTTGTTATTTTTTCTTTGGGCCTATTCTGGAGCATGGGCCTGGAGCTGCTGCTCCACCTGCCCCTATGTTAATCCGGCCCTGACCGTACACGTATTCTATGCTTTCCGCAATCCACATGACAATTTTTTTCCTCACCCCGACACACAGGGGGTTATTCAAAGCGCTGGTATTTGCTGTTGTTGCACTGATGTCAGCATTTCGCTAAACTTAAGATCTTAAAAGCAAAATGAGAAGCTGCTTCTCTTGTCACTGGATTTAAGTTTTGTGAAATGCTGGCATTTGTTGTTGGTGCAATAATGGCAATTTTCAAAGGTATCTGCACCATCGGCATTTCGTGAACAACCCTTACAGCTTCGTCTTGGCGCTTTTGCAAAAATGCTTTGTGCCTCGTCAAGCAGCCATTACACACAGTCAAACGCTGCATAGACGAGTTAAACTTGCATTAACAAGATAACAATGTACCGTTTGTGGCTCTGCTGCATTTAAATGAAAATGGCTATATACACTATTCAGGTTTACTTCTATTTTTCTTCTGTGTAAACAGGAATGCATTATTTGCACATGGAAGCCCCAATTCGAGTAATTCACAGAGACCTGAAATCTAGAAATGGTAAAGTATAACTATAGTATGGAATATGAGTTGTTAAGAATACAATTGCTGTTCTATTATTTGTCAAATGTTGTTTCCCTTGAATTCAGTGAATTTGTGGTGATATGTGACTTCTTGCATTTCAAGGAGAACTAAAATGTGAACTAATGTTTCTCCTGCATAGACTTACTATCTTTTCTGTATTTTTTTATTTTATGCATTGTTTGTATTTTTGTTCCAAAAAGGGGATGGAGATATATATTTGTTCAATTTTCCTTACTATAAAAGCAGTTTAAAAGAAAAACCGTTACAACATGAAACATAACGACCTGCATAATAATAATAATGTTAATTACTTGATTTTATTAGTGTTATTACACTGCTGTTTCTAATTTACATTCTGCATTGTTTGCAGTTGTTATCACGTTTGATGGAGTATTAAAGGTAAGTGTGGCTGTTGTGTTTTTTTTTTTTTCTTGTTTCGCTCTTTTTAAACTTCAACTACAATTCCGTTGATTGACAAATTTTGACCTCCTTGTTTTCATTTACAGATATGTGATTTTGGGGCTTCTAAGTTTCACTCTCACACAACCCATATGTCCCTCGTGGGGACGTTCCCCTGGATGGCTCCAGAAGTAATTCAGAGCCTCCCTGTTTCTGAAACATGCGACACCTATTCATATGGAGTGGTATGTTACATATTAAATTTACCAATCCAGTATAGACATTTCCTAGTGTGTGTGTGTGTGTCACATTTAATTTTTTTTATTTATTTAGATATTTTGTTTATGTACAAAGTGCCTTATGTTATCTAGAATGTATTCATTCCGACCCTCTATCAGTTAAAATAAAAAATATCGGTATATTTCCCCAAAATAATAATTCTCCTACATTCTTCCAACGGAGCTACAATAAAATACCAACGACTTTACAACAATATGTTACAGCACAGGACAAAAAAAAATAAAGTGGAAGCTCATTACTCCGTTTGTCATTACAAACCAATCCAATGCAGAGATTCACCCTTTTTCGGGATTGTCTTCAGTCGGAAAAGGTTTCTAGTTGTGCTTGCACAGCAGATTGTTAGTTTTGTGGTCACAGATTAGTTGATTTAAAAAAACAAAATTCAACAGTGTTTACGTCACATGATGGATTGACGCACAGTGCTACATGACCGGAGCGGCAACCTCTCCAGTTACAAATCACTGTACACATTACATGTGTGCCGAATCCTTTGTATTTCACAAAATACTATATGGTCGCAGAGCCAATTCATGTCATTTATGCACAATACTTTGGGGGGTTTTTTAGTCCTGTTTTATCATTTTGTTTTTTATTTAGCACAGCCTGCACTCTTGACTTTTTGCCATCTCCTAGTCGGTGCACGCATCACATATTGTTGACCTCATATATACAAATGGCTTCTAGATGGCATAATTATGTAATCTGGGGGACAGACAAAAGGCCTACAAAAAATGTGTTCTGTATATGTGGGGTTATATAGTGACTTATCTTCACAGTTCTCCATTCACTATCAAAACCAACTAGAGTCTGCTATGACTCGAAAACAAAAAACCAAAACCTCACCAATCTGTTTAGTCTGAGCACTGATTAGTTCCTTGAGATTTTAAGATCTCAGCTGCCTTATGTTTATCGGTTGGCAGTCAAAGTTACAAGAAATCCAACTGGGTATCTATTTTCTTGCTTAATTTCCCTGCTACATGTCCAAGTAATGACATCTCTGAGTTTCTTTATATACAGAGTTGAAGTCCCCATAGACTCGACTCAGATTCTCATTAGCGGCCTTCTTATGTCATCTGTACTCAGGCCAAGAAAAGAGCACATTCTATGAGACGTTTTGTGGGAAAGAATAAAAAGTGATGTACGCTAGTGAGTGAAGAAATGACTCCATAACGATCATTAGAGAGTGTAGTTTTATTCCCCCTTTAGCCACTTGAGACTGCCTCAAAAGTCACCGTGCTAGACGTGTCCTCAACACATGAGAAAGCAATGGATGCTCTTGTAGAAATAAGAAACCGATGGGGATTTTCATTTTATTCCAATTTTTCATTTGCACATTTAAATTGTACGCGTCTTAATAAAATGTTATTTTATCTGAAATTCATGATTGTCCAATAAGTCAATGGATTATTGCATTAATTATAAGATAATGTTAACAGATCACACGTTTTCATCTGTAACATTTGTGCACAGCTCCTCTTCAGACAGAGCGTTACCGGTGATAATGAAATGCTGTGGATTCCTTACAAAGCTCAGAGTAAAAAAGAGCAACTCACACGTAATGACTAAGGGCAATCTTAATACTGGCTCACCATTGGCTCCATGTGTTTAAACAATAAATAGTATAATATATCGTATATTGCTTTGGTTTTTATTAATAAAGTTGCTGTGTTTTTAAAGCTCATGCAATTTTTATTGTATTTTATTTTATTTTATTTTTTATTATTATACATTCTACCCCATAAAGGAAAAGTTATTTATTTACAATCCCCCCTTTCTTTGAAGTTAGTTTGTTAAGGTTTGCTTAACAACAATTAAAATTTAGTCCAATAGATCCACACTGGAAAACATTTCCAACTTTGCATTCCAGATTTTGTGTATCGGTATATGTTTCGAAAGTTAGTTTTTTTTAGTGTTCCACGTCTCACTGTTTAGTAAATAAATCCCCACATTTTTATTTTCCACTTAGTAGTTTTGTTTTATATATTTTTTTTTTCTCTGTAAAAATTGACTTTGTTGATGCTGTTTTTATGACATACACAGAGCTAAACTTTCCATTACTTTTAATGTACGTGAATGAAATGTTCCCACCGCATTTCATATGGCTCATTTAAATCTGTGGATTCTATTTTATTCTATTCCAGGTTCTCTGGGAAATGCTAACAAGGGAGGTTCCTTTTAAAGGCTTGGAAGGACTGCAAGTAGCTTGGCTCGTTGTAGAAAAAAACGAGGTAAGATTACTTTTTTTTAATGCTCGGAAACCGTTGATAGATATGAAAACAGTGTTGGGGGTTTTGCAAAAGACTTTTTCATCTTCTTCAAATTGAAAGTAAGTTCAACGCTTATGGAAAGATTACCAGTAGGAGCTAACACAAAGGGTCAAAGTGATGTTATTCTTCATGAATGGACCCTTTACATCTAATTGTTGCGGCTTCACATCGTGATGCTGTAGATCAAAAATTGTAGAACTACTGTACTAGTTCCTCAGTCTCAATAGGGTAACCTGAGGGTTTGTTCTTCGTGATGAAAGGAGCCATTGCGTCCAAGGTAGGGGACCCGTTTAACTCTGTCTCCCGCGATTTTGGGCATCTTTTTACTGGCCAGGAGTTGATATTTCAGTGAGAGACCTTCAACTTAACTCTCCCAGCAGGAGACACTTTAGTACAAGAAGCTGTCACTTAGATGAGAGTTAAAAAAAAAAATAATAAAAGAAGAAAAATATAAAGAAAATTACAGTTTAGCCTCCCGCAGGATGTTCGACTCCACATTAAAGATATGCTCATAACTTGTATTGGAAAGGCTGTGAGTGAGCCGCGAGGTTCCTCCTCAAAGCGTTTCCACAGACCAAAGTGTTCAGTCGTGTAAACACTTGGAAAACCGGCAATCATACAGTAAATTGCCCTGCATTATATCCATTTCATACATATAGCTCTACTTTAGACAACAAACGACCATACTGGAACAGCCTACCCGTGTGCTTTAAGCCATACGTTATTCGACTTAAAGCAAATAAAGTGTGTCGTTTACCTTCTTTTTTTGATTAGTGCGTTAACTTCTCATTTTACAGATTTTTTTGGATTACATTAAATTTAAATATGATGCTCTAGCAGCCATCATTGGCGTTACATCATCGCCATTTATGTGCGGTGTTTAAATAACCTTAAAATTTCCACTTGCCACCTCTTTTACTTATTCCAGATTCTAATATATATCTTTCTCTTTATTTAAACAATCATTACATTATTTTGTGCATTACGTAAGCGGTGTTCTTTATATGCACAAACAAGTAAATAATTGTTTTAAACCAAAGAATTCTTTACATCCCCCAACTTTCCATGTATACACTTTTATAGCTGTACTTGGGTGTATTTGATGGTTTGATTGGAAGGTTTTGCTAGTTTTTATTCAGTGTGATGTCACCGCTTTTCATCAAAACCCAACGAAGCCATCCTTCCATGATGCTCAAGTAGACTTCATAAGACTAAAATCTGCTGGAATGTGCAGAGCGTTTTCTTCTACCTGTACAGAGAGAACCAACCCCCAATTTACCACTTATGTTTTATTGTAAAACCCTTGTTATTAAATCAGTGTTTGCTTAATTCTATATATAAATATAATCTTTAATTTAGAAAGGTTTTTGGTTTTCTCCCAGCTTGCAGCCTTAGGGCTCAATCACCTCCTTAAAGCTAACAGTAGCACTCACATAAATTAGCGTTAGGTTACTTGAGTTCGGAAAAAACAAACTCCGAATTCCATAATATTATTTCAAGTGGATTTATTTCAACACCAAGGAACAACGACGTTTCGACCACAACTGGTCTCTGTCAAGCTTGACAAAGACCAGTTGTGGTCCAAACGTCGTTGTTACTTGGTGTTGGAATAAATCCACTTGAAATAATATTGTGGAATTTGGAGTTTATTTATTTTTTCCGAGTATTGAGGCTGTACAGCAAGAGACCTCTACTCCGTTGACCCACCAAGGGGGATGGTGCCTGAGCCCATTTTTTTTTTGCGAGGTTACTTGAGGTGATAGCGTTACACCCGCATCACCTCCCGTTCGCTAACGGGTTAAAAAACATTGGTGAATCGGTATTAGCCCTTTTTAGTGCGAACTTACTATATTTTGCGCTCCCTATATTTAACATGGGGAACGCAAAGTGTAAGAGAGTAATTGGTGTTAGGATCACAAAGTCCTAACGCTAGTTGATGTCGCTAAATGAAAACGTTTGCTACAGCTTAGAGCTGCTAACTGATTCCACTGCTGCGTAATCCGTTATAACCAGCTGTAAACCCCACCGAAAAAATCAAATACTCAACTCTCATCCGTGAGAGTGGACGTTCCTTCCACTCGATGTCCGTCTGGCCACCTCGCCGAGCGCAGTTAGTGCGTTCAGCGCTGCAAGGCTCGATCCTCCTATGGAGGCTTGCGCTTTGCAGCCCAGTCAACACACGTCTAGCGTTTTGACGGGGAAGCTTTGTGCAAGGATGCTTGTAGTGCACACAATTTGTGCATGCGCTACAGCGTGTGGCCAGCCCCGTCGAAGCATCACAACGCTGCGACGGACGCCGGGAAGCATGTCAGTATGGGCGCACCTAGTGCTGTCGTCTGACCCCGGCCTTAGTGGACCCTGAGGACCAAGTTTGGGAACCCTTGGTATAAGTTATTCATTATCCCCATGTGATCTGCCAAGAGTGAACAGTCTATAATTTATTGAGTTTTTCCAAAATGAAATGTACACTCTCTAACACTGCGTGGTATAGCACATGGCTGTAGATGTGTGATTTTATTCAGACTCGCTGAAATGGATAATTCCAGCCCTTCTAGTACGGTTTTATTAAGAGTTACCTTCTATGTTATTCTTGTTTTAAACGAATCTTCTATAAACAGTATAATAAGGAATCACTGTCAATAGTAGAATGTATATAGGCTCTAAAAGGAGGAAGAAGCAAGGGAGAGGCTCCGAGTTTGCCAAGGTTTAAAAAAAAAAAAGTTGAAAATAACCGAATAACAACCGTTATATATTAATGGAGCATTTTGGGTGGATAGATTTGCAGGAAAAGTTCAGTTTGTGCATAGTGCAAGCAACCTGAAAAAACTGTTTATCCTCAGATCCAAGTATTGATGTGTAGCAAGATATCATGTAATTCAAGATATTTGTAATGTGACCTGAGCTGTCGGGTGGTGAGAAACTATTCCATCTACCTTTTACAGGGTTATTCAAAGAGAATCAAAGTCACCGCACGTTTGACTTTTCGTTCACTTCAATTCGGTGTGATTTGGTGATCCCATTTCGGCGACCCTGCGGTGTATTCAGCAAGCACCACAGGGCCGTCGTAGTGCAGGGAAAAGTCCCCGCAAACCCGACGAACACTCACCACAAAACCCGGTGAAGGCACACCGAAACCCACAAACACATCTGGATTAACCACGCCGGAGAAACCCGAGCAGGAGCTGATCAGAGCGCAGAGCAGCTGCCGGAAAAAGCCGACAAAAAAGTGGAAAAAAAAAAGAATGTATGTTTTGAAACGCTGTTTGCAAAGAAACTACCGAACGAAAATGTCTGAAATTTACATGTAAGATCCAATCTGATTATAAAAAGGTCTGTTACATAAAAAAGAAAAAATTATTTTTTAAAAAAACGGATTTTTTTTTCGCAACTAAAAATACCGAAAAATGACTAAAGATTCTCTATGGGGATTTCACTGCCCTCGAACAGGCACCGTATGTGCAGGCAATTCGCCAACATTTGGCGAACTGCCTGCTCTGTGAATAGCCGAATGGCCAGGAAAGGTAACCGTACGCTGAATTTCAGTGTTCGGTTACCTTTCGGCCCCAATTCGGATCTCTTTGAATAACCCTGTTAATCTGTTGGCAATGGAGCATTCCAGCTGCATGTAAAGTGTCTGTCGCACGATGCCTTCTACTGATTTACTGTAATTGCTTTTTTATAATAAGTTTTGGGAGAATTAAAGATTTAAAATCCTGTATATTTTGAATAACACCTTCAGAATGAGAATACTTACATAAAGCTCAATTTAAATAAACTAATGCTTGTAATAAAGTAGAATCATTAAAAATATGTCTAAACAATCATTTATTCCAGATTCCTTATGGAGTTTCTTGTTTGATTCTCGTATGTAAACAAAATCATGTTTTTTTTTTTTTTGGGGGGGGGGGTCTTTTTCGTTCAGTTGTTCATGTTTCAAGTACCCGGTGTAATAGACTACAATTTCTATGTGCATCTGTTCTTTACTTACAGAGATTAACCATTCCAAGCTCTTGTCCCAGAAGTTTTGCTGTACTGATGCGCCAATGTTGGGAAGCCGATGCCAAGGTAATTTCTTGGGTTCTGTGGAGCCCACAATACACTCTGTGGTGTTCATTTTATTTTATAAAACAGGATTTTACTCAGGACAAAATGCAAAACAGAGATTGCTTGCAACTGTGTGTGTGTGTGTGTGTGTGTGTGTGTGTGTGTGTGTGTACTCAAGGACTTCTCTAAAATCCAAAATTTATTTGCCACGGTCTTAGCTACCCAATAGGATACGAGTGCCCGGCCTCTCACCATTTTATATATACACTATATTGCCAAAAGTATTCGCTCACCTGCCTTGACTCGCATATGGATGGATGAGCGAATACTTTTGGCAATATAGTGTATATTACAAGCTTTCTGCACAGTATATTTCACTAGTGCCAAATTACAATGACCCAAGTATAAAACCTCTGATTCTAGCCACATCTTACTTTAATAAAAACACCTCCAGAATAGAATGGCTTCAAATAATTTGCTACTTAAACTGTTAAAATTTGTATGCTTTCTTTTTATATTTTTGTCTAGCTTGTCGTGGTCATCGAATTATTTAACTCTTCTAACGCTGTTGTACTTTAGTTAAAGCAAAACTAATGATGAAAGACAGCAACCAGGCCGCCTCTTATTGCTTTTATCTGTACAGGTTGAGTATCCATTATCCAAAATGTCAAAATCCGAAACCTTTTGGTGCCGACATGACCCCTAAGTGTAGAAAATTCCACAACTGACCTTGTGTGATGGGTGACAAAATTGTTAAAAAAAAAAAATATTGTATAAAATGACCTTCGTGTAAGGAGTGTATATATAACATAAACTAATTTCGTGCTTAGACACTGGTCCCATCCCCAGTATATCTCATTATATGCAACTATTCCAATATCAGGTAAAAAAATTCTAACCCCAGGCATTTTCGGGTTAGGGATACTCAATTTGTTCTTAAACAGCTTTTCTGGATTTCTGGCTGTTTCAATCCATCTAGTGCCTTACTGCGCTGGTGTTTGGGGAAACAAAGTCTTGCCTTTTTTGGCATGGCCATCCTTCCTTTCTGACCCTTTAAGTGCTGCATATCTTTGGATGCCTGAAACTATACCATGTCTTATGATAAGATGGAGGTTTAAAGGGCCAAACATGGAGATGCTGTTAGGTAAGGATATTTTTCCATACACCAGATCGCATTTTGCAGGCTGGCAGCTTATCTTTTCATCCATTTCAAAATGTTTATAACTTGTTCAGAAAACCCTGGGTATCCCTTACCCCTGATAATGTCCATGGACTTGCCCATTCTCCCCCCCCATATATGTCCCACTACCCCCCCCCCCCTCCATCCCATATAACCTCCCCATATGCTTTGGCAATGCTAAAATGTATTTGGTCCTGCCAATAATGCTTATTTGAATTGAAAACAATAGGATTAACAAATTATAGGGGTTATTCAGAAAGAGCCAAACTGGCCCCAAGATTCCAATGATCGGTGAATTTCCCCATAAGATGCAATTTCATGGCCATTCGGCTAGTGAAAACCTGGCAATTCACCAAATATTGGCGAATTGCCAGCGACATAAGGATGATCTTTGGCAGCAGTGAAATCCCCATAGAGAAGCAATGGGTAATCCATTAAGAGAACACCGAACAGCAGAGAAATGTCAGGGAAATGCCCTGCTGTTCAGTGGTTTCATTCGACAGGTTTAATCAGGCGAATCCAATAGGTTTCAATGTTACAAATATTCCTGTTTTCATTCAATATCTGTTAACCGTTTATTCTTTTAATTAGCAGCAAAAAGTCTTTTTTTTCTGTAACAGACGTTTTTATTATTATTCATAGGACCTTATCTGTTAATTCCAGACATTCTCATCCAGTAGTTTTTTTGCAAACCGCGTTAAAAATTTTAAAAGTTGCAGTCATTTTGTGTTTTGTGTTACCCCGTTCGTTGGCTTTTTATGGCGGCTGGTCAGCGCTGTTTTCGGCGTATCGTCGGCTTCTCTTTGGAAGCGGTCAGCTGGTTTTCGGCGGCTTATCGGATCCGATAATTCCGGCAGTTTTGCAGCGTTTTTTTATTTTCGATTTGGATTTTCCCTGCATTTCGGGGACCCTACGATGAATGCTGAATTCACCGCAGGGTCGGGGAATTTGATTCCTCGAAGTGCGGGGAACGAAAGATCACCGAAATTTTGGAATTTCAGTGCTCCTTGAATAACCCCTTAAGTCTTCCTAAAATCCCCAGTGTATTTTTCATCAGATAGGGTGAAATACAATAATTTTAATACTTCAGGTAACACAGAATTCACAGTAGTAGAGAACGTGACCCCTTTTGGACAAGATACAATTTTGCCCTATGCATTGTTCTGGAAACAAAATCTCTAGTGCATACATTGAATTTATAACGGACAATGTGTTTTGATGTGCTTTATTCTTCCGCCTACATTGACTATATAAAAACATTGCTCTCAATTATATTGTCATAGGAACGAGCTGTTTATTATTTCCATTTTTTTTAGCTTATTTGTATTTTTTTTTTTTTTTTTTGCAGGAAAGGCCTTCATTCAAACAGATTATTTCAAATCTGGAATCCATGTCAAATGACAGCAAACTACCAGACCAGTGTAATTCATTTTTGCATAATAAAGCTGAGTGGCGGTAAGTGAAGGCATTTGCAGCTCTGTATTAACAGACATATATATATATATATATATATCTATTGTCCTTTGCTGCCATACAACCCCATTTCTCTCGTTTTCAAGTATGTCCTGGGTGGCAAGTATGTACCGTTAGGTGTCTTGCCCAAGGACACTTAATGGAGAGGTGCTCTTGCTGGGATTCAAACCTGTGTCTCCATAGTCATAAAGCAGTGATGTTGCCTCTACTCCACCCAGCTGGTGGATAGTAGTCTTACGTATATGTGATTTTTCTTAGACATGTAGGCCATTTTAAACACTTCTTCAGATTTCTCCGTCAACAAGTGTCTATATTTTCTTTAATATACATTTTTTTATTGTATGTCCTTGCTTGGTTTTATACACTAGTATAATAGATGATCCCATTATAATTGCATGCAGCAAATTGACATTTGAGACAGATAGCTCAGGTCAAGTACCAGCAAATGTGTCAACCATGTAGCCTCGCTTTAACCTCCCTGGCGGTCTAATTTTTTCAAAATTTCGTGTCTAAAAGCGTCTCAATTTTTTTTTTTTAAAGGAAACGTGTTTTTGTACATAGTTAGCCTGCAATAATTAGGAATGACGCACTGAAATCCGTGCAATCGAGTCCTTACTGGTAAAATCCTTTATAAATAAATAAATAATCTATAAAAAAAATAGCAAATACAAGGAGTCCGATTTTAAAGTTTGAAACACGAGATAATAATTATCCAAAATAATGCAAATAAATGATATTCAATAAAATACAACAAAAAACACTGAAATCTGTCTGAAAACAATGGTGAGACGATGTATGGTCTGTTTTTTTATCCTGTAGTGCCACCTAGTGGCCGTTCATAAACCTTGCACTTTGGATTATACAGTGTAAAATGTTTTTTTTTTAAGTTTGCTGCTGGTCCCGCCCCCTGCATCGTGTGACTCGCAGGGAGCCTTACCAGGAAGCAGCTCGCCGCGATCACACTGCGGGGGACAGCGAGGGAGCCAGGATGCGGTGAGTATGCATCCAGCCCGAGTGTGGCTCGGGGTTACCGTTCGCAGTAGTGAAATTTAACCCTGAGTCGCACTCGGGAATACCGCCAGGGAGGTTAAAATGCCGGTCCCGTTTGAACAGGACATGTCATTTTGACCCATGCGGCCTGAAAATGTGTGCCTTAAGTCCTGTTGTAGGGTTTAAAACCCAATTAAATACTCCCTTTGGTTGATACACAACCAGACGTTTGGCAACTCGACTGACCAGCTCATGCACTGATTGGCTGTGTGCAAGATTAAGTGTGTTCCCAACCCTTTTGCCATTTTAAAATACAAAATTACATGCACTTTTAAAGTAGTCCATTTTATTTTGCTACATATATCGTATTAAATTTCTCAATGTTTTTTCTCGCCTTCTAGTTTTGCTCTAGCCCTGTGCTTTGTTTGGCATGGTGTAACTTTTTCACCCAGAAAATTTGGTGTCTTCAATACATGATGCTTTTCAGATAGACGGCAGATGCAGGATCAATATGCTGTGGTTGTTTCTTATTCCGTCTATTGTATGGGTATCCTAGTAATGCCATTTCAATGAAATTACTTTACACTACATTTTGAAAGATGGGGGGACCCCAAAAAATGCCAACACTGCCTAAAGGCGCTGAACAGTGTCAAGAAATAATAATTTAAGAAAAAATGCATCTATATTATGAGCACTCTTGTAATAATCAAATTTGGGAAAAGTGCTCATTTTTTTGCACCTTGATTTACAGCATTTTGGTAACTGGTCCAGCAGTTATTATGAGCAGTTTCCTGGTGCAACCGCACCAATCAGGTTCTGAATTTGTGACACATTTCTTCGATATACCTGGAATTTCTTTTTCCTTCTGTTGTATTTATTGTACATTTCCAGTCTTAAGTCGCATGATCCTCTGAGGTGTCCTATCCGCACATACTGCTAAAAATATCTTAAATTACTCTGCCACTAAACCCAGTTATTCCAGGAATAATGGCATAAACTGAGGGGACGAAAATGGGGGTCACGGAATAAGAACCTCAGCCACTTCATGTTTCTGCAGACCTATAGGTATTTACAATAAATGACCATCCAGATAGGGTCATTCTCTTTTGCAGGCCTGTTCAAATCACTTTAAAGGATACTATGGGGGTAAAACGGTAGGGGAGAGGAGACTGAAGGGTTAATCATAAACTACAGTGTGTCACTCGACCGCAGGGTGATTCAATGTTCCATCCAATCTGGTGACTCAATGCCGGAATGCACAGAGAATCATTGGTGGGGCCTGGTTCCCAAATGTCCCCAGAATCTGAGTTCAGCACTCAAGTTTTGGGCAGGACTAATCCCCTGTGCTTAGAGGGCTAGATTAGCCCTCCAAGCACCCCTCTTTTGGAGTGGGGAGCAGGGTTTTCAGAGCAGTATGACCACTCAGTTGCGATTGAGTGATCACACTGCGGTGGACTGTCCCATTTTAAGGGTTATATGATGAATACACTGTCAAAATCTGAATTTAAAACTAAAAACTGTCCAAAATATTATGTTGGGCTACAACAAATGCCTCCTCTCAACCGGAGTAACTTTAATTCACCAACTGTTCGACATTTGGATATACAGTTGTTACCATAGCACAAAGCTATATGAGGAGTCAGGTGTAAATTCGATAATAAATCACAAAGCTGACATAATTCCATCTCTTTGCTTTTTTTTTTTTACCTTTTTTTTACTTTGTAAGCCACATGCTTTTATTATATAATTTTATCTCCTTTTAATATAATGTTGTGTAGCAATTCAGTTTTACTTCGCAGTACATGTAGCAAAGCCTCTCGGAGGTTGTGCTTTGTAATCCTTGGCCATCTGCTCACATTCACACTTGGGAAAAGGTTTCGAAAACAAATCGGAATCATCAGGAGGATTGCTACGAGAACTTTCCCACTGATGTCTATATTAAGAAACCTTGGTCTTTGTCCAGGGAAAAAGTGTAACATGGAAACTAAAATATTCTAATCTTCTAGTGATAGGCGAGGAAAGAAGAAAAAAAATCTGCTGATAATGAAGGAGATACAAGTAGGATTGACAGATGGGAACCAGAGCACACAATGGCAAAATACTGTTTGTTTTGTTGCGAAATGAAATCGATAGCTTGGACATGATATAATGTAAATGGAAAGTGACTGCGAGATAGCTGACAGCCAGATCACATGCAGGAGTATAAATAGCATGATTTAACGTTGACACTATTCCTTCTTTGAATCAACAGTAAGGATTTGAAGTTGCAAAGCCGGCGTGTGACTGTCTATGTGTCTGCAGTAATATATTGTATATTGCTCCACCTACTGTCAGAGAATGCACCGTGCAATATAGGGCAACCTAATGTTACTGTGAAAAGGTCTGAAAATACACTGTAAAAAATGTCTATACTGATGCCGTTCTTTCCCAATCAAGTATTTAAAATGTTGTAGACTCACCACAAAACTAGGGCTCTATTACATTCCTTGCGCAAAAAAGGTTGCGCAGCGCAATTTTTCTGCGCGCCGCGTTAAACGTTACCAGCGTTAATTTACGCGCGTTATTAAAATCCAAGCCCTTTTTTTCATCCGTTCGAAAATATCGCGTGTAAAAAATATGCGCGAAAACACACGCGCCTTAACGTTGCGAGCAGAAATCGATTGGCAATCAGAATTAAGAACCACAATTGTCTCCCGTTCAGTTTTTGCGCCTGTCAAAATCAATCTGAGTATATATGCTGCTGCAATAATAAAAACACGCACAACCTCCTCAATTTTATTGTTTGGGTATGTGTAGAATGTGTAACTATACTGTGCTGTATTTATTTTTTTTCGTGCTGGTGTATTTGGTTTCGGCCAGGACGTTCAGATTTCCCGTTACCACCAGCTTTTAAAAGACGTTAAAATTATGCGCGCAAACGTCGTTCGTTAAAATTTGCGCATCAATTGTAATACCATCTGCATACCAGCGCACGAACGCATTTGCAATCACAATGTTAAGTATGGGATGCGCGCCACGAACTTGCGCTCGCGTAGGGTCACTCGCGTTAGACATTAATGAGCGAACGTCATAATACGACGTTCAGCACGAAGGTTTTTTTTTCACCTCGCGTTAATGCGTTTTTGCGCACGCGCAAAATTGTACGCAAAGAGTGTAATAGAGCCCCTAGAGTTGAAAACGCATAAAGGGGGGGGGGGGACGACGACACAAAATTTACTTGGTTTAGCTGCATCACATTAGAACTAGAGAGCGTTTACAGGCAATGTGGCTGAAGGAATGTGAAAGATCAAATATGTTGCAGTTTAGTGAGACTAACTTGTTACAATTATTGTGTCATCAGAAATACTGTTTTATACCTCGCTTTGATTAATTTTTAATCTGATCATTGGGCTGTTCTTTTTTCATAAAGACTCAAAAATGAAATTTCAAATGGACTCTGGGAAGTCCGAGAACTTGTTGGTAGTAATACGATGCATCCTATGTATTAAAAATCAGGGAGAACTCTGACTCTCACAGGATTTGACTGATATATGTTCCCTCTAGAGCAGGGCTGTCAAACTCTGGCCCTCTAGATCTTGCTGAACTACAATTCCCATGACCCTCTGGCTATCTGTTGCATTCATTGTGTTCTGGGAATTGTAGGCCATCAACATCTGGGGGGGCTGGAGTTTGACAGCCCTGGTCTAGACTTAATTTATATCCTTAACTTTCATTGGGGAATTGAAAATTGTGACCTTAACTCACCAGGCATTATGTTGAAACAGATGGCTTACAAAGGTAGAAAAAAATAATGTATGGGTTACTTTATTTGCTACTGTATCCTAGAGAAAAAAAACACAAACCAAAAACCTAGACTTTATTTTCTGAAAAAATGCAAGTGATGGGGATCATAATTTTCAAAAAATGTTGCGACAATAAACCCCCCCCCCCCCCCGCCAGTTTGATTTTAAAGTCAAGTCCTATAGTGTCGTCCCTCATCTCAACAGGGGTGTTGAAGGGCTGGTTCAGCCCTCTGAGTGTGGGTTCTCCCCCTCCAAAGTTAGCGTTTGGCCCTTGCTGGGCTGAATACCAGGAAAGATTAGTAGTTCATTCTTGGTTTTGCCAGCAAACGGTTCACATATTGAGCTCATATATTGAGGGTCATTGGGTTGGCCGGGAGATGGAACCCCTTTTCGCCCTGAAGGCTTCAACGGAAGTCACAACCTCTGGTGCTTGATTAAGGGTAGGTTAATAGATTGGTGCCCTGGAATATGCTTTTAAAGCTGGTATGAAAGATTTTCTGGCCTGTATGTATGTAATTGCGCAATTGTATGTAATTGCGTTTCCACCGTATTTGTTGGCAAAGTGCATCTCTTCATGAACACACACAACCCAATGTAAAGCCGCGTAAGTGTGATAATACTTCATGTTGGTTCAACAATCAAGACAGTAGCTTCAGAATGTCTCTGCCCAAACAAGATGTGGACCCAAAACCTGCAGAGCTATATTGGGTCAAAGAGGAGCTGGAGCATTACAACAAGAATAGGTGGCCAAAATCTGAAGTATGTCCTAATGCAATTTAGTCACAACATAGAAAATGCGATGTTTTTAGCAATGTTCAGACGTTTCCTGAGGCAAAATTGGTCACTACCCAGTACTTGAAGGTTGTTTGAGGATCTGGACATGGGACATTGAGGAGAGATTTCCGAAGAACGCTTTTAGATCAGAAGAGTGCACACAACGTTCCAGCAACAGGAAGAATCCAATGCCAGGACTCCATGGAGGCTTCTCCTGCTTGGGCACATGATCGGCAGGATCTTGCCTCCTGTAAGATGCTGCTGGTCGGCGGAGTGATTGTGGAGGGAGTCTGGGGGCTTTTTTCCCCCAGTCTCCCTCTGCTCCCAGTGGCCAGAAGCAGCAGATCGGGCCGTTGTTCTCACCGCAGGATGAGAGGTGAGAATTAGTTTTTTCGGGGTTTTCAGCTGCTGCCAACTGATTCTGCAGCAGCTCAGCGCTAGTGTCAACTTTTTAGTTGGTGACAGTTCTTAGGATCACATGGTCCTAACGCTAGTTAATCTCTTCTTACACTTTGCGCTCCCCATAATACGTATATAGGGAGCGCAAACCGCTAATACCAATTCGCTAACGGGTTTTTCAACCCGTTGACGAATCGGAGGTGATCTGTGGAGAGCGCCATCACCTCCTTTTAAGTTAGCGCTAGCACTAGTGTTAGTTTGAAGGAGGTGATAGAGCCCATGGTGTGCACTCTTCTGATCTAAATGGTTCTTCTAAAATCTATCCTCACTGTCCCATATCCAGGTCCTCAGGCGACCAACCTGCTTTCTGTTACCATGCATAAAAATGCACAGGCTGTTCATAAAACCTGGTATATAAGTGCAGAAAAGGTCTGCTTTGTTTGAAATACATTAGTTATGACATGTTTAATATCCATTTTATTATTTCTATTTTATCTTCTAGTCAGTATACACAAACGTAGCTCCTTAAAATCGGAAACGGGGGGAAAAAAAACAAATTATCAATATTTTTACAAGTGATTTCACGATTTTTCAGTGTTAATGTATGTTCAGTAGGAAAGGCGGAATAGAAACGATCTTTCTCCTTTTTACCTTTTAGTTTGCATTTTGTAAGCATTGTTTAATGAGAATTCACCAGTGTCTCGGGTTTCGCTTTTGGCCGAGATCAAAACCATTTCTAATGTTCTCCACTTCTGTAGATAAATTCCTGTCTTAAGTGATAGGTGGCCATCCGTCTGGTTTTGTCATGTTGACAGCGGAGAGGCATTTGCCAAAAAAAAAAAGTAGGTTTGCTCTGAGCTCATAAAAGGTCAAAAGAACAGTATGTAGACTTGAAACGCGAAATGCGAAATCTTTGTATAAAAAAAAATCTCATCTTATTTGATCAATTTGCTCAGATCCGTATTTCTGGAACAATTCCCATTGCTGGCCGCCTACCGCTTACCAGTGGGGTATATTTTAATTCTTACCGGTAACCCAATCTATTTCTGCATTGCCTGGAAAAAAATATGTGGGTCTTTGTAAAGGTATTTTTCCTTTTGTTGCAGCATTGAATAAGTTGCCATGTGGTCGCACACGCTTCTGTCCCCATTTCATGTTAAACAAGTGAAATGAAATAGGTCATTTTGTGTACAGTGCGTGTCCATATATAGTTATCTTCACTTCTTCCCAATAAAAGAACGGCTTCAAAATGGGCTTCATGGAAGTCCTATGGAGTGGCGTTAACACCTCTGCAAGACAGAACCAACCCACATACACGCATTTCATGTGACAAGCAGGTCTATACGTTCTTATGTGTCTGTGTTCATATTATTTGTAGAGAAGTAACGCGACTGTAAAAAAAATAATCTACAATAATGGGGGTTACATTTCCCTGGAAGGACACACTGTATATTATCTTTTCTCAATTAACCTAAAATGATCCCTGTTACATTTATCACACTTAGACTGAGCGTCCACTGGCACCATAATCAGGCCACCGATTTGGTTACCGATTACGGACAATGCCATGGGCCGATCAGGGTCGTCCACTAAAAGCATCTGTGGATGACCCAGATTGGCCGCTGGACAGGCCGCCGGGTTTGAAAAGAAAAAAAAAAAAACCCCACTGCAGGGCCAGGCCGCTCCCACTCCGGGAACTGTCTTTGATACTGAAAGAGCATCAGGGACAGCCCCGGTCCAGCGCAGCCGGCTCCAAGTGTAAAAAATAATAAAAGCCAGCCTGCAGGGAGGGATTAACCCCCCCCCCCTTGTCCCTACTGCTGAAATAGGTGCAGCACCAGAGAGAGCAAACACTGCAGACGGCTCAAAAGAAAACAAAAACGACTGGGGATGAAGCTTTTAAAGTCCTTTTTTTTAAAAAAAAACACCAATTGGAACCCTACCGCGGCTCTAACTTATTGCAGATCGTCCCGGCATCGTCCGGCGGAATCAAATAAAATTGTTTGGATCGCACATCTGTTGCAATCTCCTGAAGTCGTCAGTAGGTGGTCGGATGCGGTGGAGAGGGCTGATTCACCTGCATGTTGTAGGATCAGTCGAACGACTTCAGACAGGATCTGATGATCGCACCATCACACAAATACGGTGCCAGTGGACAGCCAGCCTTATGTAACTTTTCAAGTGCGGAATTCTCACACGTGCAAATAATGTGGACCTTAATGCACTAGAAACAAATATTTCTAACCTAGAATACAGGGTTTTTCACAGGCAATTCACAGAATTCTTTGAATGCAATAGATGGCCAGAGAATCATGGGAGTTGTTTAGAAACATCTGGGGGGTGAGGACAGCGCTTGAAATAAATGATTTAAAAGTAGCATGAACAAGAAGTGATACTTATGAAGCGCCAACAAATTCCATAGCACTGTACAATGGGTGAGACATATCACATAAAAAATACAAGTTAGACCTACGGAAAACAATGGGAGAGTGGTCCCTGCTCAAGAGGTTACAATCTAAGGCCCCGTTCACACTGTGCGATTTTCATATTCGCGACATAGTGCGATAATGTCGCGCAACATCGCTGTTTTGTGCTTTTTTTTTTTTCTCTCTCCAAACCACCACCACCAATACAAATCGCAGATAGCAAATCGCAAAAAAGGGTAATGTACCAGCGACCTGCTTCTGCGACGCGCGACAAGATGTGAACAGCTCCATTGAAATGCATTGGAGAAGCTATACAGCGCGACGTTGCGCGGATTTTGCTGCAACGTCGCGGCAAAATCTGCGCAATAAATCGCACAGTGTGAACGGGGCCTAAGAGAAGGGTGACCTACTTAGGTGAGCGTGAATAAATGAAAGTTTAAGAAGTACAATGTAACTAATTCAAAAGGAGAGTGAAAAATCTGTGCAAACACAAAAATGGATTTACAAATGGTATCTCGTTGTACTGTACATTATTTGCCAAATGTTTTAACTTTGAAAGTAGTAAAAAAATAAATAAATTGAAAATGCAGGCAACTTAATTCTAGTAGATGGGATTAATTTAGAGGTGAGGTTTACTACTTCCAAGTGAATTGGGAGATCCTAGAGAATTCTTCTAGTATTTGGAGATAAGGGAACCAGTGGAAATCCTAGCGTGTGTGTGTTTCCGAGAGCATCGCCTTCTCATTTAAATGACAAACCTAGTTTAATTGTTTAATGTCTGTAATTTAAAACCATGATTTTTCTCTTTCCAGATGTGAAATTGAAGAAACCTTGGAAAGACTGAAAAAACTGGAACGAGATCTAAGCTTTAAAGAGCAGGAGTTAAAGGAGCGCGAGAAGCGTTTGAAAATCTGGGAGAAAAAGCTCACGGAACAATCCCATACACCTGTGAGTACACTCCTCTTACATGTATTTATTTAACGGACTCTGGGGAAGAGATAGACGTGCGTAAATTCTAGTCTTTCTATATATCGTGGCTACATTGCTGCAAGAAAAGTGTCAAATTTACAACATTTTTATTTCCCTCGATTTTAGTTATTATTATTCATTTATATAGCGACAGCATATTCCGCAGCGCTGAGCAATGGGCACGATTATAGATAGGGTTACAATACATTGAACAACATTTGACAAACCAGTACAGGAGGAAACGAGGGCCCTATTCCTGTGGGAATTTACAATCTAGAAGGTTCGGGGTGGAAACCGAAGGAGAGGACGATAGTAGTCACGATTTGTCAACCATTAAGTATAGGAACTCATATAAGCTGATGTGCGTGCTCCTGTACATGATGGCCAAAATAGTGTCACAGGGACAACTCCTCACCCCAGCACACAACAAAGCCAAGGGTTTCTAACTAGGAAACCTATGAAATCGCATTCCTTAGTAAAATTACATCTCAGCAAATGAGTTTCCTCTAGGGAGCACGCTCATTATTTTGGTGTAGTGTGAGCCGGTGTGCCAGAATTGACCAGAGGAGAGAGGGCTCTTCTCTCATCGGTCAGTTTTGTAGAGGTAGTCACACTACCACCTCGTTAGGCAGCTTCAGGTTGATAGTGGGACACATCACTCCCATATCGGCGCATAGTGAATCCTGATCATAATATCCAAAAGATGGATACACTGTAGACCTCTAAACCAAATTGTTAGTCACACGGCTTGGGTTGATTTGGTAAAATACTCAGGGCACTATTCCCTTGTTGGTGCAAAATGGGGACACTAACTGGGAAAACCTGCGCACACAGGTTTCCCCATAGCCTCTCCATTTTTATCACCATATTCCAGGGCAGGTGTTAATTCAGCAGCTTGCCCCAGAATGCAGCGCTACCTTCTGGGATATTCCCGCTGCAAGTATCACCTCCGCTGTTGGGCTGTTAGCCTTGTGCGATCTTGCGAGGCGGAGGGAGACTGGGGGCTATTTGTTCCCAGTCTCACTCTGCTCCCGGTGCCCAGATGCAGCGGATCAGGTCACTGTTCTCACTGCAGGATAAGAGGTGAGTATCTAATTTATTGGAGGGTGGAGGTTTAGCTGGTGCTGATGCTGCAAAAGCAGTATCAACCCCAGCTTTTGGGTGCCGGTAAAATAATCTGATAACCCATCGGTGCGATAATTAGCGCTTGGACTTTGAGATACCTTACTTATCCGAACACTAATTACTGATTGCGCTCCCCATGTTAACGGTTTAGCATTAGGAAGGTAATATGGGGGGCATGGGTTAAAGTCCCTTAGCCTGACGTTAACACTTACTCACCCGAACGCTACAGTTGGCGTTAACCCTAGGGGCCCTATTCCCTAGTTTTTTCGGTAGGTTTTAGTACAGGACAGATCAAAACCGATTCCATCTTACTATACAGTTGTGGCTGTTTTTACACGTATTAATCATACAATGAATACCTTTGTGTTTGCTCACACTCTTAAATCACATGATTTTGTTCATCTTGAAATCACTTACATGATACACAGCAAGTTCATAGCTTGATACCATGTGATGCACAATTACTGGCCGCTCATTCTTGATCGATGGCTTCACTAATACATTTTGCTGTCGTTAATCTCACTTGAATGCAAAGCATTCTAGTTTGCATGCATATACTGTATATAAAAACAAAAGCCCTTGAATACAGAATGAGAGAGGTACATACACAATGCTTTTCAGGGCCTTTTTGTATGTTTGACTTTGGGGGGTTATGCCCTAACTCGTAATAGTGTGAATCGTCGATACAGAGCTAGCGCTGCCTCTCCGAGGGATTTATTTTTGGTATTATTAATGCATATACTAAATACTGTTTCCTCGTATTTGTTTTAATTTTTGAAGCCTTTTGTTCTCCAATTATCCGTTTGTTGGGGAGGAGGAAATAAACATGGTCATTTTGATAATTTAGTAAAATGGGCTGCTGGAGGAGGAGCATGGGCTGCTGGAGGAGGAGCTGGGCTGCTCTGGTCACAGTAGATTAAAGATGGCACCAACGGCCCGTAACACATTCTGTGTCTCTGTTGTGCTACAGTAATTTCAATTGTACCTGCCCACTCTGGTCTCCCTGGTCTGAGTCAGGTAACACAGTTGGGGGACACATGGCTTAAAAGTAAACATTGAGCAGTAAGCACGCTTACTTTTCTTTCTGCTCAAATTATGGTTTTCTAGAGCAGACAATCACTGTCGAATGGCATTTAGCTGTGACGTGGGACCCAACAAGTCAATTGGCACCATGAAAAGAGCAGAGGACTGTTTTGGGGGGGGGGGGTACACGTATAGAAGTGATCCACTCTTAAAGGAGCCCTACCTGTTTTGGGCATGAGAGGTTCAATTTGTTTTTGTCCCTCAATTGTAATAGAGACCTGTGTGTTTTGTTTTTTTTTACTCTCTCTTCCCCCCCCCTCCCCTTTTTGAAGAACTGTACAGCAAAGCGTTTGCTTTACCTAGTTATCATGTTAAATTATTGGAAATAATAGAGTAATGCCTCATAGCATCCAAAAGATAGTCTCAAATTATATTTTAAAGGAAAGGACTTTCTCTTACAATAGCCTACCTGTGACATTTGTCTGTTTATATTTTCATTTCTTCATTGTTCTATAATCTCGTATTAACAGTAACAGTGCAGATTCGTCCGTAATGAGAAAGATTTGGGTTTGTTTTACACCGAGGTGACAGTCCTTCATTTTATTCTAGGAAACCTTCAACGCGCTGCTTATACGACACTTTGCTGACATCAATTTAAAAGGGTTTAGCAATTTTGTTCTGCATGAGTTGAAGACTAAATTATTTTTTGCAAAATAAACACATACTGCACATACAAGAAGAAAAAAACCTTTTCTTTAACATTTCTGGTATACGTTCTTGTAGATAATTGTTTTGTTTGTCATCGTGGTCTCTGGTATAGGCTTGTGCGTCTTTACTTCAGTCATGTATGTAAGACGCACATTTTCAAGGTTTTATAATTTTAGATGAAAGGTTGCATTTACTGTTGTGGATCATAACCGGCTTAATGTAAATAAGGTGTGTATTCTCTGATGTGGTAAAGCATCGTGGTGACTAGGGAATAAAGAATAGGTGTTATGTTCTTTGGATCAGTCCTGTATGGTGTAGGTATTTATTTTTGGTTTTATATTGCTTTTTCACTAGAGTGCCAAGAGCAACAGTAACGAATTGTAAAATGTGATGCCTGGTCCAGTGATGTTATTTTGACCCCAAAATCCCATGGAAGCCTATGTTTTCACTCCACCAATTGGGGGCAAATGTATTACTTTCATATATATTTGTGTGTGTACTTCATGCTTTTATTCCTTGATAAAGGCTCTTAGGGGCCGAAACGTCCGATTTATTATTATTATTATTTTTTATTTATTTTTATTCTTTTATTAATGTATACCCAATAAATAAATTTTTTATCTTTAGTCCCAGAGTGCTTCCTTTGCTGTTTTGAGGTGTAGTCACTGGTGTTTTATGCTTTTGTTTCCCATATTACTAAGGCCCTTTATTAAATACGTAAACGAAAATCATCCTTAATGATTTCTTTTAATGATGATAATTAAGAACGCTTTTTTTTTTTTTTACACTAGATATAAAATGGATAAATACAGAAATATAAATTTTCATTGTGTACACTTTTCCATCTGCATTTAAATTATGCAATTAACAAGTTCTTGTTTTGATGATTAGTTTTAATATATTTGTGCCATGTTGAGTTTAAAGTCCTCATATAAATTTTCCGTATGCGTAAAATAATATGCTCTTAAAATTGGGTATTGTTTTAATTTTTTATACATCCTAATCTAATTTTTTCTTTATATAAACTGTTGTATAAGCAGGCAGTAATAATTTCAATTAGAGTATCACTTTAAGTAAATTAAGGCTATAACGTAACAACGGTGTTAAAATATATATAACTTAATTTTTTTTAATTATACACATTAAATGTCATTTGATCAAGTGACCACAGCACAAATAGGAAAAAACATTATTTTTTCTTTTTGTTTTTTTCCATTTTTTTTTTTTTTTTGAAAAAGAGCCAACCTTATCAAAGTAATACAAATAATATACAGGCTGGTTTGGACTTTTTTTATGTTTTTTTTTACAGTGCAAGCCGAGTCGATCAAGTGTGACATTTATTGGGATATTATCACTCTGTAATGTTCTGCCAAGAGAAAGGATCTCTAACTTTTACAAGAGAAGTACAAATTAATTGGCTGACCTGCAGGCAGTTGATGGTGATGTTTTGACCTCTGTATAAGCGTCTCTAGATCCTTGAAAGAAGGCAAGTCACATTGTGTTCTCGCTGGAGAGAATAAATAGGGATGTACTTACAAAAAGCAAGAACATAGCACATGGTGCAATTGTTGAGTGTTCAGACACGGAATGGATTCCAATTAGACCATGCGCTAACTTTTTTTGGAAATATAACATCAACTGGAAGAATAAGAAAAAATAGAATAAACGTAGTGCAGGAAAACAAATGGTGTATTAATCCGAGTGGAAATATTAACTTCTACCAATTACATAATCTCTGTTTAAGTGTTTTTTTAAGTGCCTGATTGATTGGTTTCAAATGTAACAACTTAGAATCTATATTGTATTGTGATTTTCTTCATGACTGCAATGTTTAGCCAATAATTATATTTCTGGAGTGAGGTTCTTTCATTTAGATGGGAATACCCAGAAAGGGAGTCAGAGTTATTATCCGGTTCCTGCAGTGAACACGCTCAGAAGGTATAAGAGCGTTGAAATGTGCAGCTCAGGTAGATGTGTGGAACAGATGTCTGTATGTTGGAGGTTTGCTTCCACTGGTATCAGTATCGCTGGCTTCCTCTATGTTGCACACTATTTGTAATGTTCCTTTATAGGTTCCAAGTGGTAGTTGGTCTTCATTTTCAGCTGGTTTTCTGTGTGAGGTTCCTACCCAAATCCTACATTGGTCTTCCAGCAGAACACCCCATTTTAACGGGAATGCACGGGATCAGTCCAAAATTCCAGGACCAGAACCAGCCCATAATTTGTCCATCCCTTCTCTGTCCCAGAACCATGCCAGGGGACCCACAGTCTCCTTCCAGACCCACCCGACTGGTAGCCCTGACGTTGCAGAGGGATTCCCCAGTGAAGCAGTTTCCCCACACACACCAGCAGTGAGACTTGATCCTTTGTAAAAGCAGGAATGAATGACTCTATTTACAGGGTCTACAGTTACAAAAGAGGGGGAATGGTATAGGAAAAACACGCCCCAGCATTTCCATGCTGCAGAGCCTCCCAATAGCCTCCCCCACACACGCCCTGGTAAAACCAATGCTAAAGCAAGAGGGCAGGGAGAACCAGAATAAGTCAGTTCCTGGGGGGGGGGGGTTAAACCAACACCAACAACCCCAGGAACATGTTCAAACGGTCCACGAACAGTCTCTTCCATAAATTAATCACCCGTAGTCTGCAGGCACCAGGCTGGGATCCTCTCCTCTCCAGAGGGCACAAAGTCCATATGTAGTGCGAGCAATGCTGTGAGTGCCTGCGCCAGCCAGTCTCGGACACTTGGAACCCAAATCTTTCAAAAGGTGGCGGAGGCTTCCGTCACACCCATGTTGGACTCCAACCTTAAATTCTCACAATTAATCAAACCTGTTTTATTTTAAAAAAACATATTATTGGTAAAAGATGTCACATTTTTTTGTCCATTTTATAGCTGGCATCGGGACACGGCCTCATAGGATCTACTATTTAGGTCTTTCATGTGTGTGTTTTTATGGTTCCACTTCATCCTCATAAACCCCTCCTTAGTTAAGATTTTATTACCCATTTTTATTTGGAGAATACGAATTGATTTTTTTAAAAAAACATTATATTGTTCTGTATGTATGAGGTGTCCCACTCGTTTGCTTTTCTCACTGTGTGCAGATGACACATGAGACACGTTGTCCGCCTGATTCACCTTTGCAATGCTCCAGCATCGATTTCCTTCTTCACCCCCAGCTGATCAGAGTGTCTGGCCGTTCCAGCAGAATTCCCTTAGGACTGAGACATCATGACATCAGCAAAAAACCCTCTGCTCCAGTAGAGTGTGTGTGTGTGTGTGTGTGTGTGTGTGTGTGTGTGTGTGTGTGTGTGTGTGTGTGTGTCCTTGTTTTTCCTCTTATGTAGGTCCTATAAAGCAATGCCAAACATAACTATGTCCAGCTGGGTGGAGTAGAGGTACCATCACTGCTCTGACTGTGGAGACACAGGTTCGAATCCTGGCAAGAGCACCTCTCCAGTAAGGTGTCTTGCCAAAGGACACTAACGGTACATACTCTCCACCCAGGACATACTTGAAAACTAGAGAAGTCTCAATGTATCCTTCCTGGTAAAATACTTTCTCCAAAAATTATTTCTTTGTTACAATTTAAAAAATTAAATCTTAAAGCATTCGCATTGTCTGCTTTTCACTTAGAATGTGAACAATGCTCCTGCCGTAACTATCTTTACCATTTCCCACACTAGCAGTATGTTGAGCAGAGATGACTAGGCGTGCACGCTGTCAACTAAAACACAGATGCTGCTGAATTTCCCTTTTGCAGAGCAGTGCCAGGTCACTCTAATGTGACCTCCGTTTCTCATACATCCTTTGCCTAATTTACTTACCCTCCAAATCCCATGGCAACCAGCGTCTTCTGTCCAAACAAGGAAATCTGAGCCCCAACTGGAAAAAATTCAATAAAAAGAAGTTAGTAGTGAGTGACATGTCAACAATTCCCTGTGATGGCACCACTAATAAGAAACCACTGATTTCAAATGCGGGCAATACAGAGTCGTGTGATATGGTCCCATTTCATAATACCAAGATTCTTGTAATATATGAAATAATGTTTGGTATTCATAACCGTTATTGTTATGATCATCTCCTGAACAACACATTACAGAGACAAATGCCGCTGAAGTTTTGGGCACCTGTTTTTTTAGATAATGGAACCCGTGAAGTGCCGAGGAGAGCTACAAAGCTAATAAAGAGAATGTAAGTTTTTCTTATGAAGAGAGACCAAAAAATGCGCTTGTCTGCGCTTAGAAAGGATCACATCTCCCGGGTCTAGGAGGGGATAGGACAACATTGTTCAAATACGTACAGCGTACATACGCAAGCACTCTCCGGTGACTAGCTCATTAACAGGACTTTAGAAGTATACAGAGACCTACATATGACCCGGTAGGTAAGGGGTCAGCAACCTTGGTTCTCCAGATGTTTTGGAACTACATTTACTCTGATGCTCAGCTACTCATTAGGTTGGTAGAGCCTAATAAGAAATGTAGTTCCAAAATATCTGGAGGGCCAAGGTTGCTGACCCCTGCTGTAGGACATATGGTACCACCGATAAAATGGTCTAAAAGACCTCTGTATAGGGAATTCCCAGAGAGATGGGCGGGAAGACCCATCTCCATTGTCATCATACTCGTGCACAATACAGTGGGCAGGGGAAGCCCAATAGAGAGGACTATGTCAGAAAATATGAAACCACTTGAGCAAATCTAGACACAAAAAATATTGACAAACCTAGATTATTGCATTGTATGCAGTATCACGCTATTAAGGCCCCCCGAGCGAATAGCACTCACAGGATATTTATAATAGGCAGGCACATCAAATATCTGTAGTTACCCCACTCTGACCATTCATGGAAAACTCTGGATACGCCTGGTAATTGAACGTGGATCTCTAGAGCAGCTTTCCTGATGCATTAGAGAGTACAGCTTTGAACCGACAGAAGGTGCAATCACCGTAACAGCCACTCGGTACTAGGTCAGTGAAAGGATTCAAACACTGACTGGTTTTTCCGAAAATTTATTGGCAACAAACGAAAACAACGAAACGCGTTGAATCCTTGATTATTTTTTGTATTCATTTTTTTTGTTGCCAATAAATTTTCGAATTTTCGGAAAAAACAGTCAGTGTTTGAATCCTTCCACTGACCTCTTACCGAGTGGCTGTTACGGTGATTGCCCCTTCTGTCGGTTCAAAGCTGTACCCTCTAATGCATCAGGAAAGCTGCTCTGGAGATCCACGTTCAATTACCCAGCGTATCCAGAGTTTTCCATGAATGGTCAGAGTGGGGTAACTACAGATATTTGATGTGCCTATTATTATAAATATCCTGTGAGTGCTATTCACTCGAGGGGCCTTAATAGATTATTGCATTGTATGCAGTATCACGCTATGTTTGTCAATATTTTTTGTGTCTAGATTTGCTCAAGTTGTTTCATATTTTCTGTCTATTTCAAACGCCAAGAGGAGGAGAGGTTCTTTGAGCAATAAGATACGTATATTTAGTGGTTTTATTGGACCTGTGGAGGGTTGTCGCACTTTGTTTTTTAACCAATATGTCAGCCTGCTCCAGGAAAAGCAGCAAATCCGGGCCAAGTTACGGGACTTTACGTGTCGCAGCTGCAGTGAACCGCCTTGGCCAATTATCGACAATATCAGCAAATAAAAGGCCGATACCGATTATCGGCAATTTGCCAATATCAGCTAACGATGATCAGCAAAGCCGATAATCTGTCTATCCCATAGGTGTGCGCAGGGGGGTGTCCGGTGTGTGTCCAGGCGCACCCTAATGTTGTGTGAAAAAGTCCTTTCACCGACATTTTAGATGTCCCTTATCTGCTCCATGATGAATAACAGAAAAACGTACTGTATCTCTGATTACAGACTTGTTATTTCTAATGAAAAATGTGCATTTTGTGCAAAATTCTCTAAAAATAAGTTTTCAATTAATAAATGTTCCATGGGTGCAAACACCAACGTAACAGGCTGCGCACACCAATAGTCTATCTCTAATAATTGTATATGCATAGCTTGTTGATCCAAGGAGAAATTGGTTTGCCATTAGATTGGAGAAGGATTTTACTTTCTCACACCTAGATAATGCAAAAAATAAAAAATATTTATTATTCCTTTGGACCAACAGCTGCAACAATGATGTGTGGAAGGTTGAACTTAATGGATATTAGTTTATTATTTTTTTTTAAACCCAAGTTCCTGTGTTTCTATTTTTCATACGAGATTGGCATCGGTGTCTTTGATCAGTCTCTGCAAGTTTTGCATATGAAATCATTTGAAGGGTATGTTCATTTATTTGTGAGAATTCATCATAACAAGACATACTGGTAATGTGTCAAATGTTTCCTATCTTTTTGTTAGTCAGAGTTACAAAAGCAGGAGATTCCTACAATAGAATATCTGCAGTGGGATTACAAATCCATAATTCGGTTTTAAAAAAAAACGTTTAGAGGGTCACCATTTGCAGCAGATATAAAGCGCTTGTTGTAACGTCATCCAGTAGGGGGTAAGAAGGGATTGATGCAACAATGTACTCAAATCATTTCATGTAAAAATAGTTTGCCATTTGACACCGATCAAACCCACATATTTGCAATTTATGTGATATTTTTCCTTTAAGCCTTTGAGGATGCATAGAGAGATAATGGGTTAAAGCGTAGGGTAAAAGTGGGTGGAATAAGCTAATTAATGGCACTCGCTCCGAGAATTAAACCTGGTTTACAGTTTAAATTCTATGCACGGTATCACACAAACACACCTACATTGTATGGATTGACTAGTAATGGGGCATGTCACAGCAAAACCTCTATTAATGTAGGAGAACAAAAGAACCAGTGTGATACAACTCAGTTTTTATACACACTTTAAAATGCCTCCTTATGTAGTAAATTGTGCAAAACTATATTGCAATCTTAACAATCCAAACACACATTTACAGGATGAGATAATTTTGCATTTGACTTGTGAATTTATTAGATAAGCAGTCAACTGAAAAATGGATTAACAAAAATAATGCCGGAGCAGGCAATATGAGAACATGGCTGGATTTTTTTCTTTTTCTGTGTTGTTTTTTTAAAATGTATTTTACTGTGCCACAATTCACTTTGCTTACATAGTGTTTGTATTGAACAAAGCTCTCTATTTCCTACATTAAATCTCTCCAGGAAGGTCACTACGGAACGTGCCAAGCTGGCTGTGGTGGTCTTCCATCTCATCATCAATTCTCAATTATTGTCTACTTATAAAAAGGAGCACATTTTTTATATATATATATATATATATCACCTTCTTCCATCATTTTCTGTGGCAAAAAAACTGTTTTAAAAAATGTTCAAAACAACCTGACTGAGGTAAAATGATGGGGATTCCTTTCACAAAGAATGATCATAATCTTCTTAAGTCTGTCACAGTCGCCAATGTACCCCATCTTTGACAGGTCCTATCTAACTTGACCGTGTCTGCACTTACAGGATCAACTCACCCTGGAGCTCCCCGGCAGCTCGAGGCCTTTATAGGCTGTCATGGTGGAGCACATGTGAACAGGGAGGGGTGCTTACTAAATGAGAGTTGTCAACCTATCAGTGAATTGTAAAGGGTAGTGCAGGCCTGGGCTCATCAGGACCCATCCTTACCTTTGCACCCACATGTATCATAGGAAATGGGGGTGGAGCACTGCACCTTTGCATTGCTCTTAACTGTTAAACAGTGGCCAGCATTAAAGGCGACTGCTGATACCTTTTCCCCATGATTTTATCTCCAGTGGTCCCAAAGGGGGGTCCCCTCTGAAGCCAGGGCTCTCACGAAGTTCCCTATTGCCCTAATAGTTTGCTTCTGCATGTTACATAGTTACATCGGCTGAAAAAAGACCTGCGTCCATCGGGTCCAGCCTCTCGCACATCACCCACTGCTGTTGATGCACCGAAGGTCTTTCTACTGGAATGTTTACGCTTTGGTGAACATATTTTAGACGTAAATGCATAGTAACATATATTACTTTAATTCTGGTGAATTCTTCTGGCACACCTGATGTTTTAATATTTAAGCTGTTAATCTGAGCACTGTTTTGCATGTTTTAATGTTTCACTTATTTTGAAAATGCCTCTAGTAACCAATAAACGTTACCTCTAACGCTTTCTTGGCATCCACTGGTATTTTTGTTTTAAACCAATTTAGATAAAGAACATTTAGAAATAAATGCACAAGGCTCTGCATGGTTTTTTTCCATCGTGTGTTTAACACTGTATATATTTTATTCTTGGCAGCTAAACGTTTGGAATGAAATGTGTTCTCTACTAACTGTTTGATACTTTAAATAAAGATGGCTTTCCACTGTTGCGTCTGACTCGTATATGTGCAAACCTCACTTTTCTCAGACTCAACTAATTCCTGATTTGGCTTTCGCACCTACTCCTACTCCTACCACTGATTCTGTTCTTTTCCGTGATCGCGTCCCTCTTACTCATTTCTGGTTCGGCACGGATTCCGGAAATATGTTAATGAACTAACATTTATGAAGTTAAGGTGTACAATGAACTAAAATTGTATGCAGTACCTTATCCGTTATATTTTAAAAGATGCTGCTTGTTTCACAAGACCTTGCATGAAGTACAACATATATTCACACTTACAAATATTGGCTAAAATGAAAGAATAGGACCATAAAGGGCCCCTGACCTTACAATCTGTAGTTGGACACTAAAATGGGTATTTATAGCGAAAGAATAATATGTCTTGTTTTGATGGAACATATAACTTTTCACCCAAATAGTCTTCGCCAGTATGTTCTTAAACCCCCATAAAAGGGTCAGGATAAAAACCACCCTTGATCGTGCACTCTATTGGGCACATGGCCAATACTCTGTCATGAGTTGTCTATATATACTTGCCAGCCTGTAGACCTGCTCTAACATGTCATTGCTTTGGTAGCACAAGAAGACTGACACAAGGCTGGGCATGCAAAGGAGTTTTAAGGTCAGCAGCAACATTTTGGGCCCGACGCAGGACTTTTTCCTTGCTTGAGAAAGGTCCTGTGTCACAACCGAAACGTTGCTGCTGTTTGTCATTAAGCTCCTTTCCGTGTCAATCCTTGTGGAATGGGCCTTCTCCTCCTGCTTATACCCGATTCTAGCCCGGTGAGCAGAGGCTGCTGGATCATTGGCTGGTGCAGTATAGACATTCGTCCTCATCTGTTTGCCGTATGGGTTTGCTAGTTAGTGTGGCAGCCAGCTCAAAGTATCACGCCAATAAGTTTGTCAGAAGTAGGGGAGCAGTACTCGTTAGATGGAGTTTTAATCAAAAATGATGTACATGTGCTGACATTTTGGCTAGCTCATTATATAGATATAATGTTAATTCCTGTCAAATCAGCCTGAGATATGTGAAGTTTACTAATCTACACACACACACACGGTGGCACTTTGCACCTGCTTCACCCAGTGTATAGTAAACTCCAATCTCTCTATTCCATGTTGAATAAATTGGGATGTAGGATTGGCCTGCAGTGTGTGTCTGGGGGCCCTTGCAAGTTCACTTTATTAGATCTTGTTTATTTCACACACAGGGAAATGTCCTTCAAGGATGGTTTGGTGAACGTTTCAGGATATAGAGCAGGTTGTGTAGGTTCAGTTCGATATCTGTAGTAAAGCGGTAGTTGGTAGTTACCGACCAGGGATCAGCAACCTTGGCCCCCATTTGCCACTAATTAGATTGACTTACTGACTGAGCATCATGGGAAATGTAGTTTCATGCCATCTGGAGGGCCAAGGATGCTGACTAGTGATTGTTCTAGAAGCATAAAAGCTAGAATAAGCTAAATCTATATGGAACGATGGCTCACTAAAAGTTTTTTTGTGTTTTTTTTTTTTCTCTTACTGGAAACCGTGACTAGTTAACGTTTGTATGTTTTGAATGTAATGTGTTTTTGGTTTAAAGTGCTCCTGTCATACTTGCATCCTGGGTGACACCATCTTGTGAATAGCATTGGCACAGCAAGCTGATGTCCAGAGCTGCTGATGTTTAACTGATCAGAGAGAACAGAAGAGCTGAACTATTAGAGATGACAATGGCCTCACCCAACAGGTGAGTTTGACAGGTGCACTTAACCCCTTCACTGCTGAGCCATTTCACTTTTTTAAAAAAACCATTTTTCTTTTTATTATTTTTTTTTCTTTACTTTAAACATGGTCATGTTTGGTACCATTTGAAAAGGCCATGCTCTGGCCTTTCTAATGATACCAAACATGACCCTGCTAGTCGGGAGATATTGGGGTTCAAACAAACCCCTATCTTTCCTTAGGAGTCAATAAGGACGTTTCCCACACGTCCTCAGCAGTGAAAGGGTTAAAGGTTGAATAGATGAGAGGTGCATACGGAGATGAGGGATGTGTAAGGTCAGAGGGGGCAGATAAACACTGCAACAAGCCACCATCCTAAAAAATACACACTAACATCTTCACGATCAAGATTGACTTAATCTACAAAAGCTCCGGCAGGGGCCCAAGATCGATGTAGTCTGTCTGGTATTATTTTGAACCAATGCACAGGAATTTCGCTTATTGCAAACAAAATTCATTTGCAGATGAGCTCCAGATTGTGCCACCTCAGACACGTCATTCGAGGTGCTGAAACTGTTTGAACAGCTGAGACTCTGTGTCTGAAGCACGGGGCCTCAGCTGCAGCAGCACTATTTAGCAAGCAGATGTCACGCGGGCTTACAAACAGAAAAATATGAATTGTGCAGCTGTACAATGATTTCAACTATGAAAGAACGTCACTGGGTCTTGCCAGTGGTTTTATAGAAAAAAAGGTAATGGAGTACCAAGCTGTTGCTCAGTGTTTCAAAGCGTTTTGCACACTACAATTACTTGCTTGGGAATAATTCTAAAGCGAGTTCCACAGGCTCCATGAAAAGTCTTGAAGTTGTTGAACGTATTGTAAGATATCTGAGCTTTAACTCCTTAAACACTATCTTCTGGGTTGACCCTCAAAGAAAACCAAAGCTGGGCTGGCTCTTCTAAAAACATTTCTACCGCGGAATCCAGACTTTGGCACCCTGTGGATAAAAACAAGTAGGTTTTACCCAGAGATTTATTGGGTGACGGTTACATTGTTCAATTTTCGCTCCTCTCTTTATGATCTTAGGCATATTCTCTTTTTTTCGAATTTTTGGGAAAATTACTCCATTTTATAACCGTAAATGGATAAAAAGAAATCTCCCTTTACGTCTGTACAAAGCATACTTTACTTTCTGGTTAATTCCTTAATTTATACTTTCCCTTTTACCGCTGACTAATCCAATGTGGCTGATGCTTTGATTTAAATTGATTATAACTTTGCTTTTTTTCTCTTCTGTCCTTTCCTCCCTTTTTGATAGCTTTTCTTTCCTGTTGCTGCGAGATTGTCTCAGAAGTCTTTCTTTGAATCTAAAACAGAGGAGTCAAACAGTGCGGAGATGTCATGCCAGATCACGGCCACCGCCAGCAACGGGGAAGTCGATGGCATGAACAAAAGTCTACAGGCCATGATGAAAGGTTTCGGAAACATCTTCGACATGAATGTCGTAACGCCTGTCCTGCATTCTGGGATGCAGATAAACATGCAAGCCAAACAGAATTCCACCAAATCCACCACGGTTAGGAAAGGAAAGAAAATTAACATGGCAGTGGGATTCAATGACTTTGGGTGTTCGGATGACAGCAGTGATTGAAAGCCTAGCTCAGACAAGAGGCTTATTGCCATTGACTGGATTTTGGAACTACGATGAGCGTGACCCACCAGGACATATTGTTAGCCTTTCTTAGCAAGTTTTTAGGAAAGCCAATCTGTACACACCCTTTTTATTTCTGGTCAATTTTTATGTGTGACGGTTTTGTTATGTGTGTGCTTATCGTCGTTCTTCCTTGTTTTGTATTTGGTTAATTTTTTTGGTGTTGAACTTGAAACGTTGTGTAACCTCTTAACAAATATAGGTTGTGATGCCTGATTTTTAAAGAAACATTTACGCCTTTGTCAGAACGTATATATTTACCTATACTTTTTTAAATGACGTTTTCTGAGAAAATGGCTAACTTTGTGTGTTAACTTGCACTATACGCTTGTGTACATCAGTATGTGTTTTTTTTTTTTTTTTTTTTTTTACACTAAACGTCATATAATGTACAAAAAGCGTTTGAATACGGTTTGAGAACGAAGTACATAATTCGCATTAAGGAATATTCAAACCAGTTTTATTTATAAGGAAACGGTGATTACACTTGAAATGCGTTAATGTGAGATGTTTGCACACCAGCAATGTCATACTAGGGCAGTGTTTCCCAAACCTCTCCTCAGGACCCGCTGAGATGCCAGGTTTGCAGATATCTGAAGCACAGCACAGGTGATATGATTTGCTGCTCAGTGATTGCAGGATTCAGTCTGTATTTCCCCAAGGTGATACGCAAAATCTGGCCAGTTAGGGGGACCTGAAGACAAGTTTGGAAAACACTGTGCTAGGACCTAGAATCCATTAATTGTGCCAGAGTTTTAGGTATTCATGAATAAACCTTTTAATAAATTTAAAAAAAATTTACTGTGGTGAATCTTAATCCTTGTGAAAGTGACTCCCAGGAAATTGTGCCCCACCCCCTCCCCATTTAATATTGGGTTTACTTAGGGATGCACCGGCATTTCGGCCATATCGGGCGAACATGGTATTTTTGGCTTTCGGACGAATGAAAAAAAATAAAACCCGAAAATGCAGCATGCAATGATCGCTGGAGCCTCCAGGTGGCGATGTGGCAGTACCCGACCCCGGCGCTGCCTCTCCCCCTCCCTCCAGAGATAAGAGCGAGCACTCTGTCACTGCCGAGGTGATGATGGGTGCCAGAACCACAGAGCCATTTAACCACTTCACCTCCAGCTGCTACAGAGGGAGAGGAACAAAGCGGACAAGAGATTGAGAGCGACAGGGAGGGTTCAAGAGACTCTACAGCAATAAAACCATCTGAATTAGAGGAAGCTCATTTGTTTCTGCATGTGGGTGTGTCTTAACCCATTACTATAGAGCGCTTATTAACCCATTACTATCCCATCAGTTATTATCCCCTTACTATACAGAGCATATTAACTCATTACTATACTGGGCTTATTCCCACATTACTATACATACCTAATTAACCCTTTACGATGTAGTGCGTAAAGACCTCCTGACTCCATAGTAAACATTATTACCAGCTGGGTGGAGTAGAGGTAACATCACTGCTCTGCATGGAGAGAGTCTGTGGAGACATGGGTTTGATCCCGACGAGCAACCTCTCCAGTAAGTGTCCTTGGGCAAGACACCTAACGGTACATACTCGCCACCCAGGACATACTTGAAAATGAGAGAAATCCCCCGTTTGTACCAAGTAATCACTTCATAGAATATACAGTCAGGTCCAGAAATATTGGGACATTGACACAATTCTAACATCTTTGGCTCTATACACCACCACAATGGAGTTGGAATGAAACAAACACAATGTGCTTTAACTGCAGACTGTCAGCTATTCAACCCCCACTGAAATTGAGTGTTTTGGCCAGTTTGACATTGATTTTGATCATTCAGTCATCTTGCTTACAATTAAATCAAAGAGGCACGTATAGGTCAGACAAATATAACATAACATTTATAATGAAATAACCACAAATGTCTTTTCTGTGCTCACATCATTATCAGTTTTATTCAACCCCCAAGTGACATTCAAACTTAGTACTTAGTACAACATCCTTTTACAGTTATAACAGCTTTTAAACATGAAGCATAGCTTGACACAAGTGTCTTGCAGCGATCTACGGGTATCTTCGCCCATTCGTCATGGGCAAAAGCCTCCAGTTCAGTCACATTCATAGGCTTGCACACTGCAACTGCTTTCTTTAAGTCCCACCAGAGGTTCTCAATCGGATTTAAGTCAGGTGACTGCGATGGCCACTCCAAAATGTTCCAGCCTTTAATCTGCAACCATGCTCTAGTGGACTTGGAGGTATGCTTGGGATCATGGTCCTGTTGAAAGGTCCAACGTCTCCCAAGCCTCAGGTTTGTGACGGACTGCATCACATTGTCATCCAATATCTCCTGGTACTGAAGAGAATTCATGGTACCTTGCACACGCTGAAGCTTCCCTGTACCTGCAGAAGCAAAACAGCCCCAAAGCATGATTGACCCCCCGCCATGCTTCACAGTAGGCAAGGTGTTCTTTTCTTCATAGGCCTTGTTCTTCCTCCTCCAAACATAGCGTTGATCCATGGGCCCAAACAGTTCTAATTTTGTTTCATCAGTCCACAGAACACTATCCCAAAACTTCTGTGGTTTGTCCACATGACTTTTGGCATACTGCAGTCGACTCTTCTTATTCTTTGGAGACAGCAAGGGGGTGCGCCTGGGAGTTCTGGCATGGAGGCCTTCATTACGCAGTGTGCGCTGTATTGTCTGAGCTGAAACTTCAGTACCCACATCTGACAAATCTTTTCTCAGTTCCTCAGCAGTCACACGGGGACTTTTCTCCACTCTACGCTTCAGGTAGCGCACAGCAGTCGAAGTCAGCATCTTCTTTCTGCCACGACCAGGTAGCGTTTCAACCATGCCCTTTGCCTTGAATTTGCGAATGATGCTTCCTATGGTCTCTCTTGGTATGTTTAACATCTTTGCAATCTTCTTATAGCCATTGCCCTTCCTATGAAGAGTAATCACCTCTTCTCTTGTCTTCCTGGACTATTCTCTTGACTTCACCATGTTTGTAACCACACCAGTAAATGTCTAGAAGGAGCTGAGTATCACAGTAATTTTAAAGCTGCCTAATTGGTGCTTATTATGCTTTATTGCTGCTCCGTGACATCCACAGGTGTTTTCAATACCTGATTGAAAACACTTGAATGAACCTCTGTTCTTCAGAGTGGTAGTCTTTAAGGGGTTGAAGAATTCACAAAAGAAACATTTACTACTGTATTACAAAACCAATTGATGTCATTTTAGTTGCATATGGTTCTTTAAAAAGTCCTTGTAGGATTTCATTCTGAATACAATTACAAATGTACGCTAAATTCCCGAAAACCCTTTACAGCATTGGGGGTTGAATAATTTTGAACACAACCGTACATCCAACTCAGGTGAACGGTGTAGGACTTACAGCAGTTTGCAGATGTGCCTCCCACTTGTTAAGGGACCAAAGGTAATGGGACAGAATAATAATCATAAATCAAACTTTCCCTTCCTAATACTTGGTTGCAAATCCTTTGCAGTCAATCACAGCCTGAAGTCTGGAACGCATAGACCTCACCAGACGCTGGGTTTCATCCCTGGTGATGCTCTGCCAGGCCTCTACTGCAACTGTCTTCAGTTCCTGCTTGTTCTTGGGGCATTTTCCCTTCAGTTTTGTCTTCAGCAAGTGAAATGCATGCTCAATGGGATTCAGGTGATTGACTTGGCCATTGCATAACATTCCACTTCTGTCCCTTCAAAAACTCTGGTTGCTTTTGCAGTATGCTTTGGGTCATTGTCCATCTGCACTGTGAAGCGCCGTCCAATGTGTTCTGCAGCATTTGGCTGAATGTGAGCAGATAATATTGCCCGAAACACTTCAGAATTCATCCTGCTGCTTTTGTCAGCACTCACATCATCAATAAATACAAGAGAACCAGTTCCATTGGCAGCCATACATGCCCACGCCATGACACTACCACCACCATGCTTCACTGATGAGGTGGTATGCTTAGGATCATGAGCAGTTCCTTTCCTTCTCCATACTCTTCTCTTCCCATCACTCTGGTACAAGTTGATCTTGGTCTCATCTGTCCATAGGATCTTGTTCCAGAACTGTGAAGGCTTTGTTAGGTGTTGTTTGGCAAACTCTAATCTGGCCTTCCTGTTTTTGAGGCTCATCAATGGTTTACATCTTGCGGTGAACCCTCTGTATTCACTCTGGTGAAGTCTTCTCTTGATTGTTGACACCTACCTCCTGGAGAGTGTTCTTGATCTGGCCAACTGTTGGGAAGGGTGTTTTCTTCACCAGGGAAAGAATTCTTCGGTCATCCACCACAGTGGTTTTCCGTGGTCTCCCGGGTCTTTTGGTGTTGCTGAGCTCACTGGTGCGTTCCTTCTTTTTGAGAATGTTAGTGTTAGTGGTTATTTCATTATAAATGTTATGTTATATTTGTCTGACCTATACGTGCCTCTTTGATTTAATTGTAAGCAAGATGACTGAATGATCAAAATCAATGTCAAACTGGCCAAAACACTCAATTTCAGTGGGGGTTGAATAGCTGACAGTCTGCAGTTAAAGCACATTGTGTTTGTTTCATTCCAACTCCATTGTGGTGGTGTATAGAGCCAAAGATGTTAGAATTGTGTCGATGTCCCAATATTTCTGGACCTGACTGTAGATTGTATCCCAGGTATTGATTCCATTCAATGCTATATACTGAGATATGTATAAATGTCTTGTAATCATGCGGCTCGGTTCCCTTACCAGACTTTGATTTACTATGAAAATAAATTCGAATTTAATCTAATCTAGTCGATCTTTCCAGTAAAATGTATTGCTGCGAGAGCCGATATTCCATCTGAATTTTATCGGGAATTGAAATACCAGTAAACCCTCTTTGAATCTCCCGAATTGAAAACTATCAATCTAAATTAAAGCGCGCCCTGAATTGGTAAGGGAGCTCCCCATTCTACTACTGTCCTTCAGTGAGAACATGAAGCTTTCTGTCACAAAATGCCACAAACAAGTTAAGCAAATTATATATAAAAATATATAATATATATATATTTATATATACACTCTTTCCCCCCCCCCCCAACAAAGTCAGCCATGTATATGGATCCATTTCATGGATTGTTACACAATATAATAACATGTTAAACTTTATAGTTAACGTGTGATCGGTGAGCACTCACAGTGAAAGGCCAACACGTTTCCATATCACGTACCCATGAAATAATTTAGCACATTTTATATTATTATTTTATTTGACAACTCTATGCTTTAACCCCTTCATTACCGAGATCAAGATAACTTGGGACTTCAAAGGCACCATCAGATCCCGATAGCTTATCTCGATCTCCAGCTCTGAAGGACAAAACCAAATGAAATTTGTTTGCTGCAAACACCTTTCCTTTGCTTTTGAGCTGCAGAAGGTGCCCCCAAGGTTTTAACCCTGTGGGCATAATGCCCGAGGCGCTAAAACTGTTTAAAATCTGCTGAAGAATGCTCTGACATATCGGGCTTTCAGCAGCCGATGCAGGGAACCGCGAGCTGCAGCTGCAACTAGTGTAACTCCATGTGGCCAGTAGATGGCGGCATCTCCCTGCCAAATAGGTTATTCTAGTAAGGAATACACTGGGAATATTCCCAAATATTTATTACTGTATAATTCATTAAAAATGATTTTTCAAAAACCATTGTTTCCTGATGATTGTTTTTTTTTTAATTATTTTTTTTATCACTTGGTAGTGAAGGGGTTAAATGAAGAATAGTCTTTTTTTTTCTTTTATATCTGGTTACCTAAAACTGGACAGAATGTTTAAAAGGAATGGTACATGGTTTTCACAAATGTATTCCTTTCTATTCAGTATGCGTAACAATTTTTTTTTTTTTACGGGCCTTGACATTTCACACAAATAGTCGTACAGGTGATTGACGTAGGTGTAGGGTGAGGGATGGAGACGGTTCGAGACTGTGATCAGTGTTTAGCTGTGCAAAGTCTGCCAGCTGAGAAAGGCCCTGTGATTACGGCTGTCAATACTCAATATTCTAAATAAGTGAGACTTGAATTTTTCTCTACAAAAAAGTGGTATTTTGATGCAACTTCTCGTAACGTTCGCTTGAAATGAGTGAACAATGACAGTCTTTCATTCTTGAATACTTTATTCCTGTCTGTGGAAACATGAACGCCGGACTGAATATATTGAATTTCTCCTCATCCATCCGTTATTTTCTTCAATAAACAAAAAATGGTAGCTACAATATATTTATTTTTTTAGCACAAAATATCTGTCAGAACTGATTATGTTTATTTAAAGGCTTTTTATATATTTTTTTTTCCCTGCCCTCTCTAATAACATTCAACATTTTAAGCTTGCCTGCTTCCTAGTAATTAAAACCCTGCAGGTCTTGGCAATACAGATTACACTTCCTTAATACATTCTTCAAGCAATTGTCTTTTATTGAGCTATCCCTGTTGAAATGGGATTCATCAACACATTTCTAACAGCAGAACTGTTGAGCTGTATTAAAAGGAATTACAGTATATTTAAGCATTGTATTTCTGTAATCAGGCAGCTTCAGCGCTCTTAATGAATTTCATCTTTGCCTGAATTTGAAGAGAACATATTTATTCTGGTTCTATTAGCAATGGCAGATTATCCGCTCCTTCCTGTATCCGAGAACAAAGCAATTTAGTGTTAAATGAAGGATTATTTTCCAGAAGTGCAACTAGGCATACAGCATGATGATGATGTATCCATTAAATATATGTGACTTTATGAGCAATGTCAGAGCAGAGTCAACATGTTACTCTAAACAAAGCATTAATGAACGATTGCCAGCCTTCTCCGTTACCACCAAGTTGCGCGTTGGAGACGGTAATGCATGTTTAAAGAAAAATAAGAAGGTGCAACTTCCTCCCGTTTTAGGCTGGGGTCAGACGAACGCAGTGCGAACGTGCATTTACCCGCACTTTATGACGGCTGTGGTAGCCGCAAACGCAGGCTCACACACGAAGTACGGCCGCACGAAAGTTCGGCCGCGCAACGCAAGCGGCAAACGAACGCATTTTCGCAAGAACGTCGAACCGCTAGTACTGACGTACAGAGTACGCTGCGTCCGCATAGCGGTGTGTGTGCGTGATTAGGAGACGTCAGACGCTGCTCATGTCCATCTAACATAACGTCCAGACACCCAAAGTTTCCTGGTTTGGATCCGTATGAAATCACAGCCGAAATTACACATCGTATGACCGCTATCGCGTATTCCGTGAAAAAGTACGTCCATTCGTTCGGACGCACTTTTTTACGGACGATGTGAAAAATGCGTTCGTCTGACCCTAGCCTTAGATATTATCGCAGGGTATGCTTGTGTATAGTATAAAGTGCCATAACAAGCGTTTTTCTGTCTCTTTAAACGAATATTAGAAATAAAGTTTAAAAAAATAAAGACACTCCAGCCACCATGACCACTCAATTTATATGTTAAGGTGAACGAATTCCCCCGCCCCCTGCTGTTCCCGGCTGCTGGACAGTCTTGCGGGGCCATAGCATCTTAGCTTAGTTTGAGGAGGGACCGTGATGCAGGGCCAGCCTTTCCATGTGAACAGATGGAGCTATGGCTCCAAGCAGCACTTTGCCAGGGGCAGCATTTTGGGCCTCAACATCTCACACCACACATTACTGTGAGTTTATTCCTGTGGAGCTGTGATACGCTCATGCACAGCGTACATTTCTGTGAATTTTATTGCTGTGAAGCTCTGTGATACGCTCATACATGGCGCGCATCCAGGGCCGGTGCTAGGCTATTTTGCGCCCTAGGCAACACCAGCTACCTGCGCGGTAGAAATAAACGTATCCTTGATTTAAGGCAGGTTTTGCATCTCAAACATTACTGGAATCTCACTCTACATGGATTGTGAGCAAAACGGCAGAAAAACCATAAATAAAAAAAAGTAAAAATAATACACATTCATTAGTGTCACCAAAACACATACGTATATGTGTGTGTATAGAAATTCTCCACATACTGCTAAAGTTTGCCTTATTTTAAAATTTGTTATTTTTAGAAAGTTTTTCTTTTTTTCGATTGCACATAAATTAATCGTTAAACAACTTTCTTTCTGTTTTTTCCTTCAGAGACCCCTATAACAATACAGGACATTTTCATTCGGCCTCAATTTCCATTTAATTTGCCTCTGTGGCCGCAGTTAAAATAATATTGGCTTAATGATAACCATTACAATCCATAGCCGTGACCCCGGTGTTACATTTCGTGCGATTAGATGTCTGCACGTAATTACACCAGAGTGGAAATCCAGACTTGATACCGACTTTGAACATGTGCCTTTTAACATATCCTGCTACTTAATGTCATGTAAAACGCACTGTATGTATATTTTTAATCCCGCATTTTAATGGAAATCTAGACACGCAGATGGGAATGACAGCAGCCACAAATCACGTTTCACTTTTTTTATTTTGAATGAATAATTGGATAATCGTATTAAAAAGTCAAGTCTGGAAGCATGGCGGGGGGGGGGGGGTTGGTAGCAAGGACACGTCTGAACCCTGAATAAGGACATAAGGTCACAGTAGGATAATATATTTTATGTGTGACCTTTAACCTCTCTTCCAAATAAAATGCATTTAAACTATGTGTCCTTGGCTTAAGAACTCAGGAAAAAGGGTTGGTCATAGACGCTAGAAAAATTGCTACTGCACAATTTTTCATTAATAAATCCCATAACACTCTGTTATATTGTTAATGAATCTTACAGGGTTATTCAAAGAGCCCTGAATTGTGGCCGAAAGGTAACCGAATGCTGAAATTCAGCGTACGCTCACCTTTCCTGGCCATTCGGTTATTCAGAGATCAGGCAGTTCGCCAAATGTTGGCGAATTGCCTGCACGTACGGTGCCTGTTCGAGGGCAGTGAAATCCCCATAGAGAAGCAATGCTTCGTCTATTCAGAGAACACAAAACAACTGAGAAAGGTTGCCGAAATGCCCTGCCATTCGGTGGTTTCATTCGACAGGTTTATTCGATCTTGTATGTAAATTTCATTTTCGTTCTGTAGTTTCTTTGCAAACAACGTTTCACTTTTCAAACATTCAAGCGTAGTGTTTTTTTTTTTTTCTCACTCCATTCGTCTGCAGTGTCGGGTTATTCCGGCGGCTGCTCTGTGCTGTGATCAGCGGCTGCTCTGTGCTGTGATCAGCGGCTGCTTGGGTTTCTCTGGCGTGTTCGGCAGGGTTAATCCAGATGTTTTTGTGGGTTTTGGTGTGCGTTCGCCGGGTTTTGCGGTGAGTGTTCGTCGGGTTTGCGGCGGCTATTCCCTGCATTACGGCGGCCCTGTGGTGCTTGCTGAATACACCGCAGGGTCGCCGCAATGGGATCGGCAAATTGCACCGAATTGAAAAGAACGAAAAGTCACCGAACGTGCGGTGGCTTTTCGATTCTCTATGAATAACCCTGTTAATCTATTGTCATTCCTTCAGTAACTGGCATCTAGCACACTGTTATTCTGAAATTCTATTTACTGCTGCCTGCGAGTGATAGGAACTCTAATCTATTGTATAAATTACCCAGACATGAATTACAGCATGATTACCTGTCTACAATGTGACAAAACCTCTCTAGAATGTACAAATCCATGAGGACTTCTGTGTTGCCATCATTCTGTGTAATGTTTCCAGTAGCTGGTACGATCTGCCATTCTCTTCATGGTAGTTTTCATTCTTCCCACACAGCTGCTGCCTTCTTTTGATATTTACGCATGGACAGAAGAAGACGTGGTAAGTCCTTTTCAAGCACCTTTCAAAGGTCGGGACAGAGGGATAACTGGTTGTTGGTTAACTAGAACCACATATGTGTAAATTGGATTATGAATGTTGCAGTTTGTGTTTACTACACAACATTCTCTGTACTCTGTTGAGCTGCTAGGTCTACCCTACGTACAAACACTAACGCGAGAGGCCATGCACAGGCAGCACGGCTTCTACAAGGGGATCCACAATAACAAACCTCACACCTAAAGTCGAGAGTACTATTCATGTCTTTGTAACACCGTAGTGCAGGATTTATTCACTAGAACTCTAATGTGGTTCTGCATGTTTGGCTGTTTTATTTTTTTTCTGCGCTTGCCCTCTGCAGACATGATTGTGCTGCGGTGCGGATAATTCACACTTTGCCCGTTTGGTGACCTAGCTGAACAGGCAGCGTAGCAGCAACATTTCCTTTAAAAGTCAGGTGAACGGCAACAAAGTTGCAGGCAAGTTTCAGCAGAACATGTCGGAATGTTTTTCCCCTGTTAATGCTCAAATATATGCAGTCAGTCAATTCCCAGCTGGTGAATGGTTTTGATTTTCCTTTAGTTCCTTTCAAATGCAGCCAATTGTCTCTTTAGGTAAATGTCACATGTCCCAGTTTTTTTTTTTAAGGTACTTACATAAATTGTGTTTTGTTTTCAATGTATATATTGGTTCTGATGTACATTATGTTACTTGGTTTTCATTTCTCTGCCCTTCTTCCCTGCAGCATGCCTGGATTCAGCAGTTAGCCAAAACAGGTACGTTCCTAAAAGTTGCTGTTCCGTTTGTTTGTTTTGTTGTTTTTGGCTAATGTCAGATGAACACAGTCTGAGCGCACTCTGCGTGCATAACGGACAGACCTACTGACGGAAGATACTGTAGACACCACACGGTCCGTTTTTCTTGACGTAGAAAAAAATTAATTATGGGAAACAAAATTAATATGAAAAATGATAAAAATTGGTACATGACCTGAAAAGTCGTTTTGTGCATCAAGGTGCTGGACGTCGCAAATGCGGTCCGTCTGAGTTTGTGTCATCACGCACACACAACGCTATGCGGACGTGGTGCACTCTGCGCGGCCGTCTAGCGGTTTTATGTTCTTGCCTAACTTGCGTCCGCTTGCTACGTGCGTTGTGCGTGCGCCGTTCGGTGCGCACGTACTTCGTGTGTGGTTCTCTGTTGATCATGATTCTATGCTACGACGGACGTTAAACTGTGCAGCAACACGGACGTGATCATTGCGTTCGTCTGACGCCGGCCTTATGTCTGTTTTTTGTTTTGAGCAACAGTCTAATTTATTAAATTGTTTTTGTTCTAACACAAAGATGATGCGTCCGACTTGCAAAGCAATTATGCCTCGTTCTTCCGAGAGCACCATATTACAGGCAAAAGGCTGCTGCTTTTGGAAGAAAGTGACCTGAAGGATATGGGTATAGTCTCCAAAGGACACATCATTCATTTAAAGGTATGCTGCGTTAACTATGCAGTGCAGAATTCGCACCTAAATATTTTGGGCCATATTACATAGTTGATCTCAGAGGGCCATATTACATAGTTGGTGCTAACTTAACCAGAGCTGTTGTAAACTTCCCAGAGCCAGTGGCGTAGCGTGGGTTGTCAGCGCCCAGGGCCAGCCAAGAATTGTGCGCCCCCCTGTGGACACGTTATCGATATTGCCCCAGCCAGCTCATCTGGATATTGCCCCAGCTCTCACATGAATATTGCCCCAGCCAGCTCTCACATGGATATTGCCCCAGCTCACACATGAATATTGCCCCAGCTCTCACATGTATATTGCCCCAGCTCTCACATGGATATTGCCCCAGCTCTCACATGGATATTGCCCCAGCTCACACATGGATATTGCCCCAGCTCTCACATGGATATTGCCCCAGCTCACACATGGATATTGCCCCAGCTCACACATGGATATTGCCCCAGCTCACACATGGATATTGCCCCAGCTCACACATGGATATACTGCCCCAGCCAGCTCACACATGGATATTGCCCCAGCTCATGGATATGCCCCAGCTCACACATGGATATGCCCCAGCTCACACATGGATTTGCCCCAGCTCACACATGGATTTGCCCCAGCTCATGGATATGCCCCAGCTCACACATGGATTTGCCCCAGCTCATGGATATGCCCCAGCTCATGGATATGCCTCAGCTCACACATGGATATGCCTCAGCTCACACATGGATATGCCCCAGCTCACACATGGATATGCCCCAGCTCACACATGGATATGCCCCAGCTCATGGATATGCCCCAGCTCACACATGGATATGCCCCAGCTCACACATGGATATGCCCCAGCTCATGGATATGCCCCAGCTCATGGATATGCCCCAGCTCACACATGGATATGCCCCAGCTCATGGATATGCCCCAGCTCACACATGGATATGCCTCAGCTCACACATGGATATGCCCCAGCTCACACATGGATATGCCCCAGCTCACACATGGATATGCCCCAGCTCACACATGGATATGCCCCAGCTCATGGATATGCCCCAGCTCACACATGGATATGCCCCAGCTCATGGATATGCCCCAGCTCATGGATATGCCCCAGCTCACACATGGATATGCCCCAGCTCATGGATATGCCCCAGCTCATGGATATGCCCCATCTCATGGATATGCCCCAGCTCACACATGGATATGCCCCAGCTCATGGATATGCCCCAGCTCATGGATATGCCCCAGCTCATGGATATGCCTCAGCTCACACATGGATATGCCTCAGCTCACACATGGATATGCCTCAGCTCACACATGGATATGCCCCAGCTCACACATGGATATGCCCCAGCTCACACATGGATTTGCCCCAGCTCATGGATATGCCCCAGCTCACACATGGATTTGCCCCAGCTCATGGATATGCCCCAGCTCATGGATATGCCCCAGCTCACACATGGATATGCCCCAGCTCACACATGGATATGCCCCAGCTCACACATGGATATGCCCCAGCTCACACATGGATATGCCCCAGCTCACACATGGATTTGCCCCAGCTCATGGATATGCCCCAGCTCACACATGGATTTGCCCCAGCTCATGGATATGCCCCAGCTCACACATGGATACTTGCCCCAGCTTTCACCTGGATATTGCCCCAGCGGCAGCCAGCTCTCACATGGATACTTGCCCCAGCTCCGGATCCAGCAGGGGTTGGGGCCCAGATGCCGGGCAGCGGGATTGCCTGCCCGGTCCTGAACAGCGTGTGAGTCCGTGTTGAAGGGGAGGCGGCTGCGTGCGTGCGTGCGCAGGTCACGCGGTCCGGCCAGTCAGGTGGTACAGAGACTCAGTACCACCTGATTAGCCGGACCACGTGACCTGCGCCTGCACGCAACCGCCTCCCCTTCAACACGGACGGACTCACTGTTCAGGACCGGGCAGGTACTCCCGCTGCCCGGCATCTGGGCCCCCTCAACCCGCGGGCCCTTGGGTGGCGCCCGAGGGCCCGGCGGGTCAGTCCGGGCCTCAACTTTTAGGGGTACAAATTTCTTTTGAAATTATGCGCCCCTAAGAAAACTGCGCCCGGGGCCACGGCCCCCCCAGCCCCCCCCCCACGCTACGCCACTGCCCAGAGCCATTATAGTCAATGGAGGGTTTAAGTTTACAACAGCTCTGGTTAAGTTAGCACCAGCATTGTAATATGGCCCTATTTGTATAAATGTGAAGGACGTTTCATCCATTCAGGTAACGCTCATTAATGTCTATGGTATTATTATTATTCTTTATTTATAAAGCGCCAGCATATTCCGCAGCGCTGTACAATAGGCACAGTATAGACAGGGTTACACTACATTGAACAACATTTGACAAACAGTACAGGAGGAGATGAGGGCCCTATTCCCGTAGGAACTCACAATCTAGAAGGGTAGCTGTGTACAAGCTCTTGCACTCTGCAAGTTAGAGTATTAATGGGATCTGTTATCCTTTTTATTCTTGTCAGCAGAGTGTCGCTGGACTGTTTCACTAAAGGGGTTATTCAGAGAGCATTGAATTGCACCAAATGGTGAATTTGCCCGTAGGGTGCAATTTCGTGGCCATTCGGCTATTCAGAAATCTGGCGATTCGCCAAATATTGAAGAATTGCCAGTGAAATACAGTGACCTTCAGCGGCAGTAAAATTCCCCATAGAGAAATAATGGTTAATCTATTCACAGACACCAAACAGCAGTGAAAAGTTGTTGCAATGCCCTGATTTTCGGTGGTTTCGTTAGACCGGTTTAAGCAGGCGAATCTCATAGGTTTCAATGTAAGAAAGAAAAAAAAATCCCCGTTTTTCTTAAATATTTATTCAACCGTTTATGCTTTTCATTTGCAGCAAAAAGTCTCTTTATCTTTTACGGGGGTTTTTGGGGCATTTTTCTGGATTTTTTTTGAGAAAATTTTTGATGGTTATCACATTGGTCTTAAAGCTCAATGAAATATCTCCTCGGTTGATGAGATATCTATAGTCACCCCGGTCCAGCAGCAGGCACCGACCTATTTGGCCCTCAGTGGTTTCCTCAAGAAGCAAAGTTGGCACCAGCCAATCCAAAGTAAGAAGTGGCGTTTTAAAGGAGATGCAACGATTTGGTCACACGGATCTTTCCTCAAGCGCTTGAGATCTGCGTGAACGAAACGTTGCACGCGTTACCTCGGAGTGCCTGGTGCCGTCTTTGCTTGTTGAGGTATTGCTGTGCTTGGCCCCACTCGCTCCATGAGCTCGCTTTGTCATAGAACTGATTTACATGTTACTTATTTTCAGTACAGCTCCCTACTATTGCTGAGCCAATCAGTGGTGACATCGATGTGCTGACTTGTTACTCGGTGGAGTGTTGCTTTAGAGGTTATTAGTAATGAAACAAGGAAATGGAAGCAAACAACTTTTACTTAAAGGAACACTCCAGTCTGAAAATCACCCCCCCCCCTTTTTTTACATTATATTAAAGCTATTGCCCTAACTAGTCATTCAGTATATATACATATATATTTTTAATGTAATACTTACCCTAAAAACTTTTCCAACGGGGTTTTTTTTTTTTTTTTTTACTCCCCTCCCTCCTCTTCCGCTCCCGTCGTGGAAACTTGGAACTTGGCTACAGGTTTACGTGCAAAGCGCGCATGCGCGCCTATCACATAAACCAGCCAATCAGCAAATCAGCAGGCTTCCTCCCGGAATCCTGCTCATTCAACCGCTCATGCGCAGAGCAGCGCATGTTCACGAGCGGCGAGGTGAGCTGAAGTTCACCCCGCCTGCTCGTCTAAAAACTCTTTGGCGGAGGAGAAGGAGGAGGAGGCAGCGGCTCCGGCTCCTTCTCCTGCGCGTTCCCGCGACTCTGCCGGAGTGGTGGGACGTCATCGCGCTTCTAGCTCCCAGCTCCCAGCTTTGCCGAGCGTTCCAAAACGCGGGGACCTTGAAACCCGATCAGCTGATTGACAGCTGGGAGGGTGGAGTAAAGTCCACCGCTTCTCTCAGCAATATCAGCCGATCGGGAAAAGATAGAAGGCTGGGGAAAAAAATGGGATACTTCAGGCAATATGACCACCTTAAAAAGCTGAGGTGGTCATATTGCCTGGAGTATCCCTTTAATAAAAAATATATAAATTATATTAACAGCATGTAATAAAAACTGACAAACAATACATTGTGCGAATTTTAATGCTTTTGATCTCAGGAGTGACGCATGTGTTGCCACTGTTTTCTCATGCAATTTTTTTTGTGTAACAACATTTAATTTAAAAAAAAAAAAAAAAGATTTATGACTGCATGAAGTCATCAAAAATATATTGACAAGCAATCCTGAATGATATATATTTATTTTTTTTTGCAGACTGCGATTGAAAAGTTAACTCACGATTACCTAAATCTTTTTCATTTCCCTCCGCTAATTAAGGTAGGTATGCAACGCATTATGCTAATAATCACCATTCCGTTGCGATCTGTTCCCAATGGAATGTTAACATTCTGATGAGAAGTTTAATTTGTAGGGAAATCTGATGAAGCTTTTTACTGATCTTTATCTCTCTTTGGGGCAGTTGCACAAACTTGCGTTTCTGCTGGCATAATTGTTCTCCAGTGTAAAAGCATAACAGATAAACTTTGGCCAGTGATCCCTATGTAGATTTCATTTTACCAGGGAAATACACTGTATGTCATGTGTTTTTAGGCATGACCACAGAATCGGCACTTTAGAATGTGCTAGTGCTGTATTTATAAATGTGACAATTAAAAAATACAATACATCTCCCGCATCCTCTTCTTCCCTCCTCTGGTCTCCCCATTGTTCATGGTTACTCCCGTGTTTCCCCCCTTTTTTCTTCTTTTCTCACCTTTATGGCCTTCCCCGCGCGGCAAAGCGACCCCTATTACCCCCATCTAAGGCGTATTTCCATGTTTCATAATCCCTTGTATCTCATAATGTTTCCGACTAGAGTGTATCGTAGCTGTGATTCACTTGATTAGTCCCTTTTTCCTGTTGCTACCCTTTATGCTAGAAGCTGCTGTACCTTGAACTCGATATCGACATCAGGTTTACTGTATGCGAAGTTACGTCTGCCTCACTCTTATTATCACAATGACTTCATATGTTGTTTCTCGCACTGTATATTGTATGAATACAATGTAATGCACAGCAATGCTAATAAACACATGTATTAAAATAAAATACAGGTTGAGCATCCCTTATCCAGAAAATTCTATTTCCGGAAGACTTCCTTCTGGATTTCAGTATTTCTGCATTAAAGGTGCTCCGGACGGGTCCTGATGCATGGGAACTCTGTCCTGAGCGCTGCAGTAGAGCATGGCATGTGCTGGGAACCCCAGCATATGACATGCTGCTCGGCGTCACACTGACTCAGAGCAGCGTGTCTGCAGAGTATCCCCGTGCAGCGCTCCCAGCGTATGTCGGTGGGTGCAGCAGGAAAGCGCTTGCAGCTCTCCTGCCACAATCTCCTTCCTCTGAAACATCAGATTCGGAAATCCAGAAGAATCCAGACCGCTTGGGTCCCACGAATTCCAGATAAGGGTTGTGCATTTACAAGTTTACATATTTAAACATCAACATCATTGTTACTTGTTTGGATTATTTGGTGACCTTTTCAAAGGTTTCAAACTATTTGCCATGATGTTTTCTTCAAATCGTTGTGGATCTGTTTGGGGAATAGCGAATGATCTGCTGGGGCTAAAGGCAACATTGCTATCTTATTATCTTCTTTTTCATAGACCAGGACTGTCAAACTCTGGTCCCCCCAGATATTTTTGAACTACAGCTCCCATGATACCTTGGCCATCTATTGCATTGAAAGAATTCTGTTTATGAAAAGTAGGCATCCATATCTAGGCGGCCGTGAGTTTGACAGCCTTGTCATTGACTATTTTAAAACCATAACAAGTCGATACGATTCACCCTTTATTCAAGCTAAAGCAGGTCTAGCAGTAGTTGCCTTTGAAACTCTGTCAGGGTTTTAATGTGAAGTCGGCCATCTTGGAATGACGTCACAACCTTCAAACGCGCTGTGACCGTTCCCAATAGAGGATTGCTGAGATTGTAAAGCGCTGCAGACACTGGTGGCGCTATATAAACGATTATAATTATATATTAGGATATACGGAGAAACGAATACACTGCCTTTCATAAAGTTTCAAGCTTTGAAGGAAACAAAAATGTCCCTGAACTTTCTCACGATCGTCTGCGTCCAAGATCAATTTGAAACATTTTATTTCTGTTTCCATAGAAACATCTGAACAGATTAGAAAATGATTAACTCAAGGTTTAGACAATTTTTATAAATGCCGTATGATGACACGGGGAATGTTTTTTGACGAAAGAGCCACTTTAAGAAGAAAGGGAAACCGGGATGAGTATTGTGTCGCCAAGAAAACCTTCCCCAAAAATGGGTAAAAATAGATGAAGGGTTTTAACTGGATTTGAGCTTGAGCTGTTTAGATATTGGAACGATGTTAAGTCTTGTAATAGCACTGCACGACAATGCAGTATGAGTTTGGGTTTGCAGAGATTTATCTGATTTCCCAATATGTTGGACCAGAAAGACTCATTTACTCTCAGACAATAGGCTGCCAGTGCACTGGTGAATGAAATGGAACCTCTTCATGTGAGATGAAGTTATGCAAAGAAATCGCATTGCCAACGTGTGGAGCTGAATTGCGTGACATTTAATGACTGTTAGAATATTAATGGACACATAAAATAGAAAAGCGAATTAACAGTCACTAAAACCCTCTCGAATGCCACTTTGGTCAGATATATAACAATACTCGCTGTGCTCTTTAAAACCAAACTCTTCACTCACGGCTTTGTGAATCACAAAGGCTTTGTTAAAATGAAATTAACTCTGCACTCCGGGCACTGAAAGTGGCATAGAATTATTTATATTCTATTCACATCACATCAGCCATTAACAGTAAGGCAGAGTGCTATTAGCGGGTCTTGCGTGTGCCAGGTTCATGTTTAGCAGATCTCCAGGTTCAGTTTATAACCTTTTCCAGCTAAAAAACGATGAAAGTCTTATTCACTAGACATCGTTCTTTCACTGTAAGGATGGTGGTTTTACTTTGGCGAACTACGATGGATTAAGTACAATAAATTCTCTACTTGGAAACTTCCTCCGTACTGCAAAGGAGGTTAAAAACGTGGGTAGACTCAAATGTCAAAGTACTGTGGTTTGTAGCCACCACGATTTGCAATTTCCGGCAAATAGCTCTTTGTTTCTCCAATACCATGGTCCACTTGTGTACTAGAGGGTTTTTGATGCCTGTCCGCTGGGCAAGATCTGCCTGTGCCATCTCCTAGACCAGTGGTTCTCAACCCTGGTCCTCAAGTGCCCCTAACAGGCCAGGTTTTCCAGAAATCTGAAGCATAGCACAGGTGAAATGATTTGCTGCTGAGTGATTGCAGGATTCAGTCTGCATTTCCCCAAGGTGATCCTTAAAACCTGACCTGTTAGGGGGTACATGAGGACAGGGCTGTGAACCACTGGTCTAGACTACAGTTCTGCGTAAAATATTGATTGGCAACCACTAGAGGGTGGATTCGATTTAATTCTAACACCCAATTATTTGGAAAGAATTTTTTTCAAGAATCAAAATGCCGGCAAGCCCGATATTGAATCACCCAATCCGAAAAAGGGCCTGATTTAAATCGAGCCCGTAATTTCCACTAAAGTTGTCCAGATTAGTTTTTTATTGGGTTTCCACTTTCTGCCAAAGTTATTTAGTGTAGATTTCAGCTGGAGTTGCCAGCATTGTTTTTATCGGAATTCTACGGAGATCGCTACTTTAAATTCACAAAGGTTTATTCACCCGTGTTGCAAGAGTGGGATTAGCAGAAGACTAACTAGAAATTCCAAATTGCTTTTTTATCTGTATAAATCAGGGATATCGTTCTCTGGAGCCCCAGATCTTGAAGGCCTACAATTCCCAGAAATCATTGAATGCAATCGATGGCCAGAGAATCATGGCAGCTGTAGTTCAGCAACAGCTGGAGGGGGGCAGAGTTTGACATCCCTTATATAAATCATATTAGAAATGATGTAAAGCAAGAAAACCCCAAAGTAATGGACAGGTCATAGAGGCCTATGGCACAGAGGAATTTCATTTCCAGCCTCTCCACCCAGATGAAGTTGCAGAGATGCACAGTGTCTGGGATTTGGGGCTCCGATTCAAGCATCGCCTTTCTAACAATAGTTATGTGTCACTGGTGGTCAAAGTCGTCTTTGCTCTTTTCTACCGAAGATCCATTGCAGAATGAAGCATCAACTGACACCATGATCTGATTCACTTTGTAGGATCTGGCCTTTGAAAATGATGAATACGAGAAAATCGTGAACCTTGAACTCGTTTTTGGATATCACCTGAAGCCAGGCAGCAGCCCAGAGGTATAGTAAACCGGCATAAAAAATAATACACTTTATAATATTTACAGAACAAGACAAAATACAATTTCTGTATATATTAGAGAATAATTCCATGTCAGGGACATAAAGCCAGAGTGGAGAATGTGCACACTGGTACCTATTGGAACAGTTGGTCCTCTTGTTTCAATCCCCCTAATATGCTGCTTTTCCCTGGGTGACCTCTGTCATTACAGCACCGATCACACCACATCTGACACAGCCTGTTGTTTGATAACAAAGATATAAATACACTCTCACATCCCCTCAAACACATTCCTTTTTTTTTTTTTTACTAATGTGTTACACTCACCAGAAATGTTGTGTTCCTTTTTTTTAACATTTTATGTTTTTAACAATCTGATCATAGAAGTTTGTTTCTTACTTTTCCTTTTATTGAATAACCTGAATTACCTTTTGGCACAAGGGTCATTCAGCATCAGCCGGTACTGCCCTGTGCAACGTTTGACAAGTGGGATGTTTGTGGTTTTAGGCTTGGGTCAGACTAACGCATTCAGTGTGTCCGTGCACAACGGACGTACTTTCTGACTGACGACAAGGTAGTGGCCACACGGTCCGTTTTTATGACTGACATTTTTTTTGACTGATGTAGAAGGGAAATAAAATTAATATGAAAAACCATTTTGTCCGTCAAAAATGCTGGACGTCAAAAATGCAGTCCGTCTGACTACGTTCCATCACTCACACGTTCCATCACTCACAAACAAAGCAGCGCACTCTGCATGTCCGTTCTAACGGTTTTACGTTCTTGCCTACTTGCGTCCGTTTGCCGCGTCCGTTGTGCATCCGCACTTCCGTGCGGACGTACTTCATGTGTGGGTCTCTATTGATCAGATTTGTATGGTACCACGGACGATAAAATGTGCGGCAACACCGGCGTGAACACTGCGCTCGTCTGACCCGAGCCTATCTCCGTTCCGTCTGTCCGTTGTTAAACACACTGGTTTCAAGATTTGTATAAATGAAATAATTTCTGAATATCTTTTAGAACTCCTAAGTTTTTTGCATAACTTTTTTTCTGATATAAGCGAAAGTTTGTAGTTTAAAGGTTAAAAAAAATGAACGCAGTGGCTTTTGCAAATTTAACAGCCAGGTTTCCAAGGTAAGAAATTGTTACCTAGACTTTTGAGGATTGGAGATTTTTTTTTTCTTTAGGCATCCTGAAGCCGCATGTGTCATGCAAAATGTGACCAGACGGGGGCTCTTCTACAAAGATAGAAACGTCAGCTCCACAATAGCCTTCAGCAAATGTTTATTTAATGTTTATTTTTTTTTTCGGGTTTTCTTTTTCTCTCGTAACATGTTAGTATGGCTGTATTAGACGTGTGTGAATACTTGTAATGAGAGTTCTCTTGGATCATTTTATAATCGCGCACTCAATACTATCCATTCTACGTTCGATAAAACCGAAAACCAGATACTTCTCACATTACAAGGACACGGTGATGGGCAGTCGAAGAAGGAACCAAATTAAGACCCTCTAATGTTTGGTCATTTCTTTAGAAGCTACAAACAATTGGGAAGGGGAGATCCTCATGGCTGGTTGGTTGGGTTTTCTTTTGTCAAAATGCATCATTTTGTTTCCTTTCTCTTTTAAATCTAATTGGAAGAGGTGAGATTCTCAGGTGGAAAAGACAGAGTTTTATGTTAAGGTAATTTCTTGTTAGAAAGAAAAGGCGATTCTAATGGCATCTTCTCTTGGACCATGGCTGATGCACATCAAGAACCCTGGCTCCATGGCTGATGCACATCAAGAACCCTGGCTCCATGGCTGATGCACATCAAGAACCCTGGTCCAGAAAAATGTACATGGAGATAAAATTACATGTAGTATTAAGGATTATAGCAGGCAGGTAGATGCAGCTCTTATCTACGCTTTAATTTTCTTCTGCTACGAGAGTAGCTGCAGAGATTATTGCTACATGCTTGATACGTTTATTACTATTATTTATGTTGTGCCATCGGTTTCTGTGTTGCTTTACAATATAGAGTGGGAAATTAAACTAGGGAAATGACACACAAACTCAAAACAGCAGAGACAAGTGGTGTAGAATGTCCTGCTCAGATGAGTTTAGAATCTAGAATGTAACATTCCTTAATAGTCTCTGTCTCACTTCCTCTACCCGTATCATATACAGGGTTTCACAGCTTGCTTCCCTCCCATACCCTCCTCCATTTCTTGATACTAGGGATGTGCGTTTCGGGTGCGGCCGATTTTCCGAAAATTTTTAGATCCGAAAATGGCAGATCCGAAAAGTTTTCCGAGCCGAAACGAAATATTTTCGGAATTTTCGAATGGACTTGAAATGTGCCAAATCGAAATTTATTTTTGCTCTATTCATGATTTGATCTTTATTTAATAAAAAAAAAACACGATAGAATCGCCAGAATTATCGTAGACACTTTGAAACGAGGAGAACAGAAGTTCCGAAAAAAAGAATTTCCGAAAAGTCGATACAAAAAACGAGCAAAGTGACACGAAAATACGAAAAATGGTCGATATTCCGAAAAAAAATGTACACGAAATACGAGCCGAACCGAATCGAAACAGAAATCAGTCGAAACGAGCCGAATCGAAAAGTTTAAACATCCGAACAAATCGAACCGAAAAAAAATCTGTGCACAAGCCTACTTAATACCAACACTTGATGCAAAATGATGATCTCGCCTGCAAATAAGTTGTTATTCCTCTTGTTCTCTGCAGCTCCACCTCTTCTACCTTTTTAAGTTAATTTATTTAGAACTATATGTTTATCTCGTAGATTAAAATTTTTAACTCCTTATTAAATCTGCTGCATTCCTGATAGCTTTGCGGTGCCCAAAACAGAGCATCAGACCCCATGGGTTATTTCCTTGTGACGCGTATGCTACTGTCCCAGTCTCAGATGAGTGTTTAGGCTCGTGTCAGACGAGCGCAGTGTGAACATCCGTTTTTGCGCACATAACATCCGTCGCAGCATAGAATAATCGCCAATGGAGCCCCACACACGAAGTGCGTCCGCACCGAACAGCGGGCGCACAACGCACATGGCAAACGGACGCAAGTTAGGCGAGAACGTAAAACCGCTAGAACGGACATGCAGAGTGCGCTGCGTCCGCAACGTCCGCATAGCTTTGTGTGTGAGTGATGAACGAGGTCAGACGGACTGCATTTATACGTCCAGCATTTTTCACGGACAAAATGTTTTTCATATTTTCCCTCCTACATCTGTCAAAAATAACATCAGTTAAAAAAACGGACTGTGTGGCCACTACTGTGTCTTCTGTCAGAAAGTTTGTCCGTACTGCACGGGCGCACAGTCCGTACAAAATGCGCTCATCTGACACCAGCCTTCGTGTCGGGCACTAGGGGACTTTGGTCATGTGGCATCACTGGGATTTATTCAATTGCATTTTTCTTGCAGAAAATGATTTTTTTAAATTACATTTCTTACATTAGAGTCCGTTTTTAAGCTTTTGTGAAGCTTCTGCTTTTCAGTTGCAGCGGCCCCTGATCTACCTCGTCCCAATAACCCCAATTAAACTTTTAACAGCACGAGCATACCTCCCGGCTTTCCTGATGTTTATCTGTAAGGTCCCAATTTTAGGTCCTTTACCCAGATCAGGTGGGCAGTTAAACCAAAAAAAGATCCATCCTAACTTGTCTCGTCAAGATATACAGTCCCAAAAATCCGTGCCCATACAGGCACACCGAGCAAAAGTTTATTATAGGGAATATAAAAGTACGGCGCAAATAAAGTTTTTGTGGTCGAAATATCCCAAAGTGGCACGATCGCCTATACACCCAAATGTGTCATCCCTAAAAACATGACACCAATTAAGAATACAGTAAAGGAAAAGTGGATGTGGCGCTTCCCCGTGCAAGGAATATAATGTATCAATGTCTAATACTTAGCTTCAATCGGCTATGCACTTCAAAACAGTGGATTTGCCTCAAATATAAAAGAAAAATAACACGAACATAGCGTAATACTGCTTAGGTATAATATCATATGGTACATATAGTAGATGTCACTCACACTTTTTAGAGCCAACCTGGCTGCAATACGCTCACCTGTGGGTGGATTTTCTATTGGCTCCCCCACTAGCCTTGTACGATAATCTTTTCTGAAATATTCGGTAGCTCTTTTTAGCCTTCTGCAGTAGTGGACTGATAATCCAAATACCTCAAGGGATAGAAAGACAAACGGCTAGTGTAGATGGTAATAACACAAGCCAAAAAACAGGTACTGGTGGATTAACTCACGTGTCCTTGAGTCCATCAGGCTCTCAGATGTTCGCCTGATGGGCTCAAGGACACGTGAGTGAATCCATCAGTACCTCTTTTGGTTCTCTGGTTGGCTCTAAAAAGTGTGAGTGGCATCTACTATATGTACCATATGATATTCTACCTAAGCAGTATTACGCTCTGTTGGTGTTATTTTTCTTTTATATTTGAGGCAAATCCACTAAGTATTAGCCATTGATACATTATACTCAAAAGTTTATTATGCTTTTTTTTTTCTTAAATTATTTTAAAATATAAGAGCAGCATTTCGCATTTGATTCAAAATAATAAGTATATAAAGTGAGGCTAATATGCCATTGCTTCTATTCACTTGCAATTTCCCATTGACCAGAGGTAAAAGATGAATAATATCCAGAAACCCATAAACGTAACCTCCACAATGATGCATTTTAAGGACTGCCTGTTCTAATGCAAAGTGATATTTTGACCTCCTGCCCGCCCATCTACACAGGGCTCGGTTACAGAAACCCAAGCGTTTCTAATCAGCCTGCCTTTATATAACCCTTTAAACTGAATTTTGCTGTGCAACCAACTGTGTTAACACACTGGATATCACGCATGTCATAAAGGCAGAACACGCATCAAGCTGGGACTGTTTTATCGCGTATAATTCATGTCCTGGAAAACACAATGCGATTTTCAAAAATTAAAAACGGTCTGAAAGAGAGAAAAGGGGAAAAAATAGGTTGGTGATTGTATGACTTTACAACCACGCTGCCCTAATTAAAAGTGCCCTGTATAAATAATACATTATTGTGCCTTTCTTAATTTAAGCTACATGTCACCCAGCTATGAAAATGTGTCAAGACCTATATAAACATTTCAGGAATGATGTTTTCAAAGCTTTTTTCGAATCTTGAAATGTGTATTATGCCATTAGACGTATGCTTCGTCTGACTTGTTTCAATTTAATCTTTAAGAATACCCCAAAGGGCCCTGTGTGAAACGCAGGCACAACACGAGAAAAAAAACAAAACGACAGGAAATCGCAATCCTATATGAACCTCGTCTGCATAGTGTCTAGTTAGTAACAATCCTGAGTGACCTTAGACACGGGCCATTGTTAAGGGTATATTGCATTTACATATTTTGCAATAAAACATCAGTCATTTGCATAACAGTGTCAAGATTTATTTGATTCTTCCACCTAAAAAAAAAAAAAATTTCCTCCTTTTCTTGTATTTTAAAAACCCACTACTCTAAGCTTGTTTGAGAATAATCAGAAATTGGCCATTTAGCTAGAAGTCATTTTCTTTTCAAAAGGCAAATGTTATTTAATCTTTCAGCTGTTCATTGTGCCATCATAAATACTTTCTTTTCAGCACAGTTGTGGGGACTGAAATGAGCCCACTAATTGCCTCCCATTTCGACTGACATGTGGTGGTTTAGTGCAAAGAGAACGCAGCGGGGAGAAGGAAATAGAAGGCTGAGAAAATGAGAGCTAATTATTTTCACTGCCTCATGTCAGGCTCTGTGTCAGCCTTGTTTTTACAAACTGGAAGGTTTAGCACTAAATAAAACAAACTGGCGTCATAGTTTTATACACTGGCAGTGTCATGGAACCAGCTGCACATCTCAAAGACAATATAATGCCTCCATTCGCACGGACACCATCTGACAGCCACTGTGAGCCACTACTAATGAGGATATCACAGTGGTGCCAAAGCGAAAGGTGCTGAATTATGTATGATTCTTCATCAGTGCCGCATTAGTCCTTTACATCATTACGAGACATTGTTTTGCTGAAGAGATTAAAACATCCTTTTAGTTCCAGACCCTGGAACCTACATTTGTTAAAAGAGCACTATTAATGGAATTTTTTTTGGAGGGGTGTGCGTGGGGGCGAGAGAATGCTTCATCTTATGGGTTTCTTTTTTTGTGTCGTCGTCCCCCCCCCGTCCCCCCTCGCCTTAAGAATATCTCATGGGACAAAGCTTTGGAGGGTCACGACACTGTAGCTATAAAAGAAGAGGAGCAAATTATCCTCACTTGTATTATCCGGCTCTTTAAATCCGACATAATAAACTGAGATGTGTGTAGTGTATATGGGGAGGGGAGGGGGGGTTACAGTAATGGTAAATAACCCAGGTGCCACCGCTCGACGTGCGACTGCTATGACTGAACAGCAGGTTCCGGGAGCTGAAATACAGAATGGAAAAGAATTTACAAGTACACCCAGCAGCATCTCACGCCATCGTTGTGCTGCTACTTTCAAAATCGCATGAGCCGTTTTTATTTACTGCTCCGGGGACAAAGTTCCGTCTATGAAATCAATTTTCCCCCTGACTTTGCAAATGTTTATTAGCGTCACAGCATCGTTACGTGCAAGGAAGACTAGTGGTTTTCTTCTTCACTTTTGTTATCATGTTCACTCTATTCTCTCTGTATTTAGGCATAGATTGTGGCAAAATATGATCAGGTAGTGGCACAGTGATATTGTAATTATGAGTGTTGGCGCAGATCATGTTGCACAGCATCTGTTTCCAGTGCCGAGAGCACAGGGGATGATGCAATATAAAGTACTTACATAGTAGATGTCCGCACGCAGGGGAAACACGCCACTCGCAGCTATTATATGAGAAAACATGAGTCTTTCATTCATTCGTTTTTGGCATTTGATAACTAAATTATCAACAACACTGCTGTTAACCTTTTTCATGCTTTAGCAGAAAAAATTATTTGGCTGCCCTCGTGATAATAAGGTGGTGTTGCCGTGACTCACGTTTCTTGCTGTCAAGTGTTGTTGAACATGTACATGTAGCATTCAGGCATGTTTTATAATCCCTGTTATCACTTGAACAGATCACTGATTTCTATCAGTTACTGGATGTTTTGAGTTGCGTGCTGGAACCATATAGATCAGGGCTGACAAATTCCGGCCCCCCAGATGTTTCTGAGCTACAACTCCTATGATTCCTTTGGTCATCTATTGCATTGAAAGAATTCTGGCAATTGTAGGCATCAACATCTGGGGGCGGCGAGTCTGACAGCTCTGATATAGATGGCTGTTTCCAGTGTCCAGTCCAGTCACCCCTGATCCTCCCCTTCCATCCTCCTTTTCCTACTTCAGTGAAAACTCCCCATGAAGTGCACCACTAGCCAGTCATTAAATGTTCTGGAAGCTGTAGTAGATTATCACAATTTGCGCCCAATAGAGTGTGTCATTGGCTCCTTGCACATGGGCAGTCCTGGGCGGAAGGCCTGTAATGTTCTCAACGATGTTTACACAAACTGCTACAAGTCACTCCCCTATCTATATCGTAACTAATGCTTGTTCTTTGAATGATGTGGCTTGTGCGTGTGTCCAGCACTAACTGGAGGGAAAAAAGGCTACATAGGGCAATGTGCAACATAACAAAAACAAACCAGGAAATAGCTGTGTAAGAGAATATATTCCTGAGGTCCTGAAGGGAACGACGTAACATTTGGGGAAACATTCCCTGTGGGGTTGCCTGATGTTTGTATTACTTTGAGATCACACATTTTTGTTAATATATCTACCACTATTGATCTTGGAACTTGATGTAAAAATACCTTAATTTGGAATATCCATCGTAACCTACTAACTGTAACACCCGTTACTGGTGGGCTTCATCTATAATGTTTAATGAGCCATACTGGTGTTCATACAATGTTCATGTAAGGAGTTTGCCCATATGTTAACGTCTTGACATTGTTTTTGCACCACTCAATGTGCGCTCTCTCAAGACACTCCCCATCTAGTGCAAGTACTTTTGCCACAGTGAGCTTCTCGATATGTAATCCATAGTGCTAGTAGAAATAAGTTTAACGTCTGGCATCGATATTCCATAGTCGACGCTACACTGGGGTGAAATGAGTTAGCGTTTCGCAGCTTGCGTGAGCTTATTGCTTCCTATACTTAACATGGGGAGCGAAATCCTTTTTTAACGTCTCGACAAATGAGGTACTCCAAAGTGGTGGCGCAAATTACCTTTTAGAAGTGCAAGCCAAAATTTTTACAACTCCTAAAGGCTGGTGCTAAACCAAAACTACATAAAAACTAAGCTATGATGACTAAAACTATAACAAAAATCAATTGATATTATGTTAACTAATAGAAACTAGACTAAAATGATAGGGATGGGCTATTTGGGAAGCGATCCAATCAGAATTAATCTTGAGAGAGATGATGAATTTTCTACATTCAGATACGATGTTACTCCAGGGGGATATAATGAGCTTGGCAATTGTAGAGAAATGCTTACATAACGCATTACACTTTAAACCCATTAGATTTTAGTTGACGGATCTACTCTAGATTTAGTCAACTAAGATCTTGTGATATTTAGTCGACTAAAACAATTCCGGCTGGGTGGAGTAGAGGTAACATCACTGCTCTGCGTGGAGAGAGCCTGTGGAGTCATGGGTTCGATCCCGACAAGCACCTCTCCAGTAAGTGTCCTTGGGCAAGACACCTAACGGTACATACTCGCTACCCAGGACATACTTGAAAACAAGAGAAATCTCAATGTATCCTTCCTGGTAAAATACTTTCTCAAAATAAAATAAAAAAAATTCGGGCAACTAAAATATGACTAAAACTAAATGGCATTCAAGTCAGACTAGGACTAAAACTAAATTAAATTTGCTGTAATAATTAACATTGGTATACATCATGGCGGCTAAAAGTACAACTTCTTCTGCGTTTGTGCAGCTTTGTGAACTGTTACTTCTATCGTAGAGTTAGTTTAAGATGTTTTAGTACGTTGCGGGGAAACAAAGATTCAAAGATATTTTCCTCCATATCATATTGTATGTTCTAGCCAGGACATGGTAAAACAAAGGTTTAAGACAATTTCTGTATGTAGTAGCTAGTTGTTCCCAACCCTGGTTACCAGGTCCCCCTAAGGCTAGGGTCAGACAAACGTGATTTCTATGGACTGTGTGTCTGTGCAGTATGGACTGTGCGTCCGTGCAGTACGGACGTACGTTAGTACTGAAGACGCAGTAGTGGCCACACAGTCCGTTTTTTCACTGACGTTATTTTTGATGGATGTAGGAGGGAAAATAAATTAAAATGCAAAACCATTTTGTCCGTCAAAAATGCTGGACGTATAAATGCAGTCCGTCTGACCACGTTCCGTCACTCACACACAAAGCTATGCGGACGTTGCGGACGCAGCGCATTTGTGCGGCCGTTCTAGGGGTTGTACGTTCTTTCCAAACTTGCGTCCGTTTGCCACGGCAGTTGTGCGTCTGCAGTTCAGTGCGGACGTACTTCGTGTGTGGGACTCCATTGGCCTTTATGTCATGCTATCACGGACGTACTTTTGTGCGCCATCACAGACATGAACGCTGCGCTCGTCTGACAGGAGCCTTACAGGGCAGGATTTCCAGATATGTGAAGCACAGCACAGGTGATAGGATTTGCTGCTCAGTGATTGCAGGATTCAGTCTACATTTCCCCAAGGGAATCTGCAAAATCTGGCCTGTTGTTGTGTTCTTGGGACAAGGTTTGGAAACAATGGTTTAAGCTACAATGGCTTAAAGATTGTGTTTCTCCTTTTTGTTGTATATTTGAAAAGACTCCTCAAAGGATGCTTATGAATCAATGGAAGAATGAAATTTTATACAGCCTAGCCAACTCCATGTTGTGACGAATCTTACTGATACATTGAATCCCTTCTTTTCTTTTGTTTATGTAGCCAACATTCTTCCACTAGTGCTGAAACAGAATATAAAGCTAGCAAATATGGCCACTATACCGGATGGGCTAGTATTGGCGACCTGTCAAGGCAAAAAAAAAAATATGTTGCAAGCCATTAAGGCTTAGCAGTTTCCTATTATCCGTTCAATTCCATTCAAGCAGATATATTATTATATTATTATTATTGTCATCATTTATATAGCGCCAACCGTTTCCGCATCGCTTTACAATAACCAAAGGGAACGAGATACAGATAAACGGACATAGGATGTAAACAAGAGGTGTAGAGGGACCTGCTCATAGGAGCTTACAGTCTAGAGGGATTGGGGTAGATGAAGACAAGGGGAATTTTAGTAGATGGCAGGATCATTGGTGCCAGTGGTTTGGGAATGGTGGAGCCATAGAAGCGGCTTCAATCATGTGTGAGTGGATGAGCAGAGGGATGAGTTGCATCAGTGATGTGGTACACTAATCTGAAGAGATGGGTTTTGAGGGCCAGTCATTCTAGAGAGCTGCTGTTGCCGCCACTAGTATTATCTCCGGACGTCCCTAAGAGATGCAGTCTCACAGGATCGCTCCCTGTGATGTGAATTGAAAAAATCGTGCAATCCTCTGCATTTTATTTCCTGTAAATGTTGGATTCACCGACCAACTTAAATTCAAACTACAGCTGTAAGGAATGCATTAGGAAACGTCTTCTATAATGCCTGGAAATCCAGTACGAGTGGTTCTGTAATTATAACATCTAGTGATATGAAACTAAATCGGAAGAATACTCTCAGAAAAGGGAAATTAGGGAGAAGGAATGAGTAGGATAACTATTTTTGAGATCCCTCAGCACTGCACAATGAAGAAATCATGAATGTATTTAAATACTAATTAATTCGGTTATTCGTTAAGTGCTATTAATTTAAATAATTGCCTTGTATTCACTGTAGCAGATCAGGAAGATCTAGCGGTTTTAAAGCAGCAGATTAAATAAGAGATGGCTATAAATGGAACTCGTGTGACCCTTCGCTTTCCTTACATGAGAATGAGGAAGGAAAATTTCAATATTAACGTAGTTAATAATTCATTATTAGAAAGTAAATATGGGCACGCCCTTTAATGCTTGAGAAGCTCCCATGCGTTTTAAAATTGTTTGTAAACCATTTTAAACCAGTGACAACACTTGTTCGTATTTGTCAGTGGTGTGTTTAGCTTTGCTGTGCCCCTCCACCCACCCGACATGAAATAAATACCAATGTGTATGTAAACATGACATTATGTTGAATATTCTGCATGTTTCAAGGCTATTTATACCAATAAATTTGTAATTTAGGCCAAAGGTAAAGTATCTTATTCACAGCAAGTGATTTCTAACCATATTTACTATAGTTTAGACGCAGCGAACTCAAACTTTGTGATCTACAACTCCCATGACTCTCCTGCCAACTATTGTATTTAAAGAGTTCCGGAAATTGTAGGCCGCCAATATCTTTGGGTCAGAGTTCAAGAAACTCTGGTTTGGAGACTCATTGCTGGGAGTTTTTATTCAATTCACTTCTCAAATACGTATATTGGACCAAAAAAAAGTATTAGGAAATAATAATGACGCCTCCTCCAATCTGCTGCCATATGTCAAGGCCTAGTTGGCCTGTGCAAGAAAACAACCCTGTTATCAGTGAGTAGAACAAAAGAATTGGACTGGGCATTCAGACTCCATGTTCAGGCAGGTTTATTAGACAATGTACAACTAGAACGTGGTGGAGTTGGCGCTACTTGTCCTATTGATGCCTCCCTCGTGGTGCACTCTTGGGCTTGGTTTATTAGAAAACACATCTACCGGCACATTCTTGGTCTTTTGCCATATTTTTCCCCACCTTACTCGATTTACTCATTTTTAAAAAAAAAAAAAATTAATATATTTTATGATCCCCTTTTATAAAGATCCTTGATCACTTTGTTGCTGATGATCCCCGGCCGGGGATTATCCAGATTTTTGTGCTACCCTTCCCCTCTTGTTTCCTATTTTCTCGCTGAGACCCCCCTATCTGGGGATGTTTATTGTTTTTTGTATTAGATGATTTTCGCTGATTTATAATACTACTTATGCGCACTGTCATTTGTCAACTTAAGATTCCTGATGACTTTTTCTTATGCATGTGCAGTTAACAAGCTGTGGCCCTGCGTGGCCAACCTTCTTGCTTTCACGATGACTTAATGTGGCCCTGCGAGGCCATTTATCATTTATGTCCTGCTGACTTTTTCACCAAATAAAAAATTTTGAATACCAAAAAAAAAAAAAAAAAAGGCTAAAATGCAAAAAAAAAAAACACATCTACAACACAGCGGCATTTCGGCAAAAAGCCTTTGTCGAGGTGACACAAGGTATAAACACTGGCCATCGCTTCTGTACACAATCCTGTACCGTAATCAGTAGAAGCACACGCGACGTCTATGTTTATGTTTATTCATCTTGTCCTGTTTATTCAGCCATAGACTCTCTATTTCATTCCTCACCCAGACTTTTTTTTCCCCAGACATCTAGTAAAAGGTCTCAGTAACTCTGTGACTACATATTTATGTTTGTTGTGGGGAACCAAAGTCCTAGCATAACGAGGTGGGAAAAGGTTCGGGAGAAAAAAAGAAAGTTTGTTGAAGTGTACGGAAAGTGACGGTCCTGTTAGTCCTGACATTAAATAGAAAGAGGCCTACCAGTGTATAGAGGAGTTATAGAAAAAATGAAGAGGAGGGAAGAGGCTGGTAGCAGACACCTTGAAGAACGTGGGAGCAGGGACAGATAAGACTGGTAATCCCGGCCCACAATTCCAGGTTCCACATTACTATATATATTATACATAAAACCTCGTGCTCCTATATACTGTATAGAGTGTGCAGCCATGTGCTGAATATGGTATTTTAACTCCAGAATATCACAGATATTTCTCTTAACCCATTACTACAATGATCAGGTTAACTCTCTGCAGTGTCTCGCGGATACCTGCTGTAGTAGCAAAATGTGACCAGCAGGGGAACCTCCTCTGCCTCTCAAATACTGTAAAAAGCAGAAAAACCATTGGAAAGCTTTGACAGACCTTATACATTACATTTGCATTGTGCGTATGTAGTTTTGTATGTATGTGTATTTATAAAAATTTAAGGGGTCATTTAACCTCCCTGACGGTTTTCCCGAGTGTGGCTCTGGGTTAACTTTTTGTACCGAAAGCGGTATCCCCGAGCCACACTCGTGCTGGATACTTACATGTCCTGCGCTCCCTCGCTGATCCTGCAGTCTCCTCCAGCCGCTCGCAACGTCACACGGCCTGGATCTCTTCTCGCGAGAAGTGAAACCAGGAAGTGTGACGTCACGATCGGCTGCAGTGTGACTGCGGGGACAGAGAGGGAGCGCAGGACATGTAAGTATCGGCCCGAGTGTGACTGCGGGGACAGTGAGGGAGCGCAGGACATGTAAGTATCGGCTGCAGTGTGACTGCGGGGACAGCGAGGGAGCGCAGGGACATGTGAGTATCGGCCCGAGTGTGACTGCGGGGACAGCGAGGGAGCGCATGACATGTAAGTATCGGCCCGAGTGTGACTGCGGGGATACTGCTTTCAGTATTGAAAGTTAACCCCTGAGTCACACTTATACCGCTAGGGGGCCAGAATAAATTGGACCGATTCTGACATATAAAATAGGTCAGAATCGGACCGCCAGGGAGGTTAAAGAGTTAAAGTGGCAAATTTGGCATCTGGTTTGCGATTCTCCACCTGTTCACCTCTAGAGGGGTTATTCACTAACCTCCGACTTGGCCCCATATTGCGTTGAATGGGCAATTTCAGGGCAATTTGTCTATTCAGCAAGCTGTCATTCACCAAATACTGGTCGAAATAGACATCAAAATATGGTGCAGTTCTGCAGCAACAAAATTGTCTCATAGAAGCTTATTGTGTCTTCTATTCCGAGACTGCCGAATTGCACCAAAATTATGGAGAAATGCCCTTATTTTCGGTGTTTCACTTCGACAAGTTTAAACAGGCGAATCCCCTAGCTTTCAACGTAAAAAATTGAATATCCTTTTATTTTTTAATTATTTTTTTTAAAGAACATTTACTATTTTTAATTTTAATTTTTGCAAAAGACCTTTTTATAATTTTTTAAGACTTTTTGTATTCTTTTTGAATTTTCTAGATGCCATTTTCGTTTTTCAATTTTTGAAAAAATTATAAAAGGTCTGTTACAAATGAAAAAGTATTTAAAAGACCTTTTTGGATTTAGAAACATTTTTGCTACATTTTTATTAATTTAAACTCCTATTAGAAGAGGAGACCCCCCCCCCCCAGTTTTGTGGAATTCGCCGATTCTAATTTGATGGTTATCGGCATAATTCAAGGATTTTTTGCAGACTTCCGAGAACTCCTTCCACGACTCCAATTTCAACAGAATACGGTGACCATTCCGTAAATGTGGAACTCACAGCATTTTTGGTTAAATGGAATCGCCAAAGTGTGCTGAAATGCGGCGATAAGCAAAGAACCTTTGGGAATAGACGCTTAGGTGAATAATCTCGAGTATTTTGAGTATCCTGAAAGGTACACTTTTGAGTGTGAATTGATTTCATGGGTTGATGCTGTAATAAGTTGTAAACATCACTAAGGGGGCTATTCAGAGAGCACGGAAATGTCGCCGACGTTTCGGTGCTCTCTCGGTCCCCGCACTTGAGGGAATCAAATTTCCCTATTCACCCTGTCCCCGTAGTGCAGGGACCAGACCGGAAAACCTGCCGGAACAGCCACAAAAAACACATCGAACACGTCAGAAAAATTTGACAAGCCGCCGAACACCACGCAGACCAGCTGCCTGAAAAAGCCGACAAGCTGACGAACGGGGTAAAAAGAAAAAGTTTGAAAGTGTCAAGATTTAAATGCTTTTTGCAAAAAACAACGAAAATGTCTGGAATTTACATACAAGATCCTATGAATAGTAATAAAAAGGTCTGTTACAGAAAAAAGAAAATCCGATGTTAACCCCTTAGTGACCGGGCGGTTTTACACAAATCCGTCCGTTCGTGACCGCAGCTGTTTTTATGTTTCTGCGCTCTTAGTGTTTACGTCAAATTTTCCTCTTACTCGTTTATGTAACCCACACATATTTTACACTGTTTTTCTCGTCACTAAATGGACTTTATAAAGATACCATTTTTTTCATCATTTCATATAATTTACTATAAAAAATATTGTGAAATATGACACAAAAATTGAAAAAACACCACTTTTTCGAACTTTGACCCCCAAAATTTCTTATGTATCAACAACCGTCAAAAAAAATGTATTCCTTAGTAGTTTCTAAATTTAGTACGGAGTTTAGCAATACCCAATGTTTACATATTCCTCGCTTTTTTCCTTATTTTATGCAACAATAAGTGCAAGTAGCACTTTGCCATTTCCAAAGAGTTTATTTTCAAAACTAGTGATAGTGACATTGTAACACTGATATCTGTCACTAATTCCTGAATAACCCTCCACATATACATATTTTTTTAAAGTACACAAATCAAGGTATTAAACTCTTTCCATGCAAACCATTTTACCACAAATCTATGCCAAAGTTTGAGAAAATAAAAAAATTTTGGTGATTTTTTTTTTTTGAACGCAATTTAAGAATACATGTACTGTGAACTTTAAGGTTTACTGCCAAAAAGCACCCCAAAATATGTTCAGCAACATCTTCTGAGTAAATTGATACCACCCAAGTATAGGTATGTCGGGTCATTTGGGGGCTAAAAGGCCTTATTTGGGGGGTGCGCATTTCAGTTTTCCAACTTGGAATTTTCACATTTCGTCATCATGCACCCATGTCCTATTTGGGACATTTTTGAAGCCGGCCAAAGTAATTTACCCCCATCAAACCATATATTTTTAGAAAGGGCACACCCTAGGGTGCTTCAAAGAGTTGTATTTTAACACTTTCCATGCACTAGCTCTTTGTCAAACTTTCAGGTAGTCACTTTTTGTGTTATTTTTTCACACACATTGTACTTTAGGCATGAATTGTCAAATCCAGTTATGGTTACTGCCAAAAAACACCCCAAAATATGTTCAGCAACATCTTCTGAGTAAATTGATACCACCCATGTATAGGTATGTCGGGTCATTTGGGGGCTAAAAGGCCTTATTTGGGGGGTGCGCATTTCAGTTTTCCAACTTGGAATTTTCACATTTCGTCATCATGCACCCATGTCCTATTTGGGACATTTTTGAAGCCGGCCAAAGTAATTTACCCCCATCAAACCATATATTTTTAGAAAGGGCACACCCTAGGGTGCTTCAAAGAGTTGTATTTTAACACTTTCCATGCACTAGCTCTTTGTCAATCTTTCAGGTAGTCACTTTTTGTGTTATTTTTTCACACACATTGTACTTTAGGCATGAATTGTCAAATCCAGTTATGGGTTACTGCCAAAAAACACCCCAAAATATGTTCAGCAACATCTTCTGAGTAAATTGATACCACCCATGTATAGGTATGTCGGGTCATTTGGGGGCTAAAAGGCCTTATTTGGGGGGTGCGCATTTCAGTTTTCCAACTTGGAATTTTCACATTTCGTCATCATGCACCCATGTCCTATTTGGGACATTTTTGAAGCCGGCCAAAGTAATTTACCCCCATCAAACCATATATTTTTAGAAAGGGCACACCCTAGGGTGCTTCAAAGAGTTGTATTTTAACACTTTCCATGCACTAGCTCTTTGTCAAACTTTCAGGTAGTCACTTTTTGTGTTATTTTTTCACACACATTGTACTTTAGGCATGAATTGTCAAATCCAGTTATGGGTTACTGCCAAAAAACACCGCAAAATATGTTCAGCAACATCTTCTGAGTAAATTGATACCACCCATGTATAGGTATGTCGGGTCATTTGGGGGCTAAAAGGCCTTATTTGGGGGGTGCGCATTTCAGTTTTCCAACTTGGAATTTTCACATTTCGTCATCATGCACCCATGTCCTATTTGGGACATTTTTGAAGCCGGCCAAAGTAATTTACCCCCATCAAACCATATATTTTTAGAAAGGGCACACCCTAGGGTGCTTCAAAGAGTTGTATTTTAACACTTTCCATGCACTAGCTCTTTGTCAATCTTTCAGGTAGTCACTTTTTGTGTTATTTTTTCACACACATTGTACTTTAGGCATGAATTGTCAAATCCAGTTATGGGTTACTGCCAAAAAACACCCCAAAATATGTTCAGCAACATCTTCTGAGTAAATTGATACCACCCATGTATAGGTATGTCGGGTCATTTGGGGGCTAAAAGGCCTTATTTGGGGGGTGCGCATTTCAGTTTTCCAACTTGGAATTTTCACATTTCGTCATCATGCACCCATGTCCTATTTGGGACATTTTTGAAGCCGGCCAAAGTAATTTACCCCCATCAAACCATATATTTTTAGAAAGGGCACACCCTAGGGTGCTTCAAAGGGTTGTATTTTAACACTTTCCATGCACTAGCTCTTTGTCAATCTTTCAGGTAGTCACTTTTTGTGTTATTTTTTCACACACATTGTACTTTAGGCATGAATTGTCAAATCCAGTTATGGGTTACTGCCAAAAAACACCCCAAAATATGTTCAGCAACATCTTCTGAGTAAATTGATACCACCCATGTATAGGTATGTCGGGTCATTTGGGGGCTAAAAGGCCTTATTTGGGGGGTGCGCATTTCAGTTTTCCAACTTGGAATTTTCACATTTCGTCATCATGCACCCATGTCCTATTTGGGACATTTTTGAAGCCGGCCAAAGTAATTTACCCCCATCAAACCATATATTTTTAGAAAGGGCACACCCTAGGGTGCTTCAAAGAGTTGTATTTTAACACTTTCCATGCACTAGCTCTTTGTCAAACTTTCAGGTAGTCACTTTTTGTGTTATTTTTTCACACACATTGTACTTTAGGCATGAATTGTCAAATCCAGTTATGGGTTACTGCCAAAAAACACCCCAAAATATGTTCAGCAACATCTTCTGAGTAAATTGATACCACCCATATATAGATTTGTTCTGTTGTTTTTGGGGTGCTACGCCAATCTTTGACATGTGCTTGTCAATTTTCTAATTTGACATACAGTATCTTCTTTGCTTATCTTCTTTTTAGGGGCCTTTTTACATACCCCAGTTTTATGAACGTGCATATATTTGGTAAGCTAACACCCCAAAGTATTGTAAATGGAGTGTTTTTATGCTATGGATGCATCCGTTTGCTCCAAACAAATTAGATACTGTTTGGTGGTCATTTTTCATTTTCACACCCACATCAGTTTTGGACTGTGATTTAGGAGACACTGTTGTTTTTTACTGCATGAAAACTCTCCAGGTTGTTTTCTGCAAGGTCTCCTGAGTACACCCATGCCCCCCATGCATAGGTTTGCCAGGATTTTGGGAAGGTTCAAATACAATTTTTATGACTTTGTCATTGGAGTTGAAATTGAGATTATTTCTTCAGCTAGGCCTAGCTTTGGTTTTGGGTCTACCGCATACCCCAGTTTGAATTATTGCCAGAAAATTGTTTATATTTGTTATGTTGACACCCCAAGGTATTGCATATGGAGTGCTTTGATGCCATGGATGCAACGGTTTTAGCCCAAAACATTTGAGAAGGTGTGTGGCGGTAATTTTTCAATTTTCAGATTTTTACGCCCACAGTAGTTTTGGACTGTGATTTAGCAGACACTGTTGTTTGTTACTGCATGAAAACTCTCCAGGTTGTTTTCTGCAAGATCTCCTGAGTACACCCATGCCCCCCATGCCTAGGTTTGCCAGGATTTTGGGAAGGTTCAAATACAATTTTTATGACTTTGTCATTAGAGTTGAAATTGAGATTATTTCTTCAGCTAGGCCTATCTTTGGTTTTGGGTCTACCGCATACCCCAGTTTGAATTATTGCCAGAAAATTGTTTATATTTGTTATGTTGACACCCCAAGGTATTGCATATGGAGTGCTTTGATGCCATGGATGCAACGGTTTTAGCCCAAAACATTTGGCAACAAGGTGTGTGGCGGTAATTTTTCAAATCTCAGATTTTTACGCCCACAGTAGTTTTGGACTGTGATTTAGGCTAGGGTCAGACGAGCGTAGTGTTCACGTCCGTGATCGCGCCTAAAAGTACGTCCGTGATAGCATGACATAAAGTCCAATGGAGCCCGACACACGAAGTACGTCCGCACTGAACTGCGGACGCACAACGGCCGCGGCCCACGGACGCAAGGCAGGCAAGAACGTAGAACCGCTAGAACGGCCGCACAAAGTGCGCTGCGTCCGCAACGTCTGCATAGCTTTGTGTGTGAGTGATGGAACGTGGTCAGACGGACTGCATTTATACGTCCTGCATTTTTCACGGACAAAATGGTTTTGCAATTGAATTTATTGTCCCTCCTACATCTGTCAAAAAATAAATGTCAGTGAAAAAACGGACTGTGTGACCACTACTGCGTCTTCCGTACTGACGATGTCCGTACTGCACGGACGTACAGTCCGTAGAAATCACGCTCGTCTGACCCTAGCCTTAGCAGACACTGTTGTTTGTTACTGCATGAAAACTCTCCAGGTTGTTTTCTGCAAGATCTCCTGAGTACACCCATGCCCCCCATGCATAGGTGTGCAAAGATTTTGGCAAAATACAGCACCAATTGTAGAACATAAAAATGTACGAATAAAATGTAAAAGTCTGGTGCCTGTCAAACTGGGGATGCTCTCTAGGGGAGCACAGGCTGTTGTCACTGAAGTGCATGAAACGCAAAATGTTTTCATACCTTCTACGTGACATTGATTGGAGGTAAATGGGGGTAGAGCAGATGGGGCTACTGCTCCAGCAGGAGCGAATTGAGGGCTTCTTTATGATGCCCTCAGCATAGTAAGTGCCCAGAATTTCAGAAATTCTGGCACATCTAGCGGGGTCCATTGCTGCCTTGCCAAGTAGGAGTCTGGCTTCGCAGCACAATGCTGATGGGCATACAGATTTGATTGGGCCACGATGTGGCCCAACAAATCATCCCCCATAAACACCTGCAAAAACTGTGTGGCGGTAAATCCTGCAACATCAATATTGATGCCAGGATTTGCCGTGAAAGGAGGGATATCTGGCCTCTGGCGATGAGGCACTACCCACTCCTCAGCTGGAGCTGTGCGTCTCCTGCTGGCAGGTGGTGACCCAGGATCTGCATCAGAAACATCACTAGATACATCAGCCAGCATAGATAATGTATCTAGCGACGCCTCTGAGCAGTTAGCGGGGTCGAAATGAGGGTCTGAGTCTGACGCAGATGCCTCAGATTCTGACGCCAGGATGGCATATGCCTCCTCGGCGCTGTACACCCTCTCAGACATTATATATAATAGATTATAAAATTTTATAATTATTATATATATATAAGCGGATTGTTGGTTCTTAGAAGAACCGTTGGGTTTCACAAGAAAATACAAATAAACACCTAAATCTCTCTAAATCCCTCTAAACCTGCCTCAATTCTTCTAAATCTCCCTAAAATCTCTCTAAACCTGCCTCAATTTTTCTAATCTCACTAAATCTCACTAAAATCTCTAACCTGTCAAATCTGATCTCTCTCTCTCTCGCTCACCAAAACACAAGTGAGGAGAGGGAGGGAGAATCACAGAGGTCAGAGCCAATATTTACAAAATATTGGCCTGACCTGACAAATTAGAAATTTTATTTTGATTTTTTCTAACTTCTGATTGGATGTTGCTAGCCTGCCTCTCTGATGAGGCAGGCTAGGAACATCCCACTCAGCCCCAAGATGACCCTGCCCTTAGAACCCTAACCCTACCCCTGACCCTGCCCTTAGAACCCTAACCCTACCCCTAACCCTAACCCTACCCCTACCCCTAACCCTACCCCCAACCCTACCCCTACCCCTAACCCTACCCCTACCCCTACCCCTAACCCTACCCCTACCCCTAACCCTACCCCTAACCCTACCCCTAACCCTACCCCTAACCCTACCCCTAACCCTAACCCTAACCCTACCCCTAACCCTAACCCTACCCCTAACCCTAACCCTAACCCTACCCCTAACCCTAACCCTACCCCTAACTGTCAGTTTATTTTATTTATTTTTCTTTTTTTACACTTTTTTTACACACTTTTTTTTTACTTTTTTTTACACTTTTTTTTCTCTGCTGGGTGCCTTGATCCCTCGAGGCACCCAGCAGAGCACCTGATCACTGAAGTGATCGATTTTGTACTGAGTGCCACGATACCTCGTGGCACTCAGTACTTCCTGCCGCTACCGGAAGTGATCGCTCGGGGGGAGCGATCACGGACGGACCGGCGGCAGGTAAGTATATTACAAGGATGCCTCGATGTCGAGGCATCCTTGTAATATGCTCAGAGCAGCTGGAAGCGATCCGATCGCTTCCAGCGCTCTGTAGAAGTGCCGGGCACCTCTCCGGTGCAACCGGATGTAGATCGCTCCCGGGGAGCGATCACATGGTGCCCCGGCACTTCTAACGGCCATTGCACGGATGCCTGGACTCCCAGGCATCCTGCAATGGCGTTTGAGCTGCTGGAAGCGATCCGATCGCTTCCAGCAGCTCAAAAACGGCAGGACGTACCATGTACGTCAGCGGGTCTAAGAGAGACCCGCTGCAATGACGTACATGGTACGTCCGAGGTCCTTAAGGGGTTAAAAAAGAAATTGGCTGAAAAATTCCTAAAAGATCCTAAAAAGTCTATAGAGACTTTTTGCTGCAGATTAAAAGAATAAATGGTTTATTAGATATTAAATAGAAAAGGGAATATTTTTAGCACTGAAGCCTGCGGGATTCGCCTGAATAAACCTGCAGAATGAAAACACCAAACCTCAGGGCAGTTCGGCAACTTTTCACTGCTGTTCGGTGTTCTCTGAGTAGGTTAACTATTACTTATCTATGGGGATTTCACTGCCTTCGAACAGGCACCGTACTTGCTGGCAGTTCACCAAAATTTGGCGAACTGCCTGCTCTCTGAAAAGCTGAATGGCCCCGAAATGTCACCGTACGGGGAAGTTTCCTGTTCGGTGGCATTTCGGGGCTAGATCAACGGTCTCTGAATAACCCCTTATATGTCTATATTGCATATACCCAAGTAGCATCCTAATGTTTCACACATGGAATCGTCAGTCAGTCTACATAGCCTTGTTAGGAGCTATTAAATGTAATATTTCTCATAGACTACATACCGAAGAGCTGTAATTAAGCTACTTTTGTGATGTGCTATAGACGCCAACAGAAATGAGCCACATTCATAGTTATGCTAATTTCCCATTAAGTGTAAAGGGTAGGGGCAATTTGTACTAATCAATATTCATAGCAACGCGCAATATTTTTATGGTAAATTTACCCATCAAATGTTTAGCCTATTATCCTCTGCGAGATGCTAATGTATTGAAGATCGATGTTTTGAATGGAAAAGTGAATGTGCCTCAGCACTCAATGATAATTTTATAAAGTGTCTGCAGTACAGTCAGACATACCATAAGGCTATGTTAGTGTGTGTGTGTGTGTATATATATATATATATATATATGTATATGTATATATTCGTAGTGTAGATTTGGTAAGCCGTGTTAGTCCAGATGTCAAGCAGATTCTTTACTGTTCAATTCTATGATTTTAGGTCAGTATTGCTTTAAGACCTGAGGAAGAGAGTTAGACTCTCGTAAAGCTTGTCTTTTAAATGTAACATTAGTCCAATAAAAAAGGTATCACTACGTACTGCTATACTCTAGTGATTTATATATATGTTACATAGTTACATAGGCTGAAAAAAGACATGCGTCCATCGGGTTCAGCCTTTCACACATCACCCACTGCTGTTGATCCAAAAGAAGGCAAAAAAGCCCAGCCTAAAGCAATCTCCAATATGCAACATACTGGGGGAAAAATCCTTCTTGACCCCAGAACGGCGTCCGATTTATCCCTGGATCAAGAAGCTTTTACCCACATATGAAATATTATATCCCTTAATATTATGTTTTTGCAGGAAGTCATTCAGTCGTTGTTTAAAAGTCTGTATAGTCTCTGACCCAACCACCTCAACAGGCAGAGAATTCCACAGCTTTATTGTTCTCACTATAAAATAACCCTTCCTATGCTTTAGGCTGAATTTCCTTTTGTCCAGTCTAAATGGATGACCTCATGTCCTGTGTATAGTCCTATTAATGGATAAGTTCCAGATAACGGTTTATAATGGCCCCGTATATATATTTATATAAGGTTATCAGATCCCCTCTAAGGCGCCGTTTCTCTAAACTAAACAGGTTTAAGCTTGTTAGTATTTCCTCATAACTTAACCCTTCCATTCCCCTTATTAATTTAGTCGCCCTTCTCTGCACTTTTTCTATCGCTATAATATCTTTAAGACAGGTGCCCAAAATTGCACGGCATATTCAAGGTGCGTCTTACCATTGATTTATACAGAGGCAAAATTATGTTTTCATCCCGAGAGTGAACTCCCCTTTTAATGCATGCCAATACCTTGCTGGCCTTGGTGGCTGCTGTTTGACATTGGATATTGTTACTTAGTTTGAAGTCTGTGATTATTCCCAAATCCTTCTCCTGCTTTGATTTCCCTAACTCCGTACCATTTAGGGTATAAGTTGCTTATGTGTTCTTCACTCCAAAGTGCATAACTTTGCATTTATCTACATTAAATTTCAAGAGCCCAGTCCCCCAATATATACAAATCCCTCTGCAGCGAAGTGATATCCTGCTCACATTGTATTACTTTTTCCTAGTTTTGTGTCCTCTGCAAACACTGAAATATGACTTTCGATGCCTGTTATAGGATCATTTATAATAAATTGAATAGTATTGGTCCTATAACAGACCCCTGAGGGACACCTCTTACCACTAGTGCCCATCTTGAAAATTTACCATTTTTGACCACTCGCTGTACCCTATCTTTCAGCCAGTTTTCTATCCAAGAACAAGTATTTTCATCTAGACCAATTTTTCTTAATTTAAATAGTAACCTCCTGTGTGGAATTGTTTCAAAAGCTTTGGCAAAATCTAAGTAAATCACATCCACTGCGACCCCTTGATCTATACTTCTACTTACTTCTTCATAGAATGCAAGTAGGTTAATCTGACATGATCTGTGTTTCATAAAACCATGCTGATTTTTGCTAATTACATTATACCTCTCAATGAATTCCTGAAGATTATCCCTTAGTAACCCCTCAAATACTTTCCCAGCTACAGATGGTAAGCTCACAGGTCTAGAATTCCTAGGCAGACATTTTGAACCTTTCTTGATCATAGGGACTACATCAGCTTTTCTTCAATCCTCTGGTACGATTCCTGAAAGAAAAGAATCTTGAAAGATTAAGAACAGAGGTTTACATATTTCAACACCTACAGATGTATGTATATGTATTCATATTGCACTTCACAGTATCTTGGAAATTCAAGCGGACGATTATTTGCACATTAGTGAAATCCAGTTCTAACATTTGAAAGGAATTTGTTTTACGTGTATCCTGTAGATGGTTGGTTTACATTATTTTATATCTTTTCTAAATTCTATTAACTTGAAATATGTTTCTACATTATATGCGTATAGTTTTTCAAAATCTAGATCAATATGGCCCAATGTTAACATATTTGTTTGTTTCTGGATTGTCTATTTTAGGGCCCATAAATGAATTTCAGAGGTTAAGCCACCCTGGGAGTATTATGGGCCTATATTCTTCATCATATACAATGTATATAATGAGAATGATAAGACTGGGGGGCTGTAAGGTGAAATTCAAATAGGGATTAGCCGTGTAAGAAAAAAGATATCTACATGTATAAATTGTCACACTGAAACCTTGAATCAAGAGATTCTACATTTTAATTTGCAGGTATAAACTGGCTCCAATCACCCGTATTTATTAGAATCCTTGTTTTACTTCTGAATTATTTTAACACTTTCAGCCTTGAGTCATTGCACACCCATTGGTAAAGCCTTCGTTTGGTGCCCACTTTTTCCCCCCATCAGACCCCTCTTAGAAAAATAACTCTGGCGGTATATGTAGGGCTGCCAGATCCTCCATTTTTCCCTGGATGTACAGTATATAATTTATTCATACTGCGTGGCAGTGCATGCAAAAATACAACCCTGCAGTATGGAGAATACATATGTTGCAGGTAAGAAATCGAAGAGGAATCCCAGTTGACCTGCCTTGATTGGGAAACAGGTTTCCCTCCTGCTGTAGCTGAATTATACATGTTGCATGGAGCATCCTCCCTGTGCTCTCCCTGAGCATGAAATGGTAATATGAGTACAGGAAAACATGGCCGACCTGGCAACCGTAGGTATAGGAGTTTGCTTAATAATTCAATGCATATGTAACGCTCCTCTTAAAGCATTGGTTCAGCTCTTAGAAGGTGAACATACAGAGTCTATATTAAATGTAACTGAAAAATTACTAATTGAAACACAGAGGGACATTCACTAATCAGTTGTTGCAACCACGATAAACTTAGCCGATCCAGAGGAGGGAATTCAAACCACCACATTCGGCATTTCATCTATGAAACTTCATTTGCAGGTGATTGAATTCCCCTCCCTGGATCGCCGAAGTATACTACTGCTGTAAAAAACGGCGATTAGTAAATAACCCCCCCCCCTTAGAAGATAACATTTTGGTAACATGCAGAGTTATCGAACTAAATTTACTCTCTATTATCCGGGTGTTGCACGCGTGTCCAGGTATTTTCATCTCTTTGTAAATCGCACCTTGTCTTTAGAGTAAAAATTATGGTTTCAGTAGGAGATGGATATTTCTAGGTTTCAAATCAAGCTCTTAATTTCAATTTCAGGACTGCAAATGGAAAATGTACATGGAGTTAGACGGCGATGAAATTGCTATCACTTACATAAAAGATGTTACATTCAGCAGGAGTCAGTCAGATACAGAAATTGTGAGGATGACTAAGGTAAGGACAAGAGTAATAAACACATCAAAGCTATTGAGAAGAGTGTCTCGGTGCTGCCACGTCCCAATCCCTAATAGTTCTCAGCTCTCCGTAACTTGCTGGTCTTTGCTTGGGGATTCTCCAACAAGGACAGACGTCAACAGAACTCTATTGTCTCTCAATACTCAGCATTGAGGCTCAACTTTCAGGACCCACCATGTCAAAGAATTGATTAACATGGGGGGGGGGGTTCTATCCTTCTAAGTCTTTACATTAACATTACAATGTACATAAAGAGGTTTCATTAACGCTTAAGTGAACCTGGTTCACTTTACATCAATCCTATTAGTTGAGTCTAAATGTCTGTAAGATAGAAATATGTAACACATCGAAATGTATACTTCTGATTAAAATTCAGTTTAATGCATGAATGTAGGTCATACCCGTGTACAACAATATACTGACGTTATTTTCTTGCACTAATAACACAATGTGAGCTGCAAAATGTGTAGATTTGGTTTAGAGATCGTGTTACAGAATCAGAAGCGCTTGGTGCTGATTTTTTTTTACCTTTTTATTCACCTACTGTACCTAGTGGTGCTGCTTGTTTGGTCGGTTATTTTTTGGTTCTAATTTAATTTATAAGGATTTTCAGAATGTGTGTGTCTTTCATTGGTTGCACAAAACCTTATCTTCTTGTATTACTCTAGGAAAGAACTTTAGCTGCGGAAGGTGGTTAGTGTATCATTTCAGTTAGATTTCCATGCTTCCTAGATGCATTTAGTGCTGTTTTTTCAATTGTATCCTAGAACTTATTAAATTGGCTGGCCAATTCTTTGGTGGCCATGATTATGTCATCAGCCCATAGCATCATGATTGTGTCAGTGATTTCCACTAAATAATGGACTATGGTGGTTATTTAAAGACTGCCAGTGTTTGTCGAAAGTGAATTCCAAACAGCTGCATGAGAAGATTCATAGTGAAGCATCTCCTGACACTGTTTGAATTTCCTTTTTTGTGAATAGCCGGTGTTTGATGTCATTGCAACAGAGATTTTCACTGGTGTTCACTGCTTTGGAGAACACCAGCACTCTTTGAATAACCCTCTATACCTTGGAGTGTGACTGGAAGCTGGAACATAAGCTGGAAGATGCTTTTGTCAACCTGTATATTATTCTAGTGAGCAAAAATATGTAAAAGCCCTGAATACGGGCAATGTCACCCATAGAGAGGTGTCAGCTATATATCCTGGGGAGGACTAACAAAGCCGAAACGGTTGTCGGGGGTCCTGAACCCCTCGGGCAGGGATGACATCCTTGGCATTTCAGTACTGGCCGCCCTTTCTGGGTGATAGCAGTCTGATTTGCATATGGAGCAGTTGTCCCTGTAATGGCACAATCGAGCTAAGACCTCGTAAGATCTGAGCGGGCCCCACCATAGAGCAGGCCACTAGTGGTGTTACTCATCCTCAGGACCCTCACAAACCTTTTTTTCTCTGTATTTTCTTCTGCAAGATTTAATGTGTCAAATGAGGTTTTTACGACCGAAAACTGGGATTCATTAATGTAAACGAAGGGTGTGTGTCTATATATACCATTTCTTTCAACAACCTCAAAAAACATGCATATGTTTTTCACCCTTGTGATTTCAGCCGCCGTTTGTAATGGAGAAATGGATTATAGGAATAACGCAGGATGAATCTGTTGACTGCATCGTGACTTATGAGGTATGTAATTCACTTACAGGTCACACTGAACATCTTCGGCAGATGCAATGGTGAAAATTTTGCCAACATAAATGCACCTAATTTTCAATGAACAAACCGTGCTTGGTGAATAACCCCTTGTGTTTGAAAGGAAAACCGGGAAGTGTTAGTGAAGCACTTAACAAAAAAAGGCTGCCCTTGATACTCACAGATGCGCTTGCAGCGTATCATCTATTAATCTTTTATTATGCACTAGACTTTGATACAGAGTGTAGGTGACTTTTTTGTATTCTTCAATCTATTAAACCAAAGCAGCTTTGCCGAATCTCTATAAACATCGTATGCTTTAAAAGCACTTGTCAATTTAGTAAATTTTGCTTATGATTTGATTTTCGTTACTGGATATGATCAGAGGAGTCTAAAAATATTAACAGTTTCCAGAATTTGTTTCAAACTTTTCCATTGCCTATCATGGGCTTGCGTTGATGATGTATAAAAGTCAAAGATAAAAGACCCTTTGATGTCATAGCGCAAGAATTATCTGCGTCTTAGCCCTAATGTCAAATCTTTATTGAAACTCTAGATTCAGTTACAGTTTGCTATAAAATGCCCTCCGTGATCAAATCCACGTGTTGCGGTCTGCAGATTAACAGGAACAAACGGATTATATTATTCTATACAAGTGTTGCCTCTATGTATGATTACCTACCGTACTGTTTATTCAATAATTCGCAAGAACCGAGATCACAATATATTCTATTTTGATTCTATCTTGTCTAGGTTTTAAAACTGAATGCCCTCAAAATAATGAACACAAATGGCGAGTGGGATATCCTAATCAGCTATATTTTATAACCATCGCACTCTTTCTGGTGTTTTTCTGTTTTCCCTTTTGAAATAGAATTATTGCTTTGCTTTGGCTACAGGTATATGGGAATGCTCATGTCACGTATCAGTACTCTGTACCAAGACATATTACAATAACAGAATATGGCGTGCATGCCAGGTCTTTTGGAAACAATGTGGAGCTCCTTAACTGGTAAAATAGTAGTTAGCGAGACCACGAGGCAGTAAATCTGTAGATCGTTGCCAGCTGGCTAGGTGATTTCCCAGTATAAAGATGGCAGTGACTGTATTTCTGCAGATTTTGTTCTCCGGCAATGTTTTGTTTAATTAATATTCTGAATGTTTATTGTGTCTGATGCTTTTTCCAATAGAGTGATGTCAGAGCTCCAAAATTAACAAAACACATTCACAAAATTTCCTGGAACACGATGAAAATGCAAGACGCAGTGAAGTCGGTCCAACTCACAATAAAACCGGCGCTAGTAAACTCTGAAAGCAAGCCCAGCAACAACAATTCAAGTAAGATTATACAATTACAGGATGAAACGTTTCAACCACAAATCATTGAATTAAATAGCTCTGTGCTCAAACATAATTTAAATCTGAAACACAAATTCCTCTATAAGCTTGAGAGATGGAGCATCGTTTGATATTTTGAAGAGTAGACCAAATATTACGAACGGAGAACTTGGCCGGTAACCGACATTGAAAGCTCTTGCGTTAACAGCTCAGAGGAACATGTTAACAAACCACAAACATTTGTTGGTTTGCTTAAGCAGTGCATGTTCTTCTTTCACATGATGTGTATTTTAAAACTTCTGAAATTCATTAAAAGGACACAGTCAACCCAAAACAAGGCATCCAAAAGTAAGGAGTCACTCAATAACCCCTGTCGACCATAGCATCGTTTGTAGCTGGACGCCAGACCGAGGACGATCGAATACACACAGCCAATCAAATGTTTTTTGATGCTTTTCATGAGAAGCATTTCCAGTCGGCGGGTTAACTGCTCATTCAACCTGCTGACTCTTCCTCAAACTACGTCTGGGCGCACAGAGCAGGGAATTCAATGCATGCCCACAGTTTGCAATCCTTGAAGACCAAGGTAAATCTTCATTTTGAAACAGCTTTTATGCGCAAGGAAGTGGAGAGCTGAGGATAAGCTTGTTTCGCCTTGACCAGCTTAAATAGCTATGGTGGCTAGAGTGTACCTTTTAAAATAAATAGGGATATGTCAATAACTCTGAAGTATTTTTTAATGGTTACATCGATTGCAGATAGTAGATTCTATCACGCATTTCCAGAGTGGTGTCATTCGTTCTGATTTTAACTACACCAGGATTGCTGTTAGGAATGTGTACACCTGTTTTATTTATGCACGTACTGCACATGGATAAATCACGTTAATATTGCAATGGTCAAATGCCGATACTGCACTCTATCGCCATTCATCCTTTTATTATCTCCAGCGGAATAGCCCAGGATTTATCATTTTCTCCAGCATGTGCCGTAATGGTGGAAGCCATTGAGATTGATATTTAGAGGACTTTCTGGATATGTCGATCTACATTGTCCATAAACTTGGGACTGCATTGACTATATGTGTATAGTGCCTATAATATGGTGCTCAGCAGTGTTTTTTAGTCATGCTATGTTTTTATTCTGAAAGCTTTTTTAACAATGTTGCTGAGATCTGAATTTTAATTTTGTTACATCTATTTTGTTGCTAAAGCACCCCAAAATAGTTTTATTGAGATCCTTCAAGACCAAGGAAAGGCCTTCCTTTTTGAAGACCGTCACAGGGGACAGGTCCAGGGGAGTTGAGGACAAGCTCATCTCGCTTTGACCAGCCTATGTTGTCATGGTGGCTAGAATGTACCTTTTAATAAATAGGAATATTTCAATTATTCGGACATATTTTTGAGGAGTTACCTTGAATGTTTGACAATGTCCTTTCATATTCGAGAAGAACTTCTTAAACAGAATTATTATTATTATGTGTGCATTCTGTGTTACAGGTGTGGACTGTCAATGGATCTACACTCTACGAATGCGCCAGATGGCCACTCATCCATCTCCTCAGCAAACCCTGGGCCTGCCCCGTTCTCAGTCCTCCAGCCTAACAAACCTCTCCCAGGTCTTACCATATCTTCACAACCAGGAGTCCTATGCTGCAGCCGTAAGGCGAACACGAGTCAATTCAACCTTACAAGTTACTCCCATCAATTACTCTCGTAGCTCATCGCCAACACAGATTGGTCTGGGTAAAAGCATGTCCTCCTTGTCGATTCAAAGTTCCAAATGTAGCAGTGCCTCAAGTACAGCATCAGATAGTCCTTCCGAGAGGGAGAGAACACGAGGGAATTATCATAGAAATTCTCATGGCACACACACACATAGGAGAAGCGGCGAAAAAAGCCCTCAATATAGCTCAGGGAAATATTACAGATCATACCCGCTATCGCCAAGGTCCCACGAACATAAACCAAACAGGACTGTGCAACACCAGAGCAGACCTATACCGGGAATGCCAGTAGAAACTGCAGCTGCCAACGGGGAAGAAAGCAAAGTTAATGATAATGGCTGGATTAAAGTGGAATACTCCAAAAAATCACATAAGCAGCCGTCAGTAGGCAAGTCAAAAAAGGACAAATCCAAGACATTTGGACGCAGTAGACAATAATGAAAAATTAGGACTAGTATTTATAAAAAGAAATATATATAATTTAATTGGTGTTTATATTAACATAATGTACTTGCTCTTTATATTATATTTTTTACAAATGCAATTTTGGCGTTTCTATGTAAGGAAGCAACCAATGTTTTTAAATAAAGGGTATTCTATAAAATTCAGACTGTTGTTTTCCACTGTGTTGTCAATGTTTATTTTCCACTTTTCAAAAGCAGAAATCACAGAAAAGAACAACCGCCATTGAGGTCTGGGGGAGCCGTGTCGTGGGGGGGGGGAATGGTACAAACCGGGGAAAAAAAATCCAAATGGGAGAGTCAAAGTTGGGGGGGGGGGGTCTGTCAGGAAGCAGTCAGTCATGAGATTCAGATGATCTTGCTGCATCCCTGATGCTGAAGGCCAATTACCTCCAGAATGCTTGCCTTAATCAATGTCAACAACCACATACTCAAACATGCTGGTAATATGCATTGGATGATGAACCTCACCGGTACAGGCGCTACAGTGCTTTTTTTTTCCCTACACTTTGTAAAAATGCATTATTATTGAAATTGTTTCCTTTTGAACATACTTTTTCTGCCAATTTTCTCTAACACTGGGGCCACACAAGTGCGCTAAATAAGTTCAACATCTGTTGTAACGTGCATTGTGATCCATCCTGGAAAGATCATAGAACGAACAACACATGAAGAATATGCGCACTTGTTCACGCACGCTCCAATGGATGCTGATTTTTGGTCGGTGTCCAAATGTTAGCATACACGTCAACACATGTCTACTATCATTAAAGGGACAATGTACTCATCCAGACCATGTTATCTTTTTAAAGTGGTCAGGATGTGAGGAGTGCCGCCCTCCCCACAGCCTTGGTTGGGTGAAAAAGCTGGGCGACATCGAGTTTCCGCCACCCCACTCCGCATCACCAGCAGTCTGAATGTTGAAGTTCCTGGATGCCTTTAACCGGATGAAGAAAATTTAGTGCACGCTACTTGTATCTGTATCTAAAGCTGCATGTAAGTGGATCCACTCACGTCGCCAGGAGTCCAGGGTATCGGTGGCTTTCCTGTTTCAAAGCCCAGGATGAACTTTTGGTGTCATCCAACCCATTGATGAAGAAAGCAGGACTCCGGATCTTCTGTCCCCATAAAACAAAAATCCAAGATCCTGTTTCTGAGAGCGCCAATCCCTTATGTAGGGACGCTCTGCACTGAATGAGTGCAACTATCACTTGAAAACGAGTGAAATCTCAATGTATCCTTCCTGGTAAAATACTTTCTCAACAAACAAAAAAAAACTATTAAGAGATACTGTTTTAGGATTTCTGTGTACAAACATACTGCGCATCATGTTTTATGTGTTTTTACTTGAGGTCATTTTCCCTGCATTTGGAAAACAAGGACTATATGATTTAGAGAAGTTCCTTGCCACTGATCTCATACTGAACACCCTTGTTTTACAGTGTTTATTACTGGGAATCACTGGGTATGGCATTGTAGCAATACATGTTAGTAGCGCACCACTGGTTCATAGAATATATTTTCTGGAACTTTCGTTAGGTTCATACTCAACCTGAAGGGATTGTTACTCTTTTTGACAATGACCGACAACCAAATATTCTCAAACTTGTATTAAATTTTTTTTAAATAATTCTTGACTACTCTATTTAGATTTCCCACTACGATTTGTTAGCTTTATTCATATTTGCACACCTATATATATTTATTTTATTTGAGAAAGTATTTTACCATGAAGGATACATTGAGGTTTCTTTCGTTTTCAAGTATGTCCTGGGTGGCGAGTATGTACCGTTGGGTGTCTTGCCCAAGGTCACTTACTGGAGACGATCTGTTGCTGGGATTCGAACCTGTGTCTCCACGGTTATAGAGCAGTGATGTTACCTCTACTCCACCCAGCCGGTACAATATGTGCAAGAAGTCCTTTCTCTATAGGGCATGCACAGTATATTATGTTAAAGATCATCTAATGTGCCAAGGATTAACCAGCAGAAAATGGTGGAATAATCATCTGATGTCAAAATTTCAAGCTACCAGATGATCGTGTACAGCAGTGATTACTCATCTGTGGCTGTCCAATTGTTACTACACTTTTTCCATTCTAGCAAATCACTCACATTACTGTGCATCCAAAACCCCTTGTATTTGTTTAGGTGTAAATTTTAGGTGTAGTCTCCTGTGTTCAGATTTTAGTTGGCAAAGCCACTCAGTAAGATGAAGACTGAAACCACCTAATCTGCTTCCCTAAGCAAAGCTGTGAGGCGTGTCAACAAACTATTGCGAGCTGTTAAAAAATGAGAACAGGTAAGTTAAAAAAAAAAAGAAGTGAAAAATATGTTTTGTTAATGATTTATTTTTTTAGATTTGTCATGAGGGCAGCACAATAATCAGGTTTTACTTGCAAATGTAATAAGATTGCATGAGGACCGGAAACACAAAACATTTTTACCGTGAACATTTTTTTAAAAAAATAGGATACATTATCATCCTCTTGCTATTAATGCTTTACAGATTATGGTGATTGTGGGTATTATGCCAATGAAATGATAATCAACAAAAGGTAGGTACAAACATTTTCAGCTTCTTTTTTCCTTTTATTCTTTTTTTTTTTTTTTTTAAAAATGTTTGTTCTCCCAGGCCTTCCTGATACATTTATACATGTAGGGCACAGTCCTATTGCATCTTATTACTGTAACAGCTATTGCATTGATTGCCACCAATCAACATAAAAAAAAAAATTATAGTGTTTCCTATGAAGGCCAGAAACTGATTTGATTACTTTCAACTATCTTAGCTTTTGCATTATTACAATTAGAATGTGCACAAAAGCTGAAATTCGTAGAGATGGCTCTTCCTGTGGATGGATACTCAGCAAGAGCTACATTGTTTAAGAGCAACTGTGGAACTACAAATCTATATTTGAAATATAATGAGTAAGGTTGCCACTTGTCTGGTTCTAGTTGGTAAAATGCCAGTGTATTCCGTCTCCATTAAAGTGTATTGTAAAAGGCTCGGATCCCAGAAGTTGCTGCCTATTATCCACCACAATCTCCAGCTGCTAACTGCCTTCCTGCTGCAGGGCTATGATTTTACAGTATAAATTCCCCCCTCCCTGCGGATCTTCATTTCTTAACGCTGAAGGGGCACAGCAGGAGTTAACGGTTTAGGTGCCGGAGGAAGGGTGCGCAATTCATTTGGAAACAAATGCCTTGTTCGGCCCCTTGGCACCCCACGGGTTAAGAGTGATTATTGTTCTGTTTTCTGTAAATCAAAAGCTCTCCCAATGCTGTAATTATACATGATGCCAAAGAACAAGGCAATAAATATTTGCGTGATCTCTAAAGGACCCTTCAGGAGGAAAACATTTTAATTCTTGCGAAGAACAAAAAAAAATAGTATAATAATGTTAACTTCTCTAATACTACAGCGTGTGACTTACAGCGGACTGACACAGAGACCGTCAAAGTAAAAGTTTATTACCTAGGATAAACATGGAAAAATTATTCTGTTTATAATTCATGTGGGTGTCTGATTTGGAAAATAGTTTGATTCACACGTGTAAATTTAGGCTGTCCTTTATTAGGCTAGGGTCAGACTGAGGCAGTGCGAACGCGTGTTCTGGCGCACTTAATCACGGCCGTGCTAGCAGCAGATGCCGGGCAATGACGGCCAATATACGAAGTACGGTCGCACAAAAGTCCGGCTGCGCAACGCAAGTGGAAAATGAACGCATTTTTTCGAGAACGTGAAACCGCAGGTACTGACGTACAGAGTGCGCTGCGTCCGCTAGAGGCGTGTGTGCGTGATTAGGAGACATCAGACGCTGCTAATGTCCGGCCAACATAACGTCCTGACACAAAAAGTGTTTTATTGATGATCCGTACAAAATCACGGACGAAAATGCGCATAGTATGACCGGTATCGCGTACTCCGTGAAAAAATACGTCCAGTCGTTCGAACGCACTTTTTCACAGACAACATAAAAATGCGTTCGTCTGACCCTAGCCTTATTGTCACAATGTTTTCATTTGTGCCAACCAAGGGCCTTATTACATTCATACGTGAGCGTTAGCGCTAGGTTAAGTGACTGTAACGCATGCCCCCACATTCCATTCTGAACGCTAACAGGTTAAAAAAATCCGTTAGCGCATCGGTGATTGCTCTCGCTTGCTCAAGCTTACTGTACTTTGCCTATACTTAACATGAGGAGCGCAAAGAGTAATTAGTGTTAGGATAAGTACGTTTTTAGAAAGTCCTATCGCTAATTACCGCATCGCAGTGGTAACTAAAACGTTAACCACAGCTCAAAGCTGATGCTAACTGATACCGATTCTGCAGAATCATTTGGCACCAGCAGAACCCCCCCTCCTCAAAAAAAATCAGATACTCACCGGTCATTCCACAGCGCAAAAAATAGCCCCCAGTGTCCCTCAGCAAATCAATTTAAAGGTCTCGCAGCCCGGCAGCACAACCCTCCATGGAGTCTTATGGACTTCAGGAGGTGATATTTGCAGTGGCGCGTTAGCGCTGCCATGAATATCCAGGAGGGTAACACTGCATTACGGAGCAGGCTGCTGAATCAGCGCCTGCCCTGTAATCTAGTGTTAAAACAGGGATGCTTGGGGGAATCCTGCATGCGCAGGTTTCCCCGTCAGCACCCCCGTTTTAGTTCAGTGCAAATAATAGTGCCCCAATTTGGGTCAATTTACCGTATTGGGTATAAAGGAGGCTTCTGTCTGTCCACAAGCTTTTTTGAAGAGTTTTTTCTTAACTCAAGGTCCTCCTCCATTACTCCTCCCTTTCATGGCGCTCTGTAGCAATGCATATCTTTTGTGTTCTCACCAGATCAAGGGATAATGAATCTGGCAGTAACCTTAGCTTCCGACAGGAGAACGCAGCGACCCTCTTCACGTTCAAAGCGGTTTGGAGATGGTATCCCCAATTATTCTCACTCTAGATAATACATAGTACAGGAGGGGTGGGGTTGCGCCCATTCCCCGCTGGGGCGGCTGCAACCACCAAATGTATCCAGCCCAGCAACATGTATAAAACATAACAAGGAGAAAAAATTTAATCTGCGCTTATTCCCATTATACCGTGTGAAACAAAACGCAATTAGAGGCTTTGGTTTCTGTTTAATGGCCATTAAAAGATTAAGCTCACTCGCCGAATGTCAAGGCACCTCTAGTGAGGGCGAGTCCTATCCAAAAAATGAAGCCACAGACTGCGGTGTAGCCAACCATAACTTGCCCATGCTGCTGGTTAGTGGGCTTTTATTTAAGCTCCCCCAGAAACAAAATAAGCCTTGGGATCAAAAAACAAAGACACGGAGCGGAACAGCTGCAATGATGACCTGGCTGGAGGTACATTAAGGCTAGGGTCAAACGAATGCATTAGTCGCAGCGACCGTCAAAAAGTGCGTCCAAATGCATTGACGTATTTGAACGAAAACGGTCAGACGACGCGCATTTTCGTGCATGATTTTTTACGGATCATCAATAAAACACTTCTTGCGTCTGGACGTTATGTAGGCCGGACATTAGCAGCGTCTGACATCTAATCACGCACACTCGCTGCTAGCGGACGCAGTGCACTCTGTACGTCAGTACTAGCGGTTCTGCGTTCTCGAAAAAATGCGTTCATTTTCCACTTGCGTTGCGCGGCCGGGCTTTTGTGCGGCCGTACTTCGTATATTGGCCGTCATTGCCCGGCATTTGCTGCTACTGCGGCCGTGATTAAGTGTGCCTAAACGCACGTTAAAAATGCGTTAGTCTGACCCCAGCCTTAAACATACATAGTACATGAGGGGTGGGGTCGCGCCTATTCCCCGACCCCACCCCTCCTGTACTATGTATGTTTTAATGTACCTCCAGCCAGGTCATCATTGCAGCTGTTCCGCTCCGTGTCTTTGTTTTTTGATCCCAAGGCGGATTTTGTTTCTGGGGGAGCTTAAATAAAAGCCCACCAGTCTACCTCATGGACTGACGAGCAGCATGGGCAAGTTATGGTTGGCTACACAGCAGCCTGTGGCTTCATTTTTGGATAGGACTCACCCTCATTAGAGGTGCCTTGACGTTCGGCGGGTGAGCTTAATCTTTTAATGGCCATTAAACAGAAACCAAAGCCTCTAATTGCGTTTTCTTTCACACGGTATAATGGGAATAAGCGCAGATGACATTTTTTCTCCTTATCACTCTAGATAATGTCAAAACCACAACTTGTACCGCAGGTTATTGCTTGATGTATTGTGGCCAGTCAAGTGGTAACATTGTCTGAAGCACAATGTTAATACTATGTGACATGGAATAATCTCAGTTCCTTCATTCAAAATTGATTGGAACAAGGGTAAGGGACACAACTTTTTGCAAAAACAAAAATGAAAGCATGCAAAGCCTCAGTCAGCTTTTGACCAATGCGATGTTCTTTCCTACTGCCCCTCTCCGTTTCACTTCTCGCCTTTACTTGACTATACGTATGTGTAATTAAAGGACTAAGGTGTATAGGACATTTAGAAGTAAAACTCTGAGGGCTAGATTCCACGTCTGGTGTAAATTTAAGCAGAGCTCGGGTAGATGTACCAGAGCAGTTAGGGCCAATTCTGGTGTAAACTCTATTCCATTCTTGCTGGTAAGAGGCAGCTCCAAAGGGAAAATATTGTCACAAGCGGATACACCTTAGAAGCTCTCTGTTGCGTCTCTATTCCGACCCAGCTGCTGTATCAACGCTCCTCTCTGAATTTTGCGATTTGGCATATATAATTAACGTAACAAGAGAAAAAAAGATGTCATCTGCGCTCGTTTCTATATATTTCCAGGTACAACAAAACACTATCAGGAGGTTTTAGAGAGAGTTCAGAGAAGGGCTACTAAAATGGTGTACGGCTTGAAGGAGAAAGGTTACCAGGAAAGGCTTAATGATCTTAACATGTACAGCTTGGAAAAAAGACGAGACAGAGGAGATATGATAGAAACATTTAAATACGTAAAGGGAATCCACAAGGTAGAGGAAGGGAGTATATTTAAAAAGGAAACAAAGTAGCAAAACAAGAGGACATAGTCTTAGATTAGAGGGGCAAAGGTTTAAAAGTAACATCAGAAAGCATTATTTTACTGAGAGGGTGGTGGATACATGGAACAGTCTTCCAGTTGAAGTGGTAGAGGCCAAAACAGTAATTGAATTTAAGCAAGCATGGGATAGGCATAAGGCTATCCTAAACAAAAGATAAATCCAGGTAAAGTATCCATGTAATTGGGCAGACTAGATGGGCCGACAGGTTCTTATCTGCCGACATTTTTCTATGTTTCTATGTTTAGTATATAATATAATACAGGGCTCAAAATTTTCACTCGCCTACTCGCATTTGGCGAGTGGAAATTAAGTGAGGGCGAGTGGAAATGCACAGGCAGGCAGCACAATAAATTATTTTGTGCTGCGTATTCCGGTGGTGCCACCGTGCTACCCCCCTTCCCCAGGCTGCACGGTGGCAGGGATCAGCTGCCTAACCTGACCCAGCTCATTTCTGTCACTGGCAGGGGGGTGGAGAGGAGCTTCCCTGCCTCCTTGCTCTGTTCACACTGGGCTCCGATAACTAGGTATACATGTATCTGGAGTCTGATGACTGGGTATACATGTATCTGGGGTCTGATGTCTGGGTATTAATGTTATTTTTGTAACTTTATTCTAAATAAAACCTTTAACAGTGTAATTTCATAAGATAATTTAAGGGGGGGTGCTTAGGGACAGAGGTAAGGGCTGGGTAGGGGTTAGATGGAGCAACTGGTGGCGAGTAACTCATATGGCCTGGTTAGTAGCTTGGGACTTGAAATTTTGAGCCCTGATATAATATATAATTAACGGATTATCAAGATATCAATTCTCATTAAAATATCGGCTCAGTTGGGGTCACTCGCACCTATACTTGTGTAGCGCTGTGTTAAAAATCATCTTGCTGTGGCAGTACCTATTTTTGGCCACAAGATGGAGACTATCGCGATCAGATACTGGACATTGGGACTACAATGCCCGGCATGCTTTGCAAGAAGACAGGAAGTGGGTGGGGACTGGACACTTACATCCTCTGCCTCGTGGAGAAAGTTCCAGAGCGCGCCAGGGAAGGGGAGAGAGCAGACGCACCGAGGAGATCGCGGGAGAATCTAGGCCCAAAGCCTGAGGGAGACCTGTTGTTCCGGTTTGGGTCACCTAGCCTGAGGAGAAGGAGACTCGCCAGAGCCCAGACACTGCTGCAGACCGGCGGAATCGAGCGGAGAGCAGGCGGTGAGCTGGACAAGCGGCATAAAGTGAGACAACGGATCCGGCCGCTAGTATCCCCAGTAAAAATCCGGAGGAGAGACGTCCTGGGTCAGCGGAGCCTAAAGCCTGCGTTGGATGGGTGAGAGGCCTCCAAGGCTGTTTGTGATTAAAGGTCAAGCTGCTGTTTTCTGTTTAAAGTCCACAGGGCCCCAACCTGACTAGTCAAAGACTTTCTTCAAATAAACTCACTGGCCAGTTGAACAGTACCCGGGTACCATACACACATATACACCTTTCACCTCCTGGGACTTAACTTGTGCAGGACTCATTTTCTTTTAGGAATCGGAATAGGGGTTGAAAATAAAGATACGTTCCGAATATATATTTTTCCTCTTTTTCCGTTGCGCGTTTGCCGTAATACGAAGGGATTGTATGTTCGGGGTTTTGCTACGTGTTTTCTTTTTCTGAACTATCGGGAAATTGCATTGCTTTTATGTTCGGTTGCGAATATTTTATTTTCCGAAATACGAAGCCTCGTGTTTCGTTTCTTTTCCGTTACGCGTTTTACCGGGATACGAAAATACTGTAATAATACTTGTGAATACCGTGTTTCAACATCTGCTCAAATATTTTAGTAAACTATATAAATATAAAAACTCACAACTGTGTTGGAGTATATTTATTCCCTAGTGCGGGGAGACTGACCCGTGGTTCATTTTCAGCGGCTCCTCCGAGAGTGAGCGCTACACTTGATAATGTTAATATCTGCTTTAACAATCAAATCAGTTTTTTTATATCCCTTTGGTAGAAAATGTGTCATGTGTTTAAAGCGATTATTAATCTCTTTTCACCACGGAGCGTACTAGTTTGCCGTACCTGCAGCGGGTGGACCTTGATACAGGGGGGGGGGGTGCATAAGCACACCCTGCTAGCTTCAATGTGACTCTGCTCCCGCCCACCAGTTGCACCATTGGCTGCTGCAGGACTGCATGAACTCAGGACGTCCCTTTGCTGCCAGTGTCGCGCAGCTACGTAGGGGACCGGAGGCGGGGCAAGCTGGGCGTACAAATACATCCCACCAGCATTTACACCTGCCCGGGGGCAAGGGGTTAAGTGACTCTTCGATACACCGAGAAACTCCCAATGAAACCCTCAGTTAAAAAATGGATTTTCAAATAGACATTCTCTGTAGCCATTGAACATGATGCTCACTATGGCAGGTGCAATGTATGCTAAGTATGACATCCTATCATTGCCAATACCATACAGCAATAATTGACCCCTTAAAGCCGGAGCAGAGCTGGGAGGTAGATGGGTCTAAACACTGCGGGGAGGCATAGCATGCTCCGTGGCTCTACGACAACTCCCCCACCTCGCCTTCCTTCCCTACGGTCAATCGCTACAATTGGCTGCAGGCAGGACTGTCTGAACGCCAGCAGCCAACTGAGGTGATCGGCCACAGGGAAGGTGTGCGGGCTGGGGGAGTTGCCAGAGAGTCGCAGGGTGTGCGGTTCCATCCCTAGGCAATCAGGCCCACTCACTGCCCAGACAGCATAGCACACCCAGTGGCGGCAAGGGGTTAATGCGTCAACATAAATTAAGTGAAATAAACAAGCAAGCACAACATACCAAAATATTAACCCCTTAACTATGGGCGGGTGATAACACTGGCAAGGTGTACTGGTATATAAATATATTTAATCCACAATATCGGTCGCTACTCGTGTGTACATAGATTAGATTTTTGGGGGGTTTTGAGCTGCAGGTAACAGATTCTGCGGCAGCGCAATCTATTACCTACACCTCTGAGCTGGTGGTAACTTTTTCGTTAGCGCCAGCTCTTAGGATTACTTGGTCCTAACGCTAGTTACTCTGTGCTTTCACTTACGCGTCCCATGTTAGGTATAGGAAGCGCAAAGTACAGTAAACTCGTGCTACGAATCGCAAATTAATGAGCGCTAATGGGTTTTTTAACCTCCATTAAGCTAGGGCTAACGTTGACGCTAGTGTTAGCTTGGAGGAGGTGATAAAAGCCGAAATGTTTTATACTTAGAATTTTTTCAGATTGGAACAGTTGCTGGGGCCCAAATCTAAAAACAAAATGTATCCATGTTCATATACACAGTCTGAATACTGTATGAATGCTGAATAAGTTGGACATGTACAAGAAACACATTTAATGACTGCATAAACCCACATGCAATAGAAAGAATGACTGTCTCGTCTGATGTCCAATTTGAGACAAGTGGAGCTTATTCATCTTCAAATTCTCTATTTAAAGAAAAAAACAAACTATAAAGCCATAACTAAATTCCAACATTTCACAATTTGACAAAATAAGCATATATGCCTAGATTATTTTTTTTTTGGGGGGGGGGAATCCACGAGCATGGCTTTAATATATTCTGTTGCACAATATGAAACACATTAGCTGTAACAAGCGCATTCATTACAAGGCTTCAAATGGAAATAGCCTTATGCATTCCTTGCATACAATAAATATTCACTCTGCGTGATACTTCATGTTTTTCAGCCGAGAAAGATACAACATAAACAATAGTAAGTGATTTGATAATTATTTTAAAAAAAGAACACTTTGTATATTGCAATAATGAAATGGAATATGTTAGGTACAGGTACTTTGTTCACAGGGACTGGGTGGTTTTAAACGATGAAATGAATGGAGGTTCAATAGAAAACAGAAAATCTTTGAGATAATTAGCAGGTAAATTATGGAAGTAAAACAGGATTAACTAGCCTTGTATTCGTCTACCTGTAACAAAATGTGTCTAGGAGGAAGGCTGGTCATAACACTAAAAAGAACAACAATACAAACTGCAACTCATTTCCTCTGCTCTCAAATTTTACATTTTAATACTTCTTGCATGGTGCCTAAATCAACTCGGCATTTTAAAACTAGGTCAGTTGGCTCAGCAGAAAAAATAAAATTATATATACTCAACAAATCAACAAATATCCTACTTGTTTAGGAACCATTGAATATATATGCTGCTTCACAAATGACTGTTCGATTGAACCCTGTTATTACAAGCAAATATTGTTTATCATAACATTTATTTGAAATATGGGATGCAAAGGTAACAATATAGGGTAAAATATAAATTTTGAACAGAAATTGTTGTTCTGAGATGGTTAAAAAAAAAAATAGAAAAATAATGTAAATTTGTTAATTTTTAATCATGTCTTTGTTTATTCCAAAAAAAATTCTGTGAAGTATAAAAGATTCAAAACTCTAGATGACGTCCCTTATCTTACACATGGTCACGTAGGTCTGCATTATCAGCATACAGGCAGAAATGGCGTTGGTGTCACATACAGTAAATGTGATAAAGATAGATAACAAAATGGTGAGATCTCCTGCTGATAGGGATTTGTAGTGATCATGAGATTATTAGCAATGCAGCTTCCGCAAAACAACAATAGAATATAAAAATAATATCTGTATGCCTGTATATGGAAATTACAGTAATGCATTGTATCTGTACTGTACAGGAAATTTCAGCAATTATAACCCACTGCATCGTATCCCTGTACAACAGCGAGAACCCCCCGAGCTCTCCCTGTAGTCTGCAGTCTCTCCCTGGCTGTAATGCAGCAATAACATTTCTGAACTTTTTGTTGCAGTGAGGGTGAGAGTTGCTCCTTGTAGCTTGTTTTACAGTAAGATAGGGTGAAAAAGATAAGACAGTGAATTTGGTTTCTCCAGAAGGGGCACAGTTATCATTCATTCTATGGAGCTTTTTTGGGGTGAGTGGCATAATAAAAATTCTATAAGGAAAATATTAGTTCAATATTAAAAACAAAAATCCACTCCCTGACCAACTTGGGTGATGTTCTCTCTAAGGGCCACAGGCCTAGAATTTCGGCTGGACTGAATGACCAGCATATTAACATCTCTGGCCAGGCTGGCTCTGATCGGTGGAACCTCCAATGTGGGCTGCAGATGTCTTCCTCATCCTAGCGGAGGAGCGTCTGCCCTGTCGGTAGTTGCCGGTACTGAGTACCGGCATGTACCGGCAGAAAAAAGCCATGGCCTGGCTTGGTCGAGGTGCTTAATGCCGCAGCCTTTGACAGGGTGGCAAAATTCTGCCCTTGTCAAAGGGCCACCTGGAGCCATTGCACCATCCGGCTCCATGGACGGGTCGGTCCTGTGCTCAGGGCCAGTAGATGACCGATTGGAGCCCAGGGACCCAAGGGGAATGTAAAGTCTAAAAGGAGTAGTGGAGTGCAAGGGGGACACAGCCATGGCTTTAATGTGTTGTTCATACCCAAAAACAGCAACACCCAGTTGGCCACACAAGTGGATTGATGGAAGGAAGGATAGAATGGTGTAGGACATCATTGATCTAGGCACATATCTCACACAGCATAACCGTTCTAGGAGAACTACTATCATGGAGTATAACCTGGAGAATAATTCCATTTTATCCTTATTCCACATTTAGCCCTGGGGGGTGGGGTTCAGATCCCATTATCATTTGCAACATATGGGTTTCATGGTTGTGCTCAGCTACATTATACCTGAATGACTGTCTCTTGATTAGCAGCGTCACATGGAACAGAGTAGCACTAGCATGACAATCCACTCTGCTTTAAAGGACACTCTACACATCCTGAACACTTTACACAGCCGGACCACTTCAAAAAGATAGAGTGCCCCCCTCCCTCTAGTGCCATTTTGTGTGAAGTAGAGGAGTTTCCTCGTCCCACTCACACATCACCGAGGAAGCCGGGACTTTGACTGGCGATGTTAGCACGATCGGTGACTGGTGATGTCAACACGCTCTCTGCGTGCTGGCATCACCCATTCTCAGACCACCCTTAATAGCGAATGTCCCGAGAGAAGCGGGCAACGGATCGGTTCTGCGCACGCAGCTCCGATCCATTGCTCTGCAGTCGCTACAGAACATGTGCACACAAGGTATGCATGGTCCTAGTGATGCAATGCATGGTCCTAGTGATGCACAATTTCCATACCCTACACAACGCAACTGCGTAAGTACACAAATTACAAATAGAGCTGCAGGGACTTCCACAATTCAGAAGCCCTGAACAGTACAGGTCGACAGAGAAAAGGTGAGTATTTGCAGCTAAAAGAAATATAAAAAACGAATTGGGCAGCTGCTGACACCTTACCTAAAAGGGAGTGTGGGGGGGGGGTCATTTTATATTAGAGTGTTCCTTTAAGGTTTCCAAGGGCCAAATTGAAATGCCAGCATCTCATCAGTCCTTGAGGGGTTAAAAGTCAACAATCATGGCATCTGCAGAGACACAAAAGAGATTTTCTTGCAATTTAGCTGCGCTTGGTTAAAAAAAAAACCCACAAAAAAACGTAACCAAATGTTTTAGGCGCTCATGAATGCATCATATTTCTCAAACTTTTCCGTCAAGCATTTTGTAAAGCGGATAATGAAATACAAATTTAGTGCCAGTGTGTGCAACTTAATAACACTTTCTTGTGCGCTGTTGTATAGATCCACAATTACATCAAATTTTGTACAAATAAACATCTGGTGGTTTGTATTTAGAAAAAACATCTTGCGCATTATCCCTGCAATATGAGGTTGTCTAATAAGAAAAGCATAGCCATTTCCTCATTAAAGCAGAATACAATTTGATCACAATTTTATTGTCTCTAAATATAAATCTTAAAGAGGTTCTTCGGGATAACTGGTACGTGCATTTGAAATTAAATGGTGTTTTTTTTTCTCCCCCGATTTGTTTTGCAGCAACCACTAAATGATAAAATGGTGCCCTTTACACACATTTACTTATTTTTCTTCAGATGAACCCAACAAACGTATAATAAGAGATAACGAGTCACAGGACCCGGGGTGTGTAATGTCACTTCCCATTCCCTCTCGCAGACGTTTCAGATCTACGGGAATAATTTATCGGTTGACTTGATGGCTATACTGCAGGAAAATAGACCCCTATTCTGCTGTTGCCAGAAAAAGAGTGACAGTAAGTTGAAAAAAATCGTCCTTACCGCCTCCCTTTTCCTGCACTTCTTTATTAGTGGTTGACTGTGGAATGAAACACAGGTGAAGCCGGCCTGATACCAGCAACGGCGCTGCACACCCCGCTGTTATCGGCTCCATGTAGTCCAACATGTCCCAGCCAGGCAGCGGCGTTTCGTGGATTGTCCGCACCCGGGGCAAGGCAAGAATTGTGCGCCCCCTCAACCTGTGGACACAGAGACACACCCTGATTCCCTTCTACCAGTAGAGTATTGACCCCATTTACCCCACAAACACATGTATTATATTAACAAAATACTGATAATAAAAACCTGAAACACACATGCCCCCCCCACACGCTACACCACTCCTTAACTTTAATTTTGTCTCCGCTTTTGACTTCCAGATTTCACTTTTTTTTCCCCTCTGTTTCTAACTGTCTCAGCGTCTTTCTTTGCAAGCTCTGCTCTCTGTCCCTCTTGCTTTCATTCGTTCTTTTCGCTGCTTTCTGTGCCTCTTTCTTTCTTCTGTGCCTCTTCCTTCCTTCTTTCTATTGCACCTCTTCCTTTCATCTGCACCATCACATGGCGCCCGCTCATCATCACGTGACACCCGCGCTTCATCAGGTGGCGCCTACACATCACCAGACGATGCTCACCTTCCGCGCCGCTAGCAGTTGTCCGAGAGGCGAGCCAACACTGTGTTGCCACTGCTGGTTAAGCGAGCTGTGCAAGGAGTAACCGTGGTCTATCGGCTACCTAGCGGAGTTGCACTTGCTTGGCTTCTACCATCATTTTAACTAGAGTTGAACGTGCAGTTAAGAACAATAGAACTTGCCAAAAATCTCCTTCGGGACTTGGTAGATGACACGATTTCCCTTTAAAAAAAGAAACAACCAAAGCGTTTGTCGACTGAGTTTTTGGTTATCTTTGGCTCACGCTTTCTCTTTAAAAAAAAAAAAAAAACCTTGCCAAGTGCCATGGATTACAAGTCACAGACCGAGGGCCTTCCTGCCAGGGCTTCCACGAGTGCAGTGCTGGTACCTCCGATTTTAAGAGGCGTAACACTTTAATACCTCGCCCCTGCGGGAGCTACATTCCCTCATTAAAAGTTTGTATCTCCTGGCCATACTATCTTTGTAATCTGGTTTCATATTGCAAAACTCGCCAGACTGGATTTGAATATCCCTCCAGCCAGGTACCGATGATGTCAGCAAGGTCTGCAAGCTGACATCACCAACTCTCCGGACGCTCGCAGCTTCTAGCGTTCTGGGAGACGCCAGACGAGGTCTGATGCTGCACCAATCCATCCCTCTGCAGAACTTGTGTACAAAAGTATCTAGGTGACGAGCAATTGACAATTTTGTAAGAAGTTGCAGGAATTCCTGAAGCCCTGAGTCGAAGAGGAGGAGAGGCAAAGCGCAGAGGGAGAAAAAGTGATTATTTACACGTAAAATAAAACCTTAGATTTAAAAGAATAATAAGGTATATGCAATCGGCAGCATCAGCTCAGTTACATAAGAGGATAAAAAGGTGTGTAAAGTGGCCCTTTAGCATTATGGTGAGCTATAAGCCACCACCAGGGGATCCTCCCATAATACATAGCAAATGTGTTATTACGCTGTATTGTATTCACGGTCTTTTCATCCTAACCTTTTTTTTTTTGTAAATATGTTTTATTTTCAGGAACATATAGAGGTAGAACATGGAGGTTCAAGAAGCTACGTTAGAAACGGTGTAGAACACGCAGGTTCAAGAAGCTACGTTCGAAAGGGTGTAGAACACGCAAGTTCGAGAAGCTACAGTTGTGTTCAAAATTATTCAACCCCCACTGAAATTGAGTGTTTTGGCCAGTTTGACATTGATTTTGATCAGTCATCTTGCTTACAATTAAATCAAAGAGGCACGTGTAGGTCAGACAAATATAACATAACATTTATAATGAAATAACCACAAATGTCTTTTCTGTGCTCACATCATTATCAGTTTTATCCAACCCCCAAGTGACATTCAATCTTAGTACAACATCCTTTTACAGTTATAACAGCTTTAAAACGTGAAGCATAGCTTGACACAAGTGTCTTGCAGCGATCTACGGGTATCTTCGCCCATTCGTCATGGGCAAAAGCCTCCAGTTCAGTCACATTCTTAGGCTTGCGCACTGCAACTGCTTTCTTTAAGTCCCACCAGAGGTTCTCAATCGGATTTAAGTCAGGTGACTGCGATGGCCACTCCAATGTTCCAGCCTTTAATCTGCAACCATGCTCTAGTGGACTTGGAGGTATGCTTAGGATCATTGTCCTGTTGAAAGGTCCAACGTCTCCCAAGCCTCAGGTTTGTGACGGACTGCATCACATTGTCATCCAATATCTCCTGGTACTGAAGAGAATTCATGGTACCTTGCACACGCTGAAGCTTCCCTGTACCTGCAGAAGCAAAACAGCCCCAAAGCTGATTGACCTCCCACCATGCTTCACAGTAGGCAAGGTGTTCTTTTCTTCATAGGCCTTGTTCTTCCTCCTCCAAACATAGCATTGATCCATGGGCCCAAACAGTTCTAATTTTGTTTCATCAGTCCACAGAACACTATCCCAAAACTTCTGTGGTTTGTCCACATGACTTTTGGCATACTGCAGTCAACTCTTCTTATTCTTTGAAGACGGCAAGGGGGTGCGCCTGGGAGTTCTGGCATGGAGGCCTTCATTACGCAGTGTGCGCCGTATTGTCTGAGCTGAAACTTCAGTACCCACATCTGACAAATCTTTTCTCAGTTCCTCAGCAGTCACACGGGGACTTTTCTCCACTCTACGCTTCAGGTAGCGCACAGCAGTCGAAGTCGGCATCTTCTTTCTGCCACGACCAGTAGCGTTTCAACAGTGCCCTTTGCCTTGAATTTGCGAATGATGCTTCCTATGGTCTCTCTTGGTATGTTTAACATCTTTGCAATCTTCTTATAGCCATTGCCCTTCCTGTGAAGAGTAATCACCCCTTCTCTTGTCTTCCTGGACCATTCTCTTGACTTCACCATGTTTGTAACCACACCAGTAAATGTCTAGAAGGAGCTGAGTATCACAGTCATTTTAAAGCTGCCTAATTGGTGCTTATTATGCTTTATTGCTGTTCCGTGACATCCACAGGTGTTTTCAATACCTGATTGAAAACACTTGAATGAACCTCTGATCTTCAGAGTGGTAGTCTTTAAGGGGTTGAATAATTGTGTCAATGAAGAATTCACAAAAGAAACATTTACTACTGTATTACAAAACCAATTGATGTCATTTTAGTTGCATATGGTTCTTTAAAAAGTCCTTGTAGGATTTCATTCTGAATACAATTACAAATGTACACTAAATTCCCTAAAACCCTTTACAGCATTGGGGGTTGAATAATTTTGAACACCACTGTACGTTCGAAACGGTGTAGAACACGCAGGTTCTAAAATCATAAGCATGTCATGCATTGAAACACGAAGGTTTCCATTACGTAGGTACAGACATTAAAGCAATCCAAAAAAAAAAAGGGACTCGGGAGGGGTAGGGACAGATACCGGTCAGGTAGTTCAGAAGTCAGGAGAGGCGCCACTTGGGGAAACAGAAGCGGAATTCTGGAGTAAAGCTTGGAACGCAGGGGTAGGTGAATACAATACCCAGGCAGACCAAATGGATGTATAGCGGTGCAAGCAAACTGTCGCACTTAAGAACATGTGTTCTATCGAATGGAGCTCCGCCATTTGGTTATACCAAAGGGACAATGGGGGGTTGGTCTGTTTCTTCCAATAAAGGGGGATAAGTGCCTTGGCAGTATTCAAGATACGGATGGTGATGGAGCATTTGTATTAAGAGATGGAGTACACATTATGGTGTAACAGCATCATGGCAGGGTGAAGGCCGGTGGAGGGTCAGTAAAGTGCTTAATAATCTCTTAGATAGCTGCCCAAAACTGCCGAATTAGTGGACATTCCCACCAGATGTGCAGCATGGAACCACGCTCAAGCTCACATCTCCAGCACTTTGCCGAGACCTTTGGATAAAACTGGCTGAGCACAGAAGCCGCATGATACTACAGGGACAAAACCTTATACGCGGTCTCTTGGGTTGTACAAGCAACTGAGCAGTAATGTGTTTGTTTGCAAATCTTAGACCACTGTTCGTCCGATAGTCAGGTCAAGCACCATCTGCCACTTACCCATAAAGGGTGAGGGAGTGTCCTCCGCAGCTTTCTGAAGCATGGAATAAATCGGCGAGATGCCATGTGAGAGAGGTTGCGTCCGTTGGTAGCTTTGTGGGATTTCATCCTAACTTTTGTACTTGTGTTAATATTGATCTAAACAAACAATCTAAACGTGTTGTAATGTGTTTGCAGAAATTTTAACATGTATGCTGACATCAAGCTCTATTAGCATGTAAATAAAAAGTGCATTTAATGAGTGTTTGGGATTACTTTACAAGACAAGCCACATATAAAAAACGGAACGCCAGAGGGGACAGCATCACATTTAACTAACAATTACCATGTATTTACCTGCAGGCTACAGATGGATCCACCCCCTGAGCTCAGCATGAAAACTATTGTCACTTTAAGTTGCAGACAAGGGCGGTAACCACACTGAAATATGCATTAAAAAAAAAACACTATGGAGGAATTATGCTGAATAATTTTGGCCAAAAATCTGCAATCACACTGATCTAGGGTTGCCGGATCAGCCATGTTTCCCTGGACACCTATAATTATGCTGATGGGCAGTGCATGAAAAATGCCACCCTGCTGCATGCATAATCCATACGCTGCAGGTAAGAAATCAAAAAGGAATCCCAGGTGACCTGCCTTGATTCTCTTCCTGCAGCATATGAATTATACATGTCGCAGGGCGGCAGTTTTTCCTGTGCATGAAATAGTAATATATGTCTGGGAAAACATGGCCGATGTGGCAACCCCACGCCGAACACCTTCTTTGAAGAGTCTTGAAGGAAGATCGGTGAAAACTATGGCGGACTTCCAAATTGGGAATTCTGTGGAGTTGATCCACATCGGTCTAAAGCAGCGTTTAGACCTGAGCCCTCCAGATGGTTTGGAACTAACTACATTTTCTATGAGGCTCGAACAACCTATTTGGTGGCCGAACATCTTGGGAGATGTAGTTTTCAAAAACAGCACTTTACACAGGACAAGGGGTCATCCATTTAGACTGGAAGAAAGGAAATTCAGCCTAAAGCATAGGAAGGGTTATTTTACGGTGAGAACAATAAAGCTGTGGAATTCTCTGCCTGTTGAGGTGGTTGGGTCAGAGACTGTACAGGCTTTTAAAAAGTGACTGGATGACTTCCTGCAGACACAGAATATTAAGCATTATAATATTTAATATGTGGGTAAAAGCTTCTTTATCCAATGAGAAATCTGACGCCATTCTGGGGTCAAGAAGGATTTTTTTCCCAGTATGTTGCATATTGGCAAGCATTTCAGACTGGTTTTTTTTTGCCTTCTTTTGGATCAACAGCAGTAGGTGATGTGGGAGAGGCTGAACCCGATGGACGCATGTCTTTTTTCAGCCTATGTAACTATGTAAAACATCTGAAAGGTCCAAGGTTTCTGCGACCAGTTGTTTTAAATAGTAACAGAAGCAGCTTTGTGATAGATGCGTTCTTAGGGTGAGCGCAGCCATTATGCATATGCATTATGCAGGTTACAAAAATATATGTATTGTAACAGGGCATCATGTAGAGAGCAAGGAAAGGTCCTGTCCCGGGTTTATGTGTCACCCAGATTTCTCTCTTACACCTTCCGGAACCTCTAAGCACCTGGTTTTGCACTTTGCCTCAGTGGCAATTTAGTGCAGGTGAGGCAAACAGACATCGCTCTGGAGTCTGGGGAGCAGACGGTCTCTATCTGCTGGAGCACAAGGTTGGTCATGCTAGTTTGCTGGAGCCTAACAAACACTAGGTTCGCAAAGGTTGTTAGTCAGGGCTATTGTATGTTTAGTTAGTGCCGAGACGCGGCTAGGAATTTTCTTTGCTTTTGAACTGTTTATTTTGAGCAATATACAGTGTGGTGTATAACCTGTGGGTTGCTGCAATAAATGTACCCCCGTTTGAAGAAAAGTCATTGGTCTGGTCTCTGAACCTTTCAAGAGTGCTCACCCCAGAGAGCAATTGCACCCGCTACCTGTTTCCCAGCTCACATATGGTGGAGAACTTTGGGCAAGTGATAGCAAGAACCTGCTATTTAACAGGCCAGTTACTGAAGTGAAAAAGAAAACAAAAATGGAGGACGTTCTAAAACAGTTGGTGTTGGCTAATGCAGCACAGCAACAGGCTAATGCTACACAGCGGGACATGTTAAATGTTCTGCAGAAGCAGACTCAGGTGCTGCACATGCAGACGCAGCAGCAGATTAGTGCTGTACAGGAACAGACACAAATGTTTTTTGAAAACCTTGCAGTTGCTGCTGAAGACCAACGTAAGACTCTGACAGAGGTGGTGCAGACTCTGGCACAGAGGTCTCCCCTGCAAGCTGCAGATTCTTCTGACAACTCCTCACCCATCCATGTCAGGCGCTTCCTTTCCAAGATGACAGCAGAGGATGATCCAGAGGCCTTCCTGTTAACATTTGAAAGAACCGCTGAGAGGGAAGCATGGCCTAAGACACGGTGGGCAGGATTGGTGGCGCCCTTGCTAACCGGTGAATCACAGAAAGCATATTCTGATTTGGAGTCTGTGGATGCCATGGATTATGACAAGGTCAAGCTGGAGATACTAGCACGGCGAGGTGTTACTTTGGCAGTGCGAGCACAGCGTGTTAACAACTGGTCCTACCAAGCTGGGAAATCACTGTGGTCACAGATGTTTGACCTCATCCACCTGGTCCGAAAATGGCTGCAACCGGAGTCCCTCTCGGGGCCACAGATCATTGAGCGGGTAGTCATGGATCGCTTCCTAAGATCCTTACCGATCGTCTTGCAAAAGTGGGTAACCCAAGGGGACCCCAAGTCAGTGGATCAGCTTGTGGAGATTGTTGAGAGGTACTTTGCAGCTGAGGACTTGAACGCCTCCCCGGTGAGCCCATGGACTTTCCGCCCAAAACCAAGGCCTCCCTCGGCAATCGGTAAGACTGTTCCAGGGAAAGTGGGTGGTGAGCGTGGCAAGGAGGCAGAGGGAAAAACTGCTGATTTAAACCGGGGAGGTTGGCATTCCAAAGCGGGAACACCAGTGCCCGTCAGCAGACCTAACCTGAGGAATGTAAGATGTTTTCGTGCCAGGAACTTGGGCATTTAGCTGCGAACTGTCCATTAACTGATGAGCCTATGCAGTGTGACTTGTCTTTCAAGGAAAGACGGCAGTCTTTGTTTTCCACTGTTTCATGCACCGCGGTGCCAGTAAAGGGAAAACACGTGTGCAATAACTGTGAATGATAAGCATGTTACAGCTTTGCTGGACTCTGGAAGTTTAGTAACCCTTATTAAGGCTGAATTGATAGGCTCTGTGAACTTCAGGGCTAAAAAGGTTGCTGTAGTGTGTGTACATGGTGATACTCGGGAGTATCCTATAGTAGCTGTGAAGTTTGGAACCGCACGGGGTGATCTGAGGCACTTGGTTGGGGTTGGGCCTCATTTGGTGCATGATGTAATTATAGGGAGAGACTTTCCTGAATTTTGAGAACTCTGGGAACACCCAGACTGTGCCACAGTTTCTAAACCAGAGACTGAATCTGAAAACATGGATGCTGCAGAGCAGATGTATTCAGAGGATCCCTCTTGGGGGTCCCCAGACTTTCCCTTCTCTGTTTTGGCAGGAGAATTGGAAGAATCTGAAGGCCCTATAGCCAATGAGGATAGACCGCCCTCTGTTGAAACTGAAGCTACTCTAGAGTTTGCAGATCTTAACACTCATAGAGAGAACTTTGGTAGTGAGCAGAGGAAGGATCCTACTCTTGTGAGAGCCTGGGAAAATGTTATGATGATCAATGGGGACCTTGTTGAACCAGGGACTAGGCTCTCTTTTCCTTACTTCATTAGTAATGATGACCTGCTATATCGTGTGTATAAAAAGAACTAGGGATGCACCGATACCGATACTAGTATCGGTATCGGGGCCGATATTGCCGTTTGCACGAGTACTTGTTACTCGTGCAAACGGCCCGATACATCCCGCCGATACCGGAAGCCGGCGCTGGGCCGGCTTGCCGGTATCCGCGGGGCTGGGGAAGCTGGCCGCGTGCATGTAAAGCACGCGGCCAGCGTTCCCCTCCGGCGCGCCAAGTACTCACCCTTCCTGAAGTTCTGGTCGCTGGGCAGTGATGTGTTCCTGCGGCCACTGGGCGCTCCTGTGACGCGGCCTCTCGGCTGGAGGCAGCGTCACAGATGCGCCCGGCGGCCACGTGACCGCATCACTGCCCAGCGACCGGAACTTCAGGAAGGGTGAGTATTTGGCGCGCCGAAGGGGAACGCTGGCCGCGTGCGTTACATGCACACGGCCAGCGTTCGAGCTGGGGGTAAATCCATGAGAGCTGGGGGCAAATCCATGAGACCTGGGGGCCAATCCATGAGACCTGGGGGCCAATCCATGAGACCTGGGGGCCAATCCATGAGACCTGGGGGCCAATCCATGAGACCTGGGGGCCAATCCATGAGACCTGGGGGCAAATCCATGAGACCTGGGGGCAAATCCATGAGACCTGGGGGCCAATCCATGAGACCTGGGGGCCAATCCATGAGACCTGGGGGCCAATCCATGAGACCTGGGGGCCAATCCATGAGACCTGGGGGCCAATCCATGAGACCTGGGGGCCAATCCATGAGACCTGGGGGCCAATCCATGAGACCTGGGGGCCAATCCATGAGACCTGGGGGCCATATCCATCAGAGCTGGGGCAAATCCATGTGAGCTGGGGGCAAATCCATGAGACCTGGGGGCAAATCCATGTGAGCTGGGGGCAAATCCATGTGAGCTGGGGGCAAATCCATGTGAGCTGGGGGCAAATCCATGAGACCTGGGGGCAAATCCATGTGAGCTGCGGTCAATCTCATATAAATTTTTATGAGGTCTGTTCCTATTGGAAAGCGTCACATGACATTAAATAAAAGTATCGGTACTCGGTATCGGTGAGTACTTTTAAAAAGTATCGGTACTCGTACTCGGTCTTAAAAAAGTGGTATCGGTGCATCCCTAAAAAGAACAATGAAATTATTGAGCAATTAGTGGTCCCCAAACCATACAAAAAGGTGGTATTGGAGCTTGCCCGTGGACACTTATTGGGGGGTCATTTAGGTACTGAGAAAACCACTGAAAGGGTTTTACAGAGGTTTTACTGGCCTGGGGTACAAAAGGATATTGAAAACTATTGCAAATCTTGTCCGGTTTGTCAAATGTCTGCACCCCTACCTCATTTTTGGAGTCCCTTAGTACCCTTGCCAATAATCGAGGTGCCCTTTGAGAGAATTGCTATGGACCTTGTGGGCCCACTTCCGAAGTCTGCCCGAGGGCATCAGTATATCCTGGTCATTATGGATTACGCTACCCGTTACCCTGAAGCAATTCCCCTACGCCAGACATCAGCCAAGAATATAGCTAAGGAGTTATTACAGGTGTTTAGCCGGGTCGGGATCCCTAAGGACCTTCTGACGGACCAAGGTACCCCATTTATGTCACGAGTGACAAAAGAATTGTGCAAGTTGTTTAAGGTGACGCATTTGCGAACCTCGGTATACCATCCTCAAACCGATGGACTAGTAGAGCGATATAATAAAACCTTAAAAAGCATGCTGAAAAAGGTTGTTGACAAGGATGGGAAAAACTGGGACTATTTGCTTCCATATCTGATGTTTGCCATCAGATAAGTTCCTCAGTCCTCTACAGGGTACTCTCCATTTGAATTACTCTATGGGAGACACCCTCGGGGACTTCTGGACATAGCCAAAGAGACCTGGGAGGGGGAGAAGACACCCCACAAAAGCATTATTGAGCATATTTCGCAGATGCAGGACAGAATTACAGTAGTAATGCCAATTGTAAAAGAGCATTTAGCTCAATCGCAGGCAGCTCAGCAGAGAATATATAACAGGGATGCTCGAGTCCGCATTTTCTCACCTGGCGACAGGGTGCTGGTATTAGTTCCCACAGTTGAGAGCAAGTTCCTTGCTAAGTGGCAGGGTCCCTTTTGAAGTGATAGAAAGAGTTGGAAGTAAATTATAAAATTCACCAACCGGGGAAAAGAAAACCAGAGTCTACGCTTGTGTAGCTGACAGTGTTCCACCCAGGGGGTTGAAAGAAGGGGGGAGGGTATGTAACAGGGCATCATGTAGAGAGCAAGGAAAGGTCCTGTCCGGGTTTATGTGTCACCCAGATTTCTCTCTTTACACCTTCCGGAACCTCTAAGCACCTGGTTTTGCACTTTGCCTCAGTGGCAATTTAGTGCAGGTGAGGCAAACCGACATCGCTCTGGAGAGCAGACGGTCTCTATCTGCTGGAGCACAAGGTTGGTTATGCTAGTTTGCTGGAGCCTAACAAACACTAGGTTTGCAAAGGTTGTTAGTCAGGGCTATTGTATGTTTAGTTAGTGCCGAGACGCGGCTAGGAATTTTCTTTGCTTTTGAACTGTTTATTTTGAGCAATATACAGTGTGGTGTATAACCTGTGGGTTGCTGCAATAAATGTACCCCTGTTTGAAGAAAAGTCACTGGTCTGGTCTCTGAACCTTTCAAGAGTGCTCACCCCAGAGAGCAATTGCACCCGCTACCTGTTTCCCAGCTCACAGTATATAATGAAAAATATAGTAAAAAAAAATTCACTCTCCCTCACAGGTTTAAACTAGAAACTACGAACTTCAAAACGCATGTAGAAAAAAGCAGGTTGTCCGCACTCGGGAGAGACATAAAAAGGTTTATTAAATTATATTAAAGAGATTTTTCACTAAGCACCGAATTTACCACCAGACAGTGAAATTCAACCGGCAGTTCGTCTATTCACTAAACTGTCAAATCTCCAAAAACTGGTGAACTGATGGCGAAACACGGTGCAGTTCGGCAATCTTTAGCGGCAGCGAACTTGTCCCATAGAGAAGCAATGATCTGTCTATTCACAGAATGCAGAAATGTCAGTGAAATGCCCTGATTTTCCATGCTTCCGTTTGACAGGTTTAAACAGGCGATTCTCATAGGATTCATTGTAAAAAAGTAATCTAATTTTATCCTTATTTTTTTTAAAATCCTTTTTATTCTTTTCTTTTCCAGCAAAAAGCCTTTTTGTTTTTTGAAACACCTTTTTGTATTTTTCAAAGGTTTTTGTTTCCCAATTTTTTTGTAAAAGGTGTTTTTTTTTTTTTTAATTCATTGTTTTTATAGGACGTACTTGAAAACAAGAGAAATCACAATGTATCCTTCCTGGTAAAATACTTTAAATAATATTTATTTATTTGTTTATAGACACATTTTTAATGCATTTCTATTGGTTTAAACACCTATTAGGTTGTTGTTTTTTCTCTCCCCCCCCTCCGTCCCCCCCGCAGTTCAGTGGATTTTGGCAAGGCCAGTTTGCCGCTCTTCAGTGACGTTTGCAACCTTTTTCATAAAGCTTCGGCGACTCCCTCTTCGGCGCACTACGTTGAATAGTAAATATACGCCCCCTCACTCCACCCACCCCATGGGGGGGGGGTCACCAAAATTTTGATTACATATTGGTGCTATGTGAATAACCTTTCAAAACCATCAGACTGCCCTTTCATCTCCCACTTGGTCCATAGATATAAGCAGGAGCCAACACGTCAGATGGCTTTTAATTAAAGCCTTTAACAAAATGTAATAAACTGTTTAGGGAGAGGAGCGCACATTTACACTACATTATATTATTAGATATATATATTTTCCCTCATACTCGCACAAAGCATGTATTTTTCATAAAGCTGTTTCTGAGACCATTTAACACCAACAGGGCTATTCAGAGAGAGGTGAAAAGCTTGAGAATTTGTTACCGGAATCCACTTGGTTCACTCGGGACGAGGCCGGACCGGACACGAGCAAGGATTGTCTGGACACGAGTCTCTTCAGGAAAGGCAAACTTTATTGTGACGTCACAGAAGATGCTCAGACAGGATTGAATCGCAAAGACTGAGCCCCGAGTTCCCCCCGACAAGGGGTCTTATACCCTGAATACATAATTAGGTACATCCCAATTAGCCCACCTCCCGGTGACACTATCCCACCCCACGTGGGTTAATACCTCCCTTAGTCTAATACAAAGACATTCCATTAAATTGGCCGTAAATTGGCAAACTTCATGTTAGTTTCAACAGATCATGATTAGTTACTACATCCAGTCCGGGCTGTGCTCGCCTCCCTAGCGCCTGTGCTCATTTGTTGCGGGTAGCACCTGGTCTATCTTCTATGCTTCCCTTTGTCTTGCTGGGGCCTCTGTGACCTTGATGTATCCACTCCTCATTCTATCCCTTTGTGCTAGGAACAGCCTGGAGCTTTCTCAGGTTTTAATTGTTTTTCTGCTAATCTAACACATTCCTAAATTTCTACGTATGCTTCATTCTAGTTTCAGCTAAAACCTACCTATTTTCAAGTGAACCAATATTCTGAACAAGATGGCCGCCTGGTTTATAATGGCGGCCAGCTTCCACTTCAAATTGGCAGGAGAATGAACAATCTAGAGCAAATAGCTGATTTGGAAAGTGAGATAAATGGGAGAAGTTTTTCTGGTTTGACTATTTTGACCTAGAATTTTCCATTATCCAGTCATTGATTCTCAAGGTTTTCACCTCTCTCTGAATAACCCTGTTAGTGTCAGCAACCTTGGCCCTCAAGATGTTCTTTAACTACAACTCCCTTGATGCGCAGCCACTCATTTGAGCATCATGAGCAATGTAGTCCCAAAACATCTGGAGGGCCAAAATTGCTGACCCCTAGATTAACAAGAGGGATGTAAATACACGCATATACACATAAGCGTTATTATACACTACTGGTGCCCTGTATGCATGTGTATATATATTATTATTGTTCTTTATATATGTATATATTGCTGTGCCCTCCTCAGACTGTGTGTTTTGGGTGGGTAGGGGTTATAATTTGGCGCAGTATTTAGCTCTCTGTACATGTGATGTAACAATAATGCAGGTTGTTGCTGTGTGGGACAGAAAAGGTCTGTGTGGGCATTAGGAAGCTTTTCTCCCCCTCCCCCTCTATTTTCGCGCCATCACAAAGCTCCAGTAATGGCGCGAAATATGAAGGTCCCGGGCCCCTCACACAGAGCAGGGGGAGGACGTGGCGGCTCCTCCGAAACATCTATCATGTCGTGCAGAGACCTGCCTGGGGAGGGTGTGACCCCCTGCGCCCCCCCCCCCCATGAGGGTGGAGTGAGGGGGGGGGGCGTTTTTGGCGCGCTTGGAGTTTGGCGGGAGTTGTTGGTGTCTGTGGTAAAGTTTCGGCGCCTGTGGAAACTCTCGCACCTCTCTGTCTGAGCTCGCCATGGATCCCTTCAGGTTGCAGGTAAGCGGACACATTCCTTCCTGAACACGGAGCCGCCTCTCCTGGGCAGGAGCCGCTGAATTATTTCTGCATTGCGACACCTTGCAGCCTCCCCGCCGCGGCTACCCGGGCTGCGTGTGCTTCTGTTTAACCCTGCTGCCTCTCAGGCTTTTGCACTGTACATGCGGCTGCCATGATTGCTGGTCCTCAGAGGGGCCCGAGACTCCACACAGAAGCTCCTGCTGCTCCCCGATCACTCTCAGCCAGCCGGGGGAGCGAGTGGATACTTGAGTTTATATAAAACGTTAACCACACTCTTCTACGTGAGGAGTGTTCTTGCTGCCGCCGGGCGGGACCTGATGGAGCTGTGCCGGCTTGTGGGGATCATTGTGTAGTTTTTGAGCGCACGAGTCTCTGTTCCACGTGGAGTTAAATGGCGCGGTCACGTGACGACCAGGCCCGCGAAATTCGCTCTGCACACACTGTGGCCTCCTGCTGCTGCCTGAGTGCCCCGGGATAAAGGGGGGGGGGCTGTGTCATGTGCTCCCCGGGCTTAGAGGAGGGCTGTGTGCCCGGGATAAAGGCGGTCTGAGAGAGGGGGGGGGCTGTGTGCCCCGGGGTAAAGGCGGTCTGGGAGGGAGGGGGGGGCTGTGTGCCCCGGGGTAAAGGCGGTCTGGGAGGAGAGGGGGGGCTGTGTGCCCCGGGGTAAAGGCGGTCTGAGAGGGGGGGGGCTGTGTGCCCCGGGGTAAAGGCGGTCTGGGAGGGAGAGGGGGGGGGCTGTGTGCCCCGGGGTAAAGGCGGTCTGGGAGGGAGAGGGGGGGGGCTGTGTGCCCCGGGGTAAAGGCGGTCTGGGAGGGAGAGAGGGGGGGCTGTGTGCCCCGGGGTAAAGGCGGTCTGGGAGGGAGAGGGGGGGGGCTGTGTGCCCCGGGGTAAAGGCGGTCTGGGAGGGAGAGGGGGGGGGCTGTGTGCCCCGGGGTAAAGGCGGTCTGGGAGGGAGAGGGGGGGGGCTGTGTGCCCCGGGGTAAAGGCGGTCTGGGAGGGAGAGGGGGGGGCTGTGTGCCCCGGGGTAAAGGCGGTCTGGGAGGGAGAGGGGGGGGGCTGTGTGTGCCCCGGGGTAAAGGCGGTCTGGGAGGGAGAGGGGGGGGGCTGTGTGCCCCGGGGTAAAGGCGGTCTGGGAGGGGGGGCTGTGTGCCCCGGGGTAAAGGCGGTCTGGGAGGGGGGGCTGTGTGCCCCGGGGTAAAGGCGGTCTGGGAGGGGGGGCTGTGTGCCCCGGGGTAAAGGCGGTCTGGGAGGGGGGGCTGTGTGCCCCGGGGTAAAGGCGGTCTGGGAGGGGGGGCTGTGTGCCCCGGGGTAAAGGCGGTCTGGAGGGGGGGGCTGTGTGCCCCGGGGTAAAGGCGGTCTGGGAGGGGGGGCTGTGTGCCCCGGGGTAAAGGCGGTCTGGGAGGGAGAGGGGGGGGGCTGTGTGCCCCGGGGTAAAGGCGGTCTGGGTGGGAGAGGGGGGGCTGTGTGCCCGGGATAAAGGCGGTCTGGGAGGGAGAGGGGGGGCTGTGTGCCCCGGGGTAAAGGCGGTCTGGGAGGGAGAGGGGGGGGCTGTGTGCCCCGGGGTAAAGGCGGTCTGAGAGGGGGGGGGCTGTGTGCCCCGGGGTAAAGGCGGTCTGGGAGGGAGAGGGGGGGGGCTGTGTGCCCCGGGGTAAAGGCGGTCTGGGAGGGAGAGGGGGGGGCTGTGTGCCCCGGGGTAAAGGCGGTCTGGGAGGGAGAGGGGGGGGCTGTGTGCCCCGGGGTAAAGGCGGTCTGGGAGGGAGAGGGGGGGGGCTGTGTGCCCCGGGGTAAAGGCGGTCTGGGAGGGAGAGGGGGGGGGCTGTGTGCCCCGGGGTAAAGGCGGTCTGGGAGGGAGAGGGGGGGCTGTGTGCCCCGGGGTAAAGGCGGTCTGGGAGGGAGAGGGGGGGGCTGTGTGCCCCGGGGTAAAGGCGGTCTGGGAGGGAGAGGGGGGGGGCTGTGTGCCCCGGGGTAAAGGCGGTCTGGGAGGGAGAGGGGGGGGGGCTGTGTGCCCCGGGTAAAGGCGGTCTGGGAGGGGGGGCTGTGTGCCCCGGGGTAAAGGCGGTCTGGGAGGGGGGGCTGTGTGCCCCGGGGTAAAGGCGGTCTGGGAGGGGGGGCTGTGTGCCCCGGGGTAAAGGCGGTCTGGGAGGGGGGGCTGTGTGCCCCGGGGTAAAGGCGGTCTGGGAGGGGGGGCTGTGTGCCCCGGGGTAAAGGCGGTCTGGGAGGGGGGGCTGTGTGCCCCGGGGTAAAGGCGGTCTGGGAGGGGGGGCTGTGTGCCCCGGGGTAAAGGCGGTCTGGGAGGGAGAGGGGGGGGCTGTGTGCCCCGGGGTAAAGGCGGTCTGGGTGGGAGAGGGGGGGCTGTGTGCCCGGGATAAAGGCGGTCTGGGAGGGAGAGGGGGGGCTGTGTGCCCGGGATAAAGGCGGTCTGGGAGGGAGAGGGGGCAATTTGTGTGACACCAGATGTAGGTTCTGGAGTTGCCCCGGGCTCCCTGAATCTCCCCCCTAGGGCTCCCTGAATCTCCCCCCTAGGGCTCCCTGAATCATTTACAATGCTATTATGTTTCTGGATGAAGTCGTCCTTGGATGTGAAAAATGGAAATCCCGGGGTAACATGCTCAAAGCAAGGCACATTCTGGTGCCTTTTATGCAAGTTATCAGTTGGTGTCATTATCTTCCCGTTGTGGGCGAGAGTAGGACCTGTCCTGCGTGGTGGTCTGTTGCTGTTTTGGTCGTGTGATCAAATCCTTGTCTTTTAGCTCGCGGTGGTAAGATTTTACATTGTGTGTCTGCTAATCTTTCGAGTATTTTAACGCTTCAGTGGCCGCTGGGCCGCCGTACTTTAGGATAGTGATGCCAATTATTAACCTGCGGGGGGGGGGGGCGGGGGCTTAGTCTTGTCTAGAACTTCAGGTTTCAGGGCTTGGAGTACTTTGATACCCTTGGATGGGGCTGACATCCAAAATCTTCCTGCATTGAGTGCCACTGGATATGGGGATCCACTGCATTTACTGAATGTGATGTTTACTTTTTTGCAAATAAATGAACCGTAAACTTAACGTGTTTTTGTTCCTCATTCAGACCAGATCCTCAGCTCGTCAAGCTGCCATGCGGCAGGCCAGGGTGGTGGTCTCTTTAAAAGATATATCTGCTGCAAAGAAAGCCATGGAGTTACAAGTAAGTGTTGGTAACATTGTGTTTTTAGAGCGCTTTCCATTCATTAAAAGTTTCATTGTAGAACTGAAACATTGATTTATGGTTTAAAAGTCTGATTTGCTTTGTTCAGTTCAGAAAGTGCACGGGAACCCTACAAAAACGTCCGATTTCTTTCCTCAGAGTTGCCACATAGATGGCTGCACAACTCTTGGCAGTGATTTTATTCGTTCGTCCCGTGAGTGCACATACACGATAAAATACCGCTTTCGATTGTTGAGCAGACCCCCCCCCCCCATATTTATAGGACAATATCCCACCTCAATTTGATCATGCTTGACACGTCTTCTGTGTTCAGATCTGTACTACATTTAGATGTGTAGTCTGGATTGGCCAGTGCTACTCAGTGAATCCGCCGAGAGCTTGGTATAGGGGACCGTCCGGAAGAGAGACACCTTGGGTTTCTTTACTCCAAGGATAAAAGGCACATTTTTCAATACTGTAAGATAGGCACCAGCAGCCTTGTCTCTCCAGGTGATTTGGATTTATATCTCCCTTCAATGCTTAGCCATTCATTACTTTGGCCGAGCCTCCATGGGAAATGTAGATCCAAAATATCTTAAGGGCCAAGGATGCTGACACTTGCTGTAAGTTATCAAGGTGTTGCTGGACAAGAAAAGATACCAATTAATTCCTCTCTCGCTGGTTTGAACTCTGTTCCTTTTTAACAATTTTTCTGCAATACATCTTTTTTTTTTATATATAAAATGCACATGTCCTGCTTAATACTTTGGGCTGTTTTGACAGAATCGCTTGTTAAACCTTTCTGTATCGCTTGCTTCCAGTGGCGTGCAGCGGTGAGCAAAGATCAGTCATCCAGGACACCCCTAAACTCACTCGAATGAAGATGCCACCGCTGATAGACCTTTCCATAGCGACTCGTTCTTCACACTAATGCGGTGTCCTCCTCCTGCCTTTCACTATACCATAAGTGAAAGAATATGTAATGGACACTTCCTCAAGTGCGATACCTTACGTCGTCTTGTATAAAATATGCAGAAGTTTAACCCCTTCACTGCTGACGACGTGTCCCACACGTCATCAGCTTTGTGGGACCCCCGGCGCAGATACTTGCCTCTCTGTCCGGGGTCCCGCAGCGTTCTGACTTCAGCGTCCTCAGACGCTGAAGTCAAGCTCCTCACAACGTAAATTACGTCATCGTGCGGATCGCCAGGGAGGGGGGGGGGGTCCGTTTGGATCCCGATCGGGAGGTCCCACAAAAAAAAGCCAGGCACCGCTTAAAAGGAGAGAGTCTTGGATGGCGGCTCCACCCCTGGGTCCCCCCTCACTGATGTCCTCATGCATAGAGTGATGATGTCAGATAGCTGGGGAACCCCTAGCTGCCTGGCGATTTCCCAAAGAAATCCCCTGGTGGAGATGGGGGGTTCGTTTGAACCCCGATATCTCCAGAACCGTGGCAGCTGGGGTGTCATTCGAAATGCCTGAGCATGGCCTTTTGAATGATGCCCAACATGACCAGGTATAAAGTAAGAATAAAAAAAACGTAATTTTTTTGTGTTTATTAATGCAGCAATATTGTTCACATTTCAATCATGTTGCACTAATGATTTTTTTCTATGGGGTGCATTTGCTAAAAATCACATAATTCCCCCCAAAAAATGTAATTCCCCATTTCTAATTTTTGTACAAGCGCACCCCATAGAAAATTATAACCGCAAACGTTCATGTGATAAAAGGTGAAAAAAACACTTTACACGCTGCAGATGATTAAAAATTAAACTTTTATTGCATTTTGTGTTATAATATACAAACAGGACATGACGTATACATATAATAATGATATATTATGAATCTGCCAAGTCTGCCGGAAAGAATGATATATAATATGTCTGGGTCGTTTAATAAAATGTGGCTTCAAATCGCGTTTAAACATGATGAGCGAAAGCGGTAAAAATTAGCTCAGCACACAGCGGTGAAATGCCTCAGCAGTGAAAGGGTTAATGTCTGCTCGGTGTTCTTCTCAAACTGTTTTTCCTCCTTCCAGAATTCAGTTTTTTCAGGAGGAAAAGACTTCCAAAGCTTCCGTCAAGTGAAAATCATTCCGATGGAAAGCTCCTCATCTTCCGATGACAGCTGTGACAGTTTCGGCTCCGATAACTGTGCAAACACGGTAAGCAGAGTAGACCGTAAGGATCCATGTTTCCATCGTGAAAAAGTCTAGTTCCGTGGTAGTCTTGATTAGAACGGCATGCTTCTGCTAACATTTCTATACAGCGGTTATGAATATACACCATCTCCTGTAATTTCGTTTTACTTTACGCTGGCTTTTCTAGGTAGTAATTGTTGGAGGCAGATTATCTACTTATTCTAGCCTTTGAAATGTCACCTAACCTAAAATGCCTGATGATTGCTATAACGGCTCTTAAATGATTTGTAAACCTCAGCCATTTTCTTAGTAACAAAAGCTATTCTCATGTAGTGCTCTTGTAAATGTGATTTGCACTCTGAGCAGTTTGTGGAAAATTGCTTTATTTTTTTTTTATTTTTTTATTGTATATTTTTCGTTTCCCTCTTTTTCAGAAGAATAGGTTCAGAAAAGGCACCACTGAAAAAGTGGCTAAAATATTTTCTGAGGATTCAGATAATGAATCGTTCTGCGGGTTTTCGGAGACTGAAATTCAGGACGTCCTGGTGAGTCACAGGTTTTTAGCCACGAACGTTTCCTTTTCTATTGGATTGACATTGAAAAATGGTTAAAGAACTTACCACATGGAGACAAACTAATGACAAATCTCCGTAAAGATTGGTTCCAAAACCAAGCAGAGTGTCAACATTGTATACATTTCAGTCTTCTCAATAGAAGTGATGTGGGGGTGGGTGGTTATTTTTTTTCGCTCCTATTGAATTTTCACAAATGTGTATAGTGGTGTCTGCATGGAAAAACCTTTTTGTGTGCGTGTATCTTCTAGTTTAGATTGTTGGAAAGATTCTGTAGCTGCACGTATTTGCAATATGTATAGAAGTATGTAGTTTGATGTTTTTGGCTCTTGGCCCACGCCCACAAATCCCATTCCCACCTTCTCTTTCTCACCCTCCTGCTGTTACTCTATTCAGGTGACATATCCCCTGGCCCCACAACACATCCAATACTTCCCTCTCATCCTATCTCCATCACACATAAATCACCTCCCTGCAAGCCCAGCAACCTCATTCCCATCATCCCTGAGCGCCTGTCCTCTTTCTCCTGCGCCCTCTGGAACGCTCGCTCTGTGTGCAACAAACTCACAGCCGTCCATGACCTCTTCCTTTCAAACTCCTTCAACCTCCTAGCTTTAACTGAAACCTGGCTAACTCCCTCTGACACGGCCTCCGTTGCTGCTCTCTCACATGGCGGTCTACACTTGAGCCATACCCCCAGACCGGGTGAGAGAAATGGTGGCGGGGTCGGGCTCCTGCTCTCTCCCACCTGCACCTACCAGCATCTCCCTCCACCCCCATCCCTCTCCTTCTCCTCCTTCGAGACACACTGCATCCGCCTGTTCTCTCCTCTGGCTCTCAGGGTGGCAGTCATCTACCGCCCACCGGGACCAACCTCCCAGTTCTTTGACCACTTTGCTACCTGGCTTTCTCACTTCCTGTCTTCTAATCTTCCATGCCTAATTCTCGGGGACTTCAACATTCCCATTGACGATCCTTCCGCTCCTGCTGCCTCCAAACTTCTTTCACTCACGTCCTCCCTTGGACTCACACAATCCTCCCTCCTCCCTACCCACCGCGATGGTCACGTTATTGACCTGGTCTTTTCCAACCTCTACTCCATTTCTGAGTTCAAATGTCGCCCTTTCCCCATCTCTGACCACCACCTTCTCTCTTTCAACCTATCTGGACTTCCTAAACACCCTGCTCCCCCACCCCGCACACACACTCGCAGAAATCTACATGCTGTGGACCCCCATCAATTCTCCAACCTACTTCACCACCTCCCTCATACCTCATCCTTCACCTGCCCTGATGCGGCCACTAATCACTACAACACTACGCTTATCTCTGCTCTAGACACTCTTGCTCCTCTTCGACTCTGTAAGGCCCCACGCCGCCAGCTTCAGCCCTGGCACACCCTCCAAACTCGCTACCTGCAAAGATGCTCCCGCACTGCAGAGCGTGCCTGGAGGAAATCCCGCTCTGAAGCTGATTTTGTTCACTTCAAGTTTATTCTCCGGTCATACACCTCTGCCCTCCACTTGGCCAAACAATCCTTCTTCTCATCTCTTATATCTACGCTGTCCTCCAACCCTAAACGGCTCTGGTCCACCTTCAACACCCACCTGCACCTCCCCCCTCAGCTGCCTTCAGCGCTCAAGACCTGGCAGACTACTTCCTCAGTAAAACTCTAACTATCAGAAGCAACATCCCAACACAAGATAGTTATCTGCCACCTCCACTCCCACAGGTCCCCTCTGCCACCCTCTGCCGCTTCCTCCCAACCACTGAGGAGGAAGTCAATTCCTTATTGTCCTCCTCACATCTCACCACGTGCCCGCTCGACCCCATTCCCTCACGACCCCATTCCCTCACATCTAATTCCTCCCCTCTCCTCCTCCCTCACCCCTGCTCTCACACACATCTTCAACCTATCTCTCTCCACTGGCTCCTTTCCATCCGCCTTCAAACACGCGCTAGTTACCCCTTTACTAAAGAAACCATCCCTAGACACCAACTCTCCATCCAACTACCGCCCTGTATCCCTGCTTCCCTTCACATCAAAGCTCTTAGAAAAACTAGTCTTCAACCGCCTCTCCCTCTTCCTGTCCTCCAATTCCCTACTTGACCCCCTGCAATCTGGCTTCCGTCCCCTACACTCAACTGAAACTGCCCTCACCAAAGTCACCAACGACCTCCTAACTGCTAAAAAACACGGCCACTATTCTATTCTCATCCTGCTTGACCTCTCGGCTGCTTTTGACACTGTTGACCACCCCCTCCTTCTACAGACCCTCAACTCTCTGGGTCTCGGTGACACTGCACTTGCTTGGGTTGACTCCTATTTATCCAACAGGTCCTTCTGTGTGTCCTTTGCTGGTAACTCCTCCTCTTCATTGCCTCTATCTGTTGGTGTACCTCAAGGCTCTGTCCTTGGTCCTCTGCTCTTTTCCATCTACACCTCCTCCCTGGGCAAAATCATCAACAGCTTTGGCTTTAATTACCACCTCTACGCTGATGACACTCAGATCTACCTCTCTACCCCTGATCTCTCTCCCCCTGTCCTTTCAAAAGTCAGTGACTGTTTATCTGGCATCTCCTCCTGGATGGCCTCCCACCACCTAAAGATCAACATGTCAAAGACTGAGCTCCTACTTATTCCTCCCTCTAATGCATCCCCACCTCCTGACTTCTCTATCACGGTGGAGGGTATCACCATCTCCCCATCAAACCAAGTTCGCTGTCTTGGAGTTACACTGGACTCTGCTCTTTCCTTCATCCCCCACATCAAGTCTCTTTCCTCCTCCTGCCGATACCAACTGCGTAATATTTCCAGAATTCGGCCATTTCTTACCGCTGTCACCACAAAACAACTCATACACGCCCTGGTAATCTCCCGACTCGACTATTGCAATAATCTCTTATCTGGCCTCCCTCTGTCCCGCCTCTCCCCCCTACAATCCATCCTGAACGCCTCCGCCAGGCTAATTCACCTCACCCGCCGCTCTGTCTCTGCCGCTCCCCTCTGCGAGTCCCTTCACTGGCTCCCCATCCACTGCAGAATTAAGTTCAAAATCCTTATCCTTACCTACAAAACCCTCACTAACTCAGCGCCCCACTACCTGTCCTCACTAATCACCAAATACACCCCAGCCTGCTCCCTAAGGTCAAACAGTGACCTGCGCCTAGCTTCTCCCCGCATCACCTCTTCCCATGATAGACTGCAGGATTTCTCACGCGCAGCCCCCACTCTCTGGAACGCTCTCCCTCGTGCTGTCAGACTTTCCCCTAACTTCTCTTCCTTCAAACGCTCCCTGAAAACATTCCTATTTAGGGAAGCCTACCACCCAACTCACTGACGCAACCATCAATCACTCTCACCTTACAGTCCTCTCCTCCTGTTTCCAACCCTCCTAGATTGTGAGTTCCTACGGGAATAGGGCCCTCATCTCCTCCTGTACTGTTTGTCAAATGTTGTTCAATGTATTGTAACCCTGTCTGTACTGTGCTTATTGTACAGCGCTGCGGAATATGCTGGCGCTTTATAAATAAAGAATAATAATAATAATAATTGGCCAGGTTTTCAACAATTTAAAATCTGATTTCATTTTTTTTAAGTTCTATAATTTACTTGAGCAATGACGTTCCTCAGACATTAGTTTTTAACCAAAATATCCCTAGCTATTGAGACTGACTCTTCAGGTCGGTCAAGGCGTCCCAATCGGACACGGCTAAATTTGGAGTGTCTTTTTCAAAGATGCTGTATAGGCTGCGTCTTTATCATAGGATGCTGTTGCAGGGGGAGAGTATTTCTAAAACACTGCCTTTTTAAGTTCCTCTAAACGCCAGGCTTGAATGCTGAATAAGGAGTATTTTGAACGTGACTTGACAACAGGACAGATGATTGTTGCCGAAGTTCATAATATCGTCAATAAGAATGGCAACCCTGCTTTCCGTATTTTTTTACTTTCTAAATTTGTTTTGAATTTAGAAAATTGATTCGGATTCAGAAGAACACGTTAAAAAGGCTGTCAAGTCGCGACGAGGAAGATCCGAGAAAAATGCCGCCTCGCTAAGAGTAGCTTTGAAATTTCCACCTAACCGGAACAAGCGGACGACCACAAAATCTAACAAGGCAGAGAAGGCGAAGCCCTCCGATGCAGATTGCTCCGATGACGAGCAGGGGCCTAACTTCTTAGAGAAGCGTGCTTTGAACATTAAAGAAAACAAAGAAATGGTAAGGACCGTTATAAATCCAAACCTAAATTAAGCTGCAGCTCCTATTCCTTTGTCTGCTGTCATTCCTGGTGCACAAGGTCTGCAATGTCCATTTGAAGCTATGGATATTGCATTGCTCCAATCAATGTGAACTCTCATCCCTTGATGATGCTTTGCAGATCCAATACTAGCCCAGCACCATCATCGTCGCACAATGAGGGAAACTGTACATCTCTGCAGTAACATTGACATGTTAACTAGAATGTGGTCAACGGCCTGCTAGTAGTTGGCAGTCCCCTCCCCCCTATACAGGATTCAATTACCTGGACAGCTTCCTTATCAACACCCTGCCATTACCACAGAAGCATGCCAAATATTTAATCAGGAGCTACTTGGGTCTCCTACATGCGTCGGTAAAAATAACAGAGCTTGTGTTCAGTTCAAATAATCCCACGTTGTTTTGGTCACAATGTGTTCTATTGACATGTTCTTATGGAAAGGAAATATGTCACAAACGATACAGAGACAAAGCTTAGGAGAAATGCTGCATTCTTTATTGGGGCATTTATTGAATTACTTGTTAACTTTATTAATGAACTCAAACATGACTCCGAAATATAAAACTCTCACTGAACACCCAGGATGACCGTAACGCAAAGTCTTGCCTGTCTACTTGCGAGTTATGGATGAGGTGGAAGATGCCTCCTGCTGGTTCTCTATTCACTCACAGCGGCTTCCCTGCCTGATAGACGGAAGAGGCCCTAGGACTTGCTATCATGAGGGAAGCATAGGTTGTGCATTATTAGGTCAGGACTCTGTGTATCAGTAGTTCCAAAATACTGCACAACTCGAATCAGCGGTCCCAAAATACAGATTAGTACTACCCCAATTTACACTTATCCCCTTCCTCGGTCCTTGTTTTCGCTCTTTAAACATAAATTCAGTTTGTTTGAATTTCCTAAACCTTGACATACATGCAGGGGGAGATATTTTCTGAATCCATCTGAAATGTTATATATGCATTTGTCATGCGTTTAGTCTTGAAGATTTTCCTCTTAATCTGTAACCAAACATGAAATTAAACATTCTTTGTGTTAGCAAAACTTAATTTTGTAACTTTTTTAGCTTGCAAAGTTGATGGCAGAGTTGAACAGCATCCCTGGCTTCAAGTCCATGAAAACTCCGTTCTCTCCTTCCAATGTAAGTTTTGAATAAGGTTACTTTTTACTGTGGATTTACACAAGTAAAATATACAAAGTTTATGATCAAACTCCATCATTTGAAAGTGCAGAAGTAGTAGTTTCTTTTTTAAATTTTGTTTTCTACTTGAGTGCAAAACTTCTGTAAACCCCAGGTTTCCCTGCCAATTTGATGCAAAGAGTAACATTGCTGCTCGCTCTATAGACCATCCTGCTTAAATCTCATAACAGTATCCACTCTTGTCTCAAATTGTGTAGAGCATATGGCCAGCTCCAACTTGAAGGAAAAAGGTCCTGCACCCCTCTTCTTAAAAATTGTATAGTTCTTCTATATTGGGACCCAATAAACTGAACATGTCAACACGCAGTCTGTGTCCACGTTCTTGTTGCATGTTGTCCCCAATAAAGCCGGGTTTTAAGAGGTGTGCTAGACTATAAGGTACACTGTGGGTCAAATTGCACCTGTAAGAAATGAGAATTGGCTTATTTCAATTTATACTCTACACTGAATGTTTTGGATAGTCATATAGTTTGTATTTGGTTTTTCTGTGACGTTTATCGTTGCTATATCTAGAGGTTTAATTATGTTTTTCTTTCAGAGAGTAAGACGTACTCCAAAGGCTTCCCCCTCTGCAACTTGCCGCAGAAAGAATCCTGAGAGGAACTCTCGGCCTCATACTAGATCAAGATCTCTCGTTGATGGACCACCAAGCCCATCTGTTGAGGAAGAGGAGGAAGACGACTACTTTTTAGTGAGGAAGAGGAAAATGTATGATGATCCAGAGGTAAGCACAAAAAAACTTTTTCTTCGAACCTGCAACATTTACCAAGTTTAGACCCTTTAGCATATTCACGCAATCATTAGTGAGTCTGCAAGAGTTGCATTCCATGTAATCTGTTCTAATTTCCCTTTTGCAGGATGAATCTTATGTGCCCAGAAGGAGCCGTCCAAGTATGACTATACCCCATGTTGTGCGACCTGTAGAAGATATCACAGATGCAGAGCTCCGCCGCATCTGCTTTAATGTCAGAGAGAAGGTGTACAATAGTTCAACAGTGAGTAAATTGTTTTCTATTTTGAAGGCATTTAATAGGACCAGCATTGCGTGGTCTTTGCCACAGCTGAATTGTAAGCACCAGAATATTTCATAATTTATTTTCCTCCTGGGCTTTATTGTTGCAGGGTTCAACGTGCCATCAGTGTCGTCAAAAAACCACAGACACAAAGACAAATTGCCGAAATCCTGAGTGTCTAGGAGTAAGAGGGCAATTCTGTGGCCCATGTTTAAAAAATCGCTATGGAGAGGATGTGAGAACTGCGTTACTAGATCCAGTAAGTTCTTAGTTTATTTCCCAATAGCCATGCCCTCAAGCTTTCCAACATCCTATAGACCGGTGCCTGTCACTTGCCTCACAGTAAATAAACATGGCGGCACTCAGGAACTAAAATCTTCTATTTCTCCATTTAAAAGTCGCAAAGATTTTGATGTTTCAGCTCTTGCTTGGAGCTGAAACGTTAACTCTTTTGTACTTTTAAATGGAGAAATAGAAGGGGTGTGTGTCCAACTTTTTTCCTTTGCTTGGTATACACAAGATTGTTTGCAGAGACTATAGAATCTTTTTATTCAATATTTTAAATTGGTGCTTCTGTTCTTTTATAGGAGTGGCTCTGTCCACCGTGCAGAGGAATTTGCAATTGTAGTTTCTGCAGGCAACGCAATGGAAGATGTGCCACTGGAGTACTGGTTTATCTTGCCAAGTACCATGGATTTGATAACGTTCATGCTTATCTTAAAAGGTATGGTGTGTTCGTGTAGTATGTCCGTATGTCCCCCCCCCCCCCCAAATTTTTTTTTTTATTATAGACTTTAATTTTTCTTTTCTCTTTCCTCAGCCTGAAACGTGAACTTGATATGGAAGATTAAGATCGTTTGAGCACCAGGTTTCCACCAAAGTACTTAATGAATATATGCTTTTGACCTCCATGAAACCTTTTGAACTATCAGTTCTTCCTTTTTAAAGAAGCTTCCAGATGAATGGTGCAGGAGGTCTGCAGTACGTCTACGGTGCTTCTATGTTACCACCAGTGGTCTGCTGGATGTAGAACCATAGTTTTTGCAGAAGCAGTTGCAAACCATTTCATGTTGTAAATGAATACCACAGACCCCCCCCCCCCCCATCCCATGTTGAAAACAGTCATGTAAGTTTTTGCACATTAGGTGAACATCCCACCTTTCTATTACTGACATTAACCCCCTTAATGTCAGTGAGGGAGACCTGAATGCCCGACAGCTGTCCAGCCCACCTCCCTTTCCTGTGGCTGTTCGCCGCAATTTGCCACAGGCAAGGAAGTGGGACAGAGGAGTAGCCGGAGAGCTGTGTGGGGCGGGGTGCTATGCCGTCCCTCAAAGAAAATACATTAGATGTAAATAAAAATTAAAGTTACTGGCTTTACTATAAGCACCTTTTTAATAGCTGTGGATTCTCCTGTTAAACCAAATTCCAGTAGATTCTGTGTCTTATAAATATGTAAATAGTGTTTGTAGTCCATGTAAATAACATTTTATATACAAATTGACTATTTTAAAAATAGAACTGATGACATTTACCCTAGGTTTTGACAAGTTCTGTAGTTTATTACAATGGCAACTGTTGGCTGGTCTAAATGGAATTGTTACTCGCCATGAACCACCTTCTACATCCTGTCCATGTATATTGACAATAAATAAAACTGAAATGGAGCATCAGGTTTGAAAATTTGAAGCAAGTTTTACTTTGTTCAAACTTTTATTTACCCCTCTAGTTTTTAAATCACATGTGCCATTTGCCTGTGTTGCTTTACATGGGACAGCAGGGCATTGAACCTGCTGGAGCGCAGCAAGGGTTAAAGCAATTTAAATGCAGCTGCCGTTGACGAGGCAGTTACGTGACTAGTAATAGGTGTTACAACAGGAAAACTGTCTGAACTGTATACAAATGCACAGATACGGTAGCACAGAATGCATTTCTAAATTGTGATAGATTTTGTTTGCATTGAACCATGACGTGACAATACTTTGTAAAACACAATCCTCTTAATGAAGCAATGTTTTGGGTTAACACCCTTAAATATGAAAGTTGGGTTTAAATAAAGTTTGAACTTTTTTCATTTTTTTTTTCCTTTGGTTTTTGTGTACTTATGCAAAACCATTCCGTGCTAGTGTAATCATATCCAGAGGCATTAATGTCTTTGTAGTTTGCTATGTTTAGTTGGGCTCTGTTTCTGTTTATACCAGGTTTGGAATCTAGTCTGCGACACACACACACACTACTCTTTTGCAGTGGTTTTTTTTGTTTTCCTGGAGCGGCTTTGGGAAAAGCTAGGTACGTATAGCTTTTACCGAAGTGTTTTTTGACCATAATCTCCTTTACTTTAACATTAATTAAAAAGGACGCAATGTTAAACTGTAGCTGGTTATGGTTTTTCTGCAAGATGGCCTAAAAAAAAAAAGCATGTAATATTCAAGTTGTTTATAGTAGTGGTTGTTTATGTAGCGGCTTTAAAAATCAGACCCTAAAGGAGGCATGGTCTTTCTAACGCTTCAGATTTCATTCTGCTCCAGTCAGTAACCACCCTTTTCTGCATGGTACGGCTAACTTGTGATGGGAATAATAGATTTCATAAATATCTCCCCATAAGGTCCTAAAATCTATTTTGATCTTGGGAAAACGTCTGCTTTAATCCATACGCCCTTTAGGTCTTAGGCCAGGATCAGACGAGCGTTTTGCAGTGAGGAAGGAACGTCCCTAAGCGTGGATGTTCCTCTCTGACGCTCATCTGGCCACCTTGCTGAGCGCAGTTAGTGTGCTCAGTGCTGCAAGGCTCGATCCTCCTATGGAGAATCACGCTTTGCAGCCCTGAACATGCGCAATTCATGCCCGTGCTACAGCATCTGGCCAGCCCTGTCAAAGCACCACTACGCCAGGAGGCAAGTCAGTAAGGGGCCACCTTTGTTCAATACCACAATGAAAGGTGACTTGATACGTCGCTACAAGTAGTTCTTAACAATCCTGTAAGTTTTAATATAGAGGCGGAACATGATGTGATATTTGTGCAGTGGAAGAAAAAGATGCCTATACTAACCTAACACTTGTCAGTGTTTCCCAAACTTGTCCTCAGGACACTAACAAGGCAGGTTTTAAGGATCAGTTTGGGGGAAATGCAGACTGAATCCTGCATTCACTGAGCAGCGCATCAAATCACCTGTGCTTCAAATATCTGGAAAACCTGGCCTGTCATCGGGTACTGAGGACAGGTTTGGGAAACACAAACTTCAGTAAACAAAATGCAAATGGCATATACAAAACCAGCTGTGTACAGAGATGGGGCTGCTAATAGAGCTCCACCAGTAAATCCCAGCGAGCAACCTCTCCAGTAAGTGTCCTTGAGCAAGACACATAGCGGTACATACTCTCCACCCAGGACATACTTAAAACGAGAGAAATCTCAATGTATCCTTTCTCAAATGCAAATCCCAATAAGATAGGGATTCCTAATTCTCATCCTAAAGCACACTTGAATCGCCAGGTTTGGCAGGTGTTATGATTTGCTGCTCAGTGATTTCAGGATTCAGTCTGCATTTTTCAAGGTAATTTGGCCTGTTATGGGGACTTGAACCATGGCTGGAAAACCCAAAAAGGTAAACAGTGAGTCCCATGAAAAGAACACAAATCTCGGTAACCAAGCTCACTGGGACACCCAGATACTGTAAAGTGAACAAAATTATTAATGTGTCTGGAAACAAATTCTGTGTTTTTGTAAAAATAGGTGTGAGATTGTGACCGTTTTAGAAAAACTATGGGCCATATTACATAGTTGGTGCTAACTTAACCAGAGCTGTTGTAAACTTACCAGAGCCATTATAGTCTATGGAGGTTAAGTTTACAACAGCTCTGGTTAAGTTAGTACCAACTATGAGTTCACACACTTAAGAGCAAAGCAACTCCAGCAAGAATCCATTTTGAAGGTTTCTCCTTGGACTTGAGATGAAAAGCCCACACGTATGTCGAGCCTCTCAGTTTTGTCTTGTATACTGGGCACTCGTACATGTTTCTGGTCTCTTGTCGGTCGTTGGGGATTGCTCTCACAAAAATAACAGGCATGATTGGCGTTGGTGCTTTTAATCGAGCCTCTGCAATGTATCCGTTCTGTACATCCCATTGCGCACCTGTAAAGAGCATATTAGATCATAAATTCAACATTTAAATGCTCATCACAAGGGTCTACTTTTCCACATTTATTGCCTCAAACTATTATGGGAGAGAAACAAGTTAGTTTTTTCCATGGTATAACACTTTTGTATTTATCTTGTCACAGTTGACCAGCGGAGGCTCATCCATGGGGCAGCGCCTACTTATTTTTATTCAAAAAAAAATTTGTTCTGTCCATTTTTTTTATTTTTTTTCCTCCCTGGCGGTCCAATTCTGACTTATTTTGGCCCCCTAGCGGTATGAGTGTGGCTCAGGGCTTAACTTTCAATACTGAAAGCGGTATCCCCGAGCCACACTCGGGCTGATACTTACATGTCCTGCGCTCCCTCGCTGTCCCCGCAGTCACACTGCAGCCAATCGCGATGTCACTCCTCGCGAGAAGAGAACCAGGCAGTGTGACGTTGCAAGCGGCTGGAGGAGACTGCGGGGATCAGCGAGGGAGCGCAGGACATGTAAGTATCCAGCCCGAGTGTGGCTCAGGCACACTCGGGAAAACCGTCAGGGAGGTTAAGCAGTTTCTAGAGGAAAATATCAGATTATATCAGATTTCTGGACTCGAAGACAATCACAGACAGCAACTGTGTCTAAGCGCCCTGCTGCAGTTTTTTTTTTTTCCCTTCCGTGCACTGAAGTTTTGTATACTGTTATTTAGATTTTATTACAGAAAACTACACTCAGTATATGAAAAAACAATGTTTTATGTATACACCATTTATTAAGCCTCAATGCTCATTTTATTTGCCTCATTAATAGGAATATATCCACAGTTTATTCGATATATGGGATCATCCACATATTAGCAGTGACATATTCCTATTAATGATTTTTATAAAGCATTAGTCTGGCGCCCCACCAACTTGAAATGTCACTGGTCGCCATTGCAATTGACCTTTCTTCGACTAAAGGGCACTGCACCCATGTACTTAAAACAAATTGTATTGAGAGTCTCCGGCATGTTGGGCTGATAATGTATTTTGTGGCAAGCCTAATCTGATTTTTCTAGCAAGTAGGGCTATGATTTTCTTAATTGGTTAGTTAGATGTGATTTCTTTTTTTAGATTCGTCGGATAAAATAGAATGTTTTTGTTATGTTTAAAAAAAAATAAGGGGCAAGGAACCTGACCTGAATTTGGGGGAAGGGACTGGACCAAAGGGAGGGATGGCAGTTCCAGAGAAGGCAGGTGGGGTGGTGGCACAGAACTCCCAAGTAAGGATAAAACACCAATGGTACAGCTCCTCCATCCAGGGACAGTGCTCTAGTTCTGCTACTGCTGTAAACTAAAAAAATGATTTCGTCCGACATAACCCTAGAACTAAATCAGTGAGTAAAGCAGCGGCACATCTTCTCCAAAGTAGAGTCTTGAGTTTAATCGGTGTGTGCTGTACACACTGTGTTTAATCGATTTTAGTTGTCAACTATTTTCATTATTTGTTTCAGCTCTACAAGCAAATAAATTTGAATGATCCACAGTAGAGGAGTTTTTCTATTTGAGGAATACTTTACGCTGGTATAAAGGCGGTTTGGCTTTATAAAGCCACACTGAAACAGCATTTTAAAAATTGCAACATGAGGAAAAAAAAAAAGTATGTATATCAAGTTGTGGAGCGCTATAGGAAGGCTCCTCTAGTTTTCAACCTGTAAAGTGAGACAATGGGGGTAAAAATGGTAGAACTCACTGTACATTAAACAATATATATGTCGTCCTCAATGATCTTCATGCTGGTGTCGCCAGCCCAGACAAGAGCAGGAAGCGCAGGATACTTTGGGAATATTAAATTGGAGGAAAATATAGGCAAAAATCTGATACAGTAAATCAATGTGTCCTTTAACAAGCAATCGAGTGGATCACTAATGAGAATGGTTATATACATCTGATATGTCTCAAAGTCTTTTAATCCTTGTTTGAATTACAGTGACCTTTGAAACAACAGTGTTTAGTAAGTAACCCCCTTAACAACTCCGGTCATCAGGCTCCCCTAACAGGCCAGGTCTGCAGATATCTGAAGCACAGCACAGGTTTTGCTGCTCAGAGATTGCAGGATTCAGTCTGCATTTCCCCCAAGGTGATCCTTAAAACTTTGCCTTGTTAAGGGTTCTGAGGACTGGAGTTGAGAAACACAGCCTTAAGATATGAAGTTGCAGATGAAGATATATGGTTGGAATCGGGAGTGCACAATGACTAGATTGCTGTTTGTTCATTCTTACCTTCTAGATGGAGACCATATATATAAGCTCCTTCTCTGGCCGGCTGGGAGAATTCCTCCTTGTACTTCTTCATGACGTCCACCGTAAGGTGCATCTTGTCCAGCGGCCACTCGTTTTTATGTGCCAAAGTCTGCATAACGGCTGAATGAAGTTTATATTATTTTACATTCCACACATAACATGTGAACACAAACTGTTGTTTTGCACGTAGAAATATCACAGTTATTCAAACAGAACAGGAAGAAAAGTATGAGAACAGTTCCAAGAGAATCAATGCGATCAGCAAAGGTGAAAAAGACAACTTGGCGAATCTAAGACAGCAGGAAGTTATAAAGCTGCTTTCACACTCGCCTGCTGGGAACCTCCATTGCCTGTTTCTTATAGGCCAGCTGTGCTGATCTCACCGGAGAGGTAAAAATCAGCAGATCTGATTGGATCTCAGCTTGCAACCCAAAGACTATTAGCAAGATGGCGGCGTCCTGTGTGTATACATCAATGAAGAAAATAGGGCAGCACTCTCGGGTGTTCAGCTTAAAAAAAAAATCTTTTATTGTAATGACATTAAAATTAAATTTTAAAAAACGTTTTGACTCCAAATGAGACGTTATCAAGATAGAAGGATGTTTGTTTCTTTTTAGAATACTGCTGCCCTATATACTTCATTGCTATATATCAACTGGAAAAGTGCACCGGGACAATTTATATGAATCTCTAGAAGTTTAACTATGGATTGAGCGCCAATGGTTGATCTAAAACAGGAACTTAAGACCATATTTTTCAATCTTTCCGATCCTAGTGTTTGTTATAAGGAATGCATATCAAATAAAATCTAATTTAAGGCATTTTTCAAGGTTGCAACCAAATGGAAAGGGGGGGGGGTGAGAGAAGGACTCTTGACTCTAATGACATCACACTGAAAGAGGATTATGAATCAATAACAATTAAAATACAGTTGACCTTTTCAACAGCAGATAAGCATGACAGGTGCACTTTAAAGCAAACCATATACCTGAGCAAGTAACCGATAACAAAACATTTTGAATGTGTTCACAGTATTGCATTCCTCTTGACTTTGTGCTGTCTTCTTTTATTCTGAAGCCTGGCTGTTGCATAAGCTGCGCAATTTTTAAATCACGTCTAAAAGCTGGAATTATGGTTGCGAGGTCGGCCATATTTTCCTGGACACATATTACCATTTCATCCAGAAGGAAAGCACAGGTAAAAGTGCTGCCCTGCACCGTGTATAATTCATATGCTGCAGGAAGTATATCAGAGCAGGTCACTTGGTAATCCTGTTATTTATTGCCTGCAGCATATTGATTCTACATGCTACAGGGGGGCATTTTTCATGCACTGCCCATCAGCATGAGTAAATTATATGTGTCCAGGAAAACATGGTTGATCTGGTAACCCTAGCCTTGACTCCATTCTTCTACTGGATTATGCGTTAAGTCAGTTTTCTCTGTCCCAGCTTACTTTTATATTGATATTACCTTCTAGCTTTAGTTAAAAGCCTTTTTAGAGATTATGTTACCACTTCAAAAAAAATGTAAAAGCAGTAAAATCCCTTGACTTTCCAAAAAAGAAAGTAATTTTGCAATGGAGTGGAGTAACAGTATCATCTGGATATTTTATATTTCAGTGAATGTGCCCCCCTCTTTAATTAGTATATATGATATTTAGATCTGCGATAAGTCGTCTATTTATCATTTGATAAATATATATTGGGGGGGGGGGAGTTGCAGAACAGACATTCAACTATAATAAGCAGAGAGAATTAATTGTTTTCGGTGCAAAAGCTTAAGCTGTTCTTTAATCACGTTGAATAAAATACAATATTTATTCATTAGATGAAATTTAATGAGGCCTCCTGGCAGTAATTATAAAAACTATTGTAGCAGTAAATTAGTAACGAGTAGCTATGAGCCCTCCTACCTGTGAGAAAGGACTGCGGGTTGAAAAATCCAGATATCCAGACAACACTTGGGAGAGAGAAATCCTGAATCCATGCGTCAAGTTCCCGACAACGAAGGAGAAGATCATTATACCTGGAGAACAAACAATGTAGCAATCAGCCCCAAGTGAATACAAAGTCAGCCTTGAAATCCTTCAATTGCGTGAAGGGCAGATTCTATCAATGCTCCAAACATGTTCTCAGGACCACAAACAGGCCAGGTTTGCCAGATACACTATATTGCCAAAAGTATTCGCTCGCCCATCCAAATAATCAGAATCAGAATCAGTTCCAATCACTTCCATGGCCACAGGCACTGGTGTATTTTGGACTAGGCCGACTAGGCCCAGGCCTAGGGTGGCACTTTCCAGGGGGCGGCGGCCCGCACTGGGTGGCCCCACCCCAAAAAAAAAAAAAATTTCTTTTTTTTTTTTTTTTTTTTTTACTTTTGCAAAGTATTTTACCAGGGAGGATACATTAAGATTTCACTAATTTACACTTTCAATTTCACTTTCGAGGGGGCAGCAAAAAACCTCACCACTAAATGGGTTACTCACAGAGCACCGAAATGATGCCAACGTTTTGGTGTTCTGTAGTTCCCTGCACTTAGGAGAATAAAATTTCCCCACCCTGCAGTGAATTCACCATTCACCACAGGGTCCCCAAAGTGCATGGAGTCGGCCGCTGAATGCTGCCACCGCAAACCTGTGGCCTGCTGTTTTCAAAAGAACTACTGAACGAAAATGTCTGGAATTTACATATAAGATCCTGTGATTGATAATAAAAAGTTCTGTTACAGAAAAAAGAAAAACTGCTATTAAAAAAAGGGGGGGAATTTTGCCAAAAAAATCAGAAAAATGACTAATAGGTACTAAAAAAAAAACTTCATGTGGCCTTCAGATTAGCTCAAGAACAGTGCGCAGAAAGCTTCATGGAATGGGTTTCCATGGCCGAGCAGCTGCATCCAAGCCATACATCACCAAGTGCAATGCAAAGCGTCGGATGCAGTGGTGTAAAGCACGCCGCCACTGGACTCTAGAGCAGTGGAGACGCATTCTCTAGAGTGACGAATCGCGATTCTCCATCTGGCAATCTGATGGACGAGTCTGGGTTTGGCGGTTGCCAGGAGAACAGTACTTGTCTGACTGCATTGTGCCAAGTGTAAAGTTTGGTGGAAGGGGATTATGGTGTGGGGTTGTTTTTCAGGAGCTGGGTTTGGCCCCTTAGTTCCAGTGAAAGGAACTCTGAATGCTTCAGCATACCAAGACATTTTGGACAATTCCATGCTCCCAACTTTGTGGGAACAGTTTGGAGCTGGCCCCTTCCTCTTCCAACATGACTGTGCACCAGTGCACAAAGCAAGGTCCATAAAGACATGGATGACAGAGTCTGGTGTGGATGAACTTGACTGGCCTGCACAGAGTCCTGACCTCAACCTGATAGAACACCTTTGGGATGAATTAGAGCGGAGACTGAGAGCCAGGCCTTCTCGTCCAACATCAGTGTGTGACCTCACAAATGCGCTTCTGGAAGAATGGTCAAAAATTCCCATAAACACACTCCTAAACCTTGTGGACAGCCTTCTCAGAAGAGTTGAAGCTGTTATAGCTGCAAAGGGTGGACCGACGTCATATTGAACCCTATGGATTAGGAATTGGATGTCACTTAAATTCATATGCGAGTCAAGGCAGGGGAACGAATACTTTTGGCAATATAGTGTATCTGAAGCACAGGTGATAGGATTTGCTGCTCAGTGATTGCAGGTTTCAGTCTGCATTTCCCCAAGGTGATCCTTAAAACCTGGCCTGTTAGGGGGACTTGAGAAGCATGGTTTTAGACCATTGATAGGGCTGGCCAGAAATATAGATTGCCGGATGTAGAACTATAACTCCCATTTAGCTATACTAGCCTGATGACTGGGAAGGCACCGTGGGAATTGTAGTTTAGCAATGGACGATCCAGCGCTACGGAACTTGTTGGCGCTTTATAATTACTTGTAACTGTAATTATATGGCCAGCAGTGATATTTCCTTTGTGCTAACACAATCGACAGCAAATGTAATCCATAAATAAACCATACACTGAACTGAATATCAGTTTCTCCTCCACTATGGCTGGAGGTGGTGGATGGAAAGAATGACCTAGAATATGAAGGACTGATGCTATCCTGCCCTTTTAGCCGGTTCCATGGAGTCCCGATTAACCCTTTCACAACCAAAGTTGAGTTAACTCTATTTTGCAATTAAATACATTGAAAAACAATCCTTAGCATCTGAAACCCAGTTTGCATAGCTTTAAATGCAGGATTAGCGTGTCCCCTGTGGAGAAACAAAATTCTCTCCTGTCCCTCTAATACTGTAAAACAGTTGCAAAAGAGCAGCCCTGTAACAAAAATTGAAAAAAAACTTTGCTGCTGCATTACTATAACCATTGAGAGGGCAGAATACAGGGAGAGCTCTGGGGGTCATTCACTGCTGTACAGGGATAAGATTCAGGGGGTTATACTGAAAAATCCCTGTATAGTACAGATACAAGGTGTTACTGTAATTACCATGTACAGGCATTTTGTTTTACAGATTTTTTTATAATCTGTAGGTATTTTTTGGAAGCTGCATTGCTAATAATCTCATGATCACTACATATTCCCATAAGCAGGAGATCTCACCATTATCTTTTTTTTTATTTTTTATTAAATCTTATTTACTGTATTTGACACAAAGGTCATTTCTGCCCGCATGCTGATAATGCAGACTCCATGTGACATTGTGTAAGGGACACCATCTAGAGTTCAGAATCTTTCATTCCAACAATATCTCTTTAACCACTTCAATGCTAAGGACGCGCTCAGCGCGTCCTCAGCATTGCCCCTGGTATGCGGAGGACGCGCTGAGCGCGTCCTCGCATTGGGGTCAGCGTTCGGCCGGGTTCCGGCCGATCGCTGGCCCCTCCGGTGCGGGCTGACATCCTGGATGTCAGCCCGGCATCCGGAGCAGTGGCCGCCATTGTTATGTGTCATCGCGCCCCCGCGATGACACATAATTCAGGCGCCCCCCCCGCATGTGCGGAGGAGGCGCCTGAAAGGGAGGGGGGGGAGGTCCTTCGGACCTCTCTCCCTCCCGATCGGCGGCTCACAGGGGCTTAACCCAGGCATCATTTGGAAGGGCACAGCCTGCCCTTCCAAATGATGCCTGGCATTAACCCCTGGGGAGCTGGATCGCAAATCGGCGCTGAAAAGCGCCGATTTGCGATCCTTCCCGGGAGCTGGCCGACATCTTGGATGTCGGCCAAGCTTCCGGGAACTCCCCCAGAGGACTGGCGTCATCGTGCGCAGCACGATGACGCCAGTCCTAGCATTAACCCCTAACTGCCACGAAGTGTGGAGATAGGGAGTTCCAATGAACTCCCTATCTCCCGATCCGTGGCAGTTAGGGGTTAAATTTTGATATCGTTGGATCGGCCAGAGCATGGCCGTTCCAACGATACCAAACATGAAAGTAAAAAAAAATGTAAAAAAAAAATAAAAAATAAAAATAAAAATAAAAAAAAATTAAAAAAAAAAAATTAAAAAAAAAAAATAAACACTTTTTTTTTTTGTTTTTTGTTTTGTTAATGCAGCAATATTGTTCCCATTTCAATTATAATGTGAACAATAATGCTGCATTAACGATTTTTGTATGCGGTGCGTTTGTTAAAAATGGTGTCATTTTCCCCAAAAAAAAATGTAACGAGACCCCATCTCTAATTTTTTTAACAAGCGCACCCCATACAAAATATAACCGCAATTGCTCGCATGTTAAAATGTGGAAAAAAACACTTTACACGCTGTAAATTATTGAAAATACATATTTTATTGCATTTTTTGTTATAATATACAAACATGACATAACGTATACATATAATAATGACATATTATGAATCTACCGAGTCTGACGGAAAGAACGATATATAATATGTCGATGTCATATACTAAAATAAGCCTTCAAAACAGGTTTAAACATGATGCGCAAAACAGGTAAAAAATGACCTCAGCACAGGGGCGGGAAAAGCCTCAGCAGCGAAAGGGTTAAAGGATAAACGAATACAAGCAAAAAAAAAAAAAAAAATTAAGAAATTTACATTATTTCAATTTTTTATCTAGCTCAGAAAAACAAATTTCTTGGCAACATTTCTATTTTTTTCAGATTTTAGCGTAAACTTCACACTGCACAACTGAAGCAAATGTTATATTATTTTTTTCCAACAAAAAAAGCACATGGTGTTGAAGGGGTTAAATATAAACTATAATTACAAACATTTATAAAGTGCCAACAAATTCCGTAGCTCTGTACACTGGGTGGGACAAAACCAAATATACATACTAGTTAGAGACGCTGAGAACGATGGGAAAAGTCGACCCTGCTCAAGAGCTTACAATCTAAGCGACAACAGAGGGGAGTACGTGCACATAGACCAACAGCCATACAAAAAAGAAAAACAGTCTGGACTACAATACCATCTGATGGGTGCTCGATGGATCCCCGAGTAGTCACCTACTTAATCAAAACAAAGAAAAGAGGGGGGAACCAGGTACAATCCAATTGCTTCAAGGTGCTTTTATTTGGGGGGGGGAACAGCAATGTTTCTGCTGCTAGAGCTTGATACTGTACTAGCAGTCGAAGTTGTTTTATTCCTAATAAAAGTACCTTGAAGCTTTTGGATTATATCTGGTAGGTTCACCCCTTTATTTCTTTGTTGTGATTAATTATGAACAAAATACATTTGAGATCATCAACATTTTACTAAAGTCAAGACTCCTTCAAAGTAATTCTTTATTAATAATTACTCAGAAAACAGGTAGGGCAGGGCGCGCGTCAGTGTTTTATGTTTCTTTGCCAGCAACTGCTGCAGGTAAACTTCAAATAAGCGTAAAAATAGAAGTTCCGTGTCAGTTCATACCACGTGGGCTTGTGAGAGTACAAAGTCTTTAGCAAGAGTGATAAGAGTCTCCGTATCAGATTGAAACCCTTATATAAAGCCAAGTTAGAGGTTGGGTGTGGACAAGAAGTTTTCTTCTCTTTTATGGAATGTATATCTAAATGCTGAATTTTTAACTGACCCTGCTCGGCCGTGCCTCAGAGCGCCCTGCTAAAGGTGTGATGAACTGACACATCATCAATAACAAAATATCAGCAAATATATAAATTGGAAGAACTACAGAACAGAAAAATTACATGTCTGAAATAACACCAAACCAGCCCCCAATTATCAAATATTAAATATGTGGATATTAGAAAATGATACCAAATAACGATCCTGGAAAAGCGCAACGTTCTCAGTGCACCAAACAAGGGAGATGTGATACTATATTTATTTATTTATAAAGTATTTTACCAGGAAGGATACATTGAGATTTCTCTCGTTTTCAAGTACGTCCTGGTTTCAAGAACACTAAAATGTTACAGTTGTTACAGAAATACAAAGTAATAAAATGCAAGATATTAAAAAAAAAACACATATATAGAGTAACAGAAAATAAATATGTAGGAAATAGTCACTATGTTACATGTTTACAGGTGCATTCTGTATTGAGGTATGTTAATAGGGATCTCTTGAGTGACTTTAGACTGGGGGAAGAGTTGATGGCGTCTGGGAGGTTATTCCATAATTGCGGTGCTCTGTAGGAAAATGAGGATCGAGCCACTTGCTTTTTGTATTGTGGTATTGCAAGTAAGGTGCAGGTCCTGGATCGGAGGTTATAGGATGAGGGAACTGCTGGGGGAAGCAGCCTATTCACGTAGGATGGCAGCTTCCCAAAAAGCTCTTAAACACCAGGTTGGAAAGGTGAAGGGTACGTTTAGACTCCAGCGACGGCCAGTTTAGTGCTTTTAACACGTGACAATGGAGGGTCATGTAGTTACATTGTAATGCAAAGCGGCAGCATGAGTTATACAATGAGGTACCGTATTTTTCGCTCCATAAGACGCACTTTTCTCCCCCCAAAAAGTGGGGGGAAAAGTGGGTGCGTCTTATGGAGCGAATGCTCCACATGGATATGGCCCAGCAGCTCATGGATATGCCTCCGCTCACCTGCCACCGCCACCGCGTTCGTCTCCCTCTGAGCGTGCGTCCGGCGGCAGGAAGCTTGGGCACTCGCCTGGGGGAGCCACGTGACCGCGATCTGATCGCGGTCACGTGGCTCCCCCAGGCGAGCGCCCAAGCCTCCTGCCGCCGGACGCATGCTCAGAGGGAAACGAACGCGGCGGCGGCAGGTGAGCGGAGGCATATCCATGAGCTGCTGGGCCATATCCATGTGTGAGCTGGGGCATATCCATGAGCTGCTGGGGCAAATCCATGAGCTGCTGGGGCAAATCCATATGTGAGCTGGGGCATATCCATGTGTGAGCTGGCTGGGGCATTATCCATGTGTGAGCTGGCTGGGGCATTATCCATGTGTGAGCTGGCTGGGGCATTATCCATGTGTGAGCTGGCTGGGGCATTATCCATGTGTGAGCTGGGGCAATATCCATGTGAGAGCTGGGGCATATCCATGAGCTGGGGCATATCCATGTGTGAGCTGGGGCATTATCCATGTGTGAGCTGGGGCATATCCATGTGTGAGCTGGGGCAAATCCATGTGTGAGCTGGGGCAAATCCATGTGTGAGCTGGGGCATTATCCATGTGTGAGCTGGGGCAAATCCATGTGTGAGCTGGGGCAAATCCATGTGTGAGCTGGGGCATTATCCATGTGTGAGCTGGCTGGGGCAATATCCATGTGTGAGCTGGCTGGGGCATTATCCATGTGTGAGCTGGGGCAATATCCATGTGAGAGCTGGGGCATATCCATGAGCTGGGGCATATCCATATGTGAGCTGGGGCATATCCATATGTGAGCTGGGGCATATCCATGTGTGAGCTGGGGCATTATCCATGTGTGAGCTGGGGCATATCCATGTGTGAGCTGGGGCATTATCCATGTGTGAGCTGGGGCATATCCATGAGCTGGGGCAAATCCATGTGTGCGCTGGGGCATTATCCATGTGTGAGCTGGGGCAAATCCATGTGTGAGCTGGGGCAAATCCATGTGTGAGCTGGGGCATATCCATGTGTGAGCTGGGGCATATCCATGAGCTGGGGCAAATCCATGTGTGAGCTGGGGCATATCCATGAGCTGGGGGACCGTATCCATGAGCTGGGGGCAATATCCATTATTACACTATTTGATTCAGAATATTTATTTTCCGGTTTTCTTCCTCTAAAAACTAGGTGCGTCTTATGGTCAGGTGTGTCTTATGGAGCAAAAAATACGGTAAGTTTCTGAAGGTGTGTTTGCAGGGCCGCTGCATACACTACATCTCCGTATTCAATAGCCGGCATAAGCATTTGTTGTACAATCTGCTTTCTTACCGCTGGGCTCAGGCAGGATTTGTTTCTGTACAGGGCACCTAGTGTGGGGTAAATTTTAGATGAGAGTTTTTCAATGTGGGGGCCAAAGAATAGATTTGGGTCTAACCTAGATAACTGAGAGAAGTGACTGTGGTCAGCGTGCCATTTGATTTTGTCCCAACTCATAGATGGGGATTTTGCAATTTGTGTAGTTTAGGTGCTGTTCCAAAGAGCATCGTTACAGTTTTATCAGTATTTAAAAAAAGTTTGTTGTGTTTGATCCATTTTCTACCTCTGTATATATAATATATAATGTTAGCATACACAAACGTCTACACAACAATTAAACCAACAATATTATAAGGTGGTCATTATTGTCTTATGCTCTATTCAACATATACTGTATAATATGCCAACACCTATATCCTGTATAAAGTAGACGAAATGGAAGATACTTATATTTAGGAGATCTATATGTTGTCCCGCGTTTCTCCTGGACACGCCTTGATGTTGATTATAAACTTGCTGATGGAATCTGTTCTCCCTAATGGTGGTCCTCCGTATAGAAAAAAGGCAGCAGCAAGACACTCGACATGTTTGAAAATCTAGGATAGGTCCGTTCATTATCAATGTGATAGTATTTGTAGATAAAGGGTCACGATATACTCTTTCTGACATGGGGAAACCCGCAGGAGACTACGCTGAGGATTTATGCTTTAACAGGATCCTTTACGTGATGGCCGATTGCGTCCACCAAGGAACGAGAGATACCGGAAGTGCAGGGTGGAACGCATGGAGCACATGCACCATCAACGTGCATGTGCAAAATGGCGGCGCGCACCGACAGTTTGCCGATAGAGGCGTGGAACGCATGCCAATTGATTCCAGACACATGGGGACCTTTTTATCCCAATTAAGGGAACTATATATATGTGATATTCTACAAATACTCTGTAAACCAGCTGAGGAAGCCGCAGCATGCTGCGAAACGTGTTCTGGCGATCTGGCAGAGCCTGATTCAATATAATTTTATTACTTTATGTTTTAAATTAAAGGCTTTTTTTTTAATCTGGTCCCTTTTGTTCTGGAATTCGTTAGAGGTTTTCGTGGATTTGACCCACTAAACAAATCCACTGGCACTACCACCTAGAGCTTGGCCATAAGCTCCATCAAATGTGAGTTGATACTCTATTTGCACCATTTTATATACTGATTGGTGGATCTGCACAAGAAAGTTTTCTTCTGTCTTTATGCTTCCTTCCATATTCGATGAATGAGAGGAATCATCAATTGTGAAGGGTGTGGGTCTCCTTCAAAATAATAAGAAGAAAAAGGACCCCGATGCACTTAACCACTCAGAGCCAGTGATAGGGCTCTACACTTGTGAGTGTAACAGCTTATTAGTATTGCATCCTATCAATATTTTTAATACACCCTGCACTATTATATGTATTGTGTACTTTGCTTCTTTTTTATATAATCCATTTGGATGATGCATATCAGGAGAACCACCTGAACACCAAGAAGCGATTATCATCGCGCTACCAGATACGTAGATCTATGCTTGTCACATTGGTTTGGGGGAAACCTCTATAGATCTGGTTTGGCATTGGGATACTGGTGGTGGCACAAATTTGGGCGCTGATCATCTTTTTGTATGTATGAAAATCTAATTATTTATTTAAATGTATAAAAAAATCAAAATAGACGGATATAAAATTGTACAATAAAAGGTCTCACTAAAACGCGTTTCGCTGTTAAGCTTCCTCAGTGTCCCTCTAAATTAAGAAAGTCTCTGATATATAAAAAAAAAGTCCGAAAGGTTTATGTGGTTTATTTGCTCTCGTGAACTCGTGATTGCAGACTTGACAATGATACACCCACCTCCTGGATAGTGTCCTGCACTTGTCTGGATGTTGAGAATGGGTTTTTCTTTACCATAGAGAGGATCCTGCAATCATTCAACACTGTTGTCTACCCTGGACATCCAGGCCTTTTTATGTTGCTGAGATCACCAATACGTTTTTCTTTCCACAGAATATACCAAGCTGTTGATTTGACCACTCCTAATGTTGCTGCCATCTCTGGTGGATTTGTTTTATTTTTGAAGCCTTACAATGGCCGGTTTCATTTGCATGGACAGCGCCTTTGAATGCACGATGTAAATTCACAGCAATAGATTCCAAATGCAAATACCACACTTAGAACCAACTCCAGACCTTTTACCTGCTTAATGGATGAAGAAATGACGAAGGAGTAGCCACACCTGGCCATGAAACAGCTTTTGATTCTATTGTAGAATTACTTTTGGTCCCTTGATAAAGGGGCTGTTGGCTACTCTTAAGAGCTGTAATTTCTAAACCCTTCCTCCAATTTGAATGTACTTACCCTAAAATTAACCCCTTAAGGACCCAGGACGTACCATGTACGTCATTGCAGCGGGTCTCTTTTAGACCCGCTGACGTACATGGTACGTCCTGCGGTTTTTTGAGCGCCGGAAGCGATTGGATCGCTTCCAGCAGCTCAAACGCCATTGCAGGATGCCTGGGAGTCCAGGCATCCGTGCAATGGCAGTGAGAAGTGCCGGGGCACCTTGTGATCGCTCCCCGGGAGCGATCAACATCCGGTTTTACCGGAGAGGTGCCCGGCACTTCTAGAGAGCGCTGGAAGCGATCGGATCGCTTCCAGCAGCTCAAACGCCATTGCAGGATGCCTGGGAGTCCAGGCATCCGTGCAATGGCGGTGAGAAGTGCCGGGGCACCTTGTGATCGCTCCCCGGGAGCGATCAACATCCGGTTTCACCGGAGAGGTGCCCGGCCCTTCTAGAGAGCGCTGGAAGCGATCGGTATCGCTTCCAGCTGCTCTGTGTATATTGCAGGGATGCCTCGACATCGAGGCATCCTTGCAATATGCTTACCTGCCGCCGGTCCGCTAAGTGATCGCTCCCCCGAGCGATCACTTCCGGTAGCGGCAGGAAGTACTGAGTGCCACGAGGTATCGTGGCACTCAGTACAAAAAGATCACATGAGTGATCAGGTGCTCTGCTGGGTGCCTCGAGGGATCAAGGCACCCAGCAGAGTAAAAAAAGTGTAAAAAAAAGAAAAAAAAGAAAAAAAAGAAAAATAAAAATCAATAAAAAGTTATAAAATAAAATAAACTGACAGCCAAGATGGCGCTGCCCTTCTAAGGGCAGGGTCATCTTGGGGCTGAGTGGGATGTTCCTAGCCTGCCTCATCAGAGAGGCAGGCTAGCAACATCCAATCAGAAGTAAAAAAAAATCAAAATAAAATTTCTAATTTGTCAGGTCAGGTCAATATTTTGTAAATATTGGCTCTGACCTCTGTGATTCTCCCTCCCTCTCCTCACTTGTGTTTTGGTGAGCGAGAGAGAGAGATCAGATTTGACAGGTTAGAGATTTTAGTGAGATTAGAAAAATTGAGGCAGATTTAGAGAGATTTTAGGGAGATTTAGAAGAATTGAGGCAGGTTTAGAGTGATTTAGAGAGATTTAGGTGTTTATTTGTATTTTCTTGTGAAACCCAACGGTTCTTCTAAGAACCAACAATCCGCTTATTATATATAATAATTATAAAATTTTATAATCTATTATATATAATGTCTGAGAGGGTGTACAGCGCCGAGGAGGCATATGCCATCCTGGCATCAGAATCTGAGGCATCTGCGTCAGACTCCGACCCTGATTTTGACCCGGCCAACTGCTCAGAGACGTCGCTAGATACATCATCTACGCTGGCTGATGTATCTAGTGATGTTTCTGATGCAGATCCTGGGTCACCACCTGCCAGCAGGAGACGCACAGCTCCAGCTGAGGAGTGGGTAGTGCCTCATCGCCAGAGGCCAGATATCCCTCCTTTCACGGCAAATCCTGGCATCAATATTGATGTTGCAGGATTTACCGCCACACAGTTTTTGCAGGTGTTTATGGGGGATGATTTGTTGGGCCACATCGTGGCCCAATCAAATCTGTATGCCCATCAGCATTGTGCTGCGAAGCCAGACTCCTACTTGGCAAGGCAGCAATGGACCCCGCTAGATGTGCCAGAATTTCAGAAATTCTGGGCACTTACTATGCTGATGGGCATCATAAAGAAGCCCTCAATTCGCTCCTACTGGAGCAGTAGCCCCATCTGCTCTACCCCCATTTACCCCCAATCAATGTCACGTAGAAGGTATGAAAACATTTTGCGTTTCATGCACTTCAGTGACAACAGCCTGTGCCCTCCTAGAGAGCATCCCCAGTTTGACAGGCTGTATAAAATCCGCCCCCTGATTACCCACTTCGCCGCCAGGTTTGCAGAGGCTTATACACCTGGAAGGAATATCTGCGTGGATGAATCCCTAATGAAATACAAGGGAAGGCTGGGATTCAAGCAGTATATTCCTTCCAAACGCTCCAGGTATGGAGTGAAGGTGTATAAGCTCTGTGACAGCGAGAGTGGGTATACTCAGGCCTTCCGGGTGTACGAGGGAAAGGATAGTAGCCTTGACCCTCCAGGTTGCCCAGAACACATGGGAACCAGTGGCAAGATTGTGTGGGACCTACTTTTTCCCCTGATGAACAAAGGGTACCACTTGTATGTTGATAATTTTTATACAAGTGTCCCTTTGTTCAAGCTGCTGTATTGTTTTGATACAGCAGCATGCGGTACTGTTCGCAAGAACCGCGTAGGTTTCCCAGCACAGCTTGTCCGCACCCGACTAAAAAGGGGGGAGACCTCAGCTCTGCGCCAAGAGGAGCTGTTGGCGGTCAAGTACAGAGACAAGAAGGATGTATACCTTCTATCCACCATCCACACTGAGAGGTCTGTGGAGGTCTCTGTACGTGGCAGAGCTGAGCGCATCAGGAAGCCAGTGTGCATCAAAGCCTATAACCGGCATATGGGTGGGGTTGATCTGGCAGATCAGCTGCTCCAGCCCTACCAGATTATGCGGAAGTCAAGGGCCTGGTACAAAAAGGTTGCAATTTACCTGATGCAAATTGCAACCCACAATGCCATTTTGCTCTGCAAAAAGGCAAACCCCGGAGTGACGCTGTCCTTTTTACAGTTTCAGCTCCAGGTCATTTCGGGGCTTTTGTACCAGGATGCACCTGCTCCCCGGGCGGTGATGGGGGACAGAGTTGGGGCTACGCATTTTATTTAAAAAATCCCCCCTACAGAGGGCAAACAGAAACCCCAAAAAAGGTGCAGGGTGTGTTTCAAGAGGGGGCAGAGGAGAGACACAATCTTTTACTGCCCAGAATGCCCTGGACAACCCGGTCTGTGTCTTGGGGAATGTTTCAAGCTATATCACACTGTGCGTGATCTGTGATTTTTTTTTCCTTTCTATTTTTTCTCACACTCCAGTTAGTTAGTTCAGTTTAGTTTTTTTTTTCTTTGACTGCACCAGACTTTTACATTTTATTCGTACATTTTTATGTTCTACAATTGGTGCTGTATTTTGCCAAAATCTTTGCACACCTATGCATGGGGGGCATGGGTGTACTCAGGAGACCTTGCAGAAAACAGCCTGGAGAGTTTTCATGCAGTAACAAACAACAGTGTCTCCTAAATCACAGTCCAAATCTAATGTGGGCGTAAAAATAAAAAATTGAAAAATTACCGCCACACACCTTCTCAAATGTTTTGGGCTAAAACCGTTGCATCCATGGCATCAAAGCACTCCATATGCAATACCTTGGGGTGTCAACATAACAAATATAAACAATTTTCTGGCAATAATTCAAACTGGGGTATGCGGTAGACCCAAAACCAAAGCTAGGCCTAGCTGAAGAAATAATCTCAATTTCAACTCCAATGACAAAGTCATAAAAATTGTATTTGAACCTTCCCAAAATCCTGGCAAACCTATGCATGGGGGGCATGGGTGTACTCAGGAGACCTTGCAGAAAACAACCTGGAAAGTTTTCATGCAGTAACAAACAACAGTGTCTCCTAAATCACAGTCCAAATCTAATGTGGGCGTAAAAATCTGAAAATTGAAAAATTACACCACACACCTTCTCAAATGTTTTGGGCTAAAACCGTTGCATCCATGGCATCAAAGCACTCCATATGCAATACCTTGGGGTGTCAACATAACAAATATAAACAATTTTCTGGCAATAATTCAAACTGGGGTATGCGGTAGACCCAAAACCAAAGCTATGCCTAGTTGAAGAAATAATCTCAATTTCAACTCCAATGACAAAGTCATAAAAATTGTATTTCAACCTTCCCAAAATCCTGGCAAACCTATGCATGGGGGGCATGGGTGTACTCAGGAGACCTTGCAGAAAACAACCTGGAGAGTTTTCATGCAGTAACAAACAACCGTGTCTCCTAAATCACAGTCCAAAACTGATGTGGGTGTGAAAATGAAAAATGACCACCAAACAGTATCCAATTTGTTTGGAGCAAACGGTTGCATCCATAGCATAAAAACACTCCATTTACAATACTTTGGGGTGTTAGCTTACCAAATATATGCACGTTCATAAAACTGGGGTATGTAAAAAGGCCCCTAAAAAGAAGATAAGCAAAGAAGATACTGTATGTCAAATTAGAAAATTGACAAGCACATGTCAAAGATTGGCGTAGCACCCCAAAAACAACAGAACAAATCTATATATGGGTGGTATCACTTTACTCAGAAGATGTTGCTGAACATATTTTGGGGTGTTTTTTGGCAGTAACCCATAACTGGATTTGACAATTCATGCCTAAAGTACAATGTGTGTGAAAAAATAACCCAAAAAGTGACTACCTGAAAGTTTGACATAGAGCTAGTGCATGGAAAGTGTTAAAATACAACTCTTTGAAGCACCCTAGGGTGTGCCCTTTCTAAAAATATATGGTTTGATGGGGGTAAATTACTTTGGCCGGCTTCAAAAATGTCCCAAATAGGACATGGGTGCATGATGACGAAATGTGAAAATTCCAAGTTGGAAAACTGAAATGCGCACCCCCCAAATAAGGCCTATTAGCCCCCAAATGACCCGACATACCTATACATGGGTGGTATCAATTTACTCAGAAGATGTTGCTGAACATATTTTGGGGTGTTTTTTGGCAGTAACCCATAACTGGATTTGACAATTCATGCCTAAAGTACAATGTGTGTGAAAAAATAACCCAAAAAGTGACTACCTGAAAGTTTGACATAGAGCTAGTGCATGGAAAGTGTTAAAATACAACTCTTTGAAGCACCCTAGGGTGTGCCCTTTCTAAAAATATATGGTTTGATGGGGGTAAATTACTTTGGCCGGCTTCAAAAATGTCCCAAATAGGACATGGGTGCATGATGACGAAATGTGAAAATTCCAAGTTGGAAAACTGAAATGCGCACCCCCCAAATAAGGCCTATTAGCCCCCAAATGACCCGACATACCTATACATGGGTGGTATCAATTTACTCAGAAGATGTTGCTGAACATATTTTGGGGTGTTTTTTGGCAGTAACCCATAACTGGATTTGACAATTCATGCCTAAAGTACAATGTGTGTGAAAAAATAACCCAAAAAGTGACTACCTGAAAGTTTGACATAGAGCTAGTGCATGGAAAGTGTTAAAATACAACTCTTTGAAGCACCCTAGGGTGTGCCCTTTCTAAAAATATATGGTTTGATGGGGGTAAATTACTTTGGCCGGCTTCAAAAATGTCCCAAATAGGACATGGGTACATGATGACGAAATGTGAAAATTCCAAGTTGGAAAACTGAAATGCGCACCCCCCAAATAAGGTCTATTAGCCCCCAAATGACCCGACATACCTATACATGGGTGGTATCAATTTACTCAGAAGATGTTGCTGAACATATTTTGGGGTGTTTTGTGGCAGTAACCCATAAATGGATTTGACAATTCATGCCTAAAGTACAATGTGTGTGAAAAAATAACCCAAAAAGTGACTACCTGAAAGTTTGACATAGAGCTAGTGCATGGAAAGTGTTAAAATACAACTCTTTGAAGCACCCTAGGGTGTGCCCTTTCTAAAAATATATAGTTTGATGGGGGTAAATTACTTTGGCCGGCTTCAAAAATGTCCCAAATAGGAGATGGGTGCATGATGACGAAATGTGAAAATTCCAAGTTGGAAAACTGAAATGCGCACCCCCCAAATAAGGCCTATTAGCCCCCAAATGACCCGACATACCTATACATGGGTGGTATCAATTTACTCAGAAGATGTTGCTGAACATATTTTGGGGTGCTCTTTGGCAGTAAACCTTAAAGTTCACAGTACATGTATTCTTAAATTGCGTTGAAAAAAAAAAAAATCACCAAAAAATTTTTTTTTCTCAAACTTTGGCATAGATTTGTGGTAAAATGGTTTGCATGGAAAGAGTCAAAATACCCCAAGTTTAATACCTTGATTTGTGTACTTTAAAAAAATATGTATATGTGGCGGGTTATTCAGGAATTAGTGACAGATATCAGTGTTACAATGTCACTAGCACTAGTTTTGAAAATAAACTCTTTGGAAATGGCAAAGTGCTACTTGCACTTATTGTTGCATAAAATAAGGAAAAAAGCGAGGAATATGTAAACATTGGGTATTGCTAAACTCAGTATTAAATTTAGAAACTACTAAGGAATTAATTTTTTTTGACGGTTGTGTATACATAAGAAATTTTGGGGGTCAAATTTCGAAAAAGTGGTGTTTTTTCAATTTTTTTGTCATATTTCACAATATTTTTTATAGTAAATTATATGAAATGATGAAAAAAATGGTATCGTTATAAAGTCCATTTAATGACGAGAAAAACAGTGTAAAATATGTGTGGGTTACATAAACGAGTAAGAGGAAAATTTGACGTAAACACTAACAGCGCAGAAACGTAAAAACAGCAGCGGTCACTAAAGGACGGATTTGTGTAAAACCGCCCGGTCACTAAGGGGTTAAACCTGAGAGTGTGCACTTTCAACCCATATCCATTATAGAACTATAGCTTAAATATGTTTTGGTAAATAGTTAAATACCCCAAAAAAATTCTAAAATTGTGCCTGTGTACAAATATATATGGGCCTAACGGTACGTAGCACCATAGAATTGTTGTGCACATTATTATCATTATTTTGGAAGCTGTATTGCTTTTCATAAATTTAAAAGAACTGGAGAAAAAAAAAAACTGAATTCTTGATCATTGATTTTGTCAAGATATTACCTTAATAAAAGCCCACCTGGGGACAAATTGTCTATACTAATTTTAACTGCAAAAATAAAAGTTATATATTTATGTTTTGAATCTCCCTGAGTGCATCTTTTCTAATGTGTAGGTAGATATATATATATATATATAAATCAACACATGTCCCACACATCGTGCTTCGTCCATGCGTTGCTTCAGTGCTGTTGCCAGCCACTAGGTAGAAACATAGAAAGATGTCGGCAGATAAGAACCTTTCGGCCCATCTAGTCTGCCCAATTACATGGATACTTTACCTGGATTTATCTTTTGTTTAGGATAGCCTTATGCCTATCCCATGCCTGCTTAAATTCAATTACTGTTTTGGCCTCTACCACTTCTACTGGAAGGCTGTTCCATGTATCCACCACCCTCTCAGTAAAATAATGCTTCTTGATGTTACTTTTAAACCTTTGCCCCTCTAATCTAAGACTATGTCTTCTTGTTTTGCTACTTTGTTTCCGTTTAAATATACTCCCTTCCTCTACCTTGTGGATTCCCTTTACGTATTTAAATGTTTCTATCATATCTCCTCTGTCTCGTCTTTTTTCCAAGCTATACATGTTAAGATCATTAAGCCTTTCCTGGTAATTTTTCTCCTTCAAGCCGTACACCATTTTAGTAGCCCTTCTCTGAACTCTCTCTAAGATGTCTATATCCTTCTGGAGATACGGTCTCCAGTACTGCACACAGTACTCCAAGTGAGGTCTCACGCAGGATTGCGTGCACAACGAGGACTTTAAAGAAACTTTGCAAGTTTATTGATACAAATTATCAAAGTTTCAGTGTGAACACGGACTTGAGAAAATCTTGTCTATGATTATACATACAAAAAAGTGGGAACTTGCAGACTTAATTTGCATGTTCTTCCCAGAGTTCCTTGCTGCATATGGGGAATGTAGCACATGAGCTCTGTAAAGCAGTTCTCTGAATTGCTGGGATGTGCAAATGTCTTCTACAATTATAAACTTGATTATTTGCTATGTGGAGGCTTTTAATCTCACTTTTTGCCCTCCACCATAACTTAAATTAGTTATATATACACTGTATATAGTGTAGCTTTGTATATATATATATAAAACAGACAATTAAAAAATAGCAGTCACTCACATGTCTTCATTAAAACTTGAAATTCAATTGTAATGACAAACGTGTCACTGAGCCTTTATCAAGAATTTTAATTAAGAGAGGTGAGAGCACCGAGGCATGAAGACGGAGCGGCTGATATTTGCCTTTTTACAAACGGAGCGCTTATCATTTGTATTATATATGTGAAAACTCACATCACAGTGATATACGTTAAAGACTCAAGATCATCTTTTTCAATTTCTCCAAAATAAATATAATCAAAATCTACATCATTCCCACAAAAAGGAGAGGGGGGGATATCAATGTTCTTGCCCCTACAGTGACATCACAATTAATATAATGAGATAAAAAATTGTTAATTACACATAATCAACCTTTTCTATTGTATTTCAGAGTTTGAAAACATACGACTCGCAAACTCTAGGGCAAAATATCCAAGGTAATAAAAAGGAAGTGTCTAAAACTTTTTTTTGTTTTTTTATAATCTACTCATTGTGTAGTGACTTATCCCCATGTGTCGTCCTCTATTGTGTGACTGCTGGCTGCGGTGTTACTTAGGTGATGGAGGTATGTGCTGCTCGCTGCCTGATCATTTGCTTGTGAACAGCAAGGGGCATTCTGCGCTAAACAAACAAAAAGACATAACAGATATAAATATGATGCCTCTGAATTCACTTGAGCACGGCTGTTGGCCAAACATTCCCTTTGCTGTCAGCGGGTATTTCACATCAGAGTCAACATTTCACAGCTCCAAACAATACAGCGTTATTGCTGCGCGAGCTTACATTCTTTCGGTACACGAAATCGCATTAGTCGTACTGCATCTTACAGCCCGAGATGCACGACCTTTGTTTTATAGCTGTGGCTCGATATTGTATCTTTAATGTGCCAATCACGATGATTATGTCACGTTGCAAGCTGCGCTGCTCGTTTCTAGTAGGGTCTGCGAGATCTGTGCAGAGAGTTTTGAAAAGGAAAGCGAACTCCTGCTGCAGTCTACCTGCGTGCGCTAAAGAATACAGAAACTTCACAAAGCGTCGATTATTGTGTAACTCCGTCTTAAAGCTCACAACCGTAACAAATAAAAAAAAATAAAAAACGAGCTTCTGCAAAGATCTCATTTAGTTTCAATTTGCGGCAGGTTGTCAGTAGACTTTTAAGTGTGATAATGTAGAGGTCAAGTTAAACGTGAACCAAATCCGTATCCTCAATTTCAAGCACAGTGCATGTTCATCTCGTACACCTCATGTCATGAAAAGAAAACAAGCAGCCAGATGTTTCACTGACTGGAAACACAACAATACTGCATTGGATGCGTATGATGGGAGAGTGGAGTTATATCAATGGGGGAATGATAACAATAAGACAACGGTGTTATGTAGAAACAAACTAGCAAATTGATTGGAGATATATACACACACACACACACACCGATATCCTAGGAGAGGCACTCAGGAACTCGTCCTGAGCTTTTATCAAGGTGATGAACGGACGAAACATCGGGCTACAGGTAATTTTATTTTTGAGTACCTGAGTGCATCTCCTAGCATATTGGTATATTTATTTTTGATATTTTTTTGCACCGGGCACCTATATTCATTAAAGGACAGTGCTAGATAGGGTTTAAGGCTAGGGTTAAACTAACGCATTCTGTGCGTCTGTGCACAACAGATGTATTTTCTGACTGACGACAAGGTAGTGGCCACACAGTCCGTTTTTGTGACTGATGTAGGAGGGAAAATAAGTTAATATGAAAAACATTTTGTCCGTCAAAAATGCTGGACGTATAAATGCAGTCCTTCTGACTACGTTCCATCACTCACACACAAAGCTATGTGGACGTTGTGGACGCAGCGCACTCTGTGCATCTGTTCTAGCAGATTTACGTTCTTGCCTAACTTGCGTCCGTTTGCCGCGTCCGTTATGTGTCCGCAGTTCGGTGCGGATGTACTTCGTGTGTGGGGCTCGATTGGTCATAATTATATGCTATAACGGACGTACAAATGTGCGGCAACACAGACGTGATCAGTGCGCTCGTCAGATAAATGCATATGAAGTGAGGTTGGATACAGCCTTGGGTGCTGGCTGTTGAGCGTGACCATGACTTTATGTTTTTTAGACCAAATAAATATCTTGTTACAATATGCTGCTTAGAAATACACATGAATAAGCCTCTGACATGCGGAAAAGTTCTTCTAAAAATAGTTGCTTCGCTTTACCTGGGAAATACAGGCCGTTACTTACATAAGCCAGGTCTACGTGTACTTCGTGCAGTCTATTTAACATGAGAAAAGGGGGGGTGTTTGTGAGGGTCCTGAGAACGAGCAACAGCACTAATGGCCTGCTCTACGGTGGGTGCCCGCTCAGGTCTCACAAACAAGGTTTTAGCTTGATTGTGCCATTACAGGGATGAATTCTCCATATGCAAATCAGCCTGCTCTCACCCAGAAAGGGTGGCCAGTGCTGATTGCCAAGGACGTCATCCCTGCACGAGGGGTGCAGCAACCCCGACGATCGTTTCGGCCTTATTGGGCCTCATCAGGAGGGTATAGCTGACCATTAGTGCTGTTGCTCGTTCTCAGGACCCTCACAAACACCCCCCTTTTCTCACTTTAAGTGTAAGGCCCCCGGCACACGAGCGTTTTGAGAGAATGGAAGGAACGTCCGTGAAAGTGGACGTTCCTTCCACTCTCTGCGCTCAGCGTGCAAAGCACGATCCTCCTATGGAGAATCGCGCTTTGTATACTTTCAGCGTCCGTTTAGCTTTTTGACGGGGAGGGCTTTTTCACGTCCGGTGGAGGGCTTTCCCCGTCAAAAACCCACGGACGCAGGGAAGTGCGGGCGCACATGAGGCAAAAATACGCTCGTGTGCCGGGGGCCTAAAGGGTCATCCCTTGCTTGATGTGCCTAGAGGGGTGTCAGCTATACCCTCCTGACGAGGCCCAATAAGGCCGAAACGATCATCTGGGGTTGCTGCACCTCTCTTGCAGGGATGACGTCCTTGGCAATCAGTGCTGGCCACCCTCATTGGGTGAGAGCAGACTGATTTGCATATGGTAAATTCATCCCTGTAATGGCACAATCAAGCTAAAACCTTGTTTGTGAGACCTGAGCGGGCACCCATCGTAGAGCAGGCCATTAGTGCTGTTGCTCGTTCTCAGGACCCTCAAACCCCCCCCCCCCTCTTGTCTATTTAACATGTTTTAAAAACTCGAGTGTCTGATGTGGTAAAGCTGCTGTTCAGTGGAAAAGTCTGATTGAAAACCAGATCTTCTATTGTAAACATTTATGGCAAATACAGTGAATTTCAACATTTCCACCTCTTTTCACCTCTTGGTGCAAACGACTGCCTAGATGCACCCGCAGTGTTACAAGCATAAGCGTCTTCTTAATGTTATGTTATATGCCTCGCCTTTCTGCCATTGCTACATTATCAGGGTTATTCAAAGAGATCCGAATGGCTGGAGAAAGGTAACCGTACGCTGATTTTCAGCGTTCGGTTACCTTTCTTGGCCATTCGGCTATCCAGAGAGCAGGCAAATCGCCAAATCCTGACGAATTGCCTGCACATACGGTGCCTGTTCGAGGGCAGTGAAATCCCCATGAAAAAGCACTGCTTCGGCTATTCAGAGAACACAAACCATCAGTGAAAGGTTCCCCTAATGCCCTGCCATTCGGTGGTTTAATTCGGCAGGTTTATTCAGGCAAATCCCATAGGCTTCAATGTTAAAAATATTCCCGTTTAATTCAATATCTAATAAACCGTTCATTATAAAATTCTGCAGTAAAGAGTCTCTTTATTGATAGATTTTTTTAGGAAATTTTAAGCATTTTTCTGGATTTCTTTTTTAAAAAGTCCGTTTTTTTTTAAGTTTACCTATTTTTTCTGTAACAGCCCTTTTTATTATCATTCATTGGACCTCATATGTAAATTTCAGACATTTTCGCTCAGTAGTTTCTTTGCAAACAGCGTTTCACTTTTTAATCATTCAAGCCAACTGTTTTCATAATTTATTCACTGCATTCGTCTGCGGTGTCGGCTTTTTCCGGAGGCTTCGCTGAGTGTGATCGGCTCCTGCTCGGGTTTTTCTGGTGTCTTCGACGGGTTAACCCAGATGTTTTTGCGGGTTTTCGGCGTGCATTCGCCGGGTTTTCGGCAGCTTTTCCCTGCACTTCGACAGCCCTGTGGTGCTTGTTGAATACACCGCAGGGTGGCCAAAATGGGAAAGCCGATTTGCACCGAATTGAAGAGAACGAAAAGTCACCGAACGTGCAGTGACTTCTCGAATCTCTTTGAATAACCCTGTATAACTATATTTTTTTTTTGGAGAAATGATTTTACCAGGAAGGATACATTGAGATTTCTCTCGTTTTCAAGTATGTCCTGGGTGGCGAGTATGTACCGTTAGGTCTCTTGCCCAAGAACACTTACTGTTGACGCCTTGCTGCTCTTGCCGGGATCGAACCAGTGTCTCCACAGGCTCTCTCCACGCAGAGCAGTGATGTTACCTCTACTCCACCCAGCCGATACACTATTACTCACACATTTGAACGATTCTAATACATATAAAATTCTTTCCAATAATCCTACTATAAATATACAAGAAAGATGTAAAGAATTACTCATAAGGGGTAAAGACCAGTTAATCTTAAGTGAGAAAGAATTCACATATTTAGATATTGCATTTCCTAAGATTCCAGTGTTCTATCTACTTCCTAAGGTACATAAAGACCCTATTCATCCACCAGGGCGCCCTATTATCTCTGGCATCGAATCTGTCACCAGTAGACTATCCCAATATATTGACACTTTGTTACAACCAGTTGTCCAACAAATTCCTTCTTATCTACGAGATACAATGAATCTACTACAAATAGTGGAGAATATGAAGTGGGAACCAGACTACTTTTTGGTGACATGCGATGTCCGTTCTTTATACACTATTATTGCCCACCAGAAGGGTAGTCAAGCAGTACGACATTTTTTGGAGCTTTATACTCTATACCCTGCTGCTCAAACCCAATTTATCATTGATGGGATTAATTTTATCCTAGAGAATAACTACTTTTCTTTTGAGGGTGATTTTTATCTTCAGTTTATGGGGAATGCTATGGGTACGCGTTTCGCGCCCAGTTACGCGAACCTTTTTATGGCCCACTGGGAATCTCAGTGGTCCTCGGTTTCTGGTGACTGGGCGCGGAACCTGATACTATATAAACATTACATTGATGACCTATTTATCATCTGGAAGGGGAGTGAGGCCAATTTGAATGATTTTTTGGAACAATTGAATAGAAATACTTGGGGGATTTTTCTGGAGACCCAATATAGCTCAAATGAAATTAATTTTCTGGATTTAACCATCTATATAGAAAATATGGAAATAAAGACCAAAACCTACTTCAAACCCGTAGATACTAATAGTTTTATCCAATTTACCAGCTGTCATTCCCACAGCTGGTTAAATAGTGTCCCGGGTAGCCAATTCACTCGTATTCGAAGAAACTGTAGAGACGATGATATCTTTGAAGAACAAGCGTTGAAGATGAGGCAGGATTTTAAAGAGAAAGGTTATAAGGAGGACCTTCTTGACGCAACCATGGATAAGATCAGAAAGAAGGAGAGAAAGGATCTCATACAATATAAACCACGACCTCCGACTATGGAGAATATTTCCTCTGGGGTCCCACTTATTTACAATTTTAATTGCCAATCTAAACAGATCAATAATATTTTTGGAAAATATTGGCCTGTTCTGCTTCAAGACCCTACACTCAGAGCGATTTTGGAGGATAAACCTAAAATCATTAATAGGGGGGCTAAAAATATCAAACAAAAAATTGTCAAAAGTCACCTGTGCCAAAAAGAAAAAAGTACCCATTTTTTCGAGATTAAAGAGGTTTTTTATAGGTGTGGTTCCTGCAATGCATGCAGGAATTTGAACCTTAAGAAGAAAGTCACCACGCATTTTCAACATGCAGTTGGTTTGAAACTTAGAGGCATCACTAGCTGCCAATCCAAAAATTTTGTTTATGCTTTGGTATGTCCTTGTATTTAGGGAGAACTATAGGCCTGTATACATCAGAATTATGGAACACGTGCGTAACATTAGAAAACATTTTGAGAATCATACGGTTTCTGCCCACTTTTCGAAATACCATGAAGGGTCACCTGCTGGTATGGAATTTTGCATCCTGAAAAAGATCACCAAAAATTGGCGAGGGGAAGATTTCATTAGGAAAATCAACCAAGAGGAGATGAAACTTATTTTTTACTTTAACACCTTGATCCCTAACGGATTGAATTCCGATTTTGAACTGTGTCATTTTCTTTAGACATATGTTCACACACACTATTTTCCTTCCCCTCCTCTTTATGTTAGGTGTTCATTGAGTCGGGATTTATCCATCTCTTCAGTGCATATAGTATTTTCCCCACAAGGACAGGTACCATTTGAGATCCCCCACCCATAATCCCGTTTGGACCATATAGAGGATTTCCCATTTTTTTGCAGTTATAGTACCCATTTTTTTAGTTTTATGCCCCAGTAGGACCCCCTTTGGTCCTGCTTTCTTTTTGGTTTTTTATTTAATATTACGTTTTTCATTTTTACTGGTTCCTAGTTCTTTTATCAGTCCAGAAGTTCACTTTTAATTGTATTTTCATCTTTATTTTCATTTGTATTTCCATTTTTTTTTTGTTTTTCTTTTATTTTTCTTTTGTTTATAGTCCTTTGTATATGGACCTTTGGAGTATCCACTAATCCTTGTTTATGCATAAATGTCGGACATATGCATGATCTACTGCCGTTTATGCCCAGCGAATTTGTGTCCCTTTGGTGTGCATTAGCCCAGTTTATGTATTATTTTTTGGAGAAAACTCCTCTCTGGTTTTTACCACCTACTTCTGTCTGAAGGAGGATGGTTCAGTCATTATGTATAGAGAAATCGCGGTACTCGCGACCTCCAGTCCGAACTTCCGGTATACATCGAGAGTCTGCAGCCTCAACACATGCCGGAAATACTTTCGTTTTAGCTCCGGAGATAGGTGCTTCATCTATGCCCTATATCATATAAACTGGGCTTGAGAGGAGGACGGTAATCTCTCCTTCTCTCTCTCCTGCTAACTGAAGAAGCGCCCCTAGTGGCGCGAAACGCGTCTAGCATTAAACCTTTTGGTTTTTTATATCTGATTTTATTCTAAATACCACTGTATCCCTTGTCTGTATTTACTCCCTTTTGGGAATAATAAATGCCCTTTTAACTTATCTACTCTACTCTCCGAGCATCCATATTCTTTATCTATTGAGGTGCCTGAGATGATCTACACCACATATGGAGATCTGAGCCGTGAGTCCAAGGGCAAACCGGTTGGCCTATAACAACCTGGAAGGTGAACATATGAGGGCTGGAAGCTCTCGAAGAATGTGAGTTCTTTTTTCTACCATTTTTTTCATACTTATTATCGTTCCATTTGGACATACAGTATTGCACTACGTATTTTTCTCTTTCTCTGTCGAGGTATCCACCCCACAAGTTGGACATATACCCACAAACAGAAGAAGGAACACTTGTGCACAGAAACCATCCTCATTTTTTAGAACATTCTTTAATATGCATCAATGTATGTTCTACTTGATTTCAAGTGTCCTTTGAACTCAATGGTATTTTTCACCAGTCTCTTTTGACTGTTGGCATTATATTATCCTTGTGTTATATTCCCTGTGTACATTTGTTTTCCCCCGAAAGAGTGAAGTAGCGCTGCCTTGTTTGTTTTCTTGTATTTCATGACCTCTGGTACTGGGGAGATACCTATTTGGCCCTTATAGCGATCGTCACTTCTCTCCCTCCATTCTGTAAGCGCACTATCCTCTAATTTTTGTGTCACACTATTACTCCCACGCCTTGTTCTGCCATTGCACAGCCAAGCTCCACAGCACAACAGTGTGCCGCGGCACATACAGGAGATCACGGTTTTAATACACTGTCAAACAGTATGTAGTTTTATGAGACTCGACATTAGACAAACACAATGAATGATGTCACTCTACAAACCATCTCTGAAGTGGCACTGAATTCTCTACACGAGCTCACAATTTGATTTACGCTTTTACATAAACTCATATGAGCGGTTATCCATTGTAATACGACGAGTACTGTTATGAATGGAGTGATGGCCTACCTGTATTGGTGAGAAGAGGTGCAGGATAGAACTACTTGGCCTCTTTTTACTGTGATGTTTCAATCCAATATGGTCTCCCATCTATGTTGCTAAACAAGGTTGCATACCAATCATTCTTTGTGTTTCTTCCCGTGAGTGCGATTTTAGTGATGTTAATTAAACGTGTGTTACTTCCATCCTAGCACTCTCTGGTCTAGTTTAGGGAACCAGACTTTGGGTTTCCTTTTATGTGTTACTCATTATAGTTCAACAGGTTCAATCCTACACCCCAGGAGTGCTCAGCCCGGTAATGGGGTGATCGCTATACAAGGGATCCCTGATGAAGTCTTAAACATAAGACGAAACGCGTCGGATGTTTGTCCATATGCCTTTCTTTTATCATCAACCCCCAGTCATTATTTGTACCGCCGAGATTCCCTGCAGAGCAGCAGACAATTTCCTGCCGAGGTTGTGGGTGAGAGCCGGTTCTAGAGGAGAGGTTTCTGACTGTCAAAATACCTGGATTTCCATGGTGGAGCGGTAATTTATTGCACGCTATAAAATCTTTCCAAGGATACCTCATATGTCCCTCTGTGTGCGCGAGTGTGTGTGATTTTTCTTGCAAACTAATGTGGAGACCGGTACCGGCATGTATTCCTGTTACTCTGTGTCACAGCTTCATTTTAATTGAATGTGCTGCTCGATACATACGTCAGCACTCCACTAATAGGGGCTTTCTGGGATAAACTAGGAAAATAAAGAGGTAAGTGACAGGTCCACTTTTAAAGCCACCTGTCAGCTGTGCGGTTCCATGGCCCTGTCCGGCACAGCCTTTCTGTACCGTGGCGCTTGATGTAAACAACTTTTTTTCCAGCATATGTCTTTACAAGGTAGTAATTGGTGACCTTTAACAAAAACGCATAATTCACGCTTTTTGACAGTTTTTCAAAACTACAAATTTTGTCCCTTTTCCCCCCACTTTGCCTTGTGTGTTTTTTTTCCTTCTTTTGACATCTCCGTTTGACTGGTACCTTGCATGTTAGTTAATCCGCTATGTAAATGGGTTTATGATGAATTTATTATGAAGCCAGGAACATACTGAACAACTGTACGGTATATAAAAACATGTAATTTGTGAATGCATACAGCTTCCCCAGTGAGGCAGAACAACAAATTGGTACTTTTAAATTTTTTGGGGCTGTGCTTACATTTTCATTTCCACAAGAATTTGTTTTAAATCAGTATAATTTTCCAGGCAATTACAGTACAGATAATCTTTAGTGCATTTCAGATGGATCCATTTTAAGATATGGAATTCAATGAATCGCTTCGAAAATATTGTCTCGAACTAGCGCGCAGACAATGGCAGAGCGAGATAAATTCTAGATTATTTGAAAGTCATTATGCACAATAAAAATAGTGCTCATTTAAAATCAATTTCAATAAAATGTTAAGGACTTAGCTGCAAGTGTATGAAAGACACAAAAGCAAGCAAACAATTTGCTGATAAGCCTTCTGGCTTCTACAACTTAAAAAGCACCTGCTCTCATTCGGCCGGGTCTGCTCCGCGCAGACAGCATAATATTGGTCACTTAACCCTTTCACTGCTGAAGACGTGTGGGGAACGTCCTCATTGACTCCTAAGGAAAGATCGGGTGGAGATAGGGGGTTCCTTTGAGCACCGATAACTCCCGACTGTTGGCATCTAGCAGGGTCATGTTTGGTATCATTAGAAAGGCCAGAGCATGGCCTTTCCAATGATACCATACATGACCATGTTTAAAGTAAAGAAAAAAAAATAATAATAAAAAATGACTCAGCAGTGAAGGGGTTAATCAGGGTTACAGGAAAATCAATTTATTTTACACCGCCAATGCTTAGAGGAACTGGTGTTTTATTCTTTTTAAATAAAGCAAAACGAAGGTAACACCTTATACCCAATATTGCCACTAGCCTTTTTATAAGGGTATATGCATTCTTCTGATATACAAGCACATAAACCAGGAAAATCACCTTGCTGCAAGCAGCCATGTTGCTTTATTGGCAAACTAAAGTTGAAAGGTTCAAGCTTACAGAAATTTTAACTACAGAGCTCCAGTTTCAGAAGGTATTCTGTGGGGGTTATTCAGCAAGCACAAACAAGCAATTCAGGAAGGTTGATGCAGACAAACACTAGCATTGCAACATCAACGCTTATCACCGTTGTTTGCAAACACCAACACATACACCACATCCCCTTCCCCGTATGTTCTTTGTATGTCTATCACACGCACCCCGCCAACACTGGGAGGTTTGGATATGGGATATGCAGACAGTGTGCTCACAAGATTCCACCTCTTCCACATCTATACCAGCTGGATGGAGTAGAGATAACATCACTGCTCTGTAACAGTAGAGACCCAGGTTCGAATCCCGGCCAGAGTACCTCTCCAGTAAGTGTCCTTGGGCAAGTCACCTAATGGTACATACTTGCCTACCACACAATATCGGCTGTGGAGTCCAGTGGAAACATCTCTACCCTTCAACCTTGGGGAAATAAGTCAAAACCTGTTCAGCACATCCCTGCAATACAACCGTGGAGAAGCAAGTCTTGAGTTCACGAGAAGCAGGTTCAACCTAACCACCAGGTCGCTGCTCTACAATCATGGAAAGCCGACTCGATCCCACTCAGAAGATGCCACCAGCCAGTGTCCTTAGGAAAGACACCTAACGATACGGATGCGCCTACCTCGCAAAATACTTGTACATGTCATAGATTGTAAGTTTCCTTGGGAACAGGGTCCGCCTGAATCAGGCCATATCATCCATGTGTGGTATTCCAGTGTATCAACTCCTTGTACACTGATCTTGTAAAGCGCTGCGGAATATGTGGCGCTATATAAATAAAAGGATAATAATAATAATAATCACCACGGATGCAGTTGGCATATGGACACACCAACAGGTGGCATCCCTGCAGGCCAAGCACACTCTAGCCTGCATGTGCTCCGAGCATTTGTGAAGCAATCTGTATATGGAATATAAGCAATTAGTTCATTTGAGAATGCAGAACTATTCTTAGTAGGGACATTTATTTAAGGGGCATCAGTGATAAAACCGGAGATGGCAGATGAGCATCCGTGTAGGAACCCAACAAAATCTGGAATGGGTGGTGGGGAATCACTAGCCGTGTCCCTGTGAGGCAGCACAAAGGCGAGTGCTGGGTGATTTTCGCAAGTACATCAAATTTAAGGTCGACCTCGATTTTACTATTAAGAAAATCAAGGAATCTGGATTCTTTGAGAGGCGGACCTTCCATCTGAGCATCGGCTGAGTCGACAGGTTTGACACGCGGCTGCCGAACCTATCGGCTCTTCCGTTGCTCAGACAGAATGCCTGCTATTTAGAAAAAATGCAGATTACTTGATTTTCATAATGGTAAATATCAAGGTCGACCTTAAACTCTGTTTAAGTGCAAAAATCAGAAAAAAATTGCATAACCCTAGCAAAAGAGTGCCGGCTGGGTGGAGTAGAGGTAACATTACTGCTCTGTAACCGTGGAGACACAGGTTTGAATCCCGGTAAGAGCACCTCTCCAGTAAGTGTCCTTGGGCAAGACACCTAACGGTACATACTCGCCACCCAGGACATACTTGAAAACGAGAGGAATCTCAATGTATCCTTCCTGGTAAAATACTTTCTCCAAAAAAAATAAAAACAAAAGGCATAAAATAATTAAGCTACTACCAACTGGCAAACCGTTTATTAGTTTACTATCGTTACCTTTCATAACATATAAATCATTTAGTAACTTCAATGCAAAGTAGACTTGTGCACCGATTTTTTTTTCGGTTCGATTCGGTTCGGTTCGTTCGTATTTTGTAAATTTCCGTTTCGGTTAGTTTCTTTTTCGTTTCGACTTTTTTTTGCAATTTCGGAAATTTTCGTGTTTTTCGGAACGTCTGTTCTCCTCGTTTCAAAGTGTCTATTCGTTTTGACGTAAACTAATGGTTTTTCGAATCCGATATTTCTGTCGATACGATAATTCTGCCATTGAGATTTCTCATGTTTTACAAGAAGGATACATTGAAATTTCTCATGTTTTACAAGAAGGATACATTGAGATTTCTCTGGTTTCCAGGGAAGGATACATTGAGATTTCTCTGGTTTCCCTGGAAGGATACATTGAGATTTCCCTGGTTTTCCAGGAAGGATACATTGAGATTTCTCTGGTTTTACAAGAAGGATACATTGAGATGGGAATGATACAAAATTACAGAATCAGCGATATAACCAAAAAATACATTGTCCGAAATTACTGAAATGGAACCGAAATCAGGAATGGAGCCGAAATTACGAATGGAACGAAAATGATTTTCGATTTTACACATTTCTAGTCCATTCGAAAAGTCCGAACAAATCTTCGTTTCAGAAATTTTTTTGGATCTCAAAATTTTCGGAAAATTGGCCGAATCCGAATGCACGAATGGGGAAATTTCATCGAAATTCCGAAATGCACATCCCTAATGCAAAGCATGAACTCCATCTGTGCAATCCATGCACATACTATGCGCACGTCTATGAGCAGGGGTCAAGCCCTAAAAAAATAAGTGTGGGAACTCATAAAGATTTCCGTCCACCAATTAACAATAATCATCTCGCACTCAACACAACCACACACTCAAATTTGATATATTTAGGTATAAAGGTGGATTATAGTAGAATTATATGAAAAAATCCTATATTTACTGTGACTTAACAGGGAAACATAGGATTGAAAACCTACATACAAGCTTTATAGTGTGTGGGACCAATAGCAACTAAGTTCCCCCTGCAAAAATAGTGGAGGAACTGCATTCCCACGTGTTCCCTCTGGACTTGACCCCTGTCTATGAGGATAACTTGCGAGAGAGGAGCTTCTGTCCCCCCACGTCGCTTCTATTTTCTAGACCTTTCGAAAGGCTCTTAAAACAAGACCATCCTGCTAAATTCTCGAATTATTGCATGATATGTTATGCTGTTAAATATTAAAAGTTGTACTCTTGGAAATACCTCAGTAAGAGCATCACCAAAAATAGGATTAGGGGTATTACATTTAAAAAAAAAACCCAAACAAACATATAAATAAGCCAATATAGAAAAAGAGCAGGTATGAACATCAAGTAAATTGTGATGTCAGCTCATTGGGAAAACAGGATGCCAGCTTTGTATTTCTACCCGCCCTTTCATTGAAACGGGTGAGCGCCTACAGAGATCTGTCTGCTAAGAGGGAGCTCTTCCATTTATTTTTTGGAAAATTAAAGCCAAACCAGCAGAGACAATTATACAGCAGTTTCCTCTTCTTTTTTCTTCTTCTAATTCATTAATTCTCATCTAAGATGGAATCGATTTAAGCGGCATCTCGGCATAGCCCGGTATCACAAACTATGTTACTGCATTTGATTGAGCTGTAGAAACACATGATAATGAAACGGAGGTGTAATGCGGAGTGAAAAACGAAGATAAACCATAAACCCTGCGGTCAGCGGTTGGACGCCTCTATGAAATGCACCAGCGTGTTAAGTACTTACCACTGAGCCAAGTTGTATGTTGACGGGTACGCCAGTTTCATCCAAGAGTGAGGTACATTGTCAAAAAACAGTGCTGACTGCAGTTGTTCCATTTCGGAAGAGATTGCCAGCTCCCCCTAACAAAAGAAGACATTAGTGTGTTATTTTCGATTTCAGGAGTGACTGTGAGAAGATGACATGATTATATCGCCAAAGAGCAAGATTTTCATCTCACTGACATCTACGAGGTGCTGGGACCGGCGCGCGCAAACGCAGGTTCTTTAGATTCCTATAAATCCCGCAACAACCCACCCCCCCCCAAAAAAAATAATTTTCTTGTTACGTTGTAAGCGTTCCAATAGAATGTAACCATTCCCATCACTATCTCATTAGCACGTAACATCTGCATATCCGCATTATGTCCCGCCGCTGATGATATACTGATTTATTCGTTCATTGCTGATTTTGTGCTCGCTCTGTGCATTCTTCCAAAATATCAGTTCTCCATTTGCACGCAGCACAGGCACAGCATGAACTTCAGGCTCCGCACTTGTCTATCAACATGCCAAATGCAGAAACTCATCCTGCGGGGACCACATCCAGGGTTAAAAGGCTAGCTTAGACTCTATAGGGCTCATTTCGAGATTGCTGCACAATCACGGTGCTAAGCATTTCCTCTTTGCAAAAGGAAGCCAAGATGAATTTCACCATTTTGCAGCCTGGATTACTTTAGTATGAAGGTGAAATTGCTTGTCCTTTTTTATAGTTTGTTTATCATATCAGCCATTTGATCTCAAGCCTTAAAAAAAAATAAAAAATAGTACTATATGTACTGTATAAAGCATGCCTATACATGGTATAGAAAATTAAAAAAATAATAATCGATTAATCGAATGCAGTGATGACATGTTGTTAAACACAAATATTAGTGCAAAAATTCTATATTGACTAAAAAGCACTTTGGGCCTTTGCTGATCAAGCGTTATGGTTAGCGCTGCGGAATATGCTGGCGCTTTATAAATAAAGAATAATAATAATAATTGGGATATTAAGCCCCACTCCTTAATCAAAACGGCTCCTGTCCTGTTCCAGCCAAGCCGCAAACTTCCCTAGCAGTTCGGCTCTTGCAGCTGCCTGCTATAAATCAACCCTTCCTATGTTTTGTATAGGAAGTGTTAATGTGCAAGTGAATCCGAGGTTGCTAGTTATTCTCACTTGCAGCCTGAAATGACCAAAAAAAATTAAGAAGCAAAGTCACTTCATGAGAGAGAAAAAAAAAGCATTAAAAAATCTTTACTTGTCCCTGGTGCCGCAGTGCAAAGGGTCGACTGATCCGCAGCCTCCTCTCTCTGCAAGCAGAAGCAAATTAAGAACAAATAGTTCTTCCATTGACCCTGGACGACACCACTTTTGCAAGCCTGTGCGGGGCTCCTACAAGCCTCCATAGACTCCAGGAGAGGATACTAGTGATGGCTTGTGGTGCTGATGCCATTATATGTTAGTGGCTTCTGATTATTATGAGTTGAGCGGCTAAACTCGCTCGTAATATGGATGGGAATGGGCTTGCACTGAGAGGGCTTTACATTAATGACGCCTTATTATCAGCTCAGGCAGAATAAGGCCCCAAATTCATGAATTATTTGGAATTATAAACATGTATTTTGCAGAGGATCCGATGGTATTCGAAGAGGGTGCCAGACAAAATCCCTACAGCCAGGTTCCCTAATGCCAACGTCCCGACGGTCAACTTCCAGAAAGAACAAGTGCCGGACAACCCAACTTCCCTACGTTGCCAACTTCCAGACATCCATAATCTCAGCAGCTAACCCTAATACTAACACCCTTAGCTTGATTTCTCTTGTTTTCAAGTATGTCCTGGGTGGCGAGTATGTACCGTTAGGTGTCTTGCCAAGGACACTTACTGGAGAGGTTGCTCGCTGGGATCGAACCCATGTCTCCACAGGCTCTCTCCATGCAGAGCAGTGACATTACCTCTACTCCACCCAGCCGGGTTAGGGTTAGGTTTAGGAGGGTTAGGACTAGGTTTAGGGAGTTAGGGTTAGGTTTAGGGGGTTAGGGTTAGGGCTAGGTTTAGGGGGTTAGGGCTAGGTTTAGTGTTAGCCGCTGGGATTTTGGATGGAAGTTGGCCATCAGGGAATTGTATGTGTAGGGAAGTTGGCCATGTAGGGAAGTTGGCCGTCAGGGAGTTGTCTGTGTAGGGAAGTTGGCCGTCGGGATTTTGGCAGTAGGGAACCTGGTTGGAGGGATTTCGACCCAAACCCATTCGAAGAACCTTGACCACAAACTACGGCGAACGCTCGCTCATCTGCTGCATTAACCAAACCACTTTTGCAGAACATCATTTGGAAGTTCAGAGCTCCTGGTGGTCTTTTGGCTAGAGGACAGATCTGCTCTGGGTGGCCCGTTTATGTTCTGATTTTTTTTTAATTTGACCGTTTTGAGGATATATTTAATTTGACAGTTTTTATTGTGGATGTATTAGAGACAAGTGAATGGCATCAGTGTACATAGAGAAGTAAGCAGTGTACAACAAAAAGCAAAGAGGTGCCATGCTAGGCAAGCAGGATAAAAATCAGTGGAGTCACTGCATACACATTTTATAATCAAAACAAAAAACCTGAAACGTTGTATAACCGTAGGTCTGTGTTTAACTCATTCGGAAATCAGACTTCAATGAAAAATCCTTGTTTGAGATTAAATCTTCAGGCTATTCGTAGAAAAGAAAACTCAAAAGTGTCCGAAGATCATGTTGAGCCGAGATAGACAATATGCGAAAAAGTTTGGAAAGCATTGTGAGTTCAAGACTGGGTAACTTAATATCAGCATATAACAAAACAAAGAACAAAAACTGCTTGGCCAAGACTTTTACTGGGTAGGGTATGGGATAAAGAAGGAGGGGAAAAAGTTTTGGAGTACTGCCCCGTATCAGCTATTTAGGGGTTAGGATCCAATGGCTTCCGGCCTGCCACCATTTCCGAAGAGTACCAGGCGTTGTACCGAAGGGAGGTTTGGATGGTGGTGTACATAGATGGTTCTAACCCAGCCATATACCAACACATTTTATGACTTCTTTGCTAACTAAAGTGAAGCCAATTTATATGGAAGAGGTGGTTTAATTCAGCGATAAAGAGAGATAATTGAATTGGAGCTGGCTGCTGGTTCCAAGTGTGACGTATGGTATTGCAACCGGCTGCTGCCACTAAGGAGAACATTTTTAGATTTTTGATTCTAAAGGAGGGGTAAGTCCTAGAATGAGGAGTTCTGTTATTAAAGGCAGTGAAATCTTAATGATAGAGAAAATATGTGAGCGGACTGCGGACCAAACAGTTTGTGTCACAGAACCAATGACATGCGCAACCATTTCATTAGGGTGTGCACCCATGGCACATTTATTAAGTACACATCTAAGCTTGGATAACTTTGTACAGAACAGTTATTTTTAGTTAGAAATAACCAATGTTTATGCATTGATAGAGTCAATGTAAATGCTATTTATCATCAACCAGAAAAGGAACATCCAAAATATCAATGTAGGGGGTCAAAGATGAGCTCTTATCCCACCATTAGGGTGTGCCTGGGCACACCACGCACACCCTGTGCGCACATCTATGTACTGGACAACCGAAAAAAAGTAATACAGATCAGCTTGTAGCTCAAGCATATAAAACATGATGAAGACTTCCATCCCATTTGGAATAACCTGCAAAGTGAGAAATAGACAAGCAGCACTTATAGGAACATTTTGTGGTATGATACAGTGGGCAAAGGTGTAATCACGTAGGTGTGAGCTGATATGAAGTCTTCTATGGTGTGTTGTGGGATATGATTGAGCCATTGTGAGGGACAGGATGTTATTTTAGGCCGTTCTGTGATGCAAAATATTATATAATGTAGAGATTCTAGTTCTGCCTTTTTTTCTTACATACCTCTCATTGCTCTCTGCTGTGCTGCATCTTGTGCAGGGATATGAGGTCACATTCAGTCTGCAGATTTTCTTTTGATTAAAAAAACGTGTACTTATATACACACATATAGGGCTATATTACAAAGTTGGTGCTAACTTAACCAGAGCTGTTGTAAACTTAAAACCTCCATAGGCTATAATGGCTCTGGGAAGTTTACAACAGCTCTGGTTAAATTAGCACCAAGTATGTAATATGGCCCATATACTTTTAGCATTTTACACATGTATACATCTCTGGCACGATTATGATCTTCACGCTAAAACGGGGATGCGAAGGAAAAAAACCTGCGCCTGCCGGTTTCTCCTTAGCGTCCCCGTTTTAGTGTGATATTACGGTGCAGGCGCTAATCCAGCAGCCTGCACGTAACACGGAGCTAAGCCTCAGGATGCTCACGGCAGCGTTAAGAGTCGCCGCAAACATCTCTTTGATGGAGTCCATAGGACTCCATTGAGGTGAATGCTGACGGTCACATGACCTGCAGGATCTAGCCTCGAGAGATCCAGCAGGTCGTCCGAGTGATTCGCAGAGGGAGACTGGGGTATTTTTCCCCGCAGCCTCTCTCTGCTCCTGGCGGCAAGAAGAGGCAGATGGAGCCGCCGTTCTTGTCGCGGGATAAGAGGTATGTGATTTTTATTTTGGGGGGGGGGTTCAGCTGGTGCTGACTGATTCCGCAGATGCAGAATCCGTTAACCACAGCTAGGACCTGGTGCTAACTTTTGAGTTAATCGCAGCAGGACGGTAATTAGCATTAGGACTTTGCAATCCTAACGCTAATTAACACTTTGCGCTCCCCATGTTAAGTATAGAGAGCGCAAAGTACAGTGACCTCACGCTGAAAAGCACAAGATCTGAATCGCTAACGTGTTTTTTAACCCATTAGCGTTTGGATTGTAATATGGTGCGCCCGCGCTAGGGCAACCACAGCTAACGTTAACGCTCACACAGGGGAGCTCTAACGTTAGTGTTGTAATATGTCCCCTCGTGTATTCTAAACATTTCTTATTGTGAGCATTCGCTTCCAGGGTAGAGGTTGGGGGTGATGCTCCTCTAAATATTTATTTAAGCATACATTTTAATTAATTTGTTTTAGAGCTATGTCAATGAAACCTCTTCGTGAATGAAGTCTCATACCTTAAGGCCAAGATCGAGCTCCTTCAGAGAGCGTCTAATCTCCTGTATCAGGGTGCTCATCCTCTCGCATTCTTGAAAGCAGACGAGAATATACGGCGACCTCTCGGCCGTTTTAGATGTTATATCCGACATGTTATATCCTTCGGGGAGTTTCTCTAAAATATCATCCAAGAATGTTTTAACCTTAGTAAGACAAAAAAAAAATATATATATATATATATATATATGTATAATTTTTTTTCAAAATACATAGAAATTAAAGAAGAAAAAAAATGAAATTATAAAATAGTTAAATAGATTTTTTTTTTTAAATCCTATGGCACAAATTAATTACTTTTTCGGGTCCCGTTCACCCAAAAATGGAAGGTGTAAGCACCAGACTGAAATAAATTAGGAGATTTGTGGGAATATACACCGAAAGAAATACTGGGAGAATTTAAAACCAACAAGCAAACCTACTCAACAGTTCCAGATGTTTGTGTATATAAAGTTTAGAATAAGAGATAACAATGTATTAAATCTTTTTCACATCACGGTAATGAGGCATCGATGACAGGCTTATAATACCCTCCTCCCGCACACAGATTTGTGTGTTTGATGAAATTTGATATGGTTATAAATCTATAGGCACGGAGGAATCTATATTATACTATTACAATGTATTTTATGGCAAAATATATTATTTTCCCTGTGTTGCAGTGAATAATTCAGATAAACTGTAGCCGTTTGAGAAATAATCAATGTTTCTGCATGAAACAATTTGTCAGTCATGTCCTTTATGTTATATTACATTACAATTGTCCGTATTTGAGGGGGATAGCCCTGATTTTGGGCTCAATTCACTCTCTCCACATTTTGTGTCCTAATCGTCCTTCTTTTCCATCTATTTGTTCTATATGGGTGTGTAACAGTTGCCCAGGAACCTTACGATACCAGTAATGACTCTCAGATCTATAATGCGGGTCTTCAAAAATCTGCAAGAGGAAAGTAAGTTACTTTGTTGTTCTAAATAAAGCTGATATTTACACGTGCAACACGGTCAGTCATAAAGTCATTTGAAAAAAGTATCGGAACAGCCTACACCTACAGCAAGAGTCTCTAAATTGCCAACGTTCATCTATTATAGGCACCTGCTGGGCACAGCCATTCAAAGACAAAAAGCAATAATAAGTGTAGGCTCTCAACGTTCATAAAATTGTGCCATAAAACTGTACAAAAGAGAAAGTGTGTTCCATAAGGTGCAATAAATAGATAAATACAAATTATACCCGGTAAGTGAAGTCACCAGTCATGCACATTTATAGGTATACTACATATCACCCAAATAGTGATCACCCATGTGTACAAATCAGTGAGAAACTAAATATTAAAGTGTTATGTGCAAATAATTATTAGAAGAATGTGTCACATTTGTGTTGAAATAAGGTATATTGGTATCTGACTGGAAGAGAGTCCAGTCTAGTCTCAGACTCGGTTTTGGTGTGATCTCAAAGAGAACAGAAATGCATAAAAACCATCATGGTGCAGCATCTCCAGAAATAATGTACTCACATACTACAGAGCCAAAAAAGGGGAACCCAGAGCCAGGTTCTCCTTTTTTGGCTCTGTAGTTTGTGAGTGTTTGTATACCTATAGAAAACTACTACCCATTATTTCTGGAGATTCTGCACCATGATGGTATTAAAGTATTCCTGTTCTCTTTGAGATCATAACAAGACTATTGGGGTTATTCAGAGAAAGGTGAAAACCAGGAGAATGGCAGGAGAAGAGAACAATCTAGACCAAATAGCCGATTTGGAAAGTGAGATAAATTGGAGAATTTTTTTGGTTTGGCTATTTTGACGTAGAATTTTCACTTCTCCAGTCATTCTCCTGGTTTTCACCTCTCTCTGATTAACCCTGTTTGTCTGAGACTAGAGTGGACTCTCTTTGTACAAGTATATCCTATTTCAACACAATCTGTATTTACTGTATCTATATTTTTGGTGCCGTATGGAACCTACTTTCTCTTTAGGCAAAGCCATTGCCTGTCTCCTATTAGCCGCCTTGTCAAAACCTGCCTGATAGGGCCGCCAGCTCTGATTGGGCCACAGATTGCTGTGCCAATCCTACCACCAAGATGGCGGCTCCTGGTCAGTAAATACGATGGGGTGCACTTTAAATTGGATTGTTATGAGGGATATTATCCAACAGCTTTCTAGGGGGAAAAAAGCTTGCAAAGCAAGAGGTTAGCAGACTGATAGCGTCTTTATCCAAGGGATTAGAAGACAGAAAATATACTTTGCCTCATTCTCCCATGTATTTGTTTGGACTGAACAAAACCATTCCAAGCTCTATGTGCAAGAACGGCTCACGTGATTACTAAGCCCCTAATATTGGGATTAGAGGACGCTTCCGACAATAAATTGCTGCAATTTGAGGAGAAGCGAGCCAACAGGCAGTGACATCTCTGACACACTACTGCACACCGAGCAGCTTTGGAGGAAAAAAAAAAAATACACCGAATTCTTTACAGTAAGAGCAAAGCGTAGGAACATTAACAGATTAAGCAATTTGCTCATTACCTGTGAAAATGTTAGCCCGGCTTTTACAGCAACATCTTTTGCCTTGTCAGTTATGACAATTTAGAGATAAAATAATTGATACATTTATTACAGGTCACAGGCTCACACTCTGCATATGTTAGCATTTATTTCTCCAGGAACCTTTACATGTATGCATTAAGGTAATTTATATGAGGATTAAATGTGGATTTCGGAAAGAGAAATAAATGGAGTGACCTTTAGTTATGTATATAACTCTATACATAGATATATATATGTATATTTTCCATGACCTGCTATTTTTAACACCTTAATTTCATTAAATACACAGGTTTAAAATCATTACCGCTGTGCTTTTAATATCAAAACATGAAAGGATCTTCCATATCACCGGAAAATAGCTATATAGGACGATGCTTACAAACTCTGATAACCAAAATGTGGATGTATGGCAAAGTGTAAGAACAGAACTCCAAAATAATGCTAAACAGTCTGCTTATATGGTAATTTGGTTTTACATGACACATAGGGAAATACATATGTAACATCTATATACATATGTAACATAAATAATGCTATTTATGACACTTAACAGAAGAAATTTAAGATATTTGAATTGAATCTTCCCTTTTTTATTTTTACTTAAGAAGTCAAACTCAGTCTCAAAAATAAAGTGTTACTTTAAAAGTGAACAATAGAGAACGACGTTAAAGAATCAGAATGTGATATTAAAGATGGTACACGTCTTCGCCTGGCAATACCCGATATATATCTGTACGTATTGCAATGCTAAGCAAACAGAAGCCAATGTCATCTAGAGAGGACGTTTATACAGCATATGGAAGATCATTATGTTATGAAATCAAACAAGCATAGGTCTTGGTTTCCATGTTAAAAATCTAGAGTACCATTCTAGGTGCTTATTGTATCCATGTATTTCTATGCCATTTAGACGGTTTCTTAATAAACACATAAAGAAATCAAACAATTGAGCATGATATAGTTATATATATACACAGTTATGTTTATTATTGCAGAAGCCACTTGCACATCACAGCAATTCAAAGAACTGCATCCCAGAGCTCCTGTGCCACAATCCCCATATGCAGCAAGGAATTCTGGGTAGGATATGCAAATGTCATCTGTCTCACTTTTATGCATCCTGGGTCTGTTATTACACAGAACCCTTAAATCAATGCCATGACACACACACACACGGATCAGAGCACTGCACACTATAATAGTCTCACAGATTTTGAATTCCTGACCTAGGATTAAAATGATGGCGATTTGGTCACAAAGTTTGAGCATATGTTGCCAAGCCTGCTAACAGATCAACGTACCCCTCCTTTAAGCAGGTCCTACACTATGCAAACTCAATGCTATAATGGGATAAACCCCCCTACATGTGATATATCACGCATAAGTATATATAACCTCCAGGGGCTCCCTGCAATTCAAGATTATATATATGTATAAAATTTAATTCAACATGTAAATGTTGATCAGTGATCCCTTGACAGTATTACTACAGTTTAATGAATGTCATAGAAAAAAAATGTTCCCTTTAGATAATCTTTAGGTGGAAATCGCACTCCTTAAAGTGTTGGACTGGCACATCCGTTCCTTTGGGAATATAAGAAGCAGATGATGCTAATATTACACATTTGAGTTTCATCGTGCTTTTTGCCACACTTTACCTAGGGAAACCATCAAGCTCTGTCAGTGTTGAATGACTGGAAAATTAAGCACTTATATCACGGATATATTTGATTTAATAATTTATTTATGGTCATTTATGTAATGGTATTTCAAACGTGCAGGAAATGAATATTGCCCAGGTGACAGGTTCCACCTCTTGATCAGAGTGATGGCACACCTCTATGGTTTGCGAATAAAATCCAGCGTAGCGTACTGGATGTTCGGACGTCGAACGTCTCAGTTTTTGGTGGGGGTTGTGCCACTTATTTTGTGTTTGATCACCGTCAGGGCATAATAATGTGCTTTTTTTTTTTGTTAAAACAAGAATATTTCATTTAAAATCAGTTGAAAATGACGATGGGATTTACAGTTTAAATCGATCGCCCATCCCATCTCCAACCGGATCTTGAGATTAGGCCACGCACAGTCGTGCTTTCACTAACCTTTTCCTCTTCAGTCTGAGCGGCTCCTTCTCCGTTTATAGAATCTCTTAACTGCAATTCGAGCAATGTGCGGAAGAGGTTGTCCGAAGTCGCGGTTAAGAATTCAATTTCGGCGTTGGGGTGCAGGCCGTAATGGACTGGGCTCTCGGGTGGTAACATCTCATCAATGTATCTGTGGTAACCTTCATAATCAAGGTTGGAGGGGACCACAAATCCAGGAGCTAGAGCTAGTTTCCTATCAAACTGAACAAGAAAAGAGCATTAAATGTCAAAATCAGAACAAAATACCTTTCAGATAAATCTCTCCTTTTTTTTTTCACGGAAGCCTTCTGTACAGGTTTTTGATACTTAAGAAAATTGCCGGAATGACATTGTTACAGAAGAAATAAGTGCCTGTAACTTTGTGGCATCAACCTTTGTAAAATATCAAATGGCAAATGTTCTTTTGTTTTTGCCATTGTTGCACTCACCAACCCCCTGAAGCCATCCTGCGTTATCCCCCCCCCTCCCTGTTTACAGGGGACCCATCAGATTTGTGTTGAAAGAAAGTTTCATTCTCTACCACAGAAAAAAGAAATAATCCTTCTTGGCATGGTTGCTTCAGATCTTCGTGTCATGTGCTCCAGCCAGCAGGCTCCGAGCCCTTAATTCTCTTGTCCCAGCTATTGTTTTCCAGCCCTGTTACAAGAGATCAAGAGGATGGCCTGTCTGATACACGCTGGTTCTACGGGCTCCTTGTAGCAAGTAACACTAACTTACAGCATGAATAAGATTGTGGGTCAAGTATTTGTAAAGCTTAAAAGAAGAATGAGATTGCATGTTAGAACCCAAGGGTAGATTTGATCTGGCTTTCTAAATCTGGCGGAAAAAAAAGGAAAAGACTCCCATAATGATCTCCAATATTTGGCGAGTGGAAGCTGTCTGCATCATAATAACATATTAATCAGACGCCAATTCAATAGAAATCAGAAAGAGTTTTTAAGTGCTCTCAGAGAGAAAAAAAAAGAAGGTGCTACAGGAAAATGGATTATAGTTATTAGCACGGGCAGCAATACATTTTTTTCCCTATTAAAAACTTGGTATAATTATGTGTTTGAAAATTAAGTTAAAACATTAAAAACTATTAATCTATTAATTCAACAACGCACGGATCAAGAAAGAACCAGTTTGGCTTTGGGGGGGGGGGAGTCAATGAATTGATTTGTGTCAATGCTTATTTTCCCTTTTCTTAAAAAAAAATAATTAATTGATAATTAAAGACATGTGGAAAAGTAGAACTCGTTTGGCTTACGCTTACCATCCATCACAATTAGGAAATATATTCCATTGGCGTAATGGTTTAATGGCAGATTTTCCACCTGATCCTGTGGAGCACAGATCATTACGGTCTGAACCCATAGAGCAGTTATTAATTCAATTTAAAATGTAACATTTTTTTGTTAGAAGGGAATTGTTTCATTTTTAATTTAATAATTAAACCAAACTATATTTTTTATGAAACTACGCATAAAATACTAACTTTATCCTTGACAGTGATCAAATGTATACGGAGGTATGGTCATTTTGCATTATCTTGATCCAGATATGGACTGCCTTTGTTAGGGAGCACCATCGAGCACCGTCAGTACCTATGCATCGCTACATATGTGTAAGAGTGTTGTAGTCCTCCAGTACTTTAACGCTTAAGGCAATTGGAACATCTGAATTCGAGATGTCACTCTGGAGAATCCCACATTTTACAGTACATGCAGTGTGCTTATTTAGTGGTATTCTCAGATGAAAGGAGTATATCTCGGCATGGTCGATTGGTTGTACCAGGAGCAGCATACATGGTGAATGTAGCACAGCTGTTGTACTGTATCCGCTTGTTGCTTATAGATAGCTTCATTCATTCTTTTTGACAGATACAGAAACAGTTGCAGTTGCAGTTCTGTCACCTTTAGGTTAGACTGTTAGATGCGATGAGGTGCACCCCCACCATGCTCAGATGTGGGAGAGCAGGGGAGGGCATTGGCTTCTGCAGCCCAGTTCATTAGGTTGTGCCCCCATAGAACATTTATTTAATTTCAAACCTCTTTAAAATATATATATATATATAATTATTTATATATAGATTTGGTAGGCCGTGTTAGTCCAGATGCCAAAATCACGAGTATAGCAGTCTGTAGTGATTCCTTTTTTATTGGACTAACATTACATTTAAAATACAAGCTTTCGAGAGTGTAAGTGAAGCTTCTAGACCCGACGAAGGGAGGATCACTCTCGAAAGCTTGTATTTTAAATGTAACATTAGTCCAATAAAAAAGGTATCACTACAGACTGCTATACTCATAATTTATATATATAAAAAAAGAAAATTTGCTAAGCAATAATCAAGTGTGTATAGGGACAGGAGCATTCAAAAAGTGTTGGTACCAACTTATGTGGGGGGCACACAAGGCTAGTACACCTGGCACCCCTAGGACACCTCATCTAAGCAGATTGTAGGACTTTTTCCACGGATGTCTCCGAATGACGAGTGGACGGATATCTGTGATGACTTTTGAAAATCTTTGCATTTGTTAGGCATTGTGCAGCTTATAAGGAATGACATGTAATAGACATAAAGTCTTTATTTGATTATAATTTAAGCAAGCCTTTGCATCCTCGGTACCCAGATGTTTACAAAACTAGATCGCCCGTTAGCTAACCCAAAGAGTGACTGAGAATCATGGGAAATGCAGTTTCAAGTCTCACAGGGCATCAAGGTTGCCGATAGCTGTTCTGCAGTGTGTATGTTTAACGTGATCCCTCTTCTCGGATTTATTTATTTATAAAGGATTTTACCAGGAAGGATACATTGAGATTTCTCTCGTTGTGCTGGAGATGTTTTTTATTAGTAGCTGCTGGTGGTGAATGAACATAGAAATATCAATAACACTGATCTTACGGATTTCAGAACCACTTGAAAAGCATAACCTCATTCTGAGAACTATTATGCTCCAACCCCTTAGAGATGGGGTCAGCAACCTTGGCCCACTTAGATGTTTTGGAACTACATCTTCCATGAGGCTCGGCCAACCTAATGAGTGGATGAGCATCATGGCCGAGGCGGTTCCATAATATCTAGTGAGCCAAGGTTGCAAACTCCTGCCTTATAGTCCTATATTAAGGGCCAAAGGGTCTTTAAAGTCAATGCATTTATGACGGAACAGTTCCGTCATTGGTCCTTAAGGGTTTAATCATCAGTATAATCTTGATTATCCAATTCTAGACAGACAGAAGCTCACCTCCAGGTAAATATCACTTTAGCACCAATATCTTAATTTTATTTAAGGTTCAGTGAACTGGGAAGTGTTTATTAATGCAGGCCAAGTGATTCAACGTTGGTCTTCCACCTGTAGTTAACCTACAATTCCCATAATTCCTTTCCAGCCAAGGCATTCATTTATAATAAGGGATATTTGCATGATTCACTTTTACATATTACTTTTTTTTTTTCCCCCTTGATGGTGCATGATGTTCCACGCTTTGCAATGAATTACTCTATGGTTATAATCACTTATATTTAGCAAATTTCCCTGTAAATGTTTATTTCGGTGGGGATCTCCTCCCCCACTGATACTGTAGCTGCACAGGCCGTGATTATCACTCTGAGAGCTGGAGGTATCCGAAATACGATGGAGTGCAGGAAATGGCAGCAATAAGGAAGATTAACAGAATGTATAATTTGGCTATTTTCATGGATAATTCAGCCTCACAATTAAACGAGCCACATACAGGCTGAATTGGTCCTGTGACATGATTGCTATTTAGTTTTATTGCTTTCAGGACCTGCAGAGTGGCGAGGGGATTTAAACAACAGCCGTGTACTTCAGCAGCATGTCTCAGCTTTCACATATCTCTATCACACTGAAGACAGTGTATCTAGGTTAATAGCTGTGGATAAAATGCACCGACACACGCGACCTTCCTTTCCAGCAAGCGGAATTCGTGTATCTTTCCGAGACGTACCGTTTTGCATCGCCTTGTGCAGCCACTACTGTAAATTTCCATTCGTAATTCTTATTTTATTTGAGGTGGATCACAGTCATATCCAAGTTGCTACATAAGTGTTCTCTCTCTCACACTAGCGGCAATCCTGCTCTATGTAATTTCTGACTCTGGCCATCTGGTATGTTGCAAACGTGTCATGACACAGAATGCATGACAAGAGGAAGATAAAACAATGGCCTGGAACTACAGGACATCGACCCTGACACCAACTAAGAAAAAACAACTGGTATGTTGCGTTATTAAAATGCATTTTGATTAAATTAACACCGTATCAAAAATGTGGTATTTAGGATTAGTAACATAAATGCAAGGTGAGGTACCGTATAGGACTGGAGTTCTCCCAGTAGCTTATTTATTACCATATCATGGGAGGACCATGAACAGTTCACAGTAATTTTGCATTAAATATCAAGAGATCATTGGTTTTTAGGGCAAATATGCGGAATTTCTCCATCCATTTAAGATATTCCTGACATTAAGCTTTAGCTCTATATTACCTCTCGTTGTTGGTGAGAACAATAGGCCATTGGCAGCGCGCTTGATGGTTTAACATAGGGGCTATTAGAGCCGCAGCTCCAGGCCCATGACCCAAAATAGGCCCATTGAAAAGCTAGTTATGTCAACACCAATTGGCACCAATGAGAATAAAGAGTGAGGTGCAGTGGCACAGTGGAGGGTGAGAAGAATGGGGCAGAGTAAAAACAGGAGGCAAGAAGTATAAGGCGGATGCATAAGGGACCTAAAAGGAATGTGGCAGAGGCCCAGCAAAATCTTCAACTCCAGGCAAGAGGTGCCCTTAATCCAGCACTGGCAGAGTGGCGGAATGATAAATACAGGATGAAAGACAGACAGATCTCTCCCCTCTCTCACAATAGATCAGCGATGGCAAACCTTGGCATCCCAGATGTTTCTGAACTACATGTCCCATGAAACTTCACCAGCTTTAAGGCTGACTGATTACCATGGGACATGTAGTTCAGAAACATCTGGGGTGCCAAGGTTCACCACCGCTGCGTTAGATCATCAACTGTGATATAGGCACCAAAGAACCATCGAGGCACTTCTGAAGTCTGGTAGGGACTGCAAGGTGTCTATATTAAAAGCATTATTCCCAGAGTGCCAAGCGAACGCCAGTGCAGTAATATATTAAAGGACTGTCAATGATTCTGCAGGAACACGTTTATCATTCTAGTGTTGGGTACCCACGATTAGAAGAGTGCTAGTAGCAGACCCGTGATATGACTCTGTATATAAAGGCTGCCATCACACACATCTCAACACACAAGGCAGGGTAATGCACTCCCTATACTGCAGGTAAGTATCCAGATAATTAAGGTTGCCCATGGGCTTCAGAGTGGCCAGCTCAGTGTTACAAAGAAAGATGATGAGGAAACCACATAATCCAATCCAATGTGGCTTTATGGAAGAATCACAACACTGGTTTACAGCAACATTGTTTCGGACCTCGATTATTGCATAGCTGTCACTTTAATCACCGTCAGAGGTGAAGAAATGTTTAACATGCCATTATACGTAGATTTCCTTATACGACCTAAACAGAGCTGCGAGTGGTCTTTATATTCACCATCATACTTTTCCAGTATATACACCGGTATGTTCTGTTAGTGTGATGGAAAATTTTACAATTCGGGTTAGCAGGTCTAGAATGAATAATTATTTCCCTGTGAATCATTATTCCAGTGGATAAAACTATCACTGAGATCTAAATCCAGGTAAGCATATACTGAAAACATCACTTATTTATGTATAAAAATATATATATTTTTTATATTTATTCTGATGTTTTTAATTCAGATTCTGGCAGATTACATACAATATAACTCGCAGCATCTGAAAGGAAGTTAGCAATGGAATAAGTTACTTACCAGAAGAGGGAGCTCTAGCCCTGAATAAAAATAAACGTATTTTCTGGCTGTTTTCGTATTACCTGGTTGGACTGCATGTATTCTTCTAAGTATGTACGACACAGCCTTCTATCCCAGTCATCAGTGATGTGACCACCATACATAATCTCCCCAAACAAGTAACGGAGATCTTCCCAAGGAACCTGAAAGCGTACGTGGCGCATGATGAATACGTTTTATAAACTCAAAAATGGAAGGGGGGGGGGGTAATTTTATTATTTATTTACTTTCACACACAAAAAAAAGAAGAATAAAGTGCTTAGTAAACAAGCTATGATAACTCGTATAACATCTGTCAAGGAACAATCAAGCTGTATTTCTAACATCAAGACCCTTTAGCGATTCCATCCTGAATTCACACGAGGAAGATTTTATATGTGTAAAACCAGACCCAGGATGCATAAAAGTGAGACAGATGTCATTTGCATGTCCTGCCCAGAATTCCTTGCTGCATATGGGGAATGTGGCACAGGAGCTCTGGGATGCAATTCTTTTGAATTGCTGTGATGTGCAAGTGGCTTCTGCAATGATAAACATATATATATATACATACATACATACATATACACACTCATTTAAGTTGTAAATAATAAAGCAAATAATAAAGTTTATTATTGCAGAAGTCATTTACACATCCCAGCAATTCAGAGAACTGCTTCACAGAGCTCATTTGCTACATTCCTCATATGCAGCAAGGAACTCTGGGTAAGAAATGTAAATGATGTCTGCAATTTCCCACTTTTTTGCATCCTGGGTCCGTTATATACATTAGAAATATAGCGCGTCTCAATGCGTCCACGTGGACCGCTTGATTGCAATGGACGATTCACTTGGTAAAGCGTAGTCTATCAGGGTTATTCAGAGAGCGGTGAAAAGCAGGAGAATGACTGGAGAATGGAAAATTCTAGGTCAAAATATGCTTGTCATGCTCTCTAAATAAACATACACAGGGTTATTCAAACAATGTGGCTATATGTGAATATAACCTTGAAAATGGCTCCAGTGAGAGCCGAAACGGTCCTTTTTTAATCATCTATAAACTTTTCTATTTTATTTTTCGCGAGTGCAACCATTCCATTCAATTCTATATATTTCCATGTTATTGGCCATGCACCGACTGAAGTCACATTTTTGTTGTATGTGTGGTTGTGCTGGAATATACTTTCGATATATATATATATATCACACACATACAAACATACTCACAAATTCCATGATAATATATAAATATATAAAACACACAGATTCATATTTGTAATTTTCCTTTTGCGGTCCTGGATTTCCAATTAAAAATTAAAGTTATTCAGTCTAAAAAAAAAAGTAGCGTAAATAAAATAAAAAGTGAATGAAAACTATATTGTGTTAAGAACAAAATATTGCAGAAGAGTTTAATGAAAAATATTGATTTTGTACAAATATTATTATTTATACTGTGCTGGCAGTTTCTACAGTGTTTCTTACAGTAAAGAATGGACTTACAAAATTATGAGTGAATTTAGGAATGGGACGAGATATAGAGACCACTGCTATAGAAGAGCTTACACTCTAGATGATATGTATAAAACACAGAGCTGCATAGAACAGTATTTCAGAATTATTTGTTTTTACATTTAAGATCAATTCCGTGATGTATTTCTGAAAACTGAGCAAAAATTGTATTGGTTACTATGGTGATTGCTCAATTTGTAGAATGTTGCCTTTTTATTTCACAAGAATAATAAAACCACTTTATAAATGATTACTTTCCATTTACTGAAGCTAGAGATTAATACCAGACTCCTTACCTGAGTATTGGCTTCCAGATAGTTGTAAAGGACACTCACAGATATTATGAGGTCGCCAAAGTTAAAGGGATATTTTCTGTTCCATCCCTGGGGACCAAATTTACGACGTTCGGCAACACAAGCATGAAAATAACACAGCGAGAAGAATATGCTCTTAAATTCTTGCTCGCGGGTGCACTGATCAAGGATATTCTGCAAAAAGAGACAAAAAAAAAAGAAAAGACTTTAATTTTTACAAACCAATAACCAAATCTCCAATTTACCTCTGAGTTATAGCAACGTTGTTTAGTTTTCACTACGTTAACCGTATCGATACGCATTAAATTAGCCATATTTATTTCAGAGAAATCATATTATACTGAAAGGCCTTTAGGATCAATACTACAATCTGTACATGTGTACAAACAACGTGGAAATCAATCACTAGTAAAAATAACACAATCTGGATAACGATCGTTTATAACAAATGACGTGGAAATTGAAGCAAAGGAAGTCTGGTTCGATCATGGGGTCAGTTTTCTTTTACTTGACCTGCAATGAGTACATTTATCGACAGGACAGAATGTTGTGGAAAATATTGTTTACGCATCTTAGAACGTGCTCAGCTCGGCACTGCAGAAAGAATGGTACCAATAGAAAAATAACAATTATTATCATCTCTTATTTATGATCTTATGACTTTGGGAGGGCAGAGAGGTTACTGATCGTCAGATTAACAATGTGGCAACAATACTTAAGGAACACAAAACATGTCATCCACTGATTGTAGAATAAAAACGTGACAAGCTGTATCTCACTCTCTCAAGCACTTGGCAAACTCGGGATCATATTTATATAGGTGCATTTTAGATTTCTGAATGAATTTAGCTATTTTTCAAGCAGTGAAAACAAAGCATTGCCATTTTTCGACGAATAGGACTGTAGCACATTGCTTCATGGTGCAAGAACGTTACATTCCAGCTTCCATTCACCTTTATAGCAGAGCTTTCGGAGCCCTACAAAACATATTCTGAGTTCTAACGAATATGTTAGCGTTCACTTATGATAAACTAGGCCTGACATGTCATACACACTCACATGTAACAGCACTGATGAGGCTCAGTCCACTTTTTATTTGCTTCAGGTGAACTGAGCACTTGCTGCCGCCCCCCCCCCTCTAACAACCGTAAAGGGATTATTCTTGATTAATTGCACCATAAATATATTGTATCTGCTACCAAACAGGCGGCATCATGATTTCATCTATACAAATCTTTGTGTATCAATAGTAATTAAAATATTTACCTTTCCAGATGAATAATAGTGCATTTTTCTTTTGAGGTGTTCCACAACAGAACCTTCGGATTTCCTCTAACCCCTTGTCAGGAGATCTCACCCCAACTTCCCTCTTTCCACCACACTACACAAAACTCCCTCCCAACTGCTCTGAAAGATGGAGCTGTGGGATACTGAAGGCTGCTGAAGATATACAGGGTAATTCAAAGAGATCCGAATGGCTGCCGAAAGGGAACCGGACGCTGGAAATCAGCGTTCGGTTACCTTTCTTGGCCATTCGGCTATCCAGAGAGCAGGCAATTCGCCAAATCCTGGCGAATTGCCTGCACATATGGTGCCTGTTCGGTACCTGTTCGAGGGCAGTGAATCCCCATAGAGAAGAAATTTTTCGGCTATTCAGAGAACAAAAACCAGCAGTGAAAGGTTCCCGAAATGCCCTGCCATTCGGTGGTTTAAATCGGCAGGTTTATTCAGGCGAATCTCATAAGCTTCAATGTTAAAAATATTCCCGTTTTAATTCAATATCTAATAAAACGTTGATTATAATATTCTGCAGTAAACAGTCTCTTTATTTATAGATTTTTTTTGATATTTTAAGCATTTTTCAGGATTTATTTTTTTTGAACAAAATTTCCGATTTTTTTTTTAAAAAGAAATTCTAACTTTACTTATTTTTTCTGTAATAGCCCTTTTATTATCATTCCTTGGATCTCATATGTAAATTTCAGACATTTTCGCTCAGTAGTTTCTTTGCAAACAGCGTTTCACTTTTCAAACATGCAAGCAAACTGTTTTGCCAATTTATTCACTCCATTCGTCTGCGGTGTCGGCTTTTTCTGGCGGCTGCTCTGCGTGTGATCGGCTCCTGCTCGGGTTTTTCCTGCGTTTTCGGCGGGGTTAATCCAGATGTTTTTGTGGGTTTCGGTGTGCGTTCACCCTTGTTTTGTGGTGAGTTTTCGGCGACTTTTCCCTGCATTTCAGCTGCCCTGTGGTGCTTGCTGAATACACCGCAGGGTCGCCGAAATGGGATCGGCAAAACGAACCGAATTGAAGAGAACGAAAAGTCACCGAACGTGTGGTGACTTTTCGATGCTCTTTGAATTACCCTGATACACTCATGTGTAGAAAAGTTTCTACTGCTAAAAATGCTTATTTTACTAGACTAGATTTAGCAAGGTTTACGTTAACCCCTTCACTACCAACCCTTCACTAAGCCTTTTTTGAAAAAATTCAAATTTATTTGAAACATCGAATGCATTGTTAATTAAATATTATTATTTAAGATAATAACGTTTATATTTTGAGATATATTAAAATAATGTAAATTTGTAAATTGTCCATGTATTAATTTCTCCATTACACAAACATTGCTGGGATGAAAGGTTCTAAGCTCTAGATGGTGTCCTTTATCTTGCAAATTTTCGTATGGGGTCTGAACCATTAGCATACAGACAGAACCAGTCTTTGTCTCAAAAATAGTAGAGTATGATAAAAACATAATAAAAATAAATCATATATCCTGCTCATGGGTGTTTGTAGTGATCATAATGAGATTATTAGGATTGCAGCTTCCAAAAAATACCAATAGAATATAAAAATAAAATCTGTATGTGGCATAATGCCCATGTATAGCAATTACTTTAACACCTTGTAGCTGTACTGTACAAGGATTTTCAGTCTTTATAATCCCTGAATTTTATCCCTGTACATCAACAAATGACCCCAGAGCTTTCCCTGTATTCTGCCCTCTCCCTGTATATTGTAAAACAGTAATAAAATGTGTAGAGCTTTTTGTTGCAGTGAGGATCGGGGCTGCTCCTTGCAGCTTCTTTGCACAGTGTAACAGGAGATCTCAGAGAGAACACATTAAACAGAATGCAAAAAGGGTTTTATATGTCAATATTTGATTACATTGTGTTAGAGTGTACACATATTTAATAAAGCAAGGGATAAAACCCCCAAGAATGTCCCTTAAAATCTTCAAACCATATGTCATTGTATCTGTCTATGCACTCTAGGGTTGCCAGATCTGCCATGTTTTCCTGGACACATCTACATGGTTATTCAAAGAGAGATGAAAAACAGGAGAACGACTGGAGAAGTGAAAATTCTAGGTCAAAATAGAAAACCAGAAAACCTCTTCCGTTTATCTCACTTTCCAAATTGGCTATTTGGTCTAGATTGTTCTCTTCTTCCAATTCTCCTGGTTTTCACCTTTCTCTGAATAACCCTGCTAGTTTATTCATGCTGATGGGCAGTGCATGAAAAATGCCACCCCGTAGCATGAAGAATCCATATGCTGCAGGTGAGAAATCAACAAGGGTTTCCCAGATGACCTGATTTCCTTTGTGCAGTATATGAATTATACATGTTGCAGGGCTGCACTTTCCCACTGCATGAAATAGTAATGTGTCCAGGAAAACATGGCCGACCTGGTGGCAACCCTAATCCACTCTTCTATCAAACTAACCATCTATAAAGCCAACTAGTCGTCAGTCTCTCAATTTGTCTAGTTGGCAAACGGATCCTACCACCGGCAATAGGAAGAGCAACAGAGGTACAGTAGAGAGAGATGAATAATGGCATTCATACGGTTATCAAATCAGGAAAACACTCATAGTGATGACATTTTTATTTTCTATCCCCAATTATTTGCCCATTCGTGCTTTACAACAGTGGTTTTCCCAACCTTGTTGTCAGACACTCCTAACATGCCAGATTAACCCTTTCGCTGCTGAGGCTTTTCCCGCCTCTGTGCTGAGGTCATTTTTACCGGTTTTGCTCATCATGTTTAACCGCGTTTTGAAGGCTTATTTTAGTATATGACCCAGACATATTATATATCGTTCTTTCCGTCAGACTCGGCAGATTCATAATATGTCATTATTATATGTATACGTCATGACCTGTCTGTATATTATAACAAAAAATGCAATAAAATATGAATTTTCAATAATTTACAGCGTGTAAAGTGTTTTTTTTTCCACATTTTAACATGCGAGCAATTGCGGTTATATTTTGTATGGGGTGCACTTGTTAAAAAAATTAGAGATGGGGTCTCGTTACATTTTTTTTTGGGGAAAATTACACGATTTTTAACAAACGCACCGCATACAAAAATCGTTAGTGCAGCATCATTGTTCACATTATAATTGAAATGGGAACAATATTGCTGCATTAACAAACCAAAAAAAAGAAAAAAAAAGTGTTTATTTTTTTTTTAAAATATATATATTTTTTTATTTTATTTATTTATTTATTTTTACAAACTTTTTTCACATTCGAGTTTGGTATCGTTGGAACGGCCATGCTCTGGCCGATCCAACAATACCAAACGTTAACCCCTAGCTGCCACGGATCGGGAGATAGAGAGTTCCAATGAACTCCCTATCTCCACCGTTGGTGGCAGTTAGGGGTTAACTCCAGGACTGGCGTCATCGTGCTATGCACGATGACGCCAGTCCTCAGGGGGAGTTCCCGGAGGCTTGGCCGACATCCAAGATGTCGGCCAGCTCCGAGAAAGGATCACGAACCGGCGCTTTTCAGCGCCGATTCGCGATCCTGCTCCCCAGGGGTTAATGCCAGGTACCATTTGGATGGGCAGGCTGTGCCCTTCCAAATGGTGCCTGGGTTAACCCCCGCAACGCCGCCGATCGGGAGGGAGAGAGGTCCGAAGGACCTCCCCCCCTCCCTTTCAGGCGCCTCCTCCGCACATGCGGGGGGGGGGTGCCTGAATTAGGTGTCATCGCGCTGCCGCGATGACACCTAATTTCACCGGCGGTGGTTCCGGATGCTGGGCTGACATCGAGGATGTCAGCCCGCACCGGGGGGGCCAGCGTTCGGCCGGAACTCGGCCGAACACTGACCCCAAAGTGAGGACGCGCTGAGCGCGTCCTCAGCACAGCAGCAGCCATGCGGAGGACGCGCTGAGCGCGTCCTCCGCATCGAAGTGGTTAAGCAATGCAAAAAACCAAAACCAACCACCAGAACTGCTGAAAGCTGACCCACTTGTGTAGCCAATTAACTTGATATGAAGAGGCATAAAAAACACAAATGTTTCAGAGCATAGCCCTTTCCCCAGTTTGCATGATCCCCATACAGCAACATGTTTATATACAAAACAGGTAATGATGAATAATGCACAAGACAATCAGACCTCCATGATCTCCCAGAAGACACCTGCTGCTAATATCCTTCATGGTTGGAAGTTGAAACTTCAATTGGAGCTGCCTTCCTCTCTCCACATGTAAAAGCCTGGCAGCCCAAAACAAAGATGGTGGAATAAGCTCAATAGGGCATGTGAGAGTTTCTGGAGTTCAATCGTAACCCATTTCACATGCATGATCATGGAGGTCTGATCGTCTTGTGCATTTTTCATTACCGGTTTTATATATAAACATGTTGCTGTGTAGGGATCATACAAACTGAGGAAGGGGCTATGCCCTGAAACATTTGTGGTTTTTATGCCTCTCCATATCAAGCTAATTGGCTACACAAGTGGGCCAGCTTTCAGCAGTGCTAGTGGTTGTCTCTTTTTTTTGCTTATTGAAGTCTTCCTCCTGCTTGAGGTGCACAGGGATATGACAAACCTTGCTTGTCTGCCTGTCCTGCTCTCCTGGCACCCCCTTTCCTAGATCAGCCCAGCCGCTGAGTTGCTCAGAGCCCCGTTCAATACCTCAGCAGCTGCTGAATTGCGCAGCAATTCAGTTTGCTGCAGCAGTGTCATAGAACGCTTTGGATACGAATTTCGAATCCAAAATGGCCGAAGATTTCTTAATGAAAGATTCAGATTGTTTTTCGTATCACTCGGACAAAATATGATAAAGAAAAGCAGTCAGCACAATTCCGTTTTGTATGCACACACCACAAATGATAGCTTTTATTGTATAAACGTTATGTTTACTTCTGAAACAAAATATAAATTGAACTGTAATATAGGTTTATGTGCAGGGGTAAATAATAAATAAATATTTTGTGCTTGGGTGAAAAAAACCTCAAAATTAACATTGCCGTAAGGAATTGTCACTTGCTTCATGGTGGCGGCCATCTTTAATACGTCACACTCTGCTACTCGCAGCATCTCCTCGGGTCGCTGCAAGTGCTAAGTTAGCAGTGCTGAGCGCTGAGCGGCAGAACGGCGTTCAATGGCAAGTTGCTAACTTAGCACTTGCAGCGGCTGAGGTATTGAACGTGCCTCAGGACTCAGTGCCTTGAGCAGCCTGATCTGTAGCTCCAGACTCGCTGGGTCTGATCCTCTGCCTCTTTGAATTTCCAGATGGCCGCTCAGTGCCTTCTGAGGGTGATTGTGAGTAGGGATGAGCCGAACACCCCCGAGTTCAGTTCGCATTCGAACTCGAACTTTTCAAAAGTTTGAATTCGAACTCGAACTCAATACAAGTCAATGAGAACTTTCAATACAAGTCAAAATTAGATTTTTAGAGTGCCCTCCAAGAGGGCATATATGCTAGATATTTGCCATAAAAGGTGTATGGGGGTCCGGGTAGTGCCCTGGGGGACAGGAAACCAGGACAAAAAGTTTTTAAAAAAAAACATTTAAAGGGACAGTGAGTTTTCCATGAAATAAGGGTTAAAAATAAAAACGAAAAATTCCTTCAAATATCGTGCCTAGGAGGTCCCCATAACCTGCCCGTGAAGTGGCGGATTTCTAGGATGTATAGAAACATTTAAAAACAATGTCCGGGTCCGGGTAGTGCCCTGGGGGACAGGAAACAAGGACAAAAAGTTTAAAAAAAGAAGTTTTTAACCCCTTCACTGCTGACGACGTGTGGGACACGTCCTCAGTTACTCCCGCTGTATACTGAGGACGACGTGTCCCACACGTCATCAGCTTTGCGGGACTCCCGGCGGAGATACTCACCTCTCTGTCCGGGGTCCCGCGGCGTTCTGACTTCAGGGTCCTCAGACGCTGAAGTCAAGCTCCTCCCGACGTAAATGACGTCACCGCTCCATGCGCGATGACGTCATTTCCAGGAGACCCCCCGGCAATGCCGGGAGATCGCCTGGAAGGGAGGGAAGATCCGTTCGGATCCCTCTCCCTCCCGATCGGGAGGTCCCACAAAAAAAGCCAGGCACCGCTTAAAAGGAGAGATTCTCCCCTTTTAAGCGGTGCCTGGCTTTAACCCCTTAGGCACCGGGTCGCACTTCGGCGCCTTGCGGCGCCGAAGTGCGGCCTAGCTCTGGTGGGGGCCACCATCTTGGATGGCGGCTCCACCCCCGGGTCCCCCCTCACTGCCTGACGTCCTCACGCATAGCGTGATGATGTCAGATAGCCGGGGAACCCCTAGCTGCCCGGAATCCCCTGGTGGAGATAGGGGGTTCATTTGAGGGTTCACAGAGATGCTGTGAGGTTGTGAATAGAGATGCTATGAGGTTGTGTATAGAGATGCTGTGAGGCTGTGTATAGAGATGCTGATGGGGCTGTGTATAGAGATGATGTGAGGTTGTGTATAGAGATGCTGTGTATAGAGATGCTGTTTGTGTATAGAGATGCTGATGGGGTTGTGTATAGAGCTGCGGTGAGGTTGTGTATAGAGATGCTGATGGGGTTTTGTATAGAGATGTTGTTTGTGTATAGAGATGCTGTGAGGCTGTGTATAGAGATGCTGTGTATAGAGATGCTGTGAGGCTGTGTATAGAGATGCTGATGGGGCTGTGTATAGAGATGCTGATGGGGTTGTGTATAGAGATGCGGTGAGGTTGTGTATAGAGATGCTGATGGGGTTGTGTATAGAGATGCTGTTTGTGTATAGAGATGCTGATGGGGTTGTGTATAGAGATGCTGTGAGGCTGTGTATAGAGATGCTGTGAGGCTGTGTTTAGAGATGCTGGTGGGGTTGTGTATATAGATGCTGTGAGGCTGTGTATAGAGATGCTGTGAGGCTGTGTATAGAGATGCTGATGGGGCTGTGTATAGAGATGCTGATGGGACTGTGTATAGAGATGCTGTGTGGTTGTGTATAGAGATGCTGTTTGTGTATAGAGATGCTGTGAGGCTGTGTTTAGAGATGCTGATGGGGTTGTGTATAGAGATGCTGTGTATAGAGATGCTGTGAGGCTGTGTATAGAGATGCTGATGGGGCTGTGTATAGAGATGCTGTGAGGTTGTGTTTAGAGATGCTGTGAGGCTGTGTATAGAGATGCTGTGTATAGAGATGCTGATGGGGTTGTGTATAGAGATGCTGTGAGGTTGTGTATAGAGATGCTGATGGGGCTGTGTATAGAGATGCTGATGGGGCTGTGTATAGAGATGCTGTGAGGTTGTGTTTAGAGATGCTGATGGGGTTGTGTATAGAGATGCTGTGTATAGAGATGCTGTGAGGCTGTGTATGTATAGAGATGCTGATGGGGCTGTGTATAGAGATGCCTTGCGGTGCCGAAGTGCGGCCTAGCTCCGGGGGGGCGCCATCTTGGATGGCGGCTCCACCCCCGGGTCCCCCCTCACTGCCTGACGTCCTCACGCATAGCGTGATGATGTCAGATAGCCGGGGAACCCCTAGCTGCCCGGAATCCCCTGGTGGAGATAGGGGGTTCATTTGAGGGTTCACAGAGATGCTGTGAGGTTGTGAATAGAGATGCTATGAGGTTGTGTATAGAGATGCTGTGAGGCTGTGTATAGAGATGCTGATGGGGCTGTGTATAGAGATGATGTGAGGTTGTGTATAGAGATGCTGTGTATAGAGATGCTGTTTGTGTATAGAGATGCTGATGGGGTTGTGTATAGAGCTGCGGTGAGGTTGTGTATAGAGATGCTGATGGGGTTTTGTATAGAGATGTTGTTTGTGTATAGAGATGCTGTGAGGCTGTGTATAGAGATGCTGTGTATAGAGATGCTGTGAGGCTGTGTATAGAGATGCTGATGGGGCTGTGTATAGAGATGCTGATGGGGTTGTGTATAGAGATGCGGTGAGGTTGTGTATAGAGATGCTGATGGGGTTGTGTATAGAGATGCTGTTTGTGTATAGAGATGCTGATGGGGTTGTGTATAGAGATGCTGTGAGGCTGTGTATAGAGATGCTGTGAGGCTGTGTTTAGAGATGCTGGTGGGGTTGTGTATATAGATGCTGTGAGGCTGTGTATAGAGATGCTGTGAGGCTGTGTATAGAGATGCTGATGGGGCTGTGTATAGAGATGCTGATGGGACTGTGTATAGAGATGCTGTGTGGTTGTGTATAGAGATGCTGTTTGTGTATAGAGATGCTGTGAGGCTGTGTTTAGAGATGCTGATGGGGTTGTGTATAGAGATGCTGTGTATAGAGATGCTGTGAGGCTGTGTATAGAGATGCTGATGGGGCTGTGTATAGAGATGCTGTGAGGTTGTGTTTAGAGATGCTGTGAGGCTGTGTATAGAGATGCTGTGTATAGAGATGCTGATGGGGTTGTGTATAGAGATGCTGTGAGGTTGTGTATAGAGATGCTGATGGGGCTGTGTATAGAGATGCTGATGGGGCTGTGTATAGAGATGCTGTGAGGTTGTGTTTAGAGATGCTGATGGGGTTGTGTATAGAGATGCTGTGTATAGAGATGCTGTGAGGCTGTGTATGTATAGAGATGCTGATGGGGCTGTGTATAGAGATGCCTTGCGGTGCCGAAGTGCGGCCTAGCTCCGGGGGGGCGCCATCTTGGATGGCGGCTCCACCCCCGGGTCCCCCCTCACTGCCTGACATCCTCACGCATAGCGTGATGACATCAGATAGCCGGGGAACCCCTAGCTGCCCGGAATCCCCTGGTGGAGATAAGGGGTTCATTTGAACCCCAATATCTCCAGGCAGCTAGGGGGTCATGGAGGGTGTCAATAAAAAGGCCTGAGCATGGCCTTTCGAATGATACCCAACATGACCAGGTATAAAGTAAAAAAAAAAAAAAAAAACATGTATTTTTTTTGTATGTTATTTTTATTAATGGAGCAATATTGTTCACACTTCAATTATAATGTGAACAATGATGCTGCACTAATGATTTTTTTCTATGGGGTACGTTTGGTATAAATCACGTAATTCCCCCACAAAATGTAACAAGTCCCCATTTCTAATTTTTGTACAAGTGCACCCATAGAAAACATAACCGCAAACGCTCATGTGCTAAAATGATTAAAAATGATTAAAAATTCAATTTTTATTGCATTTTTTGTCATAATATACAGGCAGGACCTGACGTATACATATAAAAATGATATATTATGAATCTGCGGAGTCTGCCGGAAAGAATGATATCTAATATGTCTGGGTCATTTAATAAAATATGGCTTCAAATCGCATTTAAACATGATGAGCGAAAGCGGTAAAAATGAGCTGAGCACACAGCAGTGAAATGCAGGGTTAAGGGGTTAAACAGCATATCAGAGGAAGATTTAGTAGAGAAATGAACACTTCTCAGAAGCACAGGTGTTGTTTGACACATGTTCAGGAGACACCACTCCCTCAGTCTACATACAATGTATCAAATTCATTAGACCAGACTAATTAAAAGCACATGTTATTTCCAAACACTAATTAACACCTGTTGTTTACGGCGTTTGAGAACACAGGTCATTTAGAGGTGAGAATCTTTGCACGTAGACATTAGTTTTTAATTCAATATCTAATAAACCGTTGCTTATAATATTCTTCAGTAAAGAGTCTCTTTATTTCTAGATTTTTTAGTATTTTTTAAGCATTTTTTATACTTTTAAAAAAAAAAAAAATTGCGAACTCGAACTGAACACGCCAAAAAGTTCGAAGTTCGCGAACTTGCAAATGGCCAAAGTTAGAATCGAACTCCGAACTGATCGAACTGAACAGCTCATCCCTAATTGTGAGTACCCTGAATGAGACACCAGGCAGGCTGTGTGTTCAAACAGGATCAACTGCTTTATTGAAAAAGACACCAGTATTTATACAAAGGTAACACACACACTTTTCAAGCTTCCCGCCCACCCCAACAGTTCTGATTGGCTAGTTTAAAGAACACTGCAGGTTTCATTCTGGTCCTCCTCAGGTTCTTACGTGAGTTTTAGCAGTGGCAAAAACACCTTACCGCCAGACGGGTTATGCCTGATGGGTGGGCGTTAACACTGACAAGGCGTACTAGTGCACCCTGCTTATTTGCTGCGGCGGGCCACTCCCCTGGCCTGCTGACACGCGGCATGTGTCATTCACTGCGGAGGACGGCCTGAGTCCAGATTGTCCTGCAGCAGCAAATGACACGTGCCAACTAGTGGGCGGGCCTGACGTGACCAATAGACACCAGCGGAGCGTGCTATGCTTCCCAGCTTCCTATGCTTCCCAGAGGTGTTCAGTCCCACCTGCAGCAGGGGCAGCATAGTACATCACACACCGGTAAAGGGTTATGTAACGGTTTGCCACATGCCACACACTTTGTTCAACCTCACTGTGTACTCGGGGTAGGTGCATGTTTAACTTGATGTTGCCCTAGCCACTAGTAATTTGAACACCCATTATCAAATAAATTTATCATCATGAAATTAAGGCCCCCTTCACACCTGGGCGTTTTACAGCGCGTTCCTGTGCACTGTAAAATGCCTAAACACAGAAATCCCATTATTTCCTATGGGGCCCATTCACACCTGGGCGTTTTACAGCGCGTAGGAACACGATGTAAAACGTCCTACACCCAAAGAAGTACAGGAGCTTCTTTGGGGCGTATTGCAGCGCGTTCACAGCCAAAAAAACGTGCGTATTATGTGCGTCAAAAAACGCATAGGTGTGAACCGAGCCTAAGACAAATATTGTATGTCTATCAGCCATTTATATCATCCACAAGCGTTGCGATCTTGCCAAATTGGGAGCCCACCACACCACTGCAGGGTCTCTGCTCAAAAGAGAAACCGAACCGAAACCGAAACCCCTCTGAACAACATAAAAAAGAACACACCTCGGCAGCTGGAGTCCTGCTCTGTTCTTTTTTATACCAGCCATTTATGTGACTAACGATGCAATATGCAACATTATGAAATCATCTTATATATTGTATACACCAAATAATTTCTAAAGGCATTTGTTATGGTATAGATTTGTTATACACTATCGCATCCCAGATATACCTAACATATAAAAGAAAAGGGAAAAAAAATAAGGGAATGAGGTTTTATAAAAAAAATAAAAAAAAGTCTCTCTAACTGTCCATTGTCTTCGTAAGTTTTAAAATTCTGCTGCTCCCCTCCATTCTGACACCCTAAGGCAGGGTGTAGTCACTCATCTTATGCAAGAAAATACCCCTGACTTTGAGCCAAAATTCTATTTTGCGGGTAGTTAATAAATTGAATTTGTACTGACCTGGTCGAAATTATCCAGCGCGGCATGGAGATTCGCAAGCATTCCGGTAGGAGGCTCGTTTGTAATTTTAATGGCGTTCTCTAGAATTCCTTGTGGTATAATGTGCTCCTTGAGGGTTTGGGCTGGTTCGGCGCTCATAAACACACGGTAATTAGGGTGACTTTCTTCGCTGTACTTTTCTAATAACTTCTCCAGCGTGCTCAGCCATTTAGCCACAAGATGGATATTCTGAAAAACCATTAAAAAATAAATAAATCTTGGGCTTCTTTCCAATGGAACAATTGGATGTTATACATTAATTTATTATTAGTTTAAATCTATACACAAAAAAAGCAGGTGTTCAGTTTTAAAAATAGGAGGGCACACGCCAGTAAACAGATGCGTGGAACCAGGAGCCACTTGGACAAGAATAGGCCAAATTCCCATGTAGCAGAATATTAAATAGAATCCCAGGGCCGGGCACTCTGTATATATCCATAAGGATTCTTTATTGGAATATTGCCACAATGTTTCAGCTAGACAGTGGAGACTTTTCAAGTTACTTGAAGACAGCTCCGTGGACGAGCTGAAACATTGTGCCAATATTCCAATAAAAGGCAGCTTTGACAATTAGTTGCTTTTTTTGCATTGCCCCCAAGGGACACTAACAGGGTTATTCACAAAGAGCCGATCTGGCCCCAAAATGGCATTGAATAGTGAATTTACCTGTACATGGCCATTCAGAAAGGAGGCAGTTCGCCAACTTTTGGCAAACTGCCAACAAGTACAGTGCCTGTTCGAAGGCAGTGAAATCCCCCATAGAGAAGCAATTGTTAATCTATTCAGAGACACCGAACAGCATTGAAAAGTTACAGAAATTCCCTGCTGATCGGTGGTTTCATTCGGCGGGTTTATTCAGGCGAATCCCATAGGTTTCAATGTAAAACAATATTCCCATTTTTACTCAATATCTATTTATTGATATATTTTTTTAGTATCTTTTGTTTTTTTTAATAGCAGTTTTTATTTTTTCTGTAACAGCCCTTTTTATTATCATTCATAGCACCTGTTAATTCCAGACATTTTCGTTCAGTAGTTTTTTTGCAAACAGCGTTTCAATCTTCACACTTTCAATCGTTTATTTTACCCGTCCGGCGGCTTGTGTGTTCTTTACATTTCAGGTTCAGCGGATCATTGGATCGGTTCAGATAGGATCTGATTTTTCTGAGTGATTTTTTATTTTTTTTTAAAGAAAAAAAAAAAGTCGCAAACCCTCTGAAACTATCGAATCCAATACTTTCAGCCGGTTCTCGGTTTATTTTTGAATCAAATCGATTTTCTTCCTCAGGTCTTAAAGCTATACTGACCTATATCATAGAATTGAAAAGTAAAATGTCAAGCAGAAGGGGGGTGGGGTGTCGTAAATACAAATAATTCAATCATATGGTCAAGAAAGGTAAACACAGAGGACAGATCATAGGCCCCCAACACAGATAAGCATCACCATGAGCATTCCTATCTGTGTTGGGGCCTATGATCTGTCCTCTCTGTTTACCTTTCTTGACCATGTAGCGCTGTTTAAAAACTCTGTTGCTGTATTGCTCGGCTTTGGCCACCAGAGGGAGACAAGCGCAATGTAAAGTATACTGGACACAATGGGACTACGTTTTCCAGCATGCTTTGGGGCAGAGACAGAAAGTGGGTGGGGAAGGAGGAAAGGACATACGCAGCCTCGTCCGAAGGAGAGCCAGTGTGAGCCGAGCGGTGAACAGAGTAAGACGCACGTGAGACTGTGAGCAATTGTTACCAGGCCGGAGAGCAGGTGCTGCCTTGTCGACGCTGGGGATAGATACAGTGACTTGCCAGAGACCTAGTAATCCACCTCTGAGAGGGTTTTGCACAGACACAGAGTTCCAGATTGGACCTCGAGTAAGGAGACCGCGATGATCCACTGGGAGTGCAGGCGGTAGGCCGTAGATCTTGTTGTAGAAGACGGACAAGCAAGAGAAGCGGATCCGGTGGCACAGGGTCCCAGTATAATCCAGCGGAGAGACGTCCTTAATCGGGCAGCGGAACAGATTGTCTGGCGGATGGGTGAGAGGCCTTCCAGGCCACAGTCAAAGTTTAACGAAGCACGCTGCAGTATTGCTTAAATCTACAGGGCCCCAACGTGACTAGTCGAAGATTTATTAAATCCATTCACTGGCCAGTTGAATATAGTACCCGGGTACCTGAGATAACACACACACACACACCTTTTTGGGACACTACTTTTACGGGACTTACACTCTAGAAACTAAGGGGGTTAAACTTTCCTTTTTGCCGCTGCGTGTTTTCCCGCATTACGAAAATCCTGTCGCTCATATACCGTGTTCACATTATATATGCCACTTTATTGGGATCAGTAAAGTATATAATCCATAAAATCCACAACAGTGCTGGTGTATATTTATTCCCTAGTGCGGTGAGACTAACCCGAGGTTAAATTCAGCGGCTCCTCCGGGAGTGAGCGCTACAACCATATGATTGTATTATTTGTATTTACGACACCCCCACACACCCTCCTGCTTGATTTTTTTTTCTTTCAATTCTATGATTTTAGGTCAGTATTGCTTTAAGACCTGAGGAAGAGAGTTAGACTCTCGTAAAGCTTGTCTTTTAAATGTAACATTAGTCTCATAAAAAAGGTATCACTACGTACTGCTATACTCTGGTTATTTTGGCATCTGGACTAACACGGCTTACCAAATCTACACTAATATATATATATATATAAATATATATATACACAAAATACACAAGAGGGGCAGCACTCAACCTTAACTACGCTTTCAGTGCGGGTGCACCTCAAGACATAATATACAACAAAACAGGAGGAGAGCACACCAAACATATTCAAATACAAAAGGGCTATTATAGGGCTGACACCCCTTTGGGCAAGCACCCCTCCCTGTCACAGGTGCTCCACCCGCAGGTTCTACTTAAACCTTGATCTGCAGGGAGCTTCAGAAAGGACTGGGTCCTCAAGTTTATCCCATAAGAGCAGTCATTGGGTTAGCATGATAGGACCTGCCAGGGGTGGAATACATTGTCGCTGTTGGCAGGCTTACGCAATTCACGGCCATCCATTGCAAACTAAACTTCCACCATTGTTCAACAGAGCTCAGCATTGAATCTGTGTAAGGGTTAAGAACTGCAGTGTTTTTGAAGGGGTTAAGAAATGTTTGTAAGCATTTAAAGGGTTAAATCTGGTAAATCTCTATGTCTAAACGAATTTAGCTGCTGTTGTGGTTTCTTTTGTATTTGAATATGTTTGGTGTGCTCTCCTCCTGTTTTGTTATATATATATATATATACCAACCGCTGGTTTCTGCACTCGGAATACAAAATTCGTTCGCCCGGTGCCGCACCTGGCCGATAGAACGTTCCATGCGTAAAAATACACTGGTGGCACTCTGGGTCTCCTTAGAAAATTCTTTAATAAATGAAGATTCAACGTTTCAGTCCGCTAACCGCATAATTCCTGATGAAAGTCCGAGACCCAGAGTGCCAACGGCGTATTTTTACACACGGAACATTATATATATATATATATATAAATATTATACAAATGGTTCTACATTTGCTGCATTTGTGACAGACAATATATATCTATTAACTGTCTATAGATCACATATCTGACATCGAAAAGCTCTCATCTACACTTTATCCCAAACTAGGTGCCCTGTACAGAAACAAATCCTGCCTGAGCCCCACAGTAAGAAATCAGGTTGTACAACAAATGCTTATGCCAGCCATTGAATATGGAGATGTAGTGTATGCAGCTGCCCCTCAAACACACCTTCAGTAACTTACTACATTGTATAACTCATTCTGCCACTTTGTGCTACAATGTAACTACATTACCCACCATTGTGACATGTTAAAAGAGCTAAACTGGCCCTCGCTGGAATCCAGACGCATCCTTCACCTTTCCAACCTGGTGTTTAAGAGCTTTTCTGGGAAGCTGCCACCCTACCTGAATGGACTGCTTCCCCTAGCAGTTCCCTCATCCTATAACCTCGAATCCAGGACCAACACCTTTCTTGCAATACCACAATACAAAAAGAAAGTGGCTCGAACCTCATTTTCCTACAGAGCACCACAAATATGGAATAACCTCCCAGACATCATCAAATCTTCCCCCAGTCTAAAGACCCTTAAGAATTCCCTATTAACATACCTCAATAGCGAATGCACCTGTAAACATGTAACATAATGGCTTTATTTCCTACATATTTATTTTTCTGCTAATCTGTACATTTGTTTTGTGTTAATGTCTTGCATTTTACTACTTTGTATTTCTGTAACCACTCAATGTTCTTGAACCCAGGACATACTTGAAAACGAGAGAAATCTCAATGTATCCTTCCTGGTAAAATCCTTTATAAATAAATAAATGTACTTGTTTGTCTATCCATCTGTCTCTTGGTCGGCCTTTGTCCATCTGCTTCCGCCTGCCAGTGCATCTGCTTGTCCGTCCCACCACCATCCTCTCTACCGATCTGTCTGTCTCACTGCATGTCCATCTCACTGTCTGCCCGTCTCTCTTCCTGCCTCTCTACCCATCCATCCATCCACACATACATTGTTATGGATACTATGCCTCAAAGGCATTTTAGATACACATGACATTATTTTGCAAAGTTCTAGCTGTATAAAGCATGTGCTAGACAAAAAGGCTTACTTGAAGTATAACCCAGTGGCCTTCTTTTGATGCTTTCTCCATAGCAATTTCTGCAATAACTTCCTGCCCTTGACCTAACGATATGTTGTGAAGTTTCCCTGAATCGATTGTGAATCCAAGTCTGTTCCCTAAATTAAATAAATAAATATAACATCATTTGTATCATCCGCCGAATGATAATAGAAAAAGATTTGTCGACAATATGCTCTGGGAAACATTAAGGAAACAAAACCGCAAAAGTGGTGGAGAAAAAACCCAAAAACACAGGTTGTTACTGGCTAGAGAAGGAGAGGGGTGAAGCGCCCACCGGAGAGGCGTCTATCCCACTCGCTGAATGCTGTGTGTGGGGGTTTCTCTAAATACCCGGGTAACAGTAGAATGAACGAAGGTACAACACAGCGCTTAGAGAGACCAAAGTCCAGTAAAGATAGTGGGGTAGACACCCTATATGTCCATAAGTAGAAGTTGCTGACTTTAGGACTTGCTGACTTTAGGAATAAATCTTCTCAATAATGTAGATGCGGTATGCACTGTAGGGAGAAAACACAAAAAGGAGGGACCAAAAATTGCGCAGTATCCCAGCAGCCAGAATGAAAGTAGTACGTATAGATAATAAACTCACATTCTGTGGAGCCTACGACCGGCTCTTAGGAATCAAGCAGGCTGGGACTTTATTTCAGGTGCCCATATAACCTTCAAGCGACTTTTCCAGAAATCTCCAAAGATGGGAATACTGTAGGAGAATGGGCAAAAAACCAAGAAGGCACCTCCTAGTGCAATAAATCAAGGGCAGCTTAATATATTAGGAAAGAATTTGCCAAATTCAAACTCACACTTGATTGAGCCTCTATTGGCTCCGTCACAATGCGCATAGGAAATCATAAGGTGTTCCCCAAACCTTCTTTGCAAGTGTTATAGAGGCAGACAGCAGTTAGAGTTGTTCAAAAAATTAAAAACATTTATTAGTTTAAAAATAGATAGATCATATCTACCAGACCAAGTCTTTGGTCTGGTAGATATGATCTATCTATTTTTAAACTAATAAATGTTTTTAATTTTTTGAACAACTCTAACTGCTGTCTGCCTCTATAACACTTGCAAAGAAGGTTTGGGGAACACCTTATGATTTCCTATGCGCATTGTGACGGAGCCAATAGAGGCTCAATCAAGTGTGAGTTTGAATTTGGCAAATTCTTTCCTAATATATTAAGCTGCCCTTGATTTATTGCACTAGGAGGTGCCTTCTTGGTTTTTTGCCCATTCTCCTACAGTATTCCCATCTTTGGAGATTTCTGGAAAAGTCGCTTGAAGGTTATATGGGCACCTGAAATAAAGTCCCAGCCTGCTTGATTCCTAAGAGCCGGTCGTAGGCTCCACAGAATGTGAGTTTATTATCTATACGTACTACTTTCATTCTGGCTGCTGGGATACTGCGCAATTTTTGGTCCCTCCTTTTTGTGTTTTCTCCCTACAGTGCATACCGCATCTACATTATTGAGAAGATTTATTCCTAAAGTCAGCAAGTCCTAAAGTCAGCAACTTCTACTTATGGACATATAGGGTGTCTACCCCACTATCTTTACTGGACTTTGGTCTCTCTAAGCGCTGTGTTGTACCTTCGTTCATTCTACTGTTACTGGCTAGACACTATTGTTTAAATAATATATTGCTACTATTGTCTAAATAATGTGTTGCTGCTGCAAAGGTAATTTAAATATGTAGAAGTGCTACTTACAGCTATTTTGTGAAATAAGGCATACATGTCATTATTTATAAAAGAGCAAGAAAACAGAAAAAACTGGCAGTAAATGATAAAAAAAAGCTACAAATGACACAATTTCCCGCGTAGATGCTTTTGATTAAAATAATGTACACAGTCGCTGTGTATTTTTACCACACGTTAATTACATCCAGCATCCTATACCAATGTAATTTTGCTTCAATAACTTGTAAAGATGTAAGACGAGGAACTGTAAACATATATTGAATGCTAAAATGCAAACCTCGGCATATGCAATCTTTCACGTGTTTTCACTGAAGTAATTGTTGTATGTTTTAACATAAAAGGAATACTATAGTGCGTTTGGCTAACAAGGTTTGACTGTGAATAAATTACAATAAAAAAAAAAAAATAACTTTAATAATAAGAAATGTTAACTGCTACAATTTAACCCCCTGGGATGTTCTTACCAAGGGATTCCACATCTTTTAAGGGATCAACACCTGGAGATAGAATAAAAACGACAGGCGTAGCTGGACCACTTTCCTGGAAAGACTTTGCAAACTCAGTTTTGCGTCTTTCCACGTATTTTGCACCTAATTTTTCCTCGACAAAGTTCCTACAGAATCACAAAAAAATTAAATAAAAACCAATTACTTGCAATTAAACAAAATATAGTATAACATATAACCATACTGCACATCTCCATATCCAACAATTGGCCGATACGTCCTATAAATGTATACCTTAACGAATCCCTGGCAGCACAACGTTATCCCAAACTATGAACAATAGTGCTGCCTTAATAAATTAAAGAAAAAAAAGGACATTTTATTTTTTCCAATTTAACCAAACATGACCCTCTAGCGTCCACCGATCGCTTGGGCAGCTAGGGGTTAATTCAGTAACTGACGTCATCGTGCCATGCGCGGCAATGTCAGTTGGCAAGGGGAGAGTTGCTGCGCAAGGGGAGAGTTTGCTGCGTAAAGTCTTCTCCAGCACATTATCCCAAAGATTCTCAATGGGGTTAAGGTCTGGACTGTGCGGTGGCCAATCCATGTGTGAAAATTATGTCTCATGCTCCCTGAACCACTCTTGCACAATTTGAGCCCGATGAAGCCTGGCATTGTCACCTCGGAATATGTCCTTGCTTGAAGGAAAAATATGCCCATTCAGTATATTCAGGGAGTCAGCTGACCTCATTTTTGGTCATATAATGTTGCTGAACCTAGACCTCACCAGCTGAAGGAATTCCAGATCATAATAAGCTTGTGCTGTACGTGGTGACTATTTTGGCTAGGCAGTGTAGAAAGCTAAGCATGGAACATGTGCTCACAAGAGTTAAATCATACACAGCCTTGACCATTACTTTTGAATTGAGTAAGTTCATGGGAAGAAAAGACATCTTTAACTCTATCTTCATGCAGTAAATCCACACAATCATACCGAATAGCATATGTCATGCGATCAGGCCGGAGAGCGCGTATCATGATCATCTTCTGTAGAGAGCTTTTGGTTTTCCACTCTTGAGGCAGCTTCTCTCCCTCTGGACACTCCGATTCCACAACCTTTTTCCATCGTTTGGGAGATCCTTCAATGTCCCTGTCTAAGCCTCGAAATTCATCCATGAAACTCATTGTCTGCAGTGACAGCATTGGGGCAAAGAACGTAAAATTCAACTAGAAGTATTTGAATGCACACAACAACAACATACTTGATGAACTTCAGTTCACACCTTCAAATTATTTGAAGCATTTCCATATTCATGAGGTTTATAGAATACCAGCTTTGGTTTCACGTTATTCTAATTCTGCTTTTACTTTGCCTTTACCACTGATATTCTGGTTTTCAAAGGTAAACTCACCCACCTTGATTGCACTCCATGCAGAATTGGAGAGGAACTCCAGAGGGCTACTGTAGCTGTGGTCAATGTTAAAGCGAAGTAAGAAGTCGAGTTCGTGAGCAGAAATTTCTTTATTCATTAGTAAAAGCTGGAAGTAGCAAACAGTTGTCAAAGTTGATCATCAAGAAGCAGCAGCTAAGATGCATTCATTTCTAAAAGATCATTTAGAACTATTTTGCCATGCTCCACAAACCGGACATTTTAAAACATTGCATCACATTTGTAAAGAATTGAATATATCAAATATAATCGAAAGATCTCGTCTTGAGCACCTTGTGCCAAACCTTTATTTATTAGTTCGGTTTAGTTGAGAAATCACAAATTTTGTCACAGAGGACATATCATATTCAAACTGTTTAGAATATCATTGTAATTGTTTTATTATCATTATTACTGTTGGTTCCATTTAAGTTAAACAGTGTCCTTTATGTTTCGTTACAAAGAAATAAAAAATTGTATTTCTAACCACTTTATCAAAGGCGAAATCCCAAAAAACATTACTTTAATACCAAGTTCCAATGTTAATATTTGTATCTGTTCTAATAAGACTTCCTTTGATAAATAAAAAAAAATAATTGGAGTTGCACAGGTATTTCTATTTAAAATCTCTACAAGGCGATTAAATATCCTCCTTTAAGTGTTCCTTTCAGTACCATAATGTCTTTGAAAAATAGTTCTACTAGCTAAGGACATGGCTCCTCTCCAGTTTCTCTTTCCTTACACAATTGTATTATGGACTTCTTTTTCTAATAGAACTTGCTGTTTGCTCGACATCTGGGATCCACTCGATCTGTTGTCCAAATGGACATTAGTCAACATTGTTCTCTTATTAAATTATACAAAAGAAAGAGCCGGGTATATTTTTCAGATGTTGGCTTAATTATTTCCCTAAAACTTTAATCCTAAATTTTGTAACCAAACAAAGAAATTGATTTTAATTAAATTGAAGAAACATGGGAATGTTCTAAATAATTTCACTTTAAGCTATCAGCCTTAAACATGGAGGCCTAGATTCCAAGCCTGGTGTAATCTTAACCAGAGCTCTCTGATAAATCTGTCGGAGCCTTTGCAGTCCATGGCATTGGTAAGTTTACTAGAGCTCTGCTTACATTTACACCAGGCTTGGAATCCAGCCCGTAGTCGCGACATGCTTCCTTCTTCCTAGAAGTCCTTTACTTCCTGTCGGTTTGTATTTTTTTTTATAAAAAATGCACTTCTATGCACATGGGGTGCAGGATTGGAAGTTATAGGGCCACCTTAGGCACCATAACAACTTCAGCTTTATAAAGTAGTGACGGTTAGAGGACCAGCTTTAAAAACGCCTTTGTTTTCATGAAAAAGGAGCGATGATTCCACGGACAGAGCTGTTAGTCAGGCTCTGGGAGTTACATGGAAGTAGTAGGAGGTGTTTTCTTTAATTCTGGTTGTTTATCCGTTTGTGTGAATGTGGCGAATATGTGTTTTTATGGATATGTAGTTACGAATGTTACATTCTACATGGATACACCTAATATTTCCATGCTGATGTGCAGTGTGTGAAAAGGGCCCTTCAATGTGTAGACACTACAGTTAGGAAAACAATTCATAAATAAGGGTGAGATTCCACTTGTACCTTCAAAGCTCAAGGCTTTTGACGTAGATGAGAGGCACTCCAGGTGTACTACAAACTAACCTTTATTTAGGATGGAGATAAAATCAAGGTAACGTTTAGACCCATAACACCTTACATGTGCTATGCGATAAAGGCACGATTAAGACCTTATGGGCTGAAATGTCGCCTTGCTTTTAAATCCATCTTAAATAAAGGTCCGTACATACTACAACAGGAGTGCCTCTCATCATTTTGGCATCTATGCCTGGGGCATAGCGGTGTTCTGTGGGAAAGCACCGGTGTGTGGTTGGTGTGCAAGGTAGCTCGACCCTAATTGCTTGTTCTCCATGTCTTTTGACCGAATCCACAATATGGGAGCCCCTTATCCTACGGGGATGCCTTTCCCTCATACGTCCTGGGGCGTCAGACAGCCAAATCCAACTTCTGTAGAGTATGGATCACACAATGTATCGCTGGCTCCAAATAAAACATAACTTTTACTGTAAGAAGAATAGGAGTTAAAACGTTCCCTAGGTGGAGGAGATGGCAGTGTTTCATTCCTTGTCCCGCACTCAGTCATAGATAGGATCCCAAATTACTCCTTTCAATAAGCAATTGGATTCTCTCCGGTAAGGTCTACATTTTGTACCCCACAAATAAGACTCCTCAGTGTGGATTGTATCCATTTCATACTTTCAATGGAATGTTATTTGGAATAATCACACCATCCATGCATAAACAGTCACACTAGGTTACCAAGACGTTGCATCCTTGGATTCTACCTTTAAACTGCCCGCTACTGATATTTCTTTTTCGCAAGAGAACGGTACCACGGGAGCGTGCTTGAACGTGCCTTCATTTTAAATAATTGCACGCACGATTGAACAAAACGTGGGAACAACTTAATTAAATCGCGTGCACGGTTAGCTAAATCGAGCGTGTGCTTCAGTCTGACGTGGGGACGATAAATACTAACACGCTCATGATAGATTACATCACATGCATGTTTTTAAAAGGAAGCATAGAAGCGGCTTGCTGGCACCTCTGGGGCTCTGCAGCTCGTATTTACAGCCCGACAGCAAATGGGGTTGAAATATAATATATATAACACATAGATAATACTAGGTCCGAACCCATCAAGTAGTTGTAAAATACTCGTGGATGTTTGTGATGTGATATTTATTCATCTCACTTTATTTTTTTTGGATATAGCAAATGCTGCAACTTTTATATTAAAGGGGATTATAGCAGGCACATTACTTATGGACATAAGGGTAACTTATCGCAAAGTCTGCTCAAAAATAACTAAAAAGCTAGAGGAGGAATGGAAATAAAATAGCTACTTTACATGGTTTCCTGCTTTGCTTTTTTTCTGAAAATCGTCAGTATCCGGGTGCGAGGGCAAATATATAGTTTAGTGCAAACTGTAAAAAGTGGCCCATCCTTTTCTCTGCATCCGTAGGTTATATGAGCCTCTTGGGAATGGTGCACTTCATTGAGATTTTATACATCGGCCCTTCTGAGGGTTACAAATAAACGGATTGCAATAGGACTGAATAAAACCTAATTCCCTACTGAATAAAAGAACCGCACTGGGAAGGAATGGATCTCAGCAAGGTTTATCAATTTATATTTTCTTTTCCACTGCAAATTAATTTGCACTAAACAAAACAAAAAATAATTATATTATATATATATATATATATATATACAGACACACAGAGCATCCCGAGGTTAGAGCACTCAATTGCACGAATCTCAAATCTGACAATTTAAAGACTTTCAAAGATTTCAAGTTTCTAAAGTTTTTTTCAATTTGTTTTTTCAAAATTACCACAAACCGAAGAATAAATAATATATATATATATATATATATATATACACACACACATCTACAGAACCAGACGGATGCACTCAGGGTCTTATAAAAAAAATATAAAATTTTAATCAAAGATGAATTAAAAACGGAGCTAACGTTTTGGCCCACCACCACGATTAAACCTTGATAAAGGCCCAGTGTTGGGCCAAAACGTTGATTCCCTCTTTAATTCATCTTTGATTTAAATTATATATTTTTTATTTATAAGAGCCTGAGTGCATCCGTCTGGTTCTGTATATATGTTTGCTGAATTCAGGCACTGGGGCATTAAAACCTTACGTTTGGTGGAATATATATATATATATATGAGAGAGAGAGAGAATGTGTGTGGGTGTGTCTGTGCGTATGAACGTGTGTACAATGGGTTGTAAGAGATGAAGGTTTTTTAATATACTTATTACCTCTTTTAAAAAATAAAAAGGTATATGCTTGTTAGCACTATTGAAAACTAAAAACCCCGATATCAAAATACTATTCGATTTTGTTTAGTTCTAATGCATATGGGATAATACTCATATCGGAAAGGTCTGCCCACATTAATGCGACAGTGACAGTAAATAAAACAGTATTTTAGTAGAAAGGTTAAAACAATATAGTCAATCAATGCACATATTAAACCTTTGGGGAGAAAATGTTATTTTAGATATTAGACATGAGAAACCTACCGCACCTGGAACGTTAACTGGGATGTGAAGGTTATTTTGTCTCTTTCGAAGAGACCTCTGCTGATGTAGATGAATGTGGAGTATGTCACACTGTCGATGAGGTTATTTACTCTTGCTTGGACATCATCAGATGGTTGTGAGTGCTGGACTGCCTTGTGAAACACAATGTTAAAAGCCTGCGCAGAGGAAACCAGCATTTCATTATTCCAAACATAGAAGCTAGGACGTACATGGCTTTCTCTGTGTGAAATGAACTAAGCATTCCTCGCCTGCATACAGGCGTTATACATTATCGAATACACAAGTGCCTCAAATACCTTCACTGATAAAAATATATGGCTATTAACTGAGAAGGCACCAGCTTGTAGGCATTGACTATCAAAATATATTGTTTCATTGAATAAAGGGAGTAACAAATGTTTTATTGCATGAACATCTAAGGGGAGAAATAATATTCGTCCAATGCGAAAATATAACCCAACTTACTTAAAAAAACACAGAAAATTAAACCATGCATATATTTTTTTATTATTGTTTTAGAAATTATTTTTAACCTCCTTTAATGACATTTAGATGTTTGTGCAGCAATTTATGTAGAAAACTCTGGATCTGAAGTTGTAATAAAAACCAAACAGGCAAATACTAAAGCATTGCCATATGAAACATTCTTGAAATAATTCACAGAATATATAAAAAAAATTGATGACATACTGTATTGATGACATACTGCCGGGCAAAAAAAGCCACACACTAATATGTCGTCGGATTGCCTTTTGCTGTGATTACGACACGCATTCGCCGTGGAATTGTTTCGATAAGCTCATGCAATGTCACAACATTTATTTCCATCCAGAGTTACACTTGCAGAGTCTGCTGAGCTCATTTTATCCTCCCTGGCGGTTTTCCTGAGTGTGTACAGGGTTAACTTTCAATGCTGAAAGCGGTAACCCCGAGCCACATTTGGGCTGGATACATTACCTTTACCTGCGCTCCCTCGCTGACCTCCGCGATCGCATTCTCCTCCATTCGATTGCAGCGTCCTACTTCCTGGTTCCCTTCTCGCGAGAAGGGAACTAGGAAGCATGATGTTGCGATCGTCCGAAATGGGACTGTGGGGGGACAGCGAGCGAGCGCAGGGCCAGGTAATGTATCCAGCCCAAATGTGTCTCGGGGTTACCGCTTTCAGCATTGAAATTAACCCCGAGCCACACTCGATATTCCGCTAGGGGGCCAAATAAATTGTAACGGTTCTGACATATAAAATATGTCAGAATCGTAACACCAGGGAGGTTAATCACTTCAGTAATTATCTAATGGAGGGCTCGCACGTACGTTAAAGCCAGGTGGTGACTTTTTTTGTGTGTTTGGAGTGTGTGTGTGTTGTATACACACACATTCAGATCTGTTACTTCTATAACTCATGAACTTTTTGTTCCAGAATGTCAACTTTTAACTAGTTTTAGAAACAGTGTGGGACCAATACATACATTTCTTACCCAGTGCTGGAGCAAACTCCTCATTCCACAGTTGTACATTAGGCAATCAAGAAAATAGGAAAAGCTCCAGCACCTGATTTTTTAAATCGTACACTAATTCCTCATGTCCTCACAGAGCAGACAACATTTTGACCTTACTCGGTCTTTGTCAGGACTTTACAAGGACCAAGTGAGGTAGAAACATTGTCTGCTCTGTGGGGACACGAGAAATAAAACAACGATTTCAAAATTCAACTTTTGAATTTGTGACATACAGGGTCCGTAAAGAAGAAAAAACAATCCACAGACGTTTCAATTATTTGATTTAACCTTGAGTGAAAACTGGTACATGGGGCTGATCTTTTTCAGGTCGTTCACAATAAAATAAAGCAACGAGGCTCTGGCGGCAACAAGACGATAGTTCTCCCGGACCTCATTAATTTTCACTTCATTGACCTTGGCTTCTAACACCTGCATGGGACAAGAAATTAAGATCCCTGAGTCCCAGAAGAGTATTTGACAAAACAGAATACAAATAAAATTATAATTGGACAGAAGACTCACCCTGTAGCCCTCAGAGCGAGAGCCCCGCAATCTTTCAAGTTACACCCTGATCCTACATGAGTCACAAACCCCAACTTTAGAACACAAAATATGCAGCACCAACTCTCATAAGCGCATAGAAGAAGCCGACTATACAGTATATTACATCATGAAATGGAATATCATAAAACACAAGAGTCCCTATATTTATGGGCAGCTGTAAACATATAAAAATTGCTATATTTTACAAACAGAAGAAAAGCTAATTACTATGTTCCTACCTTATATGAAAAAAGGAGGTTTTAGGTTCTATTTTTTGGTGAAAATGTGGTAAGCTCCCCTGCGATAGCGTCAAGGCAAACCTAGTTAGGGAAGTGCCTAACTAAATGCATCTAATCGTGGTGCATTAAAAAACATTTACGCTCGTCCATGCAAACCTACTGATACAGTATCTACAGCTAATGCAATTATCCTCCTATAAGAACACCCCGTGTTTAGATCATTGTATACTTAACCCAATTAACCCTTGTAGGCGTATACATAATAGTAAGTGGCAGCTTAATATTAATGGATCACGATCATAAAGCACAACAACAATGTTCACGCTCAGTGCCTATAGATTCAGCATCAAACTCTCCCCTGACCTTCAGGCCTTCAAGAAATCCCTCAAAACCCATCTCTTCAGATTAGCGTATCGCATCACTGATGCAACTCATCCCTCTGCTCACCTACTCACACATGATTGAAGCCGCTTCTATGGCCCCACCATTCCCAAACCACTGGCACTAATGATCCTGCTATCTAGTGCAATTCCTCTCGTCTTCCTCAACCCCCAATCCCTCTAGATTGTAAACTCTTATGAGCAGGGCCCTTTACACCTCTTGTTTCCATCCTATGTCCATTTACCTGTATCTCGTTCCCTTTGATCATTATAAAGTGCTGCAGAAACTGTTGGCGCTATATAAATGATGACAATAATAATCAGGTTTGCATGGAAGACTCTATATGGTTTTAAATGCACCATGTTTTGATGCAGTTAGTTAGGGTCGCCCCTAAAGGGTTTGCCTTGACGCTATGGCTTTGGAACTTAACATATTTTGGCAAAAAGAAAAAGCAATCAGAAAACTCATTTTCCCATAGAAGGTAGGAATACTGTGCTAGTTATTTTGTTTTTCTTCTTTTTATACAATAGAACATATTGGTATTCGTTGTTGTTGGGCATCTCGCCTTTTTTGTTTTTCATGTTCCATTTGTGCTGCTGTCATTTTGGACTAAGTTAACATTCCGGTAATTAAGCAATTTGTCACACCTATTGTTACATCCATCGCACATTGTTAGGTTTTTCCATGAAGAAGGAGGAGAAAAAATAAATAAGAACAACATGGCTTATGTGAACTCTAAAACACATCGGGTCCCAATCATAATCTAGGATGGTAATCCTCAGATCCAAGAATGTTAGTAAAAAAATAAAAATTAAAAAATGCCATGACTTTTAATCCAACAAAGAATCATTCTAATGTTGCACAGTGTTGCATTAAAAACAAGTGAGTGTTCAGAAAACCAGATAAAAATATTCATTGCAAAACCATGAATATTATAAATCATATTTCACGCTCGTGGGTCTAAAGCAATATGCATAATTGACTCAAAAAAAATATTCTGAAATGGATGGAAGTACGGCTAAATCTACCTTCATTGCTCGAGTCCCCTGCAAATAAATGTGCAAATATTTATAGACTAGAGACGTAAAGTACTTATGTGCTGTTTAAGTGGTCCTTTCGTATCCATGCAGCTTCCATTTAGTCAGTTCAGCTTGGAAAAATATCAACTTTCAACAGGTGCCTTTCTTTCTCATTGTACTTAAAATCTCCTTAGAAATTCTATAAACTCTATAGCTGGAAAAATATCTCATCACAAATAGTGCGAGCACAAAAACTAGGATACAATGGTGACTTACTTTTATTGCCTCAGCCGTTTATTTTTTTTACATAACTTAATATGAAAAGTCTTATGTCACTTTGTACTTAGAACAATTGTTAGTCTGGAAGTAAATTCTAAAGGGATACTCTAGTGTTAAAGCAGGAGAGAGGAGGAACTGAGAGGTTAAACATTAACCCTTCTTGACCCTCTTCCCCCACCCTTCCAATTATAACCCTTTAGTAGGTGTATAAACTCACCTTAATGCCAGGGACAGGCTCCCCCAACGCTGGTCTTGATGTGATACGCTGTTGGCTTCTGTAACAGTCATTTGATCATGGGGGGGGTCTGAACACAATGCAAACATCCAGTCAATCCAGTGACCCTCGATGAGAGTCACTGGTTGGAGAGGAGTTCGGACAGGAGTCCCACGTGGGGATCTCCTCATGAAGATGAAATTAGAGTTTGCTGATCTGAGCTTCTGAGTGGAGCTCAACCCTCCCCACTTGGAGGACTGAACCAACCACCCTGAGGCCCTCTCTCCTGAAGCAGGAGATGAAAGAAGGCACTAAGGTCACTATGACCTCTAACATTACATTGAGTGGTAACAGTGCCTAGACTGTTCCTTTAAGGGACACAAGGATTTATTAATTTTTCTTGATGGTCTAGCCAGTCAGCAGTTGCAAAGGTGAATGATTTTGTCAATTCACCTGCTTCTCACCGTCGCTTAACCTCCCTGACGGTATTCCCGAGTGTGACTCGGGGTTAACTTTTTGTACCGAAAGCGTTATCCCCGAGCCACACTCGGGCTGGATACTTACATGTCCTGCGCTCCCTCGCTGATCCCGCAGTCTCCTCCAGCCGCTCGCAACGTCACACTGCCTGGATCTCTTCTCGCGAGGAGTGAAACCAGGAAGTGTGACATCGCGATCGACTGCAGTGTGACTGCGGGGACAGCGAGGGAGCGCAGGACATGTAAGTATCGGCCCGAGTGTGACTGCGGGGACAGTGAGGGAGCGCAGGACATGTAAGTATCGGCCCGAGTGTGACTGCGGGGACAGCGAGGGAGCGCATGACATGTAAGTATCGGCCCGAGTGTGACTGCGGGGACAGCGAGGGAGCGCAGGACATGTAAGTATCGGCCCGAGTGTGACTGCGGGGATACCGCTTTCAGTATTGAAAGTTAACCCGAGCCACACTCATACCTCTAGGGGCCAGATTAATTGGACCGATTCTGACATATAAAATATAAGGAAGTTCCAGTGACAGGTGTGTGCAGTGCAAAGGGAAATGTATTCTGCTCCTCTTCAGCAACCTTCAAATGCATGGACGGGCTTGGAACAAGGCTCCACTCAGAAACAAACGAAGGACAATTATGCGGATCTGTATGGTTTGTGGTTGGTGCCCACAACTATTAGCATTTTATTTTAGAAGGTTGAATTAATTAAGACTTATTTTAAAACCCAGTAGTAGGACTGTGTTTTTCAGTTAGCTCATTGTGTCTCAACCCTGGTCCTCAGGTCCCACTAACAGGTCAGGTTTGCAGCATATATGAAGCACAGCACAGGTGATATGATTTGCCGCTCAGTGATTGCAGGATTAAGTCTGTTTTTCCGGGGGCGTGGCTAAGCTCTGGAGGTGGATGGTCGCACGCTCGAGCAGCTCCTGCAAATTTACCTGCTTTTGTGGGGATTTCTTTGACTTTCCTGCTGTATCTACCTCCCCACTGTCTGTAACTGGCTTTGGGAGCAAGTGCTGGACTTAGTGGACCGCCGGAACCCTCGAGGATTACCCTTACCTGTTGCTGGCAGAACCTCTGGCCTAGTGGAACTCGACAGCGGAACGCCATCTTGCCGCCTCGTGGTGCTTTCTTCCCGGCCATGGGTAAGAAGAAAACAGGAGCAGCAGAAGATCCCCCTCTCCCGGACATCCGGCTCTCTCTGGCCGGATTGCGGGGAAGACAGTCCCAGACTCCATCGCCGGCGACGTCGGGTGAGGGTGGTGACCCGGGCCCTGCTGACTTATCACCGGCGACTCAAATTACTGTCCCGATGGACCATGGGGACCTACCGGCTACTAAAAATGACATCCGTGCCCTTTTGGCGGACGCCCGCTCCTCATGGGCCAGGGAACTTACGGAGGTGCGTACAGACCTCAAATCCCTTCGATCTGAGATGGGGGAGATGGATACGCGTACCCAGGCCTTAGAGGACACGCAGGCTGCTACCTCCTCTGGTGTTGCGGCACTCCAGGCTCAGGTGGCGGGGTTGCAGTCAGCGGTGTTGATCCTAGAGACCCGACATCGACGACGGAACCTCAAGTTGCGGGGTATACCGGACTCTATCCCTGACCCTGGGCTCTTACCCCTCATCAACCGCTTCGTGCGCAAGGTAGTGGCCTTACCGGAGGACGCTCAGAATCCGGCGCTGTCGGCGATCCGAGTCAAGAAGGCGGCGATGGCTCCTCTGAACGCCTGCAGAGATGTCATTGTGGTTATGGGGGACATCAGGATTAGGGACCGGCTGCTGGACTTGACGATCCGGGCTCCACCTACCCGCTTTGAGAACATGGAGATCGCCATTTTCCGTGACTTACCGTTTCTGGCCTTGGCGGCCCGACGCCGGTTTAGTGACATCACGGCTACCCTCCGGGAGCAGGCTATCCGTTATCGCTGGGGGGTGTCGGGATCCCTGCTTATTCACAGTGGCTCGGAAATACTAACGGCTTCCACGTTGGAGGAGGCGCGGACACACCTGCTGAATTTGGGTTTGGTGTCTGCCTCGGCGGATACTCATGACCAGTGGTCCCCAACCCAGGCCCTCAGGGCCCACTAACAGGCCAGGTTTGCCAGATATCTGAAGCACAGCACAGGTGTTATGATTTGCTGCTCAGTGATTGCAGGATTCAGTCTGCATTTCCCCAAGGTGATCTGCAAAATCTGGCCTGTTAGTGGGCCCTGAGGGCCTGGGTTGGGGACCACTGCTCATGACGACGTGTCACCTTCGCAGCAGGAGAGACAGCGCCGTGCCCCAGACTAACTTGACTAACTTGCCTAGTCCAGAGGATTCTTTGTGGTTTTTGTCTTGTCCTTCACTTGCCCCCTTCTTGTCCTTGTTCTTGTTTTTGTTGCTGAAATGATCTAGCTTTGATATCTCCCCCCCCCCCTTTTTTTTTTTTTTTTTTTTTTTTTCCCCCCGCTTACCCCCGGACGGGTGAGGAGAGTGGGTTTAGTTCCAGGTGAGCCGTGCGACGGTCACCTAGGCTCTCACTGTCGCTCGGCCCTGTGGCTGCCCGTGCCAGTGGTTCTCTCTGTGGCCCCCTACCACTCTGCGGAGGGCAAGGGGTGAGCCACCGAGTACCACCCTTCCTTCTCTGAAGGTTTTCTCCCCCCGTCCATATTAGGGTGTGTATATGTATGTACATATTTTTTTTTTTTTTTTTCTCTTTTGGGGTGGGGAGGGCCCCTGTACCCTGTTTCACTACTACCTGCTTATATTGTTTCCTGCTGTTGATTGTAGGATGGCTTCCTGAGGTTTCGCTGTTTTCCTTTTATTTTGTTGTTTTTTTTTGTTTACTTTCCTGCAAACCAATGCCTTGCTAGACAGTATGCCACCAACTGTGATGCCTGTTGCATATCAATTGCTTACTGTATACGCGTCTTTTATTCAAAATAAAACTTTTAAATATAAAAAAAAGTCTGTTTTTCCCCAAATTAATCCTTAAAACCTGACCTGTTAGGGGGACTTGAGAAGCAGGTTTGGTTACCACAGAGTTAGCTTATTAACACACATGCATATAAATGCACCCGTTCCTTTGTACACTTATTCAGCTGCACACGGAGTTTACCATGGAATAATAACATGGAAAGTCTTCACTTTGGAAACTGCAAACCAGTCTCTTGGAACATCCAATGGCCCCATTAAGATTTAATGAACTTTGCAATACAGAATATGTATTTGTTGAATCTCTAGATCTCTCCAAGATCCAATCATGTAAAATCATTTGTGTTTTTGTTTATTCTCATCTATGGATTTTATCAATAATTATCAACAAACTCTATAGCTTTATTTTATTTGCAGATATTTTGATCTCAATAGTTCCACAAAAATAAGTTGCCATATATTGAAAGAATAAGTTTCCAATAATTGAAGTGGTCTTGATCCTATCACTGTTGTCTTATGGGCCTGAGATCCCTCAATGACTTCCCCCCCCCCACTCTGACCATGTCATTTGGCGATTTACAACACTTAACACCCCCACCGGTGTGCCAGATTAATGTCTTAATGTTTAATTCTATTATTTTGCTCAGTATAGCTTCCAGACCTGAAGAAGAGAGGAACACTTTTGAAAGCTTGTATTTTAAATGTAACGTAAGTCCAATAAAAAAAAGTATCACTAAATACTAAATAATGTACTCGTGATTTGGCATCTGGACTAACACGGCCTATCTAATCTATATATATATATTACACAAATCCTGGTGTTACTGTTGAATTTATTTGCTACAGCAATGGACAAGCAAGCAACATTTTAGGTTACAATTGGTAAACTGAAAATGTGAGGTTTTTTATATATCTTGTTTATTTTGGATTTTTCTTTAAATTTGCAATGCCTTTTACCAATTCTCTACAATTCCTTTCCCATAGAATAAACCTAAGTTACTTGCTTCAGCTACAATCTTACATGGTTAACACATAGTGAGTGGCGATAAAACCGAACTGATCATGTTAATAAAGACACAATCAACAAATGTAGCAGACATTTATGTAAATATAGACATTGCAATCGTGTACTAGAAACCTTTAGAAACACAACTCACATATTTGCTGTATTCGATAAAAAAAAGAAACCTATGTACATACTTATTTTTAAAATTTATGACGTTTCCGTTTGTCGCATCATCGACAGATAAAAAGTCACTGAGTGAATAACCGTGTGATAAAACAAATTCTGCCGTTGGCAACTTCTAGATAGATAACGTCTTAATACACGTGCTCACCTTCATTTCTATTTCAGCTGCTGTATGTTTTGTAGTTTCCAGCTTTTCTACTAAAAGTGGATCCCCCAGGAAATTACTTTCTGCTGCCGATAGGCGTGTCAGTAATTCATCCTCGAGCATTTTCAACTCAATTTTAAAATAATTCTGTTGCTTTGTGAGCTCGGACTGAAAAGAAAATGGTAAGTTTTAGACCTGTAATTCCAACAATGTTAACAATGGGAATACACTTTGCTACCCTTTTAATCTTCCTCATTACTGAGCATTTTGCAACAGCCCCATAGCAGTTAAGGTCAGGACTAATATCAAAGGGAGAAATAAAATGTAATTTTTGCCTTTAACGTCTACATTTAAATTGTTGCATTTTATTAACGTTATTTTCCACGCACAATCAGAACCTTATTTTAATCAAATGAGTCTTTTTATAGTTTCTAATATTCACTGTAATTCTACTAGCTTCGCGGAAACGTAATTCTGACAATAAACAATGTATGTGATTATATAGTGGCTGGGGAAGGCTGATTCTGCTTTTGTTAAATGGCTAACGCCAGGGGCTTTTAATATCAAGGACTGAATAGTGAAAGTATGCATAGGACAGGCTAATTGTCCACAAATAATTACATGTCATTTTATTATGTTAACCTTTAAGGCAATTCATTTACTTCTCCCTCTTTTACAGCATTTATAGAACACCTAGGAAGGTAAACCTTGCTTTAATGTACCTAAAAAGAGAAAGGAGAAAGAAATGGAATATACAAGTATGAGGGAATGGGTTAAATAGAGAAAGTGGGATACCTTAAAAAAAAAATATATATATATATTAAAAAAAAGTCCTTCAGTACTGAAACGTCGCTTGAATAAAGTAACATTATAACAGTTACACAAAGTTTCTGTTGTGGGACATCTTGGATGTCGATATATATATCAAATCTATATGTAAAAATTGGTTCCTGTAAATACAGCTTGGGGACAATCCGACACAAAGATAGAAAATAACCCAAGAGACAAAAGGGTTAAATTCAATACTTATACTATCTTTCGTGTGTAATATGTACAATAAAAATAAACACTGGCCGATTAAATATGAATATCATTAAACCACTAATTTAGAATTTAACCATTTGTGTATTTATTTGTTTATAGAGTTACAAGTATTTATAAATATAGGGGTTGAGCTTTAGGAAACAGGAAGTCATCCAGTCGGAGACAGCTGAAAGGCAGGCTGTAACACGGTCCAACACATGAGTAGAGAGATCGGGGGTGGAAAGGTAGATTTGGGTGTCGTCAGTATAAAGAGTATATTGGAAACCATAGGAAGAGATGAGGTTGCCAAGAGAGGCGGTATAGGATGACAGGAGTAAGGGGCCCAGAACAGAGCCTTGAGGTACCCCAACTAAGAGAGGAATCAGCGAAGGAGACACTGAAGGAGCAAAGAGAGATATGGGAAGAGAACCAGGAGAGAGCAGTGTCACTGAGGCCAATGTTGATAGAGTGTGAGGAGCAGGAGAGGGTAGTCAACAGTGTCAAATGCAGCGGAAAGGTAAAGAAGAATAAGTAGGGAGAAGTGACCTTTGGTTTTAGCAGCAAATAAATCATTAGTCACCTTGGTCAGAGCAGTCTCAAGAGTGCTAGGAGCGAAAGCCAGATTGGTGCGGAGAAAGTAGAGAGCAGCGAGAAAACCAGTGAGCTGGTTATAGACCAGGTATTCTAAGATGTTGAGGCAAAGGAGAGCAGAGAGATGGGACGGTAGTTCGAGAGGGAGGCAGGATCAAGAGAGGTTTTTTCAGTATGGGGTGATTAGATTAGATTAGAGCATGTTTGACTCCAGAGGAGAGGCTGAGGTTGAAAATGTGAGTCAAAGCAGGGACAATAACTGGTAGGACAGACAGCATAAGGTGCGAGGGGATGGGGTCCAGCGGACATGTGGTCAGTCAGGAGGACATGAGAACTGCCGAGACATCCTCCTCTGAGACTGGAGAAAAGAAAGACATAGTAAAAGAGGGAGCAGGAAGTGAAGGAGTGAGTGAGGTTGAATGGTTAATGGAGGAGGGCAATGAAGAGATTTCTTGTCTAAGTTTATTAATCTTATCGGCAGTAGTTGGCAAAGCTGACATCAATGAGGTCCTTGGAAGGTTGAGTGGAGGTGGGGTACATCAACAAATTGAAAGTATGAAGCAGACCTCTGGAATCATGAGAAGAGGTGGAGATGAGGGAGGAGAAATACGTTTGTTTAGCAAGAGATAAAGCGAGATTGTAGAAACACAGTGACACTTTATATTTGGATACAATTAAAATTTCATGGGTTAGAAAGTTCTTTTTTTTATAAGTAATTACGAACACGGTGTACAGAGTGAACCAGTCAGACTCCCGTACATTGATGGAAGTGGATCAAGAGGTAGAACGTCTGACTACACAAAGTACACAGAGTATATTAACGGACGTTTGTTAGCTGCTTTGTTCCATGTGGGAATATGGAAAAAATGAAGTAGAACTTCATAAGAACATTAGAAACAGAACCATGAACTTTTGCAAATCTGACATAATTGTAATAATTTCCTGCTGATAAATGGATACATGTATCCTGGCAAAGCAGCGAAATAAACCACAGCATTAGCTAGTTTATCATCAATATATAACAGTAAGAAGATAACCTTGAATGTACCTTAAACTGTTCCAAATCCGGTCTCTCCAAGTTGACAACGTCAGCCAAGAGCTGATCTTCTAACCCGTCTCGAGTAACAGTGAAGTTGATTAATGTTGTCTGTGCCTGAATTTCAGGCTTATAGTGTGGGTTTGCCAGCTTTGTATGTAGAATCAATCGAAATTTGGGGTGAAATTTACATTCCTTATCTCCAATTCTTATATACCTGCAAAGAAAAATATAGCGGCACGTTCAGACATACTTTTCCTCAAAGGCCAAAACAGATATGACATTGAACCTGCTTATAGTCAAATACGTCAAGTACCTCACTACACACAGTTTAGTACAGGGCCATAGTTAATTTTTCTCCAATGATTGAATAGAATCACATATTTTTGTTTAAAGTTGTTGATTTGCCCATTTATCACTCACATTGTTATTTCAAGACGCAGGCTTTATTATTTATTTATTTCTTTGCTTGTGACGTAGGGCAGCAGTGTGTCCAGAGAAATCCGAAAACAGAAAGCCTGCCAGCACAACCTTTAAAAAGTGCCGGCAATCAAGATACTCCATGAAATTTGGTTAAAAACAGAATGGCTTTTATTTACATACAAATAGATAAAAAATGCAAAAAAATACAAAAGGCCTTTGATAAAGTGCTTCCTGGAGCGGAAGATATTCAGTTTGTTGGTTCTTTGGATGTTTTTGAGACCTTTTTTTATTTAAATTCTTCTATGGTGTTGTGGTTTTGTATTTTTTTGAAAAATCTTTTTGAATGGAAATAAAATTCGTAAAAAGCATTTCTATTATCAGAATTTCATGGAGTAATCCAATTGCCAGAACGTTTTGAAGGTCCTGCAAGAAGGCATTCTGATTTTGGATTTTTTTTTGGCTCTAATTACTGCTCAAGGTGCTGGGATTCAGACTTATTTTGGGTGAGACAGTTCATTTATGTTGACTGTGAGGATACCATGTGATTTTCAGAGGCGTTTATGCTTTTACATTCCCACGATTATTATATCAGTGTCTGGAACCATCTTGAAAACTCACATCCTTCTACCCTCTTCCACCATCACTTTTGTGGTGGTTGCAGTTGTCATAGAAAGTTAAATTTATGACAGATGTAATTTTTTAGTATGAAACTCCCTCTCTTTTTATCCTCTGAAAGCCAGTGGCAACTTTCATCCATTAACCCTCTAACTATGAGAGAAGTATCATTTATTGGTACAGCCTATTCCAAAAACAATCATAACATCATAGTCTATCAGCTCCGTAAAGCTAAAATAAAATAAATAAAAATATAAATTTCAGGAAGAAATTCTTTATTGCATATCATACAGATTTATTTATTTATATTTTTACTGTAAATTGATTTGGTGTCATGTCGTTAAAACACTTTGGGCTCTATTAAATTCCTCGCGCAAACGTTAACGCATGCGCAAAAACGCATTAACGCGAGGGGAAAAACCCTTTGCACAGAACGTCTTATTACAATGTCGGCGCAAAAAATGCACGTTAACGTCTACCGCGGGTGAACCTGCGCAAACCCTTTGCGAGCTTAATGTACATTGCGCGTCCTATACTTAACATTGTGATTGCAAATGCGTTTGTGCCCTGTTACGCGGGTGGTGTTACAATCTACGGACAATGTTTGCACGCATAATTTTAACGTCTTTTAAAAGCTGGTGGTAACGGCAAATCTGAACATCCTGGCCGAAACCAAATACACCTGCCCAAAAAAAAAAAATACAGCAAAGTATACTTACACGTTCTACGCATACACAAACAATAAAATAGAGAGGTTGTGCGTGTTTTTATTATTGCTGCAGCATATATACTCAGATTGATTTTGACAGGCGGAAAAACGGAACGGGAGACAATTGTTGTGAAAAAAACAGTCTGCACACCGACTTCTGCGCGCAGCGTTAATGCGCGTCTTTTTGACGCAAGTTATTTTTTGACAGATGAAAAAATGCGTGAGGATTGTAATACCAGCGTTAATTTACGTGCGTTAAAGTTTAACGCTTCGCGCACAAATTAACGCGCTGTGCAAGCGTTTTTTGCGCAAAGAATTTAATAGAGCCCTTTGTCTATTTCATCCAAATAGCACTTGCTCAACAGCAGTTCTCAACCATAAAAGACATGCAGGGTTATTCAAAGAGATCCGAAAAGTCACCGCACGTTCGGTGACTTTTTGTTCCCTGCACTACGGGCTAGTCGGCAAATCCTAGTTCGCCGACCCTGCGGTGTATTCAGCAAGCACCGCAGCGGCCCGTAGTGCAGGGAATACTCGCCGCAAACCCGCAGAACACTCAAACACTCACCAAATACTCACCGAAAACCCGCAGAAACCGCCACAAAAACCAAGCTGAACACGCCAGAAAAATCCGAGCAGCCGTCGATCACAACGCAGAGCAGCTGCCGGAAAAAGCCGACACGCAGACGAACGAGGTGAAAAAAACAAAAACGTTTGCTTGAAAGTTTGAAACGCTGTTTGCAGAAAAACTGCTGAACGAAAATGCCTGGAATCTACATTTAAGATCCTATGAATGATAATAAAAAGGTCTGGTACAGAATAAAGAAAAGACGCTTTTAGAAAAAAACAGGAACTTATTTGACAAAATCCCAAAAAATGCCTAAAAGATCCTAAAAAAATCTAAAAATAAAGAGACTTTTTACTGTAGAATAAAATTGTAAACAGTTTATTAGATATTGCATTAAAACTGGAATATTTTAACAATGAAGCCTATGGGATTCTCCTGAATAAACATGACGAATGAAACCACCAAACGGCAGGACATTCCTTAGCTGTTCGGTGTTTTTTCTGAATAGACGAACCATTGCTTCTCTATGGGGGATTTCACTGTCCTTGATCAGGCATCGTACGTGCAGGCAATTCGCCAGAATTTGGCAAATTGCCTACTCTCTGAATAGCCGAATGGCCCCGAAATGGCACCATACACTGAATTTCAGTGTCCGGTTACATTTCGGGGCCAGATCAGCTCTTTCTGAATAACCCTGATGGACTGCTTAATTTACTGGCTTGCAGTTCAGATAGTAAGAGAAAGAAGTCAAATGTTCATTTCAAGTGCAACCCAACAGCCAAGTGGCGCGAGCTGTCTGTCTAGTGACCAGACTTCATAAGGTTAACAAACCATGTCATATTTTCATGTTCTGGATTTATTTAAATTTACATATAAACATAATTTGAAAGAAAATTCTGAATTAACAAAAATTCCGAAAGATTTTGCTTTTATGTGAAAGATTGGTTACAACTACCCACCTTCTTATACACGGTTAGATAAAACTATCCAATCGAACTGGAAGACAATAAGCAATCAACCCTTAAAGGGGAACCTCTACTGTCAGCATAGGGAATCTACCCTAAACAGAGGAACTTCTATGCGTTAACCGTTTCCTGGGCTGCGGCGACTATGTCCACCTGGCATCCGCTGATGGCCTTGGCTGATATCGGGATGCAGAATTGAGACCTACACACACAATTATGTTATCAACTCTGTGCGTTGCTTAGAGCTTGCACACATCTTTTATTGAAATGTAAGAGACAAAGGGAGGAGGGTCATTGCGTAAGACGACCCCAGGAATGTTTATGTGTACGTTTTGGCCTCCACAAGTGTTCTGGTGCATAGCTTGTCTGAATGTTCTGTACCCAAGCAGCAGGTAGCTTATGTTTCGCGAACACTTTATAATGAAAACACCCTGATACAATCAAATTGAAAACACTTTGCTTCTAAGGCAGAGGTATTAACTCTTTTGCTATGTCTCCATGCATACAATTTCTAGCAGTTTCAGCTTTCAATTTCCTTCACCTATCTGCTTGCAACTCTATGTATATTTATCCATTTATGTAGCTCGAAAACAGAACTTGAACTTTTCAAAGGTAACTAGATTATGTAAAAATAAATGCTAAACCATAAAGGCCAATTTTAGGTTCTGAAAGAACATCGACTTTCTGCCCCCAGAGACCTCGTGCATTTCCAGATCACCTTTAGCTTGCAGAACATTGTTTTGAAGTCAACAGTCATTGAAATTCAGAATTCCAAGCAAAGAGTAATAAGTAGTAGTCATTTTCTGAGTCACAACATGCCATAAAATCACTCCTTGAATCAAATACCCCCAAGGGAGTAAGAAATTAAAGATACCTTTCAGTGCAGTGTTGAACTGTGCTGGTGCATTCAGTCGGATCAATACTCAGCATGCGGAGGATTCTACTGCATTTATGAACTGGAGGTGTCTGATAGGACATTTGCACAAGGAAGCCAAATATTTTTTGGAAGATTTAGTTGAAAAAGAAAATGTGAATAACTCTACTGGAACAGACAGCAGGCTGGGAGATAATTAGTATAATAATGGTCCGAATACTTGCTTCTGGTGTAAAAGAAAATAAAAAAAAAAATCTATAATTGATATTCTCAATTTGACACAGGGCATATAAACCTGACCCTAATCAAAGCAGAATTACTATTATTTGTTATAGAAAACATATGTATGTGACATTAATGACATCATGGGGAATCGAAGGGGCTTTGAAATTTTAAAGAAATCCATGTTACTATAATTAAGATACATTTGCTAATATTGGTACTTGATGGAATAGATTAGAGTTTAATTTCTTATTCTTAGGATTCCGTGGTTGAGACGTATAGAATAAATTGGTTATGCACTGCATTATGTTTATAATTCAATTTCTGCATTTGATGGAGATTGAGGAAATTGTAAATGTCATTGTGCTCAGGATAAAATCTGAACTGTCTCAAGGGCTTGTAATTTACAGCAACGCTCAAAGCAGATTAACCCCATCATCATCATCTCTCTACCATTTCAGATGTAACCATGTCGACTGATCCGGTCGTCAAAAAGGAAAGGGATGGGGAGAAGGCAAAAATTCACTAGACATAAGGATAGCCCATAATAAACTTAAATAAAACAAAGGACCAAATGTAAAGTTTAATTGGTAAAGGAATCATGAAGAATGAGCCAGTTCCGAAATATGCAAATTAGAAAAAAATGACGTAGCAAAAATTTTTGCTATTATATTTTTCGTGCTCAATTTTTTGCAGTGTTTGATTTATGCACAAGCACCCACAAGTTACTCTTTTGTGACTTCTTAGTAAATTGATTTTTTTTCAAGCTGTAGGTATTTGCTTTTTTTTTTTATTGTTGTTCTGCAATGGCATTGTCTGAACTCCCCTTCTATTCCTAATTTTAGCTTTGTTTTAAGTCGGCGTAATCTATTGCCCTACATGAAAACTACTATGGACGATACACTGAAGTCATGGAGAGTACACCCTGCCTAATCTTTTACTCCAGCCAATGAACTGAGCTCCATATTTAAAGAAACCCTCTACATTACAGCCTCCCCCCAGCTCTGATCTGGAGAAATTGCAGGGTGAATTGGAGGAGTTTCTTCCATCTGACCCAGTGTCACCAACAGCTGGGATTTTGTATTTCCCGGCTGCCGGCGTTCCGTTGAATAATGCCTCCCATCACATAAAGCCGCTGACGAGCTGCGCATGTGCAGGAGTGACATAACGCCAGCTGGTCGTCACGTCACACCCACACATGCGCAGATCATCTGAATAGCCATCTCTGATGCAGCAAGTGAGGAGGCAATATCAGATCGTCAGATAATGCCTAACGCTCAGTGCGCATGCTCGAGACACACCACACATACAGAGGGGGGTTATAGATATTGACTTACACAGGGAACAAGGAGGAGTATACACACATATTTTGCTCACTGTATCTATGCACATATTACCCCTCCTGTCAGTGAGCAGTATACTGCACACTGTTCTTTGTATATCTCCATGTCTATACCCCCCTCAGTATGTGTGGTGTTTCTCGCGCATGCGCACTGAGCGGGAGGTAGTATCAGATATTGCCTCCACCCTTGCTGCATAGGAGATGGCTATTCTGACGATCCGCTCATGCGCGGGTGTGATGTGACAACCAGCTGGTCGCCAGATCAGCTGGCATTACGTCACTCCTGCGCATGCGCAGATAGTCAGCAGCATTATGTGACGGGAGGCATTATTCGACCAAACACTGGTCACCAGGTCACAGGTGATGTGAGCGCTCTCCGTGCTAGTGTAACCCTCTCCCAGATTGCCGCAATAGTGAGTATCCTGAGAGAACAAGCCAGTGGGTCGATTCTGTACATGCATGCCGAGCTCTGATCCATCGTTCTGCACAGGCGGTTCAGAACTTGCGGACGTAAAGTCCTTAGTTTAGTGCAATTCGAGTTTCCTGGAAAAGCTGTAGGGACATCTGGATTCAGAAACCCCTGAGCTGAAGAAGAGAAGCTGCGCGCACCGAGGGACAAAAAAAGTGAGTTATTACATTATACTGTATCTGAGGAGGGTCCAATAAACCCGAAACAGCGCTGTCCTAGGAGTGTCTTTGACCAGTTGCATAACCTTATCTCTGCTAGAAAGCCATAGTATGGCATAGCATTGATTTTAGGGTTCTGTGTAATAACAGACCCAGGATGCATAAAAGTGAGACAGATGTCATTAGCATATCCTACCCAGAATTCCTTGCTGCATATGGGGAATGTGGCACAGGAGCTCTGGGATGCAATTCATCGAATTGCTGTGATGTGCAAGTGGCTTCTGCAATAATAAACACACTTATTATAGTGTGGAGGCTTTTTATCTCACTTTTTGTCCTCCACCACAACACCTTGTAAATATATATATATATATGTAATGTTGGGCAGTGGCTGTCAGCAGCATCTGCCCAATTATTTAAGGGGGGAGGAAAGGGGTACATTTTTCAATAAAGGGTTCCTTTAAATTGGATTAAGTATAAGTTCATGTGTAACAAAGTTATAAATGTGGCAAGGAATAAGTATAATGTAAATCAAAATTGTCGCAGAGACATATTTGTCAGAGTACAGCGCCCTAATAAAAAAGTAGACTCCACACATTACTATACATATAGTGTAACTTAATAATTCACATCTTCTTGAGGACAATAATGGATAAGTCAAAGGATTTGTCATATATTTAAACATGGAGCAGCAATTCCTGTGCCTGAAAAAGGAATCATCTCGGAAACTAGTGTAGCGCTGTGTTAAAATCTTGCTGTGGCATTACCTATTTTTGGCCACAAGATGGAGACAGTCGCGATTAGAGACACTGGACATTGGGACTACATTTCCCGGCATGCTTTGCAAGGAGACAGGAAGTGGGTGGGGACTGGACACTTACATCCTCCACCTCGTGGAGAACGCGCCAGAGCGCGCCAGGGAACGAGAGAAAGCAGACGCACTGAAGACATCGCGAGAGGGCCTAGGCCAGAGCCCGAGTGAGACCTGTCAGTCCTTATTGGGTCACTCAACCTGAGGAGAAGGAGACTTGCCAGAATCCAGGAATTGCTGCAGACCGGAGGAACCGAAGACCTCGAGTGAGGAGTCACCGCGAGTTGATCGGGTACGGAGAGCAGGCGGTGAGCTGGACAAGCTGCATAAAGTCAGACAATGGATCCGGCCGCTAGTATCCCCAGTCAAAATCGAGCGGAGAGACGTCCTGGGTCAGCGGAGCCTAAAGCAATCGTCGGATGGGTGAGAGGCCTCCAAGGCTGTTTTGTGATTAAAGGACACGCTGCTGTTTTCTCTTTAAAGTCCACAGGGCCCCAACCTGACTAGTCGAAGACATTCCTTAAGTAAATTCACTGGCCAGTTGAACAGTACCCGGGTACCATACACACACATACACACCTTTTACATTCCGGGACTTAACCTGTGCAGGACTCACTTTTGTTACGAATCGGAACAGGGGTTAAAGATACGTTCCGAATATATTTTTCTCTTTTCCGCTGCGCGTTTATCGTAATACGAAGAGATTGTATTCTTGGGTTCCGCTACGTGTCCCTTTTTCGAATATTCGTGCAACTGCATTTCTTTTCTGTTCGGTTACGAATATTTTATTTTCCGAAATACGACGCCTCGTGTTTCGGTTCTTTTCCGCAACGCGTTTTTACCGCGATACGAAAATACCTGTGAATACCGTGTCTCAACATCTGCTTATTATTTAGTAAACTATTTAAATTATAAAAACTCACAACGGTGTTGGAGTATATTTATTCCCTAGTGCGGGGAGACTGACCCGTGGTTCAATTTTCAGCGGCTCCTCCGGGAGTGAGCGCTACACTAGGAATCTGCAATTGTTCACTCAAACAAAGGAGTATGATTCCAGTTGGCCAAGAAGGGTACATATTTTTATGTAACTTGATCCCTGGTATTCTAATAGCATTCCAACTGTTGTAAATATTAAATAAGTATCTACTTTTCAGTATCTTACCTTCCTTTCTTAAGAGTATGTCTTCCAAGTAAAGGATCAAGCACAGGGTCGATTGTTTCTTCAAGGTTTTCAATTAAAACAGGATCTCCAGCAACAACTGCCTGTTCTATGACATCAACGTACCTGTACAAAATAGGTAAGGGGGCTTAAATAAAGCATGCAGAAGACCAATAATACTCCTTATAGTCAGTTAAGGAAACATATTTTTGTAGATCTATAAACATACTATATATGCGCACACACAGATTTAAATAATGTAACATACAATTAGATTTCTAGATCTAGGAAATGGTATCAAATAAAAACAAAACATTCATATGATCAAGTGTGGATTAATGAGGAACAGTATTCTGGAACCCCAGGGTCATATTGAACAAGTGAATGTCACATGCAGGATATGATTGAAGTCAGATAGCTTTAACTCATCTCCTTTTGAAAGCACACAAAGTCCTTTGTATTTTCTTCACTGTATTGGGAAAGTAACAGCAAACAAAATGTGACTTGAAGGAAGAGAGGGCTTCTCAGGTGCACCTTGTTATGGGGGGGGGGACTGTAAAAACAGGATGCAAATCAGCCAGTATATATAGATGCTTGCTGACTGCCTATGTGATAGACTGACAGGAAGGCAGGCTTTGCTAAGGAGGAAATGGGCTGGGCCAAACTAACTATGTGAGTTAGACAGGGAGAGTGGACTATTCCATTTTAACTAAAAGCATAGGGGGGAAACCAAATAAGGAATGGTTCCTTGAGAAACAGAATCCAAGAGAGATTGCTTCATAAAGATGCAGATGTCTTGGAAGTTAAGAATGCTGCAGTAGTCCACGAAGCAAGGGGAGGCTCCTGTTCAGAATGGTCTCCAAGTATTTGGTGTTACCATAACTTAACGCAAATTCTGCAAGGCAAACCTGATGGCAAGAACTACAGATCCATATCACTGCTAAATAGAGAAGTTACGATGTTGGCCTTGGTCATGTCAGAGTGCCTGAAAGCTTCCCTGCTGCATTCACTCCATCAAGATCAGCTGTGATACATACTGGAACTTAAATCCCAAACTGCCATTACAATGGTCGTAACCATGTGATGTGGCTCATGGATCTGTGGAATGCTTTCTGGTTTGGTCTACCGATGTGGAGAAGGTGTTTGACAAAGACTCATGGAACCTCCTGCTTGGCATGCTCCAATGACCTTCTCATCTGGGTTAGAGTCCTCGGCAGCCATCCTAATTATAGAGAAGGGATGGTCAGGACCTTCTCTGGTAGTTTAACTGTTATGAAAAGGACTAATCAGCAGTCTTGTCTTCGATGTTCTTTGTCCGCCCACTTTTTTCTAGGGAGTTTTAGTCTCTATTAGTGTAAGTCCACAAGTATATGGTCCTGAGGGTTTGGAGTGTTGTCACGCTTTCTCTGTGTACACACATAATGTTAACTAAACTGGATATTTCCCTGCCTGATGTTAAGGAGTTTTACAGCTAGGGAGTACTAGCAGGCCACCAGATCAAAGAGATTTTTAAAATTTCACCATGACATGGCAGCTCAACTGCTCCTATTCCTATGCCTGGTGCAAGACAGGTATAAAGTATCTCATTATCTGGCACCCAGTTAACTTTAAAATAACTAAATATTAAGGGATAACTGGAACAAACATTTACATATACACGTAACTTAGAGAGGAGATCCCTGATGCGTTTCTTCACTGAATCATGACTTGCTCAAGGAATAATTTCTATATGTCCAGATATTAATCCTTGAGAAAGTCACGATTCAGTGACGAAACACGTCAAATAGTTTTGATGTCCTGTATTAAGTATATGGAATAAATAATTTTACCACTTTACTATAGCCAGTCCACTGTTTTATACCCCTCAGTCTTATTCTGTATCCTGTGATCCTTACTCCAGACTGGGTCAGATAGCGATCCCAGTATTATTATCCAGTTAACTTTCCTCAGCTATATAAGCTGAACTTCTGGCTGCTCCTTCACTCTTTCTGATCCGATATTCTAAAATGGTCAAACAAATATATGTGATGGATAGGTAAAAAGGTGCTAAAAGAGTGAAATTCATGCCCAGGGTGCTCCGTCTCCTACAGACAATTCCAGTCACGTTACCATCACCTTCTTTAAAGAGTTTGTACTGTATTTATTAAATATGTGCTGTGTTCGCCATCTTAACTCTGTACAACGCTGTAGGTTGGCTTTGCCAACTGAAAAAAGTTACAATTATGTAGTTCAGCATGGTCTCCTTGAATGATGACTCCTCTTCTGTCTTTTCTCTATATTCTCCTATATGGTATCCTCCCTGAACTGGTCTTTCTACAACTTACCTCTTCCACCTTCCCTCTTTTACTTTTCTGTTCCTTACTCCTTTGCCTGCTTCACCAATGCTCCAATCCATCTCTGTTCTCTTTTTACACAATAAGATTTTGGATTCCAGACTCCCGTTCTAGGGCAGTATTACAAAGTTGGTGCTAACTTAACCAGAGCTGTTGTAAACTTAACAACCCCATAGACTATAATGGCTCTGGTAAGTTTACAACAGCTCTGGTTAAGTTAGCACCGACTTTGTATTATAGCCCCTAGTTTTTATATCCTTTTATTAATGAAAAGTAATCAAGTTTGCAATACAAAAATAGTTTGCAAGTTCCAACTACACAATAGCCTTACCCTATCTGACCCAAGTGAATGACTTTTAATCTGGACCCATATCTGCTTTTAATCCATTTTATTCCTTGCAGTTGGGGGTCAATCATTAGAGGCCACCTTTCGCAATTTGTAAGTATGGTGCCATTTTGAATAGACATCGTATCACTAGGCAAGCCTTCATTGTTCCACTTTGCAATCGTTGCATCGTCAGTCAGCATAGAGATTGGATCTAGTCCTTCTGTCATGGGAATGGAAAACTGCAAAATAGAACAATGATAAAGAGACAAATAAGATCCTTAAACTTTATGTTTAGAACAAGGGGTTCTTTCTCAACTATATTTATATTTGTTTTGTCCTTGTGTTAGTAGACTAAACTATTACTAAAACCAAATGGCATTTTAGTCAAAAGTCTATGACTAAAACTAAATTAATGGGTCCCTCCTGTATATTTATGACTAGCTTTAACTAGTTGATGACAATTTCAATAGATCTTAATCAATGTTTTAGTCAAAAGTCTTGTCATAATTTTACTCACTGACTAAAATTCCATTCAGTTTAAGTCATAAAGGACTATAACTAAAACCAAAGCCTGCCTAACATTTTAACCCAAATTTTACCAGTTGCCAAAAATGTCAATAGATTTTCATCATAGTTTTAGTCATCATAACTTTGTTAACTACATTTTTTTTTTAATGAACTAACAGGTCTATAAATCAAAGGTGAAACTCAGGAGAATTGAAAGGTTAGGTCAAAATTCTCCCATTTATCTCACTTTCCAAATCGGCTATTTGGTCTAGATTGTTCTCTTCTCTTGCCAATTCTCCAGAGTTTCACCTTTAGTGAATAGACGTGTAAGTCTTCGAAAACAATTATTAGTTGACTAAATTAACACTATTTTGTCCCACCAATTCTAAAGCTTTGTGGAATATGTTAACACTTTATAAATAATTGTAATTTCAACTAAAATAATATGTGAGCTGTGGCCTGACCTGCAACGGAGCAGAACGTCCATCTCGTCAGCTCCAGTGCACCCTACTAGATTTAGCTTGATAACGCAGGGACTCACTTGTTTACTAATTTGGAAACAAGTCAGAGTTGCAGCCTAGCACTGCGGAAGCTTTGCCCTTACTTTTTACGCTGGGTTCACACCTAAGCGTTTTACAACGCGTTCCTACGCACTGTAAAACGCTCAAACAGTGGAATCCCATGATTCCCTATGTGTGCATGTCACACCTGGCCGTTTCTCAGCGCGCATGAATGCGCTGATAAACGGCCGACGCACAAAGAAGTTCGGGAGCTTCTTTTCTGCAGATAGCCGCACGTTCGCGGCCATATCATAGCCGCGAACGCGCGCGCAACGCGCGTGCGCGCGTTTGTTTGTATGCGCGAACGCGCGTAAAAAAACGCACGCATTGCGCGACGCTGCGCAACGCGTAGGTGTGAACCCAGCCTTACTCCTACCATGGTCAGAGTTCAAAACAACACTCCTGGACTGCTAAAGTGATTTGTACCACTACAACAGATGACCGCCATATTGTCTACACCTTGCACAGCTCTCAAATCTCCCTACGACCTGGCCAGGAGAGATATGCCCTTCACCCACAACATATCTGTGACTCATCAGGATTCCATGCCTCCCCCCCCCTCTTGCCTACTTCCATACCTCTCTTTCCACTCTCACTTTCTGACTAGCTCTCCAGTGAATGGTCTGCCTCTTTGAGATGACATTGTTAACCCTCCCTGTGTTCAGTCCTACAATTCAGTTGTACATAATATCTGAAAATATGTTTTGCAAATAAGAACTGTCGATATCTATCACTATTACAGCTTGCAATAAACGCTAAAATAAAAATTAAAACAATATGTGCAACAAATTGCAGAGGGTTTCAGATTGTGAACAAGTAGAGCCCAGGCACAACAATGAATCAAGGGTTAGAATCTAATAAAGCTGCATGCTTTAAACACGAATGTTGATGATTATTTATTCACAGTTCGACAATTGCTGGTTCTCAAAGGCTTTCCGGTTTGCAAAATCAAGGATAGGAATACTAACCTCCATTATTCTGACCACTGGAACTCAATCCATTATATACAATATCTTAAATGTACGGCCTGCTAATGGAATTTCTGATTGGTTGCTACTAGGTAATTGCGAATGAAGACCTTACATACCGTGCTCCAAAGCAGGCATTGGTAGAGGGAGAAAGGTACAGTTGCCAGATTGCTCATGCTTTTCCTGGACACATATTACTATTTCGTGCCAGTGCGGAGCACTGTGACAAGTGCTGCAACATATACAGGGTTATTCAAAGAGAATCGAAAAGCCACCGCACGTTCGGTGACTTTTCGTACTCTTCAATTCGGTGCGATTTGGCAATCCCATTTCGGCGACCCTGCGGTGTATTCAGCAATCACCACAGGACCGTCGTAGTGCAGGGAAAAGCTGCCGCAAACCCGACGAAATGTCACCGCAAAACGAGGAAGAACGCACACCAAAACCCACAAAAACATCTGTATTAACCCACCGAAGATGCCGGAGAAACCCGAGCATGAGCCGATCACCGCGCAGTGCAGCCGCCGGAAAAACCCGACACCACAGACGAAGGAGATGAAGAAAAAAAAAACAGTACACTTGAATGTTTGAAAAGTGAAACGCTGTTTGCAAAGAAACTACTGAACGAAAATGTCTGAAATTTACATATAATATCCAATGAATGATCATAAAACGGTTCTATTACAGAAAAAAGAAAAACCGATTTTGAAAAATTTTTTTGCAAACAAATCCCAAAAAATGCTGAAAAGGTCCTAAGAAAATCTAAAAATAAAGAGACTTCTTACTGCAGAATATTATAATGAACGGTTTATTAGATATTGCATTAAAACGGGAATATTTTTAACATTGAAGCCTATGGGATTCGCCTGAATAAACCTGCCGAATTAAACCACCGAATGGCAGGGCAATTCGGCAACTTTTCACTGCTGGGTTTTGCGCTCTGAATATCCGAAGCATTGCTTCTCTATGGGGATTCACTGCCCTCGAACAGGCACCGTATGTGCAGGCAGTTTGCCAACATTTGGCGAATTGCCTGCTCTCTGAATAGCCGAATGGCCAAGAAAGGTAACCAAACGCTGATTTTCAGCATTCGGTTAATTTTCGGCAGCCATTCGGATCTCTTTGAATAACCCTGCTTGAATTCATATGCTGCAGGATGGAAATCAAAGCAGGTGACTTGGGATTCCGCTTTGATTTCTTACCTACAGCATATGGATCCTACATGCTGCCAGGTGACATTTTATCATGCACTGCCCATCAGCATGAATAAAATATATATGTGTCCAGGAAAACATGGCCAATCTGGCAACCCTGGAGAAAGGACACCATTATAAGAAAGAGGGGAGACTGCTTCTTTCTTTTTTTATTTAAAGTCTGATTCACCATCAAAAATAAAATCAGGGCAATATTAATTAGAATTTAGGTATACATCTGGACTATGCATTAGAACTGTATTGAAAAAAATCAACCTATATTAGAATTACACAAATTCAAATTATCTCGAGCTGCATAAACTACAACAACAACAATATTGGAAAATAAAAGGAAAGTCTGCACTATGGTTCTTGTTTGTGCATTATATTACCTTCTGGCTTGCCAAGAAAGGCATCCATAAGTGCTCAACAAGCTCATGACGATATTTTTTGGAGAAAGAGCCAGCATAGGAAATGAAGGAGGCAGTGAGAAGGACATCGCCACATAAGGTTTTCTCTTGTTCATGGTAAAGGGCCACAGACTGTGCCCATCGAACGTTCTCTGACTGTCATGAAGACAAATGGATATAGTCATCCTAGAGGGACAAATTACTTAACAAAGAACACCAATAAATATAAATATATATAAATATTAGGCCATGTTAGTTCAGATGCCAAAATCACAAGTAAAGCAGTCTGTAGTGATACCTTTTTTATTGGACTAACATTACATTTAAAATACAAGCTTTCGAGAGTGATCCTCCCTTCATCAGGTCTAGAAGCTTACTGACCTGACGAAGGGAGGTTCACTCTCGAAAGCTTGTATTTTAAATGTAACGTTAGTCCAATAAAAAAGGTATCACTTACAGACTGCTATACTTGTGATTATATATACAGTCAGGTCCAGAAATGTTGGGACATCGACACAATTCTAACATCTTTGGCTCTATACACCACCACAATGAAGATGGAATGAAACAAACACAATGTGCTTTAACTGCAGACTGTCAGCTTTAATTTGAGGGTATGTACATCCAACTCAGGTGAACGGTGTAGGACTAACAGCAGTTTGCAGATGTGCCTCCCACTTGTTAAGGGACCAAAAGTAATGTGACAATTGGCTTCTCAGCTGTTCCATGGCCAGGTGTGTGATATTCCCTCATTACCCCAATTACAATATGCAGATAAAAGGCCCAGAGTTCATTTCAAGTGTGCTATTTGCAATTGGAATCTGTTGCTGTCAACTCTCAAGATGAGATCCAAAGAGCTGTCACTATCAGTGAAGCAAGCCATCATTAGGCTGAAGAAACAAAACAAACCCATCAGAGAGATAGCAAGAACATTAGGCGTGGCCAAAACAACTGTTTGGAACATTGTCAAAAAGAAGGAACGTACCGGTGAGCTAAGCAACACCAAAAGACCCGGGAGACCACGGAAAACAACTATGGTGGATGACCAAAGAATTCTTTCCCTGGTGAAGAAGACACCCTTCACAACAGTTGCCCAGATCAAGAACACTCTCCAGGAGGTAGGTGTATGTGTGTCAAAGTCAACAATCAAGAGAAGACTTCACCAGAGTGAATACAGAGGGTTCACCACAAGATGTAAACCATTGGTGAGCCTCAAAAACAGGAAGGCCAGATTAGAGTTTGCCAAACAACACCTAACAAAGCCTTCACAGTTCTGGAACAAGATCCTATGGACAGATGAGACCAAGATCAACTTGTACCAGAGTGATGGGAAGAGAAGAGTATAGAGAATGAAAGGAACTGCTCATGATCCTAAGCATACCACCTCATCAGTGAAGCATGTTGGTGGTAGTGTCATGGAGTGGGCATGTATGGCTGCCAATGGAACTGGTTCTCTTGTATTTAATGATGATGTGACTGCTGACAAAAGCAGCAGGATGAATTCTGAAGTGTTTCGGGCAATATTATCTGCTCACATTCAGCCAAATGCTGCAGAACTCATTGGACGGCGCTTCACAGTGCAGATGGACAATGACAAAAAGCATACTGCAAAAGCAGCCAAAGCATTTTTGAAGGGACAGAAGTGGAATGTTATGCAATGGCCAAGTCAATCACCTGACCTGAATCCCATTGAGCATGCATTTCACTTGCTGTAGACAAAACTGAAGGGAAAATGCCCCAAGAACAAGCAGGAACTGAAGACAGTTGCAGTAGAGGCCTGGCAGAGCATCACCAGGGATGAAACCCAGCGTCTGGTGATGATGTCTATGTGTTCCAGACTTCAGGCTGTGATTGACTGCAAAGGATTTGCAACCAAGTATTAAGAAGGGAAAGTTTGATTTATGATTATTATTCTGTCCCATTACTTTTGGTCCCTTAACAAGTGGGAGGCACATCTGCAAACTGCTGTAAGTCCTACACCGTTCACCTGAGTTGGATGTACATACCCTCAAATTAAAGCTGACAGTCTGCAGATAAAGCACATTGTGTTTGTTTCATACCAACTCCATTGTGGTGGTGTATAGAGCCAAAGATGTTAGAATTGTGTCAATGTCCCAATATTTCTGGACCTGACTGTATATATATATATATATATATGTATATACACATACATACAGGGGTCAAGTCCTGCAGGAAAGCTTGGGAACGCAGTTCCCCTCACTATTTTAGAAGGAGGAACTTTGTTCCCTTTTGGCTGATATACTGGGAAGCTGCAATACCTTTCTATATACGTAGACACAATTTTATAAAACCGTCTATATTTAAGTTTTTTTTCTGGACTTAAGCACATTGGGAGGCCATGGAAATGACAATTTCTCAGTGTTTGCCAGATGAATGGTATCCTTATGCATAAAGAAGCGCTGCAGCCGCTGCGGCTCCCAGTAATTTTTAATACCAGAATGGACAGAATTGTTAGCGAGTTCCCACACTTATTTTTTTTAGGACTTGACCCATATATGTATATATAAAAACCCTCACACTGTCTACCCAATGTTTTTGCTCCATTATTCCTCCACCTGTGTGTTGCTATTTGAAAATATATTTTATACTAGAGGTATGGAAGACCAAAAAAAAAAAAAAGCACATTTTATTCCCTGCTGTGGCGTCCACGTATGGCTCAATAAATTAAACACTTGTGAATACCAGTGGTTTAGAAATCTCAGTGGTTTACAATGGGTCTTTGGGGAATAGGCTATTGTCTAGAACCAAATCCTCAGGCAATAAATAAAATTCAGATAAATCTTTTGCCACTGGTTTATCTAGCTTTGCCTCCCATGCATTTGGTTATGCAATTGAAATTCAATCACTGCCTGTTACAATGAAATAACACATTGCCCGTCAGTCAAGCATTAAAGATCATTCACCAAATTAATCTTCAGATGGACATTGCTGGAAAGGGAATGATTTAGTGACAGGTTAGCAATAGATGCCTGGTAAGTACGAAGAAAGCTCTGGGGATTTCTCCGTGGAGCCTGTGATCCAGCGCGGGATGCGAATGGTTAACCGGCATGGTAATTATTTAAAGACCTAAACCCATTGCATCATGTTTGAATGGAAAAACCAGACCTGCAAAGCATCATTAACATTGTTTTATTATTACGAGCCGTCTTCACATTTTAATTAATCACATTTATAGCGGATACATAATACTTAATATTCCAAATTTATCGCCTGCTACGCGCGCTAGTCAAGCCATAGTCTATCCGAAGCTCTACAAAGAGGCGCGGGGAAATGCTAAAAATGTAAAGGTCAAAAACACGTTTCTACCATGAAAATAAATGCAGGATAATGACATAATTTCTTTCAGCTCATCAGTTTCGTGCTAAGTGCCTCTGTTATTGCCAGATCAGTAGTGTATTACAAAGAAGTGCTTTCTCGAGGTTGCTTCATTAGCCTGCCCTGTAGGACCTCACCTCTAGACCTTTCACTAATCTGTTGGCCAGCTCAATGGTCTTGTTAGTTCTGTTCACTTCTTCCTGACAGCGGATTTTCTCAGCTGTGGCTCTTTCAAATGCAGTTGTTAAGGCAGCCAGGTTAGTGTCTAGTTCCTGCAAATGAAACATGCAGCCTCAACTTCAAAGTCGTTACATACATGTTAAAACGGCAATGTTAACAAAAAAATAAATAAAAAAAAATACAGTTCTACAGCAACAACCGCAATGCATCCGGAAAAAGGTCTGCGGCGCAGCTACGAAAGATAAGTGTTTGATCGCTGAAGAATTCATTGATTAAAATGCAGCTATAACGAACGAAATACAAAAATATATATATTATTTATTAAAACCCAATTTGTAGCAATATGTATCTAGCAGTGAGCACCCTATGAAAAGGGAGACCGAGAGAGAAAGGATGAAGGATGTAGATACACAGGTACTCAGGTCTATTCACTAAAGGGTGAAACTCAGGAGACCGAGAGAGAAAGGATGAAGGATGTAGATACACAGGTACTCAGGTCTATTCACTAAAGGGTGAAACTCAGGAGACCGAGAGAGAAAGGATGAAGGATGTAGATACACAGGTACTCAGGTCTATTCACTAAAGGGTGAAACTCAGGAGAATTGGCAGGAGAAGTGAAAATTCTAGGTAAAAATAGCCAAACCAGAAACAATCTCCCATTTATCTCACTTTCCAAATCGTCTATTTGGTCTATTTATTTATTTATTATTATTATTTATTAAGCGCCAACACATTCCGCAGCGCTGTACAAGGTGTAAATGGTAAAGACGGGACAATTCTACAATACATACAGCAGACAGGTCAGTATTCCTGCCAGCAGATACATGAGGATATGAGGACTTTATTCTCGTGGGAATTTACAATCTAGATGGTGAGGGGATTAGAAACAGGAGGGAAGGGGGGACTGCAGTGATGAGTTAATGCAGGGAGAGGTGAGGACTGTTTTTAGGTCGTTCGGATGTCTTGTTACGGAGTCGGGTGGTAGGCTTCCTTAAATAGAAGGGTCTTTAGGGAGCGTTTAAATGAAGCCAGATTTGGTCTAGAGTGTTCTCTTCTTCTGCCAATTCTTCCGAGTTTCACCTTTAGTGAATCGATCTGATAAATATATAATCTATACACCAGGGTGGAATTTTCACTATCAATTTTTCTTTACAAATTAAAGGGAAATAATAGCTTTATAAGAGAAATGTCATACGGTTTCTCATTTTTCTTAAAACCTCATCGGACCAAATGTTGCATAATATCACCATCACATTCTGTACCCTAAAGGGGATTATTCAGAAAGAGCCGTTCTGGCATCGAAATGTCACTGAACAGGGAATATCCCCCTACGGTGCACTATCATGGCCATTCGGCTATTCAGAGAGCAGGCAGTTTGCCAAATTTTGGCGACTTGCCAGAGAAATACAGTGTCTGTTCGGCTGCAGTGAAATCCCCCATAGAGAAGCAATGGTTAATCTATTCAGAGAATACCAAACAGCAGTGAAAAGTTGCCAAAATGCCCTGATGTTCGGTGGTTTCATTCGGCAGATTTAATCAGGCAAATCCCTTAGGTTTCAATGTAAAAAATAGTCCAGTTTTTATCCAATATCTAATAAACCGTTTCTTCTTTTAATCTGCGGCAAAAAGTTTATTTATTTTTAAGGATGTATTAGGCATTTTTTCGTGATTTTTTTCAGCAAAATCTTTTTCCCCCGACTGTTTTTTAAACAGCTTTTTTTTTTCTGTAACAGACCTTTTTATTTTTATATTTTTTTATTAGGACCTATAGGTTAATTTCAGACATTTTCTTCCAGTAGTCTCTTTGCAAACCGCGTTTAAATTTTGAAACTTTCAATGCTTTTTGGGGGGGGGGGGGGTTTTACCCGTCCGGCAGCTTGTCGGCTTTTTTCTGCGGCTGGCTGGCGCTGTGTTGGGCGGCTCGTCAGTGGTGTTTGGCGGCTGTCTGGCGGGTTTGCGGCGGCGTTCAGCGGCCGATTTGCTGCACGTCGGGGACCCTCCGGTGAATGCTGAAATCACCGCAGTGTCGGCAAATCGGACTCGCCGAAGTGCGGCGAATAAGAGAACACTTAAATGTCTGACATTTCACTGCTCTCTGAATAACCCTGTAAATATATTCTGTCAAATTAGAACATGGTGTTACTAAACTAATCTGGGAAGTGTCAACTTTAAGGAATCCGGGAGATTTAAGCCTAAAGAAAAGACTCTTTGACGGAACAGACGGTAACTTGTGCTCAAGGAGTAAAATAACCAGCTACTTCCTCGATTTCGGAGGTAAATAGGAGAGCGTGCTTCCCTTGCATTTTTTGCATAATAATGTGCTTAATGGGCAATGAAATGACTGCATATGGATCCCAACCTTAATAAACAAAAATGTTCTAGAATTATATATTAGTGTATCTATGTTTATACCCATCTATAGATCACATTTTTTTTATTTTTGCTATGATATACGGTGTCACATTGCTATGGCAATTGCTGGCCGGCCGTGGAATACAGATCAGCTTTAATTGCGCGACGCAGTATTGCTGGTGCGTGTCAATCAGAAGCTATGAATTGAGAAAAATTTGCTCTGTTCATTCTGTTAAATGATGTACCCAATTAAACCTGTTAGAATTCATGATCTTCAGTCAAGGTTAAATGAAAGTAGTTACTCCTGTCAGCTAGGTGATTAAATGCTGCCTACATCAGGCACATTTATGTGCAAAATTAAAATTTTGGTATAAAGCATGAATCTTTATGCGGGCCCGTTAATTATCCTGCCGTTGTTCTACTTATTAAATGCCCACTGCATTTCTTGTTCATCACCGGCTCCTTTTCCAAACTTATTTCATAGTTCACGTTAAAGTAAAAACTCAATGTTTAAATCAACTGCTTCACCAGGGAAAACTCGCTAAACTCAGGATCTGGCATTTTAATTGCTAATAAACTCTGTAACTCATTAGCAGGCGCAGTATACGCCTGGATAGTGATAAGTGCTCAGTCCCTGTTGGATGCAGCGCAAAATACACATTTATGCCGAGTAGTAATCAAAGGTGTACAGAGATACAGTCAATTCCCGTGTGGTTTCTGTGAACTAGATCAAAGATCTCCAAAAAGCATGTAGTGGGATCTAAATGGGGGGCAGCCAGGACCAAATGATCCAGTATTAAGGTGTGTATGGGAGCAACGAGACACACCATCTGCATTCCCTGCACACCAAGACAAAACAGCCCAGAAAGGATACAATCTGGAGCTCTTTGGCTGAAACAAATATCACAGGCATCCTCTGTGGGCCATTGGGGGACAGCACTTTCAAAGCAAAAATGACCCACATTTTCCAAAGAGAAACAGCCAGATTCAATTTTAATTTATATATGTGCAAAACGTATTCTCCTATAATAAGAATAAACATTAGAATTGGGTTAAATCATATTTATTTCTCATTAAATGGATATTCTATCAATTCTGACCTCGTTAGTTAAGTGGTCAGACTGCGTGGCATGACCTCCCATTCCCTCTAGCCTCGTTTGCCCGATATCGCTCTGTGAATAGGAGCAGTTTTTTCTTCCACCCACACAACTCTCACTCGGTAGACAGGATTTTGAATATCCTGCCTGCTGGGGACTAACTCTGGGACTGATAATGTCAGCATGCTTTGTGTTCTGACATCATCATGTCTCCAAACACTCACAGCAACGATTGGTGCTGCACCAATCCATCAATCTGTGAAGGCGAAATATAGCAGGTCAATTAATAAATGTCTGTTTAGATTTTGTTCCTCTGCAACAGACAGTTACACTGACAAGTTTTTCTCCTGTAAAGGTCTGTTGCAGAGGAACAAAAGAACAAAATCTAAACAGACATTTATTAATTGATCTGCTATATTCCGAATGTGGGACCAGAAGGAGAATATCTGACTGGCAGTATGAAGGTACTGGTGAGGATCACATCTACAACCACCTTTATACCCATCCCCATGCTAATACTGCTCAGAGCCGGCTTATATGTGGCTCTGGAACAAGTGAGTTGAACAGATATCCTTATCTTTTTCAGACATAATGCGCAATGTATGTTCTATTTTTGTGTATTAAAGTTATTAAGAAGAAGGGTATCTAAAGAAGAAGAACTTTAGTGATTCCATTGTATATGTTTGCGCGAGGACTCTATTTTTTATTCATACCTTTCTTTGTGTGTATATAAGGAGTGACATCACACGGGACCTTGCTTCAATAGGTGTTTGTATTTTGTTTGTATACAGATTGATCTGCGCCCATCACTATCTCACTATATAGAGTATTTAACAGTTAAATATGATACACATACTTTCTAGGAAGGAAATATAGGACTCCTTGCTGAACAGGAGTGCAGTGAACAGAATGCGACACACTGTATTCAATGTGGGCGCCAAAATGGCGGCCTCAGATAATGGGCATCCTTTGAAGTATAGAGTATTTCACAGAAGTGAGTACACCCCTCACATTTTTGTAAATATTTTATTATATCTTTTCATGTGGCAACACAGAAGAAATGACACTTTGCTACAATGTAAAGTAGTGAGTGTACAGCTTGTATAAGGCTAGGGTCAGACTAACGCATTTTTCACGTTGTCCGTGAAAATGTGCGTTCGAAGAATGGACGTATTTTTTCACGGAATACGCAATAGCGGTCATACGATGCGCAGTTTCATCCGTGATTTTGTACGGATCATCAATAAAACACTTCTTGCGTCTGGACGTTATGTTGGCCGGACATTAGCAGTGTCTGACGTCTCCAATTCACGCACACACGCCGCTAGCGGACGCAGCGCACTCTGTACGTCAGTACTAGCGGTTTAACGTTCTCGAAAAAATGCGTTCATTTTCCACTTGCGTTGCGCGGCCGGACTTTTGTGCGACCGTACTTCGTATATTGGCCGTCATTGCCCGGCATTTGCTGCTACTACGGCCGTGATTAAGTGCGCCAGAACGCGCGTTCGCACTGCCTCAGTCTGACCCTAGCCTAACAGTGTAAATTTGTTGTCCCCTCAAAATAACTCAACACACAGCCATTAATGTCTAAACACATTCAGTGTTGTCACATGAAAAGATATATTTACAAAAATGTGAGGGGTGTGTACCCACTTCAGGAAGATACTGTAGGTATAGAAATTGATGAGAGAACCATTACAAATATTCAAAATACAGAAGAAGGCGAGTTGAACGGTATACATTTGTAATGCACGTATTAGAAACAACAAAAGTAAAAACAAAGATGGCACCCAAATTGTAGTTGACAGTGGATTATACGAAGAGGTCAGAGCAAGATAATCACGGAATTAGACTGAATCGGAGGCGCTATAGAGATGAAAGGACTTCTGTGTCTGAAGGAAGCCCAACAGCATCCATATATAGATTAAGTACAGAGAACGTATGTTTGGAGAAGCTGAGTGTGAAGGAGGAGACATTGCCATGTGATACACCGTTTTCATATAGATAGACATAGAATATTGACTTACTTCCAGCTTTTTCTGAACAACTTCCAATTTTTCAGCTGCGGAGGCTAAATCTACAGCGGCTTGAGCAAGTGACTGACGTTTAATGTCCACCTCACATTGGACCTGACATGTAAGATGGTTAAATTATACATACGTCATAATATTATTATGTATCAAAATAAATGTTTGAAGAAAACAAATGAAGAATTCAGGCCAAAATTAAAGTGATGATTAGGATTTTATTTACAATTTATTTTACAACTATAATTCATAAAAACGTAATATCTTGAATCCAGTAATTTACATTTAAACTACAATTTTTTTTTTACTTTTTATAAGAGAGCAAGAATCAAACAATTTGGATTATTAAGGTATATGACGCACATATTATGGAGGTTATTCAGGAAGCGCCGGTGTTTGCCGATTCACAAAAGCAAAAAATCCAAACAGCTGCAGGAGAAGCTTTAAAGGGAAGACTCTCCTGCAGCTGTTTGGATTTTGCTAGTGAGATGTGCTGTCATTTGTAGTCGCTGCAACAACAGTGATATTTTGCCTGTGTTTGCAACATCGACAAACACCGGCTCTTACTGAACAACCCCCTATTTCACGTTACGCAGGTCATTTATGAATATGTTGCATCGGGAAATATTTGGGTAAAGATAAAAGAATATTTCACATAACTATAAATAAATACAAGCATACATCACTATATGAAACAATATATTTGAGGATAAAAGCACAAAAAAAATGTGAAAAATATCTGAAAATCATTTAGAGTCGAATGAAAAGGAACAGCAGGAGAATGAATGGAAAGATTTATGCAAAAATGACTTACGTTTTTAGTTTCCAAAACAAAAAAAAGCTACAATTTAAAATATTTCCCTTGCAAGCATTCCGCATTCAATAGAAAGGACACTATTTTTGTGTCAAATGACGCTGGGCAGTGAAACAGAAACAATCATTTAAATAAAGATTCTCACCATTCATGCGATAATTACCAGAACAAAAAAATCTAGCAAAGTACTTACATACATCTTTTTGAAGTATCCGAGAGATATGAGAGCAGATTGATAAATAACAGAGGAAAAACTAAATATTCATCATGACAAATAGTGAAAAATTAAACATTCTAAGCGGCATTAATTATTCTCAGTAAGATGAATTGGGCCTCTCACAATTAATGAGAACGTACACCTTTGTCTAAGTTTTTTTTTTTATCCTCCGTGTGATGAATGTGCCATTGGTGAAAATACATCATGCTAACATTAGAACTTGCAGGATGCCAACAGATTGACATACGAGCAGGAACCAGGCAACTCACCGAGTGCCGGAGAAAAGTCCAAATCATCAGCAGGTCAATATGTCCCACATATAAGCTTGCTTTTAAATGGTTAATGATAAAAATTGTAATGCTTATGGGTTTGCAGTGCTGCCAGCCAACCAGATCAGTTGACATATCTGAACATAATACATTTTACATCAAAATACATTTAGATTTTTCAGAAACGACATGAAGTATTCCTTTAGGTAAAGCCATGTCCCATTATCTTAGGTGTCAGGGGGTGCAATATCAACTGGAACCAAAAGTCTACGTGGTTGACGGCTGACCTTGACACAGATTACAGAGGTTTATTCCTCAATGACCTAAGTGGGCAGGATGAGGCTTCTTTTAATTAAATCACCATACCTTTCCCTTATCCCAGAGACTGTATGACATCTACAGTATATATATATATATATATCTATACATATATACTTACTTGGGTTGTGGTGGAGGACAAAAAGTGAGATAAAAAGCCTCCACACTATAATTAGTTGTGTTTATTATTGCAGAAGCCATCTGCACATCACAGCAATTCAAAGAATTGCATCCCAGAGCTCCTGTGCTACATTCCCCATATGCAGCAAGGAACTCTGGGTAGGACATGCAAATGACATCTGTCTCACTTTTATGCATCCTGGGTCTGTTTTTACACAGAACCCTTAAATCAATGCCATGTCATACTAGATGGCTTTATTTTTTTGGCAGACATCAGGTTTATACAACTGGTCAAAGCTACTCCTAGGACAGCGCTGTTTTGGGTTTATTGGACCCTCTTCAGCTAGGAGCTAAGCATGATGACCAGTTGCTGTGGATGCTTGGGACCCATAGGGCAATCAGTATCTACAAGGGTTGTGGTGGAGGACAAAAAGTGAGATAAAAAGCCTCCATGCTATAATTAGTTATATATATATATATATACATATAATGAGTATAGCAGTCTGTAGTGATACCTTTTTTTATTGGACATATATATATATATATATAAAATCTCGACCTCTGCACACCCTATTCAGGGTTAATTGCTCCGGTGCTGGAAGTTGGTATAAAGTAAAATAAATCCTCGATAATCCACCACTCAGAGACTCGATAATTTTATCGAGTCTCTGAGTGGCGGATTATCCAGGATATTTATACTGTATATATAATAAAAATGATGTTGTGGTCTGCACTCACGATTAACCTTTTAGTCCATATACCAGGTGCTTAATGGTGGCCTCAAGATGTAGATTCAATCGAAAAAGCGCCAGCACTCCAGGGTTTTCTCCAAAATACAAATTTTATTGATCCATATGCTTAAAGAACATCAACGTTTCGGTCCCAACCTGGGACCCTGTCTTTGTCCTGAGGAGGATCCCAGGTTGGGACCGAAACGTTGATGTTCTTTAAGCATATGTATCAATAAATTTGTATTTTGGAGAAAACCCTGGAGTGCTGGCGATTTTTCGATTGAATATATATAACAAACCCTAAATAGAGCACACCAACTCCTGTATTTTAAAGATTTTCACAAACCTTTAACCATTTTAAAGATTTTTTTTAGCAGTTTTTTTTAACCCTGAACTGATAAATGATGGAAAGCAACATATGGTCATTTTTGTGAACTAAATTCCCATCGTTTATGAACAGAACGTAGGGTTAAAAATCTACTAAAAGTCTTTAAAACGGTTAAAAATATGTTAAAATCTTTAAAATGTAATACGTTGCTTTGCTCTCTTCAGGGTTGTTTGTATGTCTTGATAAGCACCATTTTTGTTATAATAAGTACAGAAAGAGTGCTGCTGTCAGAGTTGATGTGATATATATATATATATACACATACGCAAAACCAGTGGCGGAAGTACCAGGGTCGCAGCGGTCGCAGTTGCGACCAGGCCCTGGCATTCCGCCACTGGAGGGGGGCCCGGCGCCGCCCGCCAGATTCCGGCAATCAGCGCCGGAATCTGGGAGCCGCGCGCTGGCCGTCCCTCTCCCTGCGAGCGGCCACTGACATGCAGCTTGGCTGCTCACGTGGGATAGGAACCACCTGACCAGCGCACGAGATCCTCTCGCGAGACCTCTGCGCTGATCAGGTGGTTTCTGGCCAAGACGCATGCTTCCAGCGGCCGCTCGCCTCGGAGAAGAATGGAACGCCGGCGGAGCCTGCCCTGGGGCCAGCAGAGGTGAGAGCTGGGGGCCGTATATACCCATGAGCTGGGGGCCCTGTATACCCATGAGAGCTGGGGGCCCTGTATACCCATGAGAGCTGGGGGCCCTGTATACCCATGAGAGCTGGGGGCCCTGTATACCCATGAGAGCTGGGGGCCCTGTATACCCCCATGAGAGCTGGGGGCCCTGTATACCCCCATGAGAGCTGGGGGCCCTGTATACCCCCATGAGAGCTGGGGGACCTGTATACACCCATGAGAGCTGGGGGACCTGTATACACCCATGAGAGCTGGGGGACCTGTATACACCCATGAGAGCTGGGGGCCCTGTATACACCCATGAGAGCTGGGGGACCTGTATACACCCATGTGAGCTGGGGGGCAATACTATCTTTGTTTTATTTTGCAGTGAAAAATAAGTAAAAATATAGATCTTTTTTTGGGGGGGGCCCTTCGTGGATTCTTGCACCGGGGCCCTCAGGTTTCTAGTTACGCCACTGCACAAAACTAATATGTATATGGTTTTAATCGGGGAATGTTTTTTATTAACGTTGCACTGTAGACACCATAGTTATACAGATAAAGGATTTTAGCATTTATTTTGTGCCTATGATGGCCAGCTCAAATAAAATATTCTGTACCATGAAACCTTATTCTTTGTCATATGTCACATAATCATCCTGTGCTCGGCCACATTAAAAAGCCAGTCGTGCGTTCTCAGCTGTTTTACTTGTAGTACAAAGAGAGCATAATTGTGCCGTATTGTCACAGAGACGCTCAGTGTTGCGTTCTGAATGACACTGATGATTAATATGTGAATAGGGCCTGCAACGATCATTTGCAGATGGTGCAAATTGATTGAATATTCTTCTAGTTCATTGAGATATTTAGCAGATCTGGGAGGTGGAAGACGACAAGATGTACAGATGGAATGGTTTTTGTAAAGAGCAAATTTGTGGCCGAGTTCTAAAAATTGGAGTTCTAAAAAAACAAACATGGATACCAGTGCAGTCCTCCAATCGACTGCTCCGTTTTGGCATGTATCAGAGCATTGCTCTTTCCAAATACACACCAATAATTGTTACGCCTACTCATGTACTGTAATGGAGTAGAAAAAGAGAAGCCGGAATCTGGCAACGTGCCTGTGTCAGAAAATACATGACCTTCAGCTGCCTGAACACATCTTGGTTCTGTCCAGCATTCTGAGATGCTCTAACCAACTTCAGTTATGAAGATTCAGAAGGACGATTCTTAAAACCCAAGAACAAAGTTAAGACCAGTATATAGAAGAATAATTAACATTTCAAAATTAAACTATCATTAACTGCAAGCAATCATTTTAGAATTTTATTTATTTTACAAAAAAGCCTAAAGTAGCCTTTCTGGGAATTTAATGGAGCTGGCAAGATTTTCTAAAATAAGAATTCCATTTGGGCCTCTTATTTCCCCAATTATAGAGAGGTAGGATATCGAAAAATTGTGAAAAATAAATCAATTTCAGACACTAAAAGCAACAGAAATAGACAGTCCCCAAAAAATGAGCACCATAGAAAGATAATGTATAGATGGGCGTTTTGCAGCCTCTTCAATAAGTGGAACAGTATAGTATATATTACCAAAAAAATGATACAACATACAAATCACCAGGGAATCGCCATGAATGCACAATAATACATCCCAGTGATTCAGTGGTGTCTCAGAGTGAATAGTAGTGCAGCATGACCATTATACTCCACAGCAAAATATTATGGTGAATTGTGTTCCAATAATAGAAGAAATATGTGGTATAAAAAGAACTTTTTCAACACCGTGTCGCTCGTGTACACAAATATAAATAATCTTATATGTTTAAAGCTTTGTCATTGTGTACTTAAGTTGCACCAAAAGGATACCCTCAAAACACATAGAACAAGACAATAAAAAAAGTGTATAAAAAAAATAATTTGAATTTCACAAACTTAAAAATGTCCTACACTATGGTATAGGGCACTTTCGCCTGCTCTGAGCTAAAACCGGAACGCTAAGGGGAAAAATCAGTATTCATTAATTTCCCCTTTGCGTCCTTGTTTCCTCAGAAAATTGCGGGGGAGGTGCCAAGTCCGGCAGCCTGCCCCTTAGCGACCGCTAAGCTCACGGATGCTGGGGGGCAGCGCTACAGTGCCGTCCCCAGCATCCCCTCCATGGCTTCTATAGGACTCCATGGAGTAACGTGCTGCCGGGTCACATGACTGGCAGGATCTCACCTCTCGCGAGATCCTGCTGGTCGGCAGAGTGATCACGGAGGGAGACAGGGAACTTTCTTCCCCCAGTCTCCCTCTGCTCCCGGCAGCCAGAAGCAGCAGATCGGCCGCTGTTTTTTTTTTTGAGCTGCAGGTAACGGATTCTGAAGCAGCGCAATCCGTTACCTACACCTCTGAGCTGGTGGTAACTTTTTCGTTAGGACCAAGTGTTCCTAACGCTAGTTAATCTGTGCTTGCACTTTGCGCTCCCCATGTTAGGTATAGGGAGCGCAAATACAGTAAACTCGCGCTACAAATCGCTAGCTAACAAGCGCTAACGTTTTTTTAACCCATTAGCAATTCAAAGGCGATGTGAGTGCAGCGCTAAGACCTCGTTTAAGCTAGCGCTAACACTAACGCTAGTGTTAGCTTGAAGGAGGTGATCAATGGGTTTTTTCTTCCCTGATGGCACAGCCGGTATATTCCAAGATGGCAATGCCAGGATTCAATGGGCTCAAATTGTGCGAGAGTGGTTCAGGGAGCATGATACATCATTTTCACACATGGATTGTCCAGACCTTAATCCCATTGAGAATCTTTGGGATAATGTGCTGGAGAAGACTTTACGCAGCGCTGCGACTCTCCCATCATCAGTACAAGATCTTGGCCACAAATTAATGCGACTCTGGATGGAAATAAATGATGTGACATTGCAAGAGCTTATCGAAACGATGCCACGGCGAATGCGTGATGTAATGACAGTAAAAGGCGTTCTCACAGCAAATATTGGAGTGTGTGACTTTTTTTGGTCAGGCGGTCTATAACCCGCAATGTAGGAAATTCTTGATTTTAATAATCTGTGTTACTCATTGATAAAACCACACAAAGTCTTGCAGAGAGAGATCACATGCAGCTCCTAAGAACATGCTGTGAAAGTCATGCCCCTAGCCAGGCAACTCGGCCTATCCTTTCACACTGCATTTCTGTGTATCCTATGTCCAGCCCTACCCGTCCAGTCTGTCCACAGTATCCAGCCTCATCTACTTTGTATTTGTTTATGCTTAGTCCCTATATTTTATATTCCTATAAACCCTTGTGTTCACCCCTGCTCCGCTCTCCGCGACACTACATACTGAGTTGACCTGGTACACACCCAATGCCGCATTACAGGAATGATACATCACAATGTACAGTTTTTGAATGAAGATATCACCCTCTTACCTCGTGAAATCGAATAATATTAATAACCCAAGCACAGAGGCCTGCAGCTGCAGAAGATTTTGTTCGGACAAATTCGGGGTTAAACTCGGGATCTTTCAGATAGTCGTCTTTTATGGCTTTAACCGTTATGTCTGGAATGTGCTCTTTATCAAAGTGTACTAGATTTTGAAGGAATTCATCCACCTAGAGGGAAGCACATGCAAAAATAGTGCCTTATAATTAACCCTTTAAAGGAATAACGATCTGGTCAAAGAAACACCGGTTTTGGTTATATACAAATTTGGCACAATGCAGCTTTATTATTGCACTTCGATCCCAAACTCTCTTCCATTTATATACCCTGCAACTTTGGGGATTCCATTCACATTAACAAGACCGCGAGCACAGAAATGTCACCTCTTAGTTGTGTTTTGATCTGTGGAATTTCAAGCCCACCATGCTGCCTTACATACCTAACAATTTTTTTTATATTTCTTTAGAGAAATATTATGTAGGACTTTCATGTCCATCCTCTACCATTCTCCAAAACTCTTCAAATAATAACATAAATTTACAAAACAAAAACAATGTCATTATGTGAGAAGCCATAGTGAGAACATGTAGGGCCCTATTACATTCTTCGCGCACAATTGTGCGTGCGCAAAAACGCATTACCGCGAGGGGCATAACCCATTGCGCTGAACATCGTATCACGATGTTCGCACACAAAATGCGCGTTAACGTCTAACGCGAGTGACCCTGCGCGAACCCTTTGCGAGTGCAATTTAGTGCGCGCATCCGATACTTAACATTGTGGGCGCAAATGCGTTTATTACAATCTTAGCGTAAAATTTAACGCACAGCGTTTGCGAGCATAATTTGAACGTCTTTGAAAAGCTGGTGGTAACGGCAAAATGGAACAACCTGACCGTACCAAACTGCGGATTCATAACGGAGAACGTCGATGCGCACGTCTTTTTACTAGATCTGTCAAAAATGACAGCCACTACCTTGTCTTCCGTCAGAACGTACGTCTGTTGTGCGCAGTCCGCACAAAATGACGGACTCGCGTTATAAATTACATTGCGCTCACTGATTTCTGCACGTAACAGTACTTTGCGCACATTTTTGCGCGTCGGTTTTACGAGCGCAATTTCCCGACGGATGAAAAAATGCGCGAGGAATGTAATTCCAGCGGTGATTTTCATGCATTAACGTTTAACACTTCGTGCAAAAAAACACGCGTTTAGCGTTAGTGATTAGTAGAAATGTAGTTTGCCCGTGGTGATTAGTAGAAATGGATAAAAAAAAAGGAAGTTTCTGTCCTGTGTTATGGGAAAGTTACTAATCCAGGCTCCCGGATCAATCAATGAGCCTGGATTAGTAATTTTCCCATAATAGAGGACAGAAACTTCATTTTTTATCCATTTGCTGCATATCGGAGAGTTGGAACCACCTCCTGGCAGTGTGTCAGTGTTTTTACAAAAAAGTTGAGTATATCTTTGTTTCACCAAATTTTGTTGTTGTATAGGGATTAGTGGAAGATGCTGCCAAACGTGTAGCAATGGTCACCATACTTATACATGAAATGGTTGTTCACAATCAGCATATGATAATCTCTAACCTCGCGACTGTGGGGTAGAGGTATTCTGTAAAAAAGAAAACCTAAACCCTAATGTGGTTATTCAAAAAGTGTTGGTGTCTGTCGGTGTTAAAACACCATTGAAGAATCGTCATTGTTGCACTGGCGCCAAACACTGGTGTTTCTGCAAAAGAGTTATCCAAACAGACTCAAAATAAGCTTCTCATGCGGCTGCTCGGATTTTAATGTTTTTTTTAAAGTGCCGGCATTTGTCACCATTGTAACATTGGCAAACACCGGCGCTTTCTGAATAACCCTTCTAAGAATCTATAGAACCACACCTGGGGAAAACCAGAGCTAAAGAAAACAGGGGAGAGCAGCAGAAAGGGACCAGTGAACCAGCAGGCAGGTGACTTGGTTGCTATGTCCCCCCCCCCTTAATATTCCCTTTAGGTAAACTCTAGAACTTGAACAGCAAAAGTCACTGTACAATAGAAAAAAAAATTATTAAAAAGAGAAGCCCTGAATTTCATTCATTTCCTACAAACTCATGTGTATGATTTCTTACCTTACTCATTAATACTTTTGCCGCTTTCCAGCTCCTGTCTTTTGGGATTTTCCCGTTTGGTGACAAAAGGACAAGTACCGCGGCGGTCACATTAGTGACAGCAGCTGGCGGGTTGGGAAACGTTCTTAATTCTGTAAGATTTAACTAGAGATGGGAGTAAAAATAATACATTTTATAGATAATTTGCTGCATCAGAGGACAGAAAAGTGATGGAAGAAAGTGATAAATAGGAGGAATCTGTTAAAGGGGAGAAAGTGAAGGGTTTTTTCTGTGTGTATTGTTGATATGTGTAACGACCACTTAGCAAATACAAACATGATCTATGTGAATATATGCTGTATATGTTAATCTGTATATTTGTATTTTGTTTTTTAATATATTGCATTTATTACTTTGTATTTCTGTAACAACTGTAACATTTCAATGTTCTTGAACCCAGGACATACAGTGGCAAGAAAAAGTATGTGAACCCTTTGGGATTACGTGGAGTTTTGCATGAATTGGTCATAAAATGTGCTCTGATCTTCATCTAAGTCACAACAATTTGAAAAACACAGTCTGCTTAAAATAATACAACACAAACATTATATGTTTTCATGTGTTTATTGAACAGAACATGTAAACATTCACAGTGCAGGGTGGAAAAAGTATGTGAACCCCTAGCCTAATGACTTCTCCAAGAGCTAAGTGAAGCCAGGAGTGAGCCAACTTTGAGTCCAATCAGTGATATTATTGGATGTGTTGCTGAAAGCTGTCCTGCCCTTTAAAAACACCCACCAGTTTTGTGTTTACTGGTTTCAAGAAGCAATGCCTGATGTGAACCATGCCTCGCAGAAAAGAGCTCTCAGAAGACCTACGATCAAGAATTTTTGACTTGCATGAAGCTGGAAAGGGTTACAAAAGTATCTCCAAAAGTCTTGATGTTCATGTGTCCACAGTAAGACAGACTGTCTACAAATGGAGAAAGTTCAGCACTGTTGCTACTCTCCCTAGGCGTGGTCGTCCTGTAAAGATGACTGCAAGAGCACAGCGCAGAATGCTTAATGAGGTAAAGAAGAATCCTAGAGTGTCAGCTAAAGACTTACAGAAATCTCTGGCACATGCTAACATTTTTGTTGACACATCTACAAAAAGGAAAACATTAAACAAGAATGGAGTACATGGGAGGACACCACGGAGGAAGCCATTGCTGTCCAAAAAGAATATTGCAGCACGTTTGAAGTTTGCAAAAGAGCACCTGGATGTTCCACAGCACTACTGGCAAAATATTCTGTGGACAGATGAAAACAAAATTGAGTTGTTTGGAAAAAACACACAACACTATGTGTGGAGAAAAAAAAGGTACAGCACACCAACATCAAAACCTCATCCCCACTGTAAAACATGGCGGAGGGAGCATCATGGTTTGGGGCTGCTTTGCTGCCTCAGGGCCTGGACGGATTGTTGTCATTGATGGAAAAATGAATTCCAGAGTTTATCAAGACATTTTGCAGGAAAACTTAAGACCATCTGTCCGCCAACTGAAGCTCCGCAGAGGATGGGTGATGCAACAGGACAATGACCCAAAGCATACAATAGGTCAACAAAAGAATGGCTTCAACAAAACAAAATAAGCCTTCTGGAGTGGCCCAGTCAGAGTCCTGACCTCAACCCGATTGAAATGCTGTGGCATGACCGTAAGAGAGCGATTCACACCAGACATCCCAAGAATATTGCTACACTGAATCAGTTTTGTGAAGAGGAGTGGTCCAAAATTACTCCAGATCGTTGTGCAGGTCTGATCTGCAACTACAGGAAACGTTTGGTTGAGGTTATTGCTGCCAAAGGAGGGTCAACCAGTTATTAAGTCCAAAGGTTCACATACTTTTCCCACCCTGCACTGTGAATGTTTACATGTTATGTTCAATAAAAACATGAAAACATATAATGTTTGTGTTGTATTATTTTAATCAGACTGTGTTTTTCAAATTGTTGTGACTTAAATGAAGATCAGAGCACATTTTATGACCAATTCATGCAAAACTCCACGTAATCCCAAAGGGTTCACATTCTTTTTCTTGCCACTGTACTTGAAAACGAGAGAAATCTCAATGTATCCTTCCTGGTTAAATACTTTATAAATAAATGTGGAATAAAGATAGATTTGCATTTAATTCGGAGCCGGCTTCCATGTTTTATTTTTTATGTCCGTGTGTTGTGGGATTGGTGGTCCCACATGGAAGCAGTGGCTCGGATTAGTAAAGTCTGTTGAGCCCGTGTTATGATTTTTGGAATACTCTATGTGAGAATACTGATAATCTCAGTTCTGGGCACTGAGAAACCTATAAAATGTAGTATGAAGAAGACCCTGATTAGACATTCACAATATAGCTTCTAGTACAAAGACAATAGGATGTTTATTGCTGAAGCAATAAGAGATCCTCTACATGCAGGAATAGGATGGCTGTTACCCGGTTTAGGGTGTTCAAGGCTGCGTTTGCTGCTTGAAGGGCAGGTTCTGCTTTAGCCAGATCGGCTGCAGATTCCCACTGCTGTTTGGTTATCTCTGCCTGAATAGAAGCAATCTGTAAATACAAGAGAATGAAAGAGAACATTATATATGTATAATAGAGCATTTATATTTAATGATTACATTTCATAATAAACATTATTACAACAATAAAAACAACAAGCAAAGAGAAAAGCCCCACCAGGGTCCACGTAAGTCAGAGTGTCTAAATTACCTTAATGCTGCGTGCTAGGCAGGAAAAAGCAACGCGCCCCAAGGTAGGTTAAGTAATTTTTATTATTTTATTACAGTATAAACTATTTCTGTTCAATATATAAGTATATATAAACACGCACACTTATGAGAAGAAAACAGAAAGCTTTTCAGTGTTTTGCTGAAATAAAGACATTTTGGTTTTTCGACTTAGAATTTGGCTCGATGCATGAAATTTACCGATTTTTTTTTTTTAACCGCAATCTGCCCATCTTTCTGTTCGGCCGATTTAATGAAGGGTAAACCAGGATTTCAATAACCCGACACAATATCAGCTCAATTCGGCACTCGCACCTCTACCTAGTGGAAATTTCACCTATTAATGATTCAATTCAGTTTTATTGGTGAAATTCGAAACTATATCAAGTGCTGAAAGAGGGTTGGTAAATGGTTCTCCTGGCAGGGAAACAGAGAAACTTACACGGAAACCCTCAATGAATGTTTCTTTGGTGTCCTCTGCTGTAAAACGCTAACTTGTGCAACTCTCCATACTTTCCTAAAAACTCTACAAGGGAATAACGTGATTGGCGAGCAGACACTACCATTGTGGATATGAAGGGGTCACAGGCTATGTACTTATGAACACTTTTAATTTTCTTTTAGAAAGTATTTTACCAGGAACAACACATTGAGATTTCTCTCATTTTCAAGTATGTGGGTGGAGTACAGGTAACATGCGTGGAGAGAGCCTGTGGAGACATGGGTTCGATCCCGACGAGCACCTCTCCAGTAAGTGTCCTTGGGCAAGACACCTAACGGTACATACTCCCCACCCAGGACATACTTGAAAACGAGAGAAATCTCAATGTATCCTTCCTGGTAAAATCCTTTCACAAAAGAAAAAAAAATGTCCAGGGTGTGGTAGGCAAGTATGTAGCATTATGTGTCTTGCCCAAGGACACTTCCTGGAGAGGTGCTCTTGCTGGGAATCAAACCTGGGTCTCCACGGTTATAGAGCAGTGATGTTACCTCTACCCCGTCCAGGCAGTACCACGCCATCCAAATGAGGATAGAAAGATGAGGTTTTCGGTCTATACAACCTTAATTGTACCAATGATAAGGTCATAGAGACAGAAACGTTGCCTTTTTATTCTCCGTTTAAATAAAGTCTTCATCACTGTGTTCCGTCCGTGTATACAGCCTCCTCACCAAATTTGCGCATGCATCGGGCTTGGCAGCGCCTGCTGGGGGAGTCCTGCATCGTCGTGTAGACTACTGTAGCGACTGACCTATAATTGAGCTCAGTGGTGTAACTAGAAACCTGAGGGCCCCGGTGCAAGAATCCACGAAGGGCCCCCCCCCCCAAAAAAACTATGTATTTTCACTTATTTTTCACTGCAAAATAAAACAAAGATAGTATTGCCTAGGGATACACCGATACCACTTTTTTAAGACCGAGTATGAGTACCGATACTTTTTAAAAGTACTCACCGATACCGAGTACCGATACTTTTCTTTAATGTCATGTGACGCTTTCCAATAAGAACAGACCATATAAAAATGCCCCCAGCTCACATGTATATCTCCCCCCCCGATATATATATTTATACTGCCCCAGCTCATGGAAATGCCCCAGCTCACACATGGATTTGCCCCAGCTCATGGATATGCCCCAGCTCACACATGGATATTGCCCCCCAGATTATGGATTTGCCCCCCAGCTCACACATGGTTATGCCCCCCCAGCTCACACATGGTTATGCCCCCCCAGCTCACACATGTTTATGCCCCCCAGCTCATGGATATGCCCCCCAGCTCACACATGGTTATGCCCCCCAACTCATGGATATGCCCCCCAGCTCACACATGGTTATGCCCCCCAGCTCATGGATATGCCCCCCAGCTCTCACATGGGTATGCCCCCCAGCTCATGGATATGCCCCCCAGCTCATGGATATGCCCCCCAGCTCATGGATATGCCCCCCAGCTCTCTCATGGATATGCTCCCCCAGCTCATGGATATGCCCCCCAGCTCATGGATATGCCCCCCAGCTCATGGATATGCCCCCCAGCTCTCTCATGGATATGCCCCCCAGCTCTCTCATGGATATGCCCCCCCAGCTCATGGATATGCCCCCCCAGCTCTCTCATGGATATGCCCCCCAGCTCATGGATATGCCCCCCAGCTCATGGATATGCCCCCCCAGCTCTCTCATGGATATGCCCCCCCAGCTCATGGATATGCCCCCCAGCTCTCTCATGGATATGCCCCCCCAGCTCATGGATATGCCCCCCCAGCTCTCTCATGGATTTGCCCCCCAGCTCTCACATGGATATGCCCCCCCAGCTCTCTCATGGATATGCCCCCCCAGCTCTCTCATGGATTTGCCCCCCAGCTCTCACATGGGTATGCCCCCCAGCTCATGGATATAAGGGCCCCCCAGGCCCCAGCTCATGGGTATAAGGGCCCCCAGCTCTTACTTACCTCTGCTGGCCCCGGGCAGGCTCCGCCGGCGTTCTTTTCTTATCCTTGGCAAGCGGCCACTGGAAACATGCGTCTTGGCCGCTCGCCGGAAACCACCTGATCAGCGCGAGGTCTCGTGCGCTGGTCAGGTGGTTTCTCTCCCACGTGAGCGGCCAAGCTGCATGTCAGTGGCCGCTCGCAGGGAGAGGGACAGCCAGCGCGCGGCTCCCAGATTCCGGCGCTGATTGCCGGAATCTGGCGGGCGGCGCTGGGCCCCCTTCTAGTGGCAGAATGCCAGGGCCCGGTCGCAACTGCGACCGCTGCGACCCTGGTACTTCCGCCACTGATTGAGCTGGTATTGGGCGGCTGCAAATCTATAAACGGTTTGCACCAAATTTAGATTTTCACCCTGACCAGAGTAGGGGTCTGTATACAGTTTAGAACCAATGGCCATGTATGTACATACTTAGAAAAGGAAATGTTACATTAGGTTATAGATTTATTTTGCAATATTGAATGTTGTATTGGTTCAACTTGCCCGTTTAAAAAGATTATTTTTCAAACAATATAATAGATACACATCAGATTGTCAAAACGGATTAACACCTTCAATATGTAATTTCTCATTACGTTCAAATTTATCTACAAAGAGTGTGTGTGGACGAGCGTATCGGAATTTAACCACTGATTAATTCAGGCCTCTCTTAGTAACCTTTACCAATAAATATAAAACGTAGAACTAGTTGCATTTGAAAGACAGCATACTCTTGTTTACGTGCTGAATAGAATTAAGAAAACATAACAATCAAGACCACATACCTCCAAATTATACCGTGCGTCCACTAAGGCATTTGCACAAGGTCGTGTCCACCAGCATGAAACGTCTGCTGATGCTAGACCTCTACAACAACAACTTCACAAATTGCATTCTTTTTTTAAACCAACTTAGGCAACAAGCATTTAATTCAATAAATCCATCCTCAAATGACCCATTTGATCACAGTCACTATTACACAAGGATTATGGGAGGGGAAACTATATTCTCACAAAATGATTGATAACATCATTATTTAGACAAATTGCCTGCTTTGCTCCTATACTTGACTTGACCCACCCCTCTGCACTTGTTTATAGCTAATATCAATACAATATGTTACTCCATATACTTGTGCCATTTAAGCTTGAGTGAATCCTGATACTGTGTTACAGGGATGGCACCCCAGATGTTTTTTTCAGACCTTTTTTTCATGTCCACGAATGCTGGCAACGTTTACGACTGGGGTGCCAAGGTTAGCCATAGCTGCCCTAGTAGATGTTGTTTGTGGATGGACTGTTGGCATATACATTTCTCGTACCAATATTGGAATTTTGTAGCCAATTTAAGGAGAAGGATCACTTATAGGATCTCCTGAATCAATTGAAATAAATATTTACCACTGACGGAAGAAGAGAGTGACAGCCACCTATAACCTTCAATAATCTAAGTAGGGTAAAGCAATGGCAAAAATTTGAGAACAAATTTGTTAAAAAGTGCATATTTCTGCATCACTTGTACATCATACTTCAATACGCTTTGCTCCAACGTGACTTGTCGCTGTTGATGTCTCGGTCTGCTCCTATGTGTCTAATGAAACGTCACTTGCCTTCAAATAGTTTTAGCGCTACATTGAATTTTACAGTTTGATTTAATTTTTCTTTTGCACTCAACCCAGGGTTAATTGGCTTATGACGCATACTTTCTGCATGTACAAAAATTTTCAAATAATGTGGCCACTGGAGTGCTCATTTGATGTGAGGGACAGGTGGATACGTTAGAATGGATCCAAAGAGAAAAAGATGAGAGTTTTCTTCTGTAACACAGCTAAGGAATGTAATCCTCCATATAACAACAATGTATGAGCGAAGAGAAACTTACAGATGTCCTGTAGCTAGAGTAATTAGTTCACTATGGAAACCAATGATAGGTCTTAAACGATAACTCCGTATCAAGCACTTTGCCTCAATACTGCTCTTCAAACCATAAAATCTCATGTTTATATTCATTATATAAAAGCAAAGCTGTTAAGTTATACAATATCAATAAAACTATTGTTGCCAGTGAGTGCACTCTAAAGATCTCTTGGATGTTATCCTACCTGAAAAAAGCCCTCTTGCTTAAAAAGTTGGATCCAACATAGTACTTCATGACTGTAACACAGAACATGGACATGGCAGCGTTTGTGGAGGGCTGTGGGTGGGGAATTAGTCTTCATTCACCATGAAACCTCTTTCTTTCCAATTAGATAGAACAGTGGCTCCCAACCCTGGTCCTCAAGTACCCCTAACAGGCCAGGTTTTAAGGATTACCTTGGAGAAATGCAGACGGAGTCCTGCAGTCACTGGTCACCCATGCTGTGCTTCACATATCTGGCAAACTTGGCCTGTTATGGGTGATTGGGGTTAGGGTTGAGAACTGGGGTAGAAGACTAAGGGCTTCATGGAAAACAAAACAAAAAAAAAAGAGGTGTGGTATGATTTGTCATCATAGAAGCTCTGTTGAGAACTCATGTCACCTATTTTGTCTGCTACTTCTGAACCCACATCCATACCTTACGTTCTTCAGCATCTGCAGTGGTCTTCTCTTGGTTCAGTTTCTCAGTTTGTTGTCCTATTTTGACAATAAGGGCCTCGGTGTCACTGTTCCTCTGATGAAGTTCGACTTCTTGAATGGCAAGTTTTGACTTCAAGTCTTCCACCTAGATGATGACAACAGAGACCCGACTAATTAAGTTTAAAAGACAAAATTTCAATTATATTAAAGTCATTTAACTTACAGACTAAACCTTGCCATGGGCTTTTTTTCACAAATAAGTGTAATTATTTTGTTCCCCTAGAGGACATGCAATTATCTCTACGTATTTATATAAATATAAAAAAAAAATACTAGCTTGGAGGCAACAAAAAAAAAGTTAATTTTCTGGCTGCTGATTTTCATATACAAGGTTTATTCGCTTTATTATAATAATTATATTAGAATAATTTTACCTTTAGCATCAAAAATCAATTCCTCAAGCTCCTACAGTTAAAGAATAGTTTTAAAGCATACAAATACACACACACAGTCACACACACATGCATAATTGAGCTAGAATATATACTCAGGGACAGGTTCAGTGCATCGGTGTGATAACGGAGCTAATTATTTATGTGTTATCAATGAGTCTATTACATTGATTAGACCAACAAACATACAGGGTCCTATTACATTCTTTGCGCACAATTGTGCATGCGCGCAAAAACACAAGGGGCAAAACCCTTTGCGCTGAACGTCGTATTACGACGTTCGCGCACAAAATGCGTGTTAATGTCTAACGCGAGTGACAGTGTGCGAATCCTTTGCGAGCGCAATTTAGTGTGCGCATCCTATACTTAACATTGTGAGTGCAAATGCGTTTGTGCGCTAGTGCGCGCATGGTATTACAATCTTAGTTCAAAATTTAACTGATAACCTTTGCGCGCATAATTTTAACGTCTTTGAAAAGCTGGTGTTAACGGCAAATTGTAATAACCTGACCGTACCAAACTGCGGATTCACAACGGAGAACGTCGATGTGCACGTCTGTTTTTACTAGATCCGTCAAAAATGACGGCCACTACCTTGTCTTCCGTCAGAACTTACGTCCGTTGTGCACAGTCTGCACAAAATGACGGACTCGCGTTAAAAATTACATTGCGCTCACTGATTTCTCTGCGCAACGGTACTTTGCGCGCATTTTTGCGCGTCGGTTTTACGAGCGCGATTTCCCGACGGATGAAAAAATGCGCGAGGAATGTAATTCCAGCGGTGATTTTTGTGCATTAACGTTTAACACTTCGTGCAAAAAAACACGCGTTTAGCCTGCGTTTTTGCATTGAGAATGTAATAGGGCCCACATTGAATTATTTCAGTGTTATATGCTACAAAATATTTGACATCCAGAGCATTGTAGCATATTCATATATTCACATATAAGTGAATGTGGAGTGTTGCTTCTTTTAGCACCATCATGGGACTCCCCCACCACAAAACTAAACAGGTTTCTACCTGAAAAGCAGTAGTCTGAAGCTTTTGTAATCCATTATCAAGCCTTTCCATTTTCTGGACTAACTCATTCCTCTTCTTCCCGAGGAGATTCCAATACAGTTTGATGAGCTCCAGGAAGCTTTTCGGAGTCGTGTAGTTATAATGCTTCTCATTCTGCTGATATTTAACACTCACTTCATTTACACTTGTATGGGCATATGTTATGAACTGGCTGATAGAGGATTTCACGTGTTCCTGAAAAGAAAAATCAAGAGGAACTTATTACAAAATACCATTCACAAGAGATGGTCACCAGACGTACCACAATGTTGGATTCATGGGCCTGGAGCTGAAGATCTGGGTGCAACTCTGGCACATACCCATCAGCTCCATTGTGCCTCTGTCCAATTCTCCTCACCACCAACTTTGCCTTGCCCCATTTATTCTCACCTGCAAATGTTATTCTACCCTATTCTTCTTGATTCCCATTGAACTCTTGCCCCATTCTTCTCGATTCTCCTTGTTCCCTCGCCCCATTCTTCTCAATTTCCCTTGTTCACTTGCCTCATTCTACTCGATTCGCCTTGTTCCCTTGCCCCATTCTTCTTGATTCCCCTTCTATCCCTTGCCCCATTTTTTTATTTTCCTCTTTGTACCCATGCCCCAATTCTGCTCTTTTCCCCTTTGTACTCTTGCCCCAATTCTGCTCTTTTCCCCTTTGTACCCTTGCCCCATCCCCCTTTGTACCCTTGCCCCATTCTACTCTTGCCCCATTCTTCTTTTCTCTCATTGTGCCTTGCCCAATTATTCTCGTTCTTCCGACCCATTGTTCTCACCTTCCATTGTTCCTCTGCCCTTTTCTACTCAAGTCCCTTTGTGCCAATACCCTATCCCTTTAAATTCAATTTTGCTAGTGGCAATTGGTGCCGACATAGCAAGCTTTTCATTGGCCTATTTTGAGACATGGGCCTCGAACTGCAGCTCCAATAGCACCTATGTGTTAATCATGCTCTGAATTGAGAAGTTGAAAAATCATAACTTCAGCTTTTTCCATTCCAGCCTTTAGGCTGGGGACATACCTGCATGTCAATTCCATCACATATCACAAACACATAACATAAGATTATAATATCATGGTATAGATTTATGATTACACATAAGGAGAGATGGAGAGAAAAACAAACAAGTTTCAAAGTTAACGTGTCTGTCATTTGTTTTTAACTTTTTGTTTATGAATTTACAAGAAAGTCTTCTCCAAAAACGACATGTCTTCTGACACGTGTTAATCACCTTTAGGTTAAGAAACCTACTTGTCCCATTTGTATTTTGTCTACATAAAAGTTTTCACGGACCATGGATGAAGTGGTCATCTGGTCCATTAGGTTGTTGAGCTGTGTATCATGTTAAACGACACTGGTTGCGAATTAAACCATAAGGGGTTATTGACCAACCACCATTCTTTCAATCGTGTAACTTAAGGCCTTAGTGGGTGAGCTTCTGTCATTTTTAATATAAACTATTTGTCAAGTGCCAGAATAAATTTTAAATCGTACATAATGAATTAAAAAGAAAAAAAAGAAGACTAAATCATTAAAGAAAAAAAAAATATATATATATATATATACACACTTGAATTTATTCATTTTCTTTTTCAAAAACAGATTTGGAAACTAACTTTCATTCTGAAATACCTCACCATCCCTTTCCCGGTTTGTGTTTTCTGTCGCTTCATAATGACCTTGCAAAATGGCCATTGTTTTTCTGTGGGTTTTTCGCCCGTTCATTGTGTTTCACTATGGCTATTCAATGGCAGCTCCCCGCTCTGCATGGCGAATGTATTTGCACACTTGTCAAGATGATGGACAGGAGAAGAATGATAGGAGTGGTGATCTCTGCTTGTTAGAACATACAATAGCCCAGTAGGAACCGTGATCTGTTGGAGAGACAAACGGTGTTCCATTCTGGAACATATTAAGTTTGTCTCCAGGACACACATGACTTCACTAGGGTGTCTAACCTCATTCATAATAGATGCTAATCTTTTCAGGGCTGACTGATGACAGCACTTCCTGCCCTTCACGGAATTACAGCCCGGGTTTCATCAAAGGACTCAAACGGCCTTCTAATTAGACTAATTCCCTTCGTCATGAATTATTTATTCCCATTGGAAACTGATCACTGTGACATTAACGGAATCTGCTCGATCTGGCACGTCGCTAGGATGCGCCATCGGTACAATATTTAGACAACAGTGCACCTGTGTTATGTTTGTTTGCTCCAGGTTATTATTTTTATTAGCTTTACTTTTATGTTCCTCTCCAAGATGATTATTATATTTTTGCTACTGACAATATAAATATTTTAACCAGATTATAAAGTGCATGCATACAGTTACTGATGCTGTACACAAAACTCGATGAAACTATTTCCCTAATGCAAGACGATAGAACGCGGGATTAAAAAAAAATAAAATAAACATTATAGGATTAAATAAAGTATGGGAAGATATTTTAAAAAAATTGAGAAAGGATTTTGGTATCCAAAGAACGAGTGAGTCTAAAGTTCTCTCTCATGTCCTGGTTCAGAGTTATTCAGCTTCTTCAGTTGCTTTTGAAGATACGGAGGTTTTGGACATTGTTATGTAGCGCGTCGCTTTTTGACTTCACATGCACAAAAAGAGGCATAAGGCATTTATTCAGCTGGAGATAGCAGATATTAAATGCTGGTGAAGGCAATGAATTGGAAAAAAGTCAACAATTAACCATTTTCCTGTTTTTTGGATGTTTTGACTTACAGTAAATGAACGCTTTTTGTCCACTCTTGGTGGTTTATCAAACAGAGAAGGTGATGAGAAACTCTAATAAATGTCGTGCCATAGTGTATTAGTAAAGCTGCACCTCACGAGAATTAACTCATTCATTGCCTCCCTAGTCCATTATACAAGATGAAAAATTAGGCTGTCATAATGAAACCAGAGGTATGTGTACATGTGCAGTTTAGATCATCTTCAAAGCCAAGTAAGAGTAAATGGTTAGAGTTTGAGTCTTTGAGATCTACTCCCTCAACTTCTTCTGGATCTTTCAGTAGGTTACATGTGACGGACATCAAGGGTTATCCAAGAACTCTCGTTGCTTAACATTATTGCAAATCTACAGCGTAAATCGCCTATGTTGTGCCCATAATAAATATTGGCGATCCAGATAGTCAAATGTCAAAGGGCCATATTCCAAAGTTGGTGCTAATTTAACCAGAGCCGTTTTAAAATTAACAAATCCATAAACTGTAATGGCTCGGGTAAGTTTACAATAGCTCTGGTTAAGTTAGCACCAACTTTGGAATATGGCTCAAAGAAAGGTATTTGAAGTCTCCAAGAAACGTCACATGCTGGTCTTTGATTTCTTTTGTCCAGTTCACCAAAGCTTAGCATGGTTCCAACAACATTATTTCCAATAATTTTGTTTTCAGGCCCTTATTCAGTTTAGTTACTCCCTGTTTTTTTCGTTATTACATATTGAACTCTTTTTATTAATGCCATATTACCCTCCCACTACTCTCATTAAGAGGTGGATAGTGTTATCTTAAATACTGTCCATCAGATGAAAACATCTGCTCCCTCTATGTGGTGGTAAGAAATTATATGATTTCAAGCAGTAAAGAGAATCCCAAGGAACTAGAATACTTTACTTTTATGGGAAGCTTAATTTCGCAAGCGCTTCTTTGACTACAATGGTCTCCTTGAGATCCCATTTCTATTGTGGGTCACTCACCACAAGGGCTGGAATCTGGAGGTGTCAGATATAAATATTGTAAAGGTCAGGACAAACAATTGTAAGCCAGTCTATGACTACCTGTTCTGTATTAAAAATTGTAATATCCTCGGTCGAAGGCCTGGAGGGCTAGAAGTGCAGGGAAGGGTCATGCCATTTGGTGACTGGGGACAAGAATTCAACATGGTGGCACAAGATTTCTAGCAGGCCATCCTTCTCACAACATGAGTGATGAGGAAGAAAGACACAACTGTTGTCTTCAATGTGTTCTGGCACAAGATTTCTAGCAGCCATCCTTCTCACAACATGAGTGATGGAGGAAGAGAGACACGACTGTTGTCTTCAATGTGTTCATGTTTACTGTGTAATCTAAATACTTGACAAGCCAACCTACGTGTATATACCCATAATCCTCTATTTGGGGTACGAAATGGCAACATTTCCAAAAATTAAAGAGAGCATGCAATACTTGAAAATTAGAAAGGAACCTTCTGTAAGTGCTCCAAAAACATGAACAGGAGTCTTCATAAACACATATAACATGTGATTGTAATGTGTGGTAATAACGATTCCTGCTCACATTATGAGAAGGCATAGATTCTCCATGTAAATAAAGAATTGAGTTTTCACAATGGTATACTTACGTCAATGCCATCAAGCTTCTGGATAAAACTACTGCTGACAGATTGAAGGGCAACTTGAGGCCAGGAATGAAACCAGTTTATAGCCGTGCAGTTGACCAGTGCAGGAAACTTTCTAGCTCTTGCTCTCAATGTGAAACCCACCGGTGAAAAGCATAGCACAACCTGTCAAAGATACAGCCATACAACAATGTAAGAAACAAATTTTTAATCAGGTGAGCATAAGATGGCATCACTTTTAAAGGGCTTTTGTTACTGGTCTAGGACTGTTAGCCAGTGAGTGCAATAAAAAGTGTAAAATATACTCTTAACTTTTGCACGGTCTGTTCACACTGACTTGCCAAATGGGAAATTCCCAACATTTGGAGGTATGAGACCAGGACAGGGGTGGGCCTAGGTGGGAAGTGACGGATGATTCCAAACAAAGATTGACTCACCCTTTGGAAAGTGGTGTCTTAGCTCTGGGGATGATAGAAAGGTTTAGGTCCACTCAGAAAGGGGTCATGTGTCCTACTACTCTCTTCTAACTGGCTCCTGAAAAACTGATTTGCAAGCAAGGGGCTAATCACACTCTCCATAGTGCACGGCCAATGGAGCAGCAGGATGCTGGAACTAGGTGAGGAGAAGTACTCCTCAAGAAATGAGATGTCGCGCAATGCCGTATATTCTGTTTAAAGGGACACTAGCACTTACATAAGTTGTAAATAGATTACTTGCACATTACAAATAAAACCACGTGTATTTTTTCTTGTTCTGAATAACTGCATGTAAAAAGGAAAAATAAAGTTAGATTTCTAATCTACCCCCTGGTGATGTCCTTTAAATACATCTCACACAATAGAAACATAGAAAATGTCGGCAGATAAGAACCTGTGGGTCCATCTAGTCTGCCCAATTACATGGATACTTTACCTGGATTTATCTTTTGTTTAGGATAGCCTTATGCCTATCCCATGCCTGCTTAAATTCAATTACTGTTTTGGCCTCTACCACTTCAACTGGAAGGCTGTTCCATGTATCCACCACCCTCTCAGTAAAATAATGCTTCCTGATGTTACTTTTAAACCTTTGCCCCTCTAATCTAAGACTATGTCCCCTTGTTTTGCTACTTTGTTTCCTTTTAAATATACTCCCTTCCTCTACCTTGTGGATTCCCTTTACGTATTTAAATGTTTCTATCATATCTCCTCTGTCTCGTCTTTTTTCAAAGCTGTACATGTTAAGATCATTAAGCCTTTCCTGGTAACTTTTCTCCTTCAAGCCGTACACCATTTTAGTAGCCCTTCTCTGAACTCTCTCTAAGGTATCTATATCCTTCTGGAGATACGGTTTCCAATACAATGAGATTTGAGTCATTGATTGACCCATAGACTCCATTCTATAGCCAAAGCCATGCAGTGAGGACCAAGTGATGTAAAGATACGGGGGGGGGGCAGTTTACAACACAAAAGATCACAAAATGGATTTCCCCACATACAGACTAAAATATTTTCTTAACTAAACATACTAGAGAAAAACAAAGCACATGTAAGAGATCAGAAACATAAAATAAACACAATAAGGACATTTTTTATTTTTTTTGGTGCTAGTGGCCCTTTAAGGATTTATTTCTTAAACGTGGAGCTGTCAATTATACATTTACTTAAATAATAATAAAATAAGCACCAATAACTAAATCTGAGAGAAATGTCAGATTTGAAGAACTTGCTAGAGTTTTTTTTAATGATTATTCTACTATTATATAGTTTACTCACATCTTGATCATTCTAGGGTAGTGTTTCCCAACCCTGGTCCTCAGGTCCCCCTAACAGGCCAGGTTTGCCAGATATGTGACACCCAGCCCAGGTGACATGAGTTGCTGCTCAGTGATTGCAGGATTCAGTCTGCATTTCCCCAAGTAAATCCTTAAAATCTCCCGTGTTAGGGGGACTTAAGGCCTAAGGTTGGGAACCGCTGCTCTACATGGTTGACCGTTTCTCTTTATTCTTTATCCTCATTAAAAAGCACTAGGCGGCCTGTTACAGCACAGTAACCACTGCCAATATGAAAGCAAACATAGAACAGGTTTACACAGAGTATATGCATACATTATTCTTTTTTTTTTGGTATTCAAGGTTTTATTTTACATGTAAGTCATCAATACAGTAATCCGCACTTTCAAAAGACACATAGCGGGAGAATAACAATATAGCGCAGACAAAAAAAAAAGGGGGCAGGGGAGGATAAACGACATCAAAAACAAAGCCTGGCAGAGGGTGCAGAGGGACATCAGGAAAAATAGGGGGAGAAAAAAGAAGCAAACTAAGAAATAATAAAATAAATAAAAATAAAAATAAAAAATAAAAAAGGGTGGGGGGATCGCCCAAGAGTGTGACATTCCTGGCTCACCCCAGGAACCGTAAGGTAATCTGGGGGCCATGGAAGAAATCACAGGGGCCGGGGGACCTAGGGCCAGGAGAGACGGCCAGAGCCATGGTGGCCGCTCAAGTGGCACGCCCAGGGCCACCCGATGTCCCTCAGCCACAAAAAAAAAAAGAAGGGGGGTAGGGGTGGGGAGGGCAGAATACCTGACGTCCCAATGGTCTCAGAGAGTCCTACGTGCCAAGGTCTGCAAGAAGTCCTCCCGTAGTGAGGTTCACTCAAGATAACTATATCAATAAAAGGGGGGGTGGGGGAGGGAATTAGCCAGTCATAGCAATAAACATAGGAATGGGACCATCTCAAGGGGGGTGGGGTGCAGGATCCAATAGAAGGAGAGAAAAAAAAAAACAGCATAAAACACTGCTGGTAAAACATTGGCGTAGTAGCCCCGCCGAGACAGTCTCAGGCGACCAGGTCTGTCAGGCTCACGGTCAAAGAGGAGCCACACGTCTTCAGCCCGGGTCCGATTGTAGAGGATCTGCAGCTGTATTTCCATGGCAAGTAGACGCCGTGGCGTTCGGAGGGCGCCTGCCAACGTCCAGTAGAGCCCGTGCTTCGTCCGGTGTGGTCACAGAGTGCATAGTCCCACCGTGTAGTATCAGCAAGGAGCCAGAAGGGCCCCAACGATATCTGAGTCCCCGGTCTCTCATGTGGGTTGTCACGTCACGGAAACGGCAACGTGCCGCCAGGGCAAGAAATGATAAATCCCGGTAGATGGTTACCTGCATATCATTGTAGGCCACCGACGGGACATTTCCCGCCTTCTTAAGCACTTTGGCATGAGCGGAGACATCAGTAGTGACAGCAATAACGTCCCTGGGGGCTGCGACAGGCGCAGCAGCCACCTTACGCACTCGGAAGGCCGTGGTAACCGGCACCGGGAAAGTCCGGAGGAAGAGTCAGCAGCATGGCCACCAGGCCCGAAACACATGGCAGCAGAGCTTCATCACTTACAGTTTCAGGGATCCCCCTAATCCGCAAGTTGTGCCGGCGATGTCTAGTCTCCAAGTCCAAAACTGTGGACGATAGGGCCGTGACCTGTTTCCGTAGGTCTTCCATTTGGGCCTGTACTCCCGGTCTCTCTTCCTCCAGTACTGACAGGCGGGCACCCATAGACACAGAGCCAGACGAGATGGCCTCAATTTCAGCTCTGACCTGAGTAAGGTCATTTTGCCACAGGGCCCTCAGATCCTCATAGAGCTGCCGTATATCATCTTTAGTCGACAGCTGCGGGTGTGGGGTGTCAGGCACCACCAGACTGTGACAGGGTGAGCCATCCGGGGATACAGCTATGTCCGGGGTCACCTCCCGATTCTGACGTCCAGGACCAGTCCGTGATGCCCCCAGGGAAAGCCGAATATCCGGCTGAGCGGCTGCCTCCGAACTCTCCAGGCGCCTGCTTTTCTTCCCCATCCAGGTAGAAAGTCCCCGCCGCGGAGTAGGCCGCAAACAAAGATGGCCGCCAGCAAAACACTGCAGGTTAGACGGTGCTGGATCCGGGTAATAGTGCCTCCCGGGGGGGTCAAGGCAGGCACACCACGATCAGGGGAGACTGCACAGTGGCTGCAGAGGCGAACCGATCTGCGGGCCGGGAGCTAAGGGTATAAAATCAGTCGGTATTACACTCAGCAACAGGAGCTCCCTCACCACACGTCCGCTCGGCTCGGCGTCCAGCCACGCCCCTGCATACATTATTCTAAATAGAACTAGTATAAAATAAGTAAACATATTTAGGTAAATAAACATCTACTGCATGGATTCAAAAGAACAAGTCTATGCAGACATGTCCAAATTTCTAACAAGCTGTTCATAGTAACAAAAAAATAAAATCGCCTTTCAAATATGAAAAAAATCTGATTTTTTTTTAGTAGGAATGTATTCGCAATGCTATTCTTTGCAGGGATTTTTTTTTTTGGTCTGGACAATATTGAAGTCTTTCACAAGCCTCAGAACCGTTAAACAATAAAATGGTTACATTTTACATCATAGATGTATGGACACAATTGCTCGCGCAGAAGAGAGCCAGAGGACCTGCTTTGGAATTCTATGTGAGACCTTAATAATAATTTCTCCCTATTCGATCATCGGACTCTGCGAGCTGCACTTAAAAGCGGCATCAAGATAAAAAGGGGAAGCCAAGACTTTGGGAGGCTATTAGGCTGCCATCCCCTCCCCCAGATTTCGCACACTTTCAAGCGTTCCTGTGAACTCTACACAGTGGGAATGGTTTATAACTTCAAACCACAACTTGATCAATGCCAGTAAAAAGCAGTACTAATAGGTGCAGGGAACCACAAAAAAACAGGGTACCTCAAAAACCATAATTCTATTTTCCAGTTTCTTTTTTTCTAAACCAGAGATGAGAAAGAAACCAAATGGGAACCATGTATGGAGTAACGTGCCGGAGGACATAAAAGGCAGCATCTCACAGAGGGATCGAGTTAAACAGCCGCAACGCATAACAGTAGCCAATGAAGTCAATATTTGGTAAATGATTTCCTCAAAACGTGACAGCTATAGCAAGCTTGCATTCAGAATATTCCCTGTATTTGCTGGATTTTCCTTGACAAGAAGGAGCCTTTTGCAATAATGCGCGCAGTGCCTTCATTTGAGAAAACTGAAAAAGACATTATAAACAAATTCAAATTTTTTTATATAGAGACGAAAACAAACCTTTAATGTCAACGGAGAAGATACAGGAAAAAAATTAAATAATAATAATTTATGCCCATGAAAGATAAATCAGGTGGTGGAAAGTATAGATCATGCGCAATGTTTATGTGTTCCATTGGTATTTTTATTGCTTATTACACGTATATTATATCAGTGTGCCAGCACGGACATCATTTGGAGCATTGTGTGTATGACATACTTGAAAACGAGAGAACTCTCAATGTATCCTTCCTGGTAAAATCCTTTATAAATAAATAAAATAAATATTGTACTGTTTTGAACTGTGGAATCTGTCTCGCAAAAGACGGTTTGCTGAAAATGAAAAGAATAAACGGCTGAATTATAATAGAAATATAATAATAAAATTATATTTTTTTACATTGAATCCTATGGGATTCGTCTGTTTAAACCGGTCATACCGAATCACCGAAAATCAGGGCATTCACTTGCATTTCGGTAGAGTTCGGCGTTTTCTGATTAACCATTACTTCTCAATGGGACAATATCGCTGCCGCCGAAGATCGAAGAATTGCATCGAACTGCACTGTATTTCGCTGTCGATTAGCCAGGATTTGGCGAACTGACAGTTTAGTGAATAGCCGAACTGCCACGAAATTGTGAAATTCACTGTTCGGTGCAATTTGATGGCAAGTTCGTTGCTTACTGAATAACCCCTTTAATGTTTGATTAATTTGCTTTCCTTCATATACAATGTTGCCATCATTGGGGTCTCGGAAACCTTCTGAAACCACACAGTTTTCACTTGCAATGTTGGGCTGCAGAGAATTCTAGCAAACACCTTGGTCTTCATTTTCTGCTGGAGGTATGAGTACCAATAGAATTATGTAATATATTGGCAGCGCGCTTATTGTCGTGCCAATTATAGTTATGCTGTCAACAAATGTGCAGGAAACATTCAAGCCCAGAGCACAAACATGCATAAATGATAGTGTGCTCAGACTTAATAGCTGAGGTGTATATAGCTGAACAGATGGATCCGCTGATATTTACTGTAACACTGCAACTTTTCAATCCACAAAACACCCTGTGTTATCATTCAATAACAGCAGACAGTGTGAAAGAGCATCAATAATTTTACAAGAACCCTGTGTCCTTTTTTAATGGAAACTCACTTTACAAAATATAAATAATGGGTCCGATTTTTTTTTAACTTTTTTTTGTAACCCGTGGAAAAAATGTGATAATGTTTAAGGGATTGTAAAACTAACAATAAATCATCAGGGTATCGGAGACAAATGGCAGTAAGCCAGTAAAATGTGTGTGTTTTTTTTTTCTCTCTCTCGCATCTTCTGAACGATAGAGACTTTCTGTATTGTTTGATTCTCTTTTGATTTTTTTTTTTTGTTCTCACCTTCAGCTGTCGTCGGATTCTGTCGATGAAAAACTGCCAGCAATTCTCTCTGGAGTCAGGAAGGCCGAGTGCACGCAATTCCATTCTTGTAGAAGAGACAATGCTGTCTACCTCCTCGTCGCTAAAGAGATCGGGAATATCACCTGCATGAAACAAACACGGAAAAAATAGAAAAGAAGGAAAAAACAGGTTTGACCAAATCAGCCGTATGAATGTGCTCAGTTCCAGGTGGACGATAGAGAGCTCAGAAAGAGTTTTTTAAATTTAAGGAAAATACAAATTTGCAAAACGGACAATTATACAGAACTCCCAGCATCCACAGCACCTGGCCCTCTCCGTCCCCCTCTTCTCCGGCCCCTCTTCTATGAAAGGGATATTCTAGTGGATAATAACGTGGCCTATTTCAATCACCCTATGAAGTGTGTGGTTTAATCCCTACAAATGGGGCTATAGACTATCGTAAGAAACATTTAAATACGTAAAGGGAATCCACAAGGTAGAGGAAGGGAGTATATTTAAAAGGAAACGAAGTAGCAAAACAAGAGGACATAGTCTTAGATTAGAGGGGCAAATGTTTAAAAGTAACATCAGGAAGCATTATTTTACTGAGAGGGTGGTGGATACATGGAACAGTCTTCCAGTTGAAGTGGTAGAGGCCAAACCAGTGATTAAATTTAAGCAAGCATGGGATAGGCATAAGGCTATCCTAAACAAAAGATAAATCCAGCTTAAGTATCCATGTAATTGGGCAGACTAGATGGGCCGAAAGGTTCTTATCTTTTTTTTTTTTTTTTTTTCCCCAAATTTTGTTTTATTTGAAAGAAAGTGTCATAAGACAATCAACAGGAACAGACTCGCAGGGCCTGCCAACAATTATGCAATAATGAGAAACAAAGGGAAAATGAAGGACAGAAAGGTGCCAGAGAGTTGCTTTGTATAAGACGGTGACCCATAGTGGGGGAAAGGCAAAGAAAGAGAAGGGGAAAAAAAAGGGGGTTAGAAAAGAAAGGTAGGGGGGTGGAGGTGAGAAAAAACATGATGGCCATTACCGTGGCGCTCCTGGCGCGCTCTCGGAGGAGGCCATGGAGTGAACATGCCATGGAGCCTAGGGGTTCGAGGGCCAATCAGGATCAAAAAAGCCATGGTGGCACACCACGAAACACACCAAAATAATAATAATAGAAAGGAAAGAAAAAAAAGGGGGGATGGGAGGGGGGAATGGGTCCATTGTCTTCGATAGGTCGGGCACCAACTAAACAGAAAAAGCCGCAAATGGGGAGGGGGGAGAAAAAACAAACAGTCGACGCAGAGGGGACACAAATATCCCGTATGGGGACAGCAACCGAACGAGGTGCAGTAAGTTCCAAAGGTAGGCGGCGTTGAGGTGCCACAAAAATGACTCCCAGGGGTTAAAACATAGGCAGAATGTCATCCTGTGTCTCTATAGGGCCCCCAGCTCAGTCCGTTGCACTCGGTGTTGGAGGGGTACCAGTCTGCTGGTCCACATCAGGTTGGCCCGAAGTAACCGGGAGCAGACCCAGAGTGCAAAGATGACCCTCCGCCTCAGTCAGCGAGGTGGCCACCAATGCACATCCATCTCGTGGGGAGAGTATAAGGGATCCAGAAGGGCCCCATTTATAGCCAATATCCTGAGCACGGAGGAGGGCTGTAATCGGCCGACACTGACACCGTGCAGCCAGCACCAGGAAGGGGATATCTTGATAGAGTGTGATGCTTGCTCCTTCGAAGGGGACCGCAGGAACATTCCGCGCCGTCCGGAACAGCGTAGAATGCAGGGTGATGTCTCGCAGGGTGATGAGGACGTCGCGCTGCGCCTTCTCCGGGGCCGTTGCAGCCTTCCGAACACGGAAGGCCTGGAGGACAGAGTCCTGTAGGTGCTCCGACTGACCGAGAACCGCACCCAGGAATCTCTTGGTATACTGCAGCAGCTCCGGATCGGTGATAGTCTCCGGTATGTCTCGTAGCTTCACGCTGCGCCTCCTGTGCCTCGACTCCAATGCCACCACAGCCTCGTGGAGACTTCTCACCTGTGTCTGTAAAGCTCTCACCGACAAAGAGGTAGCAGCCTGTACATCCTCCATCCCCTGCGTGCGAGTCCGAAGGTCGTCCACCCGGACCTGAGTCTCCGTGACCGCCGCACCCAGGGACTGGAAATCTGCCTGCCACAATCTCCTGGCATCCTCCAACAAGTTGCGGATATCAGCTTTAGTGGCGGGAAGCGTGTCCTCTCCCAGGTCCAGCGGTGCCACACGTGCTGCAGAGGTGGCACCAGCAGCGGTGGAGCTCCAGGCTCCGGCGCAGAGCGTATCAGCAGCCTCCACCCCACACCCCCGCCAAGCGAAAGTCTGAAGTCTGGGGTGCCGGGATCCTCACCCCTTTAGACTTCTTCCCCATGCTGAGAAGCAGTGGCTCAGTGCAGGGCAAAAAAGCGCACCAACTCCTGGCTCCCAATATGGCCGCCGGCCAAGAAAAGAACCGCTCAATGGCTCGTTCGTCTAATGCAAGTCCGGAGGGGGGGGAACAGACAGGCTCCGGAACGTCTTTACCTGTTGGCCGACGGCTGTATACCATTGCAAGGCGGGTAGCCCGATCCAGATGCACCCAAAGGCCGTAGGAAAAGTAAGATGGATCGGAGCTCCACCCCGGTACATCCGTCTTGGTCCGCCGCCGGCCACGCCCCCGAAAGGTTCTTATCTGCCGACATTTTCTATGTTTCTAATGTTGCAATCCAATCAACACATAGACAAACACCTAACAAGTCGGTTGTATGCTAGCAGTGTGATACAACGGGACTTGGGTGCCGTTTGGCCAAGTGTCGATTTCCGGCCCAGGCCTGTGTATTAGGCGGCCTGAGTTTATAGGTTTATTCAGTGGGCAGAACGATGTGATGAATCTACAAAAAGTAGGTCCAAGACCATGAACACTAAACAAGACAGAATACCTTTTTATTCGGATCCAGTCACCACTTGAAGGAGGTGGTTTGGATCATGCCATCAATGCAACTGAACATTATCTCAATTGAAGAATCTAATTTTGGAATTGCCAGGTGATTGCGGGATGTGTAACAGGTCTGGAATTAGTATATTGCAGAGGGTGTTTGTCATGGTCCGTACCCCCAGACCCTCTGGCGCCCCTTCTGGTTGATATTGGACATTCTTGTCTGGACGTTTAGTGTCTCTGGCACCACCACTGGGCTCTATTGACATTTCTTGGATTCCAAGCCTGATCAGTACCTGGACTCCATTGGTTCACCCTGGACCATTTTGTATAAATCGAGACCACTCCCTTAGTAGGGTGCGGTCTCATTCATCCTGAATCATCCAGTCAGTTCAGTTCGTCTGTCTTCAAGCTCATGTCTGGTTTGCCTTGGTCTAGATTAATCCTGTTCAGTCTGTCTTCAAGCTCATGTCTGGTTTTACCCTGGTCTAGATTAATCCTGTTAAGCCTGTCTACCTGTTCATTCTGTTTACAGGTTCATGTCTGGTTTGTCCTGGTCTAGATTCATCTTGAATCAGTCATTCAGCTCATGTCTGGTTTGCCTTGCTCTAGATTTATCCTGCCCAGTTCTGTCTGTCGTTCTACAAGCTCATTGTCTGGTTTGCCCTGGTCTAGGTCAGTCCTGTTTTTCTTGCCTTCTTGTAGTATCATGTTTGGTTCTGCTTCCCATGTTTGGTTCTGCTTCCCATGTTTGGTTCTGCTCCCCATGTTTAGTTGCCTATTTGTTTATATCTGGTTTTCTTTGTTTCTTGCCTTGAGGTTAAAGGCACTGTTCATTGAATTTATGTTCTGTATTCCCTGCTCTTGGTTTAAGTTCTTGGTTCCTAGAATAAATAATATATATTTATTTTTCTAGTTCAGGCTCATGGTCTATTTTCACTGCTCATTAGGCTCACACCCCTCTCTGTTAGGTCAGGTTCCCGACACCCATCGTTACAGTGTTATGCAATAGATCAGGTAGACCAAAATAGATCCCATCTGCCATTTCCATAACTTATTTCTACATATAAAGATTGTGGGAGATTCAAGGAGCCCCAAGGACTTTCCACAATAGGCTCCAACAGCCGTGCTGATACTTGTAGGCCTTCGGCAAAGCTCTGTACTGAAGTTTTCATTATCCATTCTGGTTGATTTACCTTGTGTTTCCAGTCTATGCATTTCACTCCACTGGCAGCATCAGACCCTTTTTGTGTTATTTTCTCACTGCCAGTTTTTGAAAATGAGGGTCTGCAAGTCTCAAATTTCTCAGGTATCCATAGAGAATTACCTGATATTTACTTTATAAAACATTATTGTAAAAAAAATAATTAAACTTTTATTGTTTTCAGTTTCTTTTTTTTAATCTCTATCCCTTTTGCTTCAAGAGAACAAAAACCCTCAATATTTTATCATCATTAAATGTAGAAATAAACAACCTTCGAACGTAAACTGGTCATGTGATCAGATCACCTAGTGAAGTATTACATATGGTTCAATGAATCCACTTAATAAATTGGTCACTTTGGTTGATACATTTTATGTCTGATCATAGATTGTGCAGCGAGAAAAGATTAAGGAATTCGATTGACAGTAACAGTCTACAGCATTGCATCCCAGTCCAGCCCTCAGGTCCCTCTAACAGGCCAGGTTTGCCAGATATGTGAAGCACAGCACAGGTGATATGATTTGCTGCCCAGTGATTGCAGGATTCAGTCTGCATTTTCTCAAGTTAATCCTTAAAATCTGGCCTGTTTGTGGGTCCTGAGGACAGGGTTGGGAAACACTAGTCTATATGCCTTTAGTTTGCCATTACTACATTATGCCAGTAAGGAAAAACTTGATAAACACACACTTTGGGCACTATCGCGTTGCCCCAAGCTAAAACTGGAACGCCAAGGGGAAAAATTAGCACTCACTAATTTCCCCTTTGCGTCCCGGTTTCCCCAGCAGATCGTGGGGTGGGCGCTGAGTCAGGCAGCCTGCCCCTTAGGCTAGGGTCAGACTAACGCATTTTTCACGTTGTCCGTGAAAATGTGCGTTCGAAGAATGGACGTATTTTTTCACGGAATACGCAATAGCGGTCATACGATGCGCAGTTTCATCCGTGATTTTGTACGGATCATCAATAAAACACTTCTTGCATCTGGACGTTATGTTGGCCGGACATTAGCAGCGTCTGATGTCTCCAATTCACGCAAACACGCCGCTAGCGGACGCAGCGCACTCTGTACGTCAGTACTAGTGGTTTAACGTTCTCGAAAAAATGCGTTCATTTTCCACTTGCGTTGCGCAGCCGGACTTTTGTGCGACCGTACTTCGTATATTGGCCGTCATTGCCTGGCACTTGCTGCTAGTGCGGCCGTGATTAAGTGCGCCTGCACGCGCGTTCGCACTGCCTCAGTCTGACCCTAGCCTTAGCTATCGCTAGGCTCGCGGATGCTGGGGGCAACTCTGCAATGCCGTCCCCAGCATCCCCTCCATGGCGTCCATAGGACTCCATGGAGGATCGTGCTGCCTGGTCACATGACATTCTGGTCAGCAGAGTGATCGCGGAGGGAGACAGGGGACTTTCTTCCAGTCTCCCAGCATCCAGAAGCAGCGGATCGGGCTGCCGTTCTTGTTGCGGGATAAGAGGTGAGTATGTGATTTTTTGGGGCATTTTGAGCTGCATGTAATGGATTCTGCAGCAGCGCAATCCGTTACCCACACCTTTGAACTGGTGGTAACATTTTCGTTAGCGCCAGCTCTTAGTAACTAGTGTTAGGACCAAGTGATCGAAAAGCTAGTTAATCTGTGCTTGCACTTTGCGCTCCCCATGTTACTTATAGGGAGCGCCAAGTACAGTAAACTTGCGCTACGAATCGCAAATTAACGAGTGCTAACGGGTTTTTAACCTGTTAGCGATTCAATGGTGATCTGGCCGCAGTGCTATGACCTCCTTTAACCTCCCTGGCGGTCTAATTTTTGTGAAAAACCGCATCTAAAAGCGGTCTATTTTTTTTGTTTCAAACAAGACAGAGTAAGACGCACGTGAGACTGTGAGCGACTGTTACCAGGCCGGAGAGCAGGCACTGCCTTGCCGATGCTGGGGATCGATATAGTGACTTGCCAGAGACCTAGTAATCCACCACTGAGAGGTTTTGCACAGACACTGAGTTCCAGATTGGACCCAGAGTAAGGAGACCTCGATGATCCACTGGGAGTGCAGGCGGTAGGCCGTAGATCTGGTTGTAGAAGACGGACAAGCAGGAGAAGCGGATCCGGTGGCACAGGGTCCCAGTATAATCCAGCGGAGAGAGGTCCTTGATCGGGCAGCGGAACAGATTGTCTGGCGGATGGGTGAGAGGCCTTCCAGGCCACAGTCAAAGTTTAACGAAGCACGCTGTAGTATTGCTTAAATCTACAGGGCCCCAACGTGACTAGTCGAAGATTTATTAAATCCATTCACTGGCCAGTCGAATATAGTACCCGGGTACCTGAGCTCACACACACACACTTTTTGGGACATAACCTGCACGGGACTTACACTCCAGAGACGAAGGGGTTAAACTTTTTCTTTTACTGCTGCGCGTTTCTCGCATTACGAAATCCTGTTTTCTATATACCGTGCTTACATAATATATGCCGCTTTATTGAGACCAGTAAAGTATATAATTTATAAAATCCACAACAGTGCTGGTGTATATTTATTTCCTAGTGCGGAGAGACTAACCCGAGGTTAAATTCAGCGGCTCCTCCGGGAGTGAGCGCTACATATGCTTTCGGTGTCTTTTATTGGATGTCTATTATGGAAGCCATAGTATGCAGGTGTGTTCCTTTCTAATGGAGACATATAGGACACTTGGCTAGAGTCTGTAACTGTGTAAATCCTTTCATCCCGATATCATGAAGGAACAAACACTTACAATTCATCTCAAAAGCTCCTTCCATTGAAAAACGTAGAGCAATACTACCATGCGTTACATTGTTACAAACAAGAACTTATTGTGTCTAGCGCTGTAGCTTTAACTGTATATATTAATTTTTTACGCCTGTGGAAAACGTAACTAATCACAGATTTTATGCCTGAAAACAAGAGGAGATAAAGATATATTTAAGAAGAAAAAAAATAATTCATAATAAACCGAATTATCGCTGATTGCAACTCATTATATTAAGCAACCTGTTTTTCTCGTGTCACAGAGGTGAGTCAACAGCTCCTACTGCAGTTCTGCAGCGACGACCTTTCACACGTGCTGATGAAGCCTATTCAAAACCCTATGCCCTGCATTCATTTGCAACGTTATATTTCTGAATTGTTTTGATCACGAGTGTGTTTTTGAAAGATTATTTTTTTTCTTCCTATTTCGCTCATCGCATTTAATGTAGCCGACCGAAACCTGCGAGGATTAATATATTGCAATTAGTCGCCATTATATAAAAGTTATAATTAGCATTTCTTTAATAAATACAATTACATTTGCAAACTGTATTTAAAAAAAAAAAAAAAAAAATCTTCAAACGATAAGTTATATGCAGAGAAAATAGATTATACATTCATCCACATCCCTCAAGGTGGTTAAAAGAATTTAAAAAAAATCTATATGTGCATTGCAATCTGTAAGTTTTAATATAATATATATTTTATACTGTTTTATAAATATATTTTTTATAATATGATCATATAGTGCTCTATGGGGCCTTTCTTTGCATATTATTTGCAGACAAGGGTCTTCAAATCTTAAGAATTGGCTTGAGATATTTTATTTATATGGAAAATTGAATTTTTATTATATTCTTTCTACAAGTAGTAAATATTTTATAGGTGCACTATATATTTTAAGTAAATTCATATAACGTGTAAATTTCACATTTTATTTGTTTAATCTTTATATCATACCTGAAGCCAACATATCATTGATTAAGACCAGAAACCTCTCATCTGGGATCTGGGCATCCGTGTGCAGAAACACTGTCCCGATATTCTTCACTCCCACTTTGAAGTATAGTGTGGCTATATCGCTCTTTAACAAAAAAAATAAAAGTTGAAAAACATAAAACATTCATTAAGTTTATTTTAAACGTTAAATCACCTTGTTGGGATAAGTTTCCAATGCACAAGTGTGATTTAAAGTGCGTAATATCGCGCAGAATTTTCAAAACCAAGACTGTTCTAGTGGTGTTATTGAAGTGTCTGTCAGGTCACGGATAAGACGTTTGTTAGGATAAGCTGATCGTAACAAAATATATCCGGTCTATTCACTAAAGGGTGAAACTGGCGAATTGACAGGAGAAGAGAACAATCTAGATCAAATAGCAGATTTGGGATTAATGGGAGAATTTTTTCTGATTTGTCTATTTTGACCTGGATTTTTCACTTCTCCTGCCAATCCAAAATTTCGCCTTTATTCAACAGACCTTCATGTCTTTCGCTAAAAAATTTGAGAATAGAAAAACGTTACTAACCACCAGGAATCTACAATCATGACAACACGGTCCCACTCAAAAGACACCACCAGCGAATGCAAAGACACCTAACAATATGGATGTGTCTACCTCACAAAATACCTGTTCTTCTCATAGATTGTAAATTCTTTTGGGAATAGGGACTGTCGGATTATAATTCCATAAGAAATTTATACGAGACACAAATATCAATCGTTTATATTTCCTAGAAATTCTCCTAAATTCTTTTGTTTAAAGTCTGTGTTTTGCTTTGAAGAATACACGAATCAATCGGATAAAAATATTTATATTTATTACGTATACAATTTTTTTTTTCAAATCTCATATCATAAACAAAGATTTATAAATAACCACAACATCCATCAGCACATAGACACTAGCTTCTCAATATATGTATCTCCTGTTAGTAACTGCATATATGATTAATATCATTTACCTTATCAGTTAGTAACTATACACAAATGGTTAATAAACATTTCTGCTTAACGAAAACAATTAACATGTATTTCCCAGCAAACCAATGTTTAACAAGCTAGATCTTGTAGAGATATATGTATCTCTCTATGCTACATGGATCAACAAAAGATGAGCTATCACTTATTCTATTTCTAGAATGATAAGTAATAAAAACTTATTTAGTGAATCCTCCCCTAATATCGAGAATTAAGCTTCTAATCTTCTGCTTCTTATGTTGCAGTTATATAATTCCTTGCTTATTAATTTCAATCACAGTAATTCCCAAATTCAATATATGTATATATATATATATATATATATATATATATCTTTGTATTTCACTTGGCAACAATTACTTTAGGATAAATCCTTATATCAGATTCTTCTTCATATCTCTATCTGCAGATTTAGAAACATTTTGAAGACTCTGGATCTAACAGTAATCTGAGATATCTCAGTCTATCTGTTGCAAGAAATACTCCATATATATATAATTACATTATTTGCTTTCATACATTACCTGTCCAAGAGTTACAGCAGCAATATTCTTTGATTGTTTTGGAATATGTGAAAATTATCAATGTCAGATAATCAATGCATGTGAGTTAGAGATGTGGACCTGATTAAGTGATATGAAATATGGTGTTGGAATGATCTGCAATCTGAATCGTGTCTTGGGATGGTCTGAAGTGCCTTGTAACAAACAGTACAGCTCCAATTATAGTCAATTTGACTTCACTGACTATGACGGAATGGGGATGTTGTTCCGCCTGCGGGTGTGCTCTATCTGCGTGACCCCGTCGCTTACCGCTGGCCCGACTACCGAGTGGCGCACACTCGGCGTCTCGTGCGGCCTGGCGTGACCCTAGGGTAGGGTTAGCGGGCGGTGGAGGGGACCCCTGCCTAGAACCAGTCCGACCACTGAGCCGCGCAGCACTCAGCGTCCCGAGCAACTGGTTCCCTGACCTTGCGGGTGTGGGACGCCTGTGGGAATCGGCCCTAGCAGCCGCGGAGAAAGATTCGGATCTTATGGGGAAACGTTTCGGATCTTATGCGGGAAACGTTTCCGATCCGGGGCGGGTGTCTCTTCGGATCTTGGGCGGTGGAGGTTTCGAGTCGGGAAGGGATGGCGGGTCGGATCGGAACTGGAAGGCTTCGGATCGGTATGGGAGGGAGTTTCGGATATGGCGGGACCAGTGGAGAGTTCGGGTCTTACCGCAATGCCGAAGCGCGGTTCCCGGCTGGGCCGTTCGGTTCGGATCTCCGTCTTCCTGAAACCGAATCTTCCTGAGCAGCGCCTCTGCCCTGATACTCGATGCAGGGTCAGAGCGCTCGATTCGGATCGTATCCGAGTGGGCACCGTACTCTGAGGCCGCGGGGACACTCAGATACGAAAATACGGTGGAGAATAAAGTCACACCAGTCAAAGCTGAATGCACTGCAGAATCTGCCTTTATTGTTTACAGTCCAAGCATTTATTACCTCTGCACACAATTAGAATACAATGGGACTCCTTGCCCGCCCTCCCAGGACCCATTGGCCCTTGGCCTTCAGGGAGTCGCCAATTCGGACCGGATGGTCCGAATCGGCCATTTTACGATTCGAACCGGATGGTTCGAATCGGCCATTTTCCGAAACGAGAATTCCAACTGCGCCACAAGGATCGGAAAATGGCGGCGAGCAAGGCAAACAAAGGGAAAATACATTACACCATAAACCAACGGGGAACACTTTATTAACACCACACAATGTCACATCTAAATAAAATACTGGTAAACGGGGTGCGTGCCACCACACCCAAGTGTCCATGTCCCCACTGTCACTGCACCGCCCCTGGCTGAGGGTGCTGGGCCATCCCGTGACACTCCTCCCCCTCCCCAAGGTCCGACGCACTCGGTTGGACCCCACCGGGTCGTACCGAGGTAGTCGGGGCTCCCCAATCCCCTGGTTCCCGGGCCGACTGTCGCGATAACCCATCTGCGTTACCGTTCTGCGACCCGGGCCGATATTGGATGGAAAAGTTGAAGGGTTGGAGAGCCAGGCTCCACCGCAACAGGCGGCCGTTCTCCCCCGCCACTCGGTTGAGCCATACCAAGGGGTTATGGTCGGTCATCACGGTGAAGGACCGACCGTAGACGTAGGGTTGGAGCTTCCGTAGGGCCCAGACCAGGGCCAGGCACTCCTTTTCCACTGCAGCATACCCCACCTCTCGTGGCAACAACTTCCGGCTAATAAACGCCACCGGATGGTCCCCCCCGTCGTCCCCCACTTGACTCAGGACAGCTCCCAGTCCGAACATGGACGCGTCTGTGTGGACAATAAAACGTTTATTATAGTTGGGAGCTGCCAGCAGGGGCGCTTGGGTCAGGGCGGCCTTCAGCTGCCGGAAGGCCTGTTCGCACTCCGGGGACCACAGGACTTGGCGGGGCAGGGATTTCTTGGTCAGATCAGTCAGGGGTTTGGCCAGGTCACTGTAATGGGGTACAAATTTTCTGTAGTACCCCGCGGTACCCAGAAAGGCGAGGACCTGGGTCTTGGTCACCGGGGTGGGCCAATCCAGGATAGCCTCTATCTTCGCGGGCTCCGGCCGTTGTATCCCGCACCCCACCCGGTGGCCCAGATACTGCACCTCGGCCATCCCCACCTTACACTTCTCCGGCTTTAGGGTCAGGTTGGCGTCCCTAATCCGGCCCAGGACAGTCCCTACATGCTCCAGATGTTCCTCCCAGGTCTGGCTATAGATGGCTATATCATCCAGGTACGCGCAAGCGAATCCCTGGAGGCCATCGAGGAGGCGATCGATTAACCGCTGGAAGGTAGCAGGGGCGTTCTTCATCCCGAACGGCATGACTCGAAACTGGTACAAGCCGAACGGGGTGATGAAGGCCGACTTCGGGGTCGCCTCCTCGGCAAGGGGAATCTGCCAATACCCCTTGCACAGATCCACCGTGGTCAGGAAATGACCCCCGGAGATCTGATCTAGCAACTCGTCGACTCGGGGCATCGGATAAGCGTCCGTAATAGTACAGTCGTTTATCCGCCGATAGTCGACGCAGAACCTGGTGGTACCGTCCTTTTTGGGCACCAGGACCACGGGCGACGCCCATGGGCTGGCCGACGGCTCAATGACCCCCAGCTCCAACATCTCCCGGATCTCGGCCCGCATGGACTCGCGGACTGCTTCCGGGAGCCGGTAGGCGGGCTGTCGGAGTGGTTTCTGACCGGGTGTGTCCACCTGATGGACGGCCTGGTCCGTATATCCCGGGAGGGCCGAGAAAACCCCCGGATAGGCGAGAAGCAGCTGCCGCGCCTGCGCCTGTTTCTCGGGCCCTAGCTCCTCCCCCAGCTGCACCTGCTCCACCCCGGAAGGCTGCTTGGCTACCCCCGGGAGTTCCTCCAAGGGAAAGGGTTCCATCTCCTCGGCCGCCGGCGCGCATATGGCGTCCACCGTCTCTGGCCGCTCATGGAAGGCCTTCAGCATATTGACGTGGAACGTCCGCTGGATTCTGGTGTCCGCGCAGCTCACAACCACATAGGTGGTATCCCCCAGCTGGGTTACCACCTTGTAGGGACCTTGCCAGGCCGCCTGCAGCTTGTTCTGCCGCTGTGGTTTTAACACCAGAACCTTCTGTCCCACACAGAACGAGCGGCTGCACGCAGCGCGATCGTACCACGCCTTCTGCTGAGCCTGGGCCGTCTCCATGTTCTCCTGCACGAACCCCTGGAGGTCCGCCAAGCGCTCCCGCAGCTTCAGGACGTACTCCACCACGGGAACTCCGTCCTCCTCCGGCGCCCCCTCCCACTGAGCCCTAACCAGATCCAGGGGACCTCGCACCCGGCGTCCATATAGCAGCTCAAAGGGTGAGTACCCGGTGGATTCCTGCGGAACCTCCCGGTAGGCGAACAGCAAGTGGGGAAGATACTTCTCCCAGTCCCTGTTCTCATGCACAAAGGCCCGGATGAGCTGCTTCAGGGTCCCATTGAACCGCTCGCACAGCCCGTTGGTCTGGGGGTGATACGGGGCGCTGTGCAGCGCCTTAACGCCACAGAGACGCCAGAGCTGTTGGGTGAGCTCAGCGGTAAACTGGGTACCCTGATCGGATAGGATTTCTCGGGGAAACCCTACCCTCGTGAACACCCTGAGGAGCGCGTCCGCTACGGTGTCCGCCTGGATGTTGGCCAAGGCCACAGCCTCGGGGTACCGGGTGGCATAATCCACTACGGTAAGAATATACCTCTTACCGGTGGCACTGGGCCGTGGCAACGGCCCTACGATGTCAACCGCCACCCGGCTAAAGGGCTCCTGGATAATGGGCATGGGCCGCAAGGGCGCCTTCGGATGGTCCCCAGCCTTCCCAGCTTTCTGGCAAACTGGGCAGGTGCGGCAATAGTCGCGGGTGTCGTTGCTAAGGCGAGGCCAGTAAAACGCGCGCGCCAACCTGTGCCGGGTTTTCGTCTGGCCTAAGTGACCTGAAGGGGAATGTCGTGGGCCAAGCGCAGAAGCTCCTGCCTGGGTCCCTGCGGCACCACCAGCTGCTTCTGCGGAATCTGCTTCTTCTTGGCCCCCTCCCTCACGGTGTAACGGTACAGCAGCCCATCCTCCCACTCCACCTTGTCTTTCCCCTGGCCGTCCAGCCCTGACCCGCTCGGTCCCGGTAGCCCTGTAATGTGGGGTCGGTTTGCGTCTGGTGGCGCAGCGTCTCCGGGGTACTCCACGGGGAAGGGAGGACAGGCGGAGGGGGAAGAATCGGGTCCCGTCGAGGTCGGGGAGGTGATGGCGGTCTGGGAGGTCGGGAAGGTCCTGGGGTTTTGGGCTGTCGGGGGGGTCGGGGAGGTCGGTAATGGTTGGGGGGTCGCGGAGGTCGGGGAGGTTTGGGAGGTTTGGGAGGTCGGGATGGTGTTGGTGGAGGTCTCACCTGGGTCCCATTCGGAGCGCCCCTGTCTTGTCGTCGGCTCTGTTGCCTAGTGGTAACCGGGGTAGCTGCATCTGTGGAGTAAGCGGAAATGAGCTGCCCCAAATCATTCCCCAGGAGCACCTCGGCCGGCAGTTGTCTCAGCAACCCCACCCGCACCTCCTTCTCCCCGTTCCCCCAGTCCAGGTGCACCCGGCCGTCTCGAGCCGGAGCACTTTTCCTCCCGCCACCCGTACTGCTACAGTGCTCTGCAGGCGGTCGCTTGGCGGGACCAAGTGGGGCCGGACCAGGGTGATGGTAGCCCCGGAGTCTCGCAGCCCCTCAGCGGGCCGCCCGTTTATCCACACCGCCTGGCGGTGGTGTCGGCGGTTGTCATCCGCGGCGGCTTGCACGGGGTCGGCTTCGTGCAACTGCTCCCACCATTCCTCCGGGGCCTCCGGCCACGGAGCTCCGGCGTCGCAACAATGGGCCGCCGGCGATGGCCTGCCGGCCGGCCGGGTCAATTCCGGGCGGTTGGGGCAATGTTGTTTGTAGTGCCCCTCCTGGTTGCACCCGTAACAGCGGACGTTAGCCATGTTGGTGGGCCGGCTGGGGGCCCGTGCTACAGGCGCCCGGACCGCTGGTGGTGGAGGTGGTGGAGGTAGTGGGGCGGGTAAAACGGGACGGCTGGCCAGGGTCCGCTCCCCCCCGGCAACTTCCGGGTGTCCGTGTACTCGTCGGCCCAGGTGGCCGCTTGTTGCACCGTATGGGGCTTCTTGTCGCGCACCCACTCTCGGATAGCGGAGGGTGTGTGCTCGAAGAACTGCTCGAGCAGCAGCAGTTGGGTGATCTCGGCCACCGTCTCCGCTTGGCTTCCCGAGAGCCAGGTGCGCAGGTCCCTCTGCAGCCGATGGGCCCACTCCACGTGGGTGGCGCCACTGGGCCGGCGAGAATTCCGGAACTTCGTCCGGCTAGCTTCAGGGGTCACGGCATATCTACTCAGCAGCGCCTGCTTGACGTGCGAGTAGCTGGTGGCCTCGTCGTCCGGCACCGTACGATAGGCCTCGGCGGCCCGACCGGTCAGCTTACTCGCCAAGATCCGGATCCAGTCGGCCCGGTGCACTTCATGCACCCGACACAGGCGCTCAAAGTCTTGGAGATAGCTTTCGATTTCTTCCTCGGCTTCCCGGAACTCCTTGAACGCCTGGAACGGCACTTTCCGCCCGGAGTATCGGTCCGATGGCGAGCGGCTACTCCGCCGGCTTCGCACTTCGGCCAGCCGCAGTTCGTGCACCCGCTCTCTCTCCCTCTCCTCTTCCTGACCGAGTTCCCGACCCAGATTCCTCAGCTCCGCTTCCGATGGGGCCGGACCCATCATGGAGATCCGCTCCCGCATCTTCCGGCAGAATTCACTATCCTCGGCCTCAGCGGGGACGGCAGCCGGTACTGGGTCCGCGGGCAACGCCGCGAACGCCTCCTCCTGATCCATTCTCCTCAACTCCTCTATCAGGGTCTCCCGACTCTTGGAGCCCGGACACCGCCCCGATTCTCCAGCATCCCACGCAGGACGTCCCGCTTGTAGGCAGTATACCTGATCATGATGAGGGTCCCCCTGGGGTCTGCAGAGAGCGATCCCACCGCTGCCACCAGTATGACGGAATGGAGATGTTGTTCCGCCTGCGGGTGTGCTCTATCTGCGTGACCCCGTCGCTTACCGCTGGCCCGACTACCGAGTGGCGCACACTCGGCGTCTCGTGCGGCCTGGCGTGACCCTAGGGTAGGGTTAGCGGGCGGTGGAGGGGACCCCTGCCTAGAACCAGTCCGACCACTGAGCCGCGCAGCACTCAGCGTCCCGAGCAACTGGTTCCCTGACCTTGCGGGTGTGGGACGCCTGTGGGAATCGGCCCTAGCAGCCGCGGAGAAAGATTCGGATCTTATGGGGAAACGTTTCGGATCTTATGCGGGAAACGTTTCCGATCCGGGGCGGGTGTCTCTTCGGATCTTGGGCGGTGGAGGTTTCGAGTCGGGAAGGGATGGCGGGTCGGATCGGAACTGGAAGGCTTCGGATCGGTATGGGAGGGAGTTTCGGATATGGCGGGACCAGTGGAGAGTTCGGGTCTTACCGCAATGCCGAAGCGCGGTTCCCGGCTGGGCCGTTCGGTTCGGATCTCCGTCTTCCTGAAACCGAATCTTCCTGAGCAGCGCCTCTGCCCTGATACTCGATGCAGGGTCAGAGCGCTCGATTCGGATCGTATCCGAGTGGGCACCGTACTCTGAGGCCGCGGGGACACTCAGATACGAAAATACGGTGGAGAATAAAGTCACACCAGTCAAAGCTGAATGCACTGCAGAATCTGCCTTTATTGTTTACAGTCCAAGCATTTATTACCTCTGCACACAATTAGAATACAATGGGACTCCTTGCCCGCCCTCCCAGGACCCATTGGCCCTTGGCCTTCAGGGAGTCGCCAATTCGGACCGGATGGTCCGACTCGGCCATTTTACGATTCGAACCGGATGGTTCGAATCGGCCATTTTCCGAAACGAGAATTCCAACTGCGCCACAAGGATCGGAAAATGGCGGCGAGCAAGGCAAACAAAGGGAAAATACATTACACCATAAACCAACGGGGAACACTTTATTAACACCACACAATGTCACATCTAAATAAAAGTACTGGTAAACGGGGTGCGTGCCACCACACCCAAGTGTCCATGTCCCCACTGTCACTGCACCGCCCCTGGCTGAGGGTGCTGGGCCATCCCGTGACACTGACAATCTACTCTTTTCATTTAAATATTACATTCTTTATATTAATATAATATTTACTATGCCTCAAGAGGGCAGTGTTGCTCTTCAAATTAATTCCACAATTACATTTTTATATATCTTATCTCAGGTCAAAAGATCAATCTGTCTTAACCTCTTAAGGACCGAGGGTCTTTAAAGTCAATGCATCGATGACGTAACAGTTATGTCATTGGTCCTTAAGGGGTTAACCCTATATTCAATCCTAGACTTTGGATCTCTCCTGTCAAAATTAAATTAATATCTATACTCCTAAAGTAAATTCCTTTCTAGTTAAAATCAACAGAATCTATTCTTCAGTAATTATACTGTTTACCAGTTCTACACTCTACAAAATATATATTGGAGCATCTATTTTTACTGTGAATATATTGATTATAAAAATATATTTCGTGAATATTTACCTAGAGATTTTAAATTTGTTCCTATACCCAGAAAAAAAATATCTTTTTATTTTTAAAACACCAAATAAATTTAAATATGACATGTCTGGCACTTAGCTCAGCATTATATCACATAAAGACATTTTATCGTTTATAACATCATGTCTGGCATTTATAGAAAGAAAAAAAACACCAATAAATTTAAATATGACATGTCTGGCACTTAGCTCAGCATTATATCACATAAAGACATTTTATCGTTTATAACATCATGTCTGGCATTTATAGAAAGAAAAAAAAAACTATAACTTTTAAGGTTCACCTAGCCATGAACTATTTAAAAAAAATCTCTGTCCATTTCTAAAACTAGGGAAAATTTAAAAAGAAAGACTTTACATTAAAACAAGATGGCTACAGGCATCCATTTTAATTTTTCCATTAATATACCCGACAGGACCCCCTGTAACCGGGCTGTATCATCTATGTGTGGTATTCCAATATATCAACTCCTTGTACACTGATCTTGTAAAGCGCTGCCGAATATGTGGTGCTATATAAATAAAGGATACTGACAGCCTCTGGCCAGGGCTGACCCGACGTTGGAGCAGCATGGAGCGCTAGCTCCAGGCGGCAAATTTGAACAGCGCCAAATTTTTACCGCCATCTTCTTGATTCCCACGCTGGGCTGCCCGCCACACTATTTTTTGCCAGTGTGGCAGCGGCAGCATCTGTCGGCTGCCGCCGGCACATGGCTACATTGCGTGCCGGTGCTGGCCACCCATGCTAGGCATGCGTCTATGGGAGCGTGGGTGGCATCTGCGGATAGATCCGCTCAGCCTCTGCCCGTCATCTTCCTTCAAGCCAGGGCAGCGCACGCACACTGTTGTGAGGAGATGGTGAGACCCGTGACCGGCCGGATCGCGTTGCAGACAGATAGGCCCTGGAGGACCAGCCACTGTGTCTGCCAGTGCCAGGCCAGCGCTACTCGTACCAGACCAGTCAGTGTGACACAGAGATTGCAAAAGTAAGTCGGGGGGACTCTGCCTGAGGTGAGAGCTGGCCTGGGGGCAAATATACCCAAGTGAGCTGGGGGCACGAGCCGCACGACTACTATATAAATATACCCATGAGAGCTGAGGGCAATTACTTTACAATATATACCCATGTGAGCTGTTGGGGGTAATAGAATATACCCAAGTGAGCTGCTGGGGGCAATATAATATACCCATGTGAGCTGCTGGGGGCAATATAATATACCCATGTGAGCCGGCCTGGCAATAGAATATATATTCTGCCCAATTATTCCCTTTAAACCTGCAAATAATTTCCCCGAATTCCTCTTTATTAAATAAACTAATTGGTTTTGACACGTACAATATGTGCATCAATACACCAATTGCTGCTTGGTCAGATGTTGTGCAACTAGAATTTATCGACTAGTGAATCAACAGTTTCAAATTCTATCAGGGTTATTCAAGGGTTATACCGCACGTTCAGTGACTTATCGTTCTCTTCAATTCGATTTGCCGATCCCATTTTGGCGACCCTGCGGTGTATTCAGCAAGCACCACAGGGCCGCCGAAATGCAGGGAAAAGTCGCCGCAAACCCACCAAAAACTCACCGCAAAACGAGGGCGAACGCACACCGAAATCCGCAAAAACATCTGGATGAACCCACCGAAAACGCCAGAAAGACGGAAAAATTAGAAAAACTGTTTGCTTGAATGTTTGAAAAGTGAAACTACTGAGCAAAAATGTCTGAAATTTACATATGAGGTCCAATGAATGATAATAAAAAGGGCTGTTACAGAAAAAATAAGTTAAAAAAAAATAAATCCCAAAAATTGCTTGAAATATCTGAAAAAATCTATGAATAAAGAGACTCTATACTGCAGAATATTATAATCAACAGTTTATTAGATATTGAATTAAAACGGGAATATTTTTAACGTTGAAGCCTATGGGATTCTCCTGAATAAACCTGTCGAATGAAACGGCATTTTGGTAACCTTTCACTGCTGGTTTTTGTTCTCTGAATAGCCGAAGCATTGTTTCTCTATGGGGATTTCACTGCCCTCGAACAGGCACCGTATGTGCAGGCAATTCGCCAGGATTTGACGAATTGCCTGCTCTCTGGATAGCCAAATGGCCAAGAAAGGTAACTGAACGCTGAATTTCAGCGTTCGGTTCCCTTTCGGGAGCCATTCGGATCTCTTTGAATAACCCTGTAAGTCTCTTTGGTTTTGCTCCAAAATTGTGACCAAAGTATGATTGACTTAACACTTGAACAGGAAAACCGATCTCCATTAATGGTCATTAGATACTAAATATTCCTTTCCATAGTATATATATAATACAAACAGCAAAAACTCAACCTAAACTAAACGGGTGCATCTAAGACATTAAATACAGAGTACCAGGAAAGATCAATCCATATAAATGACAACCTTCTTCCATCATTTTCTGTAGCAAAAAAAAGGAGGAATAGTTTTAAAAATGTTCAAAAAACCTGACTGAGGGAAGAAATGATGGGGGATTGAGTTCACAAACAATGATCATAGTTTGCGTATATATATATATATATATATATATATATATATGTTGTATATATATTCCCTCATTGTCAATCATGAGCATCATTGTAGCCAGTTATATTTATTGTAAATTAGAGCATTTTATTGTATTCCTTAGAAAACAAACAACACGAAGAGCAGAGCAGCAGAATTAGGATTTCCAATCCTGCAATAGGACATTCCGAAAAGAATGTCGTGAAGCAAAGTGCCATCGTTATACAAAGCTTATTAAGGATTTCTCCTATCGAGAATCAAAGTTACTCTTCAAAACCTAAAGTTGGAAACCATGGCAACTAAAACAATGTTAACAAACGTATATCGGCTCAGAAGGCTTTTACGGCAATTAAGGACGAGTTAACAAAATTGTTTTATTTGTTTTCTGTAATTATGACACTGCTTATTCCACACTGACCTGCAGGCTGCTTTGCAAATGGATAATTAAGCAAATCATTACTTTAAGGCATTATATACACAAAAGGGAAAAAATTTGCCACAAATTTTTAATTGCATTGCGGTAAAGAAAATTGCATTGTTTGCCTAGTACTAAATGACAACAAACAGTAAGCAGGTTCACCCGGTTGGTGGATCGGCGGCCTGCAAAAAGGGAAACACTAGCTGCATTGGCAAATAAGTATAGATTGTTCCTTTTAATGTGTTTAAGTGGAATCTTAAGACAGAACTGCAATTTTTTTTCTCGATTTCCTTCTGAAAATGTTCGGTTGTATCTATTCGCTCCTCAAGGGTGCACGTATCAAGTTCCCTAAACTTTTCAAGGTGCGATTTCAATTCCGTTTTAGTTCGTGTTTCCTGCAACAAAGATGCAAGAACCATGTTGTTTTATTACCTAATTTATTTGTAATAATTAGTATTTTGAGGATTTTGGCATATATACAATTTTTAACGCTAGACGAAGACGAAAAAAAATAATAAAATCTTTGTTTTTTGGGTACTCCTATATTGTATCCCTTTTCTGTTTTTTACTCACCTCTCATTTGGGGTCAAGTCCTAAAAAAGAAGTGTGGGAACTCACCAAGGTTTCTGTCTCCCAATTAGCACTTAACACGCGCTCAAATCTGATATATTTATGTATATATGTGAATTTGAGCAAAAATATATGATAAATCTTATATTTATTGTGACGTCGCAGGGAAACACATGATTGCGCACCTCAATAGTAGGGATGAGCTGTTCGGTTCGATCAGTTCGGAGTTCGATTCGAACTTTGGCCGTTCGCAAGTTCGCGAACTTCGAACTTTTGGCGTGTTCGGTTCGAGTTCGCAAAAAAAAATACATTTTGAAAAAAGTATAAAAAATGCTTAACCCTTTCGCTGCTGTTTTTTTTCACATTTTAACATGCGAGCAATTGCGGTTATATTTTGTATGGGGTGCGCTTGTTAAAAAAATTAGAGATGGGGTCTCGTTACATTTTTTTTTTGGGGAAAATTACGCGATTTTTAACAAACGCACTGCATACAAAAATCGTTAGTGCAGCATCATTGTTCACATTATAATTGAAATGGGAACAATATTGCTGCATTAACGAACCAAAAAAAAGAAAAACAAACTTGTTTATTTTTTTTTTATAATTTTTTTTAAATATTTTTTTATTTTTATTTTTTTAAAAAAACTTTTTTCATAGTCATGTTTGGTATTGTTGGAACGGCCATGCTCTGGCCGATCCAACAGTACCAAACATTAACCCCTAGCTGCCACGGATCGGGAGGTAGGGGGTTCATTGGAACCCCCTATCTCCACCATTGGTGACAGTTAGGGGTTAACTCCAGGACTGGCGTCATCGTGCTATGCACTCAGGGGGCATTCCCGGAATCTTGGCCGACATCCAAGATGTCGGCCAGCTCCGGGAAAGGATCACGAACCGGCGCTTTTCGGTGCCAATTCGTGATCCGGCCCCCTTGGGGTTAATTCCAGGTACCGTTAGGAAGGGCAGGCTGTGCCCTTCCAAACGGTGCCTGGATTAACCCCCTGCACCCCGGTGATCGGGAGGGAGAGAGGTCCGAAGGACATCCCCCCCTCCCTTTCAGGCGCCTCCTCCGCACATGCAGGGGGTGCCTGAATTAGATGTCATTGCGCCGCCGCGATGACATCTAATTAGGCCAGCGGCGGTTCCGGGTGCTGGGCTGACATCGAGGATGTCAGTCCGCACCGGGGGGCACAGCGATCGGCCGGAACCCTACCAAGGAAGGTAGGCAAGGAACGCTACCTGCAGGTGGACGCGCTGAGCGCGTCCACCACAGCGAAGGGGTTAAAAAATACAAAAAAATCTAGAAATAAAGAGTCTCTTTACTGCAGAATATTATAAGCAACGGTTTATTAGATATTGAATTAACAAATAAGGTCTACATGCAAAGATTCTCACCTCTAAATGACCTGTGTTCTCAAACGATGTAAACAACAGGTGTTTTTAGTCTGGTCTAATGAATTTGATACATTGTATGTAGAATGAGGGTGTGGTGTCTCCAGATGTATCAAACAACACCTGTGCTTCTGAGAAGTGTTCATTTCTCTACTAAATCTTCCTCTGATATGCTGTTTAACCCCTTAACTAACCCTGCATTTCACTGCTGTGTGCTCAGCTCATTTTTACCGCTTTCGCTCATCATGTTTAAATGCGATTTGAAGCCACATTTTATTAAATGACCCAGACATATTAGATATGGTTCTTTCCGTCAGACTTCGCAGATTCATAATATATCATTTTTTTATGTATACATCATGTCCTGCCTGTATATTATGACAAAAAATGCAATAAAAATTGAATTTTTAATCATCTGCAGTGTGTAAAGTGTTTTTTTTTCACATTTTAGCACATGAGCGTTTGCGGTTATGTTTTCTATGGGGTGTGCTTGTACAAAAATTAGAAATGGGGACTTGTTACATTTTGTCAGGGGAATTACGTGCTCATGCCTTTCGATTGACACCCTCCATGACCCCCTAGCTGCCACGGTTCTGGAGATATCGGGGTTCAAATGAACCCCCTATCTCCACCAGGGGATTCCGGGCAGCTAGGGGTTCCCCGGCTATCTGACATCATCACGCTATGTGTGAGGATGTCAGGCAGTGAGGGGGACCCGGGGGTGGAGCCGCCATCCAAGATGGCGGCCCCCACCAGAGCTAGGCTGCACTTCGGCGCCGCAAGGCATCTCTCTATACACAGCCCCATCAGCATCTCTATACACAGCCTCACAATATCTCTATACACAACCTCACAACATCTCTATACACAACCCCATCAGCATATCTATACACAACCCCATCAGCCACTCTATACACAAACAGCATCTCTATACACAACCCCATCAGCATCTCTAAACACAGCCTCACAGCATCTCTATACACAACCTCACAGCATCTCTGTGAACCCTCAAATGAACCCCCTATCTCCACCAGGGGATTCCAGGCAGCTAGGGGTTCCCTGGCTATCTGACGTCATCACGCTATGCGTGAGGATGTCAGGCAGTGAGGGGGGACCCGGGGGTGGAGCCGCCATCCAAGATGGCGGCCCCCACCGGAGCAAGGCCGCACTCCGGCGCCGCAAGGTGCGACCCGAAGTGCAACCCGGTGCCTAAGGGGTTAAAGCCAGGCACCGCTTAAAAGGGGAGACTCTCTCCTTTTAAGCGGTGCCTGGCTTTTTTTTGTGGGACCTCCCGATCGGGAGGGAGAGGGATCCAAACGGATCCCCCCCCTCCCTTCCAGGCGATCTCCCGGCATTGCCGGGGGGGGGGGTCGCCTGTAAATAACATCATCGCGCATGGCGCGATGACGTCATTTACATCGGGAGGAGCTTGACTTCAGCGTCTGAGGACGCTGAAGTCAGAACGCCGCGGGACCCCGGACAGAGAGGTGAGTATATCCGCCGGGGGTCGGGCAAAGCTGACGTCATCAGCAGTGAAGGGGTTAAAAACGTATTTTTTTAAAACTTTTTGACCTGGTTTCCTGTCCCCCAGGGCACTACCCGGACCCGGACATTGTTTTTAAATGTTTCTATACATCCTACAAATCCGCCACTTCACGGGCAGGTTATGGGGACCTCCTAGGCATGATATTTGAAGGGATTTTTCATTTTTAACCCTTATTTCATGGAAAACTCACTGTCCCTTTAAAAACTTTTTTTTTACTTTTTGTCCTCGTTTCCTGTCCCCCAGGGCACTACCCGGACCCCCATACACCTTTTATGGCAAATATCTAGCATATATGCCCTCTTGGAGGGCACTCTAAAAATCGAATTTTGAGTCCCATTGACTTGCATTGAGTTCGAGTTCGAATTCGAACTTTTGAAAAGTTCGAGTTCGAATTCGAACTTTTGAAAAGTTCGAGTTCGAATGTGAACCGAACTCGGGGGTGTTCGGCTCATCCCTACTCAATAGAAGCTTTATAGCGTATGGAACCAATGGGAACTCCGCTCCCTCTGCAATAATAATGGAGGAACTGTGGTCCCACGTCTTCCCCCTCGACTTGACCCCTGCCTCTCATACTGTTTATCTTGATATACAAATATGTTGTAAGGCAAAAACAGTTGAAAGGAGGTTTGATGTTCTCAGCTAAATCACCCCTCACATTCTTTGAGCGTTAGGTTGTTAATTATCAAGTAAAGAACATGACGTCTAACTAAACATGAGCAGAACTATCACCTGTGATTGCTACGTGATCTAAAGTATTTTAAAAGATTTAAAATGGTTTATCCTTTTGCTATACTAATAAATTCATTGATTCACTGGTTTTTATTACTATGATCTCTATTAATAATGGTAATTATTTTTTCACCTTAGTTGAAGAGTTAACCATCTGTCCTCCCAGCAGGACATAATTTAAGTGCTTCTTCTCTTAATCATGGATGCCACACACTGTGCAACGTGTTATATAACCAAGATACTGGCTAAGAATATCTGTGGCTACACAGTCACCATCTGCTTAAAAAAATGCTAATGTGGAGGAACAACAAAATACACGGATCGCTGGGGGTTTTGCAAATGGCTCTACCAATATTAACCACAGGGGCTGAAAGAGAAGCCATCCTTCTTCCTCAACCTCCTGGGATGTGGCAAAAAAAAAAAATCATTGCTATCATCAGCTGGGCAGAGATCAGTGAATCTACCTGCCCTGTCCCCTGGACCTCGGAGGAGAACGCAATAGGATTGCTAAGGTGGGTTGCTCATCTGTAAAAACAATTGAGCAAGAAAGCCCTCAAGCCCCCAGCATAAATTCCCTTTGAACTCTATCAAAAAAAGGTGCAAAGCTCTGTTGCAGGTGAAAAGTTTATATTGGGTATCAGGTTTCCCTAAGCCAGAGCCAAAGAGTCATCTTGTTCCTTCGCCTCTCACGTGATCTGCTATTAAAATGGATTTTATAAAAATATCAGCCTTTCCAAAACTAAATTATGATGTGATGGCGAACCTTGGCATCCCAGATGTTTCTGAACTTCATGTCCGGTAATGCTCAGGCAGCCTTAAAGCATCATGGGACAAAACATCTGGGCTGCCAAGGTTCGCCATATAGGAACTAAAGTAAAGTAGGACGCAAAACATGAAAAATAGAAGATTAAAAGTGAAGAGCTTGCATTTTGGTCCATACCAGTCTCATGTAATCTGTGTCATGATTATCTGAAATTGGATCCTAGAGATAGGGATCTCGTGTTATTATTATACTTTATATAGCGCCAACATATTCCACAGCACTGTAAACGATAAACATGGGGATGATACAATAGAACAACACATATAGCTTAACAAGGATGATGCGGGCACCCTGCTCCCGAGGGAACTTACATTCTATAAGGGATATATATTTTGAAGTAGGCACATACGCATTTTTGGGTATCTTGCCAAAGGACACTTGTTGGTGGGGTGCTCTGATCAGAATACGAATCTCCATTCCACGCTTGTAAAGAAGAGACAGGGTGGTGAGGTTGAACCTGCTCTCCACAGTTGTAACACAGTCATCTGCTTCTTTACGAATGTAGGGCAAAGACGTTACTGCTACGTAGCCGATATTTTAAATATCGTTCGGTACCTTGCCAAAGGACACTTAAAGGAGTATTGCTCTGACTGGGATTCAAACTGCGTCTCCACAATAGTAGAGTAGTTACCTCTACACACAGGATACAGTTAATAGTAGGATAATGATGTAGCACTAGCAACTTTCTTCCGCTGTTTCACAACATTCCACAAACTGGGGAATTAATACTCCATCCTAACTAGACATATAATACAAAATACTTCTACATTATTATATTTATGCACAATATGCATAAAATATAAGTACTGCAAATAATGCTGGTTCTCTTATTATTCTTTGGATTGGATGGCAAGAACTTAAATGATACAGGAAAACATCTTCGAGATGTTGCACTAAAGAATACACTTTGGAAAGATAATTTCCTTTGGGACGTCTGTCAGCATGTCAGTCTCTTATTACTATGTTCCTGTATGATGCAGATAATCCTTGTACCCGACATGTTTTGGAATCTTGTGCTTTGTTTAATATGGTTCTTTTCCCCCGTATTTTGTCTATTCGTATAGACATTTTAATAAAAAGGATACACTTTGTTAAACTGGACATCTTACCTTGAGATCATTGATATTATAGCCTTTACGAAGAGTTATTTGAAAAACTTCAAGTGAACAGAGAAAGGCTGCCAAGCGGCATAAGCTTTGCTTTCCACTTCCACCAACCCCAATCAGAAGGGCATTGCCATACGGGAACTCCAAAATTCGGCAGATCCGACATCTAAACATGAAAGAAAAAAAAAATAACAGAAGAGAATGATTGAGATTCATCCACTTATTGTCAATAATTTCTATCACACTTAAATTTTCAAAGAAGTAAAGATGCACGGGCATACAGTAGATTTCTATCGCTTTTAAACTGGGATATCATTAGGATATGGAAGTGGACCAACACACAGATAGGAAAGGAAAACCATAAACTGAATGGCCAGTCCTTTGAAAGGCCGGTAGCTAGGCTAGAGAAAGAGTAGTCAGAATACAAGCCAATAAACAGGAGACCAGAAATACCCAGAAAACGAGCCAAGGTCAGGATACCAGAGATTTACAATGTCATTAAACAAGAGCCACTGTCTAACACAGGAGAAGTACAGGTGGACAAGAACAGGGATCTCAAACTCTGCCCCACCCCAGATGCTTACTGCCTACAATTCCCAGAATTCTTTGAATGCAATAAATGGCCAGAGAATCATGGGAGTTGTAAATCAGAAACATCTGGGAGGGCAGTGCTTGAGGTCCCTGATCTAGAAGCAAAGCCATGTTCGGTACATAGAAGAACAATATAACGAGCTGTGGTTGGCTAGAACCACGACCGGGTAATGATGGAGTGTACAGTGAAACCTCAAATCCCCAAATGCAAGCAGCTATTAGATGGGGGCTTGTAGATTATGTCAGATGTCGAAAAACATGTGAACGCTACAGACACAATGTATAAAAGTCCTCGTCTAACTGGCGCGTCTAGACGCTCAACAGAATCCATGACACTAAAATGACAGTCAGTAGGATTCGCGTCAATGGAATGACACGCCGGAGGGGATTTCTTCTCAGAACGACACGAACCAGCAACATGCATCGCGGCAACTGACATAGCGGCTATTCCGCCAACCACAGCAACAACTGTCACCAGGTAAGATTCTGGCAGTAATTCTGAAAGATGTCTACCTAAAGCAACTATATTCTAGGTTATATACACCTGTTTATGGTGAAATAATTGGTAAACTATAAAAAAGCAGTAAGACAATTTGAAAAACTGTTTTCTCTTGACTCAATGTTTAAATATTGAAAGAGCTGTTAAATTCTCAAACGTGAAAACTCTTAATTTAAATACAAATGTCTAAGCCCGTATGTTATTTTAGTATGATTCAGTTTGCGGTTAGGCGCATATGGCTAGGTGTCTATACATGGATGGCTGCTCATATGTAAATGTGTACAGCTGGGTGGTTACGCACAAGCGACTATAAATACACAGATAAAAGCCTCTAGTAGGGTGTATGCATGAAATGTTTGTGTATAGAGAGAATAACTGTACTGTGGCATTTTGAAATGCTATCAGGTAATTATCCACAAGTCCATTCACTGGGATAATGTTCTGCCTGTTATTTGTTGTATGAATATCACTGGTACTCTGCTCCGCAATGCGTGTTGCTTGAAGCATCGATGGAGCGTTGACATTGTCCAATGTTTCTGGTTGAACACAATCTGATGCAAATTGCATATAATTGGTTTATATTTTGTATTTTTGGGCTTTATTAAACAAGTTGATATTTATTACTATTGTTGAATACTTTTGCGCAATACAATATAGTCCCTTAAACAATTAATAAAAGCTACAATAATGCACAAATGCCGAAGGTCTACCAGAATTTGTTTCCAGCCTTGTCAATCCATAATGTCACATGTTGCTACAGGCTACAAGTTCAGACAATCAGCTAATAACATATGCTGGTTCCCTTGTCAACAAGGGATGGGCTGTGCCAAGGAGCAGAGAGGAAATTGGGTCACAGACGAGATCTCCAAAGGGCTATCGTCACTCGTGACAAGGTGGCCGAGAGTTGGAAAAACATGAGCAACTATACTGCTCCGGATCTTTCCTGTGGCCTGACAACACAATAAATTAATGGGTTATGGACAACATAAGCCGACTGCAAAGAGGACTGCTGGGCTTCAAACTGCATGGGCTGCAAACTGGAAGCATCTGATGGTGGGAGGTATGGTGCAGGTCATTCTCTGGTAACCTCAAGCATTGCTTCAACTCTCATCTCAGACAAGGGCTCTGACACCCCTGAAGATACAGGAGAAAGCTCTCCTCTAAGGCAACCTGGGATGATATCCCTCACCTGGTAATAGTTATGAAAAGAGGGTTGGGGGTTACGCAACACCAAATAAAGAAAAGTAAGCAAATATTCACCCAACACTCACACACATAAACTCCAACTAAGTCATCACTTACATCTAGATATCCACCAATACACACACACAAGAACTTCCATCAATCACATCCAGGCATCCCACCATACACATTCATAAGGCATTAGGAGGAAAAGTGAGAGGAAAAATAGTAACACTTGAAAGATAGACAGGCTCCACCGAAATACATAAAATTTAATTTATGGACGGTTACACGGCCAATGACAGGAATTTATCAGATTCTAGCACCACCAGTAGTATGATCGGATTACAGACTCTTGAGATATAACCCTAGTGCATTATGCAAATTTACACAAATAATTACAGGTAAATGTTGTATATTAATGAACAAACAAAAAAAACTCACATGTGCTGAATGGCCTCCTCGAAGAGCACAAGATTCATTGACGCGTGGATCTCATTGTAATGCTCAAGCGCATCTGTTAAAATTCTGGTCAGCTTTTCCCAGTCAGATACTGAAAAATAACGAGGCTCTCCAACGCCATGAGCAAAGTGGCAATAAATTAACGGCTTGTGGATAAATATGTGTTCATCAACACCCTACAGGAGATAAATGATCCATTCTCTTAGGTTGTGCATTAATGATAACTCTTAAAAATTAATGCAACTACTAGAAGCTGTGGTTTCTGTACACTATTACATCGCACATTACTTCCAAACACTGAAACGTGGGCATAAATCTGTTTCAAAGTTAAACTTGGGAAACTTGAATGCGTATTATAATACATTGTAAAGTGATGCAGCATAAAGAAACTGAATCAACTGCTCAGCCTTCCTGACAAGGGTCCATCATCGACACCAGCCAATGCAAGCAATAGAGCACATAATCCCTCATTGTTCCCCCAACCCATGCAGTGGATCTTGTGCTCAAGATGCTAGATCAGGTGGGTAGTCCATGTATATAGTATACAACACTGCTTGGTTTTATTATGCAAGAGACATTGCTGTCACTCTTTCATGATCAGAATATCATGGAAATGTGCAATTGTTATTTTAGAGAAGTATAGTTAATCATGGGAACTGTCATGTTTTCTATCTCTCGGTCCTCAAGTGTTGCACCTCTTTGATGCTTCCCTCTCACTTAGTGATGCTACATCCTGACCGCACCGTTATTTTGACCCAGGACGCTACCCTGTGACATTTTGTTATAGTCCTGCATCCTTGCGTCATTTTCAAGAACGTCCTTCATCATTTGTAATGCGTCATCCTCAGATGTCTTGTTGCATGAATCTGACTCTGGTCAATGACAGCATTTCCTTTGCTTTAGAAATCCTCAGATCTGTTTCCTTCGTTCCCAGTCTTGGTTCTTCTTTACCCAAGAGCACTTTGATTGTATTTTTCTGTGTGCAGACTTTAGCCTGTTACAGACTCCTGTTGCTTTCTCCCATCCTGACTCTTGCTTCGCTGACTTAGATGCTTCTGGCGTTTTGACCCAGCTTTTGCGAACAATTCTCTCTGGTGTTCTGACCCCGGTTACGTTTATGGACTACTCTAATTTCTCCTAGGTGATATTCCTTAGCTTATATTTCCAATCCATTATCAGGACTGGTTAATTTAGGTTGTAGCTTAGTTTCTGCGTGTTAGGGTCACTCTTCTTACTCGCCATGAGACTACCAATGCCTTAATCATGAATCCAATCAAATAATTGACTTACCTCAAAGTACCGTTTAGCTGTATCCGTCAGGACTTTTTTGAAGTGTTCCACATCTTTCTCATCCATGAGCTTATCAGAGTACACTCGGGAGGATTCATGAAGCCACAAGTCGACCAGGTCGCTGGAGAATCGAATGCACTCTGGAGAGGCAAGAAGCATTCCCTAGGAAGGGTAATCAGGTGCATGTTTTATCATCTTTTTACTCACAGATACAATGACCAGTACTGGTCATTGTAAGTAATAGTTACTTAACAAAATGCACGGAATAGGAATACTGTATAGCAGTTCAGAAATGTTTTGGTATGGTCTTCATCCAGTACTCTGCATGTTTTATTAAAATTCTAATAAAAGGTATTGGCGAGAATCCTTTTTATCAATTTTAACAGTAGACGCTCATTAGAAGAGGAGAACAAATACTGTATATTTGTGTCCACTATAATTACAGAAATGTTTTTGTCTCCCATTGATTTTGGTTGGTGCCCTTTTTGTGTCCTGGTGATTATTTGGATTGTTTCCACAAAAACAAAGCTCACGAGTGTTATTGTGTGATCCTGAGCTGTTAAGTGAAGAAGAGCTCTAGGAAATGTTGTCAAGTCCTAGACCGGGGGTCATCAAACTTGTCTCTCCAGATGTTTTGAAACTACATTTCCAATAATGCCCAGCCAATATAATGAGTAACTGAGCATCATAGGAGAGGCAGATCCAAAACATCTGGAGTTTCAAGGTCACCCAGGCCTGGATATCTCATAAAACCTTTATATGAACACGCTTTGCTATGACTACAGTGTTGGAGTTCCAGAATCTTTACGTTTCAGATCATATTACAAAGCAAACTATGTAAAACGGTTATAGTGGGGAGGGGTGAATAAAAATAATTCAGTATATTTGTTAAATATTAGTTTTGTTGCAGGTGAATATTGGATTAGTAAAAAATCCCTAAAATAGCAAAAATGAAAAGAGAAAAAATGTGACTGCTGTGCATTAGGGTTTTCCAATTTTATGACTTTGGCCAGGTTTCATCGTCACAACTCTGCGAACAGACCCCAACGGGATCACCTATAAATCTTCTAACAGAGAGTAGAGCTAAGGTACAATCTGCAAGCAATGACAATCCTCCAGAACTCATCAAATTGCGTGCATACAAGTAGCAGAATTAAAAGGAATTAGTGTGTTGGGACCTCACTCTCTTCTGTTTCTACACAAGCAATTTGTAGGAAGAGAAACTAACTGACATGTTTATGACTTGCCTCGAGCTACAATTGTTGCTCTAATTGTTCATTGTAAAAGCAAGACGTTACTGGATTCCTATCTATTAAAAGATTATTAAATTAGTCTTTAAGCAATCATAAATCATGGCTGGTAACCATGGCTGGTAAAGAGAACATAAAATATGCTGCAATACATTTGAATATGATATTCTGCCTAGCGAACTACAACATTGTATCATTGATGCTGTCATTAAGGCTAGACTTTCCGATGAACCTTTTGGCTACGTACAGAAGAACCAATGTTAAATTAGAAAGATCATGAAAATCCCATTCCTTACCTGAAATATATGAGTTAGGTCTCTTAAATTAAAAATATAGTGAAATCGTATCGCTGTGGGAAGAAAATTCTGTGTCATTTTTTGGTGGAGGCAAATGGCGGCTTGTATCAGGGTGGGCACTGTTTTTTGCACGCTGTAGCTAAAGCCACCACTTTGGAAATGTGCACCTATGATTCTGCTGTAAATGGTGGTCAAAGCGTCTGAACTGGGAAAGTGCACCGCAAATACGGAGAAATGTCGCTGAAAAACAGGGGGAAAACAAGATGTTTTGGTACACAGATTTGTTTTTTATCAGTAGTCCATTGCTAATAACATTTTTTGAAGCCCTACATACATTCACTAATCCACTAAAAACAACTTGGTGCCTTATGTACAGGTTTTTCCTGCTGAACCGTTATCTTGCCTTTAATTCAAGGCTACCCCTTAAACCAGGGGTCAGCAACCTTGGCTCCCTGATATTTCGGGAACTACATTTCCCATGTGGCTCAGTCAGCCTAATGGGTGACTGAGCATCGTGGGAAATGTAGCTCCCAAAACATCAGGGAGCCAAGGTTGCTGACCCCTGCCTTAAACTTGGAGTTGATGTGAGAGGACAACCAAGAGCAAGGTTTTGCTAGAAGGTCAATATTTGATTATGCATATTCATTTACAAAAGGGAGGGCGGGTTCTTTACTTAACCCCTTAAGGACCAATGACGGAACTGTTCCGGCATAAATGCAATGACTTTAACCCTTTCGCTGCTGAGGCTTTTCCCGCCCCTGTGCTGAGGTCATTTTTACCGGTTTTGCTCATCATGTTTAAACGTGTTTTGAAGGCTTATTTTAGTATATGACCCAGACATATTATATATCGTTCTTTCCGTCAGACTCGGTAGATTCATAATATGTCATTATTATATGTATACGTTATGTCATGTCTGTATATTATAACAAAAAATGCAATAAAATATGTATTTTCAATAATTTACAATGTGTAAAGTGTTTTTTTTCACATTTTAACATGCGAGCAATTGCGGTTATATTTTGTATGGGGTGCGCTTGTTAAAAAAATTAGAGATGGGGTTTCGTTACATTTTATTTTGGGGAAAATTACACTATTTTTAACAAACGCACCGCATACAAAAATCGTTAGTGCAGCATCATTGTTCACATTATAATTGAAATGGGAACAATATTGCTGCATTAACAAACCAAAAAAAAGAAAAAAAAAGTGTTTATTATTTTTTTTTATAATTTTTTTTATAATTTGTTTTTTAATTTTTTTTTATTTTTATTTTTCATTTTTTTTGACAAAAATTTTCACAGTAGTGTTTGGTATCGTTGGAACGGCCATGCTCTGGCCGATCCAACCATACCAAACTTTAACCCCTAGCTGCCACGGATCGGGAGATAGGGAGTTCATTGGAACTCCCTATCTCCACCGTTGGTGGCAGTTAGGGGTTAAGTCCAGGACTGGCGTCATCGTGCTACGCACGATGACGCCAGTCCTCAGGGGGAGTTCCCGGAGGCTTGGCCGACATCCAAGATGTCGGCCAGCTCCGGGAAAGGATCGCGAACCGGCGCTTTTCAGCGCCGATTCGCGATCCAGCTCCCCAGGGGTTAATGCCAGGCACCATTTGGAAGGGCAGGCTGTGCCCTTCCAAATGGTGCCTGGGTTAACCCCCGCAACGCCGCCGATCGGGAGGGAGAGAGGTCCGAAGGACCTCCCCCCTCCCTTTCAGGCACCTCCTCCGCACATGCGGGGGGGGCGCCTGAATTAGGTGTCATCGCGCTGCCGCGATGACACCTAATTCCAGCGGCTGCGGTTCCGGATGCGCGGCTGACATCGAGGATGTCAGCCCGCACCGGAGGGGCCAGCGATCGGCCGGAACCCGGCCGAACGCTGACCCCAATGGGAGGACGCGCTGAGCGCGTCCTCCGCATACCAGCAGTAATGCGGAGGACGCGCTGAGCGCGTCCTCCGCATTGAAGTGGTTAAAGACCCTTGGCCCTTAAGGGGTTAATAAAAAGTAAATATACACATGGAGCACAAAGCACTTTGCCGAAGATCGCACAGGGCAGCGGTTCCCAACCCTGGTCCTCAGGACCCTCTAAAAAGGCCAGGTTTGCCAGATATCTGACGCACAGCACAGGTGACATGATTTGCTGCTCAATGATTGCAGGATTCAGTCTACATTTCCCCAAGGGAATCCTTTAAAATACGACCTGTTAAGGGGACTTGAGGACCAGGGTTGGAAAATACTGATCTAGAAAGAGGAGTATTTTAATGTGAAGACAACTGGATAGTTTTCCTAATTTAACTAAAAAATGCCATTCCCTTGACAGCTGGAATTGCCCAAAGCTATATTTTTATATTCACTACAGCTGATTATTGGAGGTTTTCTTTATATTTCCAATAAAGAAACTTTCCGAGACAGGGGTCAAGTCTAGCAGGGAATGCAGTTCCTCCACTATTTTCTCAGAGTGAACGCAGTTCCCTTTTGGCGCACACACACACAGAAGCTTTTTTAGGTTTCAGTCATGTGTTTCCTTACTAAGTCACCAGAAAAATATGACATTTAGTACAATTATCATAAGGATTCCCCAAATCGCAGCTTATATTTATGCTTACACATTGATATCAAATTGCATGAAAAGAGTTGGGTTCAGTGCAACATGTCAGTGGGTTCATTGTGGAGCAGAAATCTTGGAGTGTTCCCACACTTTTTTTTTTTTTAGGACTAGACCCCTGCACTGAGATATATTAAAAATGGTCAGGGGGATTCATAGCTGTGTAATACTGAAGACCGATTCCTTACCTGAAGGCGAGGATTGATGGAGAAGCTTCCAGCGCTGGGATTCATGCATGTTATGTACTGGCAGTTATGAATTTCCTTTGCTATTAGTTTCTGTCTGTCGTACCTGTTGTGATCACATAGTTAGATTATTTTTCATTGTTAATTTAGCTTAAAGCTTTGGCAATCGAGTGTAGCAGATTCAAGGTTTGGTGTTATAAACAGCTCACTACTAAAACAAGGCATCAGCCTCGCGCGTGTATATAGTGTGGATGATGTGCAGATTTGTAATATACATCAAGAATGGCTGCACTCAACCTCAACATGCATATTTCTCCCAAACTTTATTTATCCGGAAGATGTAGACAGTACATTTTCATTTTAAAAGCGTAAACCGAGAAAGGAGTAATAACATGCATTTTTTAAGGGTTCCCCTGAGAGACTAATGAGCAAAAGATACAAAATCCAGAGAGCTCCGCTATGATATGGTCTTAAAGATTTTAAAAACGCCTGTCGTGAAAATGATTGATGAATATAATATGGTCATATATTGCAACTAAATCTTCATCATCTATTTCCAAGTCGGGTGTCTTTAAAATCTGTAAGACTCTATTCCAATGGAGTGCCTTGAGTTTTCTATGTTATATAGATATTTTGTCTTAGGCTGGGGTCAGTCGAACGCAGTGCGAACGTGCGTTGAGCCGCATTTTGTCACGGCCGTAGTAGCAGCAAATGACGTCCAATGACGGCCAATATACGAAGTACGGCCGCACGAAAGTTCGGCCGCGCAACGCAAGCGGCAAACGGACGCATTTTTTCGAGAATGTGGAACCGCTAGTACTGACGCACAGAGTGCGCTGCGTCGGTATAGCGGCGTGTGTGCGTGATTAGGAGACGTCACACGCTGCGCATGTCCGGCATACATCACTTCCATTTGTTTTTTATAGCTCCGTCAAAAAATACGACGCATCTACGCACTTTTTGACGGTAGACATGAAAAATGCATTCGTCTGACCCTAGCCTTAAACGTTTACGTGCTGGACAACTTACAAAAGGTATTTTCTCCAGTCAGTACATGTCCTGCTGATGCCAATCTGTTTCTGACAGTAGGGGCTCTATCACCTCCTTCAAGCTAACACTAGCGTCAGCTTAAAGGAGGTCATAACGCTGCACCCACATCGCCTTTGAATCGCTAACGGGTTAAAAAAAAACATTAGCGCTCATTAAGGATTCGTAGCGTGAGTTTACTGTACTTTGCACTCCCTATACTTAACATGGGGAGCGCAGAGTGAAAGCACAGAGTAACTAGCGTCAGTAACAACTAGCGTTAGGACCAATTGATCCTAAGAGCTGGCGCTAACGAAAAAGTTACTACCAGCTCAGAGGTGTAGGTAACAGATTGCGCTGCTGCAGAATCTGTTACCTGCAGCTTAAAACCCCCCAAAATCACATACCCACCTCTCATCCCGCGGCGAGAATGGTGGCCCGATCCGCTGCTTTGACCGCAGGTAGCAGAGTGAGCCTGGGGAAAGAGAATCCCCGGTCTCCCTCCGCGATCACTCTGCCGACCAGCAGGATCTCGCGAGAGGCGAGATCCTGCCGGTCATGTGACCCGGCAGCACAATCCTCCATGGAGTCCTATTTAGGCCTTGGAGGGGATGCTGGGGATGGTGCTGTAGCATTGCCCACCAGCATCCGCGAGCTTAGCAATTGCTAAGGGGCAGACTTGGTGCCTGCCCTGCGATCTGCTGGTGAAACCGGGACACTAAGGGGAGATTAGTGAATGCTCATTTTTCCTCTTAGCATCCTGGTTTTAGCTCAGGGCACGCGATAGTGCCCTAGATCTTTGAATATATCTCCAGCTGTCTATCTACATGTTTAACTCTCTGTAAATCAATTCCATGTAGGAACCACACTTGAGGTAAACAAGGTTAAGGTGTGACAGGATCTAAAACATCCAGCACTTGTTATAACAATCCTGGATTAATACATTCAGGTTACGTTTAATGACACACCCTTAAATAAATGCAAAAGGTAATTTTATTCAAATAAAATACAAAAATTATAACAAAAAATTAACTAATACAGATGGATCATATATATAGTGGAATGGACCATGTAACAAACATATACCGTCTCAACAGTGCCTACAGAAAAGCTGCTTAGCAGACAATATATCACTATATATATATAGGGTACACTCGTTTCCACTGTGATGAATGAAGCAACAAAACAATAAATAAAGTAAAACCATAGACGTGCGCATGGGGTATGCCTCGTGTGCCCAGGCACACCCTAATGTTGGATGAGGAGGTCCTCTTTCACTTCCTTTATTGGCCTTTTTAACTATCCCTTATCTGGTTTATGATAAATATCATAGAAACTGGATGTATCTCTGATTACAGGTTTGTTATTTCTAATGAAAAATGTGCATTTTGTGCAAAATCTTCTAAACATAACTTTTCAATTAATAAATGTTCCATGGGTGCGCACCCTAATGACACGGGTTGCGCACGCCAGTGTGTAAAACATTGATGGATGGCAATGTCAGCACCTACCAGAGGTTAACAGTGAATCAGTCACAGAAACCAGGAACCCACCTCAACGTTTCGGCGTATAAGCCTTCTTCCAAGGTTTGACATCCCTTATTTATGGGTGTGCAGTCTATTGTCTTTGTATCTTTGTAATTGAGGCTAGAGGAGAATAGCCTATTTGAGAGCGCCCCTGCATATTTCATTGGTCTTCCGGATACCCTATTACAGTGGGGCAAAAAAGTATTTAGTCAGCCACCAATTGTGCAGGTTCTCCCACTTAAAAAGATGAGAGAGGCCTGTAATTGTCATCATAGGTAACTTCAACTATGAGAGACAAAAGGAGAAAAAAAATCCAGAAAATCACATTGTCTGATTTTTAAAGAATTTATTTGCAAATTATGGTGGAAAATAAGTATTTGGTCGCCTACAGTACAGTACAAACAAGCAAGATTTCTGGCTCTCACAGACCTGTAACGTCTTCTTTAAGAGGCTCCTCTGTCCTCCACTCGTTACCTGTATGAATGGCACCTGTTTGAACTTGTTATCAGTATAAAAGACACCTGTCCACAACCTCAAACAGACACACTCCAAACTCCACTATGGTCAAGAACAAAGAGAAATTGTAGACCTGCACCAGGCTGGGAAGCCTGAATCTGCAATAGGCAAGCAGCTTGGTGTGAAGAAATCAACTGTGGGAGCAATCATTAGATAATGGAAGACATACAAGACCACTGATAATCTCCATCGATCTGGGGCTCCACGCAAGATCTCACCCCGTGGGGTCAAAATGATCACAAGAACGGTGAGCAAAAATCCCAGAACCACACAGGGGGGACCTAGTGAATGACCTGCAGAGAGCTGGGACCAAAGTAACAAAGGCTACCATCAGTAACACACTACGCCGCCAGGGAATCAAATCCTGCAGTGCCAGACGTGTCCCCCTGCTTAAGCCAGTACATGTCCGGGCCCGTCTGAAGTTTTGCTAGAGAGCATTTGGATGATCCAGAAGAGGATTGGTTTCATCTGACCATATGACATTCTCCCAAAGTCATAGGCGACTCTACAGGGGGGCAAGGGGGTGCTAAAGCTAGTTTTTTGAGGGGCGCTAATTGCAACATTTTACCTACTGCTCAACCCTGGTGCTAACTCCAAAAAAACAGAAAAAACAGATCCTCGCCCAAAATTAACAGGCAATTGAAAGGAATGCAGCACAGGTGTTCTCTTGGCCCCATTCACCATAGTAATGGATCTGGTCAGCAATGTCGCTGCTGTTGCAGTCAGCTGTATTAAGATATATATGTATCCTTTATTCACATATATCCTAATTCTAATATATTGCCTAATTTTAAACATTTTATGCTGGGGGATATTCATAGTATGTAAGCGTATGATTATTAGGGTGACCATGTGGATCATGTTTAAAGGGACACGTGAATAAGTCTTGCCCTGAAACATGTATTATTTATATGCTGCAGCAGGGAAATTTGTGTCGCTCACCTGACCTTCCTTTTGGATCTATTAAATGCAGTGTAAGGATTCTACATGCTCTTGGGTGGCATTTATCATGCAATGCCCATCAGCCTTAATATATGTGTGCATCAAAACATGGATGATACGGCCACCTTGGAGTAATTTAATAATTCAGGGGTGAGAGGTTATTCACTGAATGTGTTCATATTCAAGCTTGTGAGGGCGGGGAATAGGTATGGCCCGGCACAACCGCATTAGTGCTGGGTCTCAGCCCGGGTCTTAGAGTTTCCCTAGCGTGCGCCAAATAACCTTGTTCATGGACTACCGCGGACAAGGTGATCTGTTAGTAGGTCGTCAGGCACTAACAGGGTTATTCAGAAAGCAGTGAAAAGCAAGAGAATGACTGGAGAATGGAAAATTCTAGGTCAAAATAGCCGATTTGGAAAGTGAGATGTATGGGATAATTTTTCTAGTTTGGCTATTTTGACCAAGAATTTTCCATTCTCCTGTCATTCTCCTGCTTTTCACCTCTCTGTGAATAACCCTGTAAGTTTTTTAGCGGCTCACGCTATATTTTTCCTCTAGTGATGGTGTTTTAGTTCACACCAGGTGATAGGGCCCTTAGTTTTATTCAGTGGTATGATTTGGTGGTGAAAATTATTAGTGCCCCCCCAGTTTTGGCTGCTTTCTCTTATGTGCCCCCCCTAAATATTGTTCCTAGAGTCACAACTGCCCAAAGTAGAACTTTTTGGTAAAAACTAAACTCGTCGTGTTTGGAGTTGCATCCAAAGAACACCATACCTACTGTGAAGCATGGTGGTGAAAACCTCTTGCTTTGGGGCTGTTTTTCTGCAAAGGGACCAGGACGACTGATCTGTGTAAAGGGAAGAATGAAGGGGGCCATGTATCGTGAGATTTTGAGTGAAAACCTCCTTCCATCAGCAAGGGCATTGAAGATGAAACGTGGCTGGGTCTTTCAGCAGGACAATGATCCCAAACACACCGCCCGGGCAATGAAGGAGTGGCTTCGTAAGAAGCATATCAAGGTCCTGGAGTGGCCTAGCCAGTCTCCAGATCTCAACCCCATAGAAAACTTTGAGGGAGTTGAAGGTCCGTGTTGCCCAGCGACAGCCCCAAAACATCACTGCTCTAGAGGGGATCTGCATGGAGGAATGGGCAAAAATAGCAGCAACAGTGTGTGAAAACCTTGTGAAGACTTAGGCTAGGGTCAGACAAACGCATTTTTTGCCTCATCCGTGAAAAAGTGCGTTCAAACGAATGGACGTATTTTTCCACGGAATACGCGATAGCGGTCATACAATGCACATTTTCGTCCGTGATTTTGTATGGATTATCAATAAAACACTTTTTGCGTCTGGAGGTGATGTTGGCCGGACATTAGCAGCGTATGACGTCTCCTAATCAAGCACACACGCCGCTTGCGGACGCAGAGCACTCTGTACGTCAGTACTAGCGGTATCACGTTCTCGAAAACATGCGTTCATTTTCCACTTGCGTTGCCCAGCCGAACTTTTGTGCGGCCATACTTCGTATATTGCCCGTCATTGGCCGTCATTTGCTGCTACTACGGCCGTGATAAAGTGCGCCTGCACGCGCGTTCGCACCGTGTTCGTCTGACCCCAGCCTTACAGAAAACGTTTGACCTCTGTCATTGCCAACAAAGGATATATAACAAAGTATTGAGATGGACTTTTGATATTGACCAAATACTTATTTTCCACCATAATTTGCAAATAAATTCTTTAAAAATCAGACAATGTGATTTTCTGGATTTTTTTTCCTCATTTTGTCTCTCATAGTTGAAGAGTACCCATGATGACAATTACAGGCCTCTCTCATCTTTTTAAGTGGGAGAACCTGCACAATTGGTGGCTGACTAAATACTTTTTTGCCCCACTGTATGTATATTAATATTTAAGTTTAGTGAAGTCCCCAGCTTGCACGCTCTGGCATGCCTGTATACTGTATGGATCACTTCCTGTTTAATCACACAATTTGGAATAACCAAAATCCATCTCTCTTTTCTACAACCAATTCCAGATTTTGAAGCTTTACCTGTGGATAGAATGTTGCAAAGTATAACAATGTTTCAACTCTGCTTGTAAGTACACGTGTACTATACTTTGCAGTGATTCCCTAACACACACTTTACCTGTGTACTGTGTATCAGAGGTCCCCAACCTTGGTCCTCAAGTCCCTCTAACAAGCCAGGTTTTAAAGATCACCTTGGGGAAATGTCGACTGAATCCTGCAATCACTGAGCAGCAATTCATATCACCTGTGCTGTGCTTCAGATATTTGACAAACCTGGCCTGTTAGTGGGCCCGGAGGACCAGGTTTGGGGACCACTGTTGTATGATATCTGTCTGGTATCTGCATGGATTGTTCCTGCTTTATTGAACACTGTATCTTAATCACTAATCCTAGCTCTATTGCACGCCTAATGTCTGTTTGTTCACACAGGTTTTCACGTATCTGAATACACTGGTAAGTGAAAAGAAAGCAAAAACCTGCTTCTCTTTGAAACTGTGTTCCAGTCTCTGATCTGTCATGTTTGCAGGGTATTCCCCTAACGCAGAGCTTCCAAAACATGTCCTCAGCACCCATTAACAGGCCAGGTTTTAAGGATTACGGGGAAATGCAGACTGAATCCTGCAATCACTGAGGAGCAAATCATATCTCTTGCACTGTGCTTCAGATATCTTGCAAACCTGGCCTGTTAGGGGGACCTGAGGACCAGGGTTGGGAACCATTGCTCTAGTGGGAGTAATACATTTCCAGGCAAGATCTAGCTCAATGCAGAGACTGCCTACTTCCTTCCATCTAAGGAGGCGAATTTCAGTCTATAGAAATTAAAGTAGCTTAGTTGTGGTTCTCAATCATGGACCAAAATATGAGTCAACTAAAAATAGAATTTATCTATGCTTTTACCCTTTTAAAGACCACTGAAAATGGGAGAATGAATTGGTAAAGACCACTGAAAATGGAAGAATGGATTGGTCAAGTCTCTGGTCTATGAATTGGTTCTCCTCATGAGTTATTGAACACCGGATTGCCGTAAGCCTTACAGCGGGGGTGCTCAACCTTGACCTTTCAGATGTTTCAAAGCTACGTCTCCAGTGATACTCAGCCAGTCATTAGAGTCTTGTGGGAAATGTAGTTCTAAATATCTGTTTAGCCGAGGCTGAGCACCCCTTTCTTACACAACGTTTCTAATAATTATTTTTTTTCATGGGACGGACAGCAAAATACATTTCTATGCTCAGAGATGCATGGGTAAGAATTCTTGCCCAGTTAGGGTTTGTGTCAGGGCATACTCACCAGTGACTATAATCAAGGTGTTGTCTTATTAATGTGTGAGGCTGCACAGTGCTATAAGCATCCACTTCTGGCATGTTAAGGTCATCGATAAAATATATCAGCTTTTTAGTGCCTGGTGGAGAATAGTTCCTTCCTGCTTTCTTTTCCAGTGGCTTTTCAAGAACACCTTACGAATGTAAATAAAGGACATATTCATATATTCAAGTCATTTTCCATTCGAGTCATGTTGTTCTTATAAAACCAGAGGCTGAATTGTGCAATAATTTAATCCAAAATGATCCCAACAAATTTAAATCATACATTCGCATAGTACTATGTTGCCGTACATTAATATCACAAAGTGTGGAGTTCTATGGGCTGGAGTCACTACTAATCATCAATTTTTCTGCACAGCCCTAGCCACAATAAATATCACTGGTGCCACAACGCGAGAAAATAGAGAATTACTAACTTTTAAGAACGCACAGCAGAGCAGCTAAATAATACCAACCCCAAACAGCTTGGTTTGTCCACGAAAATACTAAAAATCACGGATTAAATATCAATGTACCCCAAACGTCTTTGCCAACACAGGCAATATGGTAAAACAACTGAAAAATATTCAGTTCGACAAATACCTCCTGTATACCTCCTGTACTTGCCAGCTTCAAAGTCAGAGAGCCTAGACAGATAGGAAGTATCCTTTGTTACAAACATTAACTGATATATTTATTTATATTTTTAAGTATTTTACCAGGAAGGATACATTGAGATTTCTCTCGTTTTCAAGAATGTCCTGGGTTCAAGAAATATTGAATTTTTACAGTCGTTACAGAAATACAAAGTAATAAATGCAAAATATTAAAAACAAAACACAAATATACAGATTAATACAGAAAATAAATATGTAGGAAATATAAAAATTATGCTGCATTCTGTATCTAGGTATATTAATAGGGAACTCTTAAGTCACTTTAGACTGGGGGAAGATTTGATGGCGTCTGGGAGGTTATTCCATATTTGCGGGGCTCTGTAGGAAAATGAGGATCGAGACACTTTCTTTTCGTATTGTGGTATTGCAAGTAAGGTGCAGGTCCTGGATTGGAGGTTATAGGATGAGGGAACTGCTAGAGGAAGCCGCCTATTCAGGTAGGGTGGTAGCTTCCCAGAAAACCTCTTAAACACCAGGTTGGAAAGGTGAAGAGTGCGTCTGGATTCCAGTGACAGCCAGTTTAGTTCTTTTAACATGTCACAGTGGTGGGTCATGTAGTTACATTGTAGCACAAAGCGGCAGAATGAGTTACACAATGTAGTAAGTTTATGAAGGTGCGTTTGCAGGGCAGCTGCATACACTAAATCTACGTATTCAATAGCTGGCATAAGCATTTGCATATACACAGGGTTATTCAGTGAGAGTGAAAAGCAGGAGAATGACTGGAGAATGAAAAATTCTAGGTCAAAATAGCCAAACCAGAAAAATTCTCCCTTTCATCTCACTTTCCAAATCGGTTATTTTGACCTAGAATTTTTCATTCTCCAGTCATTCTCCTGCTTTTCACGCTCTCTGAATAACCCTGATAATATATATATATATATCCCGAACGCCCATGGAACACCCATCAGCACACCTGCGAGGGTGGCTATCCTGCATCTGCACTGGGAGCGAGACACCAGGACAATAAAAAAAAATACATGGTATGGCACAGAAACAAACAAAATAAATATACTGATAATCAAAAAGCATTGTAAATGTCACTAAATATAGCTAAAGTCCTCATAAGTATCCAAAAGTACCAATTAACACATAGAAGTTATTTTTAACATTAATTAAATTCAATTTACGAATTAAAACAAAAACTTTAATCAAACTGAACTTAATATTACCAATAAAATCCAACAGCGAAATTAAATTAATGGTAAACTCACCAGTGGGATTAATTTTTGACAGTAAATGCACTGGTGGTTTCTACTGTACAATACAGTGGAAAGCGTCAATGTTAAATCCCGTTTATTTAATATACAGTAGAATCCTGCTGTGCGGTTAATGTTAATTATACCTTGCTGGTGAGTTTCAGCGTACAGTATAATCCTGCTGGTGGGTTTACTCGATTACTAAAATACTGTATATTAGTAAAGTGCAGAGAGGAACTGGTAGGTAAATTTTCACATGAACATGTTTATATTACAACATTAATACACACTCAGACATGACAAATAGACAGATGACATTAAATATTTAAATACTATGAATTAAATATTTTGTATTTCGCTCATCACTGTGAGTCCCTGGCTTGTGATTGTTTCGCAGTCATTGCACTGGTCACTTTCCTGATAGTTCTGCCCTTTAGCAATAAGCTAAAAAGTGTGTTTAAAATAAAAAATAATATATATCATATATCGTTTTTTCCTATTCTTGATATTTGGAATATTTATTTTCTAATTTCTATAAACCCTAAATAAAAAAATAAAGCAGTGTAATATTTAGATATAAACATACGTTGCAGCATGGCGGATGTTGTATAGTAGTTGAAGGGAACCTTGGCCACCATGTATTCTTCTGTCAAGTTTGCCAGTTTATCCAACACCAAAACGGTTTTACCGACACCAGCATTGCCAACCAACATTATTGGCTTCCCTTTTTCAAGTAGTAAATCCAGAAAATATCTCAAACGAACAGTTTCGGCAGTATGGACCAGGACAGTCTAATATAACACAAAGGAGAATAAAACATAAATCTAACATTGTAATTTTAAAATATGTTAAATTCAATGGACCCTATTACAATCTCCTCGTGTTAAAACGCTCGCGCAACGCATGAATTTGTGCAATAAGCGTTAAGCATTAACGCATGTAAATCAACGCTGGAATTACAATCCTCGCTCATTTTTCCATCCGTCGAGCAATAACGTGCATTAAACGGACGCGCAAAATGCGCGCGCAGCCACGTTGCGCACAGAAATCAGTGTGCAGACTGTTTTTTTCACGCGATTCAGACAATCAGAATTAGGAACCACAATTAGCTCACGTTAAGTTTTTGCGCCTGTCAAAGTCAATCTGCGCATATATGCTGCAGCAATAATAAATGCACGCACAACTTCTCAAATTTATTTTTTTGGTAGGAGTAGAATGTGTAACTATACTTTGCTGCGTATTTATTTTTGGCTGGTGTATTTGGTTTTGGCCAGGTTGATAGAATTTGCCATTAACACCAGCTTTTAGGAGTTGCTACAATTATGCGCACAACGTCTATGTGTTCATTCCTGCGCATAGATTGTAATACCATACGCATACCAGTGCACAAACGCATTTGCGCTCACAATGTTAAGTATAGGACGCGCGACGTACAGTAAGCTCGTGCAGGTCCATCCGCGGTAGACGATTACGCACGGTTGTCGCGCTGACTATGTAATACGGCGTTCAGCAAAGGGTTTTACCCCTCGCGTTAATGCATTTTTGCGCAAAGAATGTAATAGGGCCCAATATGTTTTTATTAAGATACATAGAGAGATTAGATAAAATATTAAACACAGCTGGTAGACATGATATATATATATATATGCTTATAAAAGCTTGTAACTATATATAATTTTGAGTCTGTGAACTCATCAAGGAAGGACTTCGAAATGTTCTTCTAGTTTTTATTACATTGGCGGTGTGTGCTGAAGGATAGAATGGAGAAACAGAATCCTTTGAATGTTCCAGGACAAAAGGCATTGACGAGGTTGGGTTATAACTATATCCCAGTGGAAATTCTATATTGCAGTAAAGGCTGCGCAGTGTTCTTTTAAGTATGGGTGCACATAGCTCCTACTTTGGATCATTGACGTTAACTCTTAGAGAGCCTGAGAATGTGGAAGACAATAACAAAATCTGTTCTTCTCTCCCACTTATGGTTAACAGTGTGAGAATACTTTTATTGTTACATTCAACTTCATTACATTGAGGTCTCCTATTTCAAAGTCCCGTCGAAATGGAAGAAGGCATGAATGCATGATCAATTCCTAATATTCTGAGCAACGCGCTAATGTGTGTTGAGAGATTTAGACGAGAAATATCAAATGTGAGACGTACAGTAGACAGACAAAATGTAGCAGATAAAAATAGAAAATTACAGAAGGGTCCATTCTTTTCTCGCAGTTAATTGCACGTACTAAAGAAATGAATTCATGAATTCTGCAGTTTGATCTTTCAAGAGAACAGATGGGTGATAGAAAAAATATGGAACATTCAATCTACAACATTACATATTTTTAAAGTGCACCTGTCATAAAAACATGGCACAGTACCACTATATAGTCGCAAATAAATTGACATGCACCATATCAAAGTATGCTTCAATATTATACCGTAGATTGCAGTACTATATTATATAAATGCAATGATCCTCCCATTGGCTCAGGCATAGGGTTCTATGTATATATTTTTAGCTCCAGTTGCATTCCACAGGCTGGTCCCAGCACTGGCATCCATCCCCGTGCATTTCCCTATATAGCCTTCTTGTTTAATTGGAAAATCCAACCCCTGGGTCAGTGAAAAAGGGAATGTTGGTGTAGACAGGACGGCCATCGGGGGTGACAGCCCATTATATGTTCAGGGGCCCAGTGGCAGTAGCAAACACTGTGTCACTTGTCAAAGTGCCTCAGATGTAAGGGTCCTCCATGCCAAACTGAATTGGCCTGTCGGGATACTAGGAAATTTCCCGGTAGGCCGGGACATCTGGCATGGCCAGCACTCTGGCAGAGCAAACCCTCTCCCACTAGGAAACACATTATATCCAGCAGAGACTTCACCCACTTTCTGTAAAATAAGGTAAATGGAAAATGAGGCAAAATGTTTTATTTTTAATAAGTTTATGGAAATAGCCAGCTGAGGGAATTGGGAGCCCGACCAGTGGTTCAATAAGGGGGGGGGGTCCCAAGATTTCTGATGGTAGTGTCTGCTCTCACACGGCTCAATGAACAAGTGCTCAAGAAGCAGGAGTAGAGGTAACATCACTGCTCTGCATGGGGAGAGCCTGTGGAGTCATGGGTTCGATCCCAGCGAGCGCCTCTCCAGTAAGTGTCCTTGGGCAAGACACCTAACGGTACATACTCGCCACTCAGGACATACTTGAAAACGAGAGAAAGCTCAATGTATCCTTCCTGGTAAAATACTTTCTCGAAGAAAAAAAAAATAATAATAAAAAACTCTTAAAGCTGGGGAGCTCAACTTTGGCCCACCAGATGTTTTAGAACTACTGTACATCTCCCATGATGCTCAGCCACTCATTAGGTCATCACAGGCTTGGGTGAAAATGTAGTTCAAAGCATCTGGAGGGCCAAGGATGAGAAACACTGCATTAAGAGACATACTAGTGTATTATAAGCATTAATTAACCTCATTTGGTAAAAGAGGCATTTCAGCTAATATTAATACTATATGCTTACTTATTTCTGATTACAAGGTGTTAAACCTATTAATTAACCCATTTAAGTGACCTGTAGACATTAGATCTGCAGTGTTTATTTTACTTTTTCCAAGCAGAGGGTGGTAGTTTTGGATGCTATGTGCTGTGTTGAGGAGGAAATGGGATGGGGATTTAGACTATAATAAAGTAAGAGAGGTGGCAAAAAGAAAGAAATCAGCTGCTACATCCTCATCAAATAAAAAATGATTCTTTACGTCTGGATAGTCCTCCAATGCGCAGCCACGAGCATCCGGTTGCCAACGGCAGTTGGAGAATGCACATGGTCCAAAATCTTTTAGCAGAGAATTCAAGTTGGAGAAGCAAAAATACATTGGTGTAAAGTTTAGTTTGGCATGTGTTTCTGCCTTCTGTAAAGGACAGTATAGTGTCAATATGAAACCACTGGTGGATCCAGAGAGGGGGCACCCCCCCCCCCAACTTTAATCCCATTATAGGATATACAGGGGACGCTGGTTCCATACAACTTACATGGTTAAATAGGGTGTCATTGGAAAGGCAGAAGTCTGGTCGTTCCAATTAATATGGTCATATACAATACACAAAAAAAAATAATAAAGAATATGAAAAGAGTAAAACATTATGCGCCCTATTACATTCTTAACGCCAATGCTAGCACTTAGCAGTGTGTGCGTTAATGTTAGGTTAAGTGGCCCTAGCGCAGGCCGACCATATTACATTCCGAACACTAATGGGTTAAATTACCCGTTAGTGACTCGGAGCTTGCGCTTTTTCAGCTGCCTATTAATCAGCAAAGCTTGGGCTGCTTGTCCTATAACAATAGTAACTCAAGACCAAGTCTGTCAAAACAAGAGATAAAAAGGGTTATTCAAAGAGTGCGGAATTTGCCACCGTATTGCGCCGTACGGTACAATTTTGTGGTAATTCGGCTATTCAGGAAGCTGCCAATTCACCAAATATTGGAAAATTGCCAGCAAAATACGGTGCAATTTGGCGGCATTGACATCCCCATAGAGAAGTAATGGTTTAAATATGCGAATCCCATTTCAATTTTGCAAAAAGTCTTTTTATTAATTTATTCTTCAGAATATTTAGGCATTTTTCTAGATTTTTTTGGCGAAATTTTTGATTCCGAATTTTTTTCTTTTAGTGGCTTTTTTTTGTTTGTTCTGCAACACACCTTTTTACTGTTATTCATAGGACCTTATTTATTATTTCCATGCATTATTTGTGCTTAAAACGCCTTTTTAAAATTTTTTGGGGGGGTTCCCTTGTACGGCTGCTGATTGGCTTTTTTGGGCGTCATTTGGTGGATCCATTCGGCACACTTCAGGGACCCTGTGGGGAATGCTGAATTCACCGCAAGGGTCGGCGAATAGAACGCGCCACAGGGTGTCCAACAAAAGAGCACCAAAATTTCAGTGCTCTCTGAATAAGCCCCAAAGTTCTCCCTCGTATTTTTTATTAAAGGGACAATCTAGTTGTTTTTTTTTAACCTTGCCTAAATCAATTAAGCATATTTCTGCAAGCACTTTCCCAATTTACATCCGATGCTTATTTCTACCCTCAGTATTATTATCGTTTCTATAGCATCAACAGTTTCTGTAGCGCTTAACAAAGAATGGAAAATGAAACCTACAGAACTACAAACAAGCTTAGAAACCAGAGGCAAGAAATGTAGAGGCTGCTGCTCAGATGAGCTTACAATCTACATATTTCTGTTTAAAAGGAGAGACCACAGGCTTCATTCTCCCTCCTGACCTAAACACATCAGTGTACCAGCCTGGTACTGACACTAGTCTCTGCAATGCACTGCTATGTGATGCTCATACCAAGAAGCGGAGGACCTAGGCAGGTGTTAGACGAGCGAACTATGTGCGAGCGTACTGACGTGCCTTCCGGCGTCCATCGCAGCGTTGTGACGCTGCGGCGGGGCTGGCCACATGCTGTCGCTCGTGCACGAATTGCGTGCGTGACAGCGGCCGTGCTGCAACTGTGCAAGCCTCCCCGTCGAAGCGCTAGGAGGCGTGTTCGATGGGGCTGCAAAGTGCGATCGGATCAAGCCTTGTAGCGCTGAGCGCACTTGGAGTAGAGGTAACATCATTGCTCTATAACCGTGGAGACACAGGTTCAAATCCCGGCCAGAGAGCCTCTCCAATAAGTGTCTTTGGGCAAGACACCTAACTGTACATGCTTGCCTAACGCACAATATCGGCTGTGGCGTCCAGTGGTAACATCTCTGCCCTTCGACCGTGGAAAAGCAAGTAAAAATCCCATTCAGCACATCCCTCCATTACAACTGTGAGGGAAGTCTCGACTTTACGAACAGCGGGTTCAATCTAACCACCAGGTCGCTGCTCTACAATCATGGAAAGCCGACTCGATCCAACTCAAAGGACACCACCAGCGAGTGTCCTTGGGCAAGACACCTAACAATATGGAGGCGCCTACCTCACAAAATACTTGTACATTTCATAGATTGTAAGTTCCCTTGGGAACAGGCTGTATCATCCATGTGTGGTATTCCAATGTATCAACTCCTTGTACACTGATCTTCTAAAGCGCTGCGGATTATGTGGCGCTATATAAATAAAAGGATAATAATAATATTAAATAATAATAATTGCGCTCCGCAAAGTGGCCAGACGGGCGTCAGAGTGGAAGGAACATCCACTCTCACGGACGTTCCCTCCGCTAGTAAAAACGCTCGTCTGACGCCTGCCTTAGCTGGTGATTAAATTGTTATTGTTTTATTATGAATGGGTTAAGGAATAAAAGCTTTTAACCCATTGTAAGCCAAGAGTGGGACAGTTAGGCATTGCTTTGCATGCTCGCCTAGAAAGACATTTGTCACCCACGTGTCCTATTAGAGTAATTCTTATCAGCACCCGTTCAACTCCCTCTTTTTTTCCCCTTCAGTAAGCTTTGCATAAAACTAACCCAAACCCACATGGGCTTGTCCAATATCATCACAGAATGACAATGAATGACGAACGTAGGTGGAAACTGCCTGAAAGAGTGAGGGAAAAAAAAAAAAAGAAATGCTAAATTGTAACAAGAAAAAAAATTGACATTTTAGAGATTTTAAATGTTACACAGTTTTTATAAAGCTTCAGTCAATTTATTTTATTTATTCTAATGAAGAGCATTACAACTGCTTTACTGCACTGAAGCAAGAATCGATCACCTCATTAATCACACCTCGTGAATAGTCACAAATCAGGATCTAACAGCAAGCACTGAATCAGGAGCAATGAAGCATAAACTCCTTCACAATTTATGATCTCTCCAATTGCATCTTTTCAACCATTAAATTGCAAGATACCATAAATTTTTATCTCCTTCACTTCAGTCACATTATTGATTCTGCCTTGTGAAATATAGAATCGCTGTAAATCTGGGCTATTGAATTAATTTTAAGTCCTGACTTCAGAATAGGAACCCAATACACTGGGTAAGGTTGTTAATCCACACTGAGGAACAAATGATAAAAACATTAAAAGCTGAACGGACAACAGGGACTCGAAAGAGCTGTAGCTCTGTCAACTCCATTCTTCAGCAACCTTGAAGGATTTCTCCACACTCATACTTGCTGATATTATTTAGAAAAAAAGTTAAAATGTATTCAAAACCAATCACGAATGTACTTTGTAATGTTCAAAATAATAATAATATAATAATAAAAAAAACATAATACCCCCCCCCCCCCTACTACTTTGTCTCTCTACCATTGGGTCAGCACTAGGGATGAGCTGTTCGGGTTCGGACGGTTCGGAGTTCGACCCGAACTTTGGCAGTTCGAATGTTCGTGAATTTCGAACTTTTTGGGCGTGTTCGGTTCGGGTTTGAAAAAAAAAAAAGAAATTTTGAAAAAAGTATAGAAAATGCTTAAAAAAATACTAAAAAATCTAGAAATAAAGAGACTCTTTACTGCAGAATATTATAAGCAACGGTTTATTATATATTGAATTAAAAACTAATGTGTATGTGGAAATATTATCAACTCTAAATGACCTCTGTTCACAAACGGGCATAACACCAGGTGTTTTTAGTCTGGTAATCAATTTGATACATTGTACAATATACTGAGGGTGGGGTGAGGTCTGCTTCTGATTGAGATTTGAGAATTAATTTCCCTAAAACATCCTAATATGCTGCATTTAACTGGTGTTTGAGAAAAATCGAAAGCAATGTTATTTTTCACCTCGGGATTAAACATTCACAGGGTTATTCAGAAAGCGGTGAAAAGCAGGAGAATAACTGGAGAAGTGAAAATTCGAGGTCAAAATAGCCAAACCAGAAAAATTCTCCCATTTATCTCACTTTCCAAATCGGCTATTTGGTCTAGATTGTGCTCTTCTCTTGCCAGTTCTCCTGGCTTTCACCTCTCTCTCAGGGTTGTTCAGAGAAAGGTGAAAACCAGGAGAATGGCAGGAAAAGAGAATAATCTGGACCAAATAGCCGATTAGGAAAGTGAGATAAGGCTAAGGTCAGACTAACGCATTTTTTGCAGCGACCGTCAAAAAGTGCGTCCGAACGCATTGCCGTATTTTTTCACAGATTGCGCGAAAACGGTCATACGATGCTCATTTTTGTGCGTGATTTTTTACGGATCCAAACCAGGAAACTTTGGGTGTCTGGACGTTATGTTGGCCGGACATGAGCAGGGTCTGACGTCTCCAAATCACGCACACACGCCGCTAGTGGACGCAGCACACTCTGTACGTCCGTACTAGCGGTTCTGCATTCTCGATAAAATGCGTTCATTTTCCACTTGCGTTGCGCAGCCGGACTTTCGTGCGCCCATACTTCGTATATTGGCCGTCATTGCCTGTCATTTGCTGCTAGTGTGGCCGTGATTAAGTGCGCCTAAACGCACGTTAAAGATTCGCTAGTCTGACCCTAGCCTAAATGGGAGAATTTTTCTGGTTTGGCTATTTTGACCTCGAATTTTCCATTCTCCAGTCATTCTCCTGCTCTTCACCGCCAAAAAAATCAGTAAACTTTTTCTGCGTGTCCGAAAATGTCTCCTCTTTTCATACAGACTGCCGCCCCAAGCAGTTGTTTATGGATAGATTAAAGGAAAAGCCTTTACCGTCATTTGAAATGTCATTTTTTGGTTTTTACATATTTCTATACATCCTAGAAATCCGCCACTTCACGGGCAGGTTATGAGGACCTCCTAGGCACGATATTTGAAGGAATTTTTCATTTTTATTTTTAACCCTTATTTCATGGAAAACTCACTGTCCCTTTAAAAACGTTTTTTTTTTTACTTTTTGTCCTTGTTTCCTGTCCCCCAGGGCACTACCCGGACCCCCATACACCTTTTATGGCAAATATGTAGCATATATGCCCTCTTGGAGGGCAATCCAAAAAACCAAATTTTCAGCACCATTGACTTGCATGGGGGTTCGGGTTCGGTCCCGAACAAATGGGAAGTTCGGGTTCGGGCTTGAACCAAACTCGGGGAGTGTTCAGCTCATCCCTAGTAAGCACTACATGGATCCACCAAATTCTCCCATCTCGGTCACCTTTTCATTGAACTCGAGACATTTTCTCCCACTTGTCGTTCAATTTAAAAGGTCTTAAAGGGCCACTACCAGCAAAAAATAAAATGTTCTTATTGTGTTTATTTTTTGTTGCTGATATATTACATGTGATCTTGTATGTTTAATTAAATATTTTACTCTATGTGTGTCACTGGACGCATCCATTGTGTGATCTTTTGTGTTGTAAACTGCCCCCACTGTATCTTTACATCACTTGGTCCTCACTGTGTGGCTTTGGCCATAGAATGGAGTCTATAGGTCGATCGCTGACTCAAATCATTGTATTGTATGGGATGTATTCAAAGGACACCACCAGGGGTAGATTAGAAGTCTTTTAAGTTCCCTGTCACATCTCATTCAGCTGTCAGCTCTCCTCTCAGTTAGCCTTTAGAACGCAATACACCCCCTGCCAGCTTATCTAAACATTTCCTCCTCCACCTCTTTAACTGTTAAAAAATGTAGATTACATAAACAAAAGCCACAAAGCAAATCTATTGGTAAATGTTGCATCATAGGAAAATACACAAAATGGAAACAAGAGATAAAAACCTTATTTTTCCTTTTTACATGCAATTACTTCAAGCAAAGAAGAAAACAGCAGCATGTGTTTTATAATGTGGTGTTATTTGTAATGCACAAGTAATCTAGTTACAGTTTGTGTAAGTGGTAGTGTCCCTTTGCATTAGCGGTGTTTACTTTCTCAAACATGTTTCTGTTACCCTTGTCTCCATGGTCTTTGTAAACATGCAATATGCCGTAAGACTGTGATCTGGGCTCCCATTTTGCTTTTTTTTGCGAGAAATGTAATATCACATTGTCCGTATTTTTAGAAGTATAATTTTTGTTGAAATAAAAAGTTTATCCATGAAAATATATAAATTCACCAAAATATAGCTTAAGAAAAATTTAAAAATAAAAGGTCAGAGAATTAATTCATTCTGCGTGTTTGCTGTCAGTACGCTGCATTTATATCCTTAAAAGTCTTGGAAATGGCCAGTAAAACATTTGTAATAGACCCCGACAACATTGCGTAGCTGCCCATCAGTTTTCAGGTTAATAGAAAATGGTCCCAGAGACAGTCCTCTGCATTGGTTAGTGACTGGCAACAGATTGGTTCAGACAGGACTCTTTGGCCCCAATTCTGCCTGAGCTAGCCACCAAGACAGAAATTGGCACAAGCCATTAATTTTTAGAAGCCAACTATGATTGGCTCAATTATGAGCCAACTGTGTGTCCCCAGCAAGATTCTTTTGGATCCCTTGGATACTTGTGCAAGACCAGCACGGGATTGCATGGATTTAGTCTTGCAGGATTTCATTGAACCCATGGAAGGATATGAAAGAACTACTTGTTCTCCATGTCCTTCGGTTGTGTGAGGGTTCTGGTATATCCCTGGTGCAAACGTTGAAGAATAACAAGATCCTGTTTTATGCACAAACAAAGTCACCAAGATGGAAGTAACCAGCCACGATTCATAATATGCATTATAAGACTGTATGAAATGAATAGCCTGGTCTTACACAAGATCAGAACAGTTTTCGTAAAATATGCTAATCATATTGATACTATGTTATACACGCATGTTGCATATGGTATACAGCATTACTACGGGCAGCATTGATACAGGGTCTCTGGTTTTGCACGGTTCAATACACAATGTCGGATGTTTCATCACACATTTCATCCAAAAAACGGTCATTCTTTTTGCCTTTATATTATTTACATACAGCATGACCAGGTTACCTGTAAAGGAATGTCAGGCGCCATATCGAAGTCAGGAATTCTCTCTGTCCAGGCAGTGAATTTTTTGGTATCAGGATCGATAAAATAATCGAAGACGGTGCCATGGGAAGGGAATCTGATGGTTCTCATTTCTTTGTTCCACCATCTGCTAAACTCCAAGCGGTAATCAATTAGCTGAAACCAACAATGAAAAGGAGGAAACATTTTATGGTGCTTTCTACTCACAAAAAATTAAACTCATAAGGACTGAAAGAACATGATAAACCCATTGAGCAGAGAGAATCTAGCACTGATGATAAGGTGTATATATGTGTTCTCTGTGTCCCAGGATGGCAGATAAGACTTTCTTGTTTAGAGAATGAATTTATTATCTTCCACAATGGGTTAGTTTGCATATGTTGACGTACACATATATGCTAAGTATGACAAGATGGCAGTTATTATTATTATTATCATCCTCTATTTATATAGCGCCACAAAATTCTCAGCACTTTATAAGATCAGAGTACAAGGTGTTGATACATTGGAATACCACACATGGATGATATGGTCTAATTCAGGGGGGACCCTGTTCCCCAGGGGAACTTCCAATCTATGAGAAGTACAAGTATTTTGTGAGGTAGGCGCATCCATATCGTTCAGTGTCTTGTCCAAGGACACTGGCTGGTGGCTTCTTCTGAGTGGGATTGTGTCGGCTTTCCATGATTGTAGATCAGAGACCTGGTGGTTAGGTTGAGTCCTCTTCTCGTAAAGTCGAGTCTTGCTTCTCCACAGTTGTATGGGAAGGATGTGCTGAACGGGATTTTGATTTGCTTCTTGATGGTCGAAAGGGCAGAGATGTTAACACTGGACTCCACAGCCGATATAGTGTGATAGGCAAGTATGTACCATTAGGCGTCTTGCCCAAGGACACTTACTGGAGAGGTGCAGTTGGTTAATCATCATAGTGATCATGCTAAAAGTGACTGCACCCCTACAGTGGCCACCATCATAAACAGTACGTATGTTGCAAGTCAGATAGTCTGCCTTTTGAGTAATTAATACTCAATTAATAATATGGCTGCGTGTGCTGATAAAGTAATTATTGGTGTATAAACAATAAAACCAGATAACTCCTTACGTTCTTGCCAGTACCAACTGGCTCGAGATTTAATGACCACATATTCCCTATCTCACACATGCCCCCCTCCAAATTTACTGAAGAAGATGCAAATATTAAAACTGTGGTCTGAAAATTTCGTACTAGTTTTACTCTATATTCAAATCAGAAAATCATTGCCTTAAAATTCCTGAAAGAAAGTAGATAAATTGAATATTCAACCAAGAATTAAAGATATTCATACTTTAGTCCAACCTACTAACAAAAAGAAACGCGTAGGCTAAACTGGGATTTCCTACTAGAGCCTTCAATATCAAATGGTTTTCCATAAAACCTCTGGCAGGACACAAGGATTTTATGGAAAACCACTTTCCATTAACCCTTAACCACCATGCACCTATACAAATATACATATACACACGTAAACACACAGTCTATATGGCCTATGATTATCATTAAATAGAATCCTGAAAATGACTTCCATACCTGATCCTGAAAGAGAGCACCTCCAAACGACCACACGCAGGCAAACACAAAATAGATTTCGTATAATTCTCTAGGTGAATCTGGAGGTGTACTGTCAGAAGTCAGGAGACAGTCCAATAAGGAACACAACGTCTACAAATAGGGAAAAAAAACAACAAATAAATAGAGTGACAGACTATATCTAGCACAGAATGTATTCTGGTGTAAATTCTGCTGAAGAGAAATGTTGATTTGCACAAAACTTTATTTATAATTTTACAATTATTTAGGTAATTTAAAAAGAACCAATTGTTTTATGGAAAGCCACTTTCCATTACCTCTAAACCCAATAACCACCACACACACACACACACACACACATACACACACATACACTCCAATTCACATATACACGAACCCACACAGTCTAAATGGACTGTCATTATCATTACAGTGTGTTTAGACACTGTATGCAGTATTTGACTAGCATAGGTCTCCTTCAGCTGGTCAACCCCGGTACTGCCACAAGTCTCTGCAGTCTACAAAGTGCAGTGAGTTATTATTATAGAGATATGCATGAATTTTTTTTCATTTAGTTTATTTTCGGGCTTTTTGTTTTTCGTTTCGGGTCATTTCATATGCTGCATTAATTATATTGCAGAGAGGTGCTTCCCAGCAGAGTGTGTGGATTCAAATGCTGCATTAAAATTATTTTTGGATCATTTGGTTCCATTTTAGACCATTTTGTTTTGGGTTTTTTTTCGTTTCAGATCATTTGGTTCGGGGTTTTTTTTTTCGTTTCAGATCATTTTGTTCTGTTTTTTTTCCCGTTTCAGATCATTTGGTTCAGTTTTTTTTTGTTTCGTATCAGATCATTTCGTTCCGTTTTTCCAGCATTTTGTATACTTTTCGTTCCATTTTATTTTAGTTTCAGATCCATTTTGAATCGATTTCATTTATGTGTTTACCACGATTCGGGATTTCTGAACGATTCGAAATTTCGGATGTCTGACTTTCGTTTTCGGAAATGCTCCCAAAATATGAAAATTGTGCTTTTTTATCCGAATTTCTATTTGGAACGAAACAAATTGCACATGTCTATTATTATAATATTATTTTATTTGTTTAGCGCAAACACATTGTACGACAGTGTACAGAGGTACAATGGGTAACGACAATTTTACAATACAGATACAGGAGGAGGTGAGGGCCCTATTCCCGTGGGAATTTACAATCTAGATGGGCGGAGGGGTGAGAAACAGGAGGGGAGGAGGACTGCAATGATGGGAATCAAGGGAATATAGAGAAATTAGGACGGTTATTGGGTTGGTTGGTTGGTTTGATGTTTGGCTTCCCTATAGAGAAGTGTCTTTAGGGAGTATTTAAAAGAGTTACAGTACATTGGCTACTATGTCCGTTGTATGGTAGCCTTAGGGATATATTCTGCAATAAATGAAACTTGTTCACATTCCTCCAGAATATGCCCAAATCAGGCTAACTCAATCTTTGGCAACTCGAAGGGGTTAAAGCAAAACTATTATTCCTACTTCTCCAAAGGCTGAATAACACAGATTTCATTACATTCCACATTGTATTTTCCCATCCTCATATTTGCAGTCAAGTCTAGCATCATAGCATTAAAAGCAGTGCAGACTAACAACCCGAAACTTTCCTGTAAAGCTCTGTCACTATCCTATATGGTTATAAGAGATCGGTATACTTGAAATGCAACTTTTTCTATTAAAGTTTAAAGTTCTTTGTGAAAAGATTTCTTCAATATTCAAACCGACAGGGATAACATTTTAAATGAAAAAAAAGCACAAAAATTATAAAAATGTATTTCCTCTACCTGTACCATGCTGATTTCCGGGACTGGCGTTATAGTCTTTAAATTACACCGCACTTGCTCCAAGCAGTAAGGAACGTACTTATCAAACAATATGGTCAGATTTGCCCTTTCTGACTGAGCTTTACGTGTTTCGATCCAGCTGGTAACATAACTAAGTAGAAGAATAAAATAGAATGAAATCAGGAGCAAAAGAAAGAGCAAAAAAGAAATGCCAAGAACATACTGAAGGTTTTGCATTTTAATCATGGTGGTTTATAAAACCTTAAATGCAAAAAGCAGGATTTAATACACTGACAGGTTAATTATATATTTTTAAACTTTATTATGAGTTTTTTTGATGTGGGATCAAAATCAAATAATTAATATGTATGATTAAAATATTTAGGAGGTAGGATACATGCGCTTGTCATCATCGAGGTCTGAATACCTACAGAAAATACTTTACATTGATAGTCAAAAAATGTTTTCATTTACAAAATGTTGAGAATGAGGACTCTCAAAAAGCCCAATTTACTAGACATTTACAAGAATATAGGTGCAAGTCAAAAGAGCATGCAGATGGTGTGGGAACGGCAAGCAAATTTCTCTGATCTGAAAAATGACATATTAAATATTGTAAGTGCTATAGATTTCCAAAAATTAATATGATGTATGTTAGTATGAACCAATGGAAGGCCAAGTCAAAAAGGTGTAATAAACATCAGGGTCAATAGGTATTAAAGGAGGATAATCAATACATCAGTAAAGAAAAAGTCATCAGGGAAACTCATCGATGAAGACATGTGCACGGTAGATGGCATAACAGTTATCAGGCAAGCTTTAACCAGTTGAGGACCACATGTTGGTCAATGCCAGGGGCCAGCACCATGGCCCTTCAGACGTTTTAGGACTACATCTACCATGATGATCAGCCAACCTATAGAGTGGGTGAGCATCATAGGAGATGTAGTTCCATAACTTTTGTAGGGCAGACCCTTGGTCTATTCGGTCATGCGATGGCATAGGCTGTAATGCGCTGAAATGCCCATTCCAAGGTGCAGACTATCAAAAGCCAAGCAGATCAGCAAAAGTCAACTGTGGTGTTACTAGGTGGACAGTCGCTGCGGCAAGCTACCAAATATGTGATATGTCAGTATTAACACAGTAACACACCTCTAAAAAAACTACAGATATTCAAGATGAGGTATTTTCACATTCAGTGCAAATCTCTGAATCTGCTATGAATTACACTTATATCTACATAAATCACTATATTCATACAAATTATATTGAAACCTGAAAATAAATTGTCACCATTTTTCTTTTTTTTTTTAATTCAGAATTATTAGACATAAACTTATATTGAACAGAAGTAAAAAGCTTTATCTGATCTTTACAGATCGGTATTTAACATGTGGGGTGCTGTGAATAAAAAGCAGACACATGTACAGAGCAAAAATGGCAGAGCTAAAAAGCCTTAGCCCTTAAGGGGTTAATGTTGGATCTATGCAAAGTATTTAACATAGGTGTGTTTACAGGTACTGACACTTTATATAGGACTTCCTTTTCCTGCAAGGAATACAGAGAGGAATCCAAGTTTGTAGATGTCAGTAAGTGAATGTTGTATAGGAACATTGCTGTGAAGTTCAGACAGACATGCTACATTCCACACAAATTCCATCAGGTGAGGACCTGTTTGAGGCTTTCGGTGGCTGACCATTTTGCCTAAATATAGAGCCACCTCTGGAATTTATACTGATCAGAAATAGATAACACAGGTCGGCTACTCACGGGCTCCAGCCGAGGTCCTGAGTGTTCACGTAAAGGATTCCAGCCCTTGATACAGTAGCTGGAGTGGCGGCTCGAAGGTGGCCAATTTCAAAGAGCAACCGCATTGAAGGAGTCAATGATACGCGTTCGTTGCTGGCCAAGGTCAAAACCTAGACAGTGATAAAAAAAATTCAAATGATGCAATCTGGTACTTTATAAATTTATTTTCAGCTTTATCTCCCGAGTTTCAGGAAAACCTATTGCAGAAACTGTTGTCAAAATAAAAAAATATTAGAAGCACGCTGGAGTCCATAAGTAAGATCCTGAAGGAAGCACTTGAGAACGTCAGGGGAAAAATATCTTGACAAGGACCACGTGCTGGACGGGACGTGGACGTTCTACTAGCATGAATCTCTATTTAAAAAATTCCTATTTTTCATGTAAAGTCCTCAAGTGCGCCTTTCAAAATTTTTGTTATGTGTCTGGATAAACCTAGAATTACCCAGGTAAAACTGACACTACCCAGGCAGCTATGCGTAAGAATTTCAAACATCAGGCTTTAGCTTGGATAATCCTAGGTTTATCTGGATTTCCATATGGCTTCTGAGATTTTGGATTGGTTTACAGTTGACTGAAAACCTAGGATCACCCATTTCCATAGCCAACCCTCACCCCGACCCTAAACCCAATCCTATCCCTCATCCTAAAAAGCATCTTTACCCAAGGGGGGGTGGTAAATCTGCAGATTACTGGGTAAAGCCCGATGTTTTATTTCATTATGGGCTTCCCCCACAGCTGCCTGGGCAATGTCAGGTTTACCCGGGTAATCCTAGGTTTATCCAGATTTTGGACTTTACCTGTAACATATATACTGTATATATATGAAATACATAAAACCTATGGTAAAAAGATGTATACTAAAAAATCTCCTAACAGTGACATCCAACTTGAGAAATGGTTATAAACTTGAATTAATTACATTAAAATAGGACAGTTGAGAACAAAAATTCATAGGAATCCATGTCGTTTTCCAAACATTCCATCTTCAATTAAGATATGCAAGACATAACACTTATTTACGAGCGAATAGGACGCAGAGGTCTCCATTTAATACAAGAACAAATAGAATGGTGCAGCATGGATCACTTTATAACAAGGCAAAGCAGATTTTTTATTTTTGCTTAACCATGCAAATGTCAAGGTCAATGTTAATGCAAAATGCAACGTGAGAAACCTTAGAAAAATTACTCCAATTAATTTTACACGAGTACTTTGAGATATCAAGCAGTTTAATGGGTTGATTGATAGTTTCAGATGTTATCACGCCAGAAAAAGAAGACTAAACATAATATTTAAGGGCATGATTTCAGTTGCCAAACCAAATATCCAAGGATACCTTTAGGTTTATAGGGCCATTTTAATAACGTTTACAGCAGCGACATTTCTGATGCTTTTTATAGATGTGACAGCAACTCAGGACAGAAAAAAATGTCTATATTAGTTTCTATACTAAAGGTATTTGTATTAATTATCTGGAATGTACATGCCTATTACAGTGAGGGGGGGAAATTATTTAATCCCCAGCTGATTTTGTATGTTGGCCCACTGACAAAGAAATGATCAGTCTATAATTTTAATGGTAGGTTTAGTTTACCAGTGACAGAGACAGAATAACATCAAAAACATCCAGAAAAACGCATTTCAAAAAAGTTATAATTGGATTTGCATTTTAATGAGTGAAAACAAAACATGACTTAGCACTTGGTGACAAAACCCTTGTTGGCAATCACAGAGGTTATACATGTTGCTGAGCTGGATACATTTGGTGGTTGCAGCGGCCCCAGTGGGGAATAGACGTGACCCCGCTCTTCCTGTACTAATCACAGAGCTCAGATGTTTCTTGTAGTAGTTGGCCACCAGGTTTTACACATCTCAGGAGGATTTTGTCCCACTCCTCTTTGCAGATCCTCTCCCAGTCATTAGGCTGACGTTTGGCAACTCGAACCTTCAGCTCCCTCCACATATTTTCTATGGGATTAACGTCTGGACACTGGCTAGGCCACTCCAGGACCTTAATGTTCTTCTTCTTGAGCCACTTCTTTGTTGCCTTGGCCGTGTGTTTTGGGTCATTGTCATGCTGGAATACCCATCCATGACCCATTTTCAATGCCCTGGCTGAGGGAAGGAGGTTCTTACCCAAGATTTGACAGTACACGGCCCTGTCCATCGGCCCTTTGTTGCGGTGAAGTTGTCCTGTCCCCTTAGCAGCAAAACACACCCAAAGCATATTTCCGCCTCCATGTTTGACCGCCATGTTTGTGGGCATCGTGATCTTGGGCAGCATTCCTCCCCCTCCAAACACGGCGAGCTGAGTTGATGCCTAAGAGCACAATTTTGGTCTCATCTGACCACAACACTTTCACTTAGTTCTCCTCTGAATCATTCAGATGCTCATTGGCAAACTTCAGCTGGGACTGTACATGTGCTTTCTTGAGCAGGGGGACCTTGCGGGTGCCGCAGGATTTCAGTCCTTCACGGAGTAGTGTATTACCAAATGTTTTCTTGGTGACTATGGTCCCCAGCTGCCTTGAGATCATTGACAAGATCCTCCCGTGTAGTTCTGGGCTGATTCCTCACCATTCTCATGATCATTGAAACTCCACGTGGTGAAATCTTGCATGGAGCCCCGGACCAAGGGAGACTGACAGTTATTTTGTGTTTCTTCCACTTTTACGAATAATTGCACAAACTGTTGTCACATTCTCACCAAGCTGCTTGGTGATGGTCTTGTAGCACATTCCAGCATTGTGTAGGTCTATAATCTGGTCCCTGACATCCTTGGACAGCTCTCTGGTCTTGACCAGGTGGAGATTTTGGAACCTGATTGCTTCTGTGGACAGGTGTCTTTTATACAGGTAACAAGCTGAGATTAGGAGTGTGTTTCCCTTTAAGAGAGCGCTCCTAATCTCCGCTCGTTACCTGTATACGTATACAGGTGTATGTTACCTGTAACGTACAAAATCAGCAGGGGATCAAATAATGTTTTCTCTCACTGTATAGAAACCTTTTATTCACCAAAAACAACGTAACTGTACCCAGAGGTATAACCTCCAGTATCTACATCATCAGGGCTTTAAGGGCCTCGTTGAAGAAAAAAAAAAAAAAGATGTATTGTTTTAATTGTAATATATTTGTTTATAGTAATTAAACTATACTGTAGATTTTTATATTGTTTGGTTGACCTATTTTCAAATAATGTGTCATTTTATTCTTTATAGTGTATATTGGGGTAAGCAACCATGAATTGCCAGAGGTTTTGGAAAAACATCTCCCATGAGTCTTCGACCAACCTTTTGAGCAGCTGAGCATCATAGGAGATGTAGTTCCAAAACACCTGCAGAGCCAAGTTTGCCGAGCCCTGCTTTACATCATTATCATTTGGATTACTATTGGTGCTTTATATATAAAAAGTGAAGAAAGGGAAATATACAAACACGTAATATACGAACCTTGTTATCATCCATGACAGTATTCAATGACTCAATCCACATAGGATCAATATCTCCATCAAGTACAATCCACTTCGGGCCATCATGGGGGACGATAAACAGCTCTCTCATAGTAAAGGAGAACAAGCCTTCACATCAAAGCACAATTAAATACAATTATTGTACTTTTTTTACCCATAAAAATTAAATCACAACTATTTCTTATATATTCAAATATTTAAAAAGGATGAGGCAAAAACATGACACAATATTACTGTAAGTAAGAATACTTAATTGATATGAATATTTCCCTTATAACAATAAAAAAAAAGCAAATCCCCCAAACCTCTCTCTTGAATGCAGTGTGTATAGACTGCTCAGTGCGCACCTCACGCTGTATTTTTGGAGCGTATGCATGGTGCTGGGAGGATACGGCCCCCACACCCTGTATGATAGTGGTCCATGGGGAAATAGGCCCTGCTCCAGCCTTAACAACCTACCCAGATTGTATTCATCAATAAAGAAAAAAGTGTTTTTACATTCATTTAAATTATTGTTTAAGTGCAGTAAGCGTGCTGTTATATCATATGCATCTCTAGAGGATCTATAGAACCTGGCAGAAGCTTGTGCAAGTTCCACCGGATGTAAGGACTCCTCCATGCCCTCCAGGATTGACCCTCCAATATACCGGGAAATTTCCTGGTGGGCCGCTGCATTTGAGGGACAGTTATGACACTCTGACTTATCACTGAACGCTGCAAAAGAGCAATGGGAATATAAGGGAGCAATTAAAATGGCTTTCACCTGACCAATCTAACTACCACCTGACCACCAGGGAGATAACTTGTTCATTACATATAAAGGTAAGCGGAAGAGGGGGGGAGCACGTTTTTTTTAATTAACTTAATGAAATGAGCAGTTTGGGGAGAGAAGCAGGGTAGGATGGGAGAGAAAGTGGTTCAGTGAGGGCCCACAAGATTTCTGATTGAGAAAGGGAACACCAGGCATATGTAGCCATTAACCTGAAATCTAATCCAGGCTTTACTAAGCTAGGGCTAAACCACCAAAGATTCCAAAATTGCTTAAACAGAAAAGGAGAGTGCCAGTAACACTGCATAGGTTTCTTCAAATGCCAGTTTTATTGGGAATAAAAAGAAGCAATGTTTCGGCTCAAACATAGAGCTTTTATCAAGCTTGATAAAGGTACTGTGTTAAAGGCCAAGATTTCTGCTGACAGCTCTGCACACGTTTACATTCAAATGCTACATATATGTATAAAACTGTATTAAATACATACCGTCTTTCCATTCTCTAGTTGACGGGTGAAGGAATCCAAACAGCTCATCCGTCGTTACAGCTTTGGGATTGATGTCATTCCACATGGGCCTTAAGGACATGTTAAAGTATGTTCTATGTAAAGTCTTAAGAATCTGAAATAAATACAAAATGGATTACATTTCTTGGAGGTTATGCGCATCTTAAAAGGCCCAAACTGTAAATCATTCATTTCGTAGTGAAAGAGCAAATGTATCAGAGTCTGTAAATCCTTCCTAAAACCACAGCATGATTCTACGTCTCTCCAAAAGCCTTCACATGTAGCAAGAGATGCAGGCAATATGTAAATGAGAAGTGTCAGCGTCTAACAACCTCATGTCTATAGTCTGGTCATAAATGTAGGACAATGGTAATGCAAGAAGTCCCAAGGCTGAACATTACTCTGGAGGGCGAATTATTAAAGGCTACGCAAAGATTGTTACATCTGGCCTTTGAGCGTTGAGATCTCCTGTCCTACAGATTGCATCTCATTATAAGCTTCACCCAATATATAGATATAAAATATTTTTTGTAGAAAGCACATACACAAATATATAGATAAAACCCAAACATTGCAACATGTAAAAATGCTTACCGTGCTTTTGCCTGTTCCTGCGTTCCCCACTACAAAGACAGAATGACGGACGGCTAGGAGTTCTTCTAATTGTGTTATCTAGAGAAAGAAATTTACCATCGATAAAGCAAAAGCCATACACAAGCTGAAAGCTTCCATGGACTATACATGTTGTTATCCAATTTATTTGAAAGTGTTTAGACCAGTGTTTCCTAAAACTGTCCTCAGGACCCACTAACAGGCCAGGTTTTAAGGGTCACCTTGGGGAAATCCAGACTCAACCTAGCAATCTCTGAGCAGTAGACATGTGCGTTTAGTTTCGTTAAAAATTAGCATTTTCGTATTTCAGAAGCATTTCTGAAACACGAAATTCGGCTGTTCGAATTTTCGGATAGGTCCAAAACTACTAATCGCGGTAACATAACGAAAAAACGAAACGAAAATTCAGAACAAAAATGATCCGAAAATTATTAGAGGTAGGGTTAGTGTTAGGATTAGATATTAGGGTTAGGGGGGCATGGCTGGCTACCAACGGAGGCGGACGTGCTTTGGTGGGGCTCCGCATGTCTGCCACCATTAGGGACCTTCAGCTGACTTTAAACGGGGACTTTTTTCTTTAAAGGTGCCTGGCCACCGGAGTAGTGCTGTCCGGAGTCCACTCAGTCCTCCCCTCTGGACCAGAGACCACCCGTTTCGCGCCTTCAGTGCCTGCAGAGATCTGCTGGTGGCCATCTTGGGGCCTAGGCTTCGGTGCCTGCACGTCCAGACCCTCCTTCGGCACCCTTGACAGGGTTCCAGGTTACGGTGCGCCACGGGGATGGAGGGCCCCCGTCCTCCGGCTGCTGCTGTTATTAGGGGTGGATGCGGACTGGCGGCGGCTGGCCTGCCCACCCCCCACCAGGACTTTGGGAGCTGTGTTGGAGGGCCTGGAGGCCTGCCTGGCACTGATGCCTGAGGACAATGAGAGCCCGATTACGCGAGGCATGTGGCGCCGGCTAATGGAGGTACTGGGGACGGACCAGAAGATGGAGGTGGAGGACGTGGCACTGTCGTGGCTGAATCCTCGGCCGGCGATGAGGAGGACGTCTCTGTGACAGAGGCTGCGTTCCCAGAACGAAGAGGTGACGAGGGGCTGCTGACGGACGGGACCGGTGACACCATGCAGCTTACTGCCATTGCTCCCGTGTCCCCTGAGCTGAGACCGAGGTGGATCTATGAGGGGCAGTCTAGCGGCGGGCAGACGAACCTACTTGGGCCCTGCGATGCGTCCCTATCTGAGATGGAGTTGGCCCGATGGATGATCGTATGGCGTAACCTATGTGGGCTACCTTGGTGCGTCAGGGCTGCCTACAAGGCTTTCCCGCTGGACAAGGGCTGAAGCGGCAGGTCTACCCTGAGCTTTTCTGGAGAGTCTCCCCCATTTAGAGACATTCTAGTTTTAACCCGCTGAGCTTTATATGATCCCCGGCCGGGGATGCTGTTGGTCACCTAGAGACATCTTTTTACGACGATTGATTGTGGGACCTATTTTTCTTCTTCTTTTTTAGGTTTCTCCCACTCCCAGCTGAATTTTTCTTGCGACAACTTTGCAATCTCCCCTTACTCCTAGACGTACTTAGAGGACTCTTGTGTTCTATTGATCCCCTTCCCCCCTCGTTTTATGCAAATTGCGGTTTTGTTCTATTTCTGAGACCCCCCTCCCCTTTGTTTCTCAATCCTCCCCTTCACCCCCATTTTTGTTTATTTTGGTATTTACGGGCTACCTTGCGGGGTGCAACTGAAGCCTGGTGTCTAGTTTGCCCCCCGGGTGCCCGGGCCTGGTGCCCTTCACCCCCCCATGGTCTTTGGTCATACGGGAATCCGTCTGGGTCGGCACAGTTTTGGCCTTTTGACAATTTTTCCCCCACCCTCGTTCCCTTTTATTACACTTACTCGGCTGACCTCTTTCTCTTTTATTATTTTAATAATATCATTGTCCTGCTGTCTATCTTTCCGAATAAAAAAACTTTTAATACAAAAAAAAGAAATTAGGGTTAGAAATTCTAACCCTTGCTTCTAACCCTAATTTCTCACCATAGCTTCTAAACTAGAAGCTGGGGTTAGAAATTAGGGTTAGAATTTCTAAACCTGATTTTCGGTGGTTCGATCGACAGGTGTAATCAGGCCAATCTTATAGGTTTCAATGTAAAAAAAAATCCCCGCTTTTATTAAATATTTATTCAACCATTTATTTTTTTCACTTATAGCAAAAAGTCTCTTTATATATTTTTAGGATTTTTAGGCATTTTTTTGGAGAAATTTTTGGATTCTTATTTTAAAACAAGGCTTTTTTTTTTCTTTGCCGAACGCAGAGTTTTTTTCTTTCCTGCAGTCTGGCCATTCAGAACCAAGGACAGAAGCCCCGGAGCAATTCCTTTTTTATTTTTTTTTTACCCTAATCTAATTCATCCGTTTCACATTTCGATAACTAATAAAAACGAAATAACTAATAAAAACGAATCAACCCGAAATACGAAGTAACAATAAAAACGAAAAAAACAATGGACCCGAAAACCAAAATACCGACCGCCTGAATTAACAAATCAACAATAGAAATAATAAAAAAAAAAATGAATAGACCTGAAAAACGAAAACCGTCTGTCTGAATTTTCGGATCGGTCCGAAAATACGAATCGTGGTGACATATCAAACGACCCGAAAAAAAAACAAAACAAAAAAAACAGAACGAAATCATTCGAAATGAAGAAAAAAAAAGGGAACGAAATCATTCGTAACGAAACAAAGCAATTTTTTTGACTATGTGCATTTCTAATGAGCAGCAAATTATATCACCTGTGCGGTTCTTCAGATTTCTGACAAACCTGGCCTGTCTGTGGGTCCTGGGGACAGGTTTGGGAAACACTGGTTCTATACTCTTTATCTCTCGCTCTTTGGTCTGTATTCTCTGTTATCAACAGAACACACTATAAAGTATTTTAAAAAAGCAATCCAACGCATAGAAAGAAGTAGAATAGTAACACATACCTATTGTATCTAAGTTGCTGTGGACTACAATTCCCATCAAGCACACAGAGTCACGTGACCTGCTCGGCTTCGTGTTACAAGAGCCACCATCAGCTGAAGAGCTGGGTTAGGCAATTAAACAAGGAAGTGTGCAACCAATCAATCAATTTTAGAGATTACACGAATAAACATGGATTTAACCGAGCTCAGGTACCAACCTGAAAAACACGTGCCTTGAAATCAAACGGTAAAGCCATCATTAAAATTAGGCAACATTTATAGATCCCGTTTGTAAATGAAATCCTGGTAACAAAGCTAGTTTGCAATCATAAGGGCTCGCGTGAACATTTCAGCTCGTAGAAAGAAAGAAGGGAGAGGCGGAAAGACGCCGTTGATCGCCACGGCTATTAAAAGCATTAGCCAGCTGCTAAATACCCACAGGCATCAAACAGCAGCGATCAGCTATCGGCTTCAATCACCCCATTTAATATTTACAATAAGCTAAGCGTAAAGCCATTATTTCCACCTTCAGAATAAAGTTTTCCTCCGGCTGCAGGCGGAGCTCGGCAATGGACTGGCGCACCATCTGTTCCAACTTCACGTCTCTCTTCCTGGGAACTTCCAGCAGGGGAAACAAGTCATTGATGAGACCGAGGAAGATTGCGACATCGTTGGTTACTATCTTAGGAAGATTAAAGTCCCTCAGGGCTCTCATCAGAACCTAAGAAGGAAGGAACAACTCCGTAATTATTATGTAATAGCAATAAGCCATAACACAAGGCATAAAATTAACAAACATTATGAGAAATTCACACTTAGACCATTAAAACCCATATGGCTAGTTAAAGACAATCTGTTTTCCGGCGTACGTTGGATAACTTTGCGATGACTTTATTTTGCGAGCAGAAATAATATTCCTTTATTATTAGCAATACTAGTAATTTGCACATGGTTTGTGTTCAGTAAAGGAAATCATTTTTTTTATTTGATTTGTCAAAATACGAGCAGTAATTGCCCTTGCTGCAACAGTAGCCTGCTGAGCTCATCTTCAGCCAGACTCCAGATTTCACACCTCACATGCCAACTCAATAGAACTCACTGAAATTTTGAGACTCTCATGAAAGAATATTCACTAATCAATTTTAGCTCCAAATAATATAAAATCATGTTTCATAGACTGTAGAATAAAAATGATTAAGGAGTGGTTCTTTCAATTTTTCATTATCTTTGCACGAGACTGACAAACTCAACAGGCCAGATTACATTACTGGCGCTAAAACGGGGGAAAACCTGCTTCTGCAGGTTTTCCCGTAGCGTCCCTGTTTTATCACCATATTACGGGGCAGGAGTGGATTCAGCAGCCTCCCCGTAACGCAGCGCTACCCTCCATGGTACTCACGGTAGTGTTTCTGCGCCATTGTGAGTATCACCTCCTGGAGTCCATAGGACTACATGGAGGGTTCTGCTGCCGGGCCGCAAGATCGTGCAAGGCCGCAGAGTGATTCGCAGATGGGAGACTGGGGACTATTTGTCCCAGTCTCACTCTGCTCCTGGCAGCCAGAAACAGTGGATCGGGCCACCGTTCTCGCAGGAGGATGAGAGGGGAGTATCTGATTTTGGGGGGGGGGGGGGGGAGTCCACAGAAGCGGTATCAGTTAGCACCAACTTTTAGCAGTGGTTAACTTTTTCGTTACCACAGCGGTGCAGTACTTAGTGTTCGGACTCTGTAATACCTTACTTATCGAAACACAAATTACTCTTTGTGCTCCCCATGTTAAGCATAGGGAGTGCAATGTACAGTACGCTCACGCAAGCTAGCGCAATCATTGATGTGGTAATTCCATATTACCTGTTAGCGTCAGGAATGTAATATGGAGGGCCTGCGCTAAAGTTACTTAACATGGCGTTAACACTCACATATCTGAGCACTAACGCTACCGTTACGATTGAAATAGGGCGTAACGTAGGCTTTATAGCTTGGGTAGGGCGATACAAAAAAAAAAAAACACACACCTGGTCCTCCGGTCGACTCCTGTCCTCTCTCTTCAAGGACCCAGCCACAACTAGGACAGACTTTATAGCTCTCAGGCCCCAGTCATAATGATCCTGCAAAGAAGATCAAGGACATACTTTTGCACAATGAAGAAGACAATAAACTGTTCATGATATATTATTAAATACAATTTTAAAAAGCAACAAAGTATATAAATACTGATTAAATCTGCACATATTGACCCACTGGCTGCTCCTCTTACTGTATATTGTAAACACAAGCAACAAAAGCCTATCTTTTTTGTTACTGGTCTGCCATGATCCCTCTTAAAATCAAGTAATCACCTGCTTGGAAAGTAACTGTTGACACAATGTATAGAGGCTGATAAACTTTCTGGCCAGCATTCTTGCATCAACAAATCCCTCTGCCACCAGCATTATTTCACAGATAAGTTCAAAATCAGGAATCACCATGGCACAGGGACTGCAAGACATGGATTGATGTCGGAGAATAAAACACAACAAGCATACAATATCACTACAACTAAATAGTATCAAATAACCCCAAAAGGAATCATGATAAGTATCTCAGTGGGTCTACAGCTCACTGGCATCTTGAATGATTTGTTAAAGGCACGGACGTAAATACGAAGAGCCGGTGCAGAATAGAAAATAGACTGCAGGAATTCTCAATGATTAGAGCAAGTGTCGATCATCAATACCAAAATACAGATAGTGTATACACATTGTTTAGCTCTGCATTAATAATGTAAAATACAACTGAACAGTCAGGGCTGGAATATCCAGATCGAAAAATTGACCAGTACCGGAATAAGGCCTTGACATTTTCTGGAAGCTCCGCTCTTCCTGCGTATCCCGGATTAAGAGTAATGAATATACCAACTGTAGTCTTGAGGTCAATTGTTTCTCCCAAGAAATGAAACCTGTAAAAGATCAACAAGGTTTCTGAAAATGGAAAATCTGTACCACTGAATCAACAGCCACCTAAACCTTGAAAGACAGCAGACCTGCAATTTTTTAGATTACGATATAGGCAGGGTTCATCAACAACCCTCTCCATCCACCAACAACACAGCTTGGTTGGAGATTTCTTTCCAGTTTGAAAATAAAGGTTTACTATCACAACATCTCCAACTTCTGGTTACGTTATGACGCGTCAAAAAAGTCACCCAAAAATATTCCCAAGCATTAGGGGAAAAAAGTCAAAACTGACGGGAGAAAAGCAGCACATTAGTGCAGTGTTTTGATCAGAATTGGAAACATACTAGCATCATTTTATTGGCATTGGTGTTCGTTTAGGGTTAAGGTTATCATTAGGGCTAAGAACATCGCAAAAGATAGTGCAGAATCTGTCACCTGAAATTGAAGTGAAAATGGAGCAGAATCTGGAGGTTAGGGCCAAACCCTAAAACAAGTGCAAATAGTAACTCTAGTACTAATAATAACCCTAACCCTGAAACAAGTACAAATAGTAACCCTAATACTAACCCTAAAACAAATACAAATAGTAACTCTAATCCTAATACTAACCCTAACCCTGAAACAAGCACAAATACTAACCCTAATCCTAATACTAACCCTAACCCTGAAACAAGTACAAGTAGTAGCCTTAACACCAGTGTCACTATAATGACACTAGTCTGGTATCAATTTTGACCAAAAAACAGGACATACAGTATGTGCCGTATTTTGCCACCAACTAGGATTTTTTTTCCATAACATACCAATGCTAGGGAACATTATCAAAATGTAACTTTTTTGAGGCGTTATAACCGAACACGCCAGAAAGTGGTGACATTCCCGCCTGTTACCAACCCTAAAGACGCAAACATTGAAGTGTAATATCTGTTATGAATATACTCAAATGTCTACAGAGCACACATTTCTAAGCAGAAGGGAAGTAACTAGTAGTAGGTTGGAAAATTGTTTTTAAATGAAGAAAAAACATGCAAGTTTCCACTATTACTTTTATAAGACAGCTTGATAGTATAGATATAAAAAATGTAATTTACACATATATTTTTTACCTTGTGAGAAAGGAGAATCAGTTTAAAATACATCAGAATCAAGATATAAGTTACAGAAGAGAAAAAATAATGATTTACCTTTTCTTTTTGTGACGCAGAGCATCTTGAATGGTCTTTAACTGTACAGCGATCACAGATAGCACCTCCACCGATATGCGGTTGAATTCATCAAAACACCCCCAGACTCCTGTCTGGCATAAACCTTTGTAGATATTTCCAATGGACTAAGAAAACAAAATAATAGTATACTTACTACTGAAATTAATTGCCTACACAGTAACAGAAATACATTTATTTTTCTGTTTTGTTTTTTTAATTTGCAATACTTGACATTGTGAAATACATTTTTAGGATCCACCATTCTTTCATTGAAAGAATGTTGAATTTAGTTTGCAACCCATGGTGGACAAAGTAGGGCGAAACTATGATGAATTCATTATTTAGGGACAAGCACTTGTATAAGTGATGCATTTGCAGGACAATTATCCCACAGGCAGGGCCTTCTTTCCCTTTATGTTTCATTATGTCACCTGTTCGTGCTGCCCCATTGTAAAGCGCTACGGAATCTGTTGGTGCTGTATAGGGCTAATGTCAGGCGAACGCAGTCTGAGCGCATTCTGTGTGTGTGCATAACGGACGGACGTACTACTGGAAGATACTGTAGACACCACACGTTCCGTTGTTTTTTTTTTGACGGATGTAGAAAAAAAAAGTGAAATATGGGAAACAAAATTAATAAAAATTAAAAGACAGATACAGTCAGCCAGACCAAAAAAACTTCTGAGCGTCAACGTGATGGATGTCGCAAATGTGCTGCGTCTGACGTCGCGTCATCACGCACACAGGCCGCTACGCGGATGCGGCGCAATCTGGGTGTCCGTCGTAGCGCTTTTACGTCGAGGCCTAAATGGCGTCCGTGGCCACCTGCGTGGTGCGTGCGCACTTCGGTGCGCACGTACTTCGTGCGTTGGACTCTATTGATCACAAATCAATGCTGTGACGGATGTTAAACTGTGCGGCGACACGGACATGATGACTACGTTCATCTGACGCTAGCCTTAGATGTAACCGTAACGGTTTTACCCTAGTTTGCTGCTGGAGATCTTACATCTCACAGGATGTTATGGCAGCCAAAGGTTTATGTGGACTAGACTTGTTCTAGCATTTTAAAATTCATTACAGGAAGATTTGCGCAAGTTTCTCTTTTATACCTTATAGTCCATTTGTTCGGAACAGTTGAAAACGTATACCATGATTCCCAAGGAACGGCCAAGGTCTTTGGTGGTTTCTGTCTTCCCAGTTCCAGCTGGACCCGAGAGAGAACCACTCATAGACAAGTGGAGAGCTTGAGTCAATGTGATGTAGCACCTAAAAGTACAGGACTTGTAAACGGTACCAGAACATAAAGGGTTACTCAACAAGGGCCGGTGTAAGCACTGACAATGAAAATTATTTCTCTATGAATCGATATCAAACATAACTAATAAAAGGGGAAAAAAATTAACCCTCATTGACAACCTGCTAACGTTGCACCCAAAAGCCAGGGCCGGATTAAGATCTCTATGGGCCTGGAGTTGAAGATTTTGTTGGGCTTTTTTTGGAATTTAGTGAAATGAAAACATATTTTAGGTTATATAATAGTGCAGATACGGGTATATATAACCAGGCAGATACAGTGTGAGGAAATTTCCATTCAGATTTCAATCATTTACAGCGTGTATAATATTTTTTTCACATTTTATCATCCACACCTTTGTGGTTATATATTCTATAAAATTTAAATGGTATCCCGTTACTGCATTTTTCTGAGAAAATATACAATTTTGACCAAAAAAATGAAATATTTCCCTTGTGTTTTGGAGGAAGTTGTTTTATGAATAATAAATAATAATATAAAATAATAATATAAAACACTGACCTTGCTCCCAACGTGGGAAATGACAAGGTTAGTAATGGCAGTGGTATTGCTCATTTTTATTCGTGACAAATGGACAATGCCATCGCTTTGGAACTAACAATAAGTAGATAAAAAAAATTTTTTTAGTTTTCCTTTCTTTTAGATTTTACATGGTCATGTTTGGTATTAATGCAAAGGTCAGACTCTGTCCTGTCCAATGACACCTCCCTTGACCTTGTGAGGTGTAAAGATTAGTGACGCAGGGTTCCAAAGTCCCTCCCAGTGCACTTTGCTGCAGTGCGGGGGTTTAGGTTTTTGGTGTAACAATTCGTAATAACGGATCGTTCCATCACCCATCACCTCCACACTTGAGATGATGAGTTAGTGCAGCATCATTGTTCACTTTATAATTGAGAAGTGAAAAATATTGCTGTGTTAGAAAGAAAAAATAAATATTTATTATTTTATTTTTAAATTAAACCTGGTCCTGTTTGGTGTCATTGGAAAGGCCATGCTCTAGCCTTTCCAGTGATAACTCACATGTCACTGTAGCTGCTATGGTGTTGGTGTTAATGAGGTCCAAATGTCCATCAATGCAGACATTGTTATTTTTTCTCTGGGCCTATTCTGGGGCATGGGCCTGGAGCTGCTGCTCCATCTGCCCCTATATTAATCCGGCCCTGCCAAAAGCGAATCATACAAGACACGCTAAGCAACACTCACCTGTCCGTGAGAGGCGTGATTACAAGACGAGGGGTATTACCCAGATACTCGTATGAATACTTGAACTGAGCATCACAGATGTTAACAAAACACTCCTTTAGACCTTCATCCCATTTGTGCCTTAACTGTGAGAGCCAAGAAAAGGCCTGGCCGTTTGAGACCTGCAGTCAACAGAGAAGAACCTTAATGATCCAAGTTCAGAGGTCGAAGGATGATCATGTTCATAGATTGGTAAGCAACCCACCATTAATTATGGCAAGAGCTGGCAGCAGGGTTGCCATCGGAAATTTTGGGCCCCTTACTGAACCACTGGTTAGGGCCCCCTTCCATCAGCTGCTTATTTCAATAAACTAATTAATAATATAACAGTTTGCTTCTTCTTCTCACTTTAGTTTACTGGCAATGGGCTAAATCCCTGGTGGTCCAACAAGGGGATAAAACGTGTTCCTCAGTAATGACCCAGAGTGCTCTGAATGGCCCCTAGATGCCGCAGCCCACTGGGAAAATTGTTGGTATCTTGGCCTGAGTGACACGGCCTTACGTCATTGGCATTTAAGGTGCACATAGAGTTTGGCAAGGACCAGGGCTCCCTGGAGCAACTGGGCCTCTGAAAATTTCATGGGCTGCCACCCCTGTGATGGCTGCCCTGGCTGGCATCACTGCCCTGTGCCCAACTTGAAGCAAAGACATAAAATAAACAGATTCACTGGGTTTCTAATGGCATTAGTGAAAACTGCTGGTACAGTACAGCTCATCGATGTATTGTCTTCTGCTGGCCTCAGTGTCTATTCAGCTACAGATGAAAATACGCTGGCATTTGGAAACTGGCAAAAAAAATCCATGAATTTGAAATCTGCCAGTTTGAACCCTTTAATGATGTGCGACAGTAAACGCGGATAATGCTTGATATTTTAAATTAAAAGGGCAAATACCATCCCTCACCTACAAATGACATTGTATTTTCTACGCTGGCAAAGGCTTATTGCGTGCACAAGATTATCAATCATAAATAATAATCATTATTATTATTATGTGGCTGCTCCTCCATAGCATAAGCCGGAGTAGCAAAACACTGGGTTTTTGTTTTGTTGCAGCAACCACCCAAATAAATAAATTTAGGTTGGGCACCCCTTATCAGGAAATTGGAAGTCCAGGAGACGCATAGGCTTCCAGGTTTCCTGTCCCTGATGCTCTGAACGGGTCTTGCAGCAGTCCAGCATTCTTCCAATGACAGAAGAACAGTACAACACAAACTTGGAGACCCTGGGCAGCCTCCGAATGTGACATGCTGGCTCTGAGGAGCATGTTCCTTGGAAAAGGCTGCGTTTCCAAGCGTGTGTACATGTTGGAGCTGAAGCTGGAAGTGGATCACAACTCCATTGCCCCGTTCTCATTCCCTCCTACATAAGAAACATCCGGATTCCAAAATCCGGAAGAATCGTAAATAGAGAATGCACGGGTTCCCACCAAGCATTCTGGACTAAGGGTGCTCGACCTGTAAAGAAAAATGTATTGTAACAAGCAAGGGTGCTGTTAATTTTACTATTACTTTCCGGGGAATGTTAGCTTGAAAAAAAGAAGATTATTTTATATATAATTTTCTTTTTTCAACTGGTCATCCATTTACTCTCCTAGTGATCAAACAAATATACCAAACGAGAATAGATAGAGACCAAGGGACCAACAAGGATACCCTTGGTCATACAATCATTTAGCCCTGTTAGTCGACAGGGATACCACCCCCGGATCAGGATTAAACCTGCAACAAATAACGTGAAAATATAGAGACCAGTCGGCAAACCCACTGGGTTGCCAACTGATTATCAAGGAGTGGCAAGAAAAAGCAACAAAAACTTTAATTAATCAATAAAGACACTCCCAGATACAAGCATTAAAATCGACAGAAAACAGCAGCATCGTGAGGTTTGAAATAGACAGTGTAGAGCGGCTATTATTGCACACGCATAACTAAATAAATGGCTGAATTGGGGCTGGACATGCAAATAGGTATGGCTTATATACCAAATATCAAGAAAGCTCCCAACCAGGATACCCAAATACCTGCTCGTGAGGGCAAGATCAGATTCTATGAGCAATAGGGCTAGTGGTTAGTTTTGGTGGCTGGTAGCTTTGGTTATTTTTGGAGCAGGTATTTGGGCATCCTGGTTGGGAGCTTTCTTGATATTTGGTATATAAGCCATACCTATCTGCATGTCCAGCCCCAATTCAGCCATTTATTTAGTTATGCGTGTGCAATAATAGCCGCTCTACACTGTCTATTTCAAACCTCACGATACAAGCATTAAAATCGACAGAAAACAGCAGTATCTGGGAGTGTCTTTATTGATTAATTAACGTTTTTGTTACTTTTTCTTGCCACTCCTTGATAATCAGTTGACAACCCAGTGGGTTTGCTGACTGGTCTCTATATTTTCACATCAAATAAATATAGCCTGAAATAGGAGATGGCTTTCAAGGACCAAATCATCATTACAGTTTGATGATATATAAGATATAACAATATGTAACAGACATGTGCATGGCGCCAAAATGTTGGTTCTGATGGTTTCTAACTAAGGCAAATACACTGCTTGGCCAAAAAAAGTAACCACATGCCATACTAGCCTGTTATAATCTGGGGTTAGTTCAGTTGGTCGGGTCTGGGTTCAGCAACGTTATGTGCCCAAAATAAATGAGCCTTGAATATACTGAATGAGCAGGTTTTTCCACCAATGGGTTTTTTCTCCCCTGATGGCACAGCGGGCATATTCCAAGATGGCAATGCCAGGATTTATCGAGCTCAGATTGTGCAAGAGTGGTTCAGGGAGCATGAGACATCATTTTCACATATGGATTGGCCACCACACAGTCCAGACCTTAACCCCATTGAGAATCTTTGGTATAACGTGCTGGAGAAGACTTTACGCAGCGCTGCGACTCTCCCATCATCAATACAAGATCTTGTGGACTCTGGATGGAAATAAATGCTGTGACATTGCATGAGCTTAGCGAAACGAAGCCAGAGCGAATGGGTGCCGTAACCACAGCAAAAGGCGCTCCAACAAAATATTAGAGTATGTGACATTTTTTTGTCCAGGCAGTGTGTATAAAAAAATAAAACAAAACAACATTGTGATTGATGAACTCATATTGTGGTAAGAACGTACCAGCAAAACGCAAACCTGCCTATCAAATGGAATGGCGACAGAAAAAAATGATTAAAATCTCAGAAAGCCAACGTTACCACTTAGCCATAATTTCACTTTAAGAGCAAAATAGGAAGTAATGTATAATGTAATTGCACAAAATAAAGAAAAAAGAAAACCAGAACAAGAGGTCAAAACTGCTTTGTGAAAGTGTAATAAATCAGCATTGTTCGTGGTGTGGGATTGTTGGAACGAGATGAATACATGTCATGTTAAAAACTTTCAAATGCAATTATCAGCATAATCCTTAAACATTTAGACAATATATTTTATGAAGAAATTGTCAATTCTTTAACTCATAAATGTAATTGTCTAAATTTGAATGTAAAAATTGTTGGAAAAAAAATTACTGCATCAAAACAGTCTGTCAGGTTTTACACATAGGTAGGGGCAAGCTTTTCAACAAATGAAATTATTCTTTATTTCATGCTTTTAAAAATGCATTAGGGTAATTGCTCTGCATCAAATTACCTTATGTGCAATAAGCTTGGCTACTACATCTCTGGCGTGCACATCAATTGTGCAGACTGTCATGATCTTCTGACGATCAACAGGGGTGAGTTCTCCTAACAGCATGTTTATAAGGGCATTCAGCTGAGCGATCTGCAAAATAATTATATTGAGATGAGATATTAAACTTGAAATAAATAAATAAAAAAAAAACCGCAAATTCCATCATGCGTAAAAAGAGCTAAAATGCACCGGAGAGAAAAAAAAATAAAAAAACATATCGGTTTTGGAAGATGTTTGTGTCTCGGTCTTTTCAATCAAAATGGAAAAGTTTTCTAAGGGAATGATTATTTCACAGCTTCCACTTTCAAGATGTACGTGTTTATTTTAAATATGTAAGCCATCATATGTAGAAAATCTTTGCTAATATCTACCTAAATCAGGTGTGGGCAACTACGGCCCTCCAGACGTTTTGAAACTACATTTCCCGTGATGCTCGGCTGCTCATCAGGTTCGCAGAGCCTCAAGGGAAATTATACAGGGTTATTCAAAGAGAATCAATAAAGTCACCGCACGTTCGGTGACTTTTCGTTCTCTTCAATTCAGTGCGATTTGGTGATCCCATTTCGGCCACCCTGCGGTGTATTCAGCAAGCACCACAGGGCCATCGTAGTGCAGGGAAAAGCCACTGGAAAACCGAGGCGACTGCACACCGAAACCCACAAAAACATCTGGATTAACCCCGCCGAACACGCTGGAGAAACCCGAGTAGGAGCTGATCACAGCGCAGAAAAGCCGCCGGAAAAACCCAACACCGCAGACGAAGGAGGTGGAAAAAAAAAAAACAGTACGCTCGAATGTTTGAAAAGTAAAACGCTGTTTGCCAAGAAACTACAGAGTGAAAATGTCTGGAATTTACATAGAAGATCCAATGAATGATAATAAAAAGGGCTGTTACAGAAAAAAACGATAAAAAAAAAAGCCTAAAAAATCCTAAACATTTTAAAACTAAAGAGACTTTTTACTGCAGAATATTATAATAAACGGTTTATTAGATATTGGATTAAAATGGGAATATTTTTAATATTGAAGCCTATGGGATTCGCCTGAATAAACCTGACGAATGAAACCACCGAATGGCAGGGCATTTCGGCAACTTTTCGCTGCTGGTTTTTGTTCTCTATATAGACGAAGCATTGCTTCTCTATGGAGATTTCACTGCCCTCGAACAGGCATCATATGTGCAGGAAATTCGCCAACTTTTGGTGAACTGCCTGCTCTCTGAATAGCCGAATGACCAGGAAAGGTAACCATACGCTTAATTTCACTGTTCGTTTACCTTTCAGCCAAGATTCGGATCTCTTTGAATAACCCTGATAGTTCCAAACCATTTGGATGGCCAGGGTTGCTGAGCCCTGATTTCTAGGAATATTTAATATTACAATACGTCATTTTGCCGCCCTGTCCTGGGATACTTGTAATTAATAGAAATCCTGGTGTAAATTGTTTCTGATCGATAGATATTTATCAGAAACAAATTACACCAGGATTTTTATTACAAGTATCCCAGGGCAGAAAAATGACATATTGTAATATTAAATATTCCTATAAATCAAGGGTCAGCGGACCCTGGCCCTCCAAATGTTTTAGAACTATATTTCCCTTGAGGCTCTGCAAACCTAACGAGCAGCCGAGCATCACGGGAAATGTAGTTTTGAAACATCTGGAGGGCCGTAGTTGCCCAAACCTGACATAAATACACGCAGGACTAGCCACAAATTGTACAATAATCACAGTGAAATGTGAAAATTTAAGTCATATTAGGCAGGGGTCACACGAGCGCACTTGAGAGCGGAAGGAACGTCCGTAAGAGTGGACGTCCTTCCACTCTAACACCCGTGTGGCCACCTCGCGGAGTGCAGTTAGTCATGAGAGAGACTGGTGGGTCTACATTTATACCCTCTTTCCGTGTTTTTCTTTTTAATCCCAAAGTGGAATTGTTTCTGGTGAGGGTATAAATGAAAACCCACCAGTCTCTCTCATGACTGATAAGCAGCAAGAGGATATGTGGTTGCTTAGAGAAGCAGCTCTTGGTTTCATTAGGTAGGACTCGTCTGACCAGAGGTGCTGTGACGTGGCAGGTGATCTTACACCTTAATGGCCATTCAAGTAAACCAAAACCTCTGATTGTGTTGTGTTTCGCATGGAGCTATAGGGGTGAGCGCAAATGGCAACCTTTTTCTTGTTATGTTTTATAACTGAATACCTAGTGCACATTTTGTCATTAGCAATAGCTGGCCTGTAATCAGAGACACAGTCAGTTTTTATGCTGCTCATCATAAGATAAGGGACATCTAAAATATCAATGTAGGAGTTATTTATTTATTTATTTATAAAGGATTTTACCAGGAAGGATACATTGAGATTTCTCTCGTTTTCAAGTATGTCCTGGGTTCAAGAACATTGAGTGGTTACAGAAATACAAAATAGTAAAATGCAAGATATTAACACAAAAACAAATATACAGATTAACAGAAAAATAAAGATATAGGAAATAAAGTCATTATGTTACTAGTTTACAGGTGCATTCCTTATTGAGGTATGTTAATAGGGAGCTCTTAAGGGACTTTAGACTGGGGGGAAGATTTGATGGCGTCTGGGAGGTTATTCCATATTTGCGGTGCTCTGTAGGAAAATGAGGATCGAGCCACTTGCTTTTTGTATTGTGGTATTGCAAGTAAGGTGTTGGTCCTGGATCGGAGGTTATAGGATGAGGGAACTGCTGGGGCAATCATCCTATTCAGGTAGGGTGGTAGCTTCCCAGAAAAGCTCTTAAACACCAGGTTTGAAAGGTGAAGGATGCGTCTAGATTCCAGCGATGGCCAGTTTAACTCTTTTAACATGTCACAATGGTGGGTCATGTAGTTATATTGTAGCGCAAAGTGACAGAATGAGTTATACAATGTAGAAAGTTTTTGGAGGTGCATTTGCGGTGCAGCAGCATACACTACATCTCCGTATTCAATAGCCGGCATAAGCATTTGTTGTACAATCTGCTTTCTTACCTCGGGGCTCAGGCAGGATTTGTTTCTGTACAGGGCACCTAGTTTGGAATAAAGTTTAGATGAGAGTTTTTCTATGTGGGGGCCAAAGGATAGATTTGGGTCTAACCACATACCTAGATATTTGAGGGAAGTGACTGTAGTCAGTGTGTTATTTGATTTTGTCCTGACAAATAGATGGGGTGTTTGCAATTTGTGTAGTTTAGGTGCGGTTCCAAAGAGCATTGTAACAGTTTTGCCAGTATTTAGAAAAAGTTTGTTATCTGCGGTCAACTTTTCTACCTCTGTGAATTGTTCTTGCAGCACGGCCTCCAGCTGTGGGAGATTTGGTTGGCTGGTATAGATTACAGTGTCGTCTGCGTACATGTGTACAGTTGAGGCTTTGCAGACATTGGGCAGATCATTTATGAATATCGTGAATAGTAGGGGGCTGAGTATTGAGCCTTGGGGTACACCGCACGTGACTGGGAGGAGAAGGGAAGTGCTGTCAGAAATGGACACATATTGTGATCGATCAGATACATATGATTGAAACCAGGTTAGCGTGCGATCACCAATACCAGAGTTTTTAAGTTTTTGCAATAGGATGCCATGGTCTACAGTGTCAAAGGCCTTGGCAAAATCAAGGAAGATGGCTCCAGTTAGGTTTCCTTGTTCCATCCCAGCCTGGATATCATAACAAACTTTTAAAAGGGCAGTTGTAGTTGAATGATTTGGTTGAAATAGGACCTGTGCCTGGCACGCCTATGACTGTGATATAATGCATTAATGAACTTGCTTGCTTTAGTTTATTACATTTTGATGAGCGCTCTGCAAATACTTTGTAAGAGATGCTTTCAAGACTCGAAGGAAAGCACGGTTCCTTTCCTCCCTTGCTGTGTAAGAAGCAAAATTACCTTTTCAACACAAGGCCTGCATTCAGGCATTCAGTGAGGAGGAGAAGCTCTCCACACATTACAGGGCAGCCATACAACCTGCAGTATCAATCGTTAATGCTTAACTCTGTCCATGGATCGGATTTCACCCAGATCACTGTGTATCCTGTAGTGGTGCCAGACAAAATCCCTACATCTAGGTTCCCTAATGCCAACATCCCGACTGCCAACTTCCAGATAGAACAAGTGCCGGACATCCGAACTTCCCTACACGGCCAACTTCCAGACATCCATAATCCCAGTGGCTAACCCTAATACTAACACCATAAATTTAGGGGGGGTTAGGGCTAGGTTTAGGGGGGGTGGGGCTAGGTTTAGGGGGTTAGGGCTAGGATTAGGGGGGTTGGGGCTAGGTTTAGGGGGTTAGTATTAGTCCTAGGTTTAGGGGGGTTAGGGTTAGGGCTAGATTTAGGGGTTGTTGTTAGGGCTAGATTTAGGGGGGTTATGGCTAGATTTAGGGGGTTAGGGCTAGATTTAGGGGGTTAGGGCTAGATTTAGGGGGGTTAGAGTTAGGGCTAGGTTTAGGGGGTTAGGGCTAGGGCTAGGTTTAGGGTTAGGGCTAGGTTTAGGGGGTTAGGGTTAGGGCTAGGTTTAGGGGGGTCAGGGCTAGATTTAGGGGGGGTCAGGGCTAGATTTAGGGGGTCAGGGCTAGATTTAGGGGGGTTAGGACTAGGTTTAGGTGGGTTAGGGTTAGGGCTAGGTGTAGGGGGTTAGGGTTAGGGCTAGGTTTAGGGTTATGGCTAGGTTTAGGGGGTTAGGGCATAGGGTTAGGGTTAGTGTTAGCCACTGGGATTTTGGATGTCTGGAAGTTGGCCGTCAGGGAGTTGTCTGTGTAGGGAAGTTGGCCGTCGGGATTTTGGCATTACGGAACCTGGTTGTAGGGATTTCGACCAAAACCCATCCTGTAGATATTCTGCATTAATGAACAGTGTGTCTTCAACATGTGTGACATACTTGTTTGCGATTATAATCTTTCAACGCACTTTCGAATCCCTCTTCAAGTCTTCCGAAGACAATTTCCACATCGGTCGCCCACCAGATCTGACTGCCGGTCAGGGCAACCTGCGCTGAATAGTCAAACATCCACTGGTCACGAGGTTTATCTTCATATCCAGATACAGCTTCCATGATCTCTTGCTGAATAGTCTCACGCATTATATCTTCCAGGTGACCCAACCAGCCTTCCGCCTTAGGGGAGACAAATATCTTCATGTAGTGTTCAGGTCAGGAAGTATACCGTCTACACACGGTTTAACAAATAAAAACAGTCTAAAAAACACATGGATAAGGTTAACGGGTAAATAAGTGCTTTATTAGTGTCCCTGAATACTAAGAGTCCTGTTCCACTTGAGCTGCTAACATTCACAAAGAGTTTTCTGGTGGAACAGCACAATCCAGTAAAATTGCTTGTACAGGGCTCATGCATGTCTCCATGGAATCCTATGGACAATGGAAGAGGATGCCAGGGGCAGCACGGTATCGTTCAGCTCCTTAAATGCTAATACAGGCTAATATCTTGGCTGGCTCATAGTTTGGTCAGTAATAGGGAGCTGCTAATGCTTAATGACTCACATCAACTTTTTGTATTACCACATCCCTATTATCTGTCCGCCACATACATTTCTACCAATACAAAGATCACAGTTGGAAGAATGAAAGCCATTGCAATTGATATATGCACATATGTTAAGGGGTGGTGTAAAAATTACGGTTAATATCTAAAACCTCAGTGACCAAAAACACGTTTTTGAGAATAACAGAACAGGCAGTGGCATAAATGACCTGCCCTATGGTGAATCCCCACTCAGGTCTCAAACTTGTAGCCCGATGATGCCTTTAGAGATAACACAATATCATATTCAAATCAGACTGCTATCACCCCAAAAAGGGTGGCCAAAACTGAAATACCAAGGAAGTCTCCTCTGCATAAAACATACAGAGACCTCTGATGACTGTTTTGGCCTTCTAAGACCTTGTCAGGAGAGGATAGCCAATACCTCCTCTAGGCACCTCAAACAAGGGGTACATACTGTATAGATTTATATAGATTCACAGTGAACAAAATCAAGTTTTTGAGAGCGCTGAGAATATGCATATAATATACAAGTCATACCTGGCCTTCACAAATACAAGCTTTAGTGAAATTCACAAACTCCCCTTCCTTGCTGTACATTCCAACCGCACACTGCGCGCTTGATTCCTTGTCCTCGAATTTTAGATCAGCGACATTATCGAACAGCTTCAGCAAATGCCGGGTGACCTATTAAAAGAGGGAAAAGAGAAAATGCATTAAATGGTCCTCTTTCCTGCAGTAATGTGATAATGACATGTAATGAATATTGGCTACTTGCCTGTTTGGGTTGAGTTCCTTTTGAAATGATTTCCAGTAAATCCATGGCAGAAACAAAATAAAACCGCGGGAAACTAAGCCTTTTGGCTTCCAAGTAGTCTGCTAATGATTTTTCACAGAGAGTAAGCCTGCAAATAAGAGTAAGAAAAATATAAATATACATTTATGGTATTTAAGTTCAGGCTAATTGCATTCCAAGTATAAAAGGAGTCCGAGGTTAAGAACTCTGGGTGCCAGAGCTTTTAAATTGCTTTCCAGGTTCGCAACTGGGCAATGCTGCACCTAAAGCATTCTTAAGAGAATGTCGCGTATTAAAAAGAGACCTGTCTGTAATGCAAAATATTCATTTGGTTTGTAAAGTTCTTAAACAGGATTGAATGCTTTTCACACTGTTGAGGATTTTATAAAGCAGTTCAACAGAGTTTATTGAATCGGAAAGAATTGTAAAATATAATTGACAGGGCTCGTTATATCGGCAGGTTAAGTTTGATACTAGAAGTAGCCCATCACACTATTTGCATGCTGCACCTTTACAATATACCACATGTAATACATATCTCAAATAAAATGTTTGTGTTAGGTATCATTGAAGGAACAGGAGGGGAGCGCACCAAGACATTACCTTCTGGACTGTGTAGTCGCCAAGGCCTTTGTGGAAGTAGGGGCCTACAGTAACATGCTCCCTTATGCTCCCTCTGCTTTACAAACCGACCACCATGCTGGGCAGAGCTGATAGCTGCATGGGCATGCTACCGATGACAGCCAAGAGGTAAACTGTGGTCATGTAGAGTCCCATTGGCTTTGCCGATTCTCACCCACAGTAATGGCTACCCAAGCTTCCACCGCACCACTGCCTGTTACTAGGCAAAAGGAGTGCAGGAGAACAAGAAACCTGCTTATATTTGCTGCCATCTGTGGTCCACTAGTCTGCCAGGGATTCGTTTTTGAATGTGGAGTGGTTTAATACATGTATACCAGTCTAGGTGTATGCACGTTTGAGAGTGTATGCAGCATATGGGAATGGATTAACATAGGCAGGGACCTCCTAGGCACGATATTTGAAGGAATTTTTCATTTTGATTTTTAACCCTTATTTCATGGAAAACTCACTGTCCCTTTAAAAACATTTTTTTTTAACTTTTTGTCCTTGTTTCCTGTCCCCCAGGGCACTACCCAGACCCCCATACACTTTTTATGGCAAATATCTAGCATATATGCCCTCTTGGAGGGCACTCTAAAAACCGAATTTTCAGCCCCATTGACTTGTATGGGGTCCGAGTTCGGGTTTGGGTTCGGACCAGAACATTTGAAAAGTTCGGGTTCGGCTTCGAACCGAACTCGGGAAGTGTTCGGCTCATCCCTAAAAGGCATGTCGACATATGTTTGTGCGTGTAGGAGTGTATTTTTTGGGTGTATACTTTCTGGGCAGTATTACAAAGCTGGTGCTAACTTAACCAGAACTTCTTAAGTTAACACCAGCTTTGTAATACTGCCCTATGTGTATACAGAATTTGTGTTGTGTATTTTGTATGTATATGTATGCAAGAGTATACTTTATATGTGTGTATTTGTATGTTATCATATGCTGTGAGTGTTTATATATATTTTTGTATGTAAGTATATACTGTATGTCTGTCTATAGAAATATGCGTCCCTATGCTGGCTTGCACGCAGATTGCCGGCAGCAGCGGTCCATGGTAAGCTCTATATTGAATAACAAAACAGAGTGCCAAAACCAGTCATATGTTTGGAACCTACCTACGTAAAGTTTTACACTGCAGGGACCAAAAGAGAACTCTGTTCCTCCTGTGAACATAGCGGAGGAACTTCATTCCCAAACATTCCTGCTCAACTTGACTCCTACGGTCATGCCCCATGATTTAGGAAGCAGAATACCTACTTTAGCCCCATTACTACTAGTCTACTTTTTTTAGTATTATCAAATTAGGTTTCTTCTCTAGCTATTCCAAGTGTTCCTTTTGAAGAAGGTGCTTTCCTTCCTTTACATATTATCATCAATACCTCTGTTGAAGAGCTTCCAGTTTTTCCAGAAATCCAGGCTGGTTAGTTACATCGATGACTATGCTGCTGTGAATAACACTTTCCATAAGATTCTAAAACACAAAGAAAGGGATGATACAATGGCAAGGGATGAAAGGAAATCACAAATCCTAGAATGATCAAAAGCATTTTGGAAATGTTACTATATGGTGAATGAATGAAATGAAAATTTAGGCTGGACCTCAAGGTAGAAGATGCCCTCTTTGTAGATATGTATGTTTACTGCCAAGTTACCATTTGGCTGTTCTTGATTTTTTTCTACACTACCACAATAGCTCACACATAAACCCTCTAATAGTCTATGTATGTAGTTGATTGAAAGGTTTGTGTAGTAAATATCAAATGCAAGTATATCAGTGACTCAGAGTCTATCAGAAAACAGAATTTTACTATTCATACATCAAATTTAGGACTCAATTTTATTAGGTTGGCTCATATTTCAAATAAAAAGAAATTCTGAAATATTGACTGATTCACTCGAATTGATATTCAGCCACAGCCGAAATTGGAAATATATCCCTGCTTGGGAGGAAAAAAATTGAACCTGTATAAAGCCTGAAAAATCCCATTTGAGGTCAGAAATTGAAGTTATTAGCAAGTTATTTAGCATAGGTTATCAATATTCTTGTGGGTTTCATATGACATGGCAAAGCAGGGATACTCATTTAAATGTCCACCAACCAGGGCACCCATCAACAAGTCTCACCGTTTTACCTGGTGTCCAGGAGTTAACTAGAGACAACAGAAACCAGAGAACAGTAACCGAGGGGTGAAACATGTTTATGGCTGCCCTGCACAGCTGGAAATTTTAACGAGTCTCCAGGTTTTGAAGCAAGGAGTGATAAACCCACACTAATATTCAAAATCAAGGTTTCATTGCGATTCTCCATTTTTCCCTGCTCAAAGAGCCATTTATCAACACCTTTCGGAACTTGCTATTTTTTTTTTAGAGATTTGGCTTACTGATAAGTTTGAATTGAATCACTAAAGCTGAAATTTCCATGAGAAAAAATGTAAATTTTAATTTGAATACCAGTGCCCTTATTTATATCCGCTGAACAGAAAAATGGTTGAATTGAGGTCGAAAGAACAGGAAATGTGACATAACCAGGGTAACGACAGTAAAGAACCTTTTTTTAACCTGCTTCGACCTTCTACTTTACTGCAGTGTGAAGCTGAGTAAATACAATGTGGTACCTTAAAATCCAAATCGATTTCTTCAAATCTCTTGGCATCTTCAGGAAGCTGTTTTCGAATATCCTCTGAGTTGGCAAATATACTCTCCAAATGTGCCCATGTCTGCTGCACTTCCAACCAGACAGAAATTACCATATCTGCAACTATTAATTTCCTTTGCCATCTGCTCACCTCAACCATGAAATACTCAACATACTTGCTCATCAAAATGTTCTGCAGTTGAACCTGTAAGATAAGGTATAATTCTAGTTTTAAGAACATGTTCCGGGAATACTTTTGAGAGTTAGAGACAATTCAGAATCAAGGCAAATTAAAGCATGCAATGATTCATTAGGACCCCAAACTATCATTGTGACCCTCACAATAATGTCTGTATTGCCACTAAACCTACTACGACCATTTTTTATAATATCGTTTTTATTAAGAAAAAAAAAATTCATACACAAGTCAAACGAAATACAATTATAATATTTAGAAAAGGAATGACAGAGAAGGGGAGGAGAGAGAAGGGGTCGCCCATATCTGGAAAAGAGATAAAGACCGAGATAAAAATGGAAAATAAAGAAGGAAGGCAATGTAAGCCCAGAAAGGGAGGTATGAAATCACCAACAATAATAGAATAAATCTATTGTGCTAAAAGAGCAAAAAAGAATCCAGTATGGCATGCGCCGGAGATGGTCTAACCTCCCGTCCCGACTCAAGCCGAACCCATCTGCTCCAACCAAGGTGTCCAGATTTTGTAGTAATTGGGAAGAGTGTGATTAGAAATGGGCGTGAGTTCATCCACCAGTTGTGCATCCCTGATCTTGGGGTAGATTTTTGAAAAGGGAGGAAACGTCGGGCAGTTCTAATGTTCAGCTATAACGCGGCGGGCCGCGAGGGTGAGTGATCTTGGCCATTAATTTGTTCTCATGTCTCGACAAGTCTGGCAGGGGTCTAGACAATAGATAAGCCCAAGGATCCATCGGGGTTTCTGTCGGTAAGACTGCAACTGCGACCATTTTAAAGACCCTTGTATTTTCCCTATTCATCTGTAGAAGCCTATGAACCCAATGTTTTGGTGAATATGGAAGCTTGGAAAAAAACCATCATTGAAGAAAGTTGTGGTTAGTTGCAGAAATATAATTTCCTTTCAGAATTGAGTAGTTAATGCAGATTTTCTGATTGAATAATTGGTACATTAACCAAATGAAGCAATCGTGACAGGTTTCTCCATTCTTCTGTACTACTGATAGGATTATTTTAGCGTGATCTGCTGCCTCCTCTGTCACTAACAGAAGGCTACAAATAGTTCCCAGCATCCATCCGAAAGCCCTTCACAATTCTGCATGGTCTCATCCAAGTCTCCGACTCTGGACTGCTAATCACTTCTGTCTGGCCACATTGGTAAATGCTCTACATTTGTAGGTGGAACATCTTGCATGTGTGGTAGCAGTGTTGGAATGGAGACAGCACAGCAGCAGAATGTGAACATAAGAAGGATACCGGAGAGCATGCTGACTGACAATCTCCTACTATTTGGGATTCAGCTGGTGCATGAGATTTGTCATTTGTCGCATTGGTGCCACAGGACCATCAGACATCTCCTTGAAAATTTACCTTGAAAATATCTAATTGAAATCTGAGCTTAATTCGGTTGCAGACAAAGTCAAATGTGTCCCATCTGAGAATATCAAATAACTCCTTCAATGACTTACCATTTATGACCTTGGTGACTCACCATGGAGTCTGTGAGGACATGGCGGCATTGATGGCCTATGATGCCCACTACCATTAAGGGGGGGTGTCTGGATCTTTGATTGTTCCTCGGGATAACGTTGTACATCTCCCCTTCTAGCTAGTATAGGGGATCATATCATCGAGAGGAACTTATTCTTTTTTCTTTCCATTGTCAATGTTATTGTCGCATTGTCCAATAATATAAAAATAATTGCAGCTTTAGGCAAAATAGTTAGGGTCAATAATTGTTATTATGATTTTTCCAGAGATACCGATTATATCAAACCCTGATTAGAGCTCATCCGCGAATACATAGTTACATAGTTATATAGGCTGAAAAAAGACATGCGTCCATCGGGTTCAGCCTCTCCCACATAACCTACTGCTGTTGATCCAAAAGAAGGCAAAAAACCCAGTCTGAAATATGCAACATACCGGGAAAAAATTCCTTCTGGACCCCAGAATGGCAGTCAGATTTCTCCTTGGATCAAGAAGCTTTTACCCACATATTAAATATTAAAACCCTTAATATTCTGTGTCTGCAGGAAGTCATCCAGTCGTTTTTTAAAAGTCTGTACCGACTCTGACCCAACCACCTCAACAGGCAGAGAATTCCATAGCTTTATTGTTCTCACCGTAAAATAACCCTTCCTATGCTTTAAGCTAAATTTTCTTTCTTCCAGTCTAAATGGATGACCCCTTGTCCTGTGTATAGTCCTGTTAATGAATAGGTTATCAGACAATGGTTGATAATGGCCCCGTATATATTTATATAAGGTTATCAGATCCCCTCTAAGGCGCGGTTTCTCTAAACTAAACAGGTTTAAGCTTGTTAGTCTTTCCTCATAACTTAACCCTTCCATTCCCCTTATTAATTTAGTTGCCAGTCTCTGCACTTTTTCTAACGCTATAATATCTTTTTTTAAAACAGGTGCCCAAAATTGCACGGCATATTCAAGGTGCGGCCTGACCATTGATTTATACAGGGGCAAAATTATGTTTTCATCCCGTGAGTGAACTCCCCTTTTAATGCATGCCAATACTTTGCTGGCCTTGGCGGCTGCTGTTTGACATTGCACATTGTTACTTAGTTTGAAGTCTATGATTATTCCCAAATCCTTCTCCTGCTTGGATTTCCCTAACTCCGTACCATTTAGGGTATAAATTACTTGTGTGTTCTTCACTCCAAAGTGCATAACTTTGCATTTATCTAGATTAAATCTCATCTGCCATTTAAGGCTAGGGTCAGACGAGCGTGATTTCTACGGACTGTACGTCTGTGCAGTACGGACATTGTCAGTACGGATGACGCAGTAGTGGTCACACAGTCCGTTTTTTCACTGAAGTTATTTTTGACGGATGTAGAAGGGAAAAATAAATTACAATGAAAAAACATTCTGTCCGTCAAAAATGCTGGACGTATAAATGCAGTCCGTCTGACCATGCTCCATCACTCACACACAAAGCTATGCAGACGTTATGGACGTGGCGCACTCCGCACGTCCGTTCTAGCAGTATTGCGTTCTTGCCTAACCTGCGTCCGTTTGCAGCGTCCGTCATGCGTCCGCAGTTCAGTGCAGACGTACTTCGTGTGTCAGGCTCCAATGTACTTTCTTTCATGCTATCACGGACGTACTTTTAGGCGCAATCACGGACGTGAACACTACGCTCGTCTGACAGCAGCCTAAGTGCCCAGTCCCCCAATTTATCTAAATCCCTCTGCAGCGAAGTAACATCCTGCTCACATTGCATTACTTTTCCTAGTTTTGTGTCATCTGCAAACACTGATACATGACTTTCAATGCCTATCTCAAGGTCATTTATAAATAAATTGAATAGTATTGGTCCTATAACAGACCCCTGAGGGACACCGCTTACCACAGGTGTCCATCTTGAAAATGTACCATTTATGACCACTCTCTGTACCCTATCTTTTAGCCAGTTTTCTATCCAAGAAAAAGTATTTTCATCTAGACCATTTTTTCTCAATTTAAATAGTAACCTTTTGTGTGGAACTGTGTCGAAAACTGTGTCGAAAACTGTGTCGAATGCATTTTCTTTTGCTTCACGTCATGGAAGACATCACTGCGGTTACTTTGCATTCCAGCGCCTTGGCAAATGTACATTTGGAAACGTAACAGCGGGGTTTTGACAAAAATTTTGTAGAATGTTTTTGAGCAAAATAAAACTGTTCAAGGAAACAGGAACTTTTCTTTCAAGAGTAAATAACTTTTGAAGCCGTCACAGCCAACATGCGACACCCCCTACTGATGTATACAAAAGTAAACTTTGAAAATACCACTATGTCAATGCCAAATTGCACCGAACTTCAAGACTCACAGCTCCGTCTTTTTATTATCCAGGAGACCGTGAATCATGCAGTGGTCAGAATAAAGAAATCACGCTTTATGAAGAGAGGTCTGAAAATCAAGTAAAAATACTAAACGCTTAAAAATATAACAAAAAAAACCAACTAACACCCTTTTATTCAAAACAGCATCTTACAATGGGATTGATAAATGCATTCAGCTCCTAGCTATGAACAGAGCAACTTACTTTGAAGCTTGATTCGTTATTCAAAATGAACAGGGGAAAAAGCAGTAGGACATACTTAAGCAATAAGGCACGGCAGGCTAGCACTTTCTTTGAGTGTCTCTGCTCCACATACAGGTTGTCGAGCTTCACAGTCGGGGAGCAGTGCCACCACAATATTACAATTTTTTTTTTAATGAAATTCCAAGCTCGTCCCTCATATCAAATAAAGCCGAACACTACAAAATGATTCCACCTTATGTAGAATATTTCAGGTTAAGTCATATGCATGGATTTCTTCCAGTGTGTGGTTCCATAAAAATTGGCAATGAGAGAATATAGTTAGCCCAAGTACGTTTGAACTTCGGATGTCATCTGATAGGTCAGCCACAAACCATCAGCTAATCATACTTGGCCAGTACATTGACGTAGAGAGATATCTGATCAGCTCTTCAACTACTCCCCACCAATAAACCCCAATGAAACAGGTGCAGCAGTTGAAGAGATAAGAGGAGCACTACAGTCAATCCATTCCTTATTGAAGCCCATGACATGGTATATACCAGTGGGTCCCAACTGCGGTCCTTAAGTACCCCTAAAAGGCCAGGTTTTCCAGATGTCTGAAGCACAGCACAGGTGACATGATTTGCTGCTCAGTGATTGCAGGATTCAGTCTGCACTTCCTCAAGGGAATCCTTAAAACCTGGCCTGTTAGGGGTACTTGAGGTCCGCGGTTGGGGAACCCTGGTATATACAAAGACAATAAATCAGATGCCAAACGCAGCAAAATGATTTCTTGTTCAAACCACCCATTGGGAGTTATCTAAATACCCAGCCAATAGGCCAAGATAACCACTATAGAGATGACCCCACTCACCAACTGCTGAACCCATTCCATGCTATCCAACCCATTGAGTTCTGGGTTATGGTTATTCACCAATTAAACTTAATTAACAAAAAAAACTATATTCAACAAATCCCATCTTTAACTCTTATGCAACTACCAACCAACCGTAACTTTATTTTTTCTTAAGGGACACATGATATTATGCAAGGAGTTACAAAATCATTGTTGGAAATCCAACATTTTCTTGTGAAACAGATATTACACAAATGTTTAAAGGGAAAAAGGGTTTTCAGCCTAGAATGCAAAAGAACTCAACTCAATTTTGCCACTGTGGTTTCCCTCAACGCTCTTCCGGATAGTCAGCAGAAGTTGTATGGTAAAGACTGACCGACAACCTTCAGGGTAGCTGGGAGGTCTCTACGGTGAAGGTCTGTCTGAGCACCTATAAAAAGAGTGTTTGAGGGACAGGAGGGAGGGGACACTCCTCACACCATGACCACTTAATTAACTTGATGATCATGGCAACTGAAGCATGTCTTTAAAATTAGCCTCTTTGGAATAAGAAACCAATGAAAGCATTATCAATGTTTTTATCAAATGTATCATGAAATGGTTGACTAGTATTCCATGCTTTTAAACCCATTCTCTTGAATTTGTAACAGCTCCAGGTAGTCACACTTTAGTTAGTCCGGGAAAAGAAGAGTGGCATTGGCCATCATAAAGAAAAAAAGTCTATATCAACGCACTGTCAGCTAAGAAGAGATTGATTTATAATTAAAGTAAATAAATGTCCATTACCTGATTGTCCTCTAATGTCTCAATCAAGTTTTCGTCTGATTTTAATAAGGGTGTCCCAGTGCTGGGATGCGTTTCATAAGAAAATGCCATGGTACACCAAGTGTGACTCATCTCCATTAGAACCTACAACACAGGGATCTGGTTATCTTATTGATTATTTACAACAAAACCATTCATATACAGTATGTGGGGTAGCTTTAAGTTTAAATAAACATAAATAATATATAATTTACCAAGACATATGGGGTTATTCACAAAGTGGCAGTGTTTGACGGTGTTGTAATTACAGTGTTGACAGATACCAGCATTTCACAAAAATCCGAAGTGTGACAGAAGTCCCTTTACTTTAAATCATTTGAAGACCAGGACAAGTCAGTGTCATAATAGTTGCATATTTGACATTTCAAAAGTCTGTAGTGTTACTAGGCTTCTAGTTCTAAAAAAAAAAAAAAAAGTGTGGAAACTCATCAACGTTTAAGTCCTGCAACTAGCAGCTATTATCTTGAACTTAAACGTGTGCTCGAATCCGATATAAATTTATAAGGATTTTAGCAAGAACATGTGAGATCCTTTTGTCCAATCAGACATGTCAATGTTTACTCCGTAATGTGCTATGTACCTGCCAACTGTCCCACTTTAAGCAGGTCCGAATTTCAGGGATGGTCCGGTTGTTTTGCTTTTTTATCTGTGAGGCAGTGAGACATGCTAATTTTTAACATGCCCCATTTCAGATGTGTCTGCCCCTTTGCTGTCCACCCTTGTCCTTGTTGACTGGTGGACGCACATTTTCCAAATGAGCCTTTCTTTTTTAGATGCTGCTAGTAACGCAAGTTGCGTCACTGAAATGCTCCCTCAACCCAAAATTATCCGTCCTGATCTGAGGATGGGAGGTATGGGTGAGATCAGCAGAGCAGGTCTGTAGGAGACGGGCAGTAGCAACGCCCAGCAGGAGAGTATAATGGGTACACCTTAACCTCAATAGGAAGTGTACTGATGTTTTGGATCAAAAGTAACACAAGTGATGATGATGGTAATTGTGTAGTTTCAACACGACACAGTAAATTGAACGGGTATGCGTAATATTGTCAATAGACATCATTAATGTGACAGAGTCAAAGGTTCAAGGCAAATGAAGGAGTAGCAAGGGGGACAAACAATGGATAACCATACCTTTTCAATTGCCATTTCTTTCACTGCTTTGTCAACTATATTCTTTACTTCATCCTCCACTTTATGCAACTGAAGTGCAATCAGGTCCCCGAGGACAGTCTCTTCATTCATGATGAACCTTACCTTATATGAAGAAGAAGAAAAAAGTATCCACAAACCATCAGAGAACTGCAAGTGAGTCGCAAAATGTAGCAATGGTTTCGGTCTAACCATAAATAGCTCCCTTATCAAACATTTATTTACAAAATGCCGTTTGAAGGAGATGAATGTAAATTACGACTTGACGTTGAGTGTGTTAGGCGAAGTAGGCAGGTGGATAGCATGGAAAATGATGAGCTGATATAAAGGTAAACAAATCACAGAAAAAAAAAGTAGTGTGCAGAAGCCAGAGAAATAAAATTGGGAGAACTGCTTGAACATTTAGGGCAATTAAAATAAGGTTCCCCCACCCCATCAGATTTGGCACCATATTCTATTCGCAAAAAAAAAAAAAAAAATCAGGTCTGATTTGAAAGACCAGGTAAATAAAACAAACGGAGGAACTACATCTTTCATTGGCGAATAAATATAATTACTTTCAAACCTGGTACTGGTGGTGGGATTTTGTGACTAAGCATCAAGAGGGCCTGCAATGACCTTCCAAACAAACGATACCTTAGGCTGTACCAGACCCCAGCCTTCCCCATTCAGGAGAGTAGCTTTGCTCTATTTTGTTTATTCATTTTATTCTACCCCATTCACATTCCCTCTATCATCCAAGGGTGGGACCTTAAAATTCCCTTCCACAGTGTCATATGATAGAATACCCGGCCGACCATGTCAGCCAATTAACTAGGGAGGACTCTGCGACTAATGATTTATTTAGCATATTTTCTTCTTATGTTTTTTGATGTATTGTTATTATTATTATTATTATTATTCTTTATTTATAAAGCGCCAGCATATTCCGCAGCGCTGTACAATAAGCACAGTATAGACAGGGTTACAATACATTGAACAACATTTGACAAACAGCACAGGAGGAGATGAGGGCCCTATTCCCGTAGGAACTCACAATCTAGGAGGGTTGGGGTTGGAAACAGGAGGAGAGGACTGTAAGGTGAGAGTGATTGATGGTTGCGTCAGTGAGTTGGGTGGTAGGCTTCCCTAAATAGGAACGTTTTCAGGGAGCGTTTGAAGGAAGAGAAGTTAGGGGAAAGTCTGACAGTACGAGGGAGAGCGTTCCAGAGAGTGGGGGCTGCGCGTGAGAAATCCTGCAGTCTATTGTTTTATTGTTCTTTTTTTTGTATACTCTATGTTTGTTTAAATAAAAAACTGAAATGTACAGTATTTACTTATACACAGATATATGCTGTTTTGCCCATGTTAATCTACACCCAGGTGAGAAAACCCAGAGATTCTATGTATTCGGATATAATTTTCCATGTTCTGGACCGTTATGGTGCCTCTTTGGTACTTATTCAATGCCAGGTCTGTCACTGATATTATGCTGGCACTGTCATGTATCTTTCTAGCAAATAAACATGATATTGAGAAAAGAAATGAAGGGTGCAAGATGAGAAGTAGATTTAACATGGGGAATGCATTTTGGCAAATGGGAGTTTTGTTATGTTTGTATCATATGGAGTTTTTTTCATGCTTTGTGCATTTAAGCAATTTTTATAGATGTGGTGTGAGGGGAGACTCATATGAAAACTGTTTGATGGAGGCATTCATATTTAAGAAGGCGCAGAAGGCTTTTCAAGAGGGTCTTCTCAGGGAAATAAGTATATTAAATATAGATAGTTTTGCAATGTATCGGAGTGGAAGCTGTACAGGAGACCTTGCGTTGTGTGTATACAGACGTGCAGATACCCCGGTCTTGCTCATTAGTTGAAGCCAGTGCCTCTTCCGCACTGCAAGATTCTGCAGCTCATTTACAGCTCTTAAGGATATTAACAAGTTCTTCACTGTGGACTCCAAACCCAAGTAGACGTCCCAGGTCCTTATCTCCTTATCTAGAGTCTTCATTTCCTGCAGACACACCACCAAAAAAATAAATAAACATATTGTATGTCCATACCTGTCAAACTGCTTATTCTGCCAACAAATAACACATAGGGGGTTATTCAGAGAGTACTGAAGTTTTGTTGCTCTTCTTCGGCGCACTTTGGCGATTTCGATTTCGCCAAACCTGCGGTGAATTCAACATTCACTGCAGGGTCCCCAAAGTGCGCCGAATGGGATCCACCAAAGGCCAACAATCAGCCCGCCGAACTCCGGCAAAGACAGCCGCCAAACACCGACAATCAGCTGCCGAACGGGTAAAAAAACTATAACGGAGCCCTGCCATTTAAAAAAAATTTTAAAACACAAAAAAATGCATGAAAATAATAAAAAAAAAGGTCCTATAAATAATGAAAAAAAGGTCTGTTACGGAATTTTAAAAAACGCCATTAAAAAATGGAAATCGAAAATGTCACTGAAAAAAAATCCAGAAAAATGCCTAAAAGAATTCTAAAAAATAAATAAATAAGAAGACTTTTTGCTGCAAATGAAAAGAATTAACAGGTTTAATAATAAAAAAATAATAAAAACGGGAATATTTTTTTTAACAGTGGATCCTATGATATTCGCCTGTTTAAACCTGTTGAACTGAATCACCAAAAAAAATCAAGGCATTTCGCCAACTCTTTGGTGCTGTTCCATGTTCTCTGAATAGATTAACCATTACTACTCTATGGGACAATTGCATGAGACAAATGAACTGCAACATAGTTGGCGAAATGACACCTTTCTGAATAGCCGAACTGCAACGAAATTCGGCGTTAGGTGCAATTCGGTGGCAAGTTCGGCTCTTATTGAATAACCCTTATAGTCCTCATACCGCCACGAGGAGTTTGTGCAGTGTAATGCTCAGTTTTTGACAATCATAAACTATAGGGGTTATTCACAAAACGCCAGTGTTTCCTGCTATTGCAAATATCTGAGAAAGTTGCCCGTATTGCAGCGCCAACAAATGCCGGCATTTCACAAAACTAAAATCCAAAGAGTGACAGGAGAAGCTTCAAAGTAAATCTTCACTTGTTCTTTGGATTTTAGTTCTAGGAAATACCAGAAATTGTCTGTGTTGCAAAACCGGTGATTTTTGCCAATATTTGAAACACCGGCTTTTTTGTTAATAACCCCTTGTTTGCTGACCCTTTATAAATACTTGTAATTGTTTACGAACTATAGAGAAGCCACAGTAGCCAACGATCCGCATTGCTCCTAAACAATGTAGCAACCTGTATCCAATGCTCGGCGCTCAGGCCGCCATAGCACATATAAACCAATATGTAATTGGCTGCACTAAAAATAAAAAAGCTTTTATTGAATCGATCTAAAAAATGACGTCTGACGTGTAGGATCTCAGGGAGCAGATAGTCAAAACAATGCCTAAATCAACCTGCAGAACTAGATCAGAATAGTATTTACATTATAAACATATGAGATAAATGCATATAAACACTAAAATGGAATATTTTCTTCTTCGTTATCCGCTGTCCCGCCATTGGTGAATATTTCTGTTAATCAAGGTGGCGATTTTTTTTTCCTACCAACAGAGACGACGTATCCTCTTCATCTTATCATTGAGCAAAGTGCTTAAGCAGCTACAAATAATTATCAAATAATTAACCATTCTAAGCATCCAGAATGGGAAAATTATACAAGTGAATTCCTCAACATAATTATTAAGTGGTAGATTAAAAAATCTTCCTGGTATAATGGCCTCTCCAGAGAATGCGTGAAAGATCCCTTCATTAGTGATGCTTAAAAGAGGATTTTGCTGAAGGCGTGTGAATGCAAGGTTAGAAACATACATTCTTAGAATCATACCTTCTTTAGAAGCACATGTAACCACATGGTTCCTGGAATATGAGCATACACAAAGAGAGGATGAACAGTAGCAATGCCATGGAGCACTTACCACTTATACCACCATCACCCCATAGCCCCCCCGCAACCAGGGCGGAGGTGTAATTCATCAGGAGTTTGGATGCTGCAAAAGAATTTTGGTGTCCTAAACCAGTGGACACCTTGACATTAAGTTGATCCCTTTTAATTAAAGGGACAATCTACTCATCTTCACCACATTTCATTTATAAAGTGGTCAGGATGTGAGGAGTGCCCCGCCCCCTTCCAGCTTCACCGAAATGGTTTTATTACTGGGTGAAGCAAAGGAGTTTCCTGCGCCCCACCCAACGTCACCAGCAACCTGTAGTTTGGAATTTCCCAGCTGCCGGTCACTAGACTGGTTACTAGAGATGTCGGCATGCTGACGTCACCCTCTCTGAGCGATCAGTCTCTGAGAGGCAGCCGGCGAATCAGATCTCCGTATATGCAGTGTTCCGATCCATCATTCTGTGTAGGCGCTACGGAACTTGTGTATGAAAAGTGCGCAAGTCCCATTGCTCTGCGCAACTTGGGGCTCCTAATCAATGCTAGTTGCGTAGGAGTGCAACTTGCCTTAGAAAGCTTTAGGGACCTCCGAGTTCAGGAATCCCTGAATCCAAAGAGGACGAGTAACGATTGACAGAAGGTGAGTAAAATCACCAAAAATAATAAATAAATAATTGGGCAGAGGCTGTCGGCAGCATCTGCCCAATTATTTATGGGCAAAAAAAGGGAACCATTAATAGAGTATTCCTTAAATGAAACAATGTTGCAGCCATAAAATAATATTACCCTGGATATCCTGGCGGAAGGTGCTGTTCTTTCACGCCTCCGCAGTAGTTTTCTTTCCTTTCAGAAGTTTAAAGGGTTAACAGATTTCAACATTAATATGTATACTAATGACAAATGATTTTTACCTTTGCAAATCGTCTCAGCTCCATATCCATTTGTTCAACATTTATCTGTTTCCATGGCGTTTTCATCCAGTCCTTAATGCTAGTCTGAAAGAAAAATGGAAAAAAAAGGGGTGGAAAAAAAATATGAACTTCGCCACTTTGCGCTGAAACTACAAAATGTCAGAAGGTGCCGTGAAAAGAAATTTTACACACTAGGCATTTTACATCAAGCTGCGTTTGAGCATTAATAGAATCACAAATGAGTATTATTGAGCCATATTGGCATTTATTTATACAGTTTTCTGCCAGTAAACCTTTTACCAAAACAGAATTCTGTGTAGGGGGTAAAACACACACAAATGTCTTCAAAGCAATGGAGGAATTTGATACTAGAAAATGCAAATTCGTTTTATGCTGTTGGAGTTCCGTGGCTCAGTAGGTAGTCCATCAGACTATAAGCAGCAAAGATAATGTTCTTAGAGCAAGAGCATCAGAAAATGCCAAATATATGTATTTCAGCTCATATGGGCCTTGTATTTGTGGGAGCAGTGATTCCCAAGTCTACCCTAATAGATTATAAATCAAATTTTTATTGATTTTGATCAGTTGACGAACTCTGATTTGACGAACCCTTAAATCCTTGAGTCTTTGTGATTCTTCAAAACTTGTTTGACATACGTGACCTTGGAGGGGTATTTATTGCTTAAAAGTCTACTTAAAACGTGACTAATTGTTTGGGCCATCTTTATTGTTCACTGGATGGCTGGAAAAATCAAGCTTTACTAGAAGATATAGCAGTCTCACCACCAAGTCCTCCGAATATCACTTAGGGGGGTTATTCAAAGAGTACTACTGTTTGCCAAAGTTGCAAACACACCGTTGTTGCTATGGCGCAAGCGCCACCATTTCACAAAAAGGAAATCCAAACAGCAGCATGAGAAGTTTCACAGTGAATTCTAATGTTTTCTCACGGCTGTTTTTAAAGCTTGTGGCCTCGTGAAAATCATGTTTTAGGATATAAGTGTAGCGCTCACCTCCGGAGGAGCCGCTGATCACTATACACTATACACCAGCACTGTTGTGGATTTTTCTATATTATATACTTTACTGATCCCAATAAAGAAGCATATAACTCACATATACGGTATTTGAATGACAGGAATTCGTAAAGTGGGAAAAGCACGTAGGGGAAAATAAACAGTTAACCCCCTCAGTTCTGGAGTGTAAGTCCCGTGAAATGGCTCAAAAATATATATGTGGCATCTAGGGTACCCGGGTACTGTGTTCAACTGGCCAGTGAACGAAAAGAGCAATCTTCAACTAGTCACCGTTGGGGCCCTGTGAATTGAAGCAATATAACTAGCATGTGTTTTCGTTTCGGAACTGTGGGCCTGGAGGCCTCTCACCCATCCGTCGAACGAACTGTCCAGCAGTCGATGGCTAGACCAAAGGATCTTTTTCCGCTGTATACCGGAACTCTGTGCAAACGAATCTGCTCCCCGCTTGCCGAATCTCCCCAAAGGGAACAATCGATCCGCCGCCTGCACTCCCAATAGATCGTCACAGCGTCCTACCTCGAGGTCCTGCCGGAACCAGCTTGTCCTCCAAATCTCTCAGGGCTGAGTATGTAGTTGACAGCACGATCTCCGTCCCGATCTCCAGCACGAATAAAACAGCGTCCACACTCTGGCGTGGTTGTGATCCTTGACGATTCCAGCATGCGTCCTACACCTCTCGTGGCTCCGCACACACCCCCTGCGCCAAACACGAGGCTGCTGATGTATATCCTCCGCTTATTGACCCCACTTCCTGTCCTCACGCAACGGGTGCTGGGAGATGGAGTCCGCTTTGTCCAGCATAGTCCACAATGTCTCCAGCACTATCTCCCCCTTGTGGCAGCCATAGTCCAATGCACCAGAGCTGATATTAAAGCAGCGCTACACTCCCCCCCCCCAAACTCTTGGGTCCTCCCAAGAGCGTGTAACCGATACATAACATTGCAATATGTACATCAACCAATACACTCCGGCTCAGTAGCAAACATATAATGGGTCAGATATACATCCTCAAGTTGACTCATGTCCCTAGCTACCTCAGCTAGCGTAACAGACACGTCGGGCAGCCTTCGCACAGTGGTAACAGCTTCTTCAGTGCTATGTCCGGGTGAATCATAAGTAAGTCTCTGAGAGGGTCGTATTGAACGTTTGGACTCAGATTCAGTAATTTCCTCTTCAAGTGGAAGGGTTACATTTACAGGCTCAATTCTCTCATCTACATTTGGAGCAGACACTTCTTCTGAGTATGAGCCTTCCAGTGAAGGCATAGAACTGTAATCTATAGACACATCCTCTGGAACTTCAGGAACTTCCACCGACTCAGACACTTCGGGTCGGAACTCAGGAGCATCAGGCTTCAGGTTACTCTCACACTGGTCAGAGGCCGGAATAACTTCTTCAGGCTCAGGTGGGCACACCCAGTCCAGACAAAAAACTTCCTTCCTTACTGTTCTCCTCACTTTCTCCAATAGAACACAACTGCTGAGATTGAGTGACAGGAGCTGAACGAGGAACAGGCGGATTTGGCAAAGAAAGTTCGTCTCTAACTGGTATCCGAACAGCCTCAAAGGTAGCAAATAATTCCTGTGCCAGTTCTTTAGAGGTCCAGCCTTTCCATCCGGACGGATTTGGTATACCGGCAGGCCCGGCAATTGCTTGCAAACAATGTAAATTTGAGAACTCCATCTATCGGCCAGTTTGTGCCTTGTAGAAACACCCAAGTTCTTTAACAAGACCCTATCGCCGGGTTGTAAGTCCTGTACCCGAACTCTCAAATCGTAATTTCGCTTGTTTCTGTTCACTACCTTCTGAGGTCAAACGGGCCTGTTCAAATGCAGCAGATAAGGTTCTCCAGAGTCTGTCCACATAATTTTTGTAGGAAGTGACAGACGTCTGGTCAAGAGATAGGCCAAAAGCTAAATCAACTGGCAGTCGAGCTGCTCTTCCAAACACGAAACGATAAGGCGAGTACCCAGTTGCATCACTCTCAGTACTGTTATACGCATGCACCAGCGTAGCTATGTGATGACTCCAACTCTGCTTCTTTTTGGTTGACAATGTCCCCAACATATTTAGTAGAGTGCGATTAAATCTTTCCGGTTGAGTATCACCTTGGGGGAGATATGGAGAAGTTAGAGTCTTCTGAATTCCTAGTACTTCTAACAACTGTCCAACCAGTCGGCTCTCAAAGTCTCTGCCTTGATCGGAGTGAATTCTCTTTAGTAGGCCGTAATGAACAAAGAACTTCTCCATTAAAACTTTGGCCACTGTAGGAGCACGTTGATCTTTTGTAGAGAAAGCTTGGGCATAAAGAGGGAAATGATCAGTCACTACTAGAATATTTCCCTGCCCACTAGCATCAGGCTCTAAGCACAGGAAATCAATGCACACCAAATCTATGGGTCTTTGACTTTGCAGGTGGCTCATTGGAGCAGTTTGGGTTGGTAGGGTCTTCCTCTGAATACACCTCAAACATGAATGGCAGTAACTTTCAACTTCAGATCTCATGCAGGGCCAATAAAATCGGTCTCGCACTAGTTTAAAAGTTCTCTCTGCACCCAAATGTCCATGGTCATCGTGCGATGCTCTCAACACACTTTCTCTGTGCTTTGCTGGGAGGAACAATTGTTGTGTTTCTTCAGCATTGTTCGAGGGGCCCCTTAGGTAGACCAGCATCTTCAGCTGCTCCTATTCTTTACAGACCAATCGGGCTCCTTCGGGGGAGTTAGCAGAAATCCCTTTTGCCCTGCGTTCATAGCTTTTATTGTCAATGCAATCAGAGGGTCTCCCTCTTGATCTGCTCTCAGGTCCTGTTTTGAGAGAGTAGGTAGACTTTCACTCCTCAGCGGTGTAGGATTACAATAAAGTTCTGGAACGCCCACAGCCATGATTCCTATGGCTTCTACCTCCCTTGACCCGGCGCTCTGCCCCCTGACATAAGGCTTGCACCCCATCTGGAGTCAACGGAGTCCATTCTGTAGTGTAGGGCCTCCTAGACAAGGCATCTGCATCTCGATTATTAACTCCAGGGCGATACTTGAGGCTGAACCGGAACCCTGACAGAGCGGCTAACCACCGATGTCCTGTCGCATCCAGTTTCGCAGTAGAAAGGACGTACGTAAGAGGATTGTTGTCTGTTTTTATCACAAATTCAGCCCCATAGAGATAATCTTTCAGCTTGTCCATAACCGCCCACTTCAAGGCCAAGAATTCCAATTTATGAGTAGGGTAATTCTTCTCTGAAGGTGAAAGACTTTGGCTCACATACGCTTACAGGCCTCAGCAGACCATCATATTCCTGATACAGGACTCCCCCCTAGACCTTCTCTGCTGGCGTCCACATGCAATTCGTACGGCTTATGAGGATCAGTGTAGCCAGGACAGGAGCTCGGGTTAGACTCGCTTTCAGTTTCAAGAAGGCACTTTCACACTGATTAGTCCATTCTTCTTGAATCGATTCTCGCGCCTTCTGAGGCCCTGGAGTAGACGAATTTCGATTAGGGGCCGTTGAGTCTTCTCCAACTTCTTCTGTCCGCAGGAGTTTATTCAAAAGTTGAGCTATCTTGGCGAATCCGTCCACGAATCTTTGATAATATCAAAACCCCAGGAAGGATCTAAGTTCAGTAATATTTCGGGGTCTAGGCCAGGAAGCTATGGCTTCCAACTTCCGAGGATCCATTGAGATACCTTCTGCAGAGACGACATGCCCCAGATATGTGACAGAAGACAAGCAGAATTGACACTTCTCCAAAGACAGTTTCAACCCCTCCTCATGGAGCCGCTTCAAGACCTTCTCCAACCGTTGCTCGTGTTCTTCCAAAGTCCTTCCGAACACGATCAGGTCATCTAAATGCACCAACACCTCTATCAGGTTCATGTCTCCAACCGTCTTCTCCATTAACCGTTGGAACGTAGCAGGAGCTCCAGTGAGGCCTTGATGCATTCTTGAGGAACACAGTCTTCTCCTTGTCTTCAGGATGCATTGGTATCTGATGATACCCACTCCACAGGTCTAGTACACTAAACCATTTTGCTCCAGACAAACACTGCAAGGCATCTTCTATTCGAGGAGTAGCATATTGATCGGGGATGGTTCTTTGATTTAAAGTGCGAATAGAACCGTTCTTCTTGCGAACCACCACTATGGGAGAAGCATAAGGACTCCTGGATTCTTGTATCACCTTAGTCCTTTGTAGTTCAGCCAACTGTTCTCGTAGATCATCCAAGTCTCCCAACGGAACTCGTCTTGACCACTCCCGCATCACCTCTTCCTATGATAGACTGCACGATTTCTCACGCGCAGCCCCCACTCTCTGGAACGCTCTTCCTTGTACTGTCAGACTTTCCCCTAATTTCTCTTCCTTCAAACGCTCCCTTAAAACATTCCTATTTAGGGAAGCCTACCACCCAACTCACTGACGCAACCATCAATCACTCTCACCTTGCAGTCCTCTCCTCCTGTTTCCAACCCCAACCCTCCTAGATTGTGAGTTCCTACGGGAATATGGCCCTCATCTCCTCCTGTACTGTTTGTCAAATGTTGTTCATTGTATTGTAACCCTGTCTATACTGTGCCTATTGTACAGCACTGCGGAATATGCTGGCGCTTTATAAATAAAGAAGAATAATAATAATAATAACAGCTGGTCATCCTGCAGTCGAATGCGATGTTCAGTACTCTTAGCACATCCAATGTCAAACTCATCCTTAGAGAACAAGTCCTTCCTCTTTAGGATCTGGGACTGCAGTCGTTTCTTCCATTCAAGCGAGATAGGAGCGTCTTTAGGATAAAATCGTTCAGCCGGGATCTCTTTGTTCACCTCCCCCCCCCCCTAAATCGGTAGGGGAGAGAGGCGTAACAGAAGCCACTTGTCCGAGGGGCATTCGTGCTTTCAGGACCACTGGAGAATCAGATACATTACATACACTGACAGAAATTCTTCCTCGTGTTCGTTTCAAAGCTCTTGTAGAGATTATCTCAGGGATTACTTCTACTCCGGCTTCACTCCCATAACTGGGATCAGTTTCCAGTACCACATAAGGACCCGGTTGTGATCCGTTCAACTTGACTGAAGCCCGGAAGCTTGTCACTTCTCCAGATTGTAGAACCTTCTCTGTTCCTCCCAATCTCCATAGACGTCCCACTTCGGCAGGTGCTTTCTGTTCTTTGACCATTCGTTGATAGACCGGACGTAGCATCAGTTGTACTTCTTTGGTAGAACCTTCTTCCATCACTACCGGAGTCAGAAGACGTCTCACCAGATCAGTATTTGTCCCCACTATCATAGAACTTCGGCTGGCCCCTGAAGGGCGAGGACACACAATGGCCAATGCATCACAGCCTCCAGACTGTCCGACGACTTCGGATCCAAATTCCAACTTCACCTGTAGATATCCGTCATAGGGAAGCTTCTCAGTTCCGATAGCCCAGATCAAGGTCCTTTAGCTTTTTCAAGGGCAGGTTGCTTCAAGTGTTTCTCATAGAAGTCTCGATAAATCCGCGTCACCTGGGCACCCGAGTCTAAGAGAGCTTTAGTATAGACTCCCTCTACTTGGATTGGAACGATGGGCGACGGACCTATCAGCTGGACAGGAAACTTGTTTGTAGCAGCAGGAGGCATAGACCCAGTTCGTTGCACTCTAACCTTCTTCCTGACTCGTTGAGGTTTTGGGTGTGCATTGCTTTCCTGTGACACAGGACTGGATACCAAAGGAGCAGTTCTTTCAGTCCTGGCAGGTACAGCATTCGGCACGGATCTGGATCCTCTCGGTCTTTCGGTTCTGGTTTGGAAATTGGAGCAGTTTTCGACCGTTGGGCACCTAGTTTGCTCCCTCACGAGGGCCCTCTGTAGTTTCCCGCCTGTGAGGTAGATAACAGCCCTTCCAAGGTCTTTAACCTCCCTGGCGGTCTAATTTTTTCAAAATTTTGTGTCTAAAAGCGTCTCAATTTTTTTTTTAAAGGAAACGTGTTTTTGTACATAGTTAGCCTGTAATAAATAGGAATCACGCACTGAAATCTGTGAAATCAAGAGTCCTTACTGGTAAAATCCTTTATAAATAAATTAATTAATTTAAAAAAAACAGTAAATACATGGAGTCTGATAAAGTTTGAAACACGACATAATAATTTATTATCCCAAAAATAATTATCCAAAATAATGCAAATAAATGATGTACAATAAAATACAACAAAAAACACTGAAATCTGTCTGAGAACAAAGGTGAGACGAGGTATGGTCTATTTCTTATCCTGTACTGCCACCTAGTGGCCGTTCATAAACTTTTCCATTTGTATTCAGTGAGTATTATGAATGAAGTTTGCTACGTCCAGCCCCCCTGCATCATGTGACTCGCAGGGAGCCATCCAGGAAGCAGCTCACCGCGATCATACTGCAGGGACAGCGAGGGAGCCAGGAGGAGGTGAGTAAACATCCAGCCCGAGTGTGGCTCTGGGTTACCGTTCGTGGTAGTGAAATTTAACCCCGAGTCACACTCAGGAATACCGCCAGGGAGGTTAAGAACTCTTCAAATGTTTCCCCTCCGGTCTTCGATTTGTGCACTGTGCTCTGAAATGACCCATCTCTCCACCACTGAAACATCTCTTCTTTGAAGACGGAGGCACACATGCTCGTGGTAATTCATTCGAAGGACCCTGGCCAGAGGCCACAGCAACTCCTGTTCTCCATATATCTGTGAGGAACTTCTGCATATCGGTCTGTGTCTCTGCCACCTTCAAAATTACCCGGCACAGGTCCGTGTGCGCCTGTTCCAGTGCAGCTTGAGCTTCTTGCACCTTTTAACAGTCTTTTGTATCTCACTATATGCCGGAATAGTTGACTCTTTTGCAGCACTCTCTGAAGATATAGGAACAACAAGCTGCTCGTGTCTGTCAACTTCGGACCAATAGGCATCCAATGAATCATCTTCAGTCAGCGAACATTCGTTATGTCTCACAGGTCGGCTCTCCTTAAGGACTTCTCTTCTAGAAGAGCCTCTTCCTCTCTCACAGCTCGAATCAGCTCCAGGTATATCAACTCTCGGTTACCTTCTCTGGTTTTCAGGTGCAACATCACAGGATCTAGAGGTTGAGCACCCCTCAATATCTGTCGCATTCTGATTAGATCTACCAGGGCGGGTTCAGCCCCTTTCTTGAGTAGTATCTGGTGTAGAATCTTGACCAGGCGCCTCATATAATCAGTCTTTTTCTCACCTCTCCGCTTGTAGGTGTGTTCATACTGGTACATGGGTTCTGCAGCCTTTTCTGTTCGCCTGAAGACTTCCTGTAATATATTCAGATAATCTAAAGCAGTACAGTCTTTCTTACTCAACTTCAGGTTTCTAACAGCCTCTGATGCAGGTCCCTTTAGGCTCTCAGTAATCCTCTGTTTCTTCTGCGCTTCAGGAACGTCCCACTCATCCAGAGCCTGTATCGCCTGTTCCACCCATTCCTCAAAGGTTTCCTCTCCCGCCGGAGTTGGCACGCTTCCTGAAAAATTTCTCAACCGTCGATAACCAAAATTAGTGTAAGGAGGGTTTGTTCTTTGACATTTAGCCAGCAAGTCCCCGATAGCCACTATGAACTCTGGCCCGATCATGGCTAGCGGGCTGGGCGCAGGAACGTTCACGGGATCGCCACGTAGTGCACTTGGCTGAATCAGTTGAACTTCCACATCGTCGGTTAGCTTCACACTCACACCCTGAAAACACACTGGAACACCCTTTCTCCACTTAAACAGAACATATGTGTGAGAAGTCTCTGGGTTCGCTTTAATGTCCAGGATTAACCCCCGATGATCTGGTGTCAGCTCGGCCACGGCCCAGCGAATCTGATCTTCGGCCCAAGTGTCTGCAGGAATGTCCATAACTACGCTTGACCCTATCTGGCTATTGTGATAATGAAAAAGAAAGGGATACGGCGCTTCCCAGTGTACAATAGATTGATATAATCAACGTTATTTACCGATTAGACAGTATTGGCACAGAAACATCAACTGCGTTTCACCTGGGTCGTTTAGACCTTGTGGCTTCCTCAGCGGAAGCCACAAGGTCTAAACGACCCAGGCAAAACGCGTTCGGCTATTATTGTTATTTTGTTTTAAATTAAATGTCTTTATTTTTACACCGCCTGGTTATTCATCCATGCTGAACTGGGGATCCGTTGTGGCTTTCATGAGAGTTGTGCCCAATCTAAACAACCCTTGAGTTCATCACTTGAGCCATGGCGACTCTCCAGCACGTGAGTGGTCGGAGTTTATCTCATTAAGTCTAATATATACCTGTCAGAACTACTCTATGTTGCTATTTCTTTCCTTTTTATGTCCTTTTTGGAAAGTTTTATATTAAAGAAGTGGCTAATGGGTGAGCCTATATGAATCTACCCATAGGCGAAATAACCAGAGCCGGATGAGGCTCTCCATAGTGTGAGTGTATATACCTCTTGGAGTTTTCTTGTTCACATATAAACAGTATTATGCTATGTCTGTTTATCCCTTTTTTCCGAGGTCTTGACTCTTCATCAGTTGATGTTTCTGTGCCAATACTGTCTAATCGGTAAATAACGTTGATTATCAATCTATTGTACACTGGGAAGCGCCGCATCCCTTTCTTTTTCATTATCACCATTGTCTTTTTGTCACTTTTGGGATGACATTTGTGGGTGCAGTGGCGATCGTGTATTAAATTCCTCTCCACATTCTATATACTCTTGTTGCGCCTATACCAACGCCTTTATTTCTGCTATATGGCTATTGTGTTCCTCACACCATTTGGCAGCAGTGTCTGGATCCATATTAACCTTTTAATTGCGGCATTCTCAGAGACTGTAATCCCAGACAAGCCCCCACGTGTAGCGTTCACCCCTGGAGGAACCGCTGATTAACCCCAGGATAGTCTCACTGCACCAGGAAATCACTATACACCAGCACTGTTGTGGATTTTTCTATATTATATACTTTACTGATCCCAATAAAGCAGCATATAACGCACATATATGGTATTTGAATGACAGGAATTCGTAAAGCGGGAAAAGCACGCGGCGGAAAATAAACGGTTAACCCCCTCAGTTCTGGAGTGTAACTCCCGTGAAATGGCTCAAAAATATATATATGTGGTGTCTAGGGTACCCGGGTACTGTGTTCAACTGAACGAAAAGAGCAATCTTCGACTAGTCACCGTTTGGGCCCTGTGAATTGAAGCACTATAACAAGCGCGTGTTTTTGTTTCGGAACTGTGGGTCTGGAGGCCTCTCACCTATCCGAACGAACTGTCCAGCACTCGATACCTCGACCAAAGGATCTTTCTCCGCTGTATACCGGGACTCTGTGCCAATGAATCTGCTCCCCGCTTGCCGAATCTCCGCAACTGGAACAATCGATCCGACGCCTGCACTCCCAATAGATCGTCGCGGCCTCCTAACTCAAGGTCCTGCTGGAACCAGCTTGTCCTCCAAATCTCTCAGGGCTGAGTATGTAGTTGACAGCACGATATCCGTCCTGATCTCCAGCACGAATAAAACAGCGTCCGCACTCTGGCCTGGTTGTGATCCTTGACGATTCCAGCATGCGTCCTACACCTCTCATTGCTCTGCTCTTATTGACCCCACTTCCTGTCCTCAAGCAAAGGGTGCTGGGAGATGGAGTCTGCTTTTTCCAGCATAGTCCACAATGTCTACAGCACTATCTCCCCATTGTGGCAGCCATAGTCCAATGCACCAGAGCTAATATTAAAGCAGCGCTACATAAGGGAGGGCAGAGCCTCCATTGCATTTGAAAAGAAAAGGTAGTCAGCAAAGGCTGCCAACTGCTCCACACGGAATCCCACCTGCGTCACTCGGAATTCTGGGAACCATTCAATGACTCTAATGAGAGATTCAGTGGCCATATTAAACAGAAGTGGGGAAATTGGGCAACCTTATCGTGTGCCAGGCTCCAATGCAAACGAGGAGAAGTTTAGAGCATTCCTGGTATGGAAAGCAAGGTGGGTCCAGTAGAGGATTGTGAAAAAATTCAGCATGGCTGAGCCGAAAAGGTGATAGTTTAAAAAGCCAGTTAGAAACGACAGAATTCCTATCAAAGGCCCTATCGGCATCGCATTTGAGGATTAAGGCAGGGGAGTTAGGATTTTGAGTGGAAGCCCAAATTATTGTTAAGGGTTTCTGTATATTTTGGCTAAAATGTCTACCTTCCAGAAACCCGGTTTGACACTGCGCAGTTATCAGGACCAGGGGCTTATGGAGGCATGTGCCATAATACTCGGCAAGCTTTAAATCAACTTTTAAACAGGAAATGGGATGATACGAGGTGACCAATAGTGTTCCTACCCAGAGCGGGGAGTACAATAATTCTGGAGGCATTAAATGTGGTGGTTGGTAACTGGTTATGTTTATCTACTAAATCAATGTAGAGTTTCTATTTAAATTCCATATTTAAAGTCTAAATTGGATACATTAAAGAAAACTGTTTTGAAGGAGTCTTTGGGGACACATCTGTGATGGCATGTGAATCCTTCAACAGTGTCCTGCTGGATGGAGTTACTACAGGAACATCCAGAGAACACATTTAAAATTTGCATTTGATGTCAGGAGATGTTTCTACTGGGTTAATGTGACATTACACTGTATTTGTGCTTGGTGTCCAAACATAGGCGTGCGCAGAAGAGTGTGCCTGCTCAGTGAATTGTTCCTATTTTTGTCATTTTATGTCCCCACGTACTCTTTTGGAGATTTCCTATTCATTTTGTGATCGAGGACATGAGAATTAACAGTTTGTGATTATGTACAGCTGGAAAGTAACAAATGTATCATGTGTGCATATCGTAAAATGACTGTGTGCGTCTGTGTGTGTAACAATACAAAAGCATACACTGGAGGCGTGACTTATGAATGAAATAGAAAATTCGATTTACTATTTTTTTCCTGGAAATTTGAATCTCTTCTAATAACAGAGCAGCAATATGCGCTGATGACAATGTCCTTTCAAAATACAATTAAAACGAAGATTTACTCATATTTTATTGGTAGAATGATTTGTCTTTTATTAACTGTTAAACCTAGCTGATTTGCAGAATTTTGCATTTTCAAATGTAACCCAATTTAATTTGCTACTGATCGTAAAAGAAGACAAGATATGCAATGCATTAGGGGGATCTAAGAATCGCGTTGCATAATTTGTGTATTTTAGATTGCTTCCTTTGGACTAGGAGGCTTTCTTAAGGTTTTTTCTTTGCATTGTTCTCTGTGATCACTTGCATAGTATATGTTGCTACATAAGAGTAAAACAAGGCAGCCAGCAATGAGGTCTCCCCCACTGCAGCAATGACTTTGCAATGAGAATCACTTATCAGCAGTGTCAGTGCTTAATTGGCCAGTGCATATTGATGTCAACTAATTTAGCAGAGATGAAGGAGCAACTATCCTCATGTAGTTCATTAATTGGTGATGATTAGGCATAAGCTTAGGCAGTGAACCCTTTGTGGTTTGTACAGAAAAACCCCCAGAATATGATAGATCTGGTGTAATAGAAGCCGTCTGGTTAATTGACTTCAAAATAACTTTGTGTTTACCCTCTCTAACGATGAGACGGACCTCGAGTTCCGACGATCTTTTAGGTACACGTAATGACCCAAAGTGGGAACTGCAGTTTGAAATGTGGCACTTATCTTTTAAAGAGACCCTTTAATACGTGGTTAAGCAACCTCAGCCCTACAGATCTTTAGGAACTACTTTTCCCTTGAGGCATTGCCAACTTAGTTACTAGCTGAGCATCATGGGAGACCTAGTTCTGAAACGGCTGGGGTGGCCAAGGCTACCGACACCGGCTTTAATACTTATACAATGTTTCAAAATGCACGTGTCTGTGTGTTGCCCTAGTCAGAAAACTATAAAAAAAAATAATGTGCAATTATTAGGATTTTTTTAATTTATATATTTTGTTTTATGTATTATTTATTTTATCGACCTGCCAATCACAAGGTTTTCCCTCATTCCGCCTAGATAGCCTTCAGTCCTCAACGGTCATTCGGATTCTGAAAGGACTAAGGGAAAATGCAAAGCGAACACATGTTTAACGAGGCTTTCAGTAATGACTTCGCTAAAATCAGAGCTTTTTAAACCCATACGCGAGTGCAGATTGGTTGCTCAGTCTGGCAGCCTGTTATCCTGGCATAAAATTGCATCATGAACATGTTCCCTGTCAGCCGCGCTCTCACCCTCTTGATCTCAGGCCTGTGAGGAGGCCTCTTTATTCTTTACATTCCACCGTTAGGTCAGTCCTGAGTATACACCGATATATTACAGCACATCACTACACAGTCACATCCTAGAGCTGATTCATGGCCCACTCACATAAGTCCCCATAAATACTTTTGGACGACCCTTTTCCAGCTCAAGATCAAGAACATGAAAAACAACTGTGTCTCTGGAAACAATGGACTCCTAGGGAATATTTAGGCGTTGGTGCTGTCCCAGATGCTCCAAATTCTGCTGACCCCTCACCAGATGCCAAATATAAATATAAACATGAAATTAACTTCTTACTGCGGGGAGTTTGCTGGGAGGCAGACGGGCTTAATCACCGTGGGGCAGCATTCTGGGACTGAACGTAGCAGGACGGCATAGCACACCCCACTGGCTTCTACAGTATTGCATTCCTTCCAGCCTACGCACCAGCGTCAGCCAGGTACGCAGGCCGAGGAGTCGCCAGAGATTCGCGGAGCATGCTATTATGCCCTATCGGCTTTAAAGCCAACCCACCGGGCACAACAGGGTTAAAACGGGTTGTGTGAAACCACCAAAAACTCTTATGGGCTGACCAGGTTCCTCCACTATTTATTGTGTATCTCAAACACGGACTATCCATTAGAGACTCATTGCCGAGAGTTTTACTGCTTTGCAGCTCTGATATACACCTGCACACCTCAAATATATTGGACCTCTAGGTATAAATCTGATGCTCTAAGCCAGGACTTGTGGACCTATTCCTCTTTGATTCCCATTAAGCAAAACAACTCATTTTTTGTGTTACAGGTTTCAATCTTGTTTTTTACATTTAACCGTGTCACCACCAAGTGATTTGTTGGGATCCAGTGGTCTTATGGAAAATATTATTAACGAATTACACAGCATAAAATATTTGGGAATATTCCCAATGTATTCCTTGTTGAAATAATCTATTTAGCAGGCATCTGCTGGTCAAAAGAAGTTGCTGCAGTTCAGGTCAATGTGCAACATCAGCTGGAGAGATGGCAGGTAGACAGGCACATCCCCGGCTGTTATTAAAAGAACTAGCACCTAAAGCATCATGTACACCATAGGTAAACCTTAGGGGCATGTTCTGGAGCCCAAATGTAAATAACGTTTGTTTGTAATAAACCACTTCCTTTGCATTGCTCCTGTAGCACACCGTATCGACTATACTCAATATCAGGACACCAGGAGGTACCCTGCAAATCAAGTATAGTTGTTCTTGACAGTGAAGTGGTTGATTGGCTGTAAAAGAAAAGACCCAAAAAACTCTAGTTTATTTTTAATAAACATTTCAAGGGTGCACATTCTAACGCACATTCCGCTGTGTTTGCAATATTGACATGCGTCTGCAGAAGACAAAATTGGACGTGTGATTTTGTTGACAAACCCTGCAAGGTGAAGTTTATGCTCTATCATTCTTCAAGAATGAGTGACTTTGCTCTGCATTTATATGTAATGGCAAAAAACTTGCAAAATATTCAGAATTGCAACTTTGGCAAATCGGCTTACCCGTACAAACAGGACCATGTCCCAGACGGATTTCAGTAACATAATGTCGGACCGACACTGCTTGAGCTGTTTATATTCCGGAACATTCACTTCAAACAAGTCTGCCGTGCCTTTCAGCTTCTTCATCTCAGCTTCGAGTCTCGATATATCTCGGTGGGTCTGGAGTGGGGAACACACAGATGCTGAATTGGAAGCAGATACCTTTGTACGTGCAGTGCACAATCCCGTCTGAGCTAGAGATTAATTCTATTTTACTAGGGTTTCCAGGAACTTGTTGTGAATTATCTCTTGTCACACTTGACAGATTTCTAGACAGTGTACATACTGTGTTTACAGGAATGAATTCCCCTGCACTGTCACTGTAGTCCTGTTACACAATAGTTACATAGTAGCTGAGATTTTATAGATGGGATTCAAGCTTGTGCAGATAACAAGATTTACAAGAGTGGGTGTCTGTGGAGGCGCTTACTAGGTAACTGTGGTTCCTTAAAAAAGGGGGGGTGCTGCTTACAAGGGGTTGCACATAAATCTCGACCTAAATGTGCAAATAAATGTGTAGAAAAGGGTAAGGGTCCTAGTGACGCAGTGGGTGCTTCCAAATATGGAGCAATCTAGATGAGTATTTCTAAATGCTGATATTATGGCTCAACTCTATTTATCAGGTGGTGATAGATAAAAGTACTCAAGTGAGTCAATGTTACACTAGTATTGTGCAAATGAACAACCTTGTGCAAAATAAGCAACAACAATGGTGATAAATCCTTAAGTCAGGCGTACAAATCTGCTCCTATAGCGCAAAGTGTATAATAATCCACATGTGCAAAATGCATATAAAGTACATATAAAGTGCATGTGCTCATATATCTTATTCCATTCGTAAAGTGCAGACACAAAATTTGTGTTGATGTGACATCAAAAAGTCATAAGACAGTCCTTTTATTAGGTTATCTGATAGTCTCTGGATGGCCTATGACTGTATAAAGTGCACGTGAAAAAGTGCAAATCTCAAAATGAACAAGGTCCGTGACTCCTAGTCACCATACAGTATGTAGGTCACACTTCAGACAAAATGTTCCAACGTTATGCTTCCTCTCCTCAGTTGGTAGATTCCGTAGCATATATGAGGAAGACAAAAAGAGAGAGACAATAGTGCACACTGTTGTAATTTGTGAAGTGAATATATATATATATGAAAATCACTCACAAATTATAGAGCCTAATAAGTCCTGGCTCTAGGTTGGAATGCCTCACGTCAAATACAGGGTGACGTTCGACCTTTTCCTCGGTCTTCCAGTTATCCTCAAATAAAACACATACAGAGAGACAACGCTCCCATAGCGTGACACAGTACGTATATTCTGAGTAATTGCAATTTTTTGTTCAAATCACCGATGTTGGAGCCTCGGTTTTCTCAGGCTCAGCTTAAAGGCAAATGGTACTTCTTAAATAGGTGAGTACCTTACCCCTCTCTCCTGCAATGCCTTTCAACTTCTTTCTCCAGCTCTGTCATGCCCCACGCCGCGGTCGGACCGCGGCCGCCATGTTGGGACACCTTGCATACTCACCTGAGGTCCCTCGTGGCGCGTCGCTCCCTGGTTCCGGTCTTCAACTCGGAGGAGGAGAGCCAGGATGTGTCCCACGCCGCCTCCGGGATCCGACTCAGCAGAAACCAAGTGCGCATGCGCGATCGTCCATCCCAAAGCGTGAAGACTTAGGTACTCTTAGCCCTCTGCTGGTCAAGTAAAGGTACTGCATTACACCTGCACTGGAGATCCTCGTATGCCACCAATTTACCTATCAAGTACTCAGGTATCCCAACTCCACCTATGAGCCCCAGGTGAACGGTGTTCTTATGATCCTCTGAACCCTAGTTAAATCTGCCGCCTTTCCCAGTTCATTAACCAGGTTATACTGTGGTTCACCACCACGTTATCCAGTGGTCCCTCTTCGTATTTGCTCCAAGAGAATCCCGAGTTCCAGACCTGCTTCCACGGTACCAGCTCCGCTTCCAGACCTACTTCCACGGTACCAGCTCCGCTTCCAGACCTACTTCCACGGTACCAGCTCCGCTTCCAGACCTACTTCCACGGTACCAGCTCCGCTTCCTGACCTGCTTCCACGGTACCAGCTCCGCTTCCAGACCTGCTTCCACGGTACCAGCTCCGCTTCCAGACCTGCTTCCACGGTACCAGCTCCGCTTCCAGCTCCGCTTCCAGACCTGCTTCCACGGTACCAGCTCCGCTTCCAGACCTGCTTTCACGGTACCAGCTCCGCTTCCAGACCTGCTTCCACGGTACCAGCTCCGCTTCCAGACCTGCTTCCACGGTACCAGCTCCGCTTCCAGGCCTGCTTCCACGGTACCAGTTCCATCTTCAAGCTTGCTACCACAGTGCCAGTTACATCTTCAAGCTTGATACCACAGTGGCAGTTCCATCTTCAGGCTTGCTACCACAGTGCCAGTTTCCTCTCCAGGCTTGCCCCCACAGTGCCAGCTAACAGGCTTGCTTCCACGTTACCAGCTCCATCTACAGGCTTGGTTCCACGGCACCAGTTCCATCTCCAGGCTTGCTTCCACAGCACCAGTTCCATCTCCAGGCTTGCTTCCATACCCACGGTACCAGTTCCAGATCCTATTTTCAAGTCCAATCCATCTACCCTGGTCTATTTCAAAGATTACAACTCGTGTTATTTACCCCTACAATCCTTCGTTCTGGACTTTACTCTTGTCAAAGAAATCTTGCGTTACCTTTTGTTCTGGACTTATATTTTGTTCCATCCAGTAAATGCTCAACTGATCATACATCTCCTGGTTTCCTTCTTCGGCTTGCCATTGGGTTCCATACACACAACACTACACAGGGGTCATAGCCTCTGCCCTTACAAGCTCTGTATTACCATACAGATGGAGACGAAACAGGGAGGGGAGAAAAATTCCTCTGCTTTCACCTTTAAAATATTTTCCTCACTCTAAAGAGATAAAATAGTAAGGAGGTATCCCATAACATAGTAAAACCAGAGATGAGAATCAAGTAAAAATATGAAAAATTTATTCCACACTTTTTTTGGAATAAATTTTTGATATTTTAACTTGTGTTATGTTAACGTGTTATGGGATACCTCCTTACTATTTTATCCCTTTAGAGTGAGGATAATATTTTGAAGGTGAAAGCAGAGGAATTTCTCTTCCCCCCTCCCTCCCTCCCTTTTTCGTCCCCATCTGTATGGTAATACAGAGCTGGAGAAAGAAGCTGAAAGGCATTGCAGGAGAGAGGGGTAAGGTACTCACCTAATTAAGAAGTACCATTTGCCTTTAAGCTGAGCCTGAGAAAACCCGAGGCTCCAACATCGGTGAGTTGAACAAAAAATTGCAATTACTCAGAATATACGTACTGTGTCACGCTATGGGAGCGTTGTCTCTCTGTATGTGTTTTATTTGAGGATAACTGGAAGGAACTGGGGGAACGTCACCCTGTATTTGACGTGAGGCATTCCAACCTAGAGCCAGGATTTATTAGGCTCTATAATTTGTGAGTGATTTTCATATATATATATATATTCACTTCACAAATTACTCCAGTCTGCACTATTGTCTCTCTCTTTTTGTCTTCCTCATATATGCTACGGAATCTACCAACTGAGGAGAGGAAGCATAACGTTGGAACATTTTGTCTGAAGTATGACCTACATACTGTATGGTGACTAGGAGTCACGGACCTTGTTCATTTTGAGATTTGCACTTTTTCACATGCACTTTATACAGTCATAGGCCATCCAGAGACTATCAGATAACCTAATAAAAGGACTGTCTTATGACTTTTTGATGTCACATCAACACAAATTTTGTGTCTGCACTTTACGAATGGAATAGGATATATGAGCACATGCACTTTATATGTACTTTATATGCATTTTGCACATGTGGATTATTATACACTTTGCACTATAGGAGCAGATTTGTACGCCTGACTTAAGGATTTATCACCATTGTTGTTGCTTATTTTGCACAAGGTTGTTCATTTGCACAGAATTGCTATTTGCACAATACTAGTGTAACATTGACTCACTTGAGTACTTTTATCTATCACCACCTGATAAATAGAGTTGAGCCATAATATCAGCATTTAGAAATACTCATCTAGATTGCTCCATATTTGGAAGCACCCACTGCGCCACTAGGACCCTTACCCTTTTCTACGCAGATAACAAGATGGTTGGATTTTAGCACTGCACATTAGGATAAAGGCCAAGTTAACCAAACCAAGAATCTATTCCATAAAAGTTATATTTTCAATATATTACTCAATGAAGCCTCGAAATCCAGTATATTAAAGTGAAGGCTATAATATACTGAGGTGAGTGAACCACCCTTATTTTGTGGCAACGTTGTGAATTCTTTTATAGTTTAATGCACAATACTGACCCATACTGGATAATACAGTTTCCTCTAGAAGGGTCATGAATAGAAAGTGGTGGCTAATCATGTCTTGTGATGATGGGATGCCAAATGAATAGTTTAATTCAGGAAGTCAGTTGATGGAAGGTAGGAAGTGAAAGCAAACAGGTCTTAAATGTTGATCTCTTTAAGCCAGTGAGAGGCAGAGAACCCTCTGCTTCTTCTTAAGGACATCTGTGCCTAATCGCCCATGAGGAGAATGAATGGGGAACTTCAAGAAACCGTTTAAGCGGCAGACTGAGCATGTGTAAAGCGTCCCCAGGCAGGGCAGATTTCACAAATGTACATAAATTTGGAAACAAAATTAACAGTATATTCTAAGGGTTAATTTTCTTATTCTATTAAGCAAACACCCACAATGAAAAAAAGATAATACTATAATAAAGAGTAAACTCATTCGACACAATGTCATTTTTTTATTTATTTTTCTGAGGAGGACACAAGTAAGGAAGAAGAAAGGTGATAAGATAGGGACCAGTAATAGACAATATCAAGGTTTTATGTTAGAAAATTATAGTTGAGGTGGGAAGAATCTGCCTGTTAAAGGAAAAAGTATTTTAAAAAAAGTCTGGGATTCGCCGTTGCTCAGTCAAGATCTGGGCACACATGAATCCTGGTCACCGTCACTTTAATGCATTGCACTGCAGCCTGCCCCACTGGAGGCTCATTACTTTCGACTGAAAGAGTTTAGTTCAGATGCTGCTGGACTTGGGGGAGTTCTCACCCGATGCCCAAGTAATCAGGAGCCCATCCACTTGGAAGAAATACTCATAAATCACAGCTGACCCAGATATCACCATTTTGCCAGTATACTATCTTAACCATTGCCGCCCTATCCTGAACTCCTGCTTGCTTTGGACCAGCACTGCATACATCAACTCACCCTTGATCTATCTTTGTTCGTGCTTGACCTACCTCTGTACAGCGAACCTGGCCACACTCCAGATATCATAAAAGTGCAACTTTCACAATGCCTGGAGCCGTAAAAAGTGCTGGGTATCATAAGACAAGCAGTTAAGAATCATTTGTGGTGCTAAGGTTGGGTGTCAACATCTTAAAGGGACATGCATGCTTTGTTAGTGTGCTTTTAATAATATGCTATGCCTTTTGAATGAGTCAGTAGTGTCATTCAGCAGGCCTAAAAAGCAAGTAAATATGATATTTTTTCAAATTAACCTGCTTCTCTTTCTTGGTGTTTTCCACATCCACCACAGGAGACACTTTAAGGCTGGGGTCAGACGAGCGTAGTGTTCACGTCCGTGATTGCGCCTAAAAGTACGTCCGTGATAGCATGACAGAAAGCCCATCGGAGCCCGACACACGAAGTACGACCGCACTAAACTGCGGACGCACAACGGCCGCGGCCCACGGACGCAAGGCAGGCAAGAACGTACAACCCCTAGAACGGCCGCACAAAGTGCGCTGCGTCCGCAACGTCCGCATAGCTTTGTGTGTGAGTGATGGAACGTGGTCAGACGGACTGCATTTATACGTCCAGCATTTTTCAAGGACAAAATGGTTTTGCCTTTTAATTTATTTTTCCTCCTACATCCGTCAAAAAATAAACGTCAGTGAAAAAAACCGACTGTGTGACCACTACTGTGTCTTCCGTACTGACGTACGTCTGTGTGCACGGACGTACAGTCCGTAGAAATCACGCTCGTCTGACCCTAGCCTAAGCTAGCCAATCAGTGTGTACATCTAGGTAACGATAAAAAAATGCACTGAGCATGTGCGACTGAGTTGCTGCTCCTCCCTCCTGCACTGTGAGCTGACGGGAGGGCGGGGCTGATCCCCCCCCCCAGCTACTGCAGAGCAAGGGAAGGAAAGAAATCCATACACACAGGGAGAAAAAGAGACAGCAGAGAGAGGGACAACAAAGAAAAGCACAGAGACACAGCAAGAAACGGTAAAGAGAGAAAGACAGCAAGATAAAGCAGAGAAAGCACAAGAAAAAGTGCAGTGAGAGAGAGAGCGCACAAGAGACAGCAAAAGAAAGAATGTGAGTGACTGTGTGAGGGAGTTTGAGTGAGACAGGGAGTATGTAAACCATGAAAGAGTGCAAGGGGGTGTGTCAGTGGGTGAGTCTTTGTGTGAGAGGGTGCAAGTGAGTGTGCGAGCGAGTCAGCGGTTGAGTGGAGTTTTGCTTTCACAGTTGCAGAGATGCTAATATTCAGTTCCTCGGTTTCCCCAGTCTGAGGTCCTGAGTTGCACAATTGTGTTAGTTCATACAGTCACAGGTATTTATAAAGCACTAGCAAGTTCCGTAGCGCTGTACAGTGGGAGAGGCAGAATAACAAATGTCCATACAAGTTAAACACACAGAACAGTAGGAAAGAGGACCCTGCCAAAGAGCTTACAATCTAAGAGGAGAGGCGTGACATAATAGCTGAGTATGTGAAGTAGTGGGGTGCATGGGGGCAAGATGGAGCAAGAAATGTAGTTCATGTGAAGCTTTGATGGGTGGAGTAGTGGGTGGAGTTGTGGGCAGGGAGGAGGCGGGGAATATTCAGGAAGTAGGAGCTGAAGAAACACCCCTAGCTGAGGGGCGTCAGAGAATATGAAATGACAGAGTTTAAAGCAAGAAAATAAAAAAATTACACATTTTTAAAACTTTGATTTATTCCAGTTTGTCTATAAATAAAAAAATATTTATAGACATGCATATCCCTTTAACCACTTGAATGCTAAGGACGCGCTCAGCGCGTCCTCAGCATTCCCGCTGGTATGCGGAGGACGCGCTGAGCGCGTCCTCGCATTGGGGTCAGCGTTCGGCCGGGTTCCGGCCGATCGCTGGCCCCTCCGGTGCGGGCTGACATCCTGGATGTCAGCCCGGCATCCGGAGCAGTGGCCGCCATTATTAGGTGTCATCGCGCCCCCGCGATGACACCTAATTCAGGCGCCCCCCCCGCATGTGCGGAGGAGGCGCCTGAAAGGGAGGGGGGGGAGGTCCTTCGGACCTCTCTCCCTCCCGATCGGCGGCTCACAGGGGCTTAACCCAGGCATCATTTGGAAGGGCACAGCCTGCCCTTCCAAATGATGCCTGGCATTAACCCCTGGGGAGCTGGATCGCAAATCGGCGCTGAAAAGCGCCGATTTGCGATCCTTCCCGGGAGCTGGCCGACATCTTGGATGTCGGCCAAGCTTCCGGGAACTCCCCCAGAGGACTGGCGTCATCGTGCGCAGCACGATGACGCCAGTCCTAGCATTAACCCCTAACTGCCACGAACTGTGGAGATAGGGAGTTCCAATGAACTCCCTATCTCCTGATCCGTGGCAGTTAGGGGTTAAATTTTGATATCGTTGGATCGGCCAGAGCATGGCCGTTCCAACGATACCAAACATGAAAGTAAAAAAAATTGTAAAAAAAAAAAAAAAAAGAAAAATAAAAATAAAAAAAAATTAAAAAAAAAAATTAAAAAAAAAAATAAACACTTTTTTTTTATTTTTTTGGTTTGTTAATGCAGCAATATTGTTCCCATTTCAATTATAATGTGAACAATGATGCTGCATTAACGATTTTTGTATGCGGTGCGTTTGTTAAAAATGGTGTCATTTTCCCCAAAAAAAAATGTAACGAGACCCCATCTCTAATTTTTTTAACAAGCGCACCCCATACAAAATATAACCGCAATTGCTCGCATGTTAAAATGTGGAAAAAAACACTTTACACGCTGTAAATTATTGAAAATACATATTTTATTGCATTTTTTGTTATAATATACAAACATGACATAACGTATACATATAATAATGACATATTATGAATCTACCGAGTCTGACGGAAAGAACGATATATAATATGTCGATGTCATATACTAAAATAAGCCTTCAAAACAGGTTTAAACATGATGCGCAAAACAGGTAAAAAATGACCTCAGCACAGGGGCGGGAAAAGCCTCAGCAGCGAAAGGGTTAAGGATTAAGAGAGTCGTATGTGAGCAGTTCTCAAGCTTGCGTTCCGAGGTATAATTCACTCCTTAAATCACCAATACTGTACTATGCTACAATTCTTCTTAAAAGTGACAAAGAGAAGATACTGTCATAGCGGTCTTTATAAGAAAAATAGAGCAACAGTTGATATAGATTAGGAATAGCTTTAATCCCGGGTGCACACGGGACGTTTTTTTGCGTGCTGTAACGTGCGTTACTAACGCTCGTTACTGCATATAATTAGGCAGGGTGCACATAACCACAAGAATAACGCACGCTACTCATAACACGCGCTGCAGACTGCCGTCCTCAAAACATAATGCCTGTCGCGCTAGGTTTGACGTGACGTCTGGCGTCGCGCATGCGGACTTGAACGGCCTGCATGTTTCTATTCCGGGAGGTGGGACATGTCAAAAGGCCGGGAGAGACCATACAGGGAAACGGGGTGTCTGTATAATTACCGCAAGAAATGTAGTGAACGTGAAAGCGTTTGATGCTCGTACTGAATATGAATAGGACATTTGCTTGTTTTCTCTGTGTAAAAGCCGCTCTGCGCTGTTTCATTTTGCAGTAGGAGGGTATTAGTAATATTGTCTCCCCTCTGGCTGCGTTTTGGTAGAGTCCGGTGAGGGAGTCAACGCGGAAGCTCTGTGAACCTTGGTGTGTGTGGCAAGTGTCAGGCACCGTCCCGTGTGCACCCGGCATCGTGTGTGTCAAGTTCGGTACTGAATTTGTTGTCGTTCGTACACTAGGTAGGTATGGAATATAGGCCCCCCTCGTTTTTTTATTTTTTTCTATTTTTGTTTCAACTTTATTGAAATTATTATTCAACTCTTCTAGACCAGCTTTTTTTTCCCCTACTCAAAAGTCCGTTTATACGACGTGCGTCAAAAATAACGCATCATCTGACCTCTACTGATGCCTTCCGTAATTTTTAATGCACGCGTGCGTCTTTTTTAACGCGCGTTACAGCGCACAAAAAAACGTCCCGTGTGCGCCCGGCCTAAGTCGTTCCGCTCTTTCAAAACAAACTTTATCTTCCATCCATAGTGAAAGAGTTGGAGAATATTTATATTGTTGACTAGTTAGACCTAAAATGTTTATCTCTTTTAAGAAAACTAAGCTTGGATTAATTCCAAATTGAGAAGAAGAAAAAAGGAAAACAACATTATTATAGAATGAGCAATGGGATCAAAAAATAAATACAAATGTACAAATTCTGTTCTTATTTTAGAAATAACGATAATAAAAATAAAAAAAAAAACACAATTTTACCTTATCCAGATTCTTGTAGGGATCATCAGCATCAAAATGAAAAATGTTTTTATTTTTAAATTGATTCCGGAATTCACTTTGTTTAACCTGGGGAAAAAAACCCGAAAAAAAACAACATTTTTGAGAAGACGACCACGAGATCTATAAACACGATACCATGTATTCCCTCTTTCCATGCCATTCATTAAAAAAAAATATAGCATTTTGTAAATCTATTGCCTTTTAGCACAATTTAATTTTAAACTCTCTTTAAAACATAATTATATTTAAATCGCAGAGAAATCGCAGGTAGTATGCGCAGACAGGATATAATAAAAAACACATTTCAAATCTATATTTGATCTGACAACAGTCGCGCAGTGTTTGAATTGGAAAGAGATTAGACATAATTGAAGATAAAAGAGAGAGAGGCATCACTAGCATTTTAGTGAAGTGGGCTTTAAATTATCAGATTCATCCAGAGTACATTACCAGGAAACATTGAATTGTTATCTTTAGCCACCCTTTTTCTAAGAGTTTACAATTTCTCAGTTCAGTGAAGCTCAGCTCCAGCTTGTTATCGGAACAAAAAAGAGAAAAAATCATTTGCTTCAGAGCACAGAACCGATCTCACCTCAAAAACGACACATTTCCTTCTGATAACAGATAGTTCATTGGACTGCAAAGGAGACACTTCATGCTTTACTATAAACGCTGTTTTTTTCAGGTTTTTCCACCTCTCAGGCATTTCCTAAAAATGCATGAAGCAAATTGTTTACTCATACATATTCTGAGCAGGTCATCGATCGATAGGGGAATCCATTCAGCAAAAAAAAAACATCAAGATTTGTATTCCTAACAGGCACGAGAGAATGTTACTGCATGAAGTGTTAAAATGACCAATCTGAGAATGGATGAACTCCCGGCAGAAACACAACACTCTTTAGAATCAAGTAGAACACTTACCTGCAGACCCGTCCTTCTCACCTCTCCATATTTGTCATACATGTATTTTTTCTTCTGTTCAAACTTTCTCCACTGTCTTTCCTTTATGTGTTTGTCAATACTCTGAAGCTCGACATACAGTAGTCTGTACGATCGCACTGTTATTTTAGTGAAATACCCTTGATTGCATCGTGCAACTATTGTTCTAAATGACCAATCTCACCTAATGTTTCACAATTTCGTTAAATGATAAAGTTTTATTCTGGTAATTAACTCTCCTTTAAATACAAGAGACATCGGAGGTTACGTCTTCCCATCAACATTCACTTTAAAAAGTATGTTCAGAGAAATATCCACATCGTTCACAGAACTGCCAAATGCGTCTTCACATCTTAGGCCAGTGTCAGACGAGCGTTCTTCAGAGCAGAAGGAACGTCCGTGAGAGTGGACGTTCCTTCCACTCTGATGTCCATGTGGCCACCTCGCTGAGCGCAATTAGTGCGCTCAGCATTACAAAGCTCAATCCTCCTATGGAGGATCGCGCTTTGTACCCCCATCTACGTCCATCGTGGGGGTTTTGATGGGGAGGCTTTCAGCAGGTCCGGTGGTAGCGCGAGCAACTAGTGCGCACGCTACACCATGTGGCCCTCCCCGTCGAACAGTCACAACGGTGCGACAGACGCAGAGAGGGAGACTTGGGATCCAGAGCAAGGCAAGTTTTTTTTTTCCAAAAAATTTTTTTTACACCCGATGCAGATGTCTCGACTATAACGAGACCCCTCCAATTATAAGGTAAATTTTTGTCATCAAAATCTAGCGGTATACTCGAGTATCTACAGTATTTATTTTTGCCGAGATATAGATTCTAACGCATCACTCCGGATCTGCTAATAATCGCTAATTCCAGCATGGGCACAGGGTTGTACCCAGTAGCTGGAGGTCACTGGGTAGAAAGGTAGAAAGACACACATTTTTGAGAGCTAAGAGAAATTTGAAGTTATAGTTTAGTGGGGACTCAGAGTAAAAGCAGAGCAGAGGGGGCTAGAGGGTGGATAAAGCTCAGAAATTAGGCCCCTCTAAAAGCATAATAATACCCTAACAGATTTTATTTGAGCAAGGCTCAATCAAGTCTCCTGGTAGACAGGAGTAGGTGAAAGTATCAGTGTATCTGTTTAGAATGTCAGTATGCGCATGAATGCAGAGGTGACTTTGTGTAGAGTGTTACTGAGTGTGAGTGTGTAAAGGTTGGAAGGGGCTAGAGCAGTGATTCCCAACCCTGGTCCACAGGTCTCTCTAACAGGCCAGGTTTGCAGGATATGTGAAGCACAGCACAGGTGAGAGGATTTGCTGCTCAGTGATTGTAGGATTCAGTCTGCATTTCCCCAAGATAATCCTTAAAACCTGGCCTGGTAAGGGTACTAGAGGACAGGATTGGGAACCATTGGTTTACAATAATTTGAGTATTTAAGTGTCAAATTCTTAGAGCATAGGTGTGTTTAAACAGCATTTGGAAATAATGTATGACAATTCATGGGTGTATGTGGGTGTTAACCCCTTCACTGCGGATGACGTGTGGGGAATGTCATGGGATTTCCCTGCTGTATGCGGAAAACGTTTTCCTTGGATGCCAGCCAAGCCTCTGGGGCCTCCCCCCACCCACTGACTTCATAGTGCATGGGTGCGATGACATCAGTTGAAGGAATTAAACCCTAGCTGTCAACGGATTGCCTTATCTCCCGATCAGTGGCAGCTAGAGGGTCATGTTTGGTATTATTTGAAAGGCCAGAGTACTGCCTTTCCAATGATACCAAACATGAACAGGTTACATCCAAAATATAATGTTTACAAAAATTAATACATAAAAAAATAAACTAAAAATACATTTTAAAATTTATTAATGCAGCACTATTGTTCACTTTTTAATTATAATGTGAACAATCATGCTGCACTAACGAAAAATGTTGTTTTCTCATTTTTAGCTAAAATCACGTATTATGCGTAATCACATATTTAGAAAAATACAGTAACGATTTCGCATTTCTAATTTTTTTTAACTAGCGTACCCGCTAGTGTAGAGGAGTGAAATTTCAATGCACCCTCTAGCTGCCACCGTTCGGGAGATATGGGAGTTCAAAGGAACCCTCTATCTCCACCATATTATTATTATTCATTTATAAAGCGCCAGCATATTCCGCAGCGCTGTACAATAGGCACAGTATAGACAGGGTTACAATACATTGAACAACATTTGACAAACAGTACAGGAGGAGATGAGGGCCCTATTCCCGTAGGAACTCACAATCTGGGAGGGTTGGGGTTGGAAACAGGAGGAGAGGACTGTAAGGTGAGAGTGATTGATGGTTGCGTCAGTGAGTTGGGTGGTAGGCTTCCCTAAATAGGAACGTTTTAAGGGAGCGTTTGAAGGAAGAGAAGTTAGGGGAAAGTCTGACAGTACGAGGGATAGCGTTCCAGAGAGTGGGGGCTGCGCGTGAGAAATCCTGCAGTCTATCATGGGAAGAGGTGATGCGGGGAGAAGCTAGGCGCAGGTCATGGTTTGACCTTAGGGAGCGGGCTGGGGTGTATTTGGTGATTAGTGAGGACCGGTAGTGGGGAGCAGAGTTAGTGAGGGTTTTGTAGGTAAGGATAAGGATTTTGAATTTAATTCTGCAGTGGATGGGGAGCCAGTGAAGGGACTCGCAGAGGGGAGCGGCAGAGACAGAGCGGCGGGTGAGGTGAATTAGCCTGGCGGAGGCGTTCAGGATGGATTGTAGGGGGGAGAGGCGGGACAGAGGGAGGGGTTCCCCAGCTAAATTACATCATCGCACCATACGCGATGACGTCAGATGACGAGGGGGGATCTAAGTTGGCGGTCCCCACTGGAACTAGGCCACGAAACAGCACCGAATGATGCCGGATCGCAGTCCGGCACCTCAGGGGTTAAAGACCAGCATCACTTGAAAGGGCAGGCACTGCCCTTCCAAGCGATGCCTGTCTTGAGTTTCTACCTCCTCCCGATCGGGAGGGAGAGGGATCTGAAAGCACCGCCCCCTCCCTTCAGACGACTTTGCCGGGTGGACGCCTGGAAATTACATCATCGTGTCCGACGGCGGGTGGATCCGTAAAAGCAGCGCCTGACTTCTAGGAAGTCAGAACGCCATGGGCCCCCTAGAGGAGAGAGGGGAGTATCTCTGTGAGCTCCACCGAGCGGATGATGTGTGGGGAACGTCCTCTGCATACAGCGGGAGTCTATGAGGACATTCCCCACACGTCATCTGCAGTGAAGGGGTTAAACCAATAAAATGCATTAAAATGTGTCTAAATAATAAAAAGGTCCTATAAGAAAGAATTAACAGGTCAGTTACAGAATAAAAATAAACATTTTTAAAAAAATTGAGAATCAAAAATTTCATCTAACTTCTACAAAAAAAATCAATAAAAAGTATTTTTGCCGAAAATGAAAAGTAAACTTTTTTTAATTAAAACAGATATTACGCTTTTATATTGAATCCTATGGGATTCGCCCATTTAAACCAGTCAAACTGAATCATCGAAAATTATGTAATTTCGCCAGTACTTCGTGTTCTGTGAAGAGACGAACCATTAGTTATCTATGGGCCAATTTTGCTGCTGGTGAAAACCGCCCAACCGCAACGTATGTCACCATCAATTCGCCAGCATTTGGAGAATTCACAGCTTTGTGAATAGACGAACTTCCCTGAAATTGCAATGTACGGTGAAATTCACTGTTCGGTGCCCTTCAGCGGCAAGTTCGATGCCTTGTGAACTCCTTCGTTCATAATAAAATAGATGTTGGAAATGTATAATATAAACATATTAAAAAGAAAAACACTTTTCTTGCACAGTAAAGGTGTTCCAAAATTCAGATTTAAAAATATTTAGATTTCAAGATTCCAAAAATCTATACAGAACAATATTTTTCAAATGGCATCGAAGTAGTTTTAGTACGAATAAAAAAAATCCAAATATTAAGAAATACAGATGTCGGAAGACAAGCTTTTATTCTTGCTTAGTACATCATACAGCTTAAAAGGGTACGTTTTGTATTCTATCCTTATGTATTCTGATATAAATATAGATCTAGTGAGATAGACCTCTATTTATTCATCTGATTTTGTCATTGCTTACTGAATCTGGTTTCCATCAATGAAAGAACAGAGACAATGCATTTTTACAGGAAAAAGGAAGGAAATCACCGTCCAGCGAACTCGGTCTTTGAAAGCGTATTACCATAGTAAAACATGTTTTCACAGGAGGCATTTAGGCTGCATGAGAGATCTGAATTGAAAAGAAGGTAATCACTTGCAAAGGTCAGTCACTAAGTTACAAGCCCAGCATAGGGCTACACTGTTCAAAGAAATCAAACATCGGGAAAGCTTTCCTTTTCTATTAAAAAAAAAAATCATTTTTACACAAGGCTTAACACAGTAGTGAAATTGTACTGATTCAATTTAAGCAATTTGATACAATTAGTAAAACAAATTCAGCTTCTAACGATATTCTTCGCCCCTCCGGGATAGGTATGGGGTTTTTTTTGCCACAGGTCAAGATGTTTAGGCGAAGAATTTTAACTAGATGCTTGTATTACATGTGTTTTCACGCTTAGTTGGTTTCTGTATAAACTGAAATTTGTCCATCACATTTTGTGATGGAAAAGAATGTGACATTTTAAAAGTGTTGAATGTATTGTTGGCAACTTAAAATACAGAAGAAACGCACGAGATGAGCACAAAATTGAAGAGAAGGCTATTTTGAATAAATGGACTTTTGATCACACTGCGCACAAGAATTTGAATTCCGCTTTCATTTTAACAAATGAATCTCCACTCTGTATATCTCGGGATATCTGAATTGCCTCTACTTTCATTATTATTTTCAGTAAGTCTTCGTGCAGTGGAGGCTCATCCATAGGGGCAGATGTGGCAGCACCCCACCAGCAAAGTTGCAAATACTAAATATAAAAAAAAATCACTTGTCATTGATAAGATTGTCTTCCAGGGAGAGAGGATTTTGCATTAAAAACCAACGGAAAACAAATGAATTTAGCCAATTAAGTGCTATATATCTCCTTTTTTTTAATAAATAATTTAAAATAAAGCTTGTGTTGTAGTGGTTTCTAGAATCACAATATTGGAATTTCCCCTTCTCCTTATTTTATAGCTGTCCAGAGATGCTGTTGAGAGAAACTCAGCTTTTGAAGGACATTTATGGAATCCAGCTCATTTAAGGCCATTCACATTCATTTTGCCCCTAGTAGGGATTAGGGATTTTGAAAAGATAGGGGTATCTAAAATACAATAATAAACAAAAAATAGGGTAAAACCCCTAACACCAAGGTTTAATAGGTTAGCCAATTCAAAACTCACAAACGTTGAGCTAATCAAGCATGTAGGTAGCCAATGTAGATTATTCTTTCTTCATTTTTTTGCCATTTCCATATGGCTCCTGCCCCAGTTGTCAGGATGAGCTTGTATACGCACAGCTCGTACAGAGGCTCCTGGCCCTGTTGCTGCCATTCAACCCCAATCCACATGTTCCCCTGTCTGACGCAACCATCACCAGCCCGGCAGAGGGGGGGGAGGGGGTCGCTGATACCTGGTACTCCTTCCTAACAACCGGGGCAGGAGCCATATGGAAATGGCAAAAAAAATTAAGAAAGAATAATCTACATTGGCTACCTACATGCTTGATTAGCTCGACATTTGTGAGGTTTGATTTGGCTTACCTATTAACACTTGGTGTTCGGGGTTTTACCCTATTTGTTTGTTTATTTAGGGATTAGTGATGTCACTCACTTTCCAGTGGAACAGGTGAGGACTGCTGTCCCAGAAAAGAGGCAGGCACATAGCTTCCTGCTCAAGGGCTGCCATTGGCTGTCAATGGACAGTGTAACTGAAAGAGGGGGAAAAAATGAAGCAGTGTGTTTGGTTTTGATCAGAAGAAAACTAGTTGTGAGTTTATACCTGAAAAATTATAGTCTCAGTAGGCATGAGGTGTCCATGAATAGCAACTCCATGTGTGGTTTTATTGACTTGAGGTAGCCAACCATGGCGCTTCAGTTTATTTGGGACTAAATTTCCTACCTAGTTCAGCCAACCTTATGATGGGAGATGTAGTTCCAAAACATCTGGGGGGGGGGGGCAAGGTCCCTGCCCCCTGAGCTAGAACAACTGAAATACATTGGATGGCATTAATATTTAAATAATTTATATTTTGGTGTAAGACACTGTTTGAAACATTAAATTCTGATTGTTCACAGTTTTTCATCAGTCTGGTTCATCCAGCACACACTTGCCTTGCAACCCATTATCTATGGATATATGAGGAAAATACTGGCTTTATAGAGATAGGCATAGTGTCAAGTTCCAGTGCCCCACCATCGCACAATTTCACCTTCTGCAACTGTCTTTATGATGACAAAAAATGAACACCTCACAACAATTAATTTATTTATAATAGAGCATGTAGATTGTTTTCCGAGGTTATATGTGAAGACAAGAGAGTCCAACTGCAAGCTATTTTTATGTCAAACTATTGTGGTACTGTCTCCAACCAGAGAGCAATACGAAAAAAGGGACAAAGGGGTGAGAGTGAAGGTCAAAGACAGGATGAAAATGAGGAGAGGGATAGTAGAGGATGAAGATGCAAAGGACATGAGAGACAGCAATGGCATAAGAACAATAAGGGTGAAACGGATAAGGAAACGAGCCAACGCAGGGTAGAGGAATGGCAGATGGTCACACCAAAAGCTTCAGCTGCAGGCATATGCAATCCTCAACCCAGCCCTGCACATTACAGATATCTATTTGCACATACATGTAACCGAGCTACCCTTGACATTCCACTACGCCAGAAAGTGACACATGCAAAACAGACAAAAGGGTACAATAGTTTAACCCTTTTATTAGGCAGAAGAGCAGTGTGATAGCAATCATTTTGGTGCTTCAGTCCTTTATCAGTGCTACATGTTTCATTGATAAAGGTAAAGGGACGAATCCCCAAAATGTTTAGTGTCACATAGTAGCTCTTATGCATAATATATGGGTTAAACTAGTGTACCCTATTATTCCACAGTCTTGTGCCTGTTACGTTTGCATTTGTCTAGATTTTGCTGGTTGCAACGAAAAATAAAGGGAATGGGCACAATCCCACGGAGTTCAGGCACCTTTATTGACTAAACTGTGAAACGTTTCAGAACCGTTGCACGGTTTAGTCAATAACGGTGCCTGAACGCAGTGGGATTTGTGCCCATTCCCTTTATCCTTTTTTCTGCAAACTGCTGTGGGCTGGTTTCCCCCAGGACCTACGGAGCCCTCCTCATTGCACACTGCGTGTTACAACTACCTCTGGATTTGGGGAGCCATATATGCCATTTTGAATTATATTTAGCTGGTCGGCACCTCAGTTTAAGAAAAACACGGAGCCGCTTGTAGGGTATTTTTTCGTGTTTGCCATTATTTTTGGATTGGACAGTCCCCTCCACAGCACATTTACCTATCTGTCAGGTGACATGGCTTGGGGTTGAGTGCATGAAATAAACAACTCCTGCTCCAGATAGCAATATAAATTCAATTAGATATCAAAGGATTACTGTACAAAGGCACATTAATATGCTCATAGGAAAAATAGCATAAATATTTCGAAGTGCCCTCATGTAATCTGTGTTTTTCCCATGGCCGTGAAAACCCAATAAACACGTGAGTGATGGGTGCCGCATGGGGGAGTGATGTCCGCTGTTAGATATCCAGTTATATACATACAGCTATACATTTCCAACTCGCCATGATTGTTTTTGCCATTATTTTGTCTGTAGGTGGTATGTGCATTCCATAAATCTAATGTCTGTGTGTGATTTGAATGTACATGCACGGCATGTCCTCATCCTGATTGCCACCAGTGAACAATAGCAGATATTTAGGAACAGATTTACTAAATAGGTGCCCTATGGGGGATATTAATAGACATCATTTCTTTCTCTCAAATGAACTACCTTTATCCTCCAGTGCAACAATCTCACAAGGCTACATAAACATCAAAGTGCATCATCTAACAGATGATCCGTATGAGAAATAATGAATAATAAAAAAAAAGGGGGAGAATAAGAGATATTTCACAGAAAAAAACCCAGTAGATTCCAGATTTCACCTGTATCAGTAAGACAGCTGCCAGGCATTCTAGAATCCTTGATAAAGATTCATCATCATTAGAAATGTTTTCACTTGGCATCGTCCAACTGATGTTTTTTATCATTATTGCAATTATACTATTTAAGCTGAATTCTGAAAATGGTTTAAACCTTATTTTTTATTTTATTTTTTACTATAGAACGATTTGATCAAGCCTTACTGATGCCTAATTGCTTCAAGTGATTAGTTACTTTGCTGATACTGGTCCAAGTCTAATATCAGCAAGAGCTTTGTTTAAAATATTATTGTAATTGTCTGTTAGTTCGATAAAGTGATGCCCAAAATCGATAAGAGGGTCCTTCAGTTATTTGATTTTAACGGTCCTCATAAACGTTAAAGAGCACCGAGTGCAAGTGCAAAGGTTTTTGAGAATGTCGCTCCGGAACACAGAGTGCTCCTAAAATTCTGTTTTACATGCGCGACTGCTAACGAGGTATGACTAAGGGTGGAATGAATCTCATATTTTATGTACTTAGACTGGTAATGATGTGCAGGTCTTAAATCTTTGAGCTGCCTCCATAAGAAAGATTAATTGGCGATTTTTGCCGATACCTTAAATCCGCGATGGTACAAAGATCTTGTTTATCCGTTTCAGTCCTTCACCGTTCATTACAGCGCGCAAAGAAAGGATTGGAAAATGCACTTACTTCCAGCTGTAAATAGATGTGATCTGGTAGTTGCTGTCCATAAATTCGAAGTAATTCAGCTGTGGCTTTCAGATGTCTAAAGTACTCATCAGTGGACTGTCGATCACGTATGGCCATTAGGTGTCCCATTATTTCCACCAGCACAGAATAGTCTTCACCCTTGACTTTTTTGGCTAAGCCTTTCTCGGTGTCTTGAATGAAGCCATCAAGCTCGTTAACGCTAAAACAATTTAAAGAGCAAAACAAAAATTTGGAATGACAGACAAGTCTGTGAGTAGATCTGTTGCAGATCTTTGGTGTTGCTCTGCAGTTTCTGTAGACTACTTTATAAAGTGTCACAGAAAACCGGTGAAAAGTTAGAACATAATATACTTTCCAAATTCACGTGTGCCATTTTTGAGGGGTGTCTAGCAGAACATTAGGAACACAATACATGTCAAACTCTTCTGATAGGGATATGGCCAGACATGCACCTTAGCATTTTCCCCAATTAATTTTACAGGACGGCCCAGGATTGCCAGAAGGACACCGAAGAGCTATTAGGTCTCTGTGTCCTTCGGACTGTGGCGAGAGAAGGTGCTCTGCACTGCCACCCACTTCTCAACGATACAAGATTTAAGTTTTTGTTTATAAAAGCTAGATTTATCCAGTAGAAAAGGATTTTGCAATTGCATAACCAGTTAGCATCAGCTTTTGGCCGTCAGCGTGTGGTGTATGCTACATGTGCTGTGTATGCAGTATGTGCAATGTGTGATGTGCATGTCGCATGTACTTTGTATGCAGTATGTGCTGTGTATGCAGTATATGCAGCGTGTACTGTGCTCTGTGTATGCAATATATGCTGTATATGTAGTGTGTGCTTTGTACGGGGTATGTGCAGTGTTTGTGGTGTGTGCAGTATTTACAGTGTGTGCTGTGTATGCAGGATGTGCTATATGTGCAGTGTTTGTTTTTATTGTATTCACAGAAACAAAGTGTAAAAATACATTTTCCTTTATCCATATGTTATTAAAAGCTACAGTTTTGAATTTAGCAATTAAAATATTTATTGTACATAGAATAATTCTAGGGGTATGCAGAAAAGGAATGGTCCAATACCTGCTCATAACGTGGTTGAGCAAATGATTTTGAAACATCCAACTCCACTTCTTGACAACGTTCATCAAAGACAGCTTGAAAGGTTTCAGGTTTACCCGCAGCCACCCGTTGAATGTCTTCTCATTCTCAAACTCACCGACATCATTAAACAATTCTTCATAACAATTGATCTTCAGATAGAGAAAGCTCCACAATCAGTACAGTTGCTTTTTCAAACACCACTGCTCTCAATGTAAAAATGTCTGTCTGTAGCCCGAGATTAATTATGACAACCACACAACAAACAGGGATTGGCAAGGTCATTTTACTCTTGATAAATAGTCGGTAAGACAACATAACATATATTTTTAGGAGCTCAACAAAACATTACGAGAAATAATCCAAATGTACAAATGATAGAATTCTAGGATCCCACAGCTCCCTGGATCCTGGACAACAACCAGAGTATCCACTTCGAGATCCTGTAAGCAAATATTTATGACACCTTAATAAAATGGGTTTCTCGCTACTTCAGGCTTGCCAGCTGCTATCTGGACTTTTGGAAAATCACTTTTATACAGTTGTGTTCAAAATTATTCAACCCCCACTGAAATTGAGTGTTTTGGCCAGTTTGACATTGATTTTGATCATTCAGTCATCTTGCTTACAATTAAATCAAAGAGGCACGTGTAGGTCAGACAAATATAACATAACATTTATAATGAAATAACCACAAATGTCTTTTCTGTGCTCACATCATTATCAGTTTTATTCAACCCCCAAGTGACATTCAATCTTAGTACTTAGTACAACATCCTTTTACAGTTATAACAGCTTTTAAACGTGAAGCATAGCTTGACACAAGTGTCTTGCAGCGATCTACGGGTATCTTCGCCCATTCGTCATGGGCAAAAGCCTCCAGTTCAGTCACATTCTTAGGCTTGCGCACTGCAACTGCTTTCTTTAAGTCCCACCAGAGGTTCTCAATCGGATTTAAGTCAGGTGACTGCGATGGCCACTCCAAAATGTTCCAGCCTTTAATCTGCAACCATGCTCTAGTGGACTTGGAGGTATGCTTGGGATCATTGTCCTGTTGAAAGGTCCAACGTCTCCCAAGCCTCAGGTTTGTGACGGACTGCATCACATTGTCATCCAATATCTCCTGGTACTGAAGAGAATTCATGGTACCTTGCACACGCTGAAGCTTCCCTGTACCTGCAGATGAAAAACAGCCCCAAAGCATGACTGACCCCCCGCCATGCTTCACAGTAGGCAAGGTGTTCTTTTCTTCATAGGCCTTGTTCTTCCTCCTCCAAACATAGCGTTGATCCATGGGCCCAAACAGTTCTAATTTTGTTTCATCAGTCCACAGAACACTATCCCAAAACTTCTGTGGTTTGTCCACATGACTTTTGGCATACTGCAGTCGACTCTTCTTATTCTTTGGAGACAGCAAGGGGTGCGACTGGGAGTTCTGGCATGGAGGCCTTCATTACGCAGTGTGCGCCGTATTGTCTGAGCTGAAACTTCAGTACCCACATCTGACAAATCTTTTCTCAGTTCCTCAGCAGTCACATGGGGACTTTTCTCCACTCTACGCTTCAGGTAGCGCACAGCAGTCGAAGTCAGCATCTTCTTTCTGCCACGACCAGGTAGCGTTTCAACAGTGCCCTTTGCCTTGAATTTGCGAATGATGCTTACTATGGTCTCTCTTGGTATGTTTAACACCTTTGCAATCTTCTTATAGCCATTGCCCTTCCTGTGAAGAGTAATCACCTCTTCTCTTGTCTTCCTGGTCCATTCTCTTGACTTCCCCATGTTTGTAACCACACCGGTAAATGTCTAGAAGGAGCTGAGTATCACAGTCATTTTAAAGCTGCCTAATTGGTGCTTATTATGCTTTATTGCTGCTCCGTGACATCCACAGGTGTTTTCAATACCTGATTGAAAACACTTGAATGAACCTCTGTTCTTCAGAGTGGTAGTCTTTAAGGGGTTGAATAATTGTGTCAATGAAGAATTCAAAAAAGAAACATTTACTACTGTATTACAAAACCAATTGATGTCATTTTAGTTGCATATGGTTCTTTAAAAAGTCCTTGTAGGATTTCATTCTGAATACAATTACAAATGTACACTAAATTCCCTAAAACCCTTTACAGCATTGGGGGTTGAATAATTTTGAACACAACTGCATGTTCACCATTCAAAATTTGATCAGTGTGAAAAAAAGGTTACCTGTTAAAAAAAATTATGTCATTGATCCCTTGGTATTGTGATGTGGCTCCCCTATGTTCCCATGCCACTTTTCCACACGCTACTGGTGTTTTCTGGTTAGATGAGACTATAAGAGCCAATCTATAGATGACCAGCAATGCTGGCACCCAGAAGACATGTGTGACAGGTAGGGTTGCCACCCGTCAGGTTTTCACCCGGACAGTTTGGGTTTTGAATCACGTGTCAAGGTTTCAGAGCCCCTCCCACCCGGACATATGTTTCAGAGAGCTGTGTGAGAACATTGGCCTTAGGGGTGAGTGTGCCACAGATACAGATACCTCCCAGTAATGTAAGTGGGGGGTAGACATTATCAAACACCCCTCCAGGTTTTGTACTTGCACTCTTAAGCTTTTTTCAGCTGTCTCTGATAGCAGCAGCCAAGCTGCAAGTGTGTGTATAGGAGGAGAATGTATATAGGAGGATGTGTATATAGAAAATGTATATAGGATGAAGATGGGTATAGAGCAAGAAGAGATAAGATGAGGATCGTCTCTTGCAACTCAATTGTTACATCTCCTTACTGTAAATTAATGCTTCCTATACTTTGTGCACTTGGTGTCAGAAGTGTTAATTTGCAGGCAGGAGGAGAGTGATTTCAATGTCGCCCATTATTCTCATCTCAAACCAATATTTTAAAAAAAAGGAGAGCCTGATATTGTGTGAGTTAGCAAAATTGTCACACAGCTCATAAGATGGCACAATTCACTGCTTCCTCTAAAGTTTGCATAAGGACACTAAGTAATGGAGTACAGCCAACAACACGCACGTATGATCGAATGCTGACCCAGTCACGCAAGTACCATCAGAGGGGGCCTCGTCATCCTTCATGCGCATGGTGTATACACTACATTAAAAAAAAGTTGTCGCACCAAAGTGTTCAGGTTTGGCTTGAAGGAAAAGTGGAACCCTAATGACAGGTGCACTTTAACCCCTTCAGTACCAAGTATACTGCCGCCCCTGTATCAAGTATACTCAATTTGGCTTAATTCTTAGCCAAGCAAAGGGATTCTGCTTCTTGGAAATGAAAATCATTCGCAAATAGGCTCCAGAATATGCCCCAAACATTTTAGCACCATGACCGCAGACGTTCTAAAACAGCATGAACAGCTGGGACATTGTGTCTAAAAGACTGATCCCTAGCTGCAGTAACCCTTTATGGCCAGCAGATGATAACATATGACGGTCCAATAGGGCTACTACAATAAAAGTATACATTGTGAATTTAAGCAATAATCATTTTTACTGTATAATTAATGGAAAGTGATCCTCCAAATTAACACAGGTTCCTGGTAGAGTTTTTTTTTTTTGGGGGGGGGTCACTTGGTAGTGAAGGGGTTAATTCTGGGGTCCCTGCATTAATCATTTCGTTGTTGTTTTTTAATTACCTACATAACAATTCCCCCTCTGCAATTTATGACAAAATACACAGCATTGGGTATAGAGCGCACAAAGTCGCTATACAGCACACTGCAACTATTACTCACAAAGTTCTTCTTCATTTACTTCCAATTATTCCAAAGAACAGGGGTTATATACATTTTGGTACAAGATGGTTCTCCATTTACAATACATAAATGATGTTCAGGTTCGAAGCAGTCGTTACCATGTGTATATAGGCGAGAAGCCATAATATTTTCCATTGGATGACAATTCAAATTGAGTCATTTGTTTCAGCCACACTCTTACCTGTTTCTCGAAGTGCTCGAGCTGTGGTGAGCATTTTTGCAGTTCATAATCTGCATATAATTCCATCTCTTCTCTGCTGAGAAACCGACCATACAGGAGGAATTGCTTCATGAATTCCGTTTTATCATCCGTCCACAAATAGCTGTACTTTTTAAAGTATCTCTGATACTCTTTCACATTAACAATGGTCGAGTGCACCCTGCTCATAATTTCCCGATGCATTTCTTTCAGCGTCTCCATCTCATCAACATCTTGCTACATGCAAGAAATAAAAATGACTTGTACGTGAAGGCAGTGATTATTTTTTCCCCCCAATAAAGAAAGTAATATAGAAATGTTTCTGCACAGGAAAAAAAAAAATTTGAAATCTACCATCTAGCATCCAGACTGCCAGTGTGTTCAGTCGTAGCTAATTCAGAATACATGGGATCACTTTGTAAACTGAAATATTGAATTTTGATTATATTAGAATTTGCTAGAATACTTTCCTTCGAACCGTTTGGCGAGAACAATAAGTGACTTTCAGGACACGTTCTACAGCTAGATTTATCCATCATACATGGCAGATTGATATACAGTAAATATATAAAATACAGGTAAAACTGTTTAATAATTATAAAATATAATAATTTATTAGGAAAATATAAATCAGATTTTAGATTTGTAATTATTTCTGAGTGCTTTTGTTGGGTAGGTTTATCTATACTGCTGCTGAGAATAATAATAAATATAAAGCTGATGTGTTTACAGATTAACCTCCCTGGCGGTCTATTTATTTTAAAATTTCCTGTCTAAAAGCGCTCTATTTTTTATCCCCCCCCAGGCGGTATCCCGAGTGTGGCTCGGGGTTAAATTCCTATGTTGGAAACGGTAACCCCGAGCAACACTTGGGATGCCGCTGGATACATCACCTCTCCCTGCGCTCCCTCGATGTCCCCCGCTGCCTCCTCTGGAGATCGTGACCCTCATACTTCCTGGTTCCATCATCACGAGAAGGAAACCAGGAAGTAGGAGGTCACGATCGCCGGAGGAGACTGCGGGGATCAGCGAGGGAGCACAGGGAGAGGTAATGTATACAGCCCGAGTGTGTCTCAGGGCTACCGCTCTCAGCGGTGAAATTTAACCCCGAGACACACTCGGGAAAACCGCCAGGGGGTTAAGATTCTATTCGAAGCATGTACATAATATACATGGATGTGTTTGCTGTATTACTCGTAAAATGATATTAAAGTGTCTGTGCCGATTATGATGAAAGGGATTATTTCTGAAACAAAATTGTGGATTATTCCAGCCTTGGTGTCAGAATAATCTTAATTTTAATAAAGAGAGGAGGCGAAAATTTTAAAGTCTCTTTTTCTTTACTTAACTATTTCCAGCCGCGAGGCGTACCATGCCGTCTCAAAAGGGTGGGCCTTAAGGCTGTTGGCGGCATAACACGCCCCACTATCATCTATGGGCATCTGCAGTCCTGCCCACCATTGGCTGCCGCGGGTCAGCCTGAATTCAGGCCGTCTCCCCGCAGCCAATGGCGTGCATCAGCTGCATAGGCAGGCCAATGGAGGGGCGTACTAGTTAACGCCCAGTGGTAAGGGGTTAACCTGCAGCAGCAAAGGTAAAAAGGTTAACTTATTTTGCTCGTGTTCAGGGAGTTTCATTGCATTTGTATCATGGATGTGTTGATGTCTGCAGAAGAAAGAGTAAACAAATGCAGCGTCCTACGTGGGTTCTCTTTAGCCATGCTGCTAGTTTTCAGTGGCTTTTAGTAATGATCAATGTTAGCTTTCACATGATCCAGGCATAACTGAAATAAAAACTGGAACTAACTTCTGAGAAATTTTGGGGTACTTTGTGCCCAGTGCACATTTTTGACCAAAACTGGAATGTTTTAAGATTTCATGTTTGCTAGCATCTCCCAGGGCTGGATTAAGATCTCTGTGGGCCTGGAGCAGAAGAGTTTGGTGGCCCTATTTTTGGAATTGTTTGAAAAGAAAAGATGATTTATGATATATATGTATTATAAAGTTGGTGCTAACTTAGCCAGAGCTGTTGTAAACTTAAAACCTCCATAGACTATAATGGCTTTGGTAAGTTTACAACAGCTCTGGTTAATTTAGCGCCAGCTTAGTAATACTGCCCATAATAAGGGCAGATACGTGTATATATAACCAGATAAATACGCATCACCCATAAAAATTATTCTCAAAGTTTTTTCTGACAAAAGATTATATATATATATATATATATTAAAGTTTATAGTTGCAGACTACATGTGCTACATTCCCTACATGCAGCAAAGAACTCTGGGTAGGGCATGCAAATGAAGTCCGCAACATCTGGAGGCTTTTAATCTCACTTTTTGCCCTCCACTACAATTTAAATGCGTATATATATATCTATCCTGAGTGACATAAATGCGCCTATTAAAAACAAACATGAGGATAATCCTAATTCACATTTATGTCATTAACAGGGTTATTCAGAGAGCGTGAAAAGCAGGAGAATGACTGGAGAATGAAACATTCTAGGTCAAAATAGCCAAACCAGAACAATTCTCCCTTTCATCTCACTTTCCAAATCGGCTATTTTGACCTAGAATTTTTCATTCTCCAGTCATTCTCCTGCTTTTCATGCTCTCTGAATAACCCTGTTAGTGTTGTATTACCATGGTGATGGTAATCAATAGATCTCCCACATAGGATTGATCTTTTGTCCAACCACGAACCGAAGGACGCAACACTAGGTAGCGTTGTTTCTGGTCAATTAGAGAAGGACGTTCTCCGTAGCGCCGCCTCATTATAATTGGAGAGTGGTTTTATGTGCTAAACTATTTATATGTGCTTACTTTTTTGTATAACTTTTCCTTGATGAAGGCCCGGTGTGGGGCCGAAACGTAGGCTTATTTTATGTTTTACTAAAAAAAAAAAATTTATTGTTTGTAGCGATACTTTATTTGATTGGCCCAATGTTACATTTAAAATTAAAAGACAAGCTTTCAAGAGTATAACCCTCTTCTTCAGGTCTGGAAGCGATACGGAGAAAAATCATAGAATTAAATGAAAAAGAGCAGAGTAGAAGGGTAGGGGGCTAGGATGGGTAGTTGTAAAAACTGAATAGTATGGTCCAGAATGGTAAACAAACAGAAGAGAAGTCATAGGCCCATAAAACAAAAGAGATAAGCATCATGATGTGCATCTAATGATTATGTAACGCTATGTATATAGGGTATCGATACACATTGGAGTTAAAGACGGAAAATAGCAGAGTCATTTTAATCTGACACATATATTAGTCGCATTGAAAAAAAGAAAAGAAAAAAAAGACAAAAGGGAAAAATTTAAAATTAAGTTTCAAACCTGATACGTAGGTTTCCCGAGATGTTCAGCGACTCGCGGTATAAAGGATGCAATTTGATACGTGTCCCTAAGCAAATTCTCTATAATGTTTGAGAAATTGCCACTAATTTTATGGTCCAAAGATGGTATAAAAGTCATTTCACTTCCATTAAGGACGAGTTCTACTTCAAACAAGGGGGCATTTTTAAGTGATGACTCCGTGTTATCAATCAAGTACTGAAGTGAACACTTCACCGCTCTGTACAATCCTTCTAAAATCATGCGGTCCATGTACTCTGCGTATGCCTTCCATTTATCCGAAAGAGGTTCTGCTTGGAACAGCCGCTGATTGTGCTGCAAAAGTAATGCAATTATTGAGTTCAGGGGCTAACAAGATCACTTTACAACCCGTAGTAGACACCAACCTTGAGGTCTGATGTTAACATGAACATTTTAATAGAATTTGCAATAAAATTGGGGGGGGGGTGATTTAAGGCAAACTGGCCCGATTTAGTATCAGCAGTTGAAAGTGGAATCTGATTCAATCACTATTTTTATCAGATTTTCCAGATTCATTTTATGTGGTTTTTCCCCTAAAAGAACTGGCTGCTATCTTTAGAGAAAATATTAAATTCACAGGTTTTGTAGCCAGTTATTTCATTCATATCCTGTTACTCATTGTAGATCTGCACAGGGGAGGCTCTATAATTAGGCCAAATAGGCAGTTATCCAAGGCCATGCTCAAACAAGGGCCTTGCTTGACGGTACGTGTATGTAATTTCAGTATGCACACGTATACGCTCCTACATTAACATACACCAATCTGCCAGGAGAGCTGTCTGAGCCTTCATTGTAGTTCTTTTGGTTACTTATTGCATTTTTGCACAATAACATGTGCTCACAATTAAGCTTTGCCTAAGGCCTCACTAACTCTAGAGCCGTCTCTGGGTTACCAGCAGAGACTTAAATTACTTCTTAAAATAAAAAAAAAATGAAACCCATAACATCCACAATGATTCAGGACCAATACAATGTTTTAGAGCAGGGCTCAAAATTTCAATTCCCAAGCTACTAACCAGGCAATAAGAGTTACACGCCACCAGTTGCTCCACCTAACCCCTACCCAGCCCTTCACTCTGCCCCTAAACACACCCCCTTAAAATATCTTATGAAATTACACTGTTTATGCTAAAATAAATTACAAAAATAACATGTAGACCCAGACATCAGACCCCAGATGCATGTATACCCAGATATCAGACCCCAGATACATGTATACCCAGATATCAGACCCCAGATGCATGTATACCCAGACATCAGACCCCAGATACATGTATACCCAGACATCAGACCCCAGTGTGAGCAGAGCAAGGAGGCAGGGAAGCTCCCCTCCACCCCCCCCCCCCACCAGTGACAGAGACAAGCTTGGTCAGGATAGGCAGCTGAGCCCTGCCACCTGGGGAAGGGGGGGGGGCTGCACGGTGGCACCGCTGGAATACGCAGCACAAAATACTTTATTGTGCTGCCTGTCTGTGCATTTCCACTCGCCTTCACTTAATTTCCACTCGCCAAATGCTAGTGGAAATTTTGAGCCCTGTTTTAGAGAATTAAAGGGTTATTCAATAAGAGTTGAACTTGCCACCGAATTGCACTGAACATTGAATTTCCCCGTACGGTGCAATTTCGTGGCAGTTCGGCTATTCAGAAAGCTGGCAATTAGCCAAATATTGGCGAATTGCCAGCAAAATACGGTGCAATTCGCCTCAGATCGCTGCAATTCACCAACAGTGAAATGGTGCCATAGAAAAGTAATGGTTAATCTAGTCAGAGAACACCGAACTACACTGAAATTCTGGAGACATTTTCGGTGGTTTCCTGCGACGGGTTTAAACAGGTGAATCCCATACGTTTCAATGTGAAAAAATTTACCGTTTTATCATTTTTTTATTCAACCGTTTATTCTTTTCATTTGTAGCAAAAGTCATTTATTGATTAAAAAAAATTAGGCATTTTTCTGGATTAGGCAAAATTTTTGATTCTCTTTTTTTATTCTGTAACAGACCTTTTTATTATTTTTTTATAGGACCTTTTTTTATTATAAACAAGATTCCTTGCATTGCTCTTATGGAACACTATATTAACTATACGCGATATCGGGGCACTAGGAGGTGCCTTGCAGAGCGTCTATAGTCGATTTTGGTAGCGTAGTGGTTAAGTACCTTTCATCAGTACAATGCTCTAGACATGTGCATTTCATATTGTCAACATTTTGTTTTCGTCCAGGATTTGTATTTTTGTCATTTTCTAGGTTTCTGAAAAATGTAATATCGACCGTCCGGTATTATGAATCGACTGAAATTACGATTTGAAAACGATCCGAAATTATATCAAACTATTCAAAAGTGATCCAAAACGATATGAAACAGAACAAAATGTTCCAAAATGAAAAAAATGGAATGAAAATGACACAAAGCTGTCATTTAAAAATGATTTAAAAGTAATAATAATAATTTTAACATTGCAATTTATAGTTATCGACTATAGGTTTTAATGTTAAAAAATCCCCGTTATTACTAAAGATTTCTTAAATCGTTTATTTTTTCCACTTGCAGCAATAAGCAATTTTGTATATTTATTTTTTAGGATTTTTATGGCATTTTTTGGGTGAAATTTTAGGTTTCCTAACTTTTTTTTAAAGAAACAAGGCTTTTTCCCCATCGGTTTCAATGTAAAAAGAAATTTGTGTTTTTATTAAATATTTCTTAAAATCGTTTATTTATTTTTCAATTGCAGCAATAAGCCATTTTTTTTTTTTTTTAGGATTTGTTTGTCATTTTTTGGGTGAAGCTTTTAGGTTTCCTAACTATTTTGAAGTTCACCTTCAACAGCTTTTTTGCAAACGGCGTTTTAATAATGATAAGGAATCGGATCTGAAATTATTGGATACGAAAACCGAACTGATCCGAAAATGATATTGGACGATCCGATATTTTGAATCGGTCCGAAATTACAAATTGCAGTGAAATATCGAACGACCCGAAATAATAAAAAAAATGTGACGAAAGATTCCGAAACGATAAAAAACACTGTGCACAAGTCTACAATGCTCATTAGAATTAGCATTAGCACTGAAACGTTTTCTCATGCTGTAAACGAATGTAGGTGGCACCAGTACACCTTTCCACACACATCAATGCGGTCTCCTTTCCTCTGGTTTGATCCAGAAAGAGAATTTCTAAAAAAAAAAATTGAGAGTTGTTCACGTTGAAAAGTTTACTGTCAGGGTTATTCAAAGAGAATCGATAAGTCATCGCACGTTCGGTGACTTTTCGTTCTCTTCTAATAGGTGTGATTTGGCGATCCCATTTCGGCGACCCTGCGGTGTATTCAGCAAGCACCACAGGTCCGTCGTAGTGCAGGGAAAAGCCACCGCAAACCTGACGAACACTCACCACAAAACCCAAGCGAATGCACATCGAAACCCGCATAAACATCTGGATTAACCCCGCCGAACAGGCCAGAGAAACCCGAGCAGGAGCCGATCAGAGCGCAGAGCAGGGTCCAGAAAAACCCAACACCGCAGACGAATGGAGTGAAAAAACCAAAACAGTACGCTTGAATGTTTGAAAAGTGAAACGCTGTTTGCAAAGAAACTACTGAGCGAAAATGTCTGAAATTTACACATAAGATCCTATGAATGATAATAAAAAGAGCTGTTACAGAAAAAAGAAAAAACAGTTAAAAAAATTTAAAAATTGGAAAAAGATTTTTGCAAAAAATCCCAAAAAATGCTTAAAAGATCCTAAAAAAATCTATAAATAAAGAGACTATATACTGCAGAATATTATAATGAACGGTTTATTAGATATTGAATTAAAACAGGAATATTTTTAACATTGAAGCCTATGGGATTCGCCTGAATAAACCTGTCGAATGAAGCAACCGAATGACAGGGCGTTTCGGCAACTTTTCACTGCTGGTTTTTGTTCTCTGAATAGACGAAGCTTTGGGGATTTCACTGCACTCGAACAGGCACCGAACAGGCACCGTATGTGCAGGCAATTCGGCAGGATTTGGCGAACTGCCTGCTCGCTGAATGGCCAGGAAAGGTAACCGAACGCTGAATTTCAGCGTTCGGTTACCTTTTGCCAGCAATTTGGAGCACTTTGAATAACCCTATGTGTATTTTCATCACGATTGTATAAACATTTGCAAGAGTAAACTGAACAAATGTAGCCGTCTTCATTAGTTCTCTAGTCATTGCACTGGTTTTAAGCCATGAAATTTCTCAGCGAGACTTGTGCCCTTAAAATAATGTTAATTTTTTTTTATATTAATATTGATATTCTTATCATTTTTATAGCACCCACAGTTTCTGCAGCACTTTACAATAAGAAATGTGCAATTAAACTAATAAAATTACAAAAAGGCTTCAATTGGGGGGCGTGGCCAGCTGCAGACAGGAATGGACGTGTTCTTGAGGAGCTCCGCATGTCCTCCCTGTTTCAGGACCCCCAGCTGACTCTCCATGCTCCGATTTTTAGGTTTAGGGGTTCCTGAGCGGCTGGTCACCGGTGTTGGCCTGTCCGGAGCCCGTTTAGCCTCCCCTCCGGACCAGAGACTAAGCTTCTAGCTGCGGCTCCCTGCTGGTGCGATACGCCGGCGGCCATCTTGCGGCCTTCTTCCCGGCACCAGATGACTACTGACCTTGCGGTTATGTCAGCCCCGTCCCAGATCTTGCTAAGGGCTGAGGAGATGGTGGGCCCACGTCCCCCAGTCAGACCGGACGGATGTCCCCCTGGCGCAGTAGATGGACCTGCGAGGTGGTGGAAGGATGGATCCCCCCCTCCTTCTGGAGGTGAAGGAACTGTGGTCTCAGGCCTAGACGCCTGCTTGCTGATCCTGTCGGGGGAGGACGAGGATGGCCCACTTACCAGGGGTGTCATGCGGCGGATGCTGTCGGCGCTGAGGTGCTGCCAGGGAGTGATGGCTCTGGAGGTGGATGCTCGGTCGCTGGACGTGAAGTCGCCGCTGGATGACCCCGCTGGACCGAGCCTGTCAGCTGTCGGCGGCATGCTTGTCCACGAGAACACCGCAGAGGCTGCAGCACCCATTACCGCTGCGGAAAGGTGCCTGGAGATGGCTTTGGATACCCCTAAGACGCCTGCGACATTGGGACTGTACGACCGCTGCTTGTCACTTGCTGGTGAGAGGAAGTTGCTGACTCGGTCCCACAGGCCGTCCCTCGCTACGGCGCCAAATGTGGCCCTTCTCCGCACTGCTGAGGTTTGGTGTTGCGGGGTGGTCGGGGGCCTTTTCGCAATATCAGTCCTGCTTCCCGCCGCATGGCCTGGCCTACTCGGCTTTGCTCTGCCTGTTCTGGATTTGCTACCGTTCCGGGACACAGGTTGATGGCAATTGCTTGTATCTCTCTGAGTCAACCCCCGTTTTTTCTGATTCTGGCTGTGGACCCTCTGCTGTTTTTAGCGGATTCTGATGACTTTTTTTTTTTTTTCTTTTTCTTTCCCCGATTGGGGACATTATCCCTATTTTTGCCCCTTTCCTCCCGTATTTAGACATATGGCTATTTTATGCTGAGAACCCCTCCCCCCCTTCTGTTTATGTGTGGTATATGGCTGAGTACATGCTGATCTTTTATTTTTCCTGAACTGTATTTGCTGACTTTTCTCCCCCCCCCACCCCCCGCATTTTGACACTTTTTCAGAGCATCTTTTGGGATTTCCCCCCTCTTATGTTTTACATGCAAATGATGTTTGGCCCTGCGAGGCCAACCCAGCTGGTTGAAATGTGAAACGCCATACCCCCCCTTCCCCTCCCCCTATTGATTTCTACTATACGTTGAGATCCTCCCCCCCTATCGGGAGTTGTTTGTTATTTTCCACACGTGTAAATCTCCTGTAGTTGGCCCTGCGTGGCCCTTGCTTCCATATGTTTGATTTTCTGCTGACTTTATTCACAAAATAAAATCTTAAATACAAAAAAAAAAAGGCTTCAATTTTCCTTTGGCGAAAGCATTTTCAAGTGATTACAATCTGCTAGAAAATTCAGATGATTTGTCTACAAAAACATCCATAGACTTTAATGGTGATTTCTGTAGATAATTTTTCTGATTGTAATCATTTGAAAAATGCTTATCCAAAATAATTTAAATCAAGGCCACACTTAGGAACCAGAGACAATAGGTGCAGAGGGCCTTGCTCACAGGAGCTCACAATCTATAGGAGAAAATGGAACATCTTATTAGTAGTCAGGAACATGAATGCTTGCGATAGTGACGGCATGGTAGTAAAGCAATTTATGAAATCTATAATGCTGTGGGCAGGGAGGTGAGGACAGGGATTACTCAGAAATGGGATATGTGTCTTATTTTACATTAGAATGAATTGAGGACTGAATAAATCACATTCAAAAACGTGAAGAATAGAGTGCTCTGGTGTTCTCGGAGCCCACTCAATAGTCTCCTTTAGCATGTAAGCTCCTGCAATCTGTGTAACTAAAGGGGTTATTCAGAAAGCACTGAAATTTCGGTGCTTTTCCGTTCGGTGCACTTCGGCAATTCCAGTTCGCCGAACCTGCGGTGAATTCAATATTCGCTGCAGGGTCCTCGAAGTGCGCCAAACGTGGAGGCGCCGAAGACCGCTGATCAGACCGCCAAACTGCAGAAAAAAAAAATGGAAATCTGCTGTTCTTTTAAAAGGTGTTTAAATCAATAAAAATGCATGACTAGTAAAAAAATAATAATAAAAAAGGTAATAAAAAATAAAAAGGTCAGTTACAGAATTAAAAAAACGCCTTTAAAAAATAAATTGGGAATCAAAAATTTTTGCCTAAAAAATACATCAGAATGTTCCAAAAAAAAAAAGACTGCTGAAAATAAAAAATAAACCGTTAAAAATGATAATTTTTTTTTTTACATTGAATCCTATGGGATTCGCCTGTTTAACCCCTTCTCTACCAAGAGATTTTCCAAAAAAACATTGTCAGAAAGCAGTGTTTTTTTTTAAAATCCTTTTTAATAATTATACCGTAATACATATCTATTACTGCAAATAACCTATTTGGCCAGTAGATGGCACCATCTACTGCCAAATTGAGTTACAGAGATTTAAACAGCGGGTCTATTACTTTTTTTTCTCCCTGCATCAGCTGCTGAAAGCCTGATATTTCACAGCATTCAGCAGCTGATTTTACAGTTTTAGCTCTTTGGGCATTATGGCCACAGGACTAAAACTTTGGGGGCACCTTCTCCAGCCCAAAAGCAAACAAAATTAGTTTGCAGCAAACAAATTTCATTTGCTTTTGGGCTGCAGATCAGCATATCGAGATATCGGGGCACTGGATGGTGCCTTTGATGCCCGAGATATCTCTATCGGTAGTGAAGGGGTTAAACATGTCGAATTGAATCACCAAAAATCAGGGCATTTCACTGACACTTTGATGCAGTTGGCCATTCTCTGAATAGATTACCCATTACTTCTCCATGGTACCATTTCGCTGCCGCTGTCAATCGCCAAATTGTGGCGAGCTGCACCTTATTTCACTGGCAATTCGCCAGTATTTGGTGAACTGACAGCTTTCTGAATAGTCTTCGTGTGAAATTCACCATTCGGTTCCTTTGGTGCCAAGTTCGGCGCTCTTTGAATAACCCCTTATGTAGTGCTCTAAATAATTGTAACCCGTGTATTTTGCGGAATTGTTTGGCACAATAGAAATAAACAAAAAATAATAGTATCCCACCTTTCTGAAAGGGAGCTTGATTTTTATAATGTGAGGAATCTTTTTGTTTTGGGGAATTGTTTTGTTTTTAGTGAGTAATAATGACTAGGGATGAGCCGAACACCCCCCAAGTTCGGTTCGAGCCCGAACCCGAACTTCCCATTTGTTCGGGACCGAACCCGAACCCCCATGCAAGTCAATGGGGCTGAAAATTCGGTTTTTTAGAGTGCCCTCCAAGAGGGCACATATGCTACATATTTGCCATAAAAGGTGTATGGGGGTCCGGGTAGTGCCCTGGGGGACAGGAAACAAGGACAAAAAGTTTTAAAAAAAACGTTTTTAAAGGGACAGTGAGATTTCCATGAAATAAGGGTTAAAAATAAAAACGAAAAATTCCTTCAAATATCATGCCTAGGAGGTCCCCATAACCTGCCTGTGAAGTGGCGGATTTCTAGGATGTATAGAAACACTTAAAAACAAATAAATGACGTTTCATATGACGGTAAATGCTTTTCCTTTAATCTATCCATAAACAACTGCTTGGGGCGGCAGCCTGTATGAAAAGACATTTTAGGACGCGCAGAAAAAGTTTAGTGTTTTTTTGGGCTAAATTATTGTGAAACTTATGCAGGCTTTTGATGAAAGTAACAATAGGTGCTTTAAAATTGGGCTTTCAGCGTCGGCAACAGTGCCGTCACACCGTAACCCCTCTGAGGATATGAATCTGATACAGGCGTCAATGGCAGTGCACCCAGATGTTGTGCCTTTAGTGCCAGGCATGCAAGTACTATCATACAGTAACCCCTCTGTGGTATTGTGGAAGAGTGCAGGGGTGGACCATGTGGTCCTTTATTGAAAAGCGTTTTTTTTTATCTGTTAATGGGCGTCAGTGCACCCAGATATTGTGCCTTTAATGCCAGGCCAGCAAGTATCATCATACAGTAACCCCTCTGTGGTATTGTGGAAGAGTGCAGGGGTGGACCATGTGGTCCTTTATTGAAAAGTTTTTTATCTGGTAATGGGCGTCAGTGCACCCAGATATTGTGCCTTTAATGCCAGGCCAGCAAGTATCATCATACAGTAACCCCTCTGTGGTATTGTGGAAGAGTGCAGGGGTGGACCATGTGGTCCTATATTGAAAAGATATGCATCTGGTTAAGACGTCAGTGCACCCAGATATTGTGCCTTTGGTGCCAGGCCAGCAAGTATCATCATACAGTAACCCCTCTGTGTTATTGTGGAAGAGTGCAGGTGTGAACCTTGCGGTCCTATATTAAAAAGATATGCATCGGGGGCGGAGCTGACTGTCGGCGAGTGTGGACACGTTCTTGCAGAGCTCCCTGATGACCTGGACTTTTCTATGTTGTTTTGCGTGTCCCACCGTCCAAACTGAATGCTGCCCCGACGATTTGAGTTCCTGCTGTGCTGAGGAGGTACTAGTTGCACGCGGCGTCTGTCTTCTGCCGCTCACGGTGGTGCTTGGACACTGTGCCGGTTCCCGCGGCCTAGCTGGCGGCGGCCATCTTTGGAGCCTGCTCGGAGGTTGCAGACGTTTCCCCTGAGTGCTCTGACTCTTACCTGCTTTGTGGAGTGGTATGACGGTGAGAAGAGGTGGCGGTGAATCCTGCTCGGCGGAGGGCCCCTGCCGGTGGGACATCGGAGCGTCTTTTGAAGGCGGAAAGCGACAGGATGATTCTGGCCCACTCACGAGGGGTGACGTCAGGCACCTGATGGAGGAGTTCCGTGCGCTCTGGACAGCGGAGTTTCGAGCTGTGCGAGGAGTGGCTGCTGAGATGGGATGTGTAGTGGAGAAGGTACGGGTACCGACAGACCAGGCTGAAGAGGAGCGGGTGTGCCGGACGGGGGAGGCTCCGGTTGATGCAGTGGGCCGGTATGACGATGTGGCTGGGGCTGTGCTGCCTCTGCCCGTGCCGACTAGTCGCTCCGCTGCAGAAGAGGATGGAGAGTGGAACCCTGGGAGCGGTGACCGTGGTGCCGTGGTGCCGCGGGGATCTCAGATGCTGGCGGGTGATGCCCTGGTGCACCCAAAGTTCCTGCCTGAAGTGGGAGATCCGTTGGCTGTATCGCTGGACGGCGGGACTGCGGCGGTCCTCACCTGCCCACAATGGTCTGCAGTGGTGGTCTTGCGTCCTTCCTTGGCCCCTGAGATGATCCTGTCTGCCATACTGCGCGAAGAGGAGCCTTCCCCCGCTGTGACAGCCCGCCATGAGAACGGAGCGGGTCCCCTGCTGAGCCTCCCCAAGTTGGCTGCTCGGATGACTCTACCCATCCCCATATTTTTAGATGCCGGCTGAGTCCCCTGTCCACATTAGCATGCTCTCCGGAGCTCTTCGTTCTCCGGGCTCGGCAAGTGAACGTGCCTGGGGCTGCGTATTCCCCCCCCCTGATCTGAACCCCGATGTCTTACCTCTGAGACTTACACCCCCCCTGCGGACACCCCTTACGAGACTTTCTCATTTTTCTTGATGCACTGCCTAGTGTTTTACAGCCCTGAGAAATGTAGAACCCCCCCCCCCTTTCTATGAGACGTGCCCCTTTTTTGCTACCCGCAAATATAGAGACTACCTGCTGAAACCCCCCCCCCCTTTTATTTTTTTTCCTCCCCCCTTTTTATGTACTCCTGAACGATTTTGTGGTCCTGCTTCTAGACTTTGTAGGTGCATGTTGTTCGACTGTTGGAGCACTGGGACTCCCCATCCCCCCCCCCCTTTTTTTTTTTTTTTTTTTTTTTTGTGTGTGGAACATTAGGAGGTAGCCTGGGAGAGCCGCTAGGGTGGCTACCTAGGCTCTGTACACCCTTTTGGCCCCAGGTCTCCTGGCCACGCGGCCCCTTCCATGGCCCTCGGTTCCCTTTGGGTTGCTGGGGTGAGCCAGGAATGCCACGATATGTTTGGCAGTCCCTCATACCCTTTTTATCCCCCCCCTTTTTTTTTTTTTTGGTTTTGTTTGTTTCCCTGGTGCACCATCAGCGAACTCCGTCACTCTCTTTTGTTTTTGCAGGATGACCCTCCTGACGAGTTTTTACACCCCCCCACTATTTTCGATTTTCTGTAGTTTCCTATGTGGACCCCCCCCCTTATGTTTTCTGTGCTTTCTTTGTGAGTATCTCATTTGGCCCTGTGAGGCCACCTGACTGGTCGGTCTGTGACCTTATGTTTATTGCAAAATAAAAATTTTGAAATACAAAAAAAAAAAAAAAGATATGCATCTGGTTAAGGCGTCAGTGCACCCAGATATTGTGCCTTTGGTGCAAGACTGCCAGGCCAGCAAGTATCATCATACAGTAACCCCTCTGTGGTATTGTGGAAGAGTGCAGGGGTGGACCATGTGGTCCTTTATTGAAAAGTTTTTGATCTGGTAATGGGCGTCAGTGCACCCAGATATTGTGCCTTTAATGCCAGGCCATCAAGTATCATCATACAGTAACCCCTCTGTGTTATTGTGGAAGAGTGCAGGGGTGAACCTTGCGGTCCTATATTAAAAAGATATGCATCTGGTTAAGGCGTCAGTGCACCCAGATATTCTGCCTTTGGTGCAAGACTGCCAGGCCAGCAAGTATCATCATACAGTAACCCCTCTGTGGTATTGTGGAAGAGTGCAGGGGTGGACCATGTGGTCCTTTATTGAAAAGTTTTTGATCTGGTAATGGGCATCAGTGCACCCAGATATTGTGCCTTTAATGCCAGGCCAGCAAGAATCATCATACAGTAACCCCTCTGTAGTATTGTGGAAGAGTTCAGGGGTGGACCATGTGGTCCTATATTGAAAAGAGTTTTTATTTATCTGTTAATGGGCGTCAGTGCACCCATATATTGTGCCTTTAATGCCAGGCCATCAAGTATCATCATACAGTAACCCCTCTGTGGTATTGTGGAAGAGTGCAGGGTTGGACCCTGCTGTTCAAAAAATTTAAATGATATAAATCTGGCACAGGCGTCAGTGCAGCCAAATATTGTGCCTTTCATGGCAACAAGTGCATTCACACCGTAACCCTTTTGTGGTATTGTGGAAGAGTTCAGTGCTGGAGGTTTTGTGCATGCAGAAGACGTACCCGATCTATTCCGTTACTTCGGCATCAGGGGATTGATAGCTGCTGATCCAGGACTGATTCATTTTTATAAATGTAAGCCGGTCTACAGAGTCGGTGGACAGACGCACTCTTTTGTCTGTGACAAAACCTCCAGCGGCACTGAACGTCCTTTCGGAAAGCACGCTAGATGCAGGGCAACCTAGTAGCTGCATAGCATATTGGCTAAGCCAGTGGATCATCTGCTGGAACGGTATCGAGGTCTGCCCTTGCCCCTAGGTAGTCCTGCATCATATGGTGAAGACGCTGGCAATGGGTGCTTACATTTGACGACCCTGGGCGTCGAGGACTAAAAAAATTTAAAAATGCATCAGTCAAGCGGCCCTGGCCTTCACCGCTATTCCTCTGATCACCTGCAGCCTCAGAAGCACGTGTGTCAGCACTTGGTAATCTAACAGTGCCTGGAAAGGTGTTACACAAGTTTCGCTTTAGAGCGTCCTCAAGTTTTGTCATCCTGTGCTCCCTCTGTGCGGGCAGGATGAGCTCTGAAACTTTCCCCTTGTATCATGGATCAAGAAGGGTTGCCAACCAGTAATGATCCCTCTCCTTGATAGCACGAATCCTGGGGTCCTTTAGCAGGCTTTGCATCATTAGGGAGCCCATGCAGCGTAGGTTGGAGGTGGCATTAGCTGCCGAGTCTTCCTGGTCAATGAGGATGACCGTATCGTGCACTTCCTCCTCCCAGCCACGCACAAGCCCTTCTGTTTCTGGGCACACAAAACCCTGCCTTGAGGAATCCCCACCTTCAATGCCCCCACTACTTAAATAGTCCTCCTCCTCCTCCTGTCTGATCTGAGTAGGACCCACTGGAATGCTGTCTGCGGAAAGACTGGGGCCTTGAGAGCTAGGGAAGGCCTCCTCTTCCTCCCGCTGCTCTGCCTCTAAAGCCACATCTATAATTCCCCGCAGAGTATGCTCCAGCAGGAACACTAAAGGAATTGTGTCACTGATGCATGCACTGTCCCTGCTCACCATCCTCGTTGCCTCCTCAAATGGTGACGGTACAGTGCATGCATCCTTGATCATCAGCCACTGCGGGGGGGAGGAGGAAGAGGAAGAGGAAGAGGAGGAGGAGGAGGACCTCATACAAGCAGCTTTCTGGAGGTGTGGTGGATGAACAAGCTCCAGCACAGAGCCCCATCTTGGATCCCTCCCAGCTGCAATCAGAGTTACCCAATTTGCCGTGAAGGAAATGTAACGACCCTGTCCATGCTTGCTGGACCACGTGTCTAAAGTGACATGCACCTTGCTGCTGACTGCCTTTCCCAATGACTGGATAACATTGTCTTCCACGTGCTGGTATAGTGCTGGAATGGCCTTGCGTGAAAAGTAATGGCGTTTTGGAACCTGCCACTGTGGTACAGCGCATTCAGCAAATTCACGGAAGGGAGCAGAGTCCACCAGCTGGAAAGGCAGCAGCTGCAATGCGAGTAATTTTGCTAAGCTGGCATTTAGACGCTGTGCTTGGGGATGGTTGGGACTATATTTTTTCTTTCGCTGCAGCAGCTGCGGCAACGTAATCTGACTGCGTAAATCTTCAGCTACGGGGATGATGTCACATTGTGAGGAAGGACCTGCTGGTACATCCATTACTGTAGCATCATCCCTGTCGGTGGAGGTTGTAGGCAATTGCATGGCAGGACATACAGTGTGGGTAGAGACAGATGAGGAGGAGGAGGATCTATGCAAAGTTTTGCCCCAACGGGATGTGTGGCATTTGTTCGTATGTCGCCTCAAGCACGTGGTACCCAAGTGTCCGGTGTTTATCCCACGCTTCAGCCTCCTCTGACATAGATTACAAATAGAAACGCTGGGGTCTGCTGCACAGTTCTTAAAGAACTCCCAGACAGCAGATTTCCTGCATGTGTTCTTTGACACAACAGCGCTCTGCACCGGAGCAGCTCTGACATGTGATGCCTTGGACTGGCTAGTGCTACGGTTGGTCACAGAGGATGTTGTGCCTCGTGTTTGCTGTGCCTCCTCCTCCTCCCCCTCCTCCTCACTTGATTCCTCAGTTAGATCTGGCACCCAGGTGGAGTCAGTGACCTCATCATTATCAATGTCATCTTCACCCCCTATCTCCTCGTCACTGGAGCCAACTTGGCAGTATGCTGCAGCTGCTGAGGTAACATGAGTGCCAGTTATTTGTGTGTCATCACTGGCACCCCCTGCCTCTAGGTTGATTATACTCCCTTGCTCAACCTCAGAGATTGAATCAGAGCACTGTACTTGCTGCGCATCCTCAAGCAGCATGTCACTCTCATTGTAGTCAAACAATTCAGCTGACTCCTCCGTTTGTGATAGCGAGGCTACGGCAGGAGTAGCTGTGGACATGGAGGCTGCATTAGATGCTTTGGCAGCTGAGGTGGACTGTAAAGCACTAGAAGCCTGGCTGGCAGAGGACTCGGAGGATGAGGATGGCCTGGTTAGCCAATCCACCAAGTCCTCTGTATGTTGCTGCTGCTTAAGACGGCCAGCACCAGTTAGAAAGGACAAGCGTGCCCCTGCAGAGGATGCACCACGTCCACCACGACCAGAGACACAGCCTCCCGACACAGGGGCTGCTTGCCCTCTTATCTGTGGCTGGGAGCGTCTGCCTGTCCTTTTTGTTCTTTCAGACATGGTGAGTGATATATAGATTAATATATACAGAACTCTGATTCAACTCTGGTATAAAGATTTAAATAACTCTGGTATAACTCAGTGAGACACACTGATAGATCACCTTAATTCACAAATGTTTTAAAGAAATTAGGGAGTCCCAAAATACAGCGTGGTACTTTTTGTATGACGAGACACAGATCACCTTAATTCCCAAGTGTTTTAAAGAAATTAGTGAGCCCCAAAAAAAATTGCTGGCTGTGTGACGAGACACAGAAGATCACCTTAATTCCCAAGTGTTTTAAAGAAATTAGTGAGCCCCAAAATACAGCGTGGTACTTTTTGTATGACGAGACACAGATCACCTTAATTCACAAGTGTTTTAAAGAAATTAGTGAGCCCCAAAATACAGCGTGGTACTGTATGTATGACGAGACACAGATCACCTTAATTCCCAAGTGTTTTAAAGAAATTAGTCAGCCCCAAAAAAAATTGCTGGTTGTGTGACGACGAGACACAGAAGATCACCTTAATTCCCAAGTGTTTTAAAGAAATTAGTGAGCCCCAAAAAGATTTGCTGGCACAGTGACAAGACCCAGAAAATCACCTCAATTCACAAATGTTTTAAATAAAGTTGTAAACCCCAAAAAAAACTTGCTGGCACAGTGACAAGACACACATCACCTAAATTCCCTGATATTTGGTATAACTGAGACCCAAAAAGACTTGCTGGCACAGTGACAAGACCCAGAAAATCACCTCAATTCACAAATGTTTTAAATAAAGTTGTAAAGCCCAAAAAAACTTGCTGGCACAGTGACAAGACACACATCACCTAAATTCCCTGATATTTGGTCGAAAGGAGACCCCCAGACCCCCCCAGTAGCGTGGCAGACCGGCAGTAACAACACACACAACTATCTTCTTTGAAATCTCCTCTGAAATGCGTGCAGAATCAGCGTGTTGAAACCTTATATAGTGTGCTGTGGGACTTAGCTCTGTGAGCCCATGATTGGGCAAAATTTGCCCAATCTGGACTCTGAGCGGTGATTGGCATAGTGTTCAACCAGTCTTGCACCAGACCTGTGGTCAGGTGCAAGGCTGTAGCCAATTACGAGCTTCAGGCAGTGGGAAAATGCATTGTGGCCCATTGTGGTCGAACATGCGGCGAACACCTGGAAATGTTCGGGGTTCGCGATCCGCCCGAACAGGCTAAGTTCGGGTCGAACCCCGAACCGTCCGAACCCGAACAGCTCATCCCTAATAATGACAAGCTGTTACATGACTATAGGCCGAATCTCTCATAGCTTGTTGATTGGGTATGATTACTCTCTAATTTGACAGTACCGTTTGTCTGAGACACATAACTTGTCACTTCCCAATGCTATGTTTTTGATGCTACAGAAACATTCTATGACTGCAACAGTAGTAGTATTCTATAATAATAAAAGGATTCTATAAAAAAAATCCCCCCTCACTGATGCCTACATATTACCATGCATACTATTATTATGTTTGACAATGTACCTTAAGAAGCTCTTGTGTCTTCTGGCCAATGTCTTTTGCAAAGTTACATTGTCTGCCTGTTCGATCTTTATTCCCAGGTCCCAGAAGTGAGCGTTTTTTTCCATTTGTCCTTGCCAGGATCGAGTTTTCGCTCAGACCGTTCATTAGGCTCTGCATTGCCTCTACATTTTGTTTGGCTTTTAAGACTCTGCTATCCACGTCGTACACAAGTTCAATGGTCTCTTCGATGTAACTTTCCAAACCCTCCGCCTGCCATGTCAGGAAAGTCAGTGAAGGATGGAGCTTTTCATCAATTGCTCTCAGTTTCTCCTGTACGAGGTCCCTTTCTTCTTGCAACATTGTGTTTTGTAGTCTGTTATACCATTGTGTTATGAGATCCAGGTTTCCAATATGCTGTTAAAGGAGAGGAATCGTAAGACTAGATATCATTCAAGGGCATTAAAGGGATATGCATGTCTAGAAATACTTTTTTTAAATTGACATTTAAACACTTTTATATCTATAGATAAACTAGAATAAAATCGATAAAAGTTTTAAAAATGTGTAATGTTTATTTTCTTGCTTTAAACTCTGTCATTTCATCTTCTCTGGCGACGCCGCTCAGCTAGAGGTGTTTCTTCAGCGCACACTTCCTGAATATTCCCCGCCTCCTCCCCACCCACAACTCCACCCACTACTCCACCCATCAAAGTTTCACATGAACTACATTTCTTGCTCCATCATGCCCACAGCCCCCATGCACCCCCACTACTTCACATACTCAGCTATTACCCTCAGCTAGTGTGTCACCCCTCTCTTAGATTGTAAGCTCTTGAGCAGGGTGCTCTCTCCTACTGTTCTGTGTGTTTAACTTGTATGGACATTTGTTATTCTGTCTCTCCCATTGTACAGCGCTACTGAACTTGCTAGTGCTTTATAAATACCTGTGACCGTATGAGCTAATACAAGTTGTGCAGCTCAGGACCTCAGACTGGGGAAGCCGAGGAACTGAATATTAGCATCTCTGCAACTGTGAAAGCAAAAAACACTCACCCGCTGACTCACTCATGCACTCACAGGCTGACTCGCTCACCCGCTGACTCGCTCACTCACTCTCCCGCTGACTCCCTCACGCTCTCTTACATACAGACTCACTCACACTCTCTCACACACTCACTTGCGTTCTTTCATGGTTTATATACTCACTGTCTCACTTAAACTCCCTCACAGTCACTCACTCTCACACTCTTTCTTGTGCTGTCTGTCTCTTGGCGCGCTCTCTCACTGTACCTTTTCTTGGTGGTCCTCGGCTTTATCTTGCTGTCTTTCTCTCTTTACCATTTCTTGCTGTGTCTCTGTTTTATTTTGCTGTCTTTTGATCTCCCTGTGTGTATGGATGTCTTTCCTTTCCTGTCTCTACAGTATCTGGGGGTGAAAGTTCAGCACCGCCCTCCCCTCAGCTCACAGAACAGGAGGGAGGTGGAGCAACTCCGTCGCACATGCTCAGTGTGTTTTTTTTTATCTATACCTAGGTATACACACTGGTTAGCTTAAAGTGCCTCCTCAGGTGGGCGTGGAAAATGGCAAGAAAGAAATGCAGGTAAATAGGAAAAAATAGAATTTACTTGCTTTTTATGCCTGCCGAATGACACTACTGACTCATTCAAAAGGCTTAGCATGTTTTGAAAAGCACACTAGCAAAGCATGCACGTCCCTTTAAGCGCACACTTTTGGATTATTGGGAAACCTGATCCATCTCCCACACAGCCATTTATGCATCCCTTTACTTCTCAAAGTCCTGTATTTACCTTCACCTCTGTGTGTCACTCCACTTCTCTTAGATTGTAAGCTCTTGATCAGGTTCTCTTTACCACTCTCTCCATGTGTCAAACTTATCTGTTAATTTTATGTTTGATTTGTCCTATCCGTACTACAGCACTGTACTGTTGGCGCTTATAAAGAATTGAGAGACTTGAGGGTTTACGTTCTGGTCAAAAAGTGGAAAATTGCAAGACTGTTGCAAGATTTAGGCTGAAATCGTCAAAGTGAAGCAATATCAGAGATGAAAAGTGCAGTTGTGTTGGGCTAAAACCTGGGGTAAACTATTTTACAACCTATTCTCCTTTTAGTGAATAACCGCTATTGTCTTGGAATATAATTTTATGGTCCTTTAGCACAGGACCAGCTTGATTGAGCCCATTCACCTACTGTCTCCTCCTGGACATATTCCATCATTTTAATCCTACATTCCGTTCAAACGTTTTCCTTGGATTGTATTTCTGCAGCCCCTTCTACTTTCACTGAGAATGTTATTGTTTTTTTTATGGTTTTACATATTTACAGGCACTTTGGCTTTCTTTTGCTTTTTCAAATCGAAAACCCAACTTTTCATCCCCTCATTGAACATCAGTATAGAGGAGGACAAAAATAGACTATAATACCTTGTTTAGTGTCTTTCTCTGGAGATACAATTCTTTTGCCACGTCGGGAATGTTCGACACATTCATAAACTGAAGATATTTCACCTCCCGTAGAACAGCGCTCAGCTAAGCAGAATATATGGAAAAATAAAATAGCAATAAGAAGTTCAAGCAGATAAAAAGAAACAATGAATTCTAATTTAGCAACATTCTAAAACAAAAACAAACCTTATAAAAGGAGGAACGCCAAAACATTTGGCATAATATAAGCGGAGGAATAAGTCAGAATATACTGCATTGTAATGATAATTAAGGGGTTAATGTATAGCTATTATCCCAATGTTTTATTGCCGGTCTTTGCAGGGATCATAATAAATGTAGAAATGAATCTTGTACAGAGCAAGACGCCCCCCACCTGACCACATTAGTACTGTTCACAAGCAATAAAATAAAATACTGCTACATGAATTTAAGAATTTAGTGATATAAAAAAGTGTTATTTATTATTGAAGGAACAGTCAAGAGACGTTGCTTTTTTAGAAACTCGAAGTAAATATCGCCTAAAGTGTTGGCAATGATGTAGAAGTGCTAGATATTATTCAGGACTTGTGCACTGAAAAGAATAAATAAATAATTGGATCATACGACTTGACTCATACAAATATTTCAGTCAATTTGGTTCGTGCTGCGTTTTGGTTTGTCCAGATTCCAATCATTAAAGAGGTGCGCTAGGGTTAATCCGCGCCAACTCCTGTACTATCTCTTCACGCAGTATAAAACTCACCTGGAATCCATGGCTGGCTTCCGCAGCAGGTTACATGACCATGGGGATTCAGCCAATCCAATGGCTCTCAATTCTAAGTAAATAGAGAGTCATTGGTGGATTCTCAAAGGTCCTGAACCTGAACTCAGCACTCATGCACTGGGGGGACAAAGTTCCAACACTCAAAGGGCTGAATCAGGAACTCAGGGCATGGTGACTAGACATGTGCATTCCTTTTAGTACTAAAACGATTCAGTCTGAATTTTGGGATAATTTACTTTTAGTATGACTCAAGAGATACGAAACTGGCTCAGTACAAAAAACGAAAGAAACGAAAATAAAATGCACTACATTTTAGTTTCAGTCCTTTTTGTGATATTACATTGATGAGTGAAGGAGACCAGTAATAAAGCGCAACATCGCAAAGCTACAGAAAAGATTTGTATGCGTAATCCTTCCCAAACCCCTACCTGAAATTCTGACAGTGATAGAGCTCCAGAATACTCACTCGCAGCACAGACAGCCAGCACAGGAGAGGAAACCTTTACTTAACCCTTGCATGTCTATGAGGCAGACAAGATGATAAAAGCAGCTGGAGAAGGAAAACATTCAAATAAATCACACTGAAAGCTAAAGACAGAGGAGGGCTGGATAGTAAAAACCCTTTATAACAAGCAGCGCTAGGAGAAGAGAGGGACTTTATAAAACGTGTGTTTTCTCCCCTCCCGCTCTGCATAATAGGGGCTTAGGTCTGATACATTTTATATTATCCAGGAGCACTATCCCCCTTTCCTCATCTATAATACACGTTTTATATAAAGTCTCTCTCCTCTCCCAGTGCTGCTTGTTATAATGCTTGTTTTTTTTACGTCTGATACATTTAGTATCCAGCTCTCACAGTTACTCTGTCATTATGAGCCTTCAGTGTGATTTTAATGTTTTCCCTAGATTTAAAGTGCTTTATTTTATTATAAAAATAAATTTGCACCAGTCATCTCTTCTCTGAGCTTTCAGACCGATTTACGTTAATATTTTCCCTCTCCCCTGCTTTTATATTCCTGTGTCTCCCCCACAGAGATACAACGTTTAAGTAAAAGTTCCCTCTACTCTGCTGAATAAGCATTGCATTCCGAAGTTCTGCACCCTCCACATGACAATGCAGTAGGATGTTCTATACAGAGAGGGGCATTAATTAATGCAGGTGGATGTTGTATACATTATACAGAGAGGGGTATTAATTAATGCAGGAGGATGTTATCTACATCATACAGAGAGGGGTATTAATTAATGCAGGAGGATGTTCTATACATTATACAGAGAGGAGCCTTTTTTTTAGCCCTTTAAATCCAGTGGCTGTGAGCATGGAGATCGGCTTCTTGTTATATTATCTCTCGGTACAATGTATCAGGCTCAGCTGTTACAGTAACTGACTGTAAAAGCGCTCAGTTTCAATAAAACAAGGAAATAATATTGTTCTAACCTCTTATATATAAAAATATTATTTACTAGTTTTACTGAAACTCTGAGCACTGTGATGAGCAGCAGTCAGTTACTGTAACAGCTTTGCCTGGCACATTGTGCTGAGAGTGAGATATACTGTAACAAGCAACGATCTCAGCCCTCTGAGGAGCCTCTACAATAGTAATTGTATCCACTGGTTTTCGGATGAATGAAATTAGTTTTCATACTAAAGAACTGAAAACGAATTTCTTTAGCAACTAAATAAATTGCATTTTAGGACTAATCCATTAGTTCAAAACGAAATTTTGTGCTGTGCACATGTCTAATGGTGACCAGTCAAATAACATTGTGAGGACACAGTGAATAGAGTATCTGTCCCTTTAAATTAGTTTTTGATTGAATGAATGACAATGGCATGAAAGTCCACATTTTTTTAGAGAGTAAAAAGTAAAAATAAAATCACACCATGTTCAGAATGATCTGCCACAGCTTGGGGGCATATCACCTAAATGGTGGGCACTTTAGTACAAATATATATCAATTTTCCATTTGACTTTTTTTTGTGGTGAATGGAGGTCAACACAAGCCTCGGTGCTCCATAAAGAATAGAAATACGAAAACTGTTACTACTCACGGGAAAGCATTCGCCTGTAAGCAAAAAGCCACATTAAACAAGTAATATTTTTTTGTCTGCGAACCCCAAAAATCCAGCCCAACCTATCCCTATACAGACTCTTCTGTAGAAATGAATCACGAAAGACAGGTCTAATAAAAGCAAAAGATGACATAGCCAAGAGGGTCATGGAGGATGAACATTTAAATTTGGACAAGATACATCATGCATAAACTGACATTAAAGAAAAGTAATTTTTAGATTTATGTGACGGTTTCCTTGTTATCCTGTTTGAATTAACACTGTTACCAAGTGTTTTCTACACTTACAGGTCTATTCACTAAAAGGTGAAACTCGGGAGAATGGCAGGAGAAGAGAACAATCTAGACCAAATAGCCGATTTGGAAAGTGAGATAAATGGGAGCATTTTTCTGGTTTGGCTATACTTTGACCTAGAATTTTCACTTCTCCAGTCATTCTCCTGAGTTTCACCTTTAGTGAATCGACCTGCATGTATCTTCTGCAAATCAGATGCAGCCGAGATGAGTCAAATACCGCAGTTGTAGGTTTTTGTGATGTATTTCTAAATGGCTATATTATTCTATAAAGAGAAAAAAAAAAGGCTTCATACATTGTCATTAATTGCCAAAAACTCGCAAACGAGGTATCTTTCACAGAAACATAACTGTATGCACCTCGATACCCTACAGCTCTCAAGATAACTTTGAGACAGTGACTTGGATACAGTCGCATTGGTGAGCATCCTCAAAGCGCAGCATTGATTTACCTTTGGATTAAAATTAGTTTTATAAGACCCGTCATCGTCACACTTCAGAACTGGTTGGTTCAAATAGGACTCGCACAACGCAGAGAGGTCTTGAGTCCACGCTTGGTACGTTTCCTCATCGTGTTCATCTAAGAGTCCCATGAATTTATCATATTTTTCAAAGACCTGGCTGGCTTCTTCGTTCTGCAGAGCCCTGCGAGAAACATTGGTGAACTCTGCATTATTAAAGAATGGCATCAGACAGCAGTCAGGCCCACTTTCTGTTAAAATATAGCATTTGTCAAAGTCAGGCCTCCAGACAGGAAATGTTTTATTAAACCAATCCGTGCAATTCCACCAGACGACCCGGGCAGAGGTTGAAACTGCATTTGGATGCATATCATCTAGATTTTATGGAAAAATAAGTGGTATGCCCCTCTACATCAGATCTTGTTATTTAAATGTTCAGAATATACTATGCATCGAAAAGACAGAAATAGCTGAATAAAATAAAAAAAGAAGTTGGGTTACATTGTCTAGCTATCTATAACGAGCCAAAAAATGGCATTATCTTGAATTAAAAACAAAAGAGTAGGTATGTTTTTATTGTAGGGTTTTCTGCTTTTGATTCATTTGGGGGCTGTCTTGGCTCTCCCCTCCCCATTTACTTTATTTCAACTTGTTTTTAGAAACGCATTTCCTGCAATGAGCCGTCTCTGTGTTTAGGGCAAGAGTTCCAGATCGTAAAGAGATTTCAAAATGGCCGTCAATAACTTTTCCATCATTGAGATAGCAATGATCTTCACTTGTAAAACCAGCTGCAGCCATATGTGTGGGCATCCCAAAACATTAGGGTGTGCACACATAGGGCATTTCTTAGAAATGGTAAATAATGACTGTAAATTTAATCTAAAAGTGTAGATGAGGACTAGGAAGTAGGACCGAACCATTCTTCAGGCATCCTCTCACCATATGTTTATGATCTAAAGTCTCCAGTATGATGTCGACAGATCATCACCTATACCATGGTATATAAAACCCTAATTCAGACTAATATCTGAAGGCTGGAGGCCAAGTACCAGCATGGGACACCTTGTCTTGGCCACACAAGGATCCTAATACATCAAGGTGGCTTGGGTTTTTGTACAGAGCATCCGGGAGCTGTCATTCCATATTTTCAGAGCTCTTTAGAAGAACATAGCTAGAACAAGATGTGAATCGACGCATTCAATATTGGGGATGGATTTAGTAGGTGTACATATCAGGTAGTGTAGGAGCTCCCCAGAGAAGGTCTTATGAACCAGGCAAGACATGAGAAGTCATTTTTTGTTTTGAGCATAATCAAGCTCAGCTGCTTCGGCCGCAGATACAAATAGGTTTGTATTAACCCTCCCTTAACCATTGTCATCTCTAACTTAATACATTATACAGACTGAAATTTTATATCAATGGTCTTTTATATATTTTATGGAAAACATCAAATAAAAAATATACTTATTGTTACTTAACAAAGAAACCTGTGACATAACAGAAGGCCGTACAGTATGTGGGGCCAAAAGGAAGAGTTAACCCTGCAAAAAGAGTGGAGGAACTGCGTTCCCGCTCGACTTGACCCCTGCAAGTTTCATTCTTAAATACCTGTGATTAATGTGTTTGAAGGATGCCCTGTATTTCATCAACCTTTCTCTCAATTCCCGGGACCATTTTAAGTTTCCTGCGGTTGCTGGCATGTTTTTATGAAATCCATCATGTCCATCGTTACACTGCAAACATAGAATATACCATGTTACTTGCGCATAGGTGTAATACAGCAAACTTAGAAATACAGAGAGTTCTCATTCAAAACTTGTCTTTCTATATAACTGTACAGCTACATTTCTCTGTTAGTGAATTTGGACTTTTTGCATACTATTTAAATATACAAATATTATATATATATATATATATATATACACAGTTGTGTTCAAAATTATTCAACCCCCACTGAAATTGAGTGTTTTGGCCAGTTTGACATTGATTTTGATCATTCAGTCATCTTGCTTACAATTAAATCAAAGAGGCACGTGTAGGTCAGACAAATATAACATAACATTTATAATGAAATAACCACAAATGTCTTTTCTGTGCTCACATCATTATCAGTTTTATTCAACCCCCAAGTGACATTCAATTTTAGTACTTAGTACAACATCCTTTTACAGTTATAACAGCTTTTAAACGTGAAGCATAGCTTGACACACGTGTCTTGCAGCGATCTACGGGTATCTTCGCCCATTCGTCACGGGCAAAAGCCTCGAGTTCAGTCACATTCTTAGGCTTGCGCACTGCAACTGCTTTCTTTAAGTCCCACCAGAGGTTCTCAATCGGATTTAAGTCAGGTGACTGCGATGGCCACTCCATAATGTTCCAGCCTTTAATCTGCAACCATGCTCTAGTGGACTTGGAGGTATGCTTGGGATCATTGTCCTGTTGAAAGGTCCAACGTCTCCCAAGCCTCAGGTTTGTGACAGACTGCATCACATTGTCATCCAATATCTCCTGGTACTGAAGAGAATTCATGGTACCTTGCACACGCTGAAGCTTCCCTGTATCTGCAGAAGCAAAACAGCCCCAAAGCATGATTGACCCCCCGCCATGCTTCACAGTAGGCAAGGTGTTCTTTTCTTCATAGGCCTTGTTCTTCCTCCTCCAAACATAGCGTTGATCCATGGGCCCAAACAGTTCTAATTTTGTTTCATCAGTCCACAGAACACTATCCCAAAACTTCTGTGGTTTGTCCACATGACTTTTGGCATACTGCAGTCGACTCTTCTTATTCTTTGGAGACAGCAAGGGGGTGCGCCTGGGAGTTCTGGCATGGAGGCCTTCATTACGCAGTGTGCGCCATATAGTCTGAGCTGAAACTTCAGTACCCACATCTGACAAATCTTATCTCAGTTCCTCAGCAGTCACACGGGGACTTTTCTCCACTCTACGCTTCAGGTAGCACACAGCAGTCGAAGTCAGCATCTTCTTTCTGCCACGACCAGGTAGCGTTTCACCAGTGCCCTTTGCCTTGAATTTGCAAATGATGCTTCCTATGGTCTCTCTTGGTATGTTTAACATCTTTGCAATCTTCTTATAGCCATTGCCCTTCCTGTCAAGAGTAATCACCTCTTCTCTTGTCTTCCTTGACCATTCTCTTGACTTCACCATGTTTGTAACCACACCAGTAAATGTCTAGAAGGAGCTGAGTATCACAGTCATTTTAAAGCTGCCTAATTGGTGCTTATTATGCTTTATTGCTGCTCCGTGACATCCACAGGTGTTTTCAATACCTGACTGAAAACACTTGAATGAACCTCTGTTCTTCAGAGTGGTAGTCTTTAAGGGGTTGAATAATTGTGTCAATGAAGAATTCACAAAAGAAACATTTACTACTGTATTACAAAACCAATTGATGTCATTTTAGTTGCATATGGTTCTTTAAAAAGTCCTTGTAGGATTTCATTCTGAGTACAATTACAAATGTACACTAAATTCCCTAAAACCCTTTACAGCATTGGGGGTTGAATAATTCTGAACACAACTGTATATATATTAAACTTGGTTAAACTTGTGCGAGCATGTGTGGTTTATTGCAATGTCCCGTAGTGTCTGAACTTGAAGATAGCCAGTTTTCTCTTACCTTTTCCTTTTGTTTATTATAGATCTCCTTGCAATAATGTATCTCTTGTTCAAACATAGAAAGAAGAGCGGCATAATTTGGGTAAAACAAAGAATTAATAACTGGCCGATCCAGAAGTGATCCAAAGATCTGCAGGACCTGGAATGAATGCCGTGACAAAAACATATCATGAAACAAATAATTGCAAATCGATGTGCTGAGACATGTATGAGTTACAATCTGTAAAACTTCAATGTTCTTGAACCCAGGACATACTTGAAAACGAGAGAAATCTCAATGTATCCTTCCTGGTAAAATCCTTTATAAATAAATAAATAAAATAAATACAATCGGGGCTCATAAAAGTTGATGGAGCATTTGTTTATTTGGGGGGTTCAACTGTCCTCAACGTGGCCGTGTCATGAGAGATATAGACATCTATGTACCATTATATTGCGTTTGAAATGTCATATTAAGGTTTACCTGGTGTTGGTTTTAATTGAAACCAGGCAAGAATCTCCTTTCGGACTTGGTTGCAATCATTGGAAAACAAGAAGTGGACACAACACTCCCATATGGCTCAAAGAGCTTTATTGTGGAAAAAGCTCATGTAACACTTCGTTCCAGAGAGACTTTTCTCAAGGACTTGTTACAAGAGTGATTATGTGTGTGTCTGTATATTTACATATACAGGCATAAGGCTATCCTAAACAAAAGATAAATCCAGGTAAAGTATCCATGTAATTGGGCAGACTAGATGGGCCGAAAGGTTCTTATCTGCCGACATTTTCTATGTTTCTATGTATACTCTCAAACATTTTAGAACACCCCTACTTTTCCAGTTTTTACTGAAATTTAAGCAGTTCAAGTCCAACGAATAACCTGAAATGGTACAAAGGTAACCTTTCGTTTATCAGTATCTGTCAAGATGGCCGCCTCCATGCTGACAGACTTTGAAGGAGTAATTACAGGTATACTTACCATCGCTAGTTTAGCGAAAGTCTAAAACTGTTGTCACTATGCCATTAAATTCCAGATTTATAGAAAAAACTGTTTGACAATTGCACCATTTTAATGTCTACAGATCTAAAAATTCAAATAAAAAACACAAAACAATGTTTGGACACAAGCCACAGCAGCTCTCCTACTATTTATTTTCACGCGCAGTGTTTGAAGACGCTCTGCCAGGCACAATATCTGACAAATAGTCGTGCCTCTTAGAACAAACATAGTCTGTGGCTTCAATGAAACATGAAACTAAGCACTTTACTCAGATCCGTGGCAGCATTCATTAAAGCTCAATGCAAACGGCTTGACTCTTGCTGCAGATAAGGTTTCAAGCACTCTGAGAGAGCCTCTTTATACAGTAAAAAAAAAAAAAAATGAAGGCACATTACGGATGTTATTAAACTATTGTGCCGGCATAATACGCTGATAAAATGCAGTCAATGAGCAGGCAGTGATTTCAAAGTCTTTTTATGAATCTCAGGTCCTTTGTTCGGAATGAGATTTAGCAGATTGCTGAAAGCTTTCAGTGTTCGTACATCGGGTCGAGGAGTCCTGCTTGTATCTCCAGCTAAACTTAATTGTGACAATCGTGGTACAGGGCTGCCATTCATACACCAGCGTATCTGTTTAATTTATTCAGACTAATTAAACTAATCTAAACACATAAACTATCCCCGTTTCACAACGCTTAACAACTTTTTCTGACAGTAGAAAGGTATCGAACGTAGCAGAGCAAAACAGCTATTAAATATTACCTGTTGTAAAACCACACACACACCGTACATACTGTAACACTGCTTGGGTTGGTTAACAGAATGTCTGGAGAGTAAAAGAGGGAAGATATTTAGGACCCAAAATCCTGCATGGCTGCTATCCTCTCGCACACTTGTTGCCAATTAATTAATCAACAGGTAAATTCTCAGGCTGCTGACTCCTGGAGAGAAGTGTTTTGATCAGACTTCTCAGAGCAGGGTGGGGAGCAATAGCACTTTTAAGAAATGCTGTGTTTTTCATTTGTTTGTTATTTTACCTGGATAGTCAGGATCGCTGTATGTTTAGTAAGTGCTCTAATTGAGCTAGGATTTTGTTTGTAGTTTTTGTTTAATCACCTGCAATAGTGATTAAATGCCAAGTGTGGCGTTTGTTTATGCTGGATTAAAAAAGACCTCTTATTGCCACAACTTCAAGTCTGCGGCGGCTGTTTATACCCTAGAGCAGTGGCTTCCCAACCGTGGTCCTCAAGTACCCCCTAATAGGCCAGGTTTTAAAGATTGCCATGGGGAAAAGCAGGCTGTCACTGAGCAGCAAATCATATTACTTGTGCTGTGCCTCAGATATCTGGAAAACCTGACCTTTTGGTGGTACTTGAGGACCACGGTTGGGAACCACTGCCCTAGAGGACCGTGTTGTTTGGCTGGAACCAAGTATCCCGAGCGGTTGCTGTATCACAATACAAAAAGAGATTATGAAACCATAGAACCAGAGAACCATATTCCAATTAAATACTCTTGTACACCATGGAGAGAGAGCAGAGTTCTTGATTTGTACACTTAACTAATTAAATGCAATATTACAATAATTATCCTGGTTTTTGGGGATGGCTTATGAGTCCATCACGCTACCTTTCCCTGACAGGATACAAGGCAGGTTCTGTCTGTTGGATTCAACACCAGAATACTGGATGAAGAATACTATGGGTAGACTAGACGTTGTGATCCTTCAAGTGACACCAAGTTTCAGATTCATAATGGAAAAAGGATAACTAGTACTCTCATTCTACAATCCTAGCTAAATCCACTTCTTATTGGCTATCCTCTATAGAAACACATGCAAAAATGTTAACGGCTAATCAAGATAGCAATGGGGTTGCTAAAAATATCCACTGATGTGCTGAAAGCCATAATTATTCTTTTAACAGGAATTCCATTTAGAGCAGTATTTCCCAACCCTGGTCCTCAAGTACCCCTAACTGGCCAGATTTTAAGGATTCCCTTGGGGAAATGCAGAATCCTACAATTACTGAGCAGCAAATCAGCTCACCTGTGGTGGACTTCAGATATCTGCCAAACCTGGTCTGTTATGGGGACCTGGGGACCAGCCGCCAGGGTCAGGAAACAATGATTTTAGAGCACTACATCATGAGTTTGAGGAACTGTGTTTGTAGACATTTCCTAAAAAAATACCAGCTCTCAAAGCCTGGCGTTGAGTAATACATCAGCTTAGCTTGCACTTATTTTTCACCTTAGCACCTGCTTGTTATCAGCAACATTGGAATAGGGCCCCGAGTCTGTAAGTCAAAAGCAACAGATCTTAGGGTACTCAGTCATTTTTAGGCAACGTGAGCACAGGGCTGCATCAGTGAGTGAATATAAAGCAACATAACGCATGTGAACACTACCAAAGTAATAATAGGGTGCAAAGAAGCCAAGGGTTTCCATTCAAAGCTCTTCACATAGAAAACTTAAAAGTGAACACAGTGGCCAGAGTTGTGAGATTCAAGACGTGTCCTATTTCATGACAGAAGTGGAATTCAGCAAAATTTCACTCAGTAAGAGGTCTTGGCATAAACTGTTTTTTGGTAAAACATTTACCGGTTCCTCGTGTGAGTTGATAGAATAAGACACGGTGTGGATCTCATAACTTGGCATGCAACCCCCCCCCCTTCTGCTATATGAGATGGGAGTTGCAGACATAAATCCCACCATAGAATTAATGAGGACTTACGTTGTTTTCTGCCTCTTCCTGCCCCTATTCAAGTGGGACCAAATGACAGCAAGGTCGCAGACTGGCAAAGACCATCAGAAAATAATTAGGGACCAATTCGACCCTGGATTAATGAGAAACCTGGCAGCCACTTCCCCTAAGTGTCCTCATTAAACTAATTACCAGTTCTTTTAGTTGGTTCTCAGAAAGGCACCAGTATTCAGAGGATTGCCCTAAGTAAGGTGGGGGGGGGGGTTTAGCTGCAGCCAGCAATGGTCAAGTAATGGAGAAGGCAGAAAGATAGGTCAACGCAAGTCATAAAAAAACCCACAAAAGGGAATAATATATAAATGAAGTATAAATAAAGTATAATAATTATAATAATAATAGAGTCACTGTACTAGAAAGATGCAGGTAGGTTGGTTGTCAGGGGGCCAGAAGCAGCCAGACTCCAATGGAACATTAAAAGAAGAAAAAAGGCCCGACACGCCAAACCTGCTGGAGACTAGTTTAATGGGTAAGCGTCATGCAACATATAAACTGCCGCAGCAGCCTTTCTCAAGCTTAGTGCCAAGTACTTAGTTAGCACTAAGCTTGAGAAAGGCTGCGGCGGCAGCTGAAACGTTGCTGCATGCTTACCCATTAAACTAGTCACCAGCAGGTTTGGAGTGCCAGGTACTTTTTCTTCTATTAAGGTCAACTCAAGAAAATGACCTGAGATTTTCCAAAGGCAAGTCTTCATGAGGGTCAAGAGGAATGTAGATCCAAAACATGTGAGAGCCTATGGGTGTGAGGTAAGGTTCAAAGAACTGAAGACCAGTTTATACTGTGTGTGTATATAGAAAGGAAGATTGTTTTTCAGGCTCTGGTAAACTTTGTTGCAGAGTGCTGCTTCCCACCAATTTTTCAACTTTAACTAATTCTGTCATTGAAGAGGACTTTTCGAAAAAAAATGGAGACACCAAAACAAATTCATCACCTCCATATAAAGAGTAATGTCAGCAGCATTTTATAAACCAGACTATGTAACCGTGGAGGGAAACTCTATAAAAGATTAGACGACGGTCACGGTTTCTTTAAATGTTCATAATTCCCGAAAGTGACTGACAGTAGAATTGGTGGGTGCTACCACATAATTCCCTTGCAATTGCTGCATTTTGAGAGACAATCATCTTTTTTCCATTTTGTTCTTGGTGCCCCCTCTCCAGGTAAAAGGTTAGTTACCTTTACAAGTCCGCATACAAGATCCGCGGAAGACGGTCCTTCATTATGAACACACCTGGCATCGTAGTCATACCACCTGGACTGCTAAAGTCCCATCTACAATTTAATGATGATTCTAAAATGTTTTGTGTCCTTTTCTGGCGGCATTCTTGCACAGATGCGGCAAAATTGTTTTCCACTCAGTAGGAAGTTGTTCCTGACAGCAATTTTACCCGCTGTCAACCTTTTCATTTTCCCAATTCTGTGAGTTTTTTTCCCCCCCTCGTGCTTACCTTTTATTATGTTGACATTGCATCTTACTATGTCCTCTGCATCTTCTTTTCCGGACTTTTAGAAACTACTCAACTCTTTATCAATGTTCAACATATGAACAACTGAACGTGACATTTACCATTTACAACGCGAGCCCATTTATTTACAATATAGTTTAAATTCAAAGCATTAACCATGCTAATAATAACACCAATTAATCTGCTAATAATTAGTTTCAAGACGAAGTTTTAGCCAATTTGCTTCTTCCTTAGACAGAAGAAAAAACTGGCGTGAAATCGATTTTTACTCTTGCAAAAAAAGAGGTTATGGAGATTTCATTCCTTGTAATGATTACACTGGCAGCAAAGTAACCACAATGAAAACTGGTCATTTTGTTACATTTGTAAACAAATCTGCAGTACCTTAAACGCAGATTCCAGCCTGTTTGTCTCTTCGAACGCCATGTTCAAAATCCTGCCTAAATGATGGTCAAAGTCATTTATTTGTTGACTATATTTTACATAATCTGTAAGAAAACCCTGGGGGAAAAAAAGGGAAATATGATTAAAGTACAATGTGTAATATTTCAGTGTACAGTCCAGATCTCCACCACTTTTAATAATAACGAGAGCAACAAGTTTTATTAATCATTTCAGCATTATTTTATACATGTATTCCTTTATAAGGAATTATTCATAACGTTACAAACTAGTGGAGCATGGCAAAGGATATGCAAAACCTGTTTCAGATTAGTGACATTTTACCAATTCTCTTAATACTATAGTATTGTGACTATTTTGGTCTAGAATTTATAATTCTCCACTTATTTTCAGTTCACCATTTAGTGTATATGTTCTATAATCTGTTAACCGACTGGGTGGAGTAGAGGTAACATCACTGCTCTGCGTGGAGAGAGCCTGTGGAGACGTGGGCTCTATCCCGGCAAGAGCACCTCTCCAGTAAGTGTCCTTGGGCAAGACACCTAACGGTACATACTCACCACCCAGGACATACTTGAAAACGAGAGAAATCTCAATGTATCCTTCCTGGTAAAATACTTTCTCAAAAAAATATTAAAACTCAGTGGAAGGCAAGAAGAACTAGGGCTACTGCGAGGACACTAAAGCAGGGGGATAAAATGTTACCAGGAAATACAAAACATATTAATGCGGTAGACGGAAATTCATAGTGTAGCATTTTTAATATACAATATTAAAAGCTATTTCATTCTCTGTATACATTTTCTGCTTTGGAAAAATCTATATAATATCCCATTGGAAAAATTATTTGATGTATAAACAGCAAATAAATATATGTATAAATGCATTAGAACGATATTTCACAGTTTTAGACACAATAAATTAATCGGATTTCAATTAAAAAAGTATCCTATAAGTTATAAACAAAATGTGAGAATGCAGTGTTCCATTATATACATATTTGTTGAAAAATCATAGAAAATTTATTTTTCTTACACTGTTATGCAAACCTGATGCGAAATAAAACCGATACAAAATAATGCGACACCAAATCACAGAACAGAAAGCGTTACCTTGTCCATGTAATTGATGGGATCATATTTGCTTTCTTGCAGAGCTCGCCAAATCTCGTTTGATTCTTCACTCATGATGTGGACTTCTTCACTAAGAATTTTCCCTCTGAACCCACCAATTTCTATTTTTTCCAGTTTCAAGAAGTCAATGGCTGCTGTAAACAACTCCTGTATTACAAATTAATACAAAGTATATCATTTTAGGTAAAAAAGAAGTGTTCTATTGCCACAACCATGTAGTTATCCTTTATCTGAAATACAGAGGAACAGTGAGGATGACAGGTGGGGCGACGGAACATCAAACTCTTCAACAACTGCAATATTTTTTGCTATTGGGCCGAATTAAATAAAGGCCATAGTTTGTAAGCATCAAGGATGCCAAGGTTGGCCATCACTGGCTTTGTTCCTCCTCAAACCACACAAATTGCAAGGAATAACTGGAAAAATATATACGAACCTCAGAGTGCGAATCACTGAAGGGTGGCTCCTATATTCTTCATCCACAATACAGGACAATAATAATCTGCACTGTAAAATCACGCTAAAACGGGTGTCCCCGTTTTAACGTGAGGATTGTAATAGGGCCCTAAATTGAGTAATATCGCACATACAATATATCAGAAATAAAACACTGCTAGGAATAATGCTCACAGGATAATAAAATGATATAGTCACATCAATAATGTTATACATCAATAATATACTGGTGGCTGAGTATAATATTATTGATATGGCTTTATCATTTTATTATCCTGTAACCATTATTACTAGCAGGGTTTTTTCATGATATATTGTATGTGCAACATTGCCCTATGTGCTTTATTTTATCTACAGGGTTATTCAAAGAGATCTGAACTGTGGCCAAAAAAATCCTGGCGAATTGCCTGCACATACGGTGCCTGTTCGGTGCCTGTTCGAGGGCAGTGAATCCCCATAGAGAAGCAATGCTTCGTCTATTCAGAGAACACCAAACAGCTGAGAAAGTTTGCCGAAATGCCCTGCCATTCAAGGGTTTCATTCGGCAGGTTTATTCAGGCGAATCCCATAAGCTTCAATGTTAAAAAAATTCCCTTTTTAACTCAATATCGAATAAACCGTTTATTATTTTATTCTGCAGTAAAAAAGTCTCTTTATTCTTCGATTTTTTTTAGGATCTTTTAGGCATTCTTGAAACTTTTTTTGCCAACCTTTTTTTTCCCATTTTTCTGTAACAGCCCTTTTTTATTATCATTCATTGGATCTTATATGTAAATTCCACACATTTTCTTTTTGGTTTTTTTTTGCAAACAGTGGTTCAATTTTCAAACTTTCAAGCGCACTTTCTTTTTTTTTCACCTCGTTCGTCTGCGTATCGTTTTTTTCCGGTGGCTGCTCTGCGCTGTTATCGGCAGCTATTCGGGTTTCTCTGGCGCGTTCGGCGTGGTTAATCCAGCGGTTTTCTGCGAGTTTCGGTGAGTGTTCGGCGGGTTTGCGGTGAGTGTTCTGCGGGTTTGCGGCTGGTATTCCCTGCACTACGGGGGCCCTGCGGTGCTTGCTGAATACACCGCAGGGTTGGCGAAATAGGATCACCGAATCGCCCCGAAGTGCAGGGAACGAAAAGCCACCGAGCATACGGTGACGTTTCGATTCTCTTTGAATAACTCTGCTAGAGTGGTCCCTGTATTATTATTATATTTGATCGTCGCCAATATATGTCAGTTTTATTACAATGTTAAAAAAAAAAAAAAGGATAAAAAAAAACGTTTATGGGGAAACAAAACTTTGATTCGTCCCCAATGTGACGGAGTTCACAATACTATGGATGATTTATTTGCAGGGTTATTCAGAGAAAGTTAAAATTCAGGTGAATTGGCATGAGAAGTGAAAATTCAAAGGTCAAAATGGCCAAACCAGAAAAATTCTCCCATTTATCTCACTTTCCAAATCGGCTACTTGGTCTAGACTTTTCTCTTCTCCTGGTTTTCACCTTTCTCTGAATAACCCTGTATGTCTTCTGTAATTGATCATATAAATCCCCCTTTTGTGCAGGAATAAATATGTCACATTGAGCAAGTTAATTGTGGCATTATTAAGTGATCTTACATGTAACAGGGTTTAAAATATTTGAGATACTGATTTATTATTTTCATCTCTTGTTTTTCTGTCGTAATAGGCAGCATTATTTCATTCGGAGTCGCTTAACGGCACAGATATTTTACATTCATGAAATCAATTTCCCTGACCCCGGTTTTCAGGCAATCGGCTTCGGCTATCGTTCGGACATGATCGTAGCCCTACCAACGACACTCAACGTACACTGCCATAAAAAAAAAAAATAATAAAAAAAAAATCAAAAAAAAAAAAAATCAACCACACTCTCGGCAATAATTATTAGAGCGTCCTGGTGCTCCATCATCTCTAGCTGATGTCGCAGACTTAATAGACGTGCTAAGCATCATTAACACAGTTAGAAATGCTTCCATTTTCATAAATGAATATTCAATGTGTGTGAAAGCTTGTATATGAATATGCAACAGACGCGCAGCGTCAACCTGGGGTTTAGAGATAGCTTCTCCGATAACCAAGTTAATAACTACCAGCTCAAGCAGGGGATTCTTAAACGCTTTCAATATACAGTTACCAGGGAGGGGGAAGTTAACAATTAGTCTGTGGAGTATTATGATCAATTGTACATTTTATTTCTCATTTAGCAATAAAGAGCTGTAGTTGCAATACTCCCACCCTCCCATATACTGTCCCCATGAATTGACAGTGCCATGACCTTATGTATACTTCTTGTTTTTTGTTTTTTGGGGTTCTATCTTGCTTAAGATTCCTGAAACCAAATTAAAAAGGGACAGTCTACACATCCTGACCACTTCAGCTTTTTAAAGTGGTCAGGCTGTTGAGTGCCCCCTCCCTCCTGGCTGCTTTGGCAGGAAACACGGTGTGAAGTGGAGGAGTTTCCACTGCTCACAATCGCATCACCAGACAGCTAGGACTTTGAATTTCCCAGCTCCTGGTCACCATTGTTAGACATCTTCTCTCAGACTGCCCATGATAGCGACTGTCCTAAAAGAGGCAGCCAATGGATCAGCTCTGCGCATGCGCACAGCTCCCAAAGATCATACTGCACAGGCGCTACCAAACGTGCGTACAGGAGCGTACGTATGTTACGAGTGATGTGCAATTTGAGTACCCTGTGCAACGCAATTTGGGTAGGTATGCAAATTGCGAATAAAAGCTGCAGGGACTTCAGGAATTCAGAGGCACTGAGCAGACGGAGAAGAGCAGTACGCTGAGGGAGAAAAGGTGAGTATTTGCAGAAAAAAAGGAAAAGATAATTAGGCATAGACTATCAGCAGCATCTATGGATATACGTATCTGGCGGCGCGATTGCGGTCGCTTCTTGGCATTCAGGTGGTCCTCACGGTGTGTAACGTAAATGTCCAATATGGATTATAAAGGGAAAAACACAAATAGCAAATAATAGTGCAGGGTGTATAAGTAATAGTGGAATAGATGACAATAAACTGTTCCACTCACAAGCAAAGAGCCCCGTTACCTGATGGTAAACCAGCTGAAGAAGCCTAATTTCATGGCGAAACTCGTTCTGGCGATCTACAGAGCATTTTTATATTATATTTAGTATATAATTTTTATTATGCTTTATTTTGAAATAAAAAAGATTTTTCTTTTATAAAGAAGAATTTGGTCCCTACTGTTTTGGAATTGATTCGAGGTATTCGTGGATTTAACCTACTTAATAAATCCACTGACATTCCTACCCAGAGCTTGGCTATAAGCTCCACCCAATGTGAGTTGATATTATAACCATATTAATTATATACATATTGGTGGACCTGCACAAGAAGGTTTCTGTTTTTACGTTTTCTTCCATATCCGATGAGCGAAAGAAAATACTGATTTTAAAAGGTAGTGGGTCTCCTTTAAAACCATAAAGAAGACAAAGAACCCAGATGCTTGCAACCACTCAGAGCCAGTGACGTGGCTCTTTGCTTGTGAGTGGAACAGTTTATTGTCATCTATTCCACTATTACTTATACACCCTGCACTATTATTTGCTATTTGTGTTTTTCCCTTTATAATCCATATTGGACATTTACGTTACACACCGTGAGGACCACCTGAATGCCAAGAAGCGACCGCAATCGCGCCGCCAGATACGTATATCCATATTTGTTGTCACATTGGTTTGGGGGAAACCTCTAAAGATCTGGTCTGGCATTGGTATACTGGTGGTGGTACATATTTGGGCGCTGACTATTTTTTCTTTTGTGTATCAGCAGCATCTGCCCAATTATTTAAGGGCAAAAAAGGGGGGTTAATGTTAATTAGCGGGTTCCTTTAACCAAAACTAGCTCTCTCTCTATATACGTATATATATGACAGAGGTCATTTGCATATCCTACCCAGAGTTCCTTGCTGCATATGGTGAATGCAGCACAGGGGCTCTGGGATGCAGTTCTTTGAATTGCTGTGATGAGCAGATGGCTTCTGCAATAATAAACGTAACCATTATAGCATGGAGGCTTTTTATCTCACTTTTTGTCCTCCACCACAACCGTTGCAAGTACTATATATGTATGATATGAATTTACATTATTGGTTTAAACAAACGTTCGTTGTAAATGTATTACTGCTTCATTTGCCCCTCAAACAGATGTTTTTAGTTGTAAAAGCCCTAATTGACCCAGGCCTCCATCATTGCGGAGACCCAGGTAATAGGGAGGTGCCAAGTGGAAAACCCAGCATAAACAATTAACCCTTAATGGCTCCCTATTATTGGCTCTATTATGAGTGAGATGCTATGTGACTGTCTCGACTTGTACCAGAAAGGAGATGTAAACAGATACTGGCAGGGCTGCGGCTGGACTCGTTTCCTGGAATCCATAAGACTTCAAGTACACTTACACTGCCTCGTGAAAGCTCACAGCCCACTCGTTCACCCCAATGGGTCAGCCAGTATAGGGCCCTCTAGTGTTTTGTGAACAGTATCTTATTTTCTTTTACAATTATAGGCTTATTTGTCTAGGCTTGCCTGTTGACAGCGAAGCAGGACTCCATTTATTTATTTATTAAGTAAGGAAGGATACACTGAGATTTCTCTCGTTTTCAAGTATGTCCTGGGTGTGAATGTATTTTTGATGAAGAATGATACTTGGAGGCCTGTGAGAAGCATCAATCCTAGAACAGTTTAACGGTGTTTTTATTTTCTTAAAGAAGGTTAGTTTTCTTGTTATCTGCAGAACCTGCGTTTTAATGCATTCAAAAGCTAAAAGGTAATGCATTCGTATTAAAGGGAAACTAGAGCGTTAAAACGGGAGTGTGGGAAACTGAGGGTTTAGACGTTAACTAAAAAATAAAAATCACCAGAATCCAGCGTTGGCCTCCCTCTGAGCCCTGCAGGACATAGCATGCTGCCAACCGAGCGAGCCTTTAGACAAGCCAGTGGCTTTCAATGCATTTAGGGCAGTGTTTCCCAAATCTGTCCTCAGGACCCTCAACCAGTCCAGATTTTGCAGATCACCATGGGGAAACGCAGACTAAATCCTGCAATCACTGAGCAGCAAATCATATCACCTGTGCTGTGCTTCAGATATCCTGCAAACCTGGCCTGTCAGCGCGTCCTGAGGACAGGTTTGGGAAACACTGAATTAGAGCCACTGGTGGGACCTAGTTTCTAAATGTCATGAAACCGGAGCTCATCCCATCCCACCCTGGTTCACAGGGGCCTCATTGCAGGCCTTATTTAAAGCTTTATTCAATAGAGATTCATTGGAGAAAGTATGTCCTAAGTAAATGGTTTAAACCCCTAAGAGCAGGCATTAGGTTAGCATAGAGGAGGACCTGTCGCCTATGAGGTACATAGACATTGTGCAATATATGATCATATTTTGTAACAACATCACCTGAATTTAAATGCTAAGGGCCCTATTCCAACTTAACCAGAGGTGTTGTAAATATTATAGTCTGTGGAGTTGTTAGGGCCCTATTCCAAGGTTGGTGTTAAGTCAGATGCAGTATGCTGAATTTTGTGCATTGTATCCATTTGTATCTATGTACATGTTTTGGATGAGTACAGCCCTCCTATATATGAATATATATTTATTAGGGCTGGTACTGATTAAAATTTTCATGTTTGATTAATAATTTTTTTAAAATAAATTATAATGCACATACAGATCCAACTACTTTTAGCTGATCTGCTTGGGTCTGGGTCCTGGGTCTGGGTCTGGGCCCTGGGTCTTGGGGCCTGGTTCTGGGCCCTGGGTCTTGGGGCCTGGGTCTTGGGTCTTGGGGCCTGGGGCCTGGGTCTTGGGGCTTGGGTCTGGGACCTGGGTCTGGGCTCTGGGTCTTGGGTCTTGGGGGCCTGGGTCTTGGGGGCCTGGGTCTTGGGGCCTGGGTCTTGGGGCCTGGGTCTTGGGGCCTGGGTCTGGGTCTGGGTCTTGGGGCCGGAGTCTGGGCTCTGGGCCTTGGGTCTTGGGGCCTGGGTCTTGGGGCCTGGGTCTTGGGGCCAGGGTCTTGGGGCCAGGGTCTTGGGGCCAGGGTCTTGGGGCCAGAGTCTGGGTCTTGGGTCTGGGGCCTGGGTCTTGGGGCCTGGTTCTGGGCCCTGGGTCTTGGGGCCTGGGTCTTGGGGCCTGAGGCCTTGGGGCCTGGGGCCTGGGGCCTGGGTCTTGGGGCCTGGGGCCTGGGTCTTGGGGCCTGGGGCCTGGGTCTTGGGGCCTGGGGCCTGGGTCTTGGGGCCTGGGTCTGGGTTTGAGTCTTGGGGCCTGGGTCTTGGGGCCGGAGTCTGGGCTCTGGGCCTTGGGTCTTGGGGCCTGGGTCTTGGGGCCTGGGTCTTGGGGCCAGGGTCTTGGGGCCAGAGTCTGGGTCTTGGGTCTGGGGCCTGGGTCTTGGGGCCTGGGTCTTGGGGCCTGGGTCTTGGGGCCTGGGTCTGGGTCTGGGTTTGAGTCTTGGGGCCTGGGTCTTGGGGCCGGAGTCTGGGCTCTGGGTCCTGGGTCTGGGCCTTGGGTCTTGGGGCCTGGGTCTTGGGGCCTGGGTCTTGGGGCCAGGGTCTTGGGGCCAGGGTCTTGGGGCCAGAGTCTGGGTCTTGGGTCTTGGGGCCTGGGTCTGGGTCTGGGTTTGAGTCTTGGGGGCCTGGGTCTTGGGGCCGGAGTCTGGGCTCTGGGTCCTGGGTCTGGGCCTTGGGTCTTGGGGCCTGGGTCTTGGGGCCTGGGTCTTGGGGCCTGGGTCTTGGGGCCAGGGTCTTGGGGCCAGGGTCTTGGGGCCAGAGTCTGGGTCTTGGGTCTTGGGGCCTGGGTCTGGGTCTGGGTTTGAGTCTTGGGGCCTGGGTCTTGGGGCCGGAGTCTGGGCTCTGGGTCCTGGGTCTGGGCCTTGGGTCTTGGGGCCTGGGTCTTGGGGCCTGGGTCTTGGGGCCAGGGTCTTGGGGCCAGGGTCTTGGGGCCAGGGTCTTGGGGCCAGAGTCTGGGTCTTGGGTCTGGGACCTGGGTCTGGGCTCTGGGTCTTGGGTCTTGGGGGCCTGGGTCTTGGGGGCCTGGGTCTTGGGGCCTGGGTCTTGGGGCCTGGGTCTTGGGTCTTGGGGCCTGGGGCCTGGGTCTTGGGGCCTGGGGCCTGGGTCTTGGGGCCTGGGGCCTGGGGCCTGGGTCTTGGGGCCTGGGGCCTGGGTCTTGGGGCCAGGGTCTTGGGGCCTGGGTCTTGGGGCCTGGGTCTTGGTCTGGGTCTTGGGGCCGGAGTCTGGGCTCTGGGCCTTGGGTCTTGGGGCCTGGGTCTTGGGGCCTGGGTCTTGGGGCCAGGGTCTTGGGGCCAGGGTCTTGGGGCCAGGGTCTTGGGGCCAGGGTCTTGGGGCCAGAGTCTGGGTTTTGGGTCTGGGGCCTGGGTCTTGGGGCCTGGTTCTGGGCCCTGGGTCTTGGGGCCTGGGTCTTGGGGCCTGGGTCTTGGGTCTTGGGGCCTGGGTCTGGGTCTGGGTTTGAGTCTTGGGGCCGGAGTCTGGGCTCTGGGTCCTGGGTCTGGGCCTTGGGTCTTGGGGCCAGGGTCTTGGGGCCAGGGTCTTGGGGCCAGGGTCTTTGGGCCAGGGTCTTGGGGCCAGAGTCTGGGTCTTGGGTCTGGGACCTGGGTCTGGGCTCTGGGTCTTGGGGGCCTGGGTCTTGGGTCTTGGGGCCTGGGTCTGGGTCTGGGTTTGAGTCTTGGGGCCTGGGTCTTGGGGCCGGAGTCTGGGCTCTGGGTCCTGGGTCTGGGCCTTGGGTCTTGGGGCCAGGGTCTTGGGGCAGGGTCTTGGGGCCAGGGTCTTGGGGCCAGAGTCTGGGTCTTGGGTCGGACCTGGGTCTGGGCTCTGGGTCTGGTCTTGGGCCTGGGTCTTGGGGGCCTGGGTCTTGGGGCCTGGTCTTGGGGGCCTGGGTATTGGGGGCCTGGGTATTGGGGGCCTGGGTCTTGGGCCTGGGTCTTGGGGCCTGGGTCTTGGGCCTGGGTCTTGGGGGCCTGGGCGTCTGGGCTCGGTCTGGGCCTCGGTCTGGGCCCTGGGTCTCGGGGCCTGGGCCTTGGGGCCTGGGTCCTGGGTCTTGGGGCCTGGTCTTGGGGGCCTGGGCCTGGGTCCTGGGTCTTGGGTCCTGGGTCTTGGGGGCCTGGGTCTTGGGGCCTGGGTCTTTGGGGCCTGGGTCTTGGGGCCTGGGTCTTGGGGGCTGGGTCTTGGGGCCTGGTCCTGGGCTTGGGCCTGGGTCCTGGGTCTGGGGCCTGGGTCTTGGCCCTGGGCCTGGGTCTTGGGGCCTGGGTCTTGGGGGCCTGGGTCTTGGGGCCTGGGGCCTGGGGGCCTGCCTGGGTCTGGGTCTTGGGCCTGGGTCCTGGGTCTTGGGTCTGGGGCCTGGGTCTTGGCCCTGGGTCTGGGGCCGGGGCCTGGGTCTTGGGGGCCTGGGTCTTGGGGGCCTGGGTCTTGGGTCTTGGGGCCTGGGTCCTGGGTCTTGGGTCCTGGGGGCCTGGGCCCTGGGTCTGGGCCCTGGGTCTTGGGCCCTGGGTCTGGGCCCTGGGTGTCTGGGCCCTGGGTCTCGGGGCCTCGGTCTGGGCCCTGGGTCTCGGGGCCTGGGTCTCGGGGCCTGGGCCTGGGTCTTGGGGCCTGGGTCTTGGGGCCTGGGTCTTGGGGCCTGGGTCTTGGGGCCTGGTCTTGGGTCTTGGGGCCTGGGGCCTGGGTCTTGGGGCCTGGGTCTTGGGGCCTGGGGCCTGGGGCCTGGGGCCTGGGTCTTGGGGCCAGGGTCTTGGGGCCTGGGTCTTGGTCTGGGTCTTGGGGCCGGAGTCTGGGCTCTGGGCCTTGGGTCTTGGGGCCTGGGTCTTGGGGCCTGGGTCTTGGGGCCAGGGTCTTGGGGCCAGGGTCTTGGGGCCAGAGTCTGGGTCTTGGGTCTGGGGCCTGGGTCTTGGGGCCTGGGTCTTGGGGCCTGGTTCTGGGCCCTGGGTCTTGGGGCCTGGGTCTTGGGGCCTGGGTCTTGGGTCTTGGGGCCTGGGTCTGGGTCTGGGTTTGAGTCTTTGGGGGTGGTCTGGGCTCTGGGTCCTGGGTCTTGGGCCTTGGGTCTTGGGGCCAGGGTCTTGGGGCCAGGGTCTTGGGGCCAGGGTCTTGGGGCCAGGGTCTTTGGGCCAGGGTCTTGGGGCCAGAGTCTGGGTCTTGGGTCTGGGACCTGGGTCTGGGCTCTGGGTCTTGGGTCTTGGGGGCCTGGGTCTTGGGTCTTGGGGCCTGGGTCTGGGTCTGGGTTTGAGTCTTGGGGCCTGGGTCTTGGGGCCGGAGTCTGGGCTCTGGGTCCTGGGTCTGGGCCTTGGGTCTTGGGGCCAGGGTCTTGGGGCCAGGGTCTTGGGGCCAGGGTCTTGGGGCCAGAGTCTGGGTCTTGGGTCTGGGACCTGGGTCTGGGCTCTGGGTCTTGGGTCTTGGGGGCCTGGGTCTTGGGGGCCTGGGTCTTGGGGACCTGGGTCTTGGGGACCTGGGTCTTGGGGGCCTGGGTCTTGGGGGCCTGGGTCTTGGGGGCCTGGGTCTTGGGGGCCTGGGCGTCTGGGCCTCGGTCTGGGCCCTGGGTCTCGGGGCCTGGGCCTTGGGGCCTGGGTCCTGGGTCTTGGGGGCCTGGGTCTTGGGGGCCTGGGGCCTGGGGCCTGGGGCCTGGGTCCTGGGTCTTGGGGTCCTGGGTCTTGGGGTCTGGGGCCTGGGTCTGGGGCCGGGGGCCTGGGTCTTGGGGGCCTGGGTCTTGGGGGCCTGGGTCTTTGGGGGCCTGGGTCTTGGGGGCCTGGGTCTTGGGGCCTGGTCCTGGGTCTTGGGGCCTGGGTCCTGGGTCTTGGGGTCTGGGGCCTGGGTCTTGGCCCTGGGCCTGGGTCTTGGGGGCCTGGGTCTTGGGGGCCTGGGTCTTGGGGCCTGGGGCCTGGGGGCCTGGGGCCTGGGTCCTGGGTCTTGGGGCCTGGGTCCTGGGTCTTGGGGTCTGGGGCCTGGGTCTTGGCCCTGGGTCTGGGGCCGGGGGCCTGGGTCTTGGGGGCCTGGGTCTTGGGGGCCTGGGTCTTGGGGGCCTGGGTCCTGGGTCCTGGGTCTTGGGTCCTGGGGGCCTGGGCCCTGGGTCTGGGCCCTGGGTCTTGGGCCCTGGGTCTGGGCCCTGGGTCTCGGGGCCTCGGTCTGGGCCCTGGGTCTCGGGGCCTGGGTCTCGGGGCCGGGGCCTGGGTCTTGGGGCCTGGGTCTTGGGGCCTGGGTCTTGGGGCCTGGGGCCTGGGTCTTGGCCCTGGGTCTGGGGCCTGGGTCTTGGGTCTTGGGGGCCTGGGTCTTGGGGGCCTGGGCCCTGGGTCTGGGCCCTGGGTCTTGGGACCTGGGTCTGGGCCCTGGGTGTCTGGGCCCTGGGTCTCGGGGCCTCGGTCTGGGCCCTGGGTCTCGGGGCCTGGGTCTGGGTCTTGGGGCCTGGGTCTTGGGGCCTGGGTCTTGGGGGCCTGGGTCTTGGGGGCCTGGGTCTTGGGGGCCTGGGTCTTGGGGGTCTGGGCCCTGGGGGCCTGGGTCTTGGGGGCCTGGGTCTTGGGGGTCTGGGCCCTGGGGGCCTGGGTCTTGGGGGCCTGGGTCTTGGGGGTCTGTGCCCTGGGTCTCTGGGGCCTGGGTCTCGGGGCCTGGGTCTCGGGGCCTGGGTCTGGGCGTCTTGGGGGCCTGGGTCTTGGGGGCCTGGGTCTTGGGGGCCTGGGTCTTGGGGGCCTGGGCCCTGGGTCTCTGGGCCCTGGGTCTCGGGGCCTGGGTCTCGGGGCCTGGGTCTCGGGGCCTGGGTCTGGGTCTGGGCCTTGGGTCTGGGCCCTGGGTCTGGGCCCTAGGTCTTGGGGCCTGGGTCTGGGCCCTGGGTCTGGGGCCTGGGCCTGGGTCTGGGTCTTGGGGCCTGGGTCTTGGGGGCCTGGGTCTTGGGGGCCTGGGTCTTGGGGGCCTGGGTCTTGGGGGCCTGGGTCTTGGGGCCTGGGTCTTGGGGGCCTGGGTCTTGGGGGCCTGGGTCTCGGGGCCTGGGTCTTGGGGCCTGGGTCTCGGCCTTGGGTCTGGGCCCTGGGGTCTGGGTCTAGGGGCCTGGGTCTAGAGGCCTGGGTCTGGGCGTCTTGGGGCCTGGGTCTTGGGGCCTGGGTCCTGGGGCCTGGGGCCTGGGTCTTGGGGCCTGGGTCTTGGGGCCTGGGTCTTGGGGCCTGGGTCTTGGGGCCTGGGTCTGGGGCCTGGGTCTAGGGGCCTGGGTCTGGGCCCTGGGCGTCTTGGGGCCCTGGGTCTTGGGGCCTGGGTCTTGGGGCCTGGGCCCTGGGTCTGGGTCTCGGGTCCTGGGTCTTGGGGCCTGGGTCTGGGGCCTGGGTCTTGGGGCCTGGGTCTTGGGGCCTGGGTCTGGGCCCTGGGGTCTGGGTCTTGGGGTCTGGGTCTTGGGGTCTGGGTCTTGGGGTCTGGGTCTTGGGGTCTGGGTCTAGGGGTCTGGGTCTTGGGGTCTGGGTCTTGGGGTCTGGGCCCTAGGTCTGGGCCCTGGGTCTTGGGGTCTGGGCCCTAGGTCTGGGCCCTGGGTCTTGGGGTCTGGGTCTTGGGGCCTGGGTCTAGGGGTCTGGGTCTTGGGGTCTGGGCCCTGGGTCTTGGGGTCTGGGCCCTGGGTCTGGGCCCTGGGTCTTGGGGTCTGGGCCCTGGGTCTTGGGGTCTGGGCCCTGGGTCTTGGGGTCTGGGCCCTGGGTCTGGGCCCTAGGTCTGGGCCCTGGGTCTTGGGGTCTGGGTCTGGGCCCTGGGGGTCTGGGCCCTGGGTCTCTGGGCCCTGGGTCTCTGGGGCCTGGGTCTCTGGGGCCTGGGTCTCTGGGGCCTGGGTCTCTGGGGCCTGGGTCTCTGGGGCCTGGGTCTCGGGGGCCTGGGTCTCGGGGGCCTGGGTCTCAGGGCCTGGGTCTCGGGCCCTGGGTCTGGGCCCTGGGTCTGGGCCTTGGGTCTGGGCCCTGGGTCTGGGCCCTGGGTCCTGGGGCCTGGGGCCTGGGTCTGGGGCCTGGGTCTTGGGGTCTGGGCCCTGGGTCTTGGGGTCTGGGTCTTGGGGTCTGGGCCCTGGGTCTTGGGGCCTGAGCCCTGGGTCTTGGGGCCTGGGTCTTGGGGCCTGGGTCTGGGCCCTGGGTCTGGGCCCTGGGTCTGGGCCCTGGGTCTGGGGCCTGGGTCTTGGGGCCTGGGTCTGGGTCTTGGGGTCTGGGCCCTGGGTCTGGGCCCTTGGTCTTGGGGTCTGGGCCCTGGGTCTTGGGGCCTGGGTCTAGGGGTCTGGGTCCTGGGGTCTGGGTCCTGGGTCTTGGGGTCTGGGCCCTGGGGCTTGGGGCTTGGGGCTTGGGGCCTGGGTCTGGGGTCTGGGTCTTGGCCCTGGGTCTGGGCGTCTTGGGGCCCTGGGTCTTGGGGCCTGGGTCTGGGTCTTGGGGCCTGGGTCTGGGCCCTGGGTCTTGGGGTCTGGGCCCTGGGTCTGGGCCCTGGGTCTTGGGGTCTGGGCCCTGGGGCCTGGGTCAGGGCCCTGGGTCCAGGGGCCTGGGTCTAGGGGCCTGGGTCTAGGGGCCTGGGGCCTGGGTCTTGGGGCCTGGGTCTGGGCCCTGGGCGTCTTGGGGCCCTGGGTCTTGGGGCCTGGGTCTTGGGGCCTGGGCCCTGGGTCTGGGTCTCAGGCCCTGGGTCTTGGGGTCTGGGCCCTGGGTCTGGGGGCCTGGGTCTGGTCCCTGGGTCTGGTCCCTGGGTCTTGGGGCCTGGGTCTTGGGGCCTGGGTCTGGTCCCTGGGTCTTGGGGCCTGGGTCTTGGGGCCTGGGTCTGGGCCCTGGGTCTGGGTCTGGGGGCCTGGGTCTGGGGGCCTGGGTCTTGGGCCCTGGGTCTGGGGGCCTGGGTCTGGGCCCTGGGTCTAGGGCCTGGGTCTGGGGTCTGGGTCCTGGGTCTTGGGTTCTGGGTCTTGGCCCTGGGTCTGGGTCCTGGGTCTTGGGGCCTGGGTCTGGGCCCTGGGTCTTGGGGCCTGGGTCTGGGCCCTGGGTCTGGGCCCTGGGTCTTGGGGCCTGGGTCTGGGCCCTGGGTCTTGGGCCTGGGTCTTGGGCCTGGGTCTGGGCGTCTTGGGCCCTGGGTCTTGGGGCCTGGGTCTTGGGGCCTGGGTCTGGCCCTGGTCTTGGGGTCTGGGCCCTGGGTCTGGGCCCTGGGTCTTGGGGTCTGGGCCCTGGGTCTTGGGGCCTGGGTCTGGGGCCTGGGTCTAGGGGCCTGGGTCTAGGGGCCTGGGTCTAGGGGCCTGGGTCTTGGGGTCTGGGTCCTGGGTCTTGGGGCCTGGGTCTCGGCCCTGGGTCTCGGCCCTGGGTCTTGGGGCCTGGGTCTGGGCGTCTTGGGGCCTGGGTCTTGGGGTCTGGGCCCTGGGTCTGGGTCTCGGGGCCTGGGTCTGGGCCCTGGGTCTGGGTGCCTGGGTCTTGGGCCTGGGTGTCTGGGCCCTGGGTCTTGGGGTCTGGGCCCTGGGGCCTGGGTCAGGGCCCTGGGTCCAGGGGCCTGGGTCTAGGGGCCTGGGTCTAGGGGCCTGGGGCCTGGGTCTTGGGGCCTGGGTCTGGGCCCTGGGCGTCTTGGGGCCCTGGGTCTTGGGGCCTGGGTCTTGGGGCCTGGGCCCTGGGTCTCAGGCCCTGGGTCTTGGGTCTGGCCCTGGGTCTGGGGCCTGGGTCTGGTCCCTGGGTCTGGTCCCTGGGTCTTGGGCCTGGGTCTTGGGGCCTGGGTCTGGTCCCTGGGTCTTGGGCCTGGGTCTTGGGCCTGGGTCTGGGGGCCTGGGTCTGGGGCCTGGGTCTTGGGCCCTGGGTCTGGGGGCCTGGGTCTGGGCCCTGGGTCTAGGGGCCTGGGTCTGGGGGTCTGGGTCCTGGGTCTTGGGTTCTGGGTCTTGGCCCTGGGTCTGGGTCCTGGGTCTTGGGGCCTGGGTCTGGGCCCTGGGTCTTGGGGCCTGGGTCTGGGCCCTGGGTCTGGGCCCTGGGTCTTGGGGCCTGGGTCTGGGCAGTGGGTCTTGGGGCCTGGGTCTGGGCCCTGGGTCTTGGGGCCTGGGTCTGGGCCCTGGGTCTTGGGCCCTGGGTCTTGGGGCCTGGGTCTGGGCGTCTTGGGGCCCTGGGTCTTGGGGCCTGGTTCTTGGGGCCTGGGTCTGGGCCCTGGGTCTTGGGGTCTGGGCCCTGGGTCTGGGCCCTGGGTCTTGGGGTCTGGGCCCTGGGTCTTGGGGCCTGGGTCTGGGTCCTGGGTCTAGGGGCCTGGGTCTAGGGGCCTGGGTCTAGGGGCCTGGGTCTAGGGGCCTGGGTCTTGGGGCCTGGGTCTTGGGGCCTGGGTCTAGGGGCCTGGGTCTTGGGGTCTGGGTCCTGGGTCTTGGGGCCTGGGTCTCGGCCCTGGGTCTCGGCCCTGGGTCTTGGGGCCTGGGTCTGGGCATCTTGGGGCCTGGGTCTTGGTCTTGGGGTCTGGGCCCTGGGTCTGGGTCTCGGGGCCTGGGTCTGGGCCCTGGGTCTGGGCGCCTGGGTCTTGGGCCCTGGGTGTCTGGGCCCTGGGTCTTGGGGGCCTGGGTCTTGGGGGCCTGGGTCTTGGGGGCCTGGTCTTGGGGCCTGGGTCTGGGGGCCTGGGTCTGGGCCCTGGATCTGGGGCCCTGGGTCTTGGGGTCTTGGGGCCCTGGGTCTTGGGGCCTGGGTCTTGGGGGCCTGGGTCTTGGGGCCAGGGTCTTGGGGCCAGGGTCTTTGGGCCAGGGTCTTGGGGCCAGAGTCTGGGTCTTGGGTCTGGGACCTGGGTCTGGGTCTGGGTTTGAGTCTTGGGGCCTGGGTCTTGGGGCCGGAGTCTGGGCTCTGGGTCCTGGGTCTGGGCCTTGGGTCTTGGGGCCAGGGTCTTGGGGCCAGGGTCTTGGGGCCAGGGTCTTGGGGCCAGAGTCTGGGTCTTGGGTCTGGGACCTGGGTCTGGGCTCTGGGTCTTGGGTCTTGGGGGCCTGGGTCTTGGGGGCCTGGGTCTTGGGGACCTGGGTCTTGGGGACCTGGGTATTGGGGGCCTGGGTCTTGGGGGCCTGGGTCTTGGGGGCCTGGGTCTTGGGGGCCTGGGCGTCTGGGCCTCGGTCTGGGCCCTGGGTCTCGGGGCCTGGGCCTTGGGGCCTGGGTCCTGGGTCTTGGGGGCCTGGGTCTTGGGGGCCTGGGGCCTGGGTCCTGGGTCTTGGGGTCCTGGGTCTTGGGGTCTGGGGGCCTGGGTCTGGGGCCGGGGCCTGGGTCTTGGGGCCTGGTCTTGGGGGCCTGGTCTTGGGGGCCTGGGTCTTGGGGCCTGGGTCTTGGGGCCTGGTCCTGGGTCTTGGGCCTGGGTCCTGGGTCTTGGGTCTGGGGGCCTGGGTCTTGGCCCTGGCCTGGGTCTTGGGGGCCTGGGTCTTGGGGGCCTGGGTCTTGGGGGCCTGGGGCCTGGGGGCCTGGGGCCTGGGTCCTGGGTCTTGGGGCCTGGGTCCTGGGTCTTGGGGTCTGGGGCCTGGGTCTTGGCCCTGGGTCTGGGGCCGGGGCCTGGGTCTTGGGGCCTGGGTCTTGGGGGCCTGGGTCTTGGGGGCCTGGGTCTTGGGTCCTGGGTCCTGGGTCTTGGGTCCTGGGGGCCTGGGCCCTGGGTCTGGGCCCTGGGTCTTGGGCCCTGGGTCTGGGCCCTGGGTCTCGGGGCCTCGGTCTGGGCCCTGGGTCTCGGGGCCTGGGTCTCGGGGCCTGGGCCTGGGTCTTGGGGCCTGGGTCTTGGGGCCTGGGTCTTGGGGCCTGGGGCCTGGGTCTTGGCCCTGGGTCTGGGGCCTGGGTCTTGGGTCTTGGGGGCCTGGGTCTTGGGGGCCTGGGCCCTGGGTCTGGGCCCTGGGTCTTGGGACCTGGGTCTGGGCCCTGGGTGTCTGGGCCCTGGGTCTCGGGGCCTCGGTCTGGGCCCTGGGTCTCGGGGCCTGGGTCTGGGTCTTGGGGCCTGGGTCTTGGGGTGGGTCCTGGTGTCTTGGGGGCCTGGGTCTTGGGGGCCTGGGTCTTGGGGGCCTGGGTCTTGGGGGCCTGGGTCTTGGGGGTCTGGGCCCTGGGGGCCTGGGTCTTGGGGGCCTGGGTCTTGGGGTCTGGGCCCTGGGGGCCTGGGTCTTGGGGCCTGGGTCTTGGGGTGTGTGCCCTGGGTCTCTGGGGTCTCGGGGCTGGGTCTCGGGGCCTGGGGTCTGGGCGTCTTGGGGGCCTGGGTTGGGGCCTGGGTCTTGGGGGCTGGGTCTTGGGGGCCCTGGGGTCTGGGCCTGGGTCTCGGGGCCTGGGTCTCGCGGGCCTGGGTCTCTCGTGGCCTGGGGTCTGGGTCTGGGCCTTGGGCCCTGGGCCTGGGGCCTGGGCTCTCTGCCCTCTGGTCTGGGGCCTGGGTCTGGGCCTGGGCCTTGTTCCTGGTCTTGGGCCTGGGTCTTGGGGGCCTGGGTCTTGGGGGCTGGGTCTTGGGGGCCTGGGTCTGCCTGGGTCTTGGGGGCCTGGGTCTTGGGGGCCTGGGTCTCGGGGCCTGGGTCTTGGGGCCTGGGTCTCGGCCTTGGGTCTGGGCCCTGGGGTCTGGGTCTAGGGGCCTGGGTCTAGAGGCCTGGGTCTGGGCGTCTTGGGGCCTGGGTCTTGGGCCTGGGTCCTGGGGGCCTGGGGCCTGGGTCTTGGGGCCTGGTCTTGGGGCCTGGGTCTTGGGGCCTGGGTCTTGGGGGCTGGGTCTGGGGCCTGGGTCTAGGGGCCTGGGTCTTGGGCCCTGGGCGTTTGGGCCCTGGGTCTTGGGGCCTGGGTCTTGGGCCTGGGCCCTGGGTCTGGTCTCGGGTCCTGGGTCTTGGGGCCTGGGTCTGGGGCCTGGGTCTTGGGGCCTGGGTCTTGGGCCTGGGTCTGGGCCCTGGGGTCTGGGTCTTGGGGTCTGGGTCTTGGGGTCTGGGTCTTGGGGTCTGGGTCTTGGGGTCTGGGTCTAGGGGTCTGGGTCTTGGGGTCTGGGTCTTGGGTCTGGGCCCTAGGTCTGGGCCCTGGGTCTTGGGGTCTGGGCCTAGGTCTGGGCCCTGGGTCTTGGGGTCTGGGTCTTGGGGCCTGGGTCTAGGGGTCTGGGTCTTGGGGGCTGGGCCCTGGTCTTGGGGTCTGGCCCTGGGTTGGGTCCCTGGGTCTTGGGGCCTGGGTCTTGGGGTCTGGGCCTGGGTCTTGGTCTGGGCCCTGGTCTGGGCCTAGGTCTGGGGCCTGGGGTCTGGGGTCTGGGTCTGGGCCCTGGGGTCTGGGCCCTGGGTCTCTGGGCCCTGGGTCTCTGGGGCCTGGGTCTCTGGGGCCTGGGTCTCTGGGGCTGGGTCTCTGGGGCCTGGGTCTCTGGGGCCTGGGTCTCGGGGCCTGGGTCTCGGGGCCTGGGTCGGGGGTGGGTCTCGGGCCCTGGTCCTGGGCCCTGGGTCTGGGCCTGGGTCTGGGCCTGGCCCTGGTCCTGGGCCCTGGGTCTGGGGCCTGGGTCTGGGTCTGGGGGGCCCTGCCCTGTGGTCTTGGGGTCTGGGTCTTGGGGTCTGGGCCCTGGGTCTTGGGGCCTGAGCCCTGGGTCTTGGGCCTGGGTCTTGGGGCCTGGGTCTGGGCCCTGGGTCTGGCCCTGGGTCTGGGCCCTGGGTCTGGGGCCTGGTCTTGGGGCCTGGGTCTGGTCTTGGGGTCTGGCCCTGGGTCTGGGCCCTTGGTCTTGGGGTCTGGCCCTGGGTCTTGGGGCCTGTCTCTAGGGTCTGGGTCCTGGGGTCTGGGTCCTGGTCTTGGGGTCTGGGCCCTGGGGCTTGGGGCTTGGGCTTGGGGCCTGGGTCTGGGGTCTGGTCTTGGCCCTGGGTCTGGGCGTCTTGGGGCCCTGGGTCTTGGGGCCTGGGTCTGGTCTTGGGGCCTGGGTCTGGGCCTGGGTCTTGGGGTCTGGGCCTGGTCTGGGCCCTGGGTCTTGGGGTCTGGGCCCTGGGGCCTGGGTCAGGGCCCTGGGTCAGGGGCCTGGGTCTAGGGGCCTGGGTCTAGGGCCTGGGGCCTGGGTCTTGGGCCTGGGTCTGGGCCCTGGGCGTCTTGGCCCTGGGTCTTGGGCCTGGCTTTGGGCTGGGCCCTGGGTCTGGGTCTCAGGCCCTGGGTCTTGGGGTCTGGGCCCTGGGTCTGGGGCCTGGGTCTGGTCCCTGGGTCTGGTCCCTGGGTCTTGGGGCCTGGGTCTTGGGCCTGGGTCTGGTCCCTGGGTCTTGGGGCCTGGGTCTTGGGGCCTGGGTCTGGCCCTGGGTCTGGGTCTGGGCCTGGGTCTGGGGGCCTGGGTCTTGGGCCCTGGTCTGGGGGCCTGGGTCTGGGCCCTGGGTCTAGGGGCCTGGGTCTGGGTCTGGGTCTGGGTCTTGGTTCTGGGTCTTGGCCCTGGGTCTGGGTCCTGGGTCTTGGGCCTGGGTCTGGGCCCTGGGTCTTGGGGCCTGGGTCTGGGCCTGGGTCTGGGCCCTGGGTTTGGGGCCTGGGTCTGGGCCCTGGGTCTTGGGCCCTGGGTCTTGGGGCCTGGGTCTGGGCGTCTTGGGCACTGGGTCTTGGGGCCTGGGTCTTGGGGCCTGGGTCTGGGCCCTGGGTCTTGGGGTCTGGGCCCTGGGTCTGGGCCCTGGGTCTTGGGGTCTGGGCCCTGGGTCTTGGGGCCTGGGTCTGGGGCCTGGGTCTAGGGCCTGGGTCTAGGCCTGGGTCTAGGGGCCTGGGTCTTGGGGTCTGGGTCCTGGTCTTGGGGCCTGGGTCTCGGCCCTGGGTCTCGGCCCTGGGTCTTGGGGCCTGGGTCTGGGCGTCTTGGGGCCTGGGTCTTGGGGTCTGGGCCCTGGGTCTGGGTCTCGGGGCCTGGGTCTGGGCCCTGGGTCTGGGTGCCTGGGTCTTGGGCCCTGGGTGTCTGGGCCCTGGGTCTTGGGGTCTGGGCCCTGGGGCCTGGGTCAGGGCCCTGGGTCCAGGGGCCTGGGTCTAGGGGCCTGGGTCTAGGGGCCTGGGGCCTGGGTCTTGGGGCCTGGGTCTGGGCCCTGGGCGTCTTGGGGCCCTGGGTCTTGGGGCCTGGGTCTTGGGGCCTGGGCCCTGGGTCTCAGGCCCTGGGTCTTGGGGTCTGGGCCCTGGGTCTGGGGGCCTGGGTCTGGTCCCTGGGTCTGGTCCCTGGGTCTTGGGGCCTGGGTCTTGGGGCCTGGGTCTGGTCCCTGGGTCTTGGGGCCTGGGTCTTGGGGCCTGGGTCTGGGGGCCTGGGTCTGGGGGCCTGGGTCTTGGGCCCTGGGTCTGGGGGCCTGGGTCTGGGCCCTGGGTCTAGGGGCCTGGGTCTGGGGGTCTGGGTCCTGGGTCTTGGGTTCTGGGTCTTGGCCCTGGGTCTGGGTCCTGGGTCTTGGGGCCTGGGTCTGGGCCCTGGGTCTTGGGGCCTGGGTCTGGGCCCTGGGTCTGGGCCCTGGGTCTTGGGGCCTGGGTCTGGGCAGTGGGTCTTGGGGCCTGGGTCTGGGCCCTGGGTCTTGGGGCCTGGGTCTGGGCCCTGGGTCTTGGGCCCTGGGTCTTGGGGCCTGGGTCTGGGCGTCTTGGGGCCCTGGGTCTTGGGGCCTGGTTCTTGGGGCCTGGGTCTGGGCCCTGGGTCTTGGGGTCTGGGCCCTGGGTCTGGGCCCTGGGTCTTGGGGTCTGGGCCCTGGGTCTTGGGGCCTGGGTCTGGGTCCTGGGTCTAGGGGCCTGGGTCTGGGCCTGGGTCTAGGGGCCTGGGTCTAGGGGCCTGGGTCTTGGGGCCTGGGTCTTGGGGCCTGGGTCTAGGGGCCTGGGTCTTGGGGTCTGGGTCCTGGGTCTTGGGGCCTGGGTCTCGGCCCTGGGTCTCGGCCCTGGGTCTTGGGGCCTGGGTCTGGGCATCTTGGGGCCTGGGTCTTGGTCTTGGGGTCTGGGCCCTGGGTCTGGGTCTCGGGGCCTGGGTCTGGGCCCTGGGTCTGGGCGCCTGGGTCTTGGCCCTGGGTGTCTGGGCCCTGGGTCTTGGGGGCCTGGGTCTTGGGGCCTGGGTCTTGGGGCCTGGGTCTTGGGGCCTGGGTCTGGGGCCTGGGTCTGGGCCCTGGATCTGGGGCCCTGGGTCTTGGGGCCTGGGTCTTGGGGCCTGGGTCTTGGGGCCTGGGTCTTGGGGGCCTGGGTCTTGGGGGCCTGGGGCCCTGGGTCTTGGGGCCCTGGGTCTTGGGGCCCTGGGTCTTGGGGCCCGGGGTCTTGGGGCCCGGGGTCTTGGGTCTTGGGGGCCTGGGTCTTGGGGCCTGGGTCTTGGGGCCTGGGTCTTGGGGCCCTGGGTCTGGGCCCTGGGGACTGGGTCTTGGGGCCTGGGTCTTGGGGCCTGGGTCTGGGCCCTGGGTCTTGGGGCCTGGGTCTTGGGGCCTGGGTCTGGGTCTTGGGCCCTGGGTCTTGGGGCCTAGGTCTTGGGGCCTGGGTCTGGGGCCTGGGTCTTGTGGCCTGGGTCTGGGCCCTGGGTCTGGGCCCTGGGTCTTGGGGCCTGGGTCTGGGCCCTGGGTCTTGGGGCCTACGTCTGGGCCCTGGGTCTTGGGGCCTAGGTCTTGGGGCCTGGGTCTGGGCCCTGGGTCTTGGGGCGTGGGTCTGGGCCCTGGGTCTTGGGGCCTGGGTCTGGGTCTGAGCCCTGGGTCTTGGGGCCTGGGTCTGGGCCCTGGGTCTTGGGGCCTGGGTCTGGGTCCTGTGTCTTGGCCCTGGGTCTGGGCCCTGGGTCTGGGGCCTGGGTCTTGGGTCTTGGGGCCCTGGGTCTTGGGGCCCTGGGTCTTGGGGCCCTGGGTTTGGGGCCTGGGTCTTGGGGCCTGGGTCTGGGCCCTGGGTCTTGGGGCCTGGGTCTGGGGCCTGGGTCTTGGGGCCTGCGTCTGGGGCCTGGGTCTGGGGCCTGGGTCTGGGGCCTGGGTCTTGGGCCCTGGGTCTTGGGCCCTGGGTCTTTGGGTCTGGGGCCTGGGTCTGGGCCCTGGGTCTTGGGTCTGGGGGCCTGGGTCTGGGGCCTGGGTCTTGGGGCCTGGGTCTTGGGGCCTGGGTCTGGGCCCTGGGTCTTGGGGCCTGGGTCTTGGGGCCTACGTCTGGGCCCTGGGTCTTGGGGCCTAGGTCTTGGGGCCTAGGTCTTGGGGCCTGGGTCTGGGCCCTGGGTCTTGGGGCCTGGGTCTGGGCCCTGGGTCCAGGGGCCTGGGTCTAGGGGCCTGGGTCTTGGGGCCTGGGTCCTGGGTCTTGGGGCCTGGGTCTGGGCCCTGGGTCTTGGGGCCTGGGTCTGCGCCCTGGGTCTTGGGGCCTGGGTCTGCGCCCTGGGTCTGGGCCCTGGGTCTTGGGGCCTGGGTCTGGGCAGTGGGTCTTGGGGCCTGGGTCTGGGCCCTGGGTCTTGGGGCCTGGGTCTGGGCCCTGGGTCCTGGGTCTTGGGGCCTGGGTCTGGGCCCTGGGTCTTGGGGCCTGGGTCTGCGCCCTGGGTCTGGGCCCTGGGTCTTGGGGCCTGGGTCTGGGCCCTGGGTCTTGGGGCCTGGGTCTGGGCCCTGGGTCTTGGGCCCTGGGTCTTGGGGCCTGGGTCTGGGCGTCTTGGGGCCCTGGGTCTTGGGGCCTGGGTCTTGGGGCCTGGGTCTGGGCCCTGGGTCTTGGGGTCTGGGCCCTGGGTCTGGGCCCTGGGTCTTGGGGTCTGGGCCCTGGGTCTTGGGGCCTGGGTCTAGGGGCCTGGGTCTTGGGGCCTGGGTCTTGGGGCCTGGGTCTTGGGGCCTGGGTCCTGGGTCTTGGGGCCTGGGTCTCGGCCCTGGGTCTCGGCCCTGGGTCTTGGGGCCTGGGTCTGGGCGTCTTGGGGCCTGGGTCTTGGTCTTGGGGTCTGGGCCCTGGGTCTCGGGGCCTGGGTCTGGGCCCTGGGTCTGGGCGCCTGGGTCTTGGGCCCTGGGTGTCTGGGCCCTGGGTCTTGGGGGCCTGGGTCTCGGGGCCTGGGTCTGGGCCCTGGATCTGGGGGCCTGGATCTGGGGCCCTGGGTCTTGGGCTCTTGGGGCCCGGGGTCTTGGGGCCCGGGGTCTTGGGGCCCGGGGTCTTGGGGCCTGGGTCTTGGGGCCCTGGGTCTTGGGGCCCTGGGTCTTGGGGGCCTGGGTCTTGGGGCCTGGGTCTTGGGGTCTTGGGGCCTGGGTCTTGGGGCCTGGGTCTTGGGGCCTGGGTCTTGGGGCCCTGGGTCTTGGGGCCCGGGGTCTTGGGGCCCGGGTCTGGGCCCTGGGTCTTGGGGCCTGGGTCTTGGGGCCTACGTCTGGGCCCTGGGGCCTAGGTCTTGGGGCCTGGGTCTGGGCCCTGGGTCTTGGGGCCTGGGTCTGGGCCCTGGGTCCAGGGGCCTGGGTCTAGGGGCCTGGGTCTAGGGGCCTGGGGCCTGGGTCTTGGGGCCTGGGTCTGGGCCCTGGGTCTTGGGGCCTGGGTCTTGGGGCCTGGGCCCTGGGTCTGGGTCTCAGGCCCTGGGTCTTGGGGTCTGGGGCCTGGGTCTGGTCCCTGGGTCTGGTCCCTGGGTCTTGGGGCCTGGGTCTTGGGGCCTGGGTCTTGGGGCCTGGGTCTGGGCCCTGGGTCTTGGGGTCTGGGTCTTGGCCCTGGGTCTGGGCCCTGGGTCTGGGCCCTGGGTCTTGGGGCCTTGGTCTGGGCCCTGGGTCTTGGGGTCTGGGGCCTGGGTCTTGGGGCCTGGGTCTTGGGGCCTGGGTCTTGGGCCTGGGTCTGGGCGTCTTGGGGCCCTGGGTTTTGGGTCTTGGGGCCTGGTCTTGGGGTCTGGGTCTTGGCCCTGGGTCTGGGCCCTGGGTCTGGGCCCTGGGTCTTGGGGCCTTGGTCTGGGCCCTGGGTCTTGGGGTCTGGGGCCTGGGTCTTGGGGCCTGGGTCTTGGGGCCTGGGTCTTGGGGCCTGGGTCTGGGCGTCTTGGGGCCCTGGGTTTTGGGGTCTTGGGGCCTGGGTCTTGGGGTCTTGTTCTTGGGGTCTGGGCCCTGGGTCTGGGTCTCGGGGCTTGGGTCTGGGGGCCTGGGTCTTGGGCCCTGGGTCTGGGGGCCTGGCTCTGGGCCCTGGGTCTGGGTCCTGGGTCTTGGCCCTGGGTCTGGGTCCTGGGTCTTGGGGCCTGGGTCTGGGCCCTGGGTCTTGGGGCCTGGGTCTGGGCAGTGGGTCTTGGGGCCTGGGTCTGGGCCCTGGGTCTTGGGGCCTGGGTCTCGGCCCTGGGTCTTGGGGCCTGGGTCTGGGCGTCTTGGGGCCCTGGGTCTTGGGGCCTGGGTCTTGGTCTTGGGGTCTGGGCCCTGGGTCTGGGTCTCGGGCCTGGGTCTGGGCCCTGGGTCTGGGCGCCTGGGTCTTGGGGCCTGGGTCTGGGCCCTGGGTCTTGGGGCCTGGGTGTCTGGGCCCTGGGTCTTGGGGGCCTGGGTCTTGGGGGCCTGGGTCTTGGGGCCCTGGGTCTTGGGGCCTGGGTCTTGGTCTTGGGGTCTGGGCCCTGGGTCTAGGTCTCGGGGCCTGGGTCTGGGCCCTGGGTCTGGGCGCCTGGGTCTTGGGGCCTGGGTCTGGCCCTGGGTCTTGGGGCCTGGGTGTCTGGGCCCTGGGTCTTGGGGGCCTGGGTCTTGGGGGCCTGGGTCTTGGGGGCCTGGGTCTTGGGGGCCTGGGTCTTTGGGTCTGGGGCCTGGGTCTGGGCCCTGGGGCCTGGGCCCTGGGTCTTGGGTCTGGGGGCCTGGGTCTGGGGCCTGGGTCTTGGGGCCGGGGTCTGGGGGCCTGGGTCTGGGGCCTGGGTCTGGGGGCCTGGGTCTTGGGGCTTGGGTCTTGGGGCCTGGGTCTTGGGGCCTGGGTCTGGGGCCTGGGTCTTGGGGCCTGGGTCTTGGGGCCTACGTCTGGGCCCTGGGTCTTGGGGCCTAGGTCTTGGGGCCTGGGTCTGGGCCCTGGGTCTTGGGGCCTGGGTCTGGGTCTTGGGTCTGAGCCCTGGGTCTTGGGGCCTGGGTCTGGGCCCTGGGTCTTGGGGCCTGGGTCTGGGTCCTGTGTCTTGGGTTTGGGCCCTGGGTCTTGGGGTCTGGGCCTTGTCTGGAGCATGGTGTGTGCCCGGGTCTGGTTTGTGCCCAGGGTCTGGGCCCTGCTGGGGTTTGGCTGGATCCGAGACAGGCAGCACTATACTCACTGCTTCTCATCTGCCATCTTCTTCCTACGCCAGTCGCACACGTGACTCGAGGGTGGCACCAAAGCAGTAGGACCGCCCAGGGCTGTAGGACCGCCCAGGTCCCCAGGAAGCCAGTACAGCTCTTGATTTGGAGCTGTATCCTAGAGTCCGATACCAGAGCTGTTGGGCCCCCCCCTATCAAAATGTAGCGCTCACCCCCGGAGGAGCCGCTGAATTAACCTCGGGTTAGTCTCACCGCACTAGGAAATAAATATACGGTACACCAGCACTGTTGTGGATTTTATAGATTATATACTTTACTGATCCCAATAAAGCGGCATATATAATGTAGATACGGTATATGAATGACAGGATTTCGTAATGCAGGAAAAACACGCAGCGGTAAAAGAAAAGTTTAACCCCTTCAGTTTGAAGTGTAAGTCCCGTGAAAGTAATGTCTCAAAAAAGGTGTGTGTGTATGATCTCGGGTACCCGGGCACTGTATTCAACTGGCCAGTGAATGAAATGAGCAAATCTTCGACTAGTCACGTTGGGGCCCTGTAGATTTGGACAATAATGCAGCGTGCTTTGTTATACTTGGAATTTGCGGCCTGGAAGGCCTCTCACCCATCCGTTAGACAATCTGTCCCGCTGCCCGATCAAGGATGTCTCTCCGCTTTACCACTGGGACTCTGTGCCACCGGATCAGCTCTCTTGCTTGTCCGATCTCCACAATGCGAAACTACGGCCTACCACCTGCAATCCCAATGGATCATCGCGGTCTCCTTACTCGGGGTCCAACCGGAACTAAATTTCTGTGGAAACCTCTCGGCGGTGCGTAGGTAGGTCTCTGCAAAGTCACTGTCCCGATCTCCAGCACCCGCTAGGCAGCGCCTGCTCTCCGGCCTGGTCACGATCCTTGGCAGTCTCACGTGCGTCTTCCACCTTTCGCCGCTCGGCTCACTCTGCCTCCTCCTCCTACGGGGCTGCGGATGTCCTTCCTCTCTCTCCCACCCACTTCCTGTCTCCACCGCAAAGCACGATGGAAATTGTAGTTCCATTTGTGTCCAGCATTGTCCATATTGCCCCCGTCTCCCTCTGGTGGCCACAACAAGTAAATGCAGCAAACACAATCCTTAAACAGCGCTACAAAAATAAATTTCATTGATCAAAAATTTTAACGATTAATCGATTAATTAATAGTTAATAAATATCAGGGCTGTGAAAATTTATAGAAACGCCATAGATATAAAGATAAAGCATAAGATGTAACTGTACCATGCAGAAAGAAAAAAAATTCATGGTTAGAGCCATTGGGGGGGGGGGGTAGAAGTAAAACAAAAAAGTAAATAATGCATGTCAATTCATTCATTCATTCATTGAATGACCTGTTCATTTTGCCACTGAAATGTCCCCATAATATTGTATGAAGCCCCTCACATGTCCCTTCAAGACATTTGCCATGAATTATGTGATTTTGGGAAAGCGATATTAGCAAGGGTTAAAAAAGGCCTCCTACAAAAGACGCATTCTACATATGCATGAACTCATGCCACTGTATTTCATTGATATATCAGGATAAAGTATTTTTTGTCTGCCCAGAGTAGAAGAACATTTTGAGAGAAAATCCAAGTAGTCCGCCCATTCCTATTTTGCCAAAGTCTCTCGTTTCATGACAAATTCAAACACACTGGGACTTAAGAAATGGAGGAGGCCGGGGGAGGGGGGAATTGTTGCAGCGGTGCTTCTGCAAAAAAACCTCTGTTTAGAACTCCGTGGCAATAAAAGAAATCATGATTTGTGTGCATGGAGGAAGAAATGGAATGCCGACAATTACTGTGCTATAACAGTAGTGACCCTAAAGGGAGCATGCCGTGGGGGAAAAAAAAACAACAACTTTTGATGTAATATCTCATTAGGCCATGAATATTTTATTATATAGCTCACTGATCTATGTCATTACTTATTAGATTTATTATATTTGATCTTTCCTCAGCCTTCCTTTTCCCATTGTAAAGGACTGTTGCTGCTCAGGAAATACAATATAATAATTGCCAAAACATCAGCATGCATAGATTGCCCAGCAAGGGGAGCTGGAGAGTGGCTTGTACAAGGTCCATACATCCCCCACTGTCATCTAATACTCAGCACATAGGCAATGTTGTTGGCAGTAGACCCGGTGATCAAGTAATTGATTGGCAGGTGGAGGGTAGGAGGTCTTTAGTAAATTTATACAACTGCAAACAATCTTGCATTGTACAACTATAATTTGAACGTCTAAATTTGAGTGTTCGGAAACAGGATGATGTCAGGATGACCTCATCAGTGTCCAGCAGGTGGGATATTCAAATCCTGTCTGGTGATGCTTGTGTGGGTGGAGGAAACTCCTCCGCTTCATGCTGCGACATTTCCAAAATGGGGTAGGAGGAGTGTCCCTCGTCACAGACTGACCACTTTAAAAAGCTAAAGTGGTCAGGGTGTGTAGAGTGGCACTTTAATTAGGTCTTAAAATCATTAATATAAAAAGACTTTCCTTACCTCAATATACCGTAACCTTTCCAAGATGCTATCAAACCGAAAAAACACCAAGTTGCATGGGAAGTCCCACGTTTTTAAATTATCCACATTCGCAGAAGAAGAGGCGATTATATCCTTGTATATCGTGAAAGTTCTCTTGAAAGATTTAAACATTTGGATTGTCTGCTGCACCCTTTCCAACCCCTCTTCTAGTTCCGTCTTGAAGATTTCCTCAGGAATTAGGAAGTTTACAGCCTGCAAGGAAATTACATAGCAACTCAAAGAAACGTAGGACAGAATCTTAGGGGCTTCATATGGAGATAGTAACATGGGCAGAAGAACTCTGAGTGTTGCATTACGCTGTTTTTTGGTCTATAGTATGTTCTTGTCTACTCGTCTTATAAAACGCTGAGGAGTCTGCTGGCGCTAAATAAAGTATTATAAAATTTATATATACAGTTTCCATGATGATTGGCACTCTTTAGAATGTTGATCATAGGAAACATCCCAAAACCAAAACAACAGACCCCGGGACTAGGACACAATAGAAATGTTCTTCATTTTTACTTACCCTGTCTATGAGAAGGTTGCAGAATTCTTGGAGGAGGACAATTATACGTCCCGGAAAGCAGTAATACTTGGAATTTGTCCAGATCAGGCATATGGTATGGAACAAAGGTATGTAAAAACTTTCAATGTCTGGAAAATTGGATTCCTCCAGATGGGCAATGTAGAATTTTAAAGGCCTAAGATACAATTCAATATCCAAAGCCTCAGCGAGAGCTGCAAGAAGCCAAGTATCAAGAATCAACTTTTACAGAACATTTAAAATTTATACCGACAGCAACAGAATGGATTTAAAATGCTCACAACTAAACAAGCTGTAGTTTTTTTGCAGCATCCATGTTTAATTTTCCCAAGAAAACATTAATTTATGACGATTTGATTTAGTCGCATTATTGTAAAAGTCTCTATAACTCAACCCGGTCGTCCCACCAAGAATCTGACATTCCATTTGGTTCATACTTAATCATATTTGGTTTTTTTGTCTTCCGCCCCACCTACCTAGCCCCAATTTTATGCTTGATAGGTATTTTGTCGACCTATGCATGGACTGCTGCATGTTCCCGAGATTCACACAGTAATCCATGTTTTATTCTATTGTCACAGTTACCAAAGTTCCAGTGATTGCATAGTACATTGCAAAAGGATCCTTCATGGAATATCCGATACACTATGAGGTTCCAGGGCCTCAGATTCTCTTTCTTGCAGGAATCCTCTCGGTTCCTGCTCCAGTGATGGAAAAAAAATACATGGGGACCTTCTAGGTTGGAAAGATGCCATAGAATCTGTTGGGTCTCAAGTTTTTACACCCAATATTGTGCTGTATTGCTCATGGTCTTCTGAACCTCAGCATCAGAAATTACCTGGACGTACAGGAATCAGTAGGGACTTGTTTCACAATGGATAATAACAGAGGTGGAGACCACTGCCTGAAGAAAACCAAGGAATCCCAGGCAAAAACGGTGTTGTAGCAGACAGTGTAGACCACCCCCCCCTCCACGTGTATTCAGGAGGAATCTGTCTCAAGTATTGCTTTACTCCAGCACCTGTGTGCTTAATTAAGGATCAATCAGAATTATGTCAACAATCACAAGATGTTTGCAACTCTTGGCCTCCTCACTTATTCTCTATAAGATGGAATGCGCTTGGAAGATCTCCAGCTGTATCTCATCCTATCTGATCTCTTAGGCCGGGTGCACACGAGCGCACTCAGAGGTGAAGGAACGTCCGTGAGAGTTGACGTTTCTTCCACTCGACGTCCGCCTGACCCCCTTAGTGCTGCAAAGCGCGATCCTCCAAAGGAGGATCGAGCTTTCCAGCCTGTCGACGTGCATCCTAGCCCATCGACGGGGGAGGCTTTCTAGGCGGACACTTGCTGCGCGCGCTCAAGCGTGTGACCGGCCCGTCGCAGCATCACATGGCTGCGACGGGCGCCAGTAAGTGCGTGCGCACGGGCGCACTAAGTGAGCTCGTGTGCACCCGGCCTTACTCTCAACAATATCAATATTAAATCAGATTCTGGTTTTGATGTAAAGTGCACTGGATATAAAATATTCTATGTTGTTATATTTTGATTCTTATACCATTACTCAACTTTTCTTGTCTGACGATGGAAGGAATACTCTACATATAGAATATATTGCCGGTGCCAGGAAAAGGGCTGCCACAGTATACCAAGGCTTGAAAAAAGTCCTTCGGGACTGAAACATCGATAAAGAAGTAGTGACAAAAATCTTTATTGCTTGAACAAGTCTCTGTGTTGCAGGATATCATGCATTAGTGTGTGTAATATATATATAATCTGGGCAGAGGCTGTCAGCAGAATCTTCCCAATTATTTAAGGGCAATAAAAGGGAACTCTAGTTTTAATAGAGTGTCCCTTAATAACGCCAAAGTATGTTCACGGTTTTCAGAAACACAGGGGAAACAAAGGTAACTAGAATGTGGGATTGTCGTATTCCTAAAGAAGAGTTTACGTGAGACGCATCATCGTCTCCTGAACTCATGGGAGACAGCAACTGCCATACAGTGGTGACACTCTTGGTTCATAAAAGGAGTGCTGAGTGTCCAAGTGCTTCACAAATACAGAGTCACATATTATTGAGCGCTGCTCCGTTCCATTATTGTGTTTACTCTGGGTTTTAATGCACCTTATCGAACCCAAAACTGGTCTTTATCACATTTGATAAAGACCAATTTATGGTCAAAGTGTGTCTTTAATACTTAAAGTGATGTAAGCATTGGACCTGTTCGTTCGTTATGTCTCACTACATAACTGGCTATGACTCTGCAAGCTAGTGTACTTCAAACATGCATTGTGGTAGATAATTACCTTCTTCCACTCTAGAAATTTGCTCCATAAAGCTGTCATAATAGCTGCTTCTCTTTGAGTGCAAAATATTGATCACTTTCTGAATAGCTGGATTTTGCAACTAAAAAGAATAGAAAAAAAACACCTGGAGTAAGCAGAATAAGCACATTGTGGTGAGACTTTAGTAGTTAATATTATTTCAGAATTCACAGGATCTTATCCACATTACAATTTAAGGTAATTTATATAAAATGTAATACCTAAGAAAGGAAAGGTCAATTAATGAACTATAGTAATGTTGATTATTATTTTTATATTATTTCTTGGTAGAGAGAGAGAGAAGTTTTTGGTATTAATAAAATTTGTTAAACAACTATTCAAAATTATATTTTTTTATTCTACATATATTCTAAATAAAATTCTAAATTTAAGATGTTACATTTTTCAAGTCCTTTACCATCCTAATCCAGGAGACAACAAAAAGAAAGTGGCTCGATCCTCATTTTTCAACAGAGCACATCAATTATGGACTAACCTCCCAGACACCATCAAATCTTCCCAAGTCTAAAGTCACTTAAGAGATCTCTATTAATATACCTCGATACAGAATGCACCTGTAAACATGTAACATAGTGACTATATTTCCAACATATTTATTTTCTGTGTTAATCTGTATATTTGTGTTGTTTTGTTTTTTAATATCTTGCATTTTATTACTTTGTATTTCTGTAACGACTGTAACAATGCAATGTTCTTGAACCCAGGACATACTTGAAAATGAGAGAAATCTCAAAGTATCCTTCCTGGTAAAATACTTTATAAATAAATAAATTATCCAGGGTCCAAACATTTCCCAAGGATACAAAACAACTAATCCCTACATACAACAGGAATTCTTTTAACCAGTCTTCTAAGAGATGTCAATGATGATGCATGTGGAGTCATTTACAGACACTATGTAACTGTGAATCATGCAAAAGATCAATGAAAGGTTTGGCAGCTGAGACGACCTTGACCTTGGCAAATAGATTTCACAAACTTGAAAGAAAAAATAAATAAACTGTATATTGCACGACTATTTTGTCAGCAGCCCAGGTGTTCTTCTGCATGATGGAACCTCATGGACATTGCATCAGAAGTCACGGAAGAACATTCTACTTCTAAACATTATGATTGGGAAGGTGGGGATAGAGCAAAATGTAAACAATTTGGGGGGAAGTAATAAGCCTATGATGAAGTGTGGCGCAAGAGTGAAAGGAAAGTTTCTGGCTGAAGACAAGTTGATTTTTACCAGGAAGGATGAAAAAGTAGGATCGGGAAATAAAGATGTGTTTTGTTTTCCGAGCTGCCCCCTTTCTATGGAACTCCATCCCCTGCAGCATCAGATTCTCCCTCGTCTCTCCAGTCCTTCAAGAAGTCTCTGAAAACATTACTTTAGAGAAGCCTATCAGCTCACTCCATGATTCCCCAACTGTATATTTCTTGCTCCATCTTCCCACCCATCGCACATGCACCCCACTATTTCAGATTCTCTATTTACCCTCACCTAGTGTGTCATCCCTCTCCTCTTAGATTGTAAGCTCTCGAGCAAGGTCCTTTCTCCTACTGTTCTGTGTGTTTAACTTGTATGTATATTTATTATTCTGTCTCACCCGTTGTACAGCGCTACGGAATTTGTTAGCGCTTTATAAGTACCTGTAACTGTAAAGGAAGGATTTAACTTAAAGACAAAGAAAAGTAACCTGCACGCGTTAAATTTGGGGACCAGACCTTACCCAAGAGATGTCTGAGCAAGTGAACTCGAACCACAATGACATCAATGACAAAATTGCCAAGGATTATCTGCTGCTCACATTCTTGTTGTGACACTAAATGATGGCCTAACTATGCGTGGAATCAATGCTGCAAAAAACAATGTCTACTTGGAGGCTGCTTTTGGGAACAGACAAATAAGGAGCTTCTTATATGAGGTTTAGTATCATCAAGTTGAAATCTTCTGCCTATAGACGTAAAGGAAGCAATCATATTTTTAAAAACAATGCTCACCTTTAGATGCTAGGAAAAACAAAATGTATTTGACGGGACTGGGCCTTTTTTTGGTGCAACTTAACATCATACTTGGGTCAGGCTTCAGATGGAGAAAAAGGGTCAGGCTTCAGATGGAGAAAAAAACTCCGCTACTGTTAAGTTTAAGGCTAGGGTCAGACGAACGCAGTTTTAACGTGCGTTTAGCCGCACGAAATCACGGCCGTGCTAGCAGCAAATGACGTCCAATGCCGGGGAACACACGACGAACGGCCGCACGAAAGTTCGTCCGTGCAACGCAAGTGGCAAACGAACGCATTTTTTCGAGAACGTCAAACCGCTACTACTGACGTACAGAGTGCGCTGCGTCCGCATAGCGGCGTGTTTGCGTGATTGGGAGACGTCAGACGCTGCTAATGTCCGGCTAACATAACGTCCAGACACAAAAAGTGTTTTATTGATGATCCGTACAAAATCACGGACGAATATGCGCATCGTATGACCGCTAACGCGTATTTCGTGAAAAATACATCCGTTCGTTCGACCGCACTTTTCCACGGACGACGCGAAAAATGCGTTCGTCTGACCCTAGCCTTAAAGTTAAGATAACTTTTAGGTTTGGGATAACATTTAGGGTTAACCCTAACCAACAAAATCTGTTTCATTTAGAAGATACAGATTCTGATTCTATAATCGCATCAAAAGAAGAAGAATCTGTTGCCTGAAAATTAAGCAGAATCGGTTGGTTAGGGTTAACGTTGACCCTAACCCCAATACTAACCCGGATATTAAAAGGAGCATATTTTATGCACTGTACGTGCTTCAGAACACAAATGTGAGTATTGTGCCAAGTTGCACTGAAAATAATTAAGTATTTTTTCTAGTTTTTTTTTTTCTTCTTTAAATTGGTGACGTTTTCATCATGTTGTTTCTATTTGCATCTAGAGAGGTGGTGCTTTGTGTATTATAACCATACATATTGTGTTGAAACTTGTATGTAGTCAAGCCATTGTTTATTTTGTAAAACAATGATGGATGACATTTGAACAAGAGCGGCAGACAGTTATGCATTTCATTCTTTCGGAGTCAATCCCACAACACAAATTTGCATTTTTTGTTTTTGTTTTACATATAGCAATTTTAAGTTTAGGTAAAAAAAAAATCTAAAACTCCTAGGTGACACACACACACACTTTTATTGTTACCTGGTAGTAAATTCCAAGGAGATTTTCTTTTTGCGTGAGCCAAAACTCTAATTCGGTGGAAGGTCCGGGATGTTCACCCTGTAAAATCTTTTGAGCCGAGTCACGTTTTAGAACTTCACTAATCTGGTGTGACCATTGGATTACCAATGTTTCTATAGAGTGGAGAGTAAGTCTTTCATGTGTGGTTGGGCTATGAAAATTGAAATGAAGTAATAGAAGTATTAGATTTTGGCGCATTTTCTTTTCAAATTATGGATGAAGTTTCCATGTATATAGTAGCAAGGCTTAATACGTACTTATTGTCATCCTCATGCTCAATAAATGTGGGTAGGGGTAATAATGTTCTTCCTGATACAAGCCCTTGCAAATCCAAAATGTTACACTTGAGGTTTTCAACATGGCTTCTTAGGTCTTCTAGAACCACTCTTGGACAGTCAACATAATTTTTTGGATTTGAGAGAATCGTAAGGAATACCTGCAAAATGGAAGCCAGTTCTGATTGTGAACTGATGTAAAATGCCAAAACAATTAAGAAATATACCAGTATAATCCATTACGTTGCAGTCGCGAAACAGCAGAACCGAGAAACTCACTTAGAATTTAAACTTTGAATTATAACCTTGAGGGTGATAAATTTTGAAGAAACGTCCGATGAGGTTAAGACTTTTTAAGATTAAATATAATTTTAGAAAGACGTGTTAGGCCAAGGTCTTTCTTACTTTAACTCCCTCTGGACGCTTGTAAAAATAAAAATGGCATAGGAGCAGTAGTTTATATTATATACAAAATATTATATATTGCAGACACAAAATCCTACAGTTGCTCAACCCGGCCCCGATTAATGTTCCTCTGATTGAACCTTTGGCCATGTTGACCTTTTGACAGATGAGTTTATAGAAACCAGTCTGGGCACTTTAACGTTGTAGGTATGGCCGAGTGATTTACTCAATTCTTTACTGTTAAATAGAGTCTTTGGTCGACTTGATTTTACTTTTATGGAAATCGAGGAATATGGCTTTTTTAATTGATGGAGCGTCGGTCCAAACATAGGTTTGGCAGGCTCCTGCCAAACCTATCAACTGTGCCCTGTTGACTGTCAGATGGGTGCTCTATCAGTTAAACTATCCGGTTTGCTCATTTTTTGTGAAAGTAATATCCGAGGTCGAAATCGGGCTCAATGTAATCTTGGAGAAGAAAAAAAAAACCAACACAACAAAATTGAGCATATCACCCATCAATACTTGTAGGTAGATATCACTGAGTCAAAGCTGTATCAATATAGACACTGATGGAAGACCAAAAAAAAATAAAATACACAGAATTAACTACTTTACACCATGATAATAACAGAGATTGGGACCAAGTAAGGAGATGAGATGGAACAATCGGTTTGAGGGAGATGGAACAGAGTTACGGGGGGGGGTGGGAGAGATTGGAAAGTGGTACACTTAAGGCTGGGGTCAGACTAGCGCACTTTTAACGTGCGTTCTGGCGCACATAATTACGGCCGCACTAGCAGCAAATGACGGGCAATGACGGCCAATATACGAAGTACGGCCGCACAAAAGTACGGCCGTGCAACGCAAGTGGAATTTGAACGCATTTTTTCGAATACGCAGAACCGCTAGTACTGACGTACAGAGTGCGCTGCGGCGGCATAGCGGCATGTGTGCGTGATTAGGAGATGTCAGACACTGCTAATGTCCAGCCTACATAACGTCCAGACGCAAAAAAGTGTTTTATTGACGATCCGTAAAAAAATCACGCACGAAAATGCGCGTCGTCTGACCGTTTTTGCGCATTCCGTGAAAAAATACGTCAATGCGTTCGGACGCAATTTTTGACGTTCGCGGGGAAAAATGCTTTCGTTTGACCCTAGCCTAAGTTGCGACGAACATGGTCAACGAGCGTGAAGAGTGGGGTCACAAATATCTTAACTTCAGCTACGGGACCATAAAGCCCTTAATCCAGCAATATTCACAACACCAATCTATTAATCGTGATATTCAATATCATTTTAATTCTACAAGATATACATACTGCATTTTAAAATCAGTGCTAGGTTTTACTTTTGAAGTGAATCATATACAGGGTTATTCAAAGATAATCGAAAAGTCACTGCATGTTCGGTGACTTTTCGTTCTCTTCAATTCGGTGCAATTTGGTGATCACATTTCGGCAACCCTGTGGTGTATTCAGCAAGCACCACAGGGCCACCGTAATGCAGGGAAAAGTCACCGCAAACCCGCCAAAAACTCACCGAAAAAAACCAGGGTGAACGCACACCGCAACCGGCAAAAACATCTGAATTAACCCCGCCGAAGACGCCGGAGAAACCCGAGCAGGAGCCGATCAGAGCGCAGAGCAGCCGCCGGAAAAACCCGATACCGCAGACGAATGGAGTGAAGAAAAAAAAATAAAACAGTACGCTTGAATGTTTGAAATTGAAACGCTGTTTGCAAAGAAACTACTGAGCGAAAATGTCTGATATTTACATATGAGATCCAGGGAATGATAATAAAAAAGGCTGTTACAGAAAAAAAATAACCGGAAAAAATTGTTTTGCAAAAAAAATCCCAAAAAATGCTTAAAAGATCCTAAAAAAAAATAATCTATAAATAGACTTTTTACTGCAGAATATTATAATTAACGATTTATCAGATATTGTATTAAAACGGGAATATTTTTAACATTGAAGCCTATGGGATTCGCCTGAATAAACCTGCCGTATGTAACCACCGAATGGCCGGGCATTTCGGCAAATTTTCACTGCTGGGTTTTGTTCTCTGAATAGACGAAGCTATGGGGATTTCACTGCCCTCGAACAGGCACCGTATGTGCAGGCAATTCGCCAACATTTGGTGAATTGCCTGCTCTCTGTATAGCTGAATGGATAAGAAAGGTACTCGAACGCTGAATTTCAGCGTTCGGTTACCTTTCGGCGCGCCATGCGGATCTCTTTGAATAACCCTGATAGTGAAGTCATTCATAATGCCAGCTAATACAGTTCCGCGTAGTTTTAGATTGAACCAAACACAAAGGTTGAAACATAATCTACAAGATGCCTTAGTGTATTGTTTCGTCTGAGAAATCGCTCTTTCTCATCGCGATTTAGGAATTCCAGAAAAACACACAGAAGATTCTAAACATGACGGACTTACCTCCTTTACAACTATGGACACTTGCTCCAGAATTAAATGCGATACTTCACCCAGGCCAATCTCACTTTTGAATTTAGTTGTTGAAATTCTTTTAGGTGATTTCTTCAACAAGCACAAAAGTTTGGTTTTCAAGGTTAAAGGTGACTGTGCGATGCAGAGAAGGATAATAGTTATAGATTATCTTTAGTATAAGACAAATAAATTCAGTTTGAAAGACTCGCGCATACAGTGGAGATATTCACATATGATGTTACACAGCAAAATGTAAAAATGTCTACACCGGGCACCTTCCATGAGGGCCAAGATGCAGTTGACATTTCAGGGTAAAACAGGTGTGACTTTGTATACCATGCATATTTTTTAAACTGTAGCCATTGGCCATTTTTAATTCAATTTTCTTTTGTGAACACCAAGTTATGTCACCAAAACGTGTTCATATTCCATGTAGTAAATAAGAGATGTAAATCATTTACTACTTAATCTGCTATTCAGGAAGGACCGTGGAGTAGTGTTCTTCATAGCGATCTCATCAGGGGTCAAGTACTAAAAAAAGAAGTGTGAGAACTCACCTAGATTTTTCTACCCAATTAGCACTTAACACACACATTCAAATGTAATATACAGTATTTATGCATATAGGTGGGTTTTAGCATAAAAAAAAAAGAAGATAAAACCAATATTTATTGGTGACTTACCAGGGAAAGATATGATTGAACACCTGAATACCACCAGTTTTATAGTGTATGAAACGCAATTCCCTCGCGAAAAATAGTGGAGGGAACTGCGTTCTTCTGCAACTTGACCCCTGGATCTCATGTTCTAGTTCAGGGATCTCAAACTTTGGCTCCTCAGAAGCTGATAAGGTAACCTTGATAAAAGTTCACCAAGGACTGAAACGCTGGTTATTTAATAAAATTTGATACTTTGATGGAGGCCTGTATTTACGGATTGTTTTCTATTTCTATTTATTTTGTTGATATAATTCTATATTTAAAAAAAAACATTAATGTATTGGATATTGTGAGATATATATCAGAATAGGCGCACAACACTTTTTTACTTATCTCCTGTGGGAAACAGCATGTCCATCCGTGTAGGAACTAAGAAACAGAAAACGGGAAGGGGCCCCCCTTTTTATTTTAGATTGTTAAACTGAAGCTTGAATTGTATCCATATAACAAATCCTCCAACTCAGACACATGCCATGTACAGGTCTATAAAGATAGCTGAGGGGGGGGGATATGTCCCATCATCCCAGTTTCTACGCCCACGAGCATATACCGCACTAGCGTGTGCAGCCCGATGCATTAGGGTGTGCACCAATAGTGCATTTAGTAATTGAAAAATTATATTTAGGCGACTCTGCACTAAATACACATTTTAGCAATAACAGGCCTGTGATAAGAGATACAGTCCGTTTAGAAGTTATTCCGCATGAAGCAGATAAGGGGTATCTAAAATGTAAATTTAGGGGCTGAAAAACGACTTCTTTACCCAACAATAGGGTGTGCCTGGATACACCACCTGCGCACACCTATGATATACAGGTTTCCTCTAACCTGATCATCTGCAGCCCGCATTGTATCGCCTGGTCCTGTGAATAAAAACACTCTCCTGCACTCTGCAGCCTCCAGGAAAGCCAACAACAGCCTCTGGTTCTCTTCTGCTGATGCAAATCGGTTCCACTTGTCGGGTTTAAGTTTGAGAGCCCTGAAAGCTTGCTCCTTGATGTAGTCTGCGCATCCATCCAGAGCTAGGCTGCTCCTAGGAGGCTCCATAGGCACAGCTTTAGCAGGCTCCATCTGATCTCTAGCGAAGGTTTTAGTGTCAAGACAGGAATACAAGGTATGTATCTTCTACAGAGTTCCCAGTCAGTCCAGTCCAGACATCCCTAAGGATGGTCAGATTTGGCTAGTACCAGCTTGAAGCCCAGATAATAACGCTGACAATATTTTAATGTGGTGCAGCTGCACTGTCTGCCCTTCCTAGTATCCTTATCCTACGGTTATATCCACCTGTCCTTTGATACCTGAGACGAGGCACAGCACTGCCTCCTGTCAGTCACCCAGGAGTGAGAACATCTGCTCTAGACATGTAAGAGAACAAAGCATCAGCCTCTTCCAATAGAAATGAGAAGCTGAAGTTACAATGTATTCATAGGAAGGTTTGCTTCACTAGGAAAGTAAGCAGGGTGCCATGACGATTGTGTCGTAGAAGGAACTAAACGACCAAAAAAAGAATTCTGGCCAACTCAAATTCGTCAAAAAGAAGAAAAAAAAAAAGCCGGAAGCTGTAGCAACTGCAGCGCTTCTTTATGTATGAAAATGCAATTTTTATGACATGTTCAGATAAAGCATCATTCCCACTCTATGAAAAATACCATTAAATATACAAATCTTTGCTAAATTGTGTCTGAATAGAGAGGTAGCAACATTGTCCCTGCTAAAATATAGTGAAGGAAATTCGTTCCTGCACTACTTGACCTTAGTCTTTAGGCGCATCTTCCATGAAAGTAGACATCAGGAAAATATTGTCTTTAACCAGAGTATCAGTATAGTGACTTTAAAATGTCACCGCTTTGAAAAATTACTGTGCCATAGTGATGTTTAATAGGCAAAGTAAGATTACAAAGCAAGATACTCAGCCACTGGCACGCGCAGCCCGTTACATTGGGGTGCGCACCCGTAGAACATTTATTAACTTACAACCTAAGTTTACAAGATTTTGCACAAAATGCACTTTTTTTAAAACTTAGAAATAACAAGCCTGTAATCAGAGATACAGTCAGTTTTATTCATCATGAACCAGTTGTACCGGCTGGGTGGAGTAGAAGTAACATCATTGCTCTATAACCGTGGAGAGAAACTGGACACACAGGTTCGATCCTGGCAAGAGCACGTCTACAGTAAGTGTCCTTGGGCAAGACACCTAACGGTACATACTCACCACCCAGGACATACTTGAAAACAAGAGAGATCTCAATGTATCCTTCCTGCTAAAATACTTTCTCAAAAAACATCTAAAAAGTGATTGTAGGAGGTATAAGAGGACCTCTTCACCCAACATTAGGGTGTGCCTGGTCACACCAGTCACACCCCCTATGCACACACCTATGCCCAGTGCTGTAATTATTTAAAAGGTCTATTCTAGTCACTTTGGACATTTCAATTCAGCACATTAATAAAAAGGATATTCCTTACTCCTAGCCTCTGGCAAAGTTATTCCATAGACTTCTCTCTGCTGACTGATGGGATTTTTAGGAAGGCGAGAGTTCTGGTAGGGTGTCCGGGACTGTATGTGTGGCAAAAGCGAGTGTGGACACACTCTGAGGTGGGATAGTGTTGGAGCGGTCTGTGAAGAGTGCAGGAGAACAAGCGATTTTCAGCAATACACAGTTTCAAGGTATAGGAAGAGTACACACACGGCTTTGATTTTTAACCCTTTCACTTTCAAAATCATGTTAACACAATTTTGCATTGTAATACACTGAAAAGCAATCAGTAGCACAGCAAAACCCCTGTGGAGAATTAGATTCATTGTGAGAATTCACTCCTGGCCCTCTGTAATACAAACTGCGAGGAGCAGCCCCGAACCTCAAATAATGGATAACCAAGACTTGTCTCAAAATATGAAAATATTTAATAATTAAAACATACACAAATACTAAAAAAGGAGATGACCCAATCAAGGGTCAAATGGTGCTATGGCGCTGGTAATATAATGGGAAAAGATTGAGTGGTAGTATGTCAGAATGCAGCTCACCGTTTAGGTGTATCCCTCACCCAACAATACATAAAAAAACAAAATACCACAGTGTGATCGGGAGCGCAAGAGGATAGTCTGTCTCCTTAGGTAACAGTTTTTAGTTCCTTCGGAATCTTCAAAAAGATCTTCAGGCCTTCAATGGGATCTCCAATCACACAGCCAACATGGAATGAAGAAGAAAAAGAGAGAACATTTGGGCAATATCGTGTGCCATATATACACCAAATCGTGTGTTCTGGTATAAAACTCACAAGCGTGGAGCTGGATAGCTCAAAGGGTTAAGCAGTTGAGTCACTATGGGGGACTCCTCCCTTCAAACGCAACAGTTCCTATTCTCCAATTCACCTCAATGGATTTTTCACAGCAAGTATACCTCGAGGGAAATGTACATAGCGTAATATTGTCACAAAAGAGGGAAGGAACTTGATAGAGAGGTACTCACATGGACAGGAACCTCCTGTATGGTGGTTCCGTAATAGCACAATAGACCACTTTGCAGGGGGTCTGAGCCTCTGTCCGAATGTATGGTTAGCGTCCAATGGATGTAAAAAATAAAAAGTAAAAAGTGTATTGGCATACACTATATATTGGACATAGAGATGGTGGTGGTGGGCAAAAAAGTTTAATAAAACATTTAAAAGAACAAAATAATAAAAGAAATTGCGGGGGTCATCGAGACGCATTTCTCTTACCGAACTGTAAGCTTCCTCAGTCGAATGAACCCCGTCATAAAATTCAACAATATATATACACCTTCCAATATTCGTACCGCAGCATGTGGCGTGCGTTCCACCTCAGGTCCTTCCGCTTGCGTCCCATACAGAACATTTCCGCATGCGTTCCATCTAAAACACTTCCGCATGCGTTCCAACACAGACGCTTCCGCATGCGTTCCAACGAAGACGCTTCCGTATGCGTTCCATCACTTGCACACCCAATTTCTTAGTCTTAAACCTTCAAAACATTGGTGTTCTTATCAATCTTATAGAGGAACGGAGTCCATCCACCTACTCCTATACAATACCCTATGTACATACACCTAATCAGTACCCCATTTATGAACATATGCAAATAAAGAGAAGATCAGTAAAGTGTAGCAATATAGAATGGATGTAAATGGATGTAAATTTTGGTATAAAGGGGATTTTTATCTCCAGATTAATGGCATGGCTATGGGGACGAGGTTTGCCCCCAGTTATGCCAATCTTTTTATGACCCATTGGGAAAATCAGAAGGTTTGGGCCGGGCATGATTGGGGGCAGAGCCTCGTCCTCTACCGTAGGTACATTGATGATGTCCTGATTGTTTGGGAAGGCAGTCATACTGACCTTATGCGATTCATCACCCATTTAAATGCCAACTCAGTTGGCATTAAATTAGATTCTACCATTGATACAGATAGAGTGGATTTTCTTGATCTCACCTTATATGTAGAGAATGGGAAATTACTTACTAGAACTCACTTTAAGGATGTTCATGTGAACGGTTATATTGATAGGAAGAGCGACCATTACCCCCCTTGGTTGAATGGTATCCCTAAGGGACAAATGATGAGGGTTCGCCGGAACTGTTCTGATGTAGAGCAGTATCAGTTACAGTCCCAGAAACTTATCCAATTAAGGGATACCAAAAACAAACTCTGAACACCATTAAGGAGGATGTTTCGAAAATGGAAAGATCAACTCTATTGGTCAAAAAACAACAAGAAATTAACAAAGAGAACGTTATATCTTTTATTCTTGACTATAACATCTGTAATAAGGAGATTAGGAAGTCTATAGTAAGACATTGGCCTATTTTGAGGAGAGATCCTATTCTCAGCACAATGTTACCTGACAAACCATCCATTATATATAGAGGGGGGGAAAGTGCAGGACGCCAATTAGTTAAAAATCATATTAAAGAAAAGAAATCAATATCTGAGAATCCGTTTGGAATTCAATCTGGTTTTTATGGGTGTGGTCAATGCATTGCATGCAGAAAGACATCAAATAAAAAGAGGACCATTCGAGAATTTGTCTCACCTAGGACTAATTTAACCTATAAAATTCACCAGCTCATTACCTGCCATTCTAAGAACGTAGTCTACCTATTAAAATGCCCATGTGGCAAGAATTATGTAGGACAAACGTCAAGAACTTTATATGTAAGGATCAATGAACACTTGTGTAATATCACAAGGGGCTACGAGAAACATAGCGTGCCCGTCCATTTTCGGGATATACATGGCTGTAACCTTATGAATATTGAATTTTTTGCTATAGAGCTAGTTACACAGAATTGGAGAGGTGAGGATTTGATCAAGAAACTAATTATGACAGAAATGAGGTGGATTTATACACTTGACACCCTCATCCCAGGCGGCTTAAATGCCGATTTTGAAATTAGCCACTTCCTGAAACAACCATAATTTACATCCATTCTATATTGCTACACTTTACTGATCTTCTCTTTATTTGCATATGTTCATAAATGGGGTACTGATTAGGAGTAGGTGGATGGACTCCATTCCTCTATAAGATTGATAAGAACACCAATGTATTGAAGGTTTAAGACTAAGAAATTGGGTGTGCAAGTGATGGAACGCATGCGGAAGCATCTTCGTTGGAACGCATGCGGAAGCGTCTGTGTTGGAACGCATGCGGAAGTGTTTTAGATGGAACGCATGCAGAAATGTTCTGTATGGGACGCAAGCGGAAGGACCTGAGGTGGAACGCACGCCACATGCTGCGGTACGAATATTGGAAGGTGTATATATATTGTTGAATTTTATGACGGGGTTCATTCGACTGAGGAAGCTTACAGTTCGGTAAGAGAAACGCGTCTCGATGACCCCCGCAATTTCTTTTATTATTTTGTTCTTTTAAATTTTTTTTTTTTTTTTCTTTTTTTTTTTTTCGTAATATAATTTTTATTGAGTTTGCAGCATAACAAAGTACAACAGTTAATGGCGTTAAAATTCGCAAAGTATTGTGCAAAACAACATCCCAAAAGCCATATAAGAGCTTGTAACATATAACAAATGCAAATATTGGAGGTTGAATAAGCATTCAATAAGTAGCACCAAACCATTTGTCTATAGCTTAAAATGAACAAACCTCTCACATAACACATATATATATATATATATATATATATACATACTAAACATAAAATAAAAAGAAAAAGAATAATAAAGAGAAAAATAAAAAGAAAAAGATAAACCAGTATAAGAAAAGTCTATCACTAATGTTAATCTTATATCGTCATTGTTACTGTTCGGGCGTACTATAAGCGTGGAAATATCACATCTGGAAGTCGCATTTCACTGGGAAAAAAAAACAAAAAAACTCTGTGACCAATATGATAGGTTTTTAAATCTGAGCCAATGCCGACGAGCTCTGAGCCAATCTCCTATGTTTGGATCTGAATTCCGTCCACCAATACCATGTCTTAAAATATGTGTCAAAGTCTTGTTCGAGGGTGTAATGTAGTTCCTCTAATTCTCTGACGTATTCTACTCTATCAATCCAATCAAAGATCGCGGGGGGCGACAGTTGTTTCCAATACTTTGGGATTAATGCTCTCGCTGCATTCAGTAAGTGTACCGTCACAGATTTCACATATTTATCTATAGACAAGGGGATAACATGTAGCAGTGCCACTTTAGGATGAAATGGCAAATCTAAAGACGTTACCTCTTTAATATACGTCCACACCACCTCCCAAAACGATTGTATGATAGGACATTCCCACCAAATATGTAAAAACGTACCCCTATGCTTTTGACATCTCCAGCAATCAGAAGAGACCGCTGGGTATATAGCGTTTAGACGAGCTGGGGTCAAGTACCATCTAGAGATCAGCTTGTAATTAGTTTCCTGTACATTGAGAGCTCTAGAGGAGCGAAACGTCACCTGAAATGTCGTCGACCACTCCTCGGGAGTCAATGGTTGAGGGAGTTCAGATGACCATTTTGTTGTGTAGGAGGGTAGGGTTTTAAACCTAGCTGTAGATAAAAGAGAATACATGTACGAGAGTAAATGCGGGGGTGGCGGGTCTGATATACATATTGTCTCGAAAGTAGTCAGAGCTGTAGGTATAGTAACGTCAGCCCGAAGTATCTGTGTAGTAATAAAATGTTGCAATTGCAAATAGTTATATTTCTGTAGAGGAGTACTCGATCGATCCCCCAGCAGCTCAGTGAGAGAGAGCAGACCCTCCGGGCCAATACAAGCCTGAAGTGGGACATAAGGGCCGTCATAGTCCAATCCTAGAAAGGACTGGGCTTTACCTGGGAGAAAGTCTGGGTTATGTGTAATCGGGGTCAACAGAGAAGGCAAGGGTGATAAACCCAAAAGTGTGCGATGTTTACGCCATCTCTTTAACGTCGGGCTAATAGTTGGGTGTGGAATGGGAACTAATGCTTCTATGGTCACAGTTTGCCATGGGGCCGAGACTACAGGAACCGTGAGAAAAAGCTGTTCTAGATGTACCCATAATTTGTGAGGGGGTGACATCGACCAGTCACTAAGTCTCGTCAGTAAAGCTGCGTCATAATAAAGTTCCATATGCGGGAGACCCAGGCCTCCTCCCGATTTAGGTCGGACAAGGACATCATATGGGATCCGCGGTCTATTATCTCTCCATATAAACTTCAGAAAGATGGTTTTTAGTGATCTAAAAAAGGATAATGGTATGGCAATAGGTAAAGTTTGGAAGAGATATAGGAATTTTGGCAGAACGGTCATCTTTAAAATATTAATACGTCCGAACCAGGAGAACTGAGGTTTATGCCAGTCTTTAAGGTCTCGAGATACCCGATTGAGTAGGGGAACATAGTTAAGGTCAAACAGAGATGATAAATCTGAGGGGAGCTGTATGCCTAAGTATTGGATAGCCCCAGTAGGCCAGGAAAACGGAGCCAAACTTTGCAGCGCCTTCTTAGTAAGTGATGATATGCCCACCCCCATCATTTCGCATTTATCGGTATTAATTTTGAAGTTCGACACTCCCGCATATTTCTCAACCTCCTGTAAGAAGGCCGCAGTAGAGCTAACTGGGTTTAGTAAGGTAAGAAGTATGTCGTCTGCAAATGCAGAAATTTTATAATGGTGGAATGGTAATGTTACTCCCTGGATATTATCGTTATCCCGAATCCGTTGTAGGAACGGTTCTAGAGCCAAGACGAATAAAAGCGGGGATAGGGGACAACCCTGGCATGTACCATTGGAGATCTTTATCGGTGTAGAAAGCACTCCATTAATTCTGAGGACCGCCGTCGGATTATTATATAGTGCTGAAATCCAGGTCAGCCATCTCGGCCCCAGGCCAAACCTCTCCAGGGTAGCCATCAGAAATGTCCAATCCACTCTGTCGAACGCCTTTTCAGCGTCGACAGAGAGAAGGACCATCGGTGTGTGCGTCGTGTGTGCCCTATGAATCAAATTGATAGCCCAGTAGGTGTTATCTCGTGCTCCCTTTTGGTGGACAAATCCTACCTGATCAGGGTGGATCAAGGAGGGCAACAAGGGGCTCAATCGCATAGCCAACATCTTTGCCATCAATTTAATGTCATTGTTAATTAGCGAGATCGGGCGGTAATTTTGACACAGCGTAGGATCCTTCCCGGGCTTCGGGATAAGGGCTATCGTCGCCTCGAGTGCCGATTTAGGGAAGCTTTTGTTATTTTCTAAGGCATTTAGAGAGTGGAGTAAGTGGGGGCCTAAGAGTGGTAAAAATGTTTTATAATAGGCTATGGAAAATCCGTCTGGGCCCGGACTCTTTCCAGTGGGAGTTGCCTTCAAGGCAGCCGCTAGCTCACTCAGGTTGAAAGGGGCATCCAGAGCTTCAGCTTCCTTCTCCGTTAGTTTCGCCTGCAAGGACTTATCTAAGTACTCAGCTATGAGAGGAATGGAAGGCTTATCTGAGCGTAGAGAGTATAGCGACTGGTAAGATTTTACAAATTGGTCAGTAATCTCCGTGTTCAAGGATAAAAGGCGGCCTGTGGAAGACTTGAGCTTGGGGATATAAGTAGCTTGATATTTCTGGCGTAAAGCCCTAGCTAACATCTTACCACATCTATTTCCATGTACATAGAATGAGTGTTTTGTAAGCAAAAGTGAGCGACTGGCCTGTTGGTGCAAGAGCTGTCGTAAGTCAGCTCTTAACGCCACGAGCGTCGTGTAATGTTCAACTGACTCAGAAGCCTTGTGTAACTCCTCGGCTACCTGGATTTCAGCAAGTAGGGCTTGGATTTTAGCCGTCTTTTCCCGTTTACGTCGGGCCCCTATTTGAATAAGGGTTCCCCGCATAACACATTTGTGGGCCTCCCATAAGACCGTGGCCGTCACATCTTCTGTATCATTGTCTACAAAGTATGGTTTGATAGCCTCAGAAATGCGTTCCCTCTCCACAACATCAGCTAATATCGTGCCATTCAGACACCATTGGTAAGATTTACGGGCAGTGACGGTAAAGAGAGGGTCAGGAACACAGGGGCATGATCAGACCATGAAATATTGCCAATATTAACCGATTTGACGTACCCTAGGTCGATATGACGTAGCAGGAATAAATCTAGGCGGGAATACACTCTGGCCGCAGCTGAGTAGTAAGTAAAGTCCCGTCCAAGCGGATGCATCGCCCTCCAACAATCAACCAACCGGGCCTCATGGAGTATTTGGTGGAATCTCCGTCTTTTAGACGGGGGAACCAAAGCCGGCGAGGGAGACGCCTCTCCTGGAGCATCAGGTGAAACATTAAAATCACCTCCGCATATCAACGTGCCCTCTGCGAAAGTTTCCAGCTTCATCAAAATTTTTCCCAGATACGTACATTGCTTAATGTTAGGGAGGTAGCAAGTAGCCAAGGTAATTTGTAGGGATCCCAAGAGGCCTTTTAAAAACAGATAACAACCCCCCGGATCAGAACATTGCGCCTGGCACGTAAAAGGCACGTGTGCCGCCAATAAGATGGCCACTCCCCGCGACTTAGAACCGGAGAAGTTACTATAAAAACAGTGAGGATAATAATGAGAATATAAACGAACAGACGTATCACTGCGAATATGCGTTTCTTGTAAGAACACCACCTCTCCTCTCATACGTTGCAGGTCATGTAATGCCAGACGGCGTTTAGCCGGATGGTTAAGTCCTCTCACATTGAGAGTAATAACTCGCAAATCAGCCATGGCAGGGGCTGCGGCGAGTCAATGCACCTGGTGTAACCAGAGTGAAGGTGAAGTTGAGCAAGTGAGAGAGCAGCATTCTCCCAGAGGGGTATATAATATCATCTACAGTTTCAGAACAGTATAAGGCGTTGTAACAACTAAACAAACTTAAACAGAACAAAGAATTAAACAGTATGCATTGGTGCAGAAGTCCAAAATGGACTAAATCCCTAATGGGATACTTTATGAAGAAAAGTGTAGTGGAAAAAATCCTCCACATTGAGACAAATGATAAATTTTGCACTGCGCGGGGAAGCGGCAAAAAAAGAAGAAAAAAAAAAGAAAAAAAAAAAACGGGGAAAAAACGGTATATTTACCGGACCAAAAACCTGCAGACCGGCCGGTCTACAACCAACACTCCGAGAACGGTCGGAGACCAAAGGAACGGGACACCCGGGCAAGCCTTTGAGGTCTAATGGATAAACAGAAAAATAGTCAGCATCATGTAAGGCCTGTGTGTCCCCTCACGGAGGATCCGTTGAACTGCGGCCAGTTCCACGTGCGGTATCCAGGGGGCGTCGGCGATCCCGTCGAGCATTGCGTCATGGCTGACGCTGTGGTAACGGTGGGGGAGGTGTGTTCGGGTCTCCTCCAAACCAGCCCCGTATAGTAACTGGAGAAAGTTCCAGCGCTTGCAAGAAATCTGGCACATCCTCAGGGGCTGAGATACTCAGGGATCGGTTGTCCACTCGAACGTGCAGTGCAAATGGATATCCCAATCTATATCGTATGGAGCGAGCCCGAAGTTGGTCCGTGACAGGCTTCAGTTTTATACCAGGACACACGATTTGGTGTATTATATGGCACACGATATTGCCCAAATGTTCTCGCTTTTTCTTCTTCATTCCATGTTGGCTGTGTGATTGGAGATCCCATTGAAGGCCTGAAGATCTTTTTGAAGATTCCAAAGGAATTAAAAACTGTTACCTAAGGAGACAGACTATCCTCTTGCGCTCCCGATCACACTGTGGTATTTTGGTTTTTTATACACAAATACTATCCAACGCGTTTCGTCTTAATTTAAAAAGACTCCATCAGGGATGATGTGTGCATGCTCAATGTCCTCCTTATATAAAATGCACCAAAAGTTTGTAATTGTGCCTTCCAAACTGCCATGAGTTCCACCAAGGAGCGCATAGCCGATCCGCCATTAAAGGGTGGGTGGCGTGTGTTCCAAGCCGGAGCTGTCACGCTCATCGGGAGGAGGCTAGAACCCAAGGTACAGTAGGCCACAGAGGAGGTTCAAAAATGCGGTACAATAGGATCATTCGTAATCAAGGTCAAAGGTCGAGCAAGGGGTCAAGGCTGACAGCAAAGGTTCATAAACGAGCTGAAAAGCAAGGGGGTCAATATCCAGGTGATTCTGAGGTATCAGGAGGAGAGTACTTGGCTGCATCTCTGTGGAAACAATACCGAAGCAATGCCAGAGAGGAGGTCCTGGTCTTATATAGGGACTGGAGTTGAACACGCATCTAGGTCAGCAACCGCCCCTCCTTCTCCTATTGGATACTGGTCTAGTCGCTCCTCCCAGGAAGAGCGTGATTTTGTACGGATTCTCAATAAAACTCTTTTTGCGTCTGGACGTTATGTAGGCTGGACATTAGCAGTGTCTGACATCTCCTAATCACGCAAACACGCCGCTATGCCGCAGCTGCGCACTCAGTACGTCAGTACTAGCAGTTCAGCGTTCTCAGAAAAATGCGTTCAAATTCCACTTGCGTTGCACGGCCGGACTTTTGTGCGGCCATATATCGTATATTGGCCGTCATTGCCCGTCATCTGCTGCTAGTGCGGCCATAATTATGTGCGCCAGAACGCACGTTAAAAGTGCGCTGGTCTGACCCCAGCCTAAGCCGAATCCTCCCCGGCCAGCACCCTGAGTGGCAGGAGTGCCACGATGGCCCACGGACTCCTGGGAGGAAGCCAGCATCAGCGAGGACGGATGTGGCTGCCGGTGAGGCGTGACAGGAGCGCACATCCACCCTTCATTGTCCACAAGAAAGAAGCTCCCATTTCCCCACATCCAGTGAAAAGCAGAAGCATCATTACCAGGAGTGCCAACAAATGTCATAAGGACATTGGAGGACATTGAGAATGGACACATCAGCCCTGATGATGCCTTTTTAAACTAAGACGAAACGCGGACGGTACATGTGTATGTTTTTATTAATAAATATTTTCCTGTTTTGAGACAAGTCGTGGCTATCCATTATTTGATGAAAGAAACCCAAGGAGGTCTGACCATTTCTTACTTCCGAATGATCGGTTCCTAAAACATGTCCTGGGGGTTCCTGCTGAGGTTCTGCGTGAAAGCCAGATCTGAGGTGGTGTCCATCTCAGGAGCCTGTAGGCACAGAAATGTGGAACGCCCCTACACCCCACCCCCAACAAGAAAAAAAGAACATTTTCATTTTGGGCAAACTAAAAAGAAAACAATTTAAAGAAAACTGAAAAACAGTTCCTCTCTGCACTCAAATCAATAGAGGCGGCAGAATCTGTTGCCTTAGTTGAGTTAGTGCAGCGGCATTGTTTGTTTTATATGTAAAAGCATATATTGTCTCTGCCGTAGAACAGAGAAAACAAAAATTTGCATTTACGTTTTTACATTTTCATATTTTTATCATGTTTGGTAACAGGAGAAGGTGAGTTAGCGCAGCATCAATGTTCACTTAATAATTGCAAACCGAACAATAGTACTGCGTTAGAAAACGAAAGAGGAAAATATTATTTTTTGTTATTTTATTTTACATAACTCTAACCTGGTTAGATTTGGTTTCACTGGAAAGGGATATTTATTATATCCCTGGTCTTTGCTTGAGGGGAAGGCATTTTTGGAGAGAGCAGAAACATCTTTTTTTTAATTGTTCATTTTACATTTGTGCTGGGGGTGGTCACGCGTGATGTGATTTTCAGGTTTGCCAGATATCTGAAGCACAGCACAGGTTTTAAGGTTTACCTTGGGGAAATGCAGACGGAATCCTGCAATCACTGAGCAGCAAATCATATCACCTGTGCTACAAGGAAAACCTGGCCTGTTAGTGGGCCCCGAGGACCAGGTTGGGGACCGCTGGGTTGTGTAACCCAATTAACATGGTCAGGGAATAGAATCCATGCAAGAGACAAAATTAAAAAAAACTTTTAATAACTAGACAAAAATGGGGTTACACAGAATTGCAATGACGGCAGGTGCCAGAGTTTCACAAAAGAAAAATCCAAAACAGCCGCAGAAGCATCATTGTGCAGTTTCTCCTGCCGCTACGAGGAATACTGCTTTGTGAAATGCCAGAGTCTGTCACCGTTGCAATTTCAGCAAACACCAGCACTTTCTGAATAATCCCAAACATACGTATTACATAGCAATGGTACCTACTGAAATAAACCATTCACTGAATATTACAAAACACCAGTTCACCTACGAAGTCAAGGCTACAATATTAAAAAAATCTTTATTATACAGGAACCATAAATACTAAAATACCAAAACCAAATAAAAAAAAAACCGCATGAAGAATAGTCACAAAAGGTAATATTGTTAGTACTTGCAGCACACAAACGCCGGGCTACTCCACAATGTATAGCCAAATACACATAGCACATGCTAAACTAGCAACAAAATATACTATTCCTGCCACTTATCTTCCTTATCACTCTCGATAAAAGCCCGGTATGGGTGAAAACATGTGTTCTTTAGGATTTTAACAGCCATTCCAATTTATTTTGTTATGGTCTAAGGTGGCTTATGTAGCTCCAAACACAGATTACTGCAATGCCAGGGATAGATATACTTTGTTTCCAATCTAATATTTGTTACTACAATCTGCTCCCAATACTGATAGTATATTTTGTTGCTAGTTTAGCATGCGCCTGTTGTTTACCCTATGTGTATTTGGCTGTACATTGTCGAGTAGCCTGGTTTTTGTGTCCTGGAAGTACGATATAAAAGTAGCTGTGGTTTGCAGCTAACAATATTAACCTTTTTTGACTATTCTTCATGCACTTTTTTGTTTATTTGGTCTTGTATTGGTGGTGTTTATGGTTTCTAATAAAGATTTTTAATATTGCGGACTTGACGTAGTAGGTGAACTGATTTTTTTTGACATTCATTTGCTCTTTGGTATAGGGGTCAGGCCCTGGTTTGGTTTCAAGCCTGTGATTTTATTCCTTTATATAGTTATCCTTGTGTAGGGGGGGGTAAGTGGTTGTACACAGTTTCAAAGCAAAATAAACAACATATAAAACTGCCCAAAATACCACAAAGCAACAGATTTTAAGTCCACTACAAATACAACATTAGCCAGTTTCAAATGCAGTTAGATCCTATTCTACACTTTCAGTATTTCATACTTTGGCAGTTATTATCATACATGATTTTATAGTATACCCTATATATATTGTTCTCTTTTTGAGATAGGTTACTAAAAGTGAAGTGCTGAACCTATTTCTTACTTTGTACTGTTTATGAACATTTTACAGTGCATATGTAATAAGTGGCTCTTGTGTGCACTCCCTAATATACAGGCTGCAGTGCCGCACACTCCTATATTAGTATTGGACATACTTGAAAATGAGAGAAATCTCAATGTATCCTTCCTGGTAAAATACTAAATAAATAAATAAATGTCAATGTGGGATATAATCTTGATACCTGCATTCCTGCACCATGATGAATGTCTCCTCTATCAGGTCTATTCACTGAAGGTGAAACTCAGGAGATGAGAACAATCTAGACCAAATAGCCGATTTGGAAAGCGATATAAATGGGAGAATTTTTCTGGTTTGGCTATTTTGACCTAGAGTTTTCACTTCTCCTGAGTTTCACCTTTTAGTGACTAGACCTGTAAATGTTATCTAGGTAAGCCAGACTTAAATGTGCACCTGTGAGTAGAGGGCTGGGTTAGTTAACCCAAGGACGTCTGGTTTAGAGTTCCACATGAAGTGAATAATAGGACTTGCAAAACCAAACCAAGTAAAGCAATTCGTTGTAAATGGTGATATTGGAAAGAAGCAATTTTGGACAAGTTTTAAATTTTTTTTATCTAATGGGCACAATAAGCCTACAGGTTCAAATAGTGTATTTAAAATACATGCTAAGAGAAAAATATGTTCATTTGGTCATAGTATCAATTAACCCTTTCGTGCTGAGCCATTTAACCCCATGTGCGGAACTGATTTTCACCATTTTTTTCTTTCATCACATTTAAAGGCCATTTGAAATCATACCTTATTGTAGGACCCAGAGAAATGATATACAGGGTTATTCAGAGAGAGGTGAAAAGCAGGAGAATGACTAGAGAACTGAAAATTCTAGGTCAAAATAGCCAAACCAGAAAAATTCTCCCATTCTCTCACTTTCCAAATCGGCTATTTTGACCTAGAAATTTCCATTCTCCAGTCCTTCTCCAGCTTTTCACACTCTCTGAATAGCCCTGTATATAGTTTTATTTTTTCCAGCAGACTCAGCAGATTCAATATATATTGTTGCTGTATATATCACATCAGAATGATATCAAAAAAATGTCAAAAAGTGTAAATTTCTGTTTAATTTTTAATGATTTGAAGCGTATAAAATTATTTTCCCACACTTTATCATTCAAATCTTTTTGTGGTTAAATATTCTAAGGCTTATTCTTTTAAAAAACAAAAAAATGAAATGGACAACCTGTTACTGCATTTTTCTAACTACACAGATTTTTTTAAAAAAAATTCTCTTGCATTTTGTGGAATTGTATTTCACGAATAATAAGACTATCAGGGCTATTCAGAGAGAGGTGAAAACCTTGAGAATTGCCAGGAGAATGAACAATCTAGACCAACTAGTCAATTTGGAAAGTAAGATAAATGGGAGATTTTTTCTGGTTTGGCTATTTTGACCTAGAATTTTCAATTCTCCAGTCATTCTCAAGGTCTTCACCTCTTTCTGAATAGCCCTGTATGCATAAAACACTGAACTTGTTCCCCTGACATGGCAAATGAGAAGGTGAGTAATGGCATCCACATCGTCCACTTTTCACATATAAAGCAATGTCCCTACGTTAGAACAAATTTTTTTTCCATCGTTGTATTTTTACATGGTCACATTTTGAACTATTGGAAACACCAGACTATGACCTAACTTGATCACCTCTATTCGCACCAGTGTGTAATTCGTGCATAAGAAGACATCTGCCCAACCCAAAAACAGTCCTCCTGTCCCTGCATTAACTCATCACTGCAGGCCCCCCCCCCCCCCCCCCGTTTCTCACCCATCTAGATTGTAAATTCCCGCGGGAATAGGGCCCTCATGTCCTCCTGTATCTGCTGGCAGGAATACTGACCTGCCTCCTGTATGTATTGTAGAATTGTCCTGTCTTTACATCTTTTGTACAGCGCTGCGGAATGTGTTAGCGCTTAATAAATATTAAATAATAATAATATGCTCTGTCTTCTCCTCCACGCTTCTTCCGGGTGCGGAAATTAACCCCATTTACTCCCAAAATCGAGTTATCTGGATTTTGCATTGCAACACATCTGAACGTTTTTATAATTTATCGGTTACTGTAGCTAACACAAAAGCTATTTCTGTCTATATGCTAATGCAGAGAGACCCCGTGTGACAGTGTGTAAGATAAAGGATGCTATGTAGAACTCTGAATATTTCATCAATATTTCTGTACAGGATAATTACATGAAAAACTTCAAAATGAGCATATTTACATAATTTATTTTTAGCTATCTCCGAACAATTTCTTTGTCAAATTTCCACGTTACCCTAAATTTAATTAACTTCGCATCCCATGTTTCAAATAAATGTTATGATTAAATTCTTTCCAACAAATCATTTGGTAGTGAAGGGGTTAAGTAGGTGAGTTACTACAGTAGCATTGTTCACTTCCTAACCCCTTCCTGCCGGGCAGGTTGCGCCTCGCAGGAGAGCGTTAATGCCAGTTGGGCATACTCTCTGGCTGCTGCGACGGCCCCTCTTCTGGCCCACCTATGCAGCTCATGTGCTTCATTGGCTGCAGCGGGGAACGACCTGAGTTCAGGCCGTCCCAGTGGCAGTGAAAGACACGCATCATGCGTTAACTGGTGGGCGGGACTGATGCCACCCCTAGGAGCCAGCAGGGCACACTATGCTGCCCCTCTGTGTTGAGTACCACCCGCCGCAGGGATGGCATAGTGCACCAATCGGCGTAAAACGGTTAAGGAGAAATCCACGGCGGCCTTCAACAAAAAAGGATTTTACTCCAGTTTTTTTTTCCATACACTTTTACATGGTCATGTTTGGTATCATTGGAAAGCTCAGACCCTGACCTGTCCAATGATGTGTCACTTGTCCCGGTGCAGTGTATGGAGTAGAGATACATGGACCTCAAGATCCCTCGCCTTGCAAATGTGCAGTACCTTACATTTTTTTTTTAATGAAACTGTGCATAATCATCCACTGCTTCATCACCTCCACATGTGCTACTGGTGTGGAAAATAAAGTGCTTTATTGCAGCAGCACTGAAAAGTGAGCAAATGCTATTGCTTCAGAACAATTGTTTTTACTCTGTACATGATCATATTTGGTATCATTGGGAAGGCCATATGCCAATTTTCCAATGACACCTCATACGACCTTGTGGTATGTACTGTACTAGAGATACCTGGGCCCCAGCATCTGATTTCCCCGCGGGGAGTGCAGCCTAATTTTGACATCACACTCATACATGATGGATGACAACACGTGTGTGTGTGGTCCACTATGGTTGAAGCGTCCACAAGCAAGGTGCTGATCTGGGGGACATAGACAACGCTATAGAGGCTTCTATAAGAACAGGAAATCCGAGGACCCATCCAGCATATGGTATGCAGCGAAGGGGTTAATACGAAAGGGTTGTCTTTTTGAAATTGCAGTATTATTCTATATATTTATTTAGATCTGTTTGCTTTCTACCGAACTGAATGTGCTTTGTAGTTACGTACTCACAACACACCATGTCGGGAAGAATAAATAGGTGTTTTAGCTTCATTTAAACTAAAAGCTGCAGACATTTGACGTAGTGTAACGCAGGAGACATTCCTTAATATCCCATTACACAATGAATTACCCGGAAATGTGTGTTTTACGCTTTGTAACATGTATAAATTTACATGCACATACCATTTAAAAAATTCTATATATTTGTGTGTTTTGTAGTAATTGAAATAAAAAGTCACAACGTTAACCTTAGCCTCATTATTCCCCAACTTAGAGCTCCCTTTGAGTCCTTGGATATGGTTAAAGGAGAAATTATTATTCTTTATTTATAAAGCGCCAGCATATTCCGCAGCGCTGTACAATAAGCACAGTATAGACAGGGTTACAATACATTGAACAACATTTGACAAACAGTACAGGAGGAGATGAGGGCCCTATTCCCGTAGGAACTCACAATCTAGGAGGGTTGAGGTTGGAAACAGGAGGAGAGGACTGTAAGGTGAGAGTGATTGATGGTTGCGTCAGTGAGTTGGGTGGTAGGCTTCCCTAAATAGGAACGTTTTCAGGGAGCGTTTGAAGGAAGAGAAGTTAGGGGAAAGTCTGACAGTACGAGGGAGAGCGTTCCAGAGGATGGGGGCTGCGTGTGAGAAGTCCTGCAGTCTATCATGGGAAGAGGTGATGCGGGGAGAAGCTAGGCGCAGGTCACTGTTTGACCTTAGGGAGCGGGCTGGGGTGTATTTTGGTGATTAGTGAGGACAGGTAGTGGGGAGCTGAGTTAGTGAGGGTTTTGTAGGTAAGGATAAGGATTTTGAACTTAATTCTGCAGTGGAAATCAAGAAAATACAATTTACAAAAGGCATGATGGAAGGGAGGCAACTTGATCTTCTTAATTGTGCTTTTTACAGACCAGTTCGACTCACACCTGTCTACTGAAACCAGACACCAACAGAGATATACGTCAGAATAACACTTATAATTTATTTACATGGTGGGAAGTTACCATTGGGAAAACATTACCGTAAATAAATATATTAAACTTGGTTACAATGAAGCAAGGCATTCAATGACAACCAATATCTGTGAGCATTTTCTGGTACGTGAACAATGGCAAGCATTGAAATAGTGTATTTAAAAGGTTTCCTAGGACCCTAAATAATATGAAATGTGCAGAGCCTGTTTATAATGTAGTTTACCAGGAAGGATACATTGAGAGCTCGCATTTTTATTATTCAAATGTACACATGAAATGCAATACTTAATCTATGTAATGCAGTTTGACACGTTATGTATGATAATCGAAAAACTTTAAACTTTACCCCAAACTAGGTGCCCTGTACAGAAACAAATCCTGCCTGAGCCCCGCGGTAAGAAAACAGATTGTACAACAAATGCTTATGCCGGCTATTGAATACGGAGATGTAGTGTATGCAGCTGCCCTGCAAACGCACCTCCAGAAACTTACTACATTGTATAACGCATTCTGTTGCTTTGCGCTACAATGTAACTACATGACCCACCATTGTGACATGTTAAAAGAACTAAACTGGCCGTCGCTGGAATCTAGGCGCACCCTTCACTTTTCCAACCTGGTGTTTAAGAGCTTTTCTGGGAAGCTACCACCGTACCTGAATAGGCTGCTTCCCTCATCCTATAACCTCCGATCCAGGACTTGCACCTTACTTGAAATACCTCTATACAAAAAGAAAGTGGCTCGATCCTCATTTTCCTACAGAGCACCACAATAATGGAATAACCTCCCAGGCGCCATCAAATCTTCCCCCAGTCTAAATTCCCTTAAGAGCTCCCTATTAATATACAGTACCTCAATAAGGAATGCACCTGTAAACATGTAACAGTGACTAACAGAAAATAAATACGTAGGAAATATAATCTGTATATTTGTTTTGGGTTATTATCTTACAGAAATACAAAGTAGTAAAATGCAACAATTCAATGTACTTGAACCCAGGACATACTTGAAAACAAGAGAAATCTCAATGTATCCTTCCTGGTAAAATCCTTTATAAATGTGGAATCTCAGAAGAACGTCCATGATAACATTCTATGTGTGGCAAATGCAGCAGTCAAACCGAGTAGAATGCAGGAACACCATTTCTCAACGCTTTCTTAGACGGAACAGAATTCCGATGCGACTCCTGTGAAGTTTCGATTTTAATCCGGTTTCCTTTCAACGTCACATTTAGTGTTATTATTGATTCCCCTTATAAAAAAACATTATGAAATTTGTGTGGATTAGTAAGTGTGAAATCATTGGAGGGCACTTTTTTTCACTCTACCTCTGTGCATGTGAATTCCCCATGAACCTTCCCTGTGCCATCTCCTCGATTATAGAGGGATGTACAGTTGTGTTCAAAATTATTCAACCCCCACTGAAATTGAGTATTTTGGCCAGTTTGACATTGATTTTGATCATTCAGTCATCTTGCTTACAATTAAATCAAAGAGGCGCGTGTAGGTCAGACAAATATAACATAACATTTATAATGAAATAACCACAAATGTCTTTTCTGTGCTCACATCATTATCATTTTTATTCAATCTTAGTACAACATCCTTTTACAGTTATAACAGCTTTTAAACGTGAAGCATAGCTTGACACAAGTGTCTTGCAGCGATCTACGGGTATCTTCGCCCATTCGTCATGGGCAAAAGCCTCCAGTTCAGTCACATTCTTAGCCTTGCGCACTGCAACTGCTTTCTTTAAGTCCCACCAGAGGTTCTCAATCGGATTTAAGTCAGGTGACTGCGATGGCCATTCCAAAATGTTCCAGCCTTTAATCTGCAACCATGCTCTAGTGGACTTGGAGGTATGCTTGGGATCATTGTCCTGTTGAAAGGTCCAACGTCTCCCAAGCCTCAGGTTTGTGACGGACTGTATCACATTGTCATCCAATATCTCCTGGTACTGAAGAGAATTCATGGTTCCTTGCACACGCTGAAGCTTCCCTGTACCTGCAGAAGCAAAACAGCCCCAAAGCATGATTAACCCCCCGCCATGCTTCACAGTAAGCAAGGTGTTCTTTTCTTCATAGGCCTTGTTCTTCCTCCTCCAAACATAGCGTTGATCCATGGGCCCAAACAGTTCTAATTTTGTTTCATCAGTCCACAGAACACTATCCCAAAACGTCTGTTGTTTGTCCACGACTTTTGGCATACTGCAGTCGACTCTTCTTATTCTTTGGAGACAGCAAAGGGGTGCGCCTGGGAGTTCTGGCATGGAGGCCTTCATTACGCAGTGTGCGCCGTATTGTCTGAGCTGAACCTTCAGTACCCACATCTGACAAATCTTTTCTCAGTTCCTCAGCAGTCACACGGGGACTTTTCTCCACTCTACGCTTCAGGTAGCGCACAGCAGTCTAAGTCAGCATCTTCTTTCTGCCACGACCAGGTAGCGTTTCAACAGTGCCCTTTGCCTTGAATTTGCAAATGATGCTTCCTATGGTCTCTCTTGGTATGTTTAACATCTTTGCAATCTTCTTATAGCCATTGCCCTTCCTGTGAAGAGTAATCACCTCTTCTCTTCTCTTCCTGGACCATTCTCTTGACTTCACCATGTTTGTAACCACACCAGTAAATGTCTAGAAGGAGCTGAGTATCACAGTCATTTTAAAGCTGCCTAATTGGTGCTTATTATGCTTTATTGCTGCTCCGTGACATCCACAGGTGTTTTCAATACCTGATTGAAAACACTTGAATGAACCTCTGTTCTTCAGAGTGGTAGTCTTTAAGGGGTTGAATAATTGTGTCAATGAAGAATTCACAAAAGAAACATTTACTACTGTATTACAAAACCAATTGATGTCATTTTAGTTGCATATGGTTCTTTAAAAAGTCCTTGTAGGATTTCATTCTGAATACAATTACAAATGTACACTAAATTCCCTAAAACCCTTTACAGCATTGGGGGTTGAATAATTTTGAACACAACTGTATGTACCTAGGGTAACCGTGCATTTTACAAATCTGTACTAACAAGTATTCGTACAGTAGACTTGTCATATACTTTGCCGGTATGACGTCCTAGAGAATGTCAGTTTATGCTTTTCAAAGCCATTTTGTTCTCAGAAATCTTGTTTTGCATTATAGCTTTGGATCACGACTGGACAAAACCTAGGCCGGGGCATTTAAAGATTGTTAGAGCAGTTGATTCACTCAAATCACCTCTGCATCCCACTGCTCATCATCCCTTTCAATTCTCCCAGATCCACTCCAATTCTTTACCCATGGACCCCAGCAGTTTGAGATTGAAGAAGAGGATGGGAGTAGTCTCGTCACCACGACCATTTAAGACCCAGAGGATCACTGCATCCTTACACTAGTGGCCAAAATTGTGGATACACCTTCTGATTTTGTCAGTTTTGGTTGACCAGAAAATTTCTGCTTCCCCGGCCTGGAAATAGCCCCGACTTGAATCCCATCGAAAATCTGTGGTCAAGATTGAAACGCATGGTCTCGAGCAAGAATCCAAGCAACACACGAGGACTCATTGAGCCTATAATCAATTCCTGGCATTTGATCACAGAAGATGTAGAGTCAATGTCTAGAAGGTGTCAGGCAGTAGTTAAAGACCAAAGGCTATCCAGCACGTTATTGAAAAAACACATTGCGCTGCGGAATATGCTGGCACTTTATAAATAAAGAAGAATAATAGTGACAAACTTGAAATCATCATTTTTAATGCTATATAATAGCCAAAATGCATTAGGATACATTTCCAACCAAAATTTAACTTAAGGCATCCATTTACTCAATTTTTACTTGTGCTATGACATATATACTTTACACTGCAAAAGTTTGTAAAAATGTAATGTGTATCCACAATTTTGGCCACCAGTACATTTAATCCCTCATTTAAAAGGATTTCCGCATACCACAAAATCAAGAGAACACGTGCATTTACTGTATGGTTCTCCATTCTTCCAGGAAAAGTCCAGAGGATGAAAGGAGTTAAAAGAAAATAAAAAAGGTGCAACTTTATCCCACTCTGGAACATTATGTTTTACTTCAGGGCGCTCACCTGGTAGGGATTATAGGGCATGTGATTATAACCTGAATCATCTGAACAGGTGTTTCACAATTGTGACACTGTTGATTTAACTTGTGAAATCAGATTTTATTTTTAGATATTGCAATATTGGCGATTTTCAAAGGTTTGCTTAACAATGGCAGTACATGAATGACCCCCTGTATGATTTAAATCGATTCTCTAAAGAAACCCTCACAAACGTTTAAAGAGAGAGGACGAGCAACCACATTGGATGTTCACAAGCAATGAATATGAAAACAACAAGGTCAAAAGAAAGAAAATAGTGTTTTATTAAACTACCACACTGTTATAATACACTTTAAACATACACTTTAAGGTAGCTTTTTCTTAAATTTGAGGTGGTCATAAGAATAAGAGACCCAAACAAAGCTTGTAAATAAGTGAACTGTTGTAGGTGCTGCAGTTTTTATTTGACTACTTAGAAAAATTGTATAGCACTTACATACCTGTAATGTAACTTTGAATCTTTACACTTTTCTATAGATGAAAATATAAACAATTATTAAAAAATAAAACGAAAATACAGCAACATAATAAAAAAACATATACATATTTATCAGGTAAATGTATTCGATACATACAATTCTTTTATTGGATAGAAGCAAAAAAAAAAAAAAAGTTTAAATGCAGGGGGTTTCGGGGGCGGTGAGGATATAGGAAGGGAAGGAGGGAGGGAGCATAATAAAAAAATGAAAAATAATAAACACCCTTGTATAATTTCCCAATTCCCATGACATGGTCTTGTATGCCTGGCATTTTCACTATGGAAATCATTTGAATCATGTCTGTATGCTATATTAATTTACAACGAGTTTGATGAGTTTCTGCGTACACGAGATTGAAATAGATGTGATAAATGACAAAACAGTTCACTATTTTTGGTCCACCAGTGTTCAATAAAGTGGGTGCTTAATTAGACATTTTTCATCATATCCTTTAAACCATTCAAAAATGCTTCAACCTACAAAATCTTTCAACATTGGTTACATTTCATGACAAAAAAAACAAACAAAAAAAACCCCGACTTTTTTCCCCGCTCTGTTTAATACAAGATTTGGTTTGGCAAATGAAATCTTGCACATGGCTTTTCAACACGATCTAGACAGTGGCTGTTGCCATCGGGCTCCATGTTAAAACATTGTTGAAGAATTTTACAAGAGAAACGTTTAAAATGGTGTATTACAGATTCACCTAATTAAAACAATTGGCTGCTATGTGACAAAGTGGTGGCGAGATAAAGGTATAGCCGAAAAAAAACTGACGTACTTGCTGGGACACGTGATTTGTCAGTTATGCATAATAAAAATTCCAGTCTTCAAGAAAATTACAAAAATTTGTCATAACATAATTTTTTTTTAACCCATCAACTTTGTTATCTTACAATAGATAAATACCAACATTTTCTTTTTTTTGTTTTTATTTATTTTTTAAATTTTTTTTTCATTTGTTTTTATATTTTTTATACACTAAACCACACTGGATTGATGCGTTTGGTTAGACTACCATTTCTCCCCCCCCCCCCATCTGTCGACGTCATTTATAACTTTTTACGTAGCATGGTAAAATTTCATCATCAGTTCTAGATTCCAAAAGTACCTACAAAAGCCATGCGATTTTACCATTGTATCATACTTAATGGAATAGCATACAAAGTAAGGCATTTCAGTGTCATGTATAACCAAGTTACTGTCAATCCAAAAAGTTTGCACATCAATAAAAAGATATCTAAGAACTCAAGAACAAAGGTTTTGTTTTCTCACTACTGTATAAAAATAACCACAATTAATAGGTGTTGCGTGATTTTTATTTTTTTTTCCTTTTCTTCTTTTTACTCCATTGTCTCATTTCCCGAAACTGTGACAAGTTGTAAAGGAATCTCGGAATTGGAGAGGAGATCCTGATTGCTGGTATTTATAGTTCCCAGGCCGGATACTGATCCCTGCTGGATGTTTGCAAGGATAAGGGTTGTTCCTTCAGCAGTTATCAATGCATCTTCAGGCTTCGCCTCTATGGATGCAAGCACAGCACTGCTAGTGTGAATGCCTTTCTTATTCTGGTGGGTTTTAATGTGTTTGGCAAGGTGATCACTTCGCATAAATCGCTTGGAGCACTCGGGACAGACAAACTTCTTTTCACCTGTCGGATAATCAGAAAATAATAGGTTTTATTCAAGAACGGAACAAGTTTAAAAATCAATGTTTTAGGATGAATTATGCCAAAACTGAATTCTCACACGAGAAACTTTTGGTAGTGAAGTTTATAGGAAGCCACTTTACAATAGCCCTTACCCCTATCACCACTGTAGTCCAAGTACACGGTGATGTTATTACAGTACATTTAGAGCCTGTATGAATTGACAGTGCTCCCTCTGCTGCTTAGTTGCAATAATGCAGTCACAAGTCTCCAAAGAGAGTGTACATACAGCAGTCAAATGATGTACTGGAAATGTAGGGGTATATTCTGGAGCTCAATTGTATGGTTTGCAATGAAACAAATTAATTTCCATTACTCCAGAATAGGACCACCAGACTGAGTTAATTCAATCTCTGCCATCTAAAGCCACTTTGAAGAGCTTGTTAACGGGACACTACCATTTACAGAAGATGCAACTAGATTACTTGTGCATTCAAAATAAACACACTTTGAAAAACACATGCTGCTCGTTTTTTTCTTTGAAGTAATTGCATGTAAGCAGGAAAAATAAAATTAGGAAATAAAATTTTATCTCCCAGTTCCAGTTTCTGGATTTTCCCATGATGCAACATTTACCAGAAGCTTTGTTTTGCGGTTCTTATTTAATGTACAATATCTACCAGTTAATGAAGTGGAGGAGGGAATGTTTAGATAAGGATATTGTTCTCGAAGCTACCCGAGATCAGAACTGGCAGCTGAATGACATAGGACAGGGAGCTTAAAAGACTTCTAATCCACCCCCTGGGGATGTCCTCTGAAAACATCCCACACAATACAATGCATTGAGTCGATGACTGACCCATTCACTCCATTCTACGGCCAAAACCACAAAGTGAGGACCAAGAATGTGGTAAAGATACTCTGGGGGATGAGTTTACAACACAGAAGACCACACAATGGATGCACCCAGTGACACAGAGTAAAATATTTTCTTAATATTACAAGAGAAACAAAGCACATGTAAGATATCAGTAACCTAAAATTAACACAATAAGTACATTTCATTTTTTTTGATGGTAGTGGCCCTTTAGGAGCTATTAAAAGAAAGCTTATTGGGATGAGTGCATATGTAGAGCAACACTGTAGACTAGACACCAGGATGTTAAAAATATTGGGCATTTGCAAAAGTACTTTGACAAATGCCCCAATACCTATGCCAGCACTGGGCTGACTTGCCAGGCGGTATCCGAGGCGCAGGCAGAATGCACTAACAGCATTCTGCCAAGCCCCTCCAGCTGCGCTTTTGCAAGATCTTGCAGAGTTTGCAAGATCCCACAAACTCTACTAGATCTTGTGAGAATGCAGCACGAGTGTAGCCTGGCAGAATGCGGTTAGTGCATTTTGTTTAATTAACATGTTATGAATAAACTGGGAGGGATGGAGTTTGGTGGAAGGTACCGGACAAAGGGGCAGTAGCTATGGACCAGAAAGGGGATGGTAATTAGGGTGAGGTCATGGCGCTGGGCCTGAGAGTGGAGGGCAGGGAGGATGGGGTAGTAGCTCTTGAGCACACAGTGGAGGTAGGGAAGGCTGGGTAGTGGCTCGTTCCATAGAGTGAAAGGGGGTTCGGGTGGGGTAGTGCCTCTGGACAGGAGAGTGGAGGGCAGGGAGAGCGGGGTATTAGCGCTGGACTGAAACTGGAAGGAAGGGAAGATGGGGTAGTAGCTTGTTCCATAGAGTGAAAGGGGTTAGGGTGGGGTAGTGCCTCTGGACAGGAGAGTGTAAGGGAGGGAGAGCAGGGTAGTAGCTCTGGACAGAAACTGGAAGGAAGGGAAGGCAGGGTAGCAGCTCTCGACCGGAGAGTGGAAGGGAGGGAGTGTGGCGTAGTAGCACTGGACCTGAGAGTGGAAGGGAGGGAGGTGAGGGTAGTGGCTCTGGACCAGAAAGTGGAAGGCAGGGATTCCAGCTCCAATACAGGATAAAAGGATTGGTGATACTGCTTCTCCATCCAGTGGCTGTACCCCAGGGTCCGTGTTATAGTTCTGCCACTGTTGTAAACTAAATAGAAACACAATGGTTAGGTCTACGGACATAACCCCAGAACTGAACTGGATAAAGCACTGGCTTTTCTTTTCAGCATTTCATCCATTCTAAACATTAAATTATATGTATATATTGGATATGAAATAAAGAGTCATCTGTCCTTTGAGTAGCACGAATAGGTGTGGTTGCTTGTGAAAATAATGAAAATTAGAAGGAAACCTATGGTTTAACAGTAAAAATTTGAGGGTTTGTTTTGGACTACCAGCGTTGTCTTCAAGGTAATATGCCAGTACCTCTATTTAAAAATGTCAAATTATTTTCCCTGATGTGTGTTGAGTGGCGGTGTGCGCACATACAGCAAGAATGGTACTTTAAGTTTGCAGTAAGCCTTTTGTAATATTAAAGTGACCCTGTGGTGCCCAAATCATTTTATGCGTCTTTTTTAAGAGGTAAAGCTACTTTTTATTAAAATCAAGTTACAAAAAAATATATATTTAAAAAAATAGTCTTTTATTCCCCAACTGTAAGATTTCCCCAGAATGCATTACTTTTTCATGGGTATTGCACCTGAAAAGCACTGCATGCTGGGAAAACTTGACATGGAAACATGGTGATTCCCCTAGTAGTTTTCCAGCTTACTCCGTATACAACTACAGAGAAGCCATGCTAAAGGATGTGGCAATATGAACTAGTCAGAAGGCGTACTGAAAGTACAGGAAGCTGCAAAGATAACGCCCCCCCCCCCCCACCTGCTCTAATGGAGATTCTTAACCAAGTGAGAACCCCATCAGTACGGCTAAATAGGAGAGAACGGGTGCCCAGCGCTCGCATGGTAGACAGAAAAAATAAATATAATGGTCTTCCATAAATGTGTACAATGTGATGTTCCTGTATATATATTTATGTAAGAACATTTAATTTTTTCTTTGTATCACGTGAGCGCTGGGCACCCGTTCTCTATTTTTTCTTTCGGATGTGGTAGGGAGCTACATCCGGGTGCTTTTCAGTGACCATTTCTTCCCTTTTTTCACGCCATCTGTGCGCTCCCTCCAGCATACTTTTGTCCATCAGTACGGCTGCTGTAAGTAATTCCGCCCATCGAATCTAGTGATTTGTAATACTGCCTCCTAAAATATTAGCCCCATTGACTCCTCGGAGAACAGGTTAAAACTGATTTTCTCGGCTTCCCTAGACCTCTCAGCAGTGATCATAGTTACAGCAATGGTTGGAGAGTCACAGCTGATGTAGCAAATGTATTATATATTTATTTTTTAACGTAAATACATATGTAACAAGTCATTGCCATGTTCACTTTCCTTGTGAGGTCTCATCAAGCGATTGATTGCAATGATCAAACTTTAACTCACCTGGTTCCAGTGATGGGTACTGACCTTGCACTGGTTCATGGGCATCGCACAATGAAGCAAATCATGCAATAATTGTATTAATAACCCTCTGTCGTGACCGGCTTGATGAGTCTACAAGTAGTCAATAGCCTGGCTGCAGTGAGTGAAAGTCCAGCCTGCAAGTTTTAGGTTACCACGTATCTACTAGCACATGCCAAAGTGATGACCACTTGACAAGGAATAACTACATTATCCTTTACATTTTGTTAGGCTAGTTGCCAGCACATATAGAATTACATTTCCCAGCAATCCAAATTAATTATAAGTAACTTCAAGTCTGGAAAGTCTCCAATTTGTATGAACAGGTTAGTAATAGACCAGCGTTTCCAGCTCATTTCCTTGCAAAGAGCATAGCAATCATGGCAGACAAATATAGACACAGCCATGTGTATGATGCAGTCAGCCTTACCGGTATGTGTTCTTCGATGCCTCTGTAGCTCGTCACTTCGAGTAAATCTCTTACCACAGAACATCCAAGTACAAACAAAAGGACGTTCTCCCGAATGCCAGCGAAGATGAGCTCTCAGGTGTGATGTCTTGCCATAAACTTTACCGCAACCTGGGATGTGACAGATATGTTGCTTTTTCTTGCCAAGATTGGTGCCCCTAGAAGTTGGCAAAATAGTTTAAAGTCAGAACAAAAGTACTTTTCCTATTGCTCTTCCTCCAACGACACACTGCTTCTCCTAGTGATATTAAAACATCGTGTGACTCTTTCACTTCTGATATCCAAATTAACACTGCTTTAAAAAAGAGTCGTTTTAGGGGGAAAAAAATGGTATGACCCATTTTGTTAAGATTACATGCTCTAACAGGGATCGTCCAGAGAGGTGCATGATTTTACCCCATGTAAACTGGTTGCTGACCATAGGAGTACACATTAAATCCTGATGCTAAATCCTTTGCAGGACAAATAACGATCCTTATACAATATGCATATTAAATTCTAAAAGTACTATATATTTTAGAGGTCATTTTTAACATTTTCTTTTCCCCTTGTTATTGGTAGGAACTAGTTCTGGATCCTAGTGGTCCTGTGGTTTTGCTAATCTAGAAAAGGTTAAGGCCCTACTAGAGTAAAACATCATAGTAAAACAAGGCATATTGGTAAACGAACGCCCCATCTTTGTGGATTAAAAAGGACATGCTTTATCGTCATAGGGCACATCATGTCATCTTAACAGAAGGAGTTGTATTTTTATAAAGCACTACAGTTTTAGGATGTACTCTATATTGTCACTGTTAATAAAGTTATTTGATGGACTAGCTTATCGTTTAATCTTCCTGGCATGCTGCCTTTTAGAGATGAAAAAAGCTTGTATGTTAGTGAAGGCGAAAGATGACATCACAGCATCCTGTCTGCTAGACTGAGCTGACTGGTTGTTGATGCGCGCACACACACACTCTCTCACACTCCAGATCAGGATTTCTAAAAGGAATGCCACTAGAGGGAGATGCACAACATGACAAGTCCTCACTCAAACATGCAGTAACAATTCTTCCATATTTAAGATGGTGGTTCTCAACCCGTGTACATTTGCACTTTGTCGCTACCCAAATTTATATATACATAGGACTAACGGTACATTTAAAAGACAAGCTTTAGAGAGTATAACTCACTTCCTCAGGTCTTGAAGTTATACTGAGAAAAATCATAGAATAGAACAATAAAAAAGCCCAGCAGAAGGGGGGGGGGGGTCGTAAATACTAATAGTGGAATCCTATGGTCAAGAAATGTAAACAGAGGGGACAGATCACAGGCCCATAAAACCACTCAGATAAGCATCATGGTGAGCATCTGATGACTGTGCCTAGGAGTAAAGAGTAAATGACCCAACTTAACCCTTTCCCTGCGGAGGACGTGTGGGAAACGTCCTAATTGACTCCCGCTATATGAGGGGGACGTTCCCCACACGTCCTCCGCAAGCGGGAGCCCCCACGGAGATACTCCCCTCTCTGACCGGGGTCCCGCGGCGTTGTGGCTTCAGCGTCCTCAGACGCTAAAGTTAAGCGCCTCCCAACGTCATTGCGCCATGCGAAATGAAGTCATTTTCACGCGACCCCCCCGGCAATGCAGGGAGATCGCCTGAAAGGGGGGTGGGGTTCGTTCGGATCCCTCTCCAGATCGGGAAGGAGCAGTGCCACAAGCCACACAGTGTGTGTGTGTGTGTGTGTGTGTGTGTTTGTTTTTTATTAATGCAGCAATATTGTTCACATTTCAATTATAAAGTTAACAATGATGCTGCACTAATTATTTTTTTCTATGATGTGCGTTTGCTAAAAATCACATAATTCCCCCCCAAAAAATTGTAACAAGTCCCCATTTCTAATTTTTGTACAAGCGCACCCCATAGAAAATATAACTGCAATCGCTCATGTGATGAAAGGTGAAAAAGAAAAAACACTTTACACGCTGTAGATTATTAAAAATTCAAATTTTATCGCATTTTTTTTGTATAATATACAGACAGGACATAACGTATACATATAAAAATGATATATTATGAATCTGCCGGAAAAAATAATATTTCTAGGTCATATACTAAAACGTGGCTTCTAAACGCGTTTAAACCTGATGAGCAAAAGCGGTGAAAATGAGCTCAGCACACAGCGGTGAAATGGCTCAGCAGGGAAGGGGTTTTTAAAAAAAAAACAACATAAACCAAGTACAGTGCTGAATGTTACATGACATTATGATAGTGTGTTAAAAAGCCAGAGTCCACATTGAGTCCTTCTTTTATGGCGTTAAAATATGTGATAATTTTCATTTCAAAGGTCTTTCAGGAAAGGTCTTTAAAATTTCCATTAAGGATTTTAATTCTGAGGTTTTGGGCACTGTCCGGCACAATAACACCACATACAACATCAAGGGCTCGTATCTTTCTGGTCTACATGATCCAGTGCACAGCCTCTAAAAAGACCTGCTACATTGGTGAAACTGGCCTCGAACTGAATCTCAGGATGAACCGGCACAGACACTCCATGAAAAACCATCAAGAAAATAAATACTGTACCCCAGTGGGACAGCACTTTAATCTGACAGGCCACTCCATCCTAAACCTCAGAATTAAAATCCTCAAAGGAAATTTTAAAAGACCCTTGTGAACGCAAGACATTTGAAGGGGGACCAATAGATCCCTGCAACTCCTGTATAGGGAATTCCCCGCTAGTGGGGTGGGGTGGTTCTGTTATCACACTCCTGTGCAATACATTCAGTGAGCAGGGGAAGCCCTACAGCAAGAGTTGTAAGCCAAGTTGTCAGCATGATGTGGGAGAAGTCCCAAATCAGCACCACTCTCTGGGACTTCAATGTCGCAGCTGTACAGAGCCAACTTTTCCCAATTATCGACAAGTAAAAGGCCGATATCGGTAATTTGCCGATTATCGACCACCGGTATTCGGCAAAGCCGAGAATCCGTCTATCCCTAGATCTCACTTTGTAGGATTGTGTAGAATCACTGATCCCGCAGGTAAATTAGAGCGCGTGCACAAGTGTGCAATACTTACCTTTCCAACGAAGTTCTATTAGATCAATTTCGTGGGCAAAGCCCATAGGAGATAGAAGTACCGTAGATACTCGAGTATAGCGTGACCCGAATAGAACGCGACGGAGAGAAATTTATTATAGAGTTTAGAGGATACTCAAGAGTCGAATATAACGTGAGGAGCAAAATTGTAAGAGTATACCGTACTGGTAAACGATTAAAAATCCGTCCAGGGTCTCAACACAGTCAAGCTACACCTCAGGCCAGGGTGCTCTGCTCTAGAATGATTGTAGCCTTTACCAAGTATGAAGCCGCCAGCCACCGCCTCCTTATTTGCGATAAGATGGCCGGTGGAGCTTGATGACCAACGCAGTGAATCATTCACCAATAGCCAGCATGCCGGGAGGTGTCGTTTTCTGACCTCTGGCTCCAGCAGGCAGGCTCATCCACTGCGTCGTCAACCGAGAGTCAGCCCCACCCCCGAACGAGCTCCTGACATCACTGCAGATGCGCTCCGTGATTCTCCTCACATTCAGAATGTGAGGAGAATTGTGCAACGTGTCCGCAGTGATGTCAGGACAAAGCAACAACAGGGTGGGGCTGACTATTGGTGGACGACGCCTTAAAAATAATCTTTTTTTCGATTCAGCCATGTTTTTTTACAAAGGGTATTTTAACACGAATGTGCATGAAAAAAATTAAATCATCTTATTAGGTACCGTATATACTTTACGTCCACATACGAGGACGTTGGCTGGTTATGTCATTTTTTAGTGGAAACCGTCTGAATGCAAAGCAAAAAAAAAAAAGAATTCAAGTCAATAGTTTACATTTTTATTTTAATTTGAATGTCAAAATAATACAAATAAGGAGAAGGTTCAATCTCTTGAAGATTGTTTTAAGAATAAAACGGATTTAATCCTATTGTTTAGTGCTTTTCCTCTAAAAACCTTTTGGAGCAACTACTACTTATGGAACAATAAAAAGCAGCTTTCCTTTGGAACTTGAACGCACAAATACACCTCACTATTTAAAACCGAAGAGCACTTCGAGCACCTGAACCTTGTTTTTCTGGTGCAACCAGACATTCGACATCTTTGAGCATTTTTCAGATGTGAATCAAACATAGGCCAGTGATTCAAGCAATCCTTTCTGACATCAGGAGGAATGGCAGAGACATGCGCAACAGTTTTCCTTTTCTTTCTTTCTGGTTCTTCATCCTCATTTATTAAGGGGTTGGTGATTTGCATATCTCCAATGAAGGCTTGCTTTTCAAACATTTCTGTTCTCATCAGGGAACGCGATATGAGCAACTTGAACATCAGAAGTCCCATTTCACCTTCAAGGGACCTGTATGCCACCCAGGCATTGACAACGCAGATGTCCAGAAGGTGAAACACCAATCGAAGATACCATTTCCTTGTCTTGATAAATGTCCTGTACAATGAAAGGAACATATCGGTTTTATCTGTCCCACCCACTGTGTTATTGTACTCTTGAACAATGAGTGGTCTCGCCACGGTGATATGCTGCTTGTTTTTTTGATCGAAGCGCCGGCACGAGCCCATGGGTTCAGTTCCTACATAGTTACTTGCCAAACTCACAACTCTTCTGTCCATCCATTTGCAAACAACCACTCCATTTTTATGATTTATCCGAAAATCACAGGAACCTCTACCTCTCTTTATCAACTTGGCATCTGTCATGAGAGGACATCCCTCAATTCGGTCTCGTCTGATGGTACCAATAGCCTTTTGTCCTTTGACCTTCAAGTATGCCAGTAACTCAAGTGAGTTGAACAGGTTATCAAAGCCAATCTTGTGGCCAGGAGGAAGCTTTTCCGTCAGTCTTTGGACGACAAGTGAAGGCTTGATTAGTACAGGAACATCTGGTTTTGGGTCTGGCTCCTTTCCAGTGCATATCTCAAATTGGTACACGTAGCCAGAGAGACCACATCTAGCCCATAGTTTGTAACCCCACTTTATGTTTTTTTTTGACATGTATACTTTTCTGGAGTCACGCCCTTTGAAAGGCACCATCATTTCATCCACGGATTGGTTTGTTTCTGGTTCCATAACGTCTAGGAATCTTGCTGAGAGTATATCAATCAAAGGCTGAATCTTGTAGAGCTTGCTGTATTCAGGATTGTCAGGTTTCGGCTGCAGATTGTTGTCATTGAAATGCAGATTATGCAAAATGTCTACAAATCTATTTCGAGGCAAACTCGAAGTGACTGGTGATTGTTTTGTGAAAGCTGACCAGTGACTGGTCATCGACGGCAATTTCACAACGGACATGTAAAAAGCAATGCCGAGAAAATTAATCATCTCCATTTCAGTGATGGGGTCGATCTTCCTACTTCCTGACAGACCATTCTGTTGAATGTAGTGGTTTGAATGGTGCAGCATATGATCCAACAGTTCTCCTGTGAAGAATAACTTGAAGAAATCGAGGGGGCTGTTCATTCGCGTTAGCTTTTCGTTTGGTGGTCTCAGTTTTGGCGGGTTGGGTGTGATGTCATCAAATGGCTTGGAACCTTGTTTTGTCCATTTCCAAACTTGCTTTGCTGGTTTCGTTGCCTGCTTCGAGCTGGGTCTCAAACTTGTTGTGGGTACATGGACAGCATTTGTAGATTCATCTGCAGAGCTTTCATTACTGGATTCAACGTCATCTTCAGATTCAGTATCCTGTTGATCTGGCAACTGAAAATCCTCGTCTTCGCTTTGATCTGACTCAACAATGTCATCTTCGCTTTCATCTACAAGTGGTGCAGACCTCACTGGCTTGCCTGCATTTTTCCCATGTCCATAGAATGTACTGAAAATGTACAAAGAATGTTATTGTATTGTGTAATAAGAATTGACGTATAAAAATATGTAAAGATGCATAAAAACTCAAGTGAGACCAGTAAGAAAATTTAGCCATAAAAGTAGTGAAAACCCAATGTCCACATACGTGGACAAACAAAAGACATACTCAAATGCTCTGACACCCCAATGTCCACATGCATGGACAAGAACTAGAATTGCTAATTGCTCAATAATGAAGTAACATTTATGGGAGTAAGTTTTTTGTAATACACCTTTACACAGTTGGGATTTAGGATATAATACTGTAATAATAATAAATCCGAGCAGGAATTGTTAGAAAGACATGAAAGTTTGAAACCCACCTTGTTTTTACTTTGAAGGGTGACGCCATTTTCAAACTGTATTCCACAACGCCAGTGAACTACTGCCACCTAGTGATCAAATATTCAACTTCTGTCTTCAGAAGAGTACAATGGTGCTTAGTGGTTTCATAAGTTACCAGTAGTTTTTTTTAAGAAAGATATTTAAATACTTGTCCACACACGTGGGCACGGGGAGATAAAGGGTTGGCTGGCGGTCCACGGGCACCGTATTTATGCGATGGTGCGATCATCCGATATCGTCTGAAGTCGTCCGACCAATCCCACAACATGCAGGTGAATCAGCCCTCTTCCACTGCATCTGACCACTAGCGGACGATTTCAGACAATTTTATGCGATTACAACAGATTAGCGATCCTTCCGATTTTCATGTGATTTATCGGACGATGCCGAGACGTTCTGGTACAAGTTAACATGAAAAAGATAAAGGCCCTATTACATTCTTCGCGCAGTGCGTTTTGCGTGCGCAAATGCGCATTTGCGCGAGGAGCAAAGCCCTTTGTGCTGAACATCGTATTACAACGTTCGCGCAAACATTGTTTAACGCGGATGGACCTGCGCAAGCGTGATGAACTGTGCACGTCCTATACTTAACATTGTGAGCACAAATTCGTTTGTGCGCTGGTACGCGGATGGTATTTCAAATCGATGCGCATTTTTTTTTACGAACGACATTTGCGCGCATAATTTTAACATCTTTGAAAAGCTGGTGGTAACTGCAAATCGGAACGTTTTTGCCAAAACGAAAAACACCAGCACGAAAAAAAAAAATACAGCACAGTATAGTTACACATTCTACACATACCCAAACAAAAAAATTGTGAATTCGTGCATATTTTTTTATTGCTGCAGCATGTATACTTTGACAGGCGCAAAAACTTAAGAGAGTCAATTAAGGTAAATTGATGTCAATTACGGTTCTTAATTCTGATTGGCTGAATCCCGCGAAAAAACCAATCCGCACACTGATTTACGTGCGCAACGTTACTGCGTGCGTATTACACTTCGTTTTGCGCGTCGTTTTTACAAATGTTATTTTTTGACGGATGAGAAAATTCGTTCGAATCGGTATACCACGTTAATTTTCGCGCGATGACGATGTGCGCAAAAAAAATTTGCGCTACGCAAACGAAATTGCGTGAAGAACGTAATAGGGGCCGAATTGTATAGTTAAACTGCCGTGCCGCGGCAGGAAAATTGCCCCATAGAGAAGTGATTCAGTTGAATAAAAACAAAAATATTTTCACTGCAGCAAAAAGACTTACTGAATTTTTTTTAACGTATTTTTCTGGTGAAATTTTGAGTTCCGATTTTTATCCTCTTTTCTTTAAAGCGGAGGCCTTTTCTCTCTCAAAATCACCCCCCCCCCCCGCATTCAGCGTTGCTGTCCCTATTTCAGTACCAGCGACAAGGGGGTTAATTGCAGCCTTCGGCGAGGATCCCACCCCTGCATGGCTGCGCTTGAAGGGGCTGTCCTTGGTGTTGTCCATAGTCGGGTGTCCAAGTCGGTCGCCCAACTACAGTGCCAGTGGACGGCCAGCCTCAATATATACTGCCAAAACATAACGAATAAGCGCATAATGGACAGGTCTGAATATGTACATACCTCCCAGCACCGTCTTTGCAGTTAGGGCATGTGCATGCCACTCTCCTCAGTCTTTTCCCCTCTTGGTTTGGTTGGTCCATCTCATCTTCCACAACTTGGACTCTCAGGTGTGTTAGATCATTTGTGTTTACTGTGGAGTCACCAGTAAGTTGCCATTCCTCTGGATCAGGCTCCTCTTCCTTAATTCGTATGCCTGAGAATTTGAGAAATACATTAACACCTCCACCCTGACTCGCATGTATATATACACATGTACTTGTTTCAAGTTGATAGTTAGGCAAAGTTCTAGCCCTTGTAAAAAGGGTTTAAAACAATTACTCCAAGTCAAATAAATACACCCCTAAAGTAAGTCGTCCACATCCCACAAGAATATCCCTACAATCCAAATGACAAGTCAGAAAATTGTGAACATCACTTTTAAATTAGTTTATGGAGCCCAATTCATATACATATTAAGGCAGCCAAAATATCAGAAACTGAGCCAGAAGCTCCTGCTAACAATGTGACACCATCAGGTGAAGCTCCTACTGCCCCCTTCCCATTTTATGTCCTTTGTATTCTTAGATTGTGTAATCTCACAAGTCAGTTGGCAGAGTATTTGTATAAAAAGGCAGTAAATGGTAGACTTAATCCCATGGGCAGGGTTCTCTGTCCTTTCTATAGCAGTATCTCTTTTCTGTTTCCCCACTGCAAAGTCCAGCGGAATTTGTTGATGCCATTTAAATACCAGATAGGGTAGTTCTACACTGATTGAGATGCACTCTTCATCTGCAACTGCTGAAGGAAGTTTGAACTCCCAGCATTAAGCCTGAGATACACTGACCTGTAAGCGACGCCACGCGTCGAGAGGCGCCAAGCGTGTCCAGTGTTTTCCTTCTCCCTTGCTCAGCCCACAGCACGTTGCAGCGCTGAGCGGGAGGGGAATGGAAAATTCCAACTTTGCCCACCTAGCACAGCTTCGGGTCTGAGTGGGCATTCTGTATATGGTCTGAGCAGATATATATATATATATATATATCCAGCAACGAAGAGGCCGCACATGTGTATATAAAATTTTTTTTATTCAAAAAACATTTAAAATATGGACCGACGTGTCGGCTCCCCACCGAGCCTCTACTTGGGACCAAGCACCATGGTTGTTTTCAGAAACTTTGAGAATACTTGTCGATAGGGGATGCTGGGACTACACTGGTGAAATAGATATATCAAAGATATATATCTGAGGTCTGTGTGTGGGTATCAGTCGGAGCATCCCTACTCACTATACATAGCACTCCCTGTGTCCCCCCTTTTTATATAAATATATAGAGGGGGGGGACACGGAGGGTGCTATATGATCAGGGTTAATCAAACTTTGCAAAATCAGTATGTCGTCTTGTAATATTTCCAGACTCGAATAATTTTTTGTTAAAGCATCAAGCTTTGCGGTTTTACACAGGTTTTAAACCCTGTGTAAAAGTTTTATTTTCAGCAGAAAGCATTAGTGGTTTTAACTACACAAGGCACCAATTTACATCAAAAGAAAGCCAGTTTCTGGACAATCTACATTTTTCCTTATACGGGAACATACAATCATCAAGAGGTGTACTGGATAGGGCACGGATTCTTCACAATTATGAAATATTTATTTTTAGAGTTTGATGTGTGCCGATATTGTGATAGGGTTGTCTATCCAATTGTCACGGATTATCTAGTCAAATAGACTAAAAGTCTAGTCTAAATGATTTTGATATTGTGCGCTTGGGATTCTGGGAAGCCGAGTGGGAGGAAAATAAATGGCACTGGTGACCTGGACTCATAGGTTAGATTGGTATAATCATTTATAAAGCGCCACGTATTACATAGCACTGTACAAAGAGTAGGACCAAACAACCTTAAATTAATTACATTTGGCACAAGGAGAATGATTGGAAAAGAGGAATCTAATACAGTGATCTTACAATCTAAGCGGAGAGAGGCAACATACTAAGGGTAAACAGGATGAGAAGTAAGGCTGGGGTCAGACGAACGCAGTGCGAACGTGCGTTGAGCCGCATTTTAGCACGCCCGTAGTAGCAGCAAATGACGGCCAATATACGAAGTACGGCCGCATGAAAGTTCGGCCGCGCAACGCAAGCGGCAAACAAACGCATTTTTTCGAGAACCGCTAGTACTGACGCACAGAGTCCGCTGCATCGGCATAGCGGCGTGTGTGCGTGATTAGGAGACGTCAGATGCTTCACATGTCTGGCCTACATCACGTCCATTTGTTTTTTATAGCTCCGTGAATAAAATAAGGCCGACATTGCGCATCGTATGACCGCTATCGTGTCTTCCGTGAAAAAATGCGCTCGGACGCATCAACGCACTTTTTGACAGTAGACATGAAAAATGCATTCGTCTGACCCTAGCCTAAAGGCATGCACTGGGCTGTGTGGAATATCGATCAGAATAAGTGCAATGGGGGTGTTATGGAATGACTCAAAAAGGACTCTAATATGCTTTTAGAGGCAGTCAGAGTCGAATGTGGTGAGGGAGTGCGTGGTGTTGCTTTTCTGCACATGACATCCTTGATGACCAACATTAACAGTTTTATAGACATGGTGTGTAACCAGTGCATACATGGCATTGCAAAATACTTCTATCACCATCATCATTTACAGAGAACACCCAAAAACCACACACCCAATAATTGCTTACACCACAGAGATCAAGCAGTGCATCTACTAAAGACTTTGCCTAGTGCAGGCTGCTATTTTCTGTTGCACCATTGGCAAATTACTGTGTAAAACACAATGACCATAAATTGAGTTGACTAAAGCATTACTATAGTTTGTTCAAAACATGTGAATTATTTTGAAGTTTACAGCACGCTTCCCAGTTCCTGCAAATCCTGGAAGTGGGCCCAGTCAGTACTCCTTATTGGTTGATGTATTAAAGCATGGGTTCTCTACCCGCGGTACGCGTACCCCAGAGGGTTTGTTTACCACGAGCACGGGGTACGCCTACAGGGCATTTGCATGAGTACTTGAGGGTCAGTCGCGGAACGGGGGTCGGTCGCGGAACAGAATGCTGTTCATGTATTCTGCCAACTGCCCAAGTGTCTGAAGAGACATATATATACACACACACAAACTGCCAACTCCTCAGTACAATGCGTTGGAACGTATCCTGTTCTGCCGTGGTGCAAAATATCCCACACTTGCCATAAATACACGCACCAGAAGCATATTGTGCCTGGGTAGACCTGTATCTGAGGTCTAGGTGTGTGCATGCCTGTGCAGTGGGGTAAATGGGGTCTGGCCATACATTTTAATATTAACATAAATTGGACAGGCTTTCAGCAAACTCCTAAATCCTATATTACTTATTGGAAAGTGGTCACATGACATTAAAGTATCTGTATCTGAGTAACTGAAAAAAAGTATCAGTAATTCTACTCGGTCTTAAAAAAAATGGTATCGGTGCATCCCTAGTTCAAACCTGTCTAGTTTTCACTGGGACCGGACGGGTTTTGAGCCATCTGCCCGGTTTTAGGGCTACTAAAATGGTGTACGGCTTGAAGGAGAAAAGTTACCAGGAAAGGCTTAATGATCTTAACATGTACAGCTTGGAAAAAAGACGAGACAGAGGAGATATGATAGAAACATTTAAATACGTAAAGGGAATCCACAAGGTAGAGGAAGGGAGTATATTTAAAAGGAAACAAAGTAGCAAAACAAGAGGACATAGTCTTAGATTAGAGGGGCAAAGGTTTAAAAGTAACATCAGGAAGCATTATTTTACTGAGAGGGTGGTGGATACATGGAACAGTCTTCCAGTTGAAGTGGTAGAGGCCAAAACAGTAATTGAATTTAAGCAAGCATGGGATAGGCATAAGGCTATCCTAAACAAAAGATAAATCCAGGTAAAGTATCCATGTAATTGGGCAGACTAGATGGGCCGAAAGGTTCTTATCTGCCGACATTTTTCTATGTTTCTATGTTTTGTGATGAGCTTAAAATGTCCAAGTCTAGGCACATTAAATCAGGAGAGCAAGCGTGCAGAAAGTGTCAGGCACCCAGCAATGCTCCTGGATGCTCCCCCTGTGCCCCTTACCATGCAAGACACAAAGGGGTGTAAATGCAGAGCTCCAGAGTCCCCTCCCTCTCCTCTACTTCCTTTTAATGTATAATTAGGTATACACACTAAAGTGCCCCCTCCTCAGATGGGCATGGAAAACAAAAGAGAGAAGCAGGTAAATATGTAAATATAGCATATTTACTTGCTTTTTATGCCTGGTGAATGACACTACTGACTCACTCAAAAGGCATAGCATGTTTCTAAAAGCACACTAGCAAAGCATGCATGTCCCTTTAATGTCTGATCATGCAGATTCCAAAAAAACAATTGATCCAGTTAGATAGGCATCCCATTCTCTGTTGTAAATGATCTTCTCCCATCCCTACACCTCAAATACCTAAGTAACCACCCATTAAACAAAAAAAACACCACACATTTTAAAAATGTAATATAGTTCAAGCAAAGTGCCACATCGCTTTCAACTTAAATACACACATAATTTACGAAAAACAATATATCAAACCATGGCTTGACAAATTTGCTTTGAGTCTCGGAGCCAGCTAAAAAAATTAGGAGCCAGGTTTTTTTTTTATCGTAATAAGTGAGCGATAGTCTCCAGTCTCTGCCTGTCACTCACTGCTATTACACTTTTAAAATGTACCAAGTTCTTAAGGATCCTAAGCAGGTTAACAGGCAAAAGCTAAGAGGCGTAACTGTGTGTAAACATGTGTCATGCATCTGTAATAATAATACACATCAGGGCTACATAAGAGAAGGCGTGCTGTGCTTTTAAAAGAAAAAAAATCTAAATTAATTAATTTTAATACACAAGCCATTTTGTACTCTGAAAAGAAACCTCCATGTTTCGCTGTGACACATACAGGCTGAGCCGGAGTATAAAATGAATAAAATAAAAGCTACAAATTACTTCTAATTGAACATCTCATGGGACTGGCAGGGCAAGTATAACTAATTTATGGATTTTTAAAAAAAATTTAATTTAAAAATCAGACAGCTGTCTCGTTCAGTTACAATGCTACTGAATGAGACCGCTTTCTCACTAGGTAATTTCAAGGGACGCATGGCCCTTAACTTTAAATGTGTGAAGATTTAACACTTGAAGCTGAATGTGTGACATCTTACTTGGGATCAATAATCAGTTGGGTTTAGGAGTACGTTAAAGTTTTTATACATTTTTTTATATCATGGTGCTTGCAGCATATTTGATGTCAGTTTCAAGACGTAAAGTAGTAAACTTACCCGTGGGGCTATCGGAATTGTCTCCATGCTGAAAATGGATGCCTGCTGCATCTACTGAGTTTACAGTAACAGTCTGTAAGTTTGGCAACTGACCAGTGCTTAAACTAACTGGAGTTCCACCGCCTCCAACTTGTCCAAGTGTAAGTGTCTGCACCGGTGTCAACGTTATTTGCTGGGGAGAGGAATTCTGGATCTGCAAGTTTTGCAAGTTCTGCACACCTTGGACTTGAAACGTTTGCCAAGCGATCTGGCCTGATGGAGTCACTGTTTGAGCTTGGATTAAGAAAGTTCCTGGGTTTAGCTGCAGTTGAAGATTCTGCAAAGCTTGGGAAGATATGGTCTGACTTCCAGCCTGGACAGCTTGGAGGGCTTGCTGTGCAATACTTTGCACAAGTTGAGCTTGACTGGTAGGCTGGCTGTCTTGAAGCTGTATGTGCTGTACCATCGACTGTGACGCCGACACCTGAATGCCCTGTGTCTCATCAGATAACGAAGCCTGTAGGTAATTTCCCTGAAGATCCGTCGCTTGCACCTGCCCGCTCGGGCTGTCAGACATACTGTTTGCACTTTGCTGAAGCATTCCCGAACCATCAAGCTGAGATGAAGAGGAAGTTGGCACAAACATATCCGCATCGTTGTTTTCACCAGCATCAGGAGAAATATGCTCATGTTCGGCAGTCCTTTCACTCGTATCAGAATTGTCTATGGCTTGCCCTTCAATTAAATGTCCATCGGCAGTAATACCTGCAGTCATACCTTCAGCGGCAGACAAACCCAACGAATCTAAATCAACACTATTAATTGGAACAAAGGTGATATTGCCAGGGAGTCCAATAGGGACATTAGCCACAACCTGTTGGCCGCCATACGAACCACCCCCAATTGTTACACCTTGAATTTGGCCAGCCTGTGTTAATATATTTGAACCCGATGACAAGAGACTGGCAGAATGGTTTCCGGGAATTATCTGAATCTGACCAGACTCCTGGTCTAAGCCTCCACCATCAGTTGTGGCAAAGCCAAGTTGGACTTGTTGACCATCACTTGTCTGCAGCTGTGGAATCACTTGGTATTGGACATTGGACAAGTTACCGTTAGCACCATCTGTCCCTTGTGCTACAGAAAACAGGTGTTGATTTTGCAGGGTCTGAATAGGCAGTACATACTGTCCACCTGACGTTACTGTAGCACCAGCTGGCAACTGCACTATATTTCCCGCTTCATCCTTTAACGCGGCCTGGGCCGAGGTTAATACCTCCCATCTATTTGGGCCTCCAGCAAGTTGCACAGATGACAAATCATCAGTCTGTAAAAAGAAAGAATTCATCTGTGAAAAATCAAGAAGATAGTGACACATTACTTACAGTTTACTGTAACTTACTGAACAGCTCTTACATCATCACATATCACATACACAGTCACAGATATTTATAAATACACCCTCACCAATCCCCATTAGTACCATAAGGCCGGGTACACACGGGATGCTTTCATCACTGTCGATGAATGTGCGTCGACGGGGCTGCGCGATTCTCCTATGGAGGAGGGGGGGGGTGGTCATCGAGTGCGCCGCCGGTTTTCTTTAACGCACGTAATGTGCGTTAAAGAAAACGTCCCGTGTGCACGTGGCCTAAGTTTGCATTTAGACCTGGACACAGCGGTCACGTGCACTTTATCGATAATTTCACCCCATTTACGAGACTAGAGGTGCAATGCTAAACACATCCCACATTTACTGTATATAGTGTGTAAATGCCATGTGCCAACAATCCTATTTGACATGGATTGCTTTGAATAATTCTAAATCTCTGATATTTAAAATCTTATCTGGTCTCATTTTAACGTTAAAAAAATAAAAAAATGTTGCCTTTCACTTCAAAGACCTAGGTACTGCATTTAGAAAGATCACATTTACACTTATAAACTGGAAGTGGTGCATATTACCGTTCCTGACACCCTTTTAGTGCCACAAGTTTTTACCTTTGTATATCCTATGAAACATAGCTTTATAACAATGTAGGGGGTCTCTGCCTGTTTTTTCATCGAAGCAGGTAATCTCAAACCCCTCCACCAATCTCCTGCATGGAGAGGCAATGCATGGTTAACAATGCCCAGACCTAAAAAAAAACCAGAGGATTGTCCGGCACGTGCTTTTGACAACCTTCCAATTAATTTATTTTATTTATAAAGGATTTTACCAGGAAGGATACATTGAGATTTCTCTCATTTTCAAGTATGTCCTGGGATAATTACAAGTATTTAAAAAGCACCAGCAAATTCGTAGCACTGTCCAATGGGTAGGAAAAAACAACCAAATATACAAACAAGGTAAACACACCAAGAACAATGTGAGCAGAGGACCCTGCTCAAGAGCTTACAGTCTATGAAAAGAAGGGTGACACATGGAGGAGAACGTGAATAGCCGAGTATGAGAAGTAATGGGATGCATGGGGGCCGTGTGTGAACATGAAACAGGAAAGGTGCAAAGGAGTCCATAGAAAATCCTTCCAAATGAGGGGGGAGGGGGACTATTGCTCTAAAATACATTTGTAAAAATAGCATATTCTACAAGACAACACCAGAGGTAAAAAAAAAAATGTACGTCATCTCTGACACAACTTCAATTAAATGTGGTTTAAGGGAATTAGTTTACCAAAAATGCAAATATTGCGTGAACATACAGTCTCATGTTAAATAACAAATCTCTATTTCTCACCGAAAAACCTTGGGACTATAATGCATCTTAAAACAACTGTCTTTATGTAGATATTTCGTTATATGAATTTTTCTTATTGAACACATTTGGCGAAAGAAAAATATATTTTTGCCCCACAATAAATTTCAGGAAAAAGACCTTAATCCCACGGTTATCCTGCAAACCTATGTACAAACAATGAATATTACCTTAAAGGAACACTCCAGGCTGAAAATCACCCCCCCCTTTTTTTTTACTTTATATATATATATAACTAGTTAGGTTTAATATATACACTAGTTAGGTTTAATATAAAGTAAAAAAAAAGGGGGGGGGGTGATTTTCAGCCTGGAGTGTTCCTTTAAGGTAATATTCATTGTTTGTACATAGGTTTGCAGGATAACCGTGGGATTAAGGTCTTTTTCCTGAAATTTATTGTATTGTATATACGGTGTGTGTGTGTATGTATATATATATATATATATATATATATTTATATATATACATATATATATATATATAAAATCATAAATATAATCACACACACACAGTATATATTTTTTAATGTTCTACTTACCCTAAAAATGACACATTTCCAACGGCGTTTTTTTTTTTACTCACCTCCCTCCTCTTCTGCTCCCGTCGTGTTAAAGTTGGAACTTTGCTTAAGGTTTACGTGCAAAGCGCGCATATCACGTAAACCAGCCAATCAGCTCATTCAACCGCGCATGCGCAGAGCAGCGCACGTTCACGAGCTGCGAGGTGAGCTGAAGTTCACCCCGCCTGCTCGTCTAAAAACTTAGGCGGAGGAGGAGGAGACGGCAGCAGCTCCAGCTCCTTCTCCTGCGCGTTCCCGCAACTCTGCCGGAGTGGTGGGAAGTCATCGCGCTTCTAGCACGATGACATCCCAGCTTTGCCGAGAGTTCCAAAACGCGGGGACCTTGAAACCCGATCGGCTGATTGACAGCTGGGAGGGCGGAGTAAAGTCCACCGCTTCTCTCAGCAATATCAGCCGATCGGGAAAAGGTAGAAGGCTGGGGAAAAATGGGATACTTCAGGCAATATGACCACCTTAAAAAGCTGAGGTGGTCATATTGCCTGGAGTATCCCTTTAAGTACTGTACCAACATTTAAGATGCTCACATAATAGAAATCGTTTTGGAGTTGAATATATTTGCACCAGAAGCCAAATGTAAAGAGGGAGGAGGCAAGCAATAAAGCCGCCTGAGCATCTTACCAGCCTTGGGATCTTTGTATACACAGCTTGAAGTTCCTATTTTAATAAAGTTACCCTACCTATGGGTGATGCAGGCAAGAAACTAAAGGCAGTTTAGCTAACAAACCGCTAGTTATCCTCCTGTTTTAGCTGAGTGTATCCAGGATCCTTATCGTCTCTCTTACACCAAGGTCTACTTAGTCATTTGCACCATAGTAGTTGAATACAGAAAATATAATATCTAATCGCCAAATAATTCGTGCTGACCCACACCATGATGCCTTGGACCCCCCCTTTTCTGGACATCCAGCTACAGAAAGTAAAATGATACCAGACTAGTCGGCCTGTGTGTGGCCAATGAGCGAATATTCAGTTGGTCCTCCATGCAGCAACGCCTGAAACGATTTCATGGTCCTCTGGAAAGTTGTCCAACAGTCCCTGAATGAAAGTTTCAGAGCGTAGGTGAAAACACATTTGAAGTGTTGTCACGGTAGGCAGTCGCTGACTTCAGCCACTGTTATTTATTTATTGATTTATAAAGTATTTTACCAGGAACCACCTAAATATGCTGAAGTGGGGATTGTGGCTGAAGTGCCCGCTTTACACTAGCATCCAATTACTATAGTAATATGTACATATAGGCATATGAACACTTCAAAAGAAACATCCCTTCTCAGATAGCTGCAGTTCCTCATTTTTACACTACAACATATGCGATTGAACCATTTGTGAAGATAAGGGTAAAAAAAAAAAAAAAAAAAAACAAAAAAAAAAAAAAAAACACACTTCCTTCCATAGCGAGATACCAAAAAATATCTGCATATGAACACCCCAAGCTCAGGAACTGGCTTCGAAAAAGAAAGTCAATGGACAGGTGCCTGTGTTAACAGTTCCACTGTGGAACAGGCATCAACCATAAGTATTCTTGATCTGACCAATAGGCAGACAAATGGAAGATTAAAAAGGGACACAAAAGGGGAGGGGAGAAAGCGCACAACACAAGGGTCAATTATTAACCACTGCTGCTACCCTTCCCTGGGGAAAGAGACAAATAGCACATGTACGCAACCAATCAAATTATTTCCCGTGAAGCAGATTGTGACTCCCGTAACGACTAATTAAACAAGACATGAAAAAATATTTAATGCTAAGCCTACATGTGTATAGCAAGACAGGTAGGTCTTAATTAAAGGAGAATTTAAATGTTTGGAAATTGACAGAGTTCCAAGGTATGGGAGATTATTTGGTAAAGATGCAGGAGACTGAGCGATGACAGCGTGCATCCTGAAAAGCAGCATAGGAGTCCTTGTGCTCCAAATATTTCATTCATACATGTTTTTACAATTCGTACTATTTAACCTGCATAGAAGGAAAACGAAGACTTAATGCCAATATTTGAATATTAATATTTTGAAGCTAAAGCTGTATCTAGGGCTGAAACGATTAATCAACAACTAATCGATTCTGTTGACAACTTTTTTCATTATCAATTATTCGGTTGGTCGATTAATCGGTCTTTGTACAGCACACACTAGAGTCAGGCCGAGTTAAACGTTAACCTCACAGGCTACTTCAGAGCTGATTGGAGAAGACGTTTCACCACTTTACGTGCTATGATTTAGCGCTTGGGTTACAATGGACATAGAACTAAAGCACAAAAACCCTCGGGTACTGCCACTGTGTTTTATCTAGGGCTGCAACTAACGATTATTCTCATAAATCGATTAATTGATTCATCCGATAAAAAAAAAATAGAAAAAAGTGTTTACGTAAAAGGAATTTTATGTAAAAAAATAAATAACCACAACCCCTTTATCCATAAGTAAATTGGGTATCTTGAGCACTTTTCACACAAGGTATGCGAGTGCATGGGTCAGAGGGATGGGTTGATGCTGCATGCAAAGTTTGAGCCCATGTTTGCTTTCTCAAATGAACGTGGCTACAAGCACTTGTTCATAGATGACGATCACAGCTTGAAATCGGGGTTAATAAGCTAAAGTGGTGAGGGTGTGTAGAGTGTCCCTTTCTTAAAATAATTTCGTGAACAAACTGAGTGGGAGGAGGGACTGGAGGTGGAAGGGGGAGGGACTTTGCTCAAAGTGTGAGAGGGAGTGGGTATGGACAAAAGACCGGATCTGAGTGTGGGACTGAGTTTGGGGAAAGGAACCAGACCAAAGGGAAGGAATGGCAGTTCCCGACCAAAGAGTGTGACAGGGAGGGTGGGGTGGTGGCACAGGACTCCAGCTTCAAGTAAGGATAAAACACAGGCATACAGCACCTACACCCAGTGGCAGTATCCTATTGTTTGTGCTATAGTTCTGCTACTGTCGTAAACGGAATAAAAACAAACTGGTTGTGTCTGACATAACCTAGAACTAAATCATACCGAGTAAGGCTAGGGTCAGACGAACGCATTTATCGCAGCGACCGTCAAAAAGTGCGTCCGAACGCATTGCCGTATTTTTTCACGGAATGCGTGAAAACGGTCATACGATGCGCATTTTTGTGCGTGATTTTTTTAACGGATCCAAACCAGGAAACTTTGGGTGTCTGGATGTTATGTTGTCCGGACATGAGCAGCGTCTGACGTCTCTGAATCACGCACACATGCCGCTAGCGGACGCAGCGCACTCTGTACGTCCGTACTAGCGGTTCTGCGTTCTCGAAAAAATGCGTTCATTTTCCACTTTCGTGCGGCCGTACTTCGTATATTGGCCGTCATTGCGCGTCATTTGCTGCTAGTGTGGCCGTGATTAAGTGCGCCTAAACGCACGTTAAAAGTGCGCTAATCTGACCCCAGCTTAAAGCAGCGGCACGTCTTCTCCAATCCGCTCCGAAACTGAGGTGATTTACGTTTAACTCTGACTCTAAACAGTGTGTGCTGTACACAGGACGATAAATTAGTTGTCGATTAAAATCGATTCGTTGTTTCAGCCCTAGTTTTATCCTTATTTGGAACTGGAGTCCTGTGCCACCCCCTCTCTGGTTTGGAGTTTCCTTCTCTCCCCACGAGATATATTTTGAATATCATTATTATATGTAAACGTCATGTTCTGTCTGAACACTAACAGAAAATGTAACAAAAGAAAAAAAAAAAGGATTAAAATTTCCATTCAGATTGCGATTATTTACAGCTTCTAAAAATATTTTCCCCCACATTTTATCATCCAAACTAGGGATAGATGGATATTTTTTCAGGGCCGATAGCCGATATTTGGTGCAGATATTCTATAAATTTAAAGTTGTGAAAAAAAACCCCAGCACGAATCAGACATTATGCCATAAACTCAATGAGTTTAATGACCTTTAAACATTGCACCATGTCCACTTCAATTTAATAAAAGCGTAAATAAAAATTATTTTTACAAACAAGAAGACAGTGTCTTTGGCTTTTGTAAAGATCCCTCATATGACTCTGTATGTAACGGGTTCAGCAACTTTGGCCCTCCAAGGGTTATATTTCAAACGTTGGTGCAAACTTAACCAGAGCCATTATAGTCTATAGCAGTTTTTCACAAACCTGTACTCGGAACCCTCAACCAGTCCAGATTTTGCAGATCACCTTGGGGAAATGCAGACTGAATTCTGCAATCACTGAGCAGCAAATCATATCCCCTGTGCTGTGCTTCAGATATCTGGAAAACCTGGCCTGTTAAGGGGACCTGAGGACAGGGTTCGGAAACACTGGTCTATAGGGTTACATTTACAACAGCTCTGGTTAAGTTAGGTTAGCACTGACTTTGTAATATTGCCCCACAGTGCTTTCTTTCTGGAAAAATAGGTGGGGGTACTCGCACGCCCGGGGAAAAACTGATTATTATGACTATTTGCGTGTCCTAATAATCAATAGCTGTAGCTCACTTAAAGGAAGACCTTATAAAAGGAAACCAAATTTTTTAATACGGTGGTTCCTTTAAATGAACTGCAACTATTGTTTTAAAGAAAAAAGAAAATGAGGCCAATAGGTACTTTAGAAAGGGATTAAACCCTCAACGTTATTCACGAAAAAAAAGATCTGAAACAAAAAAAGTTCAGAAAAACAAGTACCATTCGTTAAACTAGGGCTGAAACAACTAAATCGATTAATCGATAATGGAAATAGTTGACAACTATTTTAATCATCGATTAATCAGCTGTCGATTAATCGTCCCGTGTACAGCACACACTGTTTAGGTTTAGACTGAGTTAAACGTAAATAACCTCAGCTTCGGAGCGGATTGGAGAAGACGCGCCGCTGCTTTACTAGGTATGATTTAGTTTTAGGGTTATGTCAGACACAACCAGCTTGTTTTTATTCCATTTACAACAGTAGAACTAGAACACAAAACATAGGATACTGCCACTGGGTGAAGGAGCTGTATGCCTGTGTTTAATCCTTACTTGAAGTTGGAGTCCTGTGCCACCACCCCACCCTCCCTGCCACACTCTCTTTGGTTGGGAACTGCCATTCCCTCCCTTTTACCTTGTCCCTTTCCCCAAACTCACTCCCACACTCAGATTTGGTCTTTTGTCCATACCCACTCCCTCTCCACACTCAGGTCAAGTCATTTAAGCAAAGTCACTCCCTTCCACCTCAAGTACCTCCTCCCACTTAGTTTGTTCACAAAAATTAATTTTAAAAAAAGAGACACTCTACGCACCCTGACCACTTTAGCTTATTAACCCCGATTTCTTGCTGATATCATCTATGACCAGGTGCTTGTAGCCGTGTTCTTTTGAGAAAGTAAACATGTGCTTAAACTGCACATGCAGCATCAACCCATCCCTCAGACCAAGCACTCGCGTCCCTTAGTGTGAAAAGTACGCAAGATACGCAATTTACGTATGTACGTGCAAAATCTGCGTACAATATGCAAATTGCTTATGAAAAAAGGGGGATGTGGTTATTTATTTTTGCATAAAATTCCTTTTAAGCATGCAAATTTTTTTTATCCGATGAATTGAATGGATTAATCAAAATAATAATCGGCCAACTAATTATGAGAATAATCGTTAGTTGCAGCCCTACGGTAAACCGTATGGAGGTACAAGAAAGGACCTTAATAACAAACTTTAATAGGAAAACTTGTATCTCATAAAACATTTACCACAGACAAACATAAAAAACATGAATGTAGAATTGATAGGTGGTATTGGGTTTACTCCGTCGTATTGGAGTGATATTGTTACTCATGGTAACCAATAAGGTGATGGTCCGCAGTCCTCAGTCTCTATCGGAGATCAGGAGCAGATTGTTGGTCTCTATACGCATACAGGGAGGGTACCCCCTAAAATTGACCATATAATACTTTTTGTGTGATTAAAATTAATATGTCGATGAGATCACTTGATCGAAGGTGATGGATCAATTATCAACACAATAGCCCATAATCAGTGTCATCATTAACTTAGTACTGTCTACAGAGGCTTATTTCAGATTTACAAGACATACCATTAACCCTTTTGCTGCTGAGGCATTTCACGCCTGTGTGCTGAGCTCATTTTTACCGGTTTCGCTCATCAAGTTTAACTGCGTTTTGAAGCCTTATTTTATTATATGACCCAGACACATTATAGATCGTTCTTTCCGGCAAATTCATAATATATCAGCATTATATGTATACGTCAAGCCCTGTCTGTATATTATAACAAAAAATGCAATAAAATTTGAATTTTCAAAAATTTACAATGTGTAAAGTGGGTTTTTTTTTCACATTTTAACATTCAAGCATTTGCGTTTATTTTTTCTATGGGTTGCGCTTGTTAAAAAAAATTAGAAATGGGGTCTCGTTACTTTTTTTGGAGGAAAATTACGCGATTTTAACAAACGCACCCATACAAACATAGTTAGTGCAGCATCATTGTTCACATTATAATTGAAATGAAAACAATATTGCTGCATTAACACAAAAAAAACTTATTAACTTTTACATGGTCATGTTTGGTATCGTTGGAAAGGCCATGCTCTGGCCAATCCAACATTCCAAACATTAACCCCTATCTGCCACGAATCGGGAGTTCATTGGAACCTCCTATCTCCACCATTGGTGGCAACTAGGGGTTAACTCCAGGACTGACATCGCGCTATGCACGATGACGCCAGTCGTCCGGGGGAGTTCCCGGAAGCTTGGCCGACATCCAATATGTCGGCCAGCTCCGGGAGAGGATCACGATCGTGATCCGGCACCCAAGGGGTTAAAGCCAGGCACCGTTTGGAAGGGCAGGCTGTGCCCTTCCAAACGATGCCTGCCCTTAGCCGCTGGACCCCGGCGATCAGGAGGGAGAGAGGAGAGAGGGCCTGAAATAGATGTCATTGCGCCGCTGCGATGACATCTATCGTCCCCCCCGGGGTCCCGGAGTGCCAGGCTGACATCCAAGATGTCAGCCAGCACCGGGGGGGGGGGGGGGGGGGGGGGAGAGCAATCGGCCAGAATCCCGGCCGATTACTGCCTCCTGTGCTAGGACGCGCTCAGCGCGTCCATAGCAACCAAGTGGTTAATGATAATTGTAGGACAATGACTGACCCAATCTGGGTTAAATAAATAAATAAAATCACAAAGTACCGAGCATTAACCTCCCTGGTTTTCTAATTTTTCCAAAATTGTCTAAAAGGCGTTTAAATTTTTTTGGAAAGGAAATGTGTTATATATAGTAAGCCTGTATTCTGTAGGAATAAGTCACTGAAATCCGTGCAAGCAAGAGTCTAGTAAACACACGGAGTCAGAGAAGGTTTGAAACACGAAATAATAATTTATTATCCCAAAAATAATTATCCAAAATAAATGGAAATAAATTATATTCAATAAAATAATTAAACCAAAACATGCCTCTTTCCTCTGGGTGCTGGGATTCCTGTCCAGATGTACACTCCTTTGCCAAAATAATACAGTACACGGGGTACCAAAAAAGGTAGGGATGCACCGATACCACTTTTTTAAGACTGAGTACGAGTACCGATACTTTTTAAAAGTACTCACCGATACTTTTATTTTATGTCAGGTGACCGCTTTCCAATAAGAACAGACCTCATATAAAACTGCCCCCAGCTCACATGTACAGTTGTGTTCAAAATTATTCAACCCCCACTGAAATTGAGTGTTTTGGCCAGTTTGACATTGATTTTGATCATTCAGTCATCTTGCTTACAATTAAATCAAAGAGGCACGAGTAGGTCAGACAAATATAACATAACCACAAATGTCTTTTCTGTGCTCACATCATTATCAGTTTTATTCAACCCCCAAGTGACATTCAATCTTCGTACTTATAACTGTAAAAGGATATTGTACTAACAGCTTTTAAACGTGAAGCATAGCTTGACACAAGTGTCTTGCAGCGATCTACGGGTATCTTCGCCCATTCGTCATGGGCAAAAGCCTCCAGTTCAGTCACATTCTTAGCCTTGCGCACTGCAACTGCTTTCTTTAAGTCCCACCAGAGGTTCTCAATCGGATTTAAGTCAGGTGACTGCGATGGCCACTCCAAAATGTTCCAGCCTTTAATCTGGAACCATGCTCTAGTGGACTTGGAGGTATGCTTGGGATCATTGTCCTGTTGAAAGGTCCAACGTCTCCCAAGCCTCAGGTTTGTGACGGACTGCATCACATTGTCATCCAATATCTCCTGGTACTGAAGAGAATTCATGGTACCTTGCACACGCTGAAGCTTCCCTGTACCTGCAGAAGCAAAACAGCCCCATAGCATGATTGACCCCCCCACCATGCTTCACAGTAGGCAAGGTGTTCTTTTCTTCATAGGCCTTGTTCTTCCTCCTCCAAACATAGCGTTGATCCATGGGCCCAAACAGTTCTAATTTTGTTTCATCAGTCCACAGAACACTATCCCAAAACTTCTGTGGTTTGTCCACATGACTTTTGGCATATTGCAGTCGACTCTTATTCTTTGGAGACAGCAAGGGGGTGCGCCTGGGAGTTCTGGCATGGAGGCCTTCATTACGCAGTGTGCGCCGTATTGTCTGAGCTGAAACTTCAGTACCCACATCTGACAAATCTTTTCTCAGTTCCTCAGCAGTCACACGGGGACTTTTCTCCACTCTACGCTTCAGGTAGCGCACAGCAGTCGAAGTCAGCATCTTCTTTCTGCCACGACCAGGTAGCGTTTCAACAGTGCCCTTTGCCTTGGATTTGCGAATGATGCTTCCTATGGTCTCTCTTGGTATGTTTAACATCTTTGCAATATTCTTATAGCCATTGCCCTTCCTGTGAAGAGTAATCACCTCTTCTCTTGTCTTCCTGGACCATTCTCTTGACTTCACCATGTTTGTAACCACACCAATAAATGTCTAGAAGGAGCTGAGTATCACAGTCATTTTAAAGCTGCCTAATTGATGCTTATGCTTTATTGCTGCTCCGTGACATCCACAGGTGTTTTCAATACCTGATTGAAAACACTTGAATGAACCTCTGTTCTTCAGAGTGGTAGTCTTTAAGGGGTTGAATAATTGTGTCAATGAAGAATTCACAAAAGAAACATTTACTACTGTATTACAAAACCAATTGATGTCATTTTAGTTGCATATGGTTCTTTAAAAAGTCCTTGTAGGATTTCATTCTGAATACAATTACAAATGTACACTAAATTCCCTAAAACCCTTTACAGCATTGGGGGTTGAATAATTTTGAACACAACTGTATATATCCCACCCGAGATATATATATATAAACAGAATGCCCCCAGCACTCATGTAGCTCGCCCCCAGCTCGAACGCTGGGGAAGCTGGCCACGTGCATGAAAAGCACGCGGCCAGCGTTCCCCTCCAGCGCGCCGCATACTCACCCATCCTGAAGGTCCGGTCTCGTGGCCGCCGGGCGCATCTGTGACGCTGCCTCCAGCCGAGAGGCAGCGTCACAGGAGCGCCCAGTGGCCGCATCACTGCCACGCGACCTTCAGGATGGGCGAGTATGCGGCGCGACGAAGGGGAACGCTGGCCGCGTGCTTTTCATACACGCGGCCAGCTTCCCCAGCCCCGCGGATACCGGCAAGCCGGCCCAGCGCCGACTTCCGGTATCGGCGGGATGTATCGTGCAAATGGCAGTATCTGCACCGATACTAGTATCGGTATATCCCTTGAGAGAAAAAAAAAGTATTCTCAAAGCAGCTTTACAGAAATAAAAAGGCGAATTTATATAATTTCTCAAATGTAATAAGGCTTTGCAATACAAGTTTCGCTGGTGGATCTGGGCAAGCACCAGCGAAACTTGTATTGCAAAGCCTTATTACATTTGAGAAATTATTTTTATTCGCCTTTTATTTCTGTAACGCTGCTTTGAGAATAAATACACTTTTTTTGGTACCCCGTGTCCTGTATTACTTTGGCAAAGGAGTGTATATCTGGACAGGAATCCCAGCACCCACTGCACAGCAAAGTTTATTGTTTTTTTTTTTACTGTAATATTTGTTTTTTTTCCTCATTTTTGAATTTGCTGCCGGGTCCTGCCCCCCCTGTGTCGCGTGACTCGCAGGGAGCAGAACCAGGAAGGAAAGTCGACGGCTGCCGCGATCACACTGCGGTGACGGTGAGGCAGTGAAGGATGTGGTGAGTATGCATCCAGCCCGAGTGTGGCTCGGGGTTACCGATCGCGGTAGCGAAATTTAACCCCGAGTCACACTCGGGAATACCACCAGGGAGGTTAACAGTAGCTGTCTGCAAAGGTTTGTATCAGGCTTAAAAGGCACACCTTCAGTAATAACGGTAGGGCAAGTGACTCTGACCCAATCTGGATAAGATCACAAAGCACAGAATATTAACATTAGATATCCGTACAAACTTTGGCAGTAGTTAGATGAACCGCCAGATAGCCAATAAGTTACATAGTGCTTGCGTAGAGCGCTGGATCAGAGCTGCATACTCAGATCCGATTGATCGCTGCCTCTGAGACAGCCAACGCTGGTGGTCTCAGAGGGTGACATCAAAATGCTCTCTGGGTGCTGACGTCATTAGTGAGATTCAAAATCCCAGCTGCTGGTGACGCTGGGTGGGGTGGAGGAAAATCCTCCACTTCACCCAGCGGTTTCACCAGACTGGGGCAGAAGGGTAGGGCCCTCCTAACATCCTGACCACTTTAAAAAGATAAACTGGTCAGGATGACTAGAGTGTCCCTTTAATTACTACTACAGAAGAAGCACCAACACTACAAATAAGAAATCATAGCATGGGTAACAGCAAGTGAGAACAGGAAAAGTCTGTGCCAGACTGTCAGCATCATCCCATCATGGAATTAAAATAAATAAACTATAAAAACAATCGTCGGTCACTGTCACGGTCTGGCTTTGTGAGTGAGAGCCAGGATGCAGAAGACAAATGTGCAGCAGGCAGGTTAGATGGTGCAGACTGAGGTTTAATACACGCAGGATCAGGATACGATGGGAAAATAACAGGGGACACACCGTGTGAAACTTGACAAAACAGCCCTCAGTTCTGGTATCACTATGAACAAGATCAGAGGTAGGTAGAAGCATTTAGCCCTTTGGAGGATCTGATAATAGACCGAGCTGGACAAGGAAGCACCAGTGGCTCCCTTCAGGCAGGATAGGTGGAAGTCTGGGACTGGATGTCTGGATTGGCTTTCAAGGTCAGGTGCAGGAAAGGTGCTGGTTAAAGTTGCACCATTGCGGCTGCTGGTCTTTCGGTGCTTCTTCTGTGACTGAGGGCTAGGTGCGTTACACCCATTGTCCAAAAAGGAAGAGTTTAAGATTATTCAAGATCTGAAAAGACTCTTCGCTACACATTCCCTTAAACATGGCAAGGAAATTGCTGGAGATTTGCCCTTTCCAATTGCTCCAGGAGTCTTAACCTAGGTCACGGTGGTAATGGCAGCACATCTACATCAAGAGAGCATTTTTTTATTATTCCCTCTCAAGGACTGCATTCCAACCCTGGCATAAAGTAAATCTGTTGTAAACATAGCACCTCCATAGGCTTTAATGGTTCTGGTAAGCTCGAAACAGATCTGGTTACGTTTTCACCAGGATTGGAATACAACCCGTGGACAATTCGATGACCAAAGCCTCCCCCCTTGAAGGATCATTTCATTTAAAATTCCTTGAAACGCAGGTTTCTTTCATAAACTGACACAAATTCTACTTCCCGCAAGATTTTTTTTTATTATTCTTTGGACTAGAGACCCAAGGGTAATGAAGATCTGCCATTCTCCCAAATGCCTAAAGATTTAGGAACAGTTTGACAAATCCTTCAGTTCATTTCCATCAGACATGACGCATCTGGGCCTGTACACAGCTTACTTTCCAACAATTACCACCCCTTCAAACTTTAAAATCATGGATAAGAAACCTAGAAGATCTAGGATTCACACATCTCCCTCATAGCACGAATCATAGAAAAGGTGGAAACGGTGAAGGGCATTGAAGCTTCGTACACAGTGGAAAGGTTTTTTCCAAAAAGGGTAACTATCACCTCAGATCCATTTCTTCTAATTTGGAGAGCTCATTGTCGATTAAAAATATCTGGAGGCCCAGTCCCTGGTCTAGATCTTGCATGTCAGTGCACATGGCAAGCAGAAGCATCCCGATCAAATGTCAGGGAATGGTTAGCAGTTTTCTAAAGCCTTCAAAGTCTTTCAATTTCCATTTGAACCTGAATTGGATTTTTTGACAAACAGTCACTAACCTGAAATGCTAAAGGGGCACGAGAGATCAGGCCCGGTCAGAGCTTCACTCCAAGTTTATAGATTCGGTGGAAGAACATCTAGAAGACTTATCTGCTTTCCACATAAAAGGTAAAGGATGGTGTTATTGCAGAGATTTACGCAAGCAAATGTGGAGCCAGTCACATGCCACTGGCCATTAATCCCAGCCATCTTCACAGAAATAGATCACTCGATCTTTCGAGTCAGTGTCGACCTATTGGCAGCTAAGTTGGTGAGGATTGCCTCAACGAAGATCCAGATGTTTTGGATTCACTTTCAATGTTCGTTATATAATGGCTCACTACATTCCATATTCCTTCCAGTCTCCATCATACTAAGAGTCCGGGCAGAGATTTCATCAGGGCAAAGCAAGAGTAATCACCGTTGTTCAATTTTGGACCAGAAGGACATTGTTTTCGGAACCCCTGCTCCTTTCTGGCGGCAGATACTGGAAACTCTCAATCTCAGTTGCCGTACTAGTTAACCTACAGGAAGAAAGCCTCCTCGTAGTCCTGCAAATGTCTGGTTTTGCCGTTTCTTCTACACGGATAACATAAGACCAACAAGATCTAAGCAAAGCATTAAATCAACTTCCTTTCCAAATCTAAGAGTTCCTCTACATACCTTCTTCTGTGTAGATAAGATGATCAAAATGAAAGTTTTTTTTTCTTTAATTCAGAGTCGACATGAAAAGAAGGAATCATTCAAAGTCTACATTTTCCAATAAAACCCTGCTCGAGTCACCTGTCTGATGTGACCGGAGAAAAAAAAAATATTTACCGTAAATTCTCTTTCCTATAGTCGTAGCGGCAGTACGTCCTATTGACTGACAGCCATACTGCCCCTCGGCGTATGGGGAAAAAGTCTCTTGCATTCCTTTGGAATTCAAACTCAAGGTTGAATATCAACGTGAATGCAAAAACCTTTTGGGATCATCAAAACCAGATTAAGCGGCCAACTTGGTCCTTTTGGAACTTCACCTCCAGTGAACCTCTGCCAACCTAGGGCTATATTACAATCCTAGCGTTAAAACGCGGGCGCAAGGGAGGAAAAACTGCGCCAGCAGTTTGCCCCCTTGCGAATGCTTTTTAACGCTGGATTACAATGCAGGCACAAAAAATGCTGCCTGCATTGTTTGCGGGCATTAACCCCCGGGATGCTCGCGGCAGCGCTGAGCGCAGCCGCGAGCATCCACTCGATGGAGTCCATAGGACTCCATTGAGTTTCCCATTGAGCCACGCGAGATCCGGCCGGTTGGTGTAGGGATACGCAGGGAGAGACTGGAGGGAACGTTTCCCCCCAGTCTTTCCCTCGTCCTACCGGAGGAGGCAGTTGGAGCTGCGGTCCTCGCCGCGGGACAGGAGGTGAGTTTAACGCTTCTGTTTTTTAGGCTGGTGTTAACGGATTCTGCAGAAGCGGAATCCGTTAACACCAAGTCCTGGCTGTGGATAACTATTTGCTAAAAAGAGCCAGACGCTAATCAGCACTAGTAGATTGCCCTCCCTATACTTAACATGGGGAGCGCAAAGTACAGTAATCTCGCGCTGAAAAGTGCAAGGTACCAAACGCAAACGGGTTACTTAACCCGTCTGCGTTTGGACTGTAATATGCGGTAAACACCGCAGCTAACGTTAATGCTCACGCAGGTGAGCGTTAACGTTACCGTCAAGAATGTAATGTGGCCCCTAATGTGTACCTGCACACTAGGGATGCACCGATACTAGTATTGGTGCCGATACTGCCGTTTGCACGAGTACTTGGTACTCGTGCAAATGGCCCAATACATCCCCCCGATATCGGAAGCCAGCGATGGGGAAGCTGGCCGTGTGCATGAAAAGCACTCGGCCAGCATTCCCCTCTGGCAGGCCGCATACTCACCTAGCAGTGGGTCCGGTCGGAGGGCTGTGACGTGGCCGCCGGCCGAGATCTCGCGGGAGGCTCCACGGCCCGACGGCCGTGTCACAGCCAGACGGCCGTGTCACAGCCAATGCGACCGGATCCACCTTCCTCCTTCAGTGTCCTCAAAGCCAGGTGAGCGACATATCCATGTGAGCATTCTGTATAATTATATATATAATATATATATATCTCTCGGGGGAGGATATATACACATGTGAGCTGGGGGCATTTTTATATGAGGTCTGTTCTTATTGAAAAGCGTTCACATGCCAAAAAAAAATTATCGGTGAGTACTTTTAAAACGTATTGATACTCGTACTTAAAGTGGTATCGGTGCATCCCTAGTAGTTACAAAACATCTGGCAGGCCAAGGTTGCTGACCCCTGCTATAAGCAAAGTTTCTCATAGCCTGTTTGAGAAAAATCTAGAGTGATGGACACCCGTTACTGCCATTTTACCGCTTTTAGCACAAACAGCTTGGCTCACAGACTGTATTAATCAGTCACAAGGTTTCTAGAGGCAGCTTTGTCAATCAACCACAAATAATGAAGCACTGCGACTAATATTTACGATTTACGCACTTTAACTCCTTGAAGGAGAATCCATTTTAAGACACTTTTTAAGTAATAAAATAGTTCATCCACTTAATGCTGCCATCACATAGGTCAAAAGTCAACAATGTTCAGGGCTCAAACTGAAGTTTTGGGTGCCTTGTCTACCATGTTTGAACTCGAGCAATTTTCGGTATTGCCCGATTTGAATTTAAAAACGTTAATATTCATGTTGTTTTAAACCTTCTGTAGTTTCTTAACCCCTAGAACTTTCAATTAAAAAATTTAGTAGGTTTCTTGATGTCCACTCCAAAATGATTTCCAGCCAATGCAATATGACGTCCCATATAGTTATTCAAGCCTTCCCGACACTTAAGTTATCTTCTGCTACTAACTTGCATTACTAAGGATATACTCTACCAGAGCCCTTCCGCTTCTATGTGACAAGCAATTCACTCTTGCTTTTCAATACTCTAACCCAGGGCTTTCAAACTCCATGGCCACAGATGTTTCTGAACTACAACTGTGACAACCAAAGTGCTGGGAAGAAATGGTAAAGAAGGGGCGATACTGTAGTAAAATATCCTATTGCATAGACAGAATGTATATACATATTCTAGTCGGCTTCTAAATAGTTTATTTGATGCTAGAGATTTCCAATTGTCGCGCCACTGCCCCACACTTACCCCGTCTACCAACTATACAACAAGCCAGTTGACCGGCTATAATTTAATAAGCCAATGCATGCAGAGCCAACATCAGAATGCCAACACCAGAGCACAAAGTACAAAGAAAGGACCTGCGGGTACTCGATTTTCCAAAATTATAGCAATCCCTGGGGTATCGCCAACATTTTAGCTGTTGAACAGCCTTCTCAAGCCATGCGGGATAGGCTGTCCCACAGTTGAAATGTTGCCAATACAACAGTAAAGTGATATAATTTTGAAGAAAGTAGTGCCTGGGGTTCCTTTCTACACTTTAATGTCAATCGTCAGCACACGCAATTCTGTTTTTATGTGTTTTTGTAGGAGGCTCCTGTGAGCACACTGGTCTGTCTTTGCTTCTAGAACACCAGATTACAACTAGACAGTTAAGACCAAGCTAACTCCTAGGCTTCTGTGGTGCCCTCGGGCCTTGAATGTGCCAATTCTGCCTTAATAACGTTCTGCTTACTTTGTGGGGAAAAGGCATCTTCCTGTCCCAAGCACCATATACAGTATATGCCTACACTACCTCAATGCGCATGCATAAGATCAGAGGTGGTCCACCACCACACACATGGACAGGTCACCTGGGAAAGTCTTTCAAAAGATAAACAGGGTGAGAGCAGCAACAAAAAAAAAAAAAAAAAAAAATAAAGTGGCCACACCATAGGTCACTGTGAATAAGGGAGCGTGTGTACCCTCTTCAGGTGATGGTGAATGAAAGGCATATGAACCTTTGTGTTATTACATAACAGACATTTCCTATCCATTATGCAACTACAATGTACAGGTACAGCCATTTGATATGCAAGTCAGTCATTTATAATTAGGTATATGAAAATGTACCAGACAGCAGCGGTTCTGTATTTCTACTTGCTGCAGCATGAACTTAATATCCTGAGGTGGCGGTCACTGCCTTTCCATGACCTACATCAGGTGTCAGCAATCCCTGCCCTCCAGATGTTTTGGAACTGCATCTCACATGTTGCTCACTCATTAGGTTGAATGCATCTTACGGCAATTGTACTTCCAAAACATCTGGAGGTCCAAGATTGCTCACCCTTTCCTACATATTACTGTGAGAAGTAATCAAGTCAGTGTATAAGCAATCTCCCCCCTTTCCCCTGCAACTTGAACAATTACCGTTATTGCCCCTCCTTTGACTCACATTTTCAACCTCTCCTCTGGAGTCTTCCCCTCTGCATTTAAACATGCTCTAAATCAACCCCATTTCTGAACAAACCAGAAACCATCTCTTGATCCCTTTCAAACTACTGTCCCATCTCTCTGCTCCCCTTTGCCTCAAATCTTTGAACACCTGTTCTATAACCAGCTCACCAGTTTCCTCAATGCCAAACTCCCTACTTGACCCGCACCGGTCGGACGTTCGCACCCAGCACTCCACTGAGACTGCTCTAAGGTGACCAATGATCTAGTTGCTGCTAAAACCAAAAGGTCACTTCTCCCTACCTATTCTTCTTGACCTTTCCGCTGCATTTTACACCGGTGCGCTGCATGCTCCTGCTCCTCACGCTGCGTCAACTTGGCCTCAGTGACATCGCTCTCTCTCCTGGTTCTTTTCCTATCTTGCTCGTCGCCCCTTCAGTGTCTCCTTTGCTGGTGCCTCTTCAAACACCAGTTACTCTCTCAGTTGGGGTACCTCAAGGCTCCGTTCTGGGTCCCCCTACTCTTCTCAATCTATACCGCCTCTCTGGGCAACCTCATCTCTTCCAATGGACTCCAATATCACCTCCATGCTGACGACACCCAAATCTACCTTTCCTCTCCAGATCTCTCTCCTTTGTTGGACCGTGTTACAGCCGGCCTCTCCGCTGTCTCAGACTGGATGACTTCCCATTTCCTGAAGCTCAACCTCTCATAAACTGAACTTCTAAACTTTCCTCCCGCCAAAGCCAATATTGCTGTGCCCATTTCCCTTCAGGTGATTGGTGCCACCATTACTTTCACCTCACAGGTTCGTTGACTAGAGGTCCTCTTTAGACTCGGATCTCTCCTTCACTCCTCACATTCAGTCTCTAACCAAATCTTGCTACGTCCACCCAAAAAAACATTGCACGCATCTGCCTCTTAATACTACTAAAATGCTCATCCAAGCTCTTATCTCCCACCTTGACTACTGTAAGCCCCTTCTCGCTGTCCTTAAGAAATCCCAGACTCTCCCTCTGCAGTCTGTAATGAATGCCTGTGCCAGGCTCATCCACCTCACTTCTCGCCCCATTTGTCAATCTCTACACTGGCTCCCTGTCTCCTATAGATGCCACTTCAAAGTATTGGTGCTCACGTACAAAAGTTCCCCATAGCCGCGCCACTGCCTACATCTCCTCCCTTATTAGCAGGTACATCCCGTCACGACCACTTCGCTGTGCCAATGATCTGATCTCCTCCCCGTACACCCAACGCTTGCCTTCACAACTTCTCCCGAGCTACCCCCTTCTTGTGGAACTCCCTCCCCCGCAACATTAGACCTTTCTCCTGGCCTTCAAGAAGTCTCTGAAAAATTACTTTAGAGAAGCCTATCGGCTCACTCCATAATCCCATTGTACATTTCTTGCCCCCACTACTTTACATACTCTGCCACTTACCCTCACCGTGTGACCCCTCTCCTCTTAGATTGTAAACTCTCGACAACCGGGTCCTCACCTCTTACTGTTCTGTGTGTTTAACTTTTATGTATATTTGTTATTCTGTCTCTCCCATTGTACAGTGCTACGGAACTTGGAGCTTTATAAATACCTGTAACTGTAAAATTACGCATTATGAAGGATGTTCTACAATTCAGTTGAATGTATGTATCCTATGTCGTCTTTATTTTTGGCATTTATGTTATTGTAACGCACTTTTGTTTTTAGTCAGTAAAGATAACAATGTGTTGATGTTCTATAAACAAAAAGGTTTTATTTAAAATCAAGCAGGTAAAAACCCATTTGGTCTGTCTAGGCCAGTGTTTCCCAAACCTGTCCTCAGGTCCCCTAACAGGTCAGGTTTTCCAGATATCTGAAGCACAGCACAGGTGATATGATTTGCTGCTCAGTGATTGCAGGATTCAGTCTGCATTTCCCCAAGGTAATCCTTAGATGATCCTGAGAACAGGTTTGGGAAACACTGGTCTAGGCGGTCATTAAAATATCACATTTCAAATATGGATAATAAAGACAACAAAATGCACGCAAATAGATAAAGATACCATCCAAACGCTGATCACTGGGACCCATTACAAGGTACCTAGTGTGAACAATGGGTCAGCAACCATGACCACCCAGATATTTTGGAACTACATTTCCCACAAGGCTCAGCCACTCTTCAGGTTAATGTAGACCAGGTCTACATATATCAAACCCAGATGTTTCTGAACTACAACCCCCATTATTCTCTGGTAATCTTTTGAATTCCAAGAATTCTGGCAATTGCAGGCAAAAAAAAACAAAAAAACAACACATCTGGGGTGGAGTTTGAGATCTCTGGTGTAGACCCAAGGGAAGTGTAGTTCCAAATCATCAGCAGGCCAATGTTGTTAACATCCTGGTGTACACCAATGAAAGAAACGGCAAACATTGAAAAGGACGCTGGATCAGCCATTGTGATTTGCTTTTTAGCTTAAAATGTACTTTAAAGAGCTTTTAGTCCGCAAATCACGTTCAGACAAAAGAAACCAAAAAACAATTTGACCCTTGTGCTCTTCAGGAGAAAATGAAGAGACAAAATTAAAAGGCACCTTTTATCACAAAGTAAAATATACTATCCAGGTAGATTTACACGTGTACCATGCAAATTGAGGCCAATTCCACGATTACAGTTGGGTGGCGCTAGCATGGTTACGTTTCACGATTCAAAAAACCTCAAATCATAGTTTTACCTCGTCCCACTCGGTATTAGGCCTCCATAACGAGTTGGCAGAATTAGCATTACCAAGTCATTCAGATCACTGGGAAGTGACTCCTAGGCATTTAGAACTAGGATTGATCTTGATGTTTAGTGAATAGGCCCCCCACTCCAATTTTGCACACATAATGAGTGACCGCAAAACCAGACACGCAAGAGACCCCTTACCCATGGGTTAGCCGTGATCTAAAGTAATGTCTTCCCTGAACAACAGCAGTATCCATACACCTAAAACACATTGTTGCAGCCGGTTAGGTTTAATGACATCCTCAGGTTATCAAACACCAACCACATAGTGGAAGAGAGGCATGCTGGGATGAAGATGTGTAACAGAAAAGAAAAAATCATTTCATGGCCAACAATAGTCAAGAAAAAGCCTTTACATATCTGAAGTCAAGAGACCGACCCTGCATAACTATTGCACATAGAAATCCAAGGGATGTGCACATAGTATCTGCGCTTGTTACATATTTTTTCCTATTCCCCGGTAATAACTAATCACAAACACATAGCAGCCAAGACGGTTTGACAAAAAGGACTATGGTTTAGTATTCTAGAACAGGTTCTCTCAACTCCAGTCCTCGGGACCCACTAATATGTCAGATTTTAAGGATCACCTTGGGGAAATGCAGACATACGGGGTTAGTCAGAGAAAGGTGAAAACCAGGAGAACTGGCAGGAGAAGAGAACAATCTAGACCAAATAGCCGATTAGGGAAAGTGAGATAAATGGGAGAATTATTCTGGTTTGGCCATTTTGACCTAGAATTTAAACTTCACCAGTCATTCTCCTGGTTTTCACCTCTCTGAATAACCCTGTAAATCCTGCAATCACTGTGCAACTAATTATTAAATCACATATCCTGCAAACCTGGCCTGTTAGTGGGTCCTGAGGACTGGAGTTGAGACACACTGTTCTAAAATCTACAAAAACATGACTTTTAATCAGGGATGGCAAACTCTGCCGCCCCCCCATGTAGATGGCCTACAATCTCCAGAAATCTTTGATGTATCACTTGGCCAGGGAATCACTGGAGTTGTAGTTAAGACGAATCTGAGGGGCCCACGTTTGACAGATCTGCTTTAAAGAAATAAAGAGGCAAACATTCCTTTACATAAGCAATATGGCTTTAATATGGTAAAAGTGGTGCAGTAGCACATGGCACTGGAGGTAACTCGCTCAGGGGACATCGAGTCAGGACAGCACAGGCAAGACACAGGAGCCATGTAGGGTTGCCAGATCAGAGTTTCCAGGACACCTAGTTTATTCGTCCTGGTGGGCAGTGCATGAAAAATTCCACCACCCAGCATGTAGACTCTATATGCTGCAGATAAGAAAGAAGGAATGCCAGGCTTCCTGCAGCATATGAATTATACATGTAGCAGGGCTGCACTTTTCACTGTGCTCGCCTTCTGCATAACATAATGTCCAGGATCTGGCAACCCTTGAGGCATGCAGGAAATTCAAAACAGGAATAATGCATACCACAAGACAGTCTGGGCCCCTCTCAATCCAAAAACCTTGCCTTTGCACCTGCTAAATTGAAACACCCCGCTTCCCCTGTCTGACCGCAGTCTAAAAGGAGGCTAGGGAAAGAAATGCTGGCAGAGAAGAGGTTTGTATTCCCCAAGGGGGTTCTCAATGACTCCAAGGTCAGTTTCTTCCCCGAGAAGGAGCCGGTAAGGCAGCAGGGCAATCCCTGACCAATTCAAGGAAGCCTTATCCAGAGCACCCATGGGAAAGGAACAGGATGCAGCGGACTACATTCCCCATGATGCTCAGCCACCATGCTGCAGAGAGAAGGAGAAGCCTGGACCGGAAGAAACCACTGGAAAGCCTCAGACGGGAGGATTAAAAGGGAATAAGGGAGGGGGCGAATGAGCACACAGTAAAAAGCAGTACAGTCACCGTATAACCCGTGTATGGGGGGATGGGGTACACATAGGCCGGATAGCATGAACACCGAGGAAGGTGGGGGAGGGGTATGAGCAGCACCAGTATTATGAACGGGGGTCACCCTCTCCCCTTGCCAAACCCACGCGATGATGAGGAAGAGGGTGACCCCCTCCGGCTCCGGTCACCAGGGAGGAGGAGCGGTGGGAGGGTGAGCGGAGGAGGTGGGGGGTTCAGGAGGACATATGTCCTCCCCTCCCTCCCCTAGGGGGGCTGTCTGCACTCCAGCCTCGGGCTCCTCACTCACCGCTCCGGCTCGCCAGCCGGTCGTCCCCCCCCCCGGTGCCCGCCGCAGGTAGATTACCAGGCAGAGAGGCGAGCGGTGACGGCTCCAGCGTCCTACCCACAATGGGCGGGTTCACACGGCAAGAGAAGTGGGTGGCCGTTCCGTCCGAAGCTGCCACAGGAAGCGCGGCTCCCGTGCGGCCTATTTATGTGTGTATTCGGTGTGTGTCCCTCCTGTCCGGCCGGCCTGGCGCCCGGGGTGCGGCGCGCTGGGGGGGGGGAGGGGAGCTGGGCCCGCTGCAGGCGGCGCGCGCGCTCCCACTAGGCCCGCGGCCTGGCTCCTCTCCTTACCTGGCCTCCGCCTTGGTCGCTTTCGTCGCCGCCTCCGTGCTGCAGGTACTCGTTCTGGCCGTCCACTTCCAGCGCCGTCATCTCCTCTCTCTTGACCGGCTGCTCGGGAGCTGCGGACAAAGAAACAGCGTGACGGAGGGCCGGGGAGGAAGCTGAAGGGAGCGCCATCACTGCAGCCTGCCCCCCCCTCCCCGGTCTTTCCTCTCTGAGGTGGGGAGAGGGGGGGAGGCCGCCGGGCTGGGGGGAGCGCGCGGGAGGGGGGTGATGGAGGTACGTACCGGTCATTGTGTGTGTGTGGCAGGGTTTAAAACCCCCGCAGAAAAAAAAAACAACAAAATAATCCTTGAGGAAAAAAAACCGGAGGCTGAGGCCCCCCCGGTGAGGGCTGCGGCGGCGGGCGCTGGGGGGCGTTTAGACGCTTAACATGGTGGTTGTGTAATAATCACGGGCGGGCTGCGGACGGAGAAGGACCAGGCGGGCGCGTTTTTTTTTTCCTATTTTGATTGACGGTGCGGGAAACACAAAAGGGTGGGGCTTGCAGCCAGTACGGGGGAGACGCGTGACGTCAGACGCACGGCCGCTCGCCCGCCTCTCTCCCGTCAAGCCATTGGTAAGCCGGGTGCTGGTGGAGCGCCGTCATTGGTCAGAGCGATTGTCGCTCTGGTTTGGTGGTGTGAGGTTTTTTTTCTTTCCCCTTTCTGTGTGGGGAGGGGGTGCACGCGGGCTTCCTGCGCACGCTGCGTGGTGACGTGCGCGCTCCTCCGTCTGTGTTTACTATGGCAGACAATGAGCGGCGGGCCTGGGTCGGCCTCGCCGCTCCTAGGCTAAGGCAGGCTTCCAAGGAATGCGCCAGGCCGCAGCCTACGCCGGCACCGTTGCGCATGACCTGGCCGCGCGGCGCGTGAAGTCGCAGGGCTGCATTCCCTCAGGGTTAACAGCCGCCAAGTCCGCCATTTTGCCGACCATACGTCATCACCCACCCGCAGCACTGGAAGAATGCTGCCCTGTGGCAGTACGTGCCCTTCATGAATGGGGGTTATTCATTAAAAGGCGAATTGCTCTTTTCTCGCCCTAACAGGGCTATTCAGAGAGAGGTGAAAACCTTGAGAATTGGCAGGAAAATGAACAATCTAAACCAAATAGCTGATTTGGAAAGTGAGATAAATGGGAGAATTTTTCTGGTTTCACTATCTTGACCTAGAATTTTCAATTCTCCAGTCATTCTCAAGGTTTTCACCTCTCTCTGAATAGACCTGTTAGTATTTTGGCCTAAAACCTGATATTCCTCCCCAGTCTTTCCTTATTGCAGGGTTTGACACCTTTTGGAGCCGATAAAAGAATGTTTTGGGGATTTTTTTTTTTTTTTAGGCCTTTTTATTTGTTTACATGCAGCTTTGTGTGGAATAATCCTGATATCTTGGAGGTTTGTTGCCTGGCCCTATGGTTTGTTACAGGGCTCTCAACCCCTCCGCCACATCTATCTGAATTACAACTCCCATGATTCTCTAGCATGCTACTGCATTTAAAGGATTCTGGGAATTGTACACTTCCATTGGGGCCAGGGTTTGAGGTGCCTGTGTGTAAATAAATGCATATTTATTTCGCCGGTCCTGTGGCAGCCATTGACGTGATCAGCACACGCGCAATGTAGATGGGCCGAATGTGTCTGCGAAGGCTGCAGCACTCCACTCGGTGTGAAAGGGTTGAGTACACATCCCATAGCGCCTACACAGAACCAGTTCGTCAGATGCTTTGCGGTACGATCATTACAGTCTGAGGGTGACCTCAGCATCCAGATGGTTCACCAGCAGCCGGGAAACCCAAAATCCCGGCTGCTGGTGGAGGAGGAAAATCCACAACTTTAAACCAGATTGGGAGGAGGGGGAACTTCATACACCTGGCAACTTTTATAAAGCTAAAGTGGTCTGGGTGTGTAGGGTGTCTCTTTTTTAAATCTATTTTTTTAAAGGGAAACTTCTCATCCTGACATCTTTTAAAAGGATAAAGTGGTCAGGATGCAAGTAGTGTACCCTCCTGCCCGATCGGTTGTAACCGCTGGATGAAGCAAGGAGTTTTCCTCCACACGCCATTACCAGCAGCTGGGATGTTTGAATTTCAAGGCTGCCGGTCACGTAGATCAAGGTTTCTCAACCCTTGGAGAAAAAAAAACTACAGGGGTTATGCCCACCACAAGCAGGGAGAACACCTACCGTGCATTTTCATGAGTGCTTGTGCAAATGCCCGCACTATATTGATACTGGAAGTCTGCACTCTGCTGGCATCAGGGTGGATGGCAGAATGCACTATAAGCATTCTGCCAGGCCCCTCCGGCTGGCTGACTCCCAGCAAGTGGCCGCCGGCTAAGGTTGCTCCGCTGGGGCTGCACTATTGTGAGATCTTACAGAGTTTGCGAGATCTCACAGACTCGGCAACCTCTCGCGAGAGCGTGGCCCCAACGGAGCAACCTTTGCCGGCGGCTGCTCGCTGGAACAGTTCCTGGCAGAATGGGGTGGCTGGTAAAATGCACCAACAGCAGTGTCTGAGTTCATGAATGTGTGTGTGTATATATATCCGCATGTATCCGGTGCCTGGGTATATGTGTAATAGTAACCTCACTATTGCTCCTGAGGAAGTCCCTAATGGGACGAAATGCGTTGAGCCGGACATTTTCTTATCCCATTCAGATCCCAGTTCTCACTGTGCTGATTTTACCAATTTGAAGTGTGAGTTAATAAATACATGTGATTTTACAGGTTTTGGTGGTCTGCACTATTTTTTGCTCTGTCAATTATATCAAGGTTCCCCCAAGTGATCGGGTTTGACGTCCGTCACAGCGAATCATTGGAGGATTATGGGCGCATTTACTACTATGCTCTTGTGAGTGGCAACTTTATTAGCGCATTATATTGTTCATGTGGGCTATTACTGTTTTTTTGAACTTTTTTCAGATATATCCCAATTTTTTTTTTGTTCTTCACTTAGTAACCCAAGCTTGTCCCTAAATTCTATCTGTACTTGTTTTAGCATGGCTAACATGCTTCTTTTTTTGGCAACAGATTTTGCCCCTTTTCATAAATGCTCTCACATCAAAAGAAGGGGCAGGATCTGTCAAAAAAAAAAAAAAAAAAACTGTCGAAGGAAAAAAAATGTTTTTTGTTTAACCTACCTTTTAGGATTTGTCCACATATCTGTAAGCCATGTGTTATGGAAAGTAAACTCCAGGATCATAAATAAACACGCAGACAATCTGATTGAAGTAAGACTGTGGTCTTTATTATGGCATATCTAAAAAAAAACAACTGAATGTAGTGTTATAATATTTTATTTCAAAAACATCAATAACTGTAATCGAAAGGAAAATGTAACACCACCAACACTAAATAACTCACCCGGCATTGAACACCCAGGCTCCTCCAGCTACCTTTAAGCCCTTAAGGACCAAGGGTCTTTAAAGTCAATGCATTTATGATGTCATTGGTCCTTAAGGGGATAATAGCCTGCACATACACTTCTCAGCAATACCTGTTAATAATTTCCCACCAGTAGCAAGTTTGAAGGTGATGACACAGTGCCATTTTGCACACGGTTTCATCAAAAACCTACACTGCGAGGAGATACAGATCGCTCGTCTGACACCAGCCTAAAAAGGCTTAGTGTTCACGTCCGTGATGGCGCCTAAGGCTGGGGTCAGACCAGCGCACTTTTTTTTTTTTTAAAGGTTCAATATTTATTCTTTGGCAACGGTTACACAGGATGAGTGAATACATTGTTACAAAAAAGGCACAACCACCAACACCAGAGGTTCTCATGCTTTACGAGCGCTCAGTGCGGCTGATCCTGGAGACCGAAAACAAAAGCGACCCTTCCCTGGAAATCCTAAACCTTCATACAGGATGACAGTAATACTGGAGGGACATGAGTGCGAAGGTCTCCCAGACCAGCGCACTTTTAACGTGCGTTCTGGCGCACATAATTACGGCCGCACTAGCAGCAGATGACGGCCAATGACGGCCAATATACGATGTACGGCCGCACAAAAGTCCGGCCGTGCAACGCAAGTGGAATTTGAACGCATTTTTCTGAGAACGCTGAACCGCTAGTACTGACGTACTGAGTGCGCAGCTGCGGCATAGCGGCGTGTTTGCGTGATTAGGAGATGTCAGACACTGCTAATGTCCAGCCTACATAACGTCCAGACGCAAAAAGAGTTTTATTGACGATCCGTACAAAATCACGCCCGAAAATGCACGTCGTCTGACCGTTTTTGCGCATTCCGTGAAAAAATACGTCAATGCGTTCGGACGCACTTTTTCACGTTCGCGGGGAAAAATGCTTTCGTCCGACCCTAACCTAAAAGTAGGTCTGTGATAGCATGAAAGAAAGCCCATCGGAGCCCGACACACGAAGTACGTCTGCACTGAACTGCGGACGCACAGCGGCCCACGGACGCAAGGCAGGCGTGAACGTACAACCCCTAGAACGGCCGCACAAAGTGCGCTGCGTCCACAACGTCTGCATAGCTTTGTGTGTGAGTGACGGAACGTGGTCAGACGGACTGCATTTATACGTCCAGCATTTTTCACGGACAAAATGGTTTTGCTTTTTAATTTATTTTCTCTGCTACATCCGTCAATCTATACATCAGTGAAAAAAACGGACTGTGTGGCCACCACTGCGTCTTCCGTACTGACGTACGTCCGTACTGCACGGACATAAAGTCTGTGAAATCACATTTGTCTGACCCTAGCCTTAACCCTGAACCTCCATTCTATACACCCCACTAGGTACAATCAGGTGACATTAGAAAGGCCTTTCCAGTGATGCCAAGAATGAGCATGTATAATGTAAAACTAAAAAAAATTGGGTTTATAATATTTATTTTTTCCGGAGGCATTGTCCTTTTTCACATATAAAATTAACAATGCCGCTACTATTACATTCTCCTTTCTTGTGCTGGGAGAAAGTACATTAAGGGTTCTTCAAAGAGATCCGAATGGCTGGAGAAAGGTAACCGAACTCTGAAAATCAGCGTTCGGTTACCTTTCTTGGCCATTCAGCTATCCAGAGAGCAGGCAATTCGCCAAATCCTGGCGAATTGCCTGCACATTCGGTGCCTGTTCGAGGGCAGTGAAATCTCCATGAAAAAGCACTGCTTCGGCTATTCAGAGAACACAAACCAGCAGTGAAAGGTTCCCGAAATGCCCTGCCATTCTGTGGTTTCATGCGACAGGTTTATTCAAGAGAATCTCATAGGCTTCATTGTTAAAAATATTCCCGTTTTAATTTAATATCTAATAAACCGTTCATTATAATATTCTGCAGTAAAGAGTCTCTTTTTTTTTTTTTTATAGATTTTTTGGGATATTTTAAGCATTTTTCTGGATTTTTGTTTTGAAAAAGTTATTTTTTTTTTAAGTTTTCTTATTTTTTCTGTAACAGCCCTTTTTATTATCATTCCCTGGACCTCATATGTAAATTTCAGACATTTTCGCTCAGTTTCTTTGCAAACAGCGTTTCACTTTTCAAACATTCATGCAAACTGTTTTCCTAATTTATTCACTTCACTCGTCTGCGGTGTCGACATTTTCCAGAGGCTGTGCTGCGTGTGATCGGCTCCTGCTCGGGTTTTTCCGGCATCTTCGGCGGGTTAATCCAGATGTTTTTGCGGGTTTCAGCGTGCATTTGCCGGGTTTTTGCAGTGACTTTTCGTCGGGTTTGCAGCAGCTTTTCCCTGCGCTTCGGCCCTGTGGTGCTTGCTGAATACACCGCAGGGTCGCCGAAATGGGATTGCCGAATCCGCCCGAATTTAAGAGAACGAAAAGTCACCAAATGTGCGGTGACTTTTCGATTCTCTTTGAATAACCCTGATTGTCTTTTGCGTTGTCATATTGTTCTGGAAACTCAAGGCACCAAAATACAACAGATAAAATTAGATTTTTTTAAAATTTGTCTACACTTGCATATTTTCATAGAAAAATGCAGCAACCAGTTCTGTTAGATTTTTAACCACTTGGCTGCTATGGACGCGCTGAGCGCGTCCAGCCAAGTGGTTCTCCTGTGCTATGGACGCGCTGAGCGCGTCCATGCACAAGAGGCAGCAATCCGCCGGACTCCGGCGGATTGCTGCGCCCCCCCCCCCCGGTGCGGGCTGACATCTTGGATGTCAGCCCAGCACTCGGGACCCCGGCGGAGCAATTAGATGTCATCGCAGCGGCGCGATGACATCTAATTCAGGCACCCCCCCCCTGCATGTGCGGAGGAGGTGCCTGAAAGGGAGGGGGGGAGGTCCTTCGGACCTCCCTCCCGATCGCCGGGGGGCAGGGGGTTAATCCAGGCACTGTTTGGAAGGGCACAGCCTGCCCTTCCAAACGGTGGCTGTCATTAACCGCTGGAGAGCCGGATCACGAATCGGCGCTGAAAAGCGCCGGTTCGTGATCCTTTCCCGGAGCTGGCCGACATCTTGGATGTCGGCCAAGCCTCCGGGAACTCCCCCTGAGGACTGGTGTCATCGTGCATAGCACGATGACGCCAGTCCTGGAGTTAACCCCTAGCTGCCACCAATGGTGGAGATAGGGGGTTCCAATGAACCCCCTATCTCCCGATCTGTGGCAGCTAGGGGTTAATGTTTGGTACTGTTGGATCGGCCAGAGCATGACCGTTCCAACGATACCAAACATGACTATGAAAAAAGTTTTTTTTTTAAAAAAAAATAAAAATAAAATATTTTAAAAACAAAATCAATTTTTTTTTCTTTTTTTTTGGTTCGTTAATGCAGCAATATTGTTCCCATTTCAATTATAATGTGAACAATGATGCTGCACTAATGATTTTTGTATGCGGTGCCTTTGTTAAAAATCACGTAATTTCCCCCCAAAAAAAATGTAACGAGACCCCATCTCTAAATTTTTTTTAACAAGCGCACCTCATACAAAATATAACCGCAATTACTCGCATGTTAAAATGTGGAAAAAAAAACACTTTACACGTTGTAAATTATTGAAAATTCATATTTTATTGCATTTTTTGTTATAATATACAGACAGGACATGACGTATACATATAATAATGACATATTATGAATCTGCCGAGTCTGACGGAAAGAACGATATATAATATGTCTGGGTCATATACTAAAATGAGCCTTCAAAACACGTTTAAACAAGATGAGCGAAACAGGTAAAAATGCCTCAGCAGCGAAAGGGTTAAAATATATCTATTTTAAAGACTTCCATGGAGAATATATAACCACAAAATTTTGGGTCCTAAAATGTGGAAAATAATTTTAAATGCTGTAAATGATTGAAATCCGAATAGAGTCTTGTAAATAGTGTACATTTCTAACATACATAGGTTCAGATGCTCAAGTCTTACATTCAGCTACAACTGGTATTGCAGTGACTATAGAATATCCTGTACCAACACATGTGTGAATAACTGTATGTGTGAAGCAGAAAAAGACGAATGAATGAAATCAACAAACCCTTTAACAACAATAAACTTAGTACCTGAAGAATTACAAAGGGAAAATGAGCGAAAAATCTATTAAAACAAATGTGAAAAAAACATCAGGATGATACAAAAAATAACATTTAGGCTAGGGTCAGACGAACGCATTTTTCGCGTCGACCGTGGAAAAGTGCGGTCGAACGAACGGACATATTTTTTCACGGAATACGCGGTAGCGGTCATACGATGCGCCTTTTCGTCCGTGATTTTGTACGGATCATCAATAAAACACTTTTTGTGTCTGGACGTTATGTTGGCCGGACATTAGCAGCGTCTGATGTCTCCCAATCACACACACACGCCGCTATGCGGCCGCAGCGCACTCTGTACGTCAGTAGTAGCGGTTTGACGTTCTCGAAAAAATGCGTTCGTTTGCCACTTGCGTTGCGCGGACGAACTTTCGTGCGGCCGTACTTCGTGTGTTCCCCGGCATTGGACGTCATTTGCTGCTAGCACGGCCGTGATTTTGTGCGGCTAAACGCACGTTAAAGCTGCGTTCGTCTGACCCTAGCCTTAATGGGAAATATTTCAAGATAATATAGCAACCTATAATTGGATATTGATTTGCTTCTACAGAAACAAGTCCTGGTCCAATTGTAGATTGGACATACCGTATTTTTCGCTCCATAAGACGCACTTTTTTCCCCCCAAAAAGTGGGGGGAAAAGTGGGTGCGTCTTATGGAGCGAATATGGCCCAGCAGCTCGTGGATGTGCCTCCGCTCACCTGCCGCCGCCGCGTTCGTCTCCCTCTGAGCATGCGTCTGGCGGCAGGAAGCTTGGGCACTCGCCTGGGGGAGCCACGTGACCGCGATCTCCCGAGATCGCGGTCACGTGGCTCCCCCAGGCGAGTGCCCAAGCTTCCTGCCGCCGGACGCATGCTCAGAGGGAGACAAACGCGGCGGCGGCGGCGGCGGCGGCAGGTGAGCGGAGGCACATCCACGAGCTGCTGGGCCATATCCATATGTGAGCTGGGGAATTATCAATGTGTGAGCTGGCTGGGGCAAATCCATGTGAGAGCTGGCTGGGGCAAATCCATGTGAGAGCTGGCTGGGGCAAATCCATGTGAGAGCTGGCTGGGGCAAATCCATGTGAGAGCTGGCTGGGGCAAATCCATGTGAGAGCTGGCTGGGGCAAATCCATGTGAGAGCTGGCTGGGGCAAATCCATGTGTGAGCTGGCTGGGGCAAATCCATGTGTGAGCTGATGGGGCAAATCCATGTGTGAGCTGATGGGGCAAATCCATGTGTGAGCTGGCTGGGGCAAATCCATGTGTGAGCTGATGGGGCAAATCCATGTGTGAGCTGGCTGGGGCAAATCCATGTGTGAGCTGGGGCAAATCCATGTGTGAGCTGATGGGGCAAATCCATGTGTGAGCTGGCTGGGGCAAATCCATGTGTGAGCTGATGGGGCAAATCCATGTGTGAGCTGGCTGGGGCAAATCCATGTGTGAGCTGGGGCAAATCCATGTGTGAGCTGGCTGGGGCAAATCCATGTGTGAGCTGGGGCAAATCCATGTGTGAGCTGGCTGGGGCAAATCCATGTGTGAGCTGGGGCAAATCCATGTGTGAGCTGGGGCAATCCATGTGTGAGCTGGGGCAAATCCATGAGCTGATGGGGCAGATCCATGTGTGAGCTGGGGCAAATCCATGTGTGAGCTGGGGCAAATCCATGTGTGAGCTAAGGCATATCCACGTGTGAGCTAAGGCATATCCACGAGCTGGGGCAATATCCATTATTACACTATTTCATTCAGAATATTTATTTTCCGGTTTTCCTCCTCTAAAAACTAGGTGCGTCTTATGGTCAGGTGCGTCTTATGGAGCGAAAAATACGGTATATAGTACTCTTTTCCCTTTTATTGAACTCATTTACTCCCATATCTCAAAAAAATTCCAAGGACCCCCCCCCCAGCTCTCCTTGCAGTGCTCCTGGCGGTTTGTGTTTTAGACCAATGCGTAATAAAACATTGCTCCATCCCCATCACATTTGTTCTTGGCGTGGAATATGAGAAGGTGAGTTAGAGCAGCAGCATTGTTTGTTTAACAAGTAAAAACACATAATGCCACTGCCTAAGAAATGAGAAAAGGAAAAAAAGTAAAATTTTTGCATTTCATTTTTAATTTTCTTCTATTTTTACACATTAGATGATCATATTTGGTATCGTGGGAAAGGCCAGTTTCTGACCTTTCCAATAACCCCTCACTTGACCTTGTGCGGTGTAAAAATTAGAGATGCAGGCCAGGGTTCCTGATTAACCCCAGCACCCTCCAAAAACCTAAACCCCCTGCAGCAGTTCGGCGATTTAGGTTTTTGATGAACCAATAGGTATTGGTAATAGGAATTACCTTTGACATGTGCACTAATGAGCATGAGTGCGATGATGTCAGTGGCCAGGGGAGGCCCTGGAGATGTCAATAGAGATGTTGTGGAAATTTGCAGCTCCTGCAGAGTTACAGAGCCCTAGAAGAGAATTCACATGTTCTAAAGCTGTATTTTCCAAAACTATCCTCAGGGAACACTGACAGGCCAGGTTTGCCAGATATCTGAAGCACAGGTGATATGATTTGCTGCTCAGTGATTGCAGGATTTAGTCTGCATTTCCTCAAAATAATCCTTAAAATCTGGCCTGTTAGAGGGTCCTGACTGAGGAGAGGCTTCGGAAACACTGTCCTAATGAAACATGCTAAACTGCGTTTTCTTCCACGTGGGGGATTGGAAACCCAAGTCTGGTTTATAGTAACTTTTATAATAAAGTGCCACTTTTTAGTTTTTGATGAAAGAAACTGGTTTCTGCTTTAACGTAGACTCCGGTTTAATGGTCATAATTATTTTAATGTTTGCTCTGCATCAAACCTGGTGAAAAATGATCCCACACCCAACAGGTTACATAGTGTCCATTGCAAACATTGGGGTGTGGTTCCTTAATTCTGCTAGTGCGATAAACACGTAAGCAAGCAAAACATTCATTTTACCTTTATTTGCATTGGCTGGCACTAAAATACATGTCCAGAGCTTGATTATTAAAGATAAGGTAATGGTCTTCCTGGAAATGGCTGAGTATTATATTAATAACCAGCAACACTTCAAACGATAGAGCCTCTAAAGCAGGGTTTCCCAACCCTGGTCGTCAGGTACCCCTAACAGGCCAGGTTTGCCAGACATCTGAAGCACAGCACAGGTGATATGATTTGCTGCTCAGTGATTGCAGGAGTCAGTCTGCCTTTCCTCATGGTGATCTGTAAAATCTGACCTGTTAGGGGACTTGAGGACCAGGGTTGGCGACCACTCCTTTTAAAGCATGGTGAAGTGATTATGGTGCAAAAATGTGGACTCTGCAGCCTTTTTGGGTAAATGTTGGCTTTATCTCATGTTTATGAAGTTACTGCGACTTTTTTCATGCCTCCGGTCATGTTTTTAACTTCCTTATTCTCCCGTACTGAGCTCAGCGCAGCGTGACCAGGCCTTGCATGTTGTGTGATCACACTGTATTCAGTTCATTACTCTGTCCTGGGCTTCCTCTATTTTTAAAATTATTATTATGTATTTTTTAACTATTTCCCATGTTACTCTGCAGTGAATTTGGACTCTGGAAATATGCCAATAATATAACGGGGCAATTGCTCAACCAGAGAAATTGCTGGTCCTCCTCAATGATCTCTGTGAAAAGTATCTCATTTTACAGATATCGTTGGCTGAGAAGTAAATCTCTCAGTATAGGCCCAGAAATAAATCAGCAGGGGCCCTATTCCAAAGTCTGCACAAAAAGGGTTACGGTAAATGCAAAAACATTGTTGTGACCAATTTTCTTTACCATATCCTTTTTACCAAACCTTTTTCGAGGAAGGCGATTCATTAGCGCCAGGCCCCAGAAGGAAGCAGAGGTGCACACCAATACCTGCAGCGAAGAGGTGTTCTGCCTCTGGTATCTGCACCTGGAGTCCATAGAAGTTCACACCTCCTGTGCATCGAAAGCATTGGCAAAATCCAAGTAAATCACATCCACTGTGACCGATCTACAAGTCTACTTGCTTTTTTATAGAATGCATTGAAGGCAAATTAACGGCTTTCACAAACCAGTATGATCAATATTCCTACAAAGGAAAGAAAGCAGCCGTGGTTAGTAAGGGATATTTTAATATATATTTTAGAGTGTTAAGTGATTTTGCAAATACAGACTCCGTTAACATTGGTTTCTGGAGACAGTATTTGAAAAATACCGGCTCCAAGATGGAAGAACGAGCTACCTTGGACTGGCACATTCTTCTAGCACAAATTAAAGTCTCCAAATTATAAGAGACGAGAATTTACAGTAAGGACGCGCAATAACTGAGCCACAAGTATAGTTTGCAGCAAAACTGGAAGAGCGGTTTCCACCTTTAAGATAACTTCTGGTGACGTTATACACAATAGAAACTGTGGAATAGGTGGTGACCTTTGCAAAACTTGGGATGGGTCGCCTACATGTTCCCCAGTCCTGTGTTACTCATCTTAATGTAATGTTAAAAACAAAAATATTTTATTGAGTTTGTAACTGTTTATGGCAGATATGATTGTTACTGTTTGGATGCTGGACAATGAGGGGCAATTTCATATGTTGGGAGCTTTGGTGTCCACAGAACTAGGACACCGTGGGGTTAGCTGAGGAGGACAGGTGAGCAGAAGCCAAACATCTAGAGCAAGCCAGCAATACCAGTCATTCAATATGATGGATGGAATTACTGTCTAGGGCTGAATAGCAGTCAAGCTAATCCATTACGTTATGTGTTCAGCCTCTATGAATCAGAATGAGTAGGACCTGATTAGTGGAGCTGCTAACGGGTCTGGACGAGCTGCTCAAAAGCCTGGGCGATTACAGCTAACAATCATATCCATCAATGTATTTCATGCCGGAGAGACTGTGGTATATAAAACTCATTGTCCCTGTGGTTTACGCTGTATCTAATACAATGTTCTCATCTGAGAAGACTAAAACGATGCAATGTTCATTACAGTATTGTAATTAATAAAATTTTCTCATCTGTGTCTTCTCTTATAGTTTGGGTTTCAATGCTTGTAAGAAAGTGTCCCTTACTGTTGTCTATATCAAAAAAGGTCAAGCATTCGATGCAATACTTTAAAAGCGCTTACCTGTCCATGCAATCACTTGCTTTGCTTACTCCGCTCCTATGCGCGCACCTCTCCACATATTTAGAATATGTGCAATATGTGTTTGTGTATATATAACTGAATTTGACTCCGTTGCAATTTTGTTTATTCAAATCAAGTTGGACGCACATTACTGAAATGTCTACATGCTTTATAGAGCAATTTAGTGCCTGTTTAAATCATATAAAAATTCAAAAGTTGATCTACAAAGGATGCTTTTTAAAAGGATGTTTAAAGTAATCTGAAAAGCCCAAGGACCCTAAAAAAAAAAGGTTATAAGTTTTGGTGCTCGGTGGTACCCTGTCCATGTCTCCTCGCACATAGTTCCTTGTAGATATTTCAGTTTCAAGCGTGCCCTTTCCCCTCTGGCATTGAAAAAAGATGCTTGAATTTCCTTCTTGCTTTCACAAAACATACAGTTCCATTTCTCGTGATAAAATTCCATATATCTGCATTGGATACCCAAAATTGCTCATGAGTAAGGTAGACAGTGAAATCCCCCCTTATGTAAATAACACCATTAAGTATTCAATGCATTTAGACCAACATAAGGCTAGGGTCAGACGAAAGCATTTTTCCCCGCGAACGTGAAAAAGTGCGTCCGAACGCATTGACGTATTTTTTCACGGAATGCGCAAAAACGGTCAGACGACGCGCATTTTCAGGCGTGATTTTGTACGGATCGTCAATAAAACTCTTTTTGCGTCTGGACGTTATGTAGGCTGGACATTAGCAGCGTCTGACATCTCCTAATCACGCAAACACGCCGCTATGCCGCAGCTGCGCACTCAGTACGTCAGTACTAGCGGTTCTGCGTTCTCAAAAAAATGCGTTCAAATTCCACTTGCGTTGCACGGCCGGACTTTTGTGCGGCCGTACATCGTATATTGGCCGTCATTGCCCGTCATCTGCTGCTAGTACGGCCGTAATTATGTGCGCCAGAACGCACGTTAAAAGTGCGCTGGTCTGACCCCAGCCTAAATTATGTGTGTTAACGATTAACCATAAGCATTTATTCACCAGCGCGTTAAGTCAGAATTACTAACCTGCAAAAATAAAGAATATCAGCAAGAGAAATGTTTCCATTTGTTATTGCTTGCACCTGAATTTATATTATTATAATAAATAATATTAACGGTTATTCAGAGAAAGGTGAAAAGCAGGAGAATGACTGGAGAATGAAACATTCTAGGTCAAAATAGCCAAACCAGAAAAATTCTCCCTTTCATCTCACTTTCCAAATCGGCTATTTTGACCTAGAATTTTTCATTCTCCTGTCATTCTTCTGCTTTTCACGCTCTCTGAATAACCCTGATACTGTTTACCTTTTCTATGGACTCCAATGTAACAATTTGCACCTACATTATTACATTGTACATGTTGTTCTGTATGCAGAATAAAATGTTGGCCTTCCAGTAGAATCTGAGCTGTTTTACCAACATGTTACTTTGAACACAATTTGATTCTTCACAAGGTGTCTAATTTGTTATGCCAATAAAATGTCTTGATTAGATATCACAGCAGAACAATATCCAGGATCTCTGAGCTTCTTTCGTCACCGTGCCTTTGGCTTTTTAATGCTGTTTCTATGGTGCTGGTTGTTTCCTCGAGGGTGTCCTCAGGGAGAACTGATAAGAAATCCCAGAGATGATGAATTAATAACAGCATCTTTGCACAAACAGCAAGAAATGTTTACAATTGTATTATATTTCATACACTGTATTTTTCCAGAGGATAAACATTTTAGCAAATAATCAGGTTTATGGTTAGAAAGGCCTATAGACAAGTCTGTAAAGAATTCTATATAGAGGTAGTAAAGTGAAAAGAGCAGAGATTGAACCCTGTATTGGGGTTTTAGGCCAATGTCAGACGAACGCAGTCTGAGCGCACTCTGCGTGCGTGCATAACGGATGGTCGTACTGACGGAAGATACTGTAGACACCACACGGTTAATTTTTTTTGATGGATGTAGAAATAAAAAAAGGGAAATATGGGAAACAAAAATGAATAAAAATGAAGACAGGTACAGTCAGCGAGACCAAAAAAAAAAATTGCAAATGCGCTGCGTCTGACGTCGTGTCATCACGCACACAGGACGCAGCGCACTCTGTGCGTCCGTCGTAGCACTTATACGTCGAGGCCTAAATGGTGTCCGTTGCCACCTGCGTGGTGCGTGCGCAGTTCGGTGCGCACGTACTTTGTGTGTTGGTCTCTATTGATCACAAATCAATGCTACGACGGACGTGAAACTGTGCGGTGACACGGACGTGATGACTGCGTTCGTCTGACGCTAGCCTTACTCGTAACATTTACTCTTACTTTATAGCCCCTGAGTACAAGTAAGCCTTTCCATTCCCTTTACTATTCAATCACTTTGAATCCCTTTAATGTTCCCTCTAAGTTTGTTTGTTTTACAAGGTCATTATTTTCTTTGTGGTGTCTATAAACATGTATTTTAATGCCGAGCCTTGAAACCTATCCATGTGTTTGCTAATTGTTAGATATTTCCCATGTGATATGCATTAATTCAGGTACAGTGCCCGTTTCTGGTAGGCCTCAAAATACCACCAACCAACCTAAACATAGTGAATATATTTCCTACGTATTTATTTTCTGTTAATCTGTATATTTGTGTTTTTGTTTTTAATATCTTGCATTTTATTTGTATTTCTGTAACGACTGTAACAATTCAATGTTCTTGAACCCAGGACATACTTGAAAACGACATGCTTGAAATCTAAATGTATCCTTCCTGGTAAAATACTTTATCAATAGATATATATACAGACTCGAGGCAAAGGGTGAGGTGAGGTACTAGGCCTCGATATACGCCTCGGCTTGCTATGCTTTAGATATATCTTGCATGTCATCTCTCGCTATCAGAGAAGAGGTTAAAAAGGGAGCAGAAAAGCCCAGCAGGCCTTCTGCTATTGTTGAAGTTGACTTGTCACCCACAAAGAATTATATTAGTCAGAAAACTACAGAAAAAAAATCAGTTGTCATTGTTTATTTTGGTTTTAATGTATCTCTCACAGCGTGCAGAACACAATTATTAAAGAAAAAAAGTACATTTAAGTAAAGGCCGTCATCCTAAATTTACTTTGCATCTTTAAGTTACATCTGATGCAGAAAAGTCTCAGCGACACTTTCAATCCACACTCCTGAAATGGAATACTCCAGGCTCCTAGGCAATGTTCATCATGTATATTTAGAAATTTAATGGGATAAATTGGGAGGAGGCCAGAGGAAAACCCCTCCCGATTTCCCCCCCCCCTCTATACAACAATCCCCTTGTTTTAATCCTCATCTGTCCTTTACTCACCTTTTCAGCAACATTGTTGAATGGATTAGGCAGTGGCTGAGTGACAGGCAACAGAGGGTTGTGGTTAATGGAGTTTATTCGGCGCAAGGTCTTGTTACCAGTGGGGTACCTCAGGGGTCAGTACTCGGACCCATTCTATTTAATATTTTTATTAGTGATATTGCAGAAGGTATTAATGGAAAAGTATGTCTTTTTGCTGATGACACAAAGATTTGCAACAGGATTGACGTTCCTGGAGGGATCAGCCAAATGACAAATGATTTAGGTAAACTAAAAAAATGGTCGGAGTTGTGGCAATTGAGTTTTAATGTGGATAAGTGCAAGATAATGCACCTGGGACGTAAAAACCCAAGGGCTGAATATAGAATATTTGATACAGTCCTAACCTCAACATCTGAGGAAAGGGATTTAGGGGTTATTATTTCAGAGGGTCTAAGGGTAAGTAGTCAATGTAATAGAGCAGCAGGAAATGCTGGCAGAATGCTTGGTTGTGTAGGGAGAGGTATTAGCAGTAGGAAAAGGGAAGTTCTCATGCCACTGTACAGAGCACTGGTGAGACCTCACTTGGAGTACTGTGTGCAGTACTGGAGACCGTATCTCCAGAAGGATATAGACATCTTAGAGAGAGTTCAGAGAAGGGCTACTAAAATGGTGTACGGCTTGAAGGAGAAAAGTTACCAGGAAAGGCTTAATGATCTTAACATGTACAGCTTGGAAAAAAGACGAGACAGAGGAGATATGATAGAAACATTTAAATACGTAAAGGAATCCACAAGGTAGAGGAAGGGAGTATATTTAAAAGGAAACAAAGTAGCAAAACAAGAGGACATAGTCTTAGATTAGAGGGGCAAAGGTTTAAAAGTAACATCAGGAAGCATTATTTTACTGAGAGGGTGGTGGATACATGGAACAACCTTCCAGTTGAAGTGGTAGAGGCCAAAACAGTAATTGAATTTAAGCAAGCATGGGATAGGCATAAGGCTATCCTAAACAAAAGCTAAATCCAGGTAAAGTATCCATGTAATTGGGCAGACTAGATGGGCCGACAGGTTCTTATCTGCCGACATTTTTCTATGTTTCTATGCTCAGGATCTGGCAGCCGCTATTATTTCTTGCAATAGCGGCATGCCAAAGCAGGGGGACGGGCGCTCACTGAAGCGTCCAGCCAATCCAATGGCTCTCTATGCGAGTACAATGAGAGCTATTGATTGCTCTGGAATCCACTGAACTTTACAGGGTTATTCAAAGAAAGGTGAAACTCTGGAGAACTGGAGAAGTGAAAATTCTAGGTCAAAATAGCTGAACCAGAAAAATTCTCCCATTTCTCTCACTTTCCAAATCAGTTATTTTGACCTAGAATTTTCACTTCTAGAGGGAGCTGATTGATAGCTTTCTGGGGGGGGGGCTACCCTGTTCAGAAGGCTGAATCAGCCTTCTGGGACATTTGCCAGGAAAGGAGAGGGGGACTCAGCCATCCTTGACCACATAAAATCATCCAGTGATCATTATAGCTAGAGTGTCCGTTTAACTCAGGATAAAATGTCAGGATCAGCATTTGTCTGTCATTTCTTTTTTTAATTGTTGTCCATGTTGTGCAGAAGAAAATGTAGCTTTCTCGTTATCCATTTTCAAAATAATAACAACGGTAAAAAAATATTATAAGTAACACATTCGCGTGTAGCGTCATCTCAGGCGCATGAATTACAGTCCGTTGAGAATGAAATCAAAGACACTTGCAGCAGTATCGTGCATGACTGAGTGCTTTCCATAAGGGAGCACATTGATCTACCACAAATGCGTAACATCATACTTCCTTATGTTCTCTGCTTGTCTGTGTTTCCATGGGAGAGCACGGATTAGCGCAACCATTTCCAGGATGCTGGTTGGGTCCGCAATGTCAGTGGACATTCCTAGCGAATACCTGCAAATCTGTGGTTTTATTAAAAAAATAATTAACTAACACCCCCCCCCCACACACAAAATAAGATCCATTGCATAGGAGTATAAAAAAAAAAAATTCAAGTTGGTGAGTGTCGCAGGCCATCCCGTCAGCCATTGAGCTGCTGCCAATTCTTTTCCTTGTTTGGATAAGGATGAAATACTATGAGCTGAATAAAATGTGTCACTGTCTGATGTGAATTGTGTTTTGTTGTTTAACTTCCCACTTAATATTTACCATGCTGACTATGAAACTGTTCATGGCAAGCTGCAGCCTGGGCCTGTCATGTATACGGTGTGCTCGATTTCATTATGGAATGTTGTGAATTCCCCAATGATAACGCTTCCTCCTGCTAGCACTGACCTAGATACTGCTGTCCCTGGGCTAAGGATGATGGACGTTCTAGACATGACTGCAACAAACATATATATATATATATCTATGTATCTGTCCGGCATGTCTGGCATGAGGCTTTAGGCACTTGTTGGTAGACCGCTTACATTTTTGGAGGAGATCCTGAAGTGGCAGAAAGAACCTAGAAAATAAATAGGAAGTGACATGTTTCAACGTAAACAATAAACTAGGCATTTTGTAAACCCTGATTTAGCATTATAAACAGCACTGTGTTATTATTCATATCTCTCTATTGCAGCCTCTTTCATTTTCTTGTTTTTTTTATTAAATTCTTTATTTATAATTTTCTCATAGACACAAAATAATCAACGAAAAAGGAGGGTCACGCAGGACCATCAAGTAAGTCACAGAGCGTTAACGAACAAAAATAAAAACCAGACATTAAGAGTCAGCAAAAGACCATCGAAGCATCAGCAAAAAATAAAAGTCTCAAGGAATCAAAATAAAAAGTCTCAGCTTGCTGATGAGGGGGCAGGGACAGCATGGGGGGGGGTCACATCAAAAAGGAGCAAGCCTATATCCAAAAATGAAGTGAGATAGTCCATTTCAGCCCGTATCCAACCAAGATGCCGGGAGAGCAGCTCCACCGGGCTCAGTGATCCCACGAAGGGCTCGTCGGGCAGGCAGCCCCCCCATGCAGCTCCAGCTGCGGCAGGATCCGCACCGTGGGACCAAGATCGGGACCTCAGCCCATCGGTGGCCAGCTCCCCAAAACCTCGCAGCACCACCTCTGCAGACGACACAGGGGGGGGGGACACATGGCAGTCATCCCAAGGACCACCACTCTGACCTCCAGCACGTCAGGCGCCGACTATTTTCTCGCTTTAGGCCTGTGTCAGACGAACGTAGTGATCACGTCCGTGTTGCCGCACAGTTTAACGTTTGTCGTAGCATAGAATCATGATCAATAGAGACCCACACACTAAGTGCGACCGCACCGAACAGCGCACGCCCAAGGCACGCGGCAAACGGATGCAAGTTAGGCAAGATCGTAAAACCACTAGATGGACACGCAGAGTGCGCCACATCCGCGTAGCATTCTGTGTGCATGATGGCACGAAGTCATACGGACCGCATTTGCGGCAATCAGCACCTTGACGCACAAAATGGCTTTTCATATCATGTACCGATTCGTATCATTTTCATATTAATTTTGTTTCCCATAATTCACTTTTTTTTTTTTCTACATCCGTCAAGATAAACGGACCGTGTGGTGTCTACAGAATCTTCCGTCAGAACGTCTGTCCTTTATGCACGCACGCAGAGTGCGCTCAGACTGCGTTCATCTGACGCCGGCCTTAATCCTCAGTTCTATGTGTTCACCTAACCGATACGGATCAGATCTCAAAATAAGAGGTTGGCGATTTCAATTTCAGCCCGGTAACAGAAACTTCCTCATATAAAAAGGCCACATGAGGAAGATTCTCGTCGAGTCATAGCAGCGCTATCAGAAAATTGTTGTGGCTTACCTGACAAATGTGTATCCTGTCTGTGTGTTACAGTCACAGAGGCAGCGATAAGAAGCAAGCTTCATTTCACCACTTTGGATATAAGAACATATATAGGCAGACAATTATTTTCTTTTTCCGTTGACAACGTTTCCTTTCCTGCAATCCCAGTGGTATACTTTGTGTCGTCTGTAAGGTCCTGTTAATGAACTGGTCAGTGATGAAAGGACAATGCTTGAGAGACACCAGAAGACCGTGATGGAGAGAGAATTAGTAATACACAAAGCCAGACTCACAGGGCTGAGAAATGAGGTTAGTCTTGATGACGATGTCATTAAGTATACAAGAGAACGTGCATATTATTTTCATAGTTAATACTAAGTACCTTCCAGCTAAGTAAAAGACTGTCAGGGTTATCCAAAGAGATTCGAAAAGTCACCGCACGTTCGGTGACTTTTCGTTCTCTTCAATTCGGTTCCTTTTGCCGATTGCATTTCGGTGACCCTGCGGTGTATTCAGCAAACACCACAGGGTCCCCGAATTGCAGGGAAAAGCTGCCGAAAACCCGAATGCACGCTGAAAACAAGCAAAAACATCTGGATTAACCTTCGAAGGAGCCGAACAGGAGCCGAATCACACAGAGCCGAAGCAGCTGTGACGTAGAGGAGGCAGTTAATAAATTAGCAAAACCATTTGTATGAATCTGGGAAAATGAAACGCTGTTTGCAAAGAAACTACTGAGCGAAAATGTCTGAAATTTTCACAGGAGGTCCAGGGAATGATAATAAAGAGGGCTGTTACAGAAAAAATAAGTAAACTGAAAAAAAAAAAAAAAAAAGGAAAAATGCTTAAAGTATCCTAAAAAATCTATAAATAAAGAGACTTTTTGCTACAGAATTTCATAATGAACAGTTTATTAGATATTGAATTAAAACGGGAATATTTTTAACATTGAAGTCTATGGGATTCTCCTGAATAAACCTGCCGAATGAAACCACCGAATGGCAGGACATTAGGGGAACCTTTCACTGCTGGTTTGTGTTCTCTGAATAGCCGAAGCAGTGCTTCTCTATGGGGATTTCACTGCCCTTGAACAGGCACCGAACAGGCACCGTATGTGCAGGCAATTCGCCAGGATTTGCCGTATTGCCTGATCTCTGGATAGCCGAATGGTCAGGAAAGGTAACCGAACGCTGATTTTCAGCATTCGGTTACCTTTCACAAGCAATTCGGATCGCTTTGAATAACCCTGTATATATATAATAAAGGTGTGATGCCCAGTTGCACGTTATTCATGTCTGCAGCTTAAAAAAAATGTAAAATGTTGGCTCCCAAATGCTGGCATTAAGTGTTTAACTCTGGTTCTTCAGGGAAAAACACAGAAAGTTATCACTTCTTTTCTCAGTGAATTGAAGGGTGCAGAAAACAAAGAGTTCTCCATCATACGTTCCCTTAAGACATTCCTATTTAGGGAAGCCTACAACCCGACTCACTAACACACCTCACTGGCACAACCAGTCCGTAACTCTCACCTTGCAGTCCATCACGCTCACCTTGCAGTCCTCTCCTCCTTGTTTCCACCCCCAACCCTTCTAGATTGTAAATTCCCACGGTCCTTCATTTCCTCCTGTACTGGTTTGTCAAAATGTTGTTCAATGTATTATAACCCGGTCTATATTGTGCCCACTGTGCAGCGCTGCGGAATAGGCTGGCGCTATATAAATAATGTATAATAATAATCAAACTTCCACTGTAACTTCTTGTAAGATGTTATCCTGAGACTCTCCATGGAATCCTACGATCTCCAGCACGGAATACCAGTGACAATGCTACCGGTATAATTTTATTGTCCTGAACATTTATGAATCCAGGTACCGTTTAACCCCTTTCACACCCAAAATCGAGTTATCTTGTTTTTTGCATTGTAAAGCATTGAAAAGCACTCATTAGCATATCAAAAGACCAATTTCACACCTTTGTAAAGAAAGATTAGTGTGTCCCATGCGGAGAAACAAAATCCTTTGTTTTTTGTCTCTCCAAGCACGCTGGAGAGACAACCAGCTCCAAATAGCAGCCCTAAACCTCACTGTGACAAAAGTTCAAATAGAATAGATTAGTGCTGCATTACAAAAAGCCCGGGAGAGGGCAGAATACAGGGAGAGCTCGGGGGGTCACTCATTGCTGTACAAGAATAAGATTCAGGGGGGTTATAATGACTGAAAATCCCTGTACGGTACAGATACGAGATGTTACTGTACCATACGCAGTCATTATGTCACATACAGCTATTAATCTTATATTCTATTGATATTTCTTGTGGAAGCTGCATTGTTAATCATCTCATTATGATCACTACAAATCCCCATAAGCAGGAGATCTCACCATTTTTATTATTATTTATATTTATCATAATTACTGTTTTTAGCACAAAGGTCTTTTCTGGCTGTATAATAATAATGCAGACCCCATTTGAAATTGTGTAAGGACACCATCTAGAACTCAAAATCTAACAATTCAACACTACTTCTGTATAGGATAAATGAATGCATGAGCAATAAAAAAAATGAGCAAATTAACATTAATAAAAAATTCTTTATCTCAGAATAACAATTTCTGTGTAAAACGTCTATTTTACCCTATAAAAGGTCTATTCACTAAAAGGTGAAACTCAGGAGAATTGGCAGGATAAGTGAAAATTCAAAGTCAAAATAGCCAAACCTGAAAAATTCTCCCATTTATCTCACGTTCCAAATCAGCTATTTGGTCTAGATTGTTCTCTTCTCCTGCCAGTTCTCCTGAGTTTCACCTTTAGTGAATAGACCTGTATATTTAATGTTAACTTCACATCCCATGTTTCAAGTAAATGTGATAACGTTTAACAAAAATCGCTTGGCAGTGAAGGGGTTAAAGCAGATGTCTCATAAGCGATCCAATATGTCATGAAGTTGCAGAGATTTGACAGCTCATGCCAAAGTTATATGCAAAGCAAATTGTGTGAAGGAAAAAGGCTTTAGTGATAATAGTGTAAATAGAGATGCACTGATACCACTTTTTTAAGATTGAGTACCGATACTTTTTAAAAGTACTCACCGATACCGAGTACCGATACTTTTATTTTATGTCATGTGATGCTTTTCAATAAGAACAGACCTCATAAAAATGCCCCCAGCTCACATGTATATATCCCCCCCGAGATATATATATATACACAGAATGCCCCAGCTCACATGGATATGTAGCTTGCCCCCAGCTCACATGGAAATTGCCCCCAGCTCTCATGGAAATTGCCCCCAGCTCTCATGGATATTGCCCCCAGCTCTCATGGATAATGCCCTCAGTTCTCATGGATAATGCCCCCAGCTCTCATGGATATTGCCCCCAGCTCACATGGATATGCCCCCAACTCCCATGGATATGCCCCCAGCTCTCATGGATATGCCCCCAGCTCTCATGGATATTGCCCCCAGCTCTCATGGATATTCCCCCCCAGCTCTCATGGATATTCCCCCCAGCTCTCATGGATATTCCCCCCAGCTCTCATGGATATTCCCCCAGCTCTCATGGATATTCCCCTCAGCTCTCATAAATATTCCCCCAGTTCTCATGGATATGGCCCCCAGTTCTCATGGATATGGCCCCCAGCTTTCATGGATATTGCCCCCCAGCTCACCTGGATTTAAGGACACAGAAGGAAGCTGGGCTCCCGCGAGATCTTGGCTGGCGGCAGAGTCACAGCCTCCACTGCCCGGCGGCCGCGTTACAGCCCTGCGACCGGACCCACTGCTAGGTGAGTATGCGGCCCGCCGGAGGGGAACTCTGGCCAAGTGCTTTTTATGCACATGGCCAGCTTCCCCAGCCCCACGGATACCGGCATGCCGGCCCAACGTTCGCTTCCGGTATCGGGGGGATGTATTGGGCCATTTGCACTTGGGCAAACGTCAGTATCGGCACCAATACCGATACTAGTATCAGCTCATCCCTAGTAAATACAGAATTATAAATAATATGCAGCATAGATAAGACAAACAAGTGCAAATCCTTCAACTAAATACACTATAGAAACAGCATAAAACATTAAAATTTGTCTCAATTGCGCAATAAAAAACACATACAATTTTAAATGTGTTCAAGCGCTATAACACCAACACATAATTTAGAGCCTAACCAGAGCCAGTCATTTAGGATATAAATTATGTGAGTGTATAGCATACAGTGTTTCTCAAGTCCAGGCATCAGGACCCACTTAGGCCGAGGTCAGACGAGCGTTTTGAAGAGCGGAAGGATCGTCCGTGTGAGTGGACTTTCCTTCCACTTGACGCCCGTCTGGCCGCCTCACTGAGCACAGCTGGTGCGCTCAGCGCTTCAAGGCTCGATCCTCCTATGGAGGATCACACTTTGCAGCTCCGTCAAAGCGCGTCCTAGAGCTTTGACGGAGAGGTCTACTGCACGGACGCAGCGCAGCCATGGTTGTGCACGGAATTCGTGTGCGCGCGCAACAGTGTGTGACCAGCCCCGTTGCAGTGTCACAATGCTGCGACGGACACCGGAAGCCACGTCAGTACGGGCACACCTAGTGCGCTCGTCTGACACAAGCCTAACAGGCCAGGTTTTGAGGATCACCTTGGGGAAATGCAGACTGAATCCTGCAGTCACTGAACAGCAAATCATATCGCCTGTGCTGTGCTTCAGATATCCAGCATACCTGGCGTGTATTGGGTCCTGAGGACAGGTTTGGGAAACACTGGCATAGAAGATACACATATATTTTTTGGGCATATGTGCCATGATATTGTACCATTGGATTTTTTTCTGTTTTTATCACTTTTTGAGAACCTCAAAGCATCCAGCAGCAGAGTGTTTTTTTGAAGGACTTTGTTGATGAATATATCTTGCCAAATCTACTCTATATATATATATATATATATATATATACACATATACACTATATTGCCAAAAGTATTCGCTCACCTGCCCAGCTCCTGATTTGAATGGGTGAGCAAATACTTTTGGCAATATAGTGTGTGTGTGTGTGTATATATATATATACACACACACACAGTATTTTCTGGTGTATAAGACTGCTTTTTATACTTAAAAACATCCCCCAAAAATTGGGGGTCGTCTTATACGCGGGATATACAATATGACGAGTATAGCCCAAAACCTATTTTTTAACTTGAGAATTAGGGGGTCGTCTTATACGCCCGGTCATCTTAAACGCCAGAAAATACGGTATATAAATTTTATTTTCTTGCACTGACACTCTACATAACGGGATTACAAATACGTTATAGCACTTGAACATGTTTAAAATTGTATGTATGCAAGTTTTTTATTGCACCATTGAGACACATTTTGATGTTTGATGCCAAAGTTATGCTTTGCGGACCAGTCAGACAAGAATAGGGCCCCCTGTATTTTCCCCTTTTAGAGAAGACTTGTGCTGTATAAGCTTGTATATGCCGATAATTAATAAAGTGATATCTAGTAAGAAATAATTGTTTTCTGTTTTATTTGTTTTGTGCGACAGTGCTTTGACGCAAGCGTTTATAATATTACCGTTGTTTGCAACTACGGTGAAACAACAGTGTAATATATAGTGTGTAACCCCTTTAAATGTTTCAACGCCGAGGGGCGGAGCTAGCTGTGGTAGCGAGCGGACACGTTTTTGAGGAGCTCCCGCAGGCTTTCTGTTATTTCGAAGGATTATCGCACTCGTTTTGCTGCGGGATCGTTCCTGGTGGTTGCTGGACTGCCCATCGGACCCCGGATTCCGTGAGACGTGTAGCCTTGCGGGTCAGGAGGTGGTATTTTAATTCTGGAGGGATCGGGCCTATATTTCGGGCCTACTCCGCCTGCCTGCACCGTTGGACTGTGAGGAGCCGGACAGTGTCACTCTAGACTTAGCATTGAGGTTTACAGACATGGGTAAGAAGCTGCCCCCTGGGGTTACCCCGAAAAATGACTCTCGTCAGCGTGACATAAGGGACTCTATGGCCCGTGGGTCTGCCCCCCGGGGGGAGATGGCTTCCTCTCCCTTCCCCTCCGGCTATGGGTCTACAGATGACGAGGATTCCTATTGGTCCCATGACACGGGAACTGGAGCATCGTGGCTGTCCTCGCCGCCCCGGTCGATGGGATCGCAGCCCACCTCTACGGCAGCCAAAAAGCGGGCGCAAAAGAAGCGGAGGGCGGCGATGACGGCGACTTTGGCGACTGCACATGTCCTCCCGAAAGGGGATCATTCGGAGGAACAGCTGCTCTCTGCTGCTTGCGGCGTGACCTCGGAGCGGGACGGCGCCTCCCCGGAGCCCCGAGGGCTGGGGGCCGGGGTGGAGACGCTTGGTCCTGGCACTGCTGCACCAGCTGCGGAGGATGATGACGCTCTCCCTTCCACAAAGGGTGACCTCCGCCAGATTCTGGCTGAGATCCGGGAAATGTGGCGACCGGAGGTGGCCGCTGTTCGTGCTGAGGTGGAGGTGGTGCGTGCCCAGGTGACAGAGGTACAGGAGAGAGCAGAGGGGGTTGCGATAGAACAGACTCGCCTATCTGGTCTAGTGGATCGCCTCCGCACCCAAGTGGAAGTTTTATCGCGCTCTGTGGAAACTTTGGAAACACGACATCGTCGTCGCAATATCCGGGTCAGGGGCATCCCAGATGCGGTCTCTACGGAGGACCTGCTACCTTACGTGACTCGACTTGTGACCCAAGTATCTGGCCTCCCTCCTGATACGCCGGAGCTCGTTGGAGCGGTGTTTCGAGTTCGGAAGGCTGCGACGGCACCCAGGGGGAAGCCAAGGGACGTTGTGGTGGTTTTCCGTGATGTAGCCGCGAAGGTGACTACTATGTCGGCCCCTGGTGCTCGGGACTCTATACAGTTCGAGGGGGCCACGCTGGCATTGTACCATGATCTACCGTTTATGACATTGCTGTCTCGCCGCCGATTTCGAGATGTGACGTCCGTCCTTCGCAGCAAGGGGATCAGATATCGGTGGGGCTTGGCTGGTTCCTTGGTGGTGACCCATGACAACATTCCTTACACGGTCACTGACCCTGACATGGCTTGGATCGACCTGGCGGTTGCTGGCATCTCACCGGGGATGCCGGAGATCCCACCGGCCTGAGACATGCAGATGTCCTTCTACTCCTCGACTTTGAGTTCCCCTGGACCCCTACTAGCTTTTCTTTCTGTATTTCAGTTGCCCTCTGTGCTGAGATTTTAAATTGGGACCCTATTTGCTATCTGAACGTTGTTGCCTCAGTGAGTCATATCGTTATGGTCCGCCCTCCTGTTTTTGCCATGGCATGATGAGGGTGTACTCCCGGCATGTTTCTTGGATGTGAGCTGAAGGAGACTGACTGTTTTTCCTGCCCCGACCTGAACACTATCCTGCTGCAAGCGGCCTTCCTTGTGGAGTTCCCCTCTCCCTTCCCCATAGATGAGTATCTCGGCGTTGAATACCCTTTTCCCCTCTCCAGATCGCATTGTTGAGTTTCTGCTATGTTATGTTTTGAGGTTTCTAAGACTTTCTCCCCTATTTTTTAGTTCTCCCCTCCCCCCGCTTTGCTTAGTTTCGCAGACCTTTTACTTAAGCTCTATAGGCGTTTTACGCCTTCCTACATGCAAAGGACTTAAGCCTTCCTCTTAATTCCCCCATTACTTTTAGGTATATATACCATATATACGCCAATCCCATATTTTATATGCATTTTATTATATACTGTATGGTTGCTCTTTTTCATATACGTTCGCTGGCCCTGCGTGATCGTATCTTGTTTAATTTCATGAGACTTGTTTTATAATTCTCTAAATAAAGAATTTAAAAAAAAAAAAAAATGTTTCAACGCCAGAATTGCTTGTTGTGATTTACAGCGGTGAGCCTTTTCTATAAAGTATCAAATAAGAATACATATATTTAGGCATCAGAAGTAAAATCTAAATAGCCACCGGGCTCCTGGATTAGCCAAACACTGGTCTACAGGCCAAGACTAACAGGGTTATTCAGAGAGATTCACTGCACAAGTCACTGCACGTTCGGTGACCTTTCATTCCCCGCACTTCGGGGTGATTCAGCGATTCTAGTTCGCCAACCCTGCGGTGTATTCAGCAAGCACCTCAGGGCCCCCGTAGTGCAGGGAAAACTCGCCGCACACCCGCAGAACACTCACTGAATACTCACCGAATACTCACCGAAAACCCGCAGAAACCGCCTCAAAAACCTGACGAGCCGCTGATCACAGTGCAAAGCAGCTGCCGGAAAAAGCTGACACGCAGACGAACAAGGTTAAAAAAAAGTCCCAAAAAGATTACGCTTGAAAGTTTCAAAATTAAAACGCTGTTTGCAAAAAAACTACTGAACTAAAATGTCTGGAATTTTCATATAAGATCCAATGAATGATGATACAGAAAAAAGAAAAATCGATTTAAAAAAAACAGAAAAAAATTTTTTCCGAAAAAATCCTGAAAAATGCTTAAAAGATCCTAAAAAAAATAATCTATAAATAAAGAGAATTTTACAGCAGAATAAAATAATAAACAGTTTATCAGATATTGTATTAAAACGGGAATATTTTTAACATTGAAGCCTATGGGATTCGCCTGAATAAACCTGTCGAATTAAGCCACTGAATGGCAGGGCATTTCGGCAACTTTTCCCTGCTGCTCGGTGTTCTCTGTATAGACGAAGCATTGCTTCTCTATGGGGGATTTCACTGCCCTCGAACAGATAACGAACAGGCACCGTAGGTGCAAGCAATTCGCCAAGATTTGGCGAACTGTCTGCTCTCTGAATAGCCAAATGGTCCTGAAATGTCCCCTGTTTGCTGAATTTCAGTGTCTGGTTCCATTTTTGGACCTCTCTGAATAACCCCTTTAATAAAAAGCAATGGCAAAATATTCAAGGACATGTATAAAATACAATAATAAAATAGTTGTGCCCTGCCTGTATTTTATCGTTTTTTTTTTAAAACAACCTTTATGAGGAATAGAGATACCAAGTCCCGTACCATTAGGTAGAATATGAAAAAAATAAAATAATAATCCCCGGCCCATTGTAAAACACCTTGTGGCTTGAAATTGTTATCTAAGTACTGGAAACCTTGCGGGTAAAAATGAGAAATAAAGATCTCAGTAGAACATGTATCTCTTTTGTAAAAGTTAAAGGCAAAAAGAAAGTCTTTGTAAGGGACAGTGAATGGTGTATATATATATATTTAGAAACACACCATTTAAAAAAAAAAAAAGAGAGAGGGGAACAATCAAGGCTTACACATTGGTTTCAAAATCACCTTAAAATCACCTCGCCAGAACATTGTGCTTAAAGATACATGGCAGGTTTTGAAGATTATTATTACAGAGGATTTGTTAAAAATTAGAAGTTCAATTCAGGATTGAAGACAGAGTGCTTTGTCACCATTTGGCTTCCACCTTCGCTTAATTTGATTCCGATAGGGATCAAATAAATGATATTTCCAGAATCTGTAACCCCGAAATGAGATCTCTGTATCCTCCTAATCAAAGGAAATACCACCACGAGTGAAATGTAAGCCATGTCCTTTGACTCGAGGCGAATCGTTTGGACAAGAGGTTAAGGGTTTGTTAAAGAAAATCTGTTTTGATTAAGTGTTACATATGGTGAAATACTCCTTCCTTCAAGTAAAGGTCAGAGCAGATGACATTCGATGTGTGTAATATAAATTAGGGTGTCTTTGATGCCTTCTAACCACCTATCTCGAAGGTGGGTGTATTTTTTTTTTTTAGATATCCGGATTGCAAGCGTTCTGGAACCTGTATTAATAAGCCGGTTACCCTATAGGAGTAAGACTTTAAAATCTTACACAGAAATACTCTTAACTTTCGTTTTTTTGTTTTTTTTTAAAGTCTTGGGCAAAGGTCTATATTCTGTTACTCCTTTGGTATTTCACTGCCGAATTAGAAGTCTTATTCAGTGGCACTTATCGTTTAAGTCATTATATTGTCTACCACAAGCCGCTCCAAGAGGAGACGATATGCACCATGTACCTCTCGATAATGACTCTTTCAGAGATTTCCCCTTGCTTTACATCATTTGTTTTGATGACATACGGGGTTATTCAAAGTGCTCCGAATTGCTGGCGAAAGGTAACCGAACGCTGAAATGACCTTTCCTGGCCATTCGGCTATTCAGAGAGCAGACAGTTCCCCAAATGTTGGTGAATTTCCTGCACATTCTGTGTCTGTTCGAGGGCAGTGAAATACCCATAGCTTCGTCTATTCAGCGAACAAAACCCAGCAGTGAAAAGTTGCCGAAGTGCCCTGCCATTCGTTTGCTTCATTCGGCAGGTTTATTCAGGTGAATCCCATAGGATTCAATATTAAAAATATTCCCGTTTTAGTTCAATATCTAATAAACCGTTCATTATAATATTCTGCAGTAAAGAGTCTCTTTATTAATAGATTTTTTAAGCATTTTTCTGCCAAAAAATGTTTTCTGTTTTTTTTTTAGTTTTTTTCTTTTTTCTGTAACAGCCCTTTTTATTATCATTCATTGGATCTTATATGTAAATTTCAGACATTTTTGCTCAGTAGTTTCTTTGTAAACAGCGTTTCACTTTTCAAACATTCAAGCATACTGGGTTTTTTTTTCACTCCATTCGTCTGCGGTGTCGGGTTTTTCCGGTGGCTGCGCTGCGTGTGATCGGCTCCTGCTAAGGTGTCTTCAGCGGGGTTAATCCAGATGTTTTTGTGGGTTTCAGTGAGCATTTGCCTGGGTTTTGCAGTGAGTGTTCGGCAGGTTTTCGGCAGCTTATCCCTGCACTACGACGGCCCTGTGGTGCTTGCTGAATACACCGCAGGGTGGCCGAAATGGGATCTCCAAATCACACCGAAATGAAGAGAATGAAAAGTCACCGATCGTGCAGTGACTTTTCGATTCTCTTTGAATAACCTGTAAGTGATTACCTGTTAAAATGCACAATGGCGTATGGTGCGAGAATAAGGCCCTTTTCACACCTGGGCGTTTTACATCGCGTTCCTGCGCGCTGTAAAATGCCCAAACACGGAAATCCCATGATTTCCTATGGGGCCCGTTCACACCTGGGTGTTTTACAGCGCGTAGGAACAGTGCAGGAAATTCTTTGGGGCGTATTGCAGCGCGTTCGCGGGCATAGACTGCAGCGTGAACGTGCTGCAATGCGCATTCACACGTTTTTCACATTGACGCAATACACGTGCCAAAAACGCGCGTATTACGCACGGTATGAATAATGCTGAGGTGTGAACCCAGCCTAAAAGAAAAAAAACTACCTTAGGTTTCCCACCTCCTTCTGCGAACAAGGAGACGATGGGTCACGTAGCTGTGGTCTGTGGACTCATGAAGGTTCCTGCAGAGCGGTTAAATAAAAAAGTAACTTCAGCTGCTAAAATGCTTCTTTTAGGCTAGGGTCAGACGAACGCTGTGCGAACTTGCGTGCAGCCGCACTTTATCACGGCCGTAGTAGCAGCAAATAACGGCCAATGATGGGCAATATACGAAGTACGGCCGCACGAAAGTCCGGCTGCGCAACGCAAGCGGCAAACAAACGCATTTTTTCGAGAACGTGATACCGCTAGTACTGACGTACAGAGTGCGCTGCGTCCGCTAGCGGCGTGTGTGCGTGATTAGGAGATGTCAGACGCTGCTAATGTCCGGCCAACATAACGTACAGACGCAAAAAGTGTTTTATTGGTGATCCGTACAAAATCACGGATGAAAATGCGCATCGTATGACCGCTATCGCGTATTCCGTGAAAATATACGTCCATTCGTTCTAACGCACTTTTTCACGGACGACGTGAAACATGCGTTCGTCTGACCCTAGCCTTACTAGGTTAGAACTTTGTAAAGTAAATAGAATGTTCTCTTAGGCTAGGGTCAGACTAACGCATTTTTCGCGCTGTCCGTGAAAAAGTGCGTTCGAACGAATGGACGCATTTTTTCACGGAATACGCGATAGCGGTCATACGATGTGCATTTTCATTCGTGATTTTGTACGGTTATCAATATAACACTTTTTGCGCCTGGACGTGATGTTGGCCGGACATTAGCAGCGTCTGATGTCTCCTAATCACGTACACACGCCGCTAGCGGACGCAGCGCACTCTGTACGTCAGTAGTAGCGGTTTGACGTTCTCGAAAAAATGCGTTCGTTTGCCATTTGCGTTGTGCGGCTGCACTTTTGTGCGGACGTTCCTCGTATGCTGCCCGGCATTGGACGTAATTTGCTGCTAGCGCGGCCGTGATTTAGTGCGGCTAAACGCACGTTAATACTGCGTTAGTCTGACCCACAGCCTTAATGAAGGAACAGGGTGTAACAGTGTATATCTATCCCCGTGTTTCTTATTGGAGAGCATCCTGTTAAACACCAGTAACATTTTGATAGGTTAATAGAGTCTGCTGAAGATTTGTCATTTGCAGGGCTGCCCTTAAAGAGGGGTAAATGGGGCCTGGGATCTACAACATGGCCAATCAAATACCAATCATGTTCACAGCTTGCATGAAATAGATTTTTTCTCCTGTTGGTGCTGCATTATGGGAGATGGTGAGTGAATTCCATGATGAACACAACTGTCACAAGAAGTGCATTCCGACATTTTTTGTAGAAGAAAGGCAAGCCGGTGGATCATTAGGGCTAGGGTGATCATGATCAGGTGGACTAAAAAAAATATCAGGGTTAAATTTTTAAACACACATTCCCGGATGTCCCCTATTAAGACAATTATGTTACAAATCTATGCATTTCTGACATAGCCAGAGGCCTGGTAGTAAAAAACTACGAGCCCTATTACACTCTGCACGCTAACGGTAGCGCTCACCTGCGTGAGTATTACTGCGGTGTTTAGGGCCTATTACAATCCAAACGCAAACAGGTTAAAAAACCCGTTTGCGTTTGGGACCTTGCGCTCCTCTGCGCGAGGTCACTGCACTTTGCGCTCCCTATACTTAACATGAGGAGCGCAAAGTTTTAATCAGCGCTGGTATTACAAAGTCCCAGCGCTGATTAACGCCTGACTCTGGTCAACGAAAAGTTAACCAGAGCCAGGACCTGGTGTTAACGGATTCCACTGGTTCAGAATCCGTTAACACCAGCTTAAAAAAAGTAAAAAAAAAATTACATACTCACCTCCTGTCCCGTGGCGAGGACTGCGGCTCCGGTCGCCTCCGCCGGCCGGCGGGAGCAGGGAAAGACAGGGGGAAAAAGTCCCCCCCTGTCACTCCCTGCATATCCCTACGCCGACCGGCCGGATCTCGCGATGCGAGATCCGGCCGGTCACGCGATGCGAGATCCGGCCGGTCACGCGATGCGAGATCCGGCCGGTCACGTGACCGGCAGAGAGGACCTCAATGGAGTCATATGGACTCCGGCGAGCGGATGTTCGCGGCTGCGCCTAGCGCTGCCGCGAGCATCCTGATTTTTAACGGGCGCTACAATGCAGGCAGCTTTTTTTTGCACCTGCATTGTAATCTGGCGTTAAAAAGCGGGCGCAAGGGGGAAAACTGTGGGTGCAGTTTTTCCTCCCTTGCTCCCGCGGTTTAACGCCCAGCAGTTCCCTCATCCTATAACCTCCGATCAAGGACCAGCACCTTACTTGCAATACCACAATACAAAAAGAAAGTGGCTCGATCCTCATTTTCCTACAGAGCACCACAATTATGGAATAACCTCCCAGACGCCATCAAATCTTCCCCCAGTCTTAAGTAACTCAAGAGATCTTTACTAACATACCTCAATACAGAATGCACCTGTAAACATGTAACCTAGTGACTATATTTCCAACATATTTATTTTCTGTTAATCTGTATATTTGTGTTGTTAATATCTTACATTGTATTTCTGTAACTAACACTTCAATGTTCTTGAATCCAGGACATACTTGAAAACGAGAGAAATCTCAATGTATCCTTCCTGGTAAAATACTTTATAAATAAATAAATAATAGGGCCCTACATTTCTGAATCGTTCCGTCTACAACAGGGGTCAAGCGTCTTCGAATTACATCTCCTGTGATGGCCAGTGACTCTTTAGGATGGCTTAGTCTCAGGGGAAATGTAGTTCCAAAACATCTGGAGGACTCATGGGACTCATTCAGGGGCCAAGTCTGCAAGGTTGAAGGTTTTTTTCTTTATGTATTCTGATGCTCAGTTTGTCCCCTGTCCGTATAAATGATTTTGGGATATTCAGGGCACCTAGGACGTGCACAAACTCCGTTATTTCCCCCCTTACTCAACCCCACCACTTTGTTTTCTCTCCGCCTATCGGTGTTCATGGTTATATGAAAAATGTTGATTGCAAAGCTACTGTCCCATCTCTCAAATGCTTGTAACTATATGCCTTGTCTAACTAAAGTCTAAGGGGGTTATTCAGAGAGAGGTGAAAACCAGGAGAAGAGAACAATCTAGACCAAATAGCCGATTTGGAAAGTGAGATAAATGGGAGAATTTTTCTGGTTTGGCTATTTTGACCTAGAATTTTCACTTCTCCTGCCAATTCTCCTGAGTTTCACCTCTCTCTGAATAACCCCGTCAAAAAAACATCTGAAGGGCCACGGTAGCCGACTCCTGGTCTACAACGATCTATTGTGAAAATACAGTCAGGTCCAGAAATATTGGGACGTCGACACAATTTTAACATCTTTGGCTCTATACACACACCACAATGGAGTTGGAATGAAACAAACACAATGTGCTTTAACTGCAGACTGTCAGCTTTAATTTGAGGGTATGTACATCCAACTCAGGTGAACGGTGTAGGACTTACAGCAGTTTGCAGATGTGCCTCCCACTTGTTAAGGGACCAAAGGTAATGGGACAGAATAATAATCATAAATCAAACTTTCCCTTCTTAATACTTGGTTGCAAATCCTTTGCAGTCAATCACAGCCTGAAGTCTGGAACGCATAGACATCACCAGACGCTGGGTTTCATCCCTGGTGATGCTCTGCCAGGCCTCTACTGCAACTGTCTTCAGTTCCTGCTTGTTCTTGGGGCATTTTCCCTTCAGTTTTGTCTTCAGCAAGTGAAATGCATGCTCAATGGGATTCAGGTCAGGTGATTGACTTGGCCATTGCATAACATTCCACTTCTGTCCCTTCAAAAACTCTTTGGCTGCTTTTGCAGTATGCTTTTTGTCATTGTCCATCTGCACTGTGAAGCGCCGTCCAATGAGTTCTGCAGCATTTGGCTGAATGTGAGCAGATAATATTGCCCGAAACACTTCAGAATTCATCCTGCTGCTTTTGTCAGCAGTCACATCATCAATAAATACAAGAGAACCAGTTCCATTGGCAGCCATACATGCCCACGCCATGACACTACCACCAACATGCTTCACTGATGAGGTGGTATGCTTAGGATCATAAGCAGTTCCTTTCCTTCTCCATACTCTTCTCTTCCCATCACTCTGGTACAAGTTGATCTTGGTCTCATCTGTCCATAGGATCTTGTTCCAGAACTGTGAAGGCTTTGTTAGGTGTTGTTTGGCAAACTCTAATCTGGCCTTCCTGTTTTTGAGGCTCACCAATGGTTTACATCTTGTGGTGAACCCTCTGTATTCACTCTGGTGAAGTCTTCTCTTGATTGTTGACTTTTACACACATACACCTACCTCCTGGAGAGTGTTCTTGATCTGGCCAACTGTTGTGAAGGGTGTTTTCTTCACCAGGGAAAGAATTCTTCGGTCATCCACCACAGTTGTTTTCCGTGGTCTCCGGGTTTTTTGGTGTTGCGAGCTCACCGGTGCGTTCCTTCTTTTTGAGAATGTTCCAAACAGTTGTTTTGGCCACGCCTAATGTTCTTGCTATCTCTCTGATGGGTTTGTTTTGTTTCTTCAGCCTAATGATGGCTTGCTTCACTGATAGTGACAGCTCTTTGGATCTCATCTTGAGAGTTGACAGCAACAGATTCCAAATGCAAATAGCACACCTGAAATGAACTCTGGGCCTTTTATCTGCACATTGTAAGTGGGGTAATGAGGGAATATCACACACCTGGCCATGGAACAGCTGAGAAGCCAATTGTCCCATTACTTTTGGTCCCTTAACAAGTGGGAGGCACATCTGCAAACTGCTGTAAGTCCTACACCGTTCACCTGAGTTGGATATACATACCCTCAAATTAAAGCTGACAGTCTGCAGTTAAAGCACATTGTGTTTGTTTCATTCCAACTCCATTGTGGTGGTGTATAGAGCCAAAGATGTTAGAATTGTGTCGACGTCCCAATATTTCTGGACCTAACTGTATTACTTGGCTCTTAAAAATATTTATAGTGGTTCATTCCAAGTCAATCAACGCTTCGGTAAATCTACCAACTCCATCAGGTTTAATGTTTTTAGTAGACTTACCAGAGCATCAGTTTACACCCAACTCTGAATATGTCCCACGAATGGTTCTGAATCTTCCTTACTGGCTCCTAAATATGGTAGGAATGTGTCAAGCCGTGCAAGAATTACAGGAAAGTATTTGTAGTAGTAGTATTTTTTGTAATGTTTTATTTTCTCTAGCACCACTGTAATAAACTTATTAATATAGACATATATAAAAGAGCAAAATAATCCAAAAGAGGAAATCAAGACACGTGTAGGCGAATCAGAGCTGGGGCATTTACCGCTACATATTTCGTCCTCTTAGGCTAGGGTCAGACAAACGCACGTGCAGCCGCACTTTATCACGGCCGTAGTAGCAGCAAATGACGGGCAATATATGAAGTACGGCCGCACGAAAGTGCATTTTTTTCGAGAACGTGATACCGCTAGTACTGACATACAGAGTGCGCTGCGTCCGCTAGCGGCGTGTGTGCGTGATTAGGAGACGTCAGACGCTGCTAATGTCCGGCCAACATAACGTCCAGACACAAAAAGGGTTTTATTGATGATCCGTAGAAAATCACGGACGCAAATGCGCATCGTATGAACGTCCAGACGCAAAAAGGGTTTTATGGATGATGCGTACAAAATCACGGACGCAAATGTGCATCGTATGACCGCTATCTGGTATTCCGTGAAAAAATACGTCCATTCGTTCGAACGCACTTTTTCACAGACAACGCAAAAAATGTGTTCGTCTGACCCTAGCCTTAACCCTTTAACGCCGCAGGACGTTCCATGACGTCCTGGCGGCGGGCGGGCTTTGAAGACGCGGGGCGTACAGGTACGCCCCGCTGTCTTCAATGTGGCCACCTCGGCCCCTCCCCGCAGCCTGCGCGCGCTGACTCGTGGCGCGTGTCATTGGCTGCAGGGGACGGCTTGATTTCAGGCCGTCCCTGTGCAGCTAATGATGCGCACTGCGCGCAGGTTGCGGGGAGGGCTCCTAATCAGTGCCGCCCGACGGCACCTGTCGGCGAGGCGGACCTGTACGCCTCGCCGGCGAAATTGACCCCTTAAGGGCGCCACCCCTGCGTCCTTAAGGGGTTAAATATGTTCTTCACTTTTGCTGTTTTACTTCCCGGTTGTACATTAAGTGCAGTGGAAAATGTTCTCATCGCAGAAGTGATAATAATGATACTAATAATAAAGAGTAAGGGGAGAGGGTGAGAGCAGACAGAAAAATAAGCAAGAATGGAGGGAACAGGAAAAGATTTGACTTTAAGACGGTGTTGTGTCAGCTGGTTCACACTAACAATAGGGACCAGTCAACAGTCCACATAATTAATCATACAAAAGGGATCAAGTGAACGATTCATCTCCAGCACGCCATTATTTTATATTTTCAAAAGAAAGCCACAGAATTCTTAATTAGCATTATACACCGTCACGCTATTTCAATATATATTTTCAGCGATGCACCGAAATGAAAATTCTTGCCAAGAACAGAAAACAAAAAATGAGGAAGCATTGGCTGAAAACCCCCCCAAAAAAAACAACATTTTATTCAACTTATTTTAAAATAAATTTTTTTAGGAAACAGATCCCGCCCCTTCTTTTGATGTGAGAGTTAGCACAAATGAAGGGGCAGAATCTTTTGCCTAAAAAAAGAAGCAATGAAAATGGATAGATTCACCCTAAATGTAACCCTTATTCTAAAAAGTAAGCCTAAGCCCAATTTCTAACCCTAATAGTAAGTTTAACACAAGCACAAACAGTAATCTTACCCCTAACCTTAAATTCTAACCCTAATATTCAACCTTTAACCCTAACTGGTAAACTTAATTTCTAATCCTAATTTGTAACTGCAATTGTAATTGCAATCTTTGAGCTTGGATTCCAATATTGTTGAATGGATTAGGCAGTGGCTGAGTGACAGGCAACAGAGGGTTGTGGTAAATGGAGTTTATTCGGCGCAAGGTCTTGTTACCAGTGGGGTACCTCAGGGGTCAGTACTTGGAGCTATTCTCTTCAATATTTTTATTAGTGATATTGCAGAAGGTATTAATGGAAAAGTATGTCTTTTTGCTGATGACACAAAGATTTGCAACAGGGTTGACGTTCCTGGAGGGATCAGCCAAATGACAAATGATTTAGGTAAACTAAAAAAATGGTCGAAGTTGTGGCAATTGAGTTTTAATGTGGATAAGTGCAAGATAATGCACCTGGGACGTAAAAACCCAAGGGCTGAATATAGAATATTTGATACAGTCCTAACCTCAACATCTGAGGAAAGGGATTTAGGGGTTATTATTTCAGAGGATCTAAGGGTAAGTAGTCAATGTAATAGAGCAGCAGGAAATGCTAGCAGAATGCTTGGTTGTGTAGGGAGAGGTATTAGCAGTAGGAAAAGGGAAGTGCTCATGCCACTGTACAGAGCACTGGTGAGACCTCACTTGGAGTACTGTGTGCAGTACTGGAGACCGTATCTCCAGAAGGATATAGACATCTTAGAGAGAGTTCAGAGAAGGGCTACTGAAATGGTGTATGGCTTGAAGGAGAAAAGTTACCAGGAAAGGCTTAATGATCTTAACATGTACAGCTTGGAAAAAAAGACGAGACAGAGGAGATATGATAGAAACATTTAAATACGTAAAGGGAATCCACAAGGTAGAGGAAGGGAGTATATTTAAAAGGAAACAAAGTAGCAAAACAAGAGGACATAGTCTTAGATTAGAGGGGCAAAGGTTTAAAAGTAACATCAGGAAGCATTATTTTACTGAGAGGGTGGTGGATACATGGAACAGCCTTCCAGTAGAAATGGTAGAGGCCAAAACAGTAATTGAATTTAAGCAGGCATGGGATAGGCATACGGCTATCCTAAACAAAAGATAAATCCAGGTAAAGTATCCATGTAATTGGGCAGACTAGATGGGCCGAAAGGTTCTTATCTGCCGACATTTTTCTATGTAACCTTAACAGGAACCGTCACACAGGCACAAATTGTAACCTACCCCCTATTGCTTATTTCTAACCCAAACTCCCACCCCTAGCTCCCGGAAATGACACTTCAATTCAGCCACAGCCAAAAAAATTTTTGGGCTGATATTTACAGCCGAATTGTATAGGCTGCCAAATATTTGATGCTTCTCTAAAAATATATTTATTCACTAGTTTATAGATGCTCATTGAGTATGCCACTCCCCCGTCACACCTGATAGCATGTGTGTGCAAGAATAAAGGCTACACTCCCACAATGTGTACAGTACTCCATGCATTTTAGTGTGCTTTAGGCTGCTGTCAGACGAGCGTAGTGTTCACGTCCGTGATTGCGCCTAAAAGTATGTCCGTGATAGCATGACAGGAAGCCCATTGGAGCCTGACACATGAAGTACGTCCGCACTGAACTGCGGACGCATGACGGACGCTGCAAACGGACGCAGGTTAGGCAAGAACGTAATACTGCTAGAACGGACGTGCGGAGTGCGCCACGTCCACAACGTCCGCATAGCTTTGTGTGTGAGTGATGGAGCATGGTCAGACGGACTGCATTTATACGTCCAGCATTTTTGACGGACAGAATGTTTTTTCATTGTAATTTATTTTTCCCTCCTACATCCGTCAAAAATAACTTCAGTGAAAAAACGGACTGTGTGACCACTACTGCGTCATCCGTACTGACGATGTCCGTACTGCACGGACGTACAGTCCGTAGAAATCACGCTCGTCTGACCCTAGCCTTAATCCCTTCATACCCAAAATTGAGTTCTCGATTTTGCATTGTAATTCATTGAAAAGCACTCAGGAGCACATCAAAAGACCATTTTCACACCTTTTTGAAGATTAGCGTGTCCCCTGTGGAGAAACTATATCCTTTGTTTTAGGTCTCTCCAAGCACCCGGGCGAGACCTCAAACCAACTGCAAATAACAGCAGCCAGGGAGAGAGAGGGCAGAATACAGGGAGATGTCTGGGGTCACTCACTGCTGTACAGGGATAAGATTCAGGGGCTTATAATGACTGAAACTCCATGTACAGTACAGATACAAGGTGTTACTGTAATCTCCATACACTGGCATTATGTCACATACAGATATTTTTATATTCTATTGGTATTTTTTTGGAAGCTGCATTGCTAATAATCTCATTATGATCAGTACAAACACCCATAAGGAGATCTCCTCGTTTATATTATCTATCTTTATCACAGTTACTGTATCGAACAAAAAGGCCATATCTGCCTGTATGATAATAATGCAGACCCCGTTTGAAATTGTGTAAGATAAGGGACACCATCTAGCACTCAGAATCTTACATTTCAACAATATTTCTGAACTGGGTAAAAAAAAGATGAAAAATGTAAAATGCACAAATTAACATTATTTTAATTTAGTAACTATCTTGGAATAAAGATTTCTGTGCGAAACATCTATTTCACCGTCTATTTAACTAACTTCACATCACATTTTAAATAAATGTTAGGATACCATTGTTTTTCAACAAAAATCACTTGCACGGTTATTCAGAGAGAGGTGAAAACAAGGAGAATGATTGGAGAAGTGAAAATTATAGGTCAAAATAGCCAAACCATTTATCTCACTTTCCGAATTGCCTATTTGGTCTACATTGTTCATTCTCTTGGCAATTCTAGTGGTTTTCACCGCTCTCTGAATAACCCTCTTGGTGGTAAAGGGGTTAAATCAAGCCTACAGTATTTGTGATTTGGTAAAGAAGCATTTTATCAGTTCAAACCTTTTACTTTCATACTTAAAGGGATTCTCTCTTTTTAATGCGAGTGTGAAACTTGTAAACATGATAAATGTAATTATGTGCGATCTATGTATATTCCCTATGTATTTTCATAGGAGAAGCATTGAATGGTTAGATCAGGAATGCTGGTAAGTGACATGTGGTTTGGTGAGCCAGGTGGTCCCGCAGTGGAATAGATGTACGTTTTAATGACTTTGTAGCCATTTTTTTACAATCAGAAAGCAAGAGTCACTTTTTATGAAATTATCTTAATACTGGGTGAAATTTTTTTTGCATTTTTTGCCTACAATTGTAAATCCCACTCATTCTGTCATGCAGGGGGCGCGTGCTTTTAATTACTGATTGCTGAGGGTGGAGCTTTATTTAGTATTAGAAGAGCAACAAAAGGTTAATTATTCAGTGATGTAAGGTTGTTATGTAGGTTTCCAGCTCTTGGTTACTCACTGTTTACATTTATTCTATATTTACCTATAGTTAGTTACCAGCCACAGGGCGGGTTCAAATTTTTTAAATCCTTTTATCTTCACTGGCCGATAAGCGCGAGCATGTTAATAAACCTCCACGCAAGGCTTATGGACATCTCTACTAGCGAATAATCTACCATGCACAAAATTCACCTCATATCAATAAACACACAGAGAAGGAAAGTAAATCCAATCTGCATTGAGTCAATATTTTGTATAACCATATGGATAACATATATATATACACACACATCTATATATATATACAAAAAGCAAACTCACATAAAGGAATATTCTATTATGAATACAGTTCCTTTTTTGCCCTTAAATAATTTGGCAGAAACTGCTGACGGCCTCTGCCCAATTATTGTTATTTTTTTTTAATATATTGTTTTGATGTTTACTCACCGTTTGGCCCTCGGCGCGTGCAGCGCCTCCTCCTCATGTCAGGGACCCCAGAAGCCCCTGCAGCTTTGCTATGCAAACTCCACAACGTAGGATTCAGAAAATGCACATCTCTCAGGATTTGCACACTTTACGTACGCAAGTTCCGTATCGTCTGCGGCGTGCGCAGAACGATGGATCGGAGCTGCACGCATATTTGTAGGGCCGCTCCATTGGCTTCCTCTCTGAGAACGCCCGATTTCACGGGTTCTGCACGTTGACGTCACTGGTGACTGGAAATTCAAAATCCTGGCTGTTGGTGATGCTGGGTGGAGGAAACTTGTCCATTTCACCCAGTGTATTAACCAGAACAGGTCTGCAGGGAGGAGACCTTTACTTATTTAAAGTTTCCAGGATGTGTAGTGTTCCTTTAACCGCTTGGGTGCGGAGGAAACACTCAGCGGGTCGTCAGGACTGGTCTCAGCATGCAGACGACGCATGGAGCACATCCTCTCTTCACAACAGTGATTGGCCAATATTTCAGCCAACAGCAGTACTCTCCCGATGCAGACTGACATCTTGGATGCTAGCCTTGCCTCCGGGACCTCCCCCTGCTCAGACATCATTGTGCATGGGCGTGATGATGTCAGAAAGGGACCCCCCAGCCATGCAGGGAAATCCCTATGATGGAGATACAGGGGTCATTTGGGCCCCTGTATGAACCATGTCATGTAGAGAGTCATACATGGTATAGATGAAAAAGTCAGAGTATTTGTAAAAATAAAATAAAAATTTACTTTTTTCTTCTATTGCAGCACTATTCTTCATTTTTCAATAATACCATGAACAATGATGCTGCACTAACTCACCTTCTCATATACCGGGTCTCGGCAACCCGCGGCTCCGGAGCCGCATGCGGCTCTCTTTCACTTTTTCCGCGGCTCCCGCAGCTCCCTCCCTTTGCATAGCGTGGGGGGAGCTGGGGGGGCCGTGGCCCCGGGCGCAGTTTTGTTAGGGGCGCATTCGCGCCCCTAAAACTGGCCCGGGGGTTAAGGGGACCCAGATGCCGGGCAGCGCGGGAGCGCCTGCCCGGTCTTGAACAGTCCGTCCTGTGAAGTGGTGCGCTGTGTGCGTGCGCAGCCGGTCACGTGGTCCGGCTAATCAGGTGGTACTGAGTCTCTGTACCACCTGACTGGCCGGACCATGTGACCGGCTGCGCACGCACACAGCCGCATCCACTTCACAGGACGGACTGTTCAAGACCGGGCAGGCGCTCCCGCGCTGCCCGGCATCTGGGTCCCCTCAACCCCCGCCGGAGCTGCCTGGGGCAAGTATCCAGGTGAGAGCTGGGGGCAAATCCATGAGCTAGCTGGGGCAAATCTATGAGCGAGCTGGGGAAAATCCATGAGCTGGGGGGCAAATCCATGAGCTGGGGGGCAAATCCATGAGCTGGGGGCAAATCCATGAGCTGGGGGGCAAATCCATGAGCTGGGGGGCAAATCCATGAGCTGGGGCAAATCCATGAGTGAGCTGGGGGCAAATCCATGTGTGAGCTGGGGGCAAATCCATGAGCTGGGGCAAATCCATGTGTGAGCTGGGGGCAAATCCATGAGCTGGGGCAAATCCATGAGTGAGCTGGGGGCAAATCCATGTGTGAGCTGGGGGCAAATCCATGAGCTAACTGGGGCAAATCCATGTGTGAGCTGGGGGCAAATCCATGAGCTAACTGGGGCAAATCCATGAGCGAGCTGGGGCAAATCCATGAGCTGGGGGCAAATCCATGAGTGAGCTGGGGCAAATCCATGTGTGAGCTGGGGGCAAATCCATGAGCTGGGGGCAAATCCATGAGCTAACTGGGGCAAATCCATGAGTGAGCTGGGGCAAATCCATGAGCGAGCTGGGGCAAATCCATGAGCGAGCTGGGGCAAATCCATGAGCGAGCTGGGGCAAATCCATGAGCTGGGGCAAATCCATGTGTGAGCTGGGGCAAATCCATGAGCTGGGGCAAATCCATGAGCTGGGGGCAAATCCATGAGTGAGCTGGGGCAAATCCATGAGCTGGGGCAAATCCATGAGTGAGCTGGGGGCAAATCCATGTGTGAGCTGGGGGCAAATCCATGAGCTAACTGGGGCAAATCCATGTGTGAGCTGGGGGCAAATCCATGAGCTAACTGGGGCAAATCCATGAGCGAGCTGGGGCAAATCCATGAGCTGGGGGCAAATCCATGAGTGAGCTGGGGCAAATCCATGTGTGAGCTGGGGGCAAATCCATGAGCTGGGGGCAAATCCATGAGCTAACTGGGGCAAATCCATGAGTGAGCTGGGGCAATCCATGAGCGAGCTGGGGCAAATCCATGAGCGAGCTGGGGCAAATCCATGAGCGAGCTGGGGCAAATCCATGAGCTGGGGCAAATCCATGTGTGAGCTGGGGCAAATCCATGAGCTGGGGCAAATCCATGAGCTGGGGGCAAATCCATGAGTGAGCTGGGGCAAATCCATGAGCTGGGGCAAATCCATGTGTGAGCTGGGGGCAAATCCATGAGCTAACTGGGGCAAATCCATGAGCGAGCTGGGGCAAATCCATGTGTGAGCTGGGGGCAAATCCATGAGCTAACTGGGGCAAATCCATGAGTGAGCTGGGGCAAATCCATGAGCTGGGGCAAATCCATGAGCGAGCTGGGGCAAATCCATGAGTGAGCTGGGGCAAATCCATGAGCTGGGGCAAATCCATGTGTGAGCTGGGGCAAATCCATGAGCTGGGGCAAATCCATGAGCTGGGGGCAAATCCATGAGTGAGCTGGGGCAAATCCATGAGCTGGGGCAAATCCATGTGTGAGCTGGGGGCAAATCCATGAGCTAACTGGGGCAAATCCATGAGCGAGCTGGGGCAAATCCATGTGTGAGCTGGGGGCAAATCCATGAGCTAACTGGGGCAAATCCATGAGCGAGCTGGGGCAAATCCATGAGCTGGGGCAAATCCATGAGTGAGCTGGGGCAAATCCATGAGTGAGCTGGGGCAAATCCATGAGCTGGGGCAAATCCATGTGTGAGCTGGGGCAAATCCATGAGCTGGGGCAAATCCATGAGCTGGGGCAAATCCATGTGTGAGCTGGGGGCAAATCCATGAGCTGGGGCAAATCCATGTGTGAGCTGGGGGGCAAATCCATGAGCTGGGGCAAATCCATGTGTGAGCTGGGGGGCAAATCCATGAGCTGGGGCAAATCCATGTGTGAGCTGGGGGGCAAATCCATGAGCTGGGGCAAATCCATGTGTGAGCTGGGGTTTTACATTGTTAAGTGAAAAAGTCTTTTTTTTCTTCAGATTGACAGCTGACTGCACGATCCTGTATATAGCATTAAGGTAAGAAACAATATATGCAGTGTTAGATTTGTTTTAAATGTCGCAATGGTTTTGCAGCTCCCAGTTTTTTTTTCCATTCGGAAACGGGTCCAAGTGGCTCTTTATGTCAAAAAGGTTGCAGACCCCTGTCATATACCAACGATACCAGCAAGTTTGAAGGCGATGGCACAATGCGCTATTACACATTGGTTCATCGAAAACCTAAATCGCCGCACTTCTGTGAGGGTCGCAGGTGGCGCTTTGGAAACCTGCATTTCGGATTTTTACACCACACATGGTCAAGTGAGGTGTCATTGGAAAGTTAGAGTCTGGCCTTTTCAATGATACCAAAGATGACCATGTAATGTTTATACAAAGAAAAAAGAAAAAAAATGCAAAATTTACTTTCTTTTTCTCTGTTCTACGGCAGTGGCATTATGGGCTTTTCCCTTTTTTTTTTAAAGCAAACAATACAGCTGCACTAACTCACCTTCTCATTTCCCACGCCGAGACCAAATGTGGAGGTGATGGCGAAAGCGTTATTACACAGTGGAATAATAGAAATATGTGGCTCTGGCGTTAAACTGATGTGAAGTGATACTGGAAAAAAATGATAGTAATAATGTTTATTAAGTGACTATTTACCCAGCTATGCTGCTGTAGGGAATGTGCTCAACACGCGAAAGAGCATACAGAATATGAAAACGTACAAATAAAAAGGTCTTCCTCAGGCGCTCTCATTCAGCAATAAATGCAGATAATATATGTATCACATCTTGGTCATTATGTATGTAAAGAGTGGGTTAAGGGCTTAGCTTTTAGGGATACACGCCACTTAAAATTGAAAGTTCAGACATAGAAATGGAGGATAAAGAGTCAATTCTTGGAGTATCTGTGCAATAAAACTTCACAGTGGTATTAGTATAAAAGGCCAGTCTTTTGTCACCAATCCGTTGTCACCGGCAGGAATCGTGGGAAAGTCATATGACACTGCAGAGTAAATAAAAAGAACGGCGCAGTACGCAGAGCCCTCGACCCAGCTCCAAGGAATCAGGCCTGTGAGGTTTGTTCAGGTATTCTCCAACCCTAAGGGTTCTGGATCCTCCAGGCATAGTATATACTTAGGCCCAGGAAATAGGAGTAAAATCCCAGACCACGCATGGTTAAAAAAATATATTTACTGAAAAACCAAATCAATTGAAAATAATGTAAAAAACAACATACAGGAGTAATATAAGTCTGAGATGAGTTTTGCCACTCTCGTGTGGCTTCATCAGTCAGCTGGAGAAAAGCGAAACGCGTTTCGGACCCTTTAGGCACTTACTGGACACTTTTGTGAATGTTACATGAAGAACATCTCCGACGGCGGATGAGAGGACAGAATTAAGGGACTAAGGCTAGGGTCAGACTAACGCAGTATCAACGTGCGTTTAGCAGCACTAAATCACGGCCGTGCTAGCAGCAAATGACGTCCAATGCCGGGCAGCATACGAAGAACGGGCGCACAAAAGTGCAGCTGCGCAACGCAAGTGGCAAACGAACGCATTTTTTCGAGAACGTGATACCGCTAGTACTGACGTACAGAGTGCGCTGCGTCCGTTAGCGGCGTGTGTGCGTGATTGGGAGACGTCAGACGCTGCTAATGTCCGACCAACATAACGTCCAGACTCAAAAAGTGTTTTATTGATGATCCGTACAAAATCACGGACGTAAATGCGCATCGTATGACCGCTATCGCGTATTCTGTGAAAAAATACGTCCATTCGTTCGAACGCACTTTTTCACAGGCAAAGCGAAAAATGCGTTCGTCTGACCCTAGCCTTATACTTCCCTGGAAAAGGAAATAATCTGGACATTTCTTTTGAGTTGTAAAAGGTGAAGGATTGCATTATTATTGATCATTTACTGAACTCAGCACATTTATTTATTTTCTTTTATATTTCGAACATACAATTCTATTTTTTACATTTTTTATCCATATTACATTTTACCAATTTGATACTAGATTTCATAATATTTAAAGAATTATAGTAAATGCCAGAACATTTATGGGAATAGGTAATCGTATTTATATGCTCTAAGGAGGTGGAGCAATAGTTTGAGGCAGCCGATATATATATGTATATATTAGTTTTTATTGTTACATTAAGGCCTTTCTTTGCACCATGGTTGGAGGTGAAAATTTTTGTAGATTGAATATGTTAAGGGTACACTTTACATTTTGTTTGTGTTTATAGATGTTGTTTTCTGGCAGGTTTTAGGCTAGGGTCAGACGAACGCATTTTTCACGTGCGTTTAGCCGCACGAAATCACGGCCGTGCTAGCAGCAAATGACGTCCAATGCCGGGGAACATACGACGAACGGCCGCACGAAAGTTCGTCCGTGCAACGCAAGTGGCCAACGAACGCATTTTTTCGAGAACGTCAAACCGCTACTACTGGCGTACAGAGTGCGCTGCGGCCGCATAGCGGCGTGTGTGTGTGATTAGGAGACGTCAGACGCTGCACACGTGCGGCCAACATAACGTCCAGACGCAAAAGGGTTTTATTGATGATCCGTACAAAATCACGGACGAAAATGCGCATCGTATGACCGCTATCGCGTATTCCGTGAAAAAATACGTCCATTCGTTCTAACGCACTTTTTCACGGACAACGTGAAAAATGCGTTCGTCTGACCCTAGCCTAAGCCTTATGAATTGGAGGTTAAGTTTTAATAGAGATTTCAGTACTGTATAGCCCGATTCATCCTTCATTCTACCACTCTTTAACACTACTAGAATATCCCTTTAATCTTAGTTACATTCCTTGTTTAGAAACACTTGGGTTCCTATTGCAATCTTCGTGCAAATGTTTGCGCCGGCGCTAAAACGCATTAACGCGAGCGGTAAAACCCTTTGCGCTGAACGTCGTATTACAATGTCAGCGCAACAAATGCGTGTATACGTCTACCACGGGTGAACCTGTGCGAACCCTGCGCGAGCGTACTTTACTGCGCGCGTCCTATACTTAACATTGTAAGCTCAAATGCGTTTGTGCGCTGGTATGCGGATGGCATTACAATCTATGCGCAGGAATTAACGCATAGACGTTGCGCGCATAATTTTAGCAACTCCTAAAAGCTGGTGTTAATGGCAAATTCCATCAACCTGGCCGAAACCAAATAAACTAGCACAAAAGAAAAAATTCTACACATATCAAACCAATAAAATTGAGAAGTTGTGTGTGCATTTATTATTGCTGCAGCATATATGCGCAGATTGACTTTGACAGGCGCAAAAACTTAACGTTTCTTAAATTGTGATTGGCTGAATCGCGTGAAAAAAAAAACAGTCCGCACATTGATTTCTGCGCGCAACGTTACTGTGCCTGCATTTGTGCGCGTCCGTTTAACGCGCGTTATTGCTCGACGGATGGAAAAATGCACGAGGATTCTAATTCCAGCATTGATTTACGCGCGTTAACGTTTAACGCTTGCCGCACAAACTCACGCGTTGCGCGTGCGTTTTAACGCAAAGATTGTAATAGGGCCCATATAGTTTCTTAATCAATGAGCTCAAATGCATAGAAGAAACGGAAAATATTAATTTCCGTCCCTAAAATGTCAGCATCAGCCTGTGTTCTAAACACATTATAGTGATTAGCTTATTTCCTTTTATTAAATTCTCCTATTGTCTAAATTTGGTCCTTTAAATTGGCTCATAGATTCCACAAATCTTTTTTTTAAACCTTGCCATCAGGATGACTGTTCATAAAATAATATTTCCGTTCGGTAAAGCCCTTTTACCTAGACTCAAGCGCGGGGATTTTCTTCGACCCAAATAGATTACATTTTTTGCTAACTAAATATGTAGAAATAGTTAAAGCAGCCCTCTTGATATTTTGGGCTTTGGTTTGCAGTATATTTTTAATGTAATCTCTTCATTAAATGTGAGATTAATTCCACTTTACGCTGGGGGGAAAAATTCAGATAAACATGGCTCTGCTTTGTATGCTGTGTGGTCTTGTGACAACTCTGACCCTTCAGACAATCGTTTCCACTGGTTCCTTTGTAAACCTTTCTGCTAAGCAGAGGGCCTGACTAATCTTTGTCACTTCTTACCAGGGGTGTAATTCACCCATAGACCAGCTAGCCTTGGGCAAAGGGCAGCAGACTGGCGGGGAGGGGGGGGGGGGTGCATATATCAATATAATGGAGCATAACCATTAAGCAATAAAACCTGTTTCAGTTCCCTGAGCTGGGTCCTAGGATATTGTTACTTCCAATTATTGACATTAACACAACAGTCCTACCTTGGTAACACGGAGCACTATCTGATGAATATCACTAGTGGTCACTACATATTCCAGCCAGTCATCTTGATGCAGATGGGTAGAGGTCATCCTGTTTAGATCTGCAGGATCTTCACCCTCATCAACGACTTATCAGTGAGCATCGTAAAGGCAATGTCCAGGAAGCTTCACACACTAAAACCTATATATAAGCCAAAAAGGCAAGATGCTAAACAGCACCTTATTAAACCTTTCACTAACAGGTGCTTTTCCATAAAACCCCTGACAGAAGATATTTTACATTAGCCATACAATTAAAATCTGTTTAAGAATAACTACATTACATTTCCATACTCTATGCAGGACTTGACATGGAAATTGCTCCATCTGCTGGCCAAAAAGTGCTACTGCTAGTACAGTGGAGCTGGGACAGTCGTGTCTCATACAGGAGACACAGACATGCCCCAACTGTTCATCCTATTCGTCTACATCGGCCATTCACACACTGATCTCCCTGCAGCAAGCATCCAGGGAAACACACAGCCAGGATCCATTCACACACTGATCTCCCTGCAGCAAGCATCTTAAGAACACTCCAGGTATCCAGTTTTCAACATGATGGCCACCAGCACACTCCACAATATGCTATCCTCGCAATTGTATTTTGTATCTGCATTTCTTAATTTTTTGGATTATTTTATCTTCTAAAAATCCTGCTTTTTTCAATAGAATTTTAACCTGTGCCCCCCCCCCATTTCAAAGGCCTCTGATGCCTTACACTTACCTGAACTCATTTCCTCTTCACACAGGGAAACATACAGCCAGGATCCATTCACACACTCCCTCCCCATCCACCCAGGACCGGCCTCTATTTTCAGGTATCCTTTCCAGCTGTCTACACTTCTTTCTCTAATTACTCTTACTAATCCCAGGCTTCTAATTCCCAGGCAACCATCAACTACTCTCACCTTGCAGTCCTTTCCTCCTGTTTCCAACCCCAACCCTTCTAGATTGTGAGTTCTGCGGGAATAGGGCCCTCATCTCCTCCTGTACGGTTTGTCAAATGTTGTTCAATGTATTGTAACCCTGTCTATACTGTACAGCGCTGCGGAATATGCCGGCGCTTTATAAATAAAGAATAATAAATAATAATAATAATAATGTCCGAAGTGCTAGAACTTCCCGGAGCTTCTTAAAGAAATTAATTTTCATTGCTGCAGACTAAGACCAGATCAACTTAACTCCATCTCTGGCCGCTGCAGATGCCTTTGCAGATCGAGTTATGTCAATCTTGCTAATGAACGGTATTAAACGGAGCCACAAAATGTCTAATGAATTAAAAAATACCCTTTAATTGATTTTCATACAAAAACAACACAGTTCTACCTATGTAATCTCATTCAACACAACTTAAAAAAGGATAATAAATGCAAAAAACATTTGCATTAATATCACAAAGCAAAGAATCCTAATTTTTGTGTTTAAAGAAATTCAAGAAAGGTTTTAGAACTTGCAGGTATTTCACAGCAAAAGGTTCATCCTCCCCACTTTAATACCTCACGTCATTCCTGATCATATCCAATCAAATGCCCCCGATAAGGAGGAATTATACACAAAAAATACATGATTAAAGGTAGGGGATGCACCGATACCACTTTTTTAAGACAGGGAACGAGACTTTTTTTCAAGTACTCACGATACCGAGTACCGATACTTTTTTTATGTCATGTGACTGCTTTCCAATAAGAACAGACCTCATATAAAAATGCCCCCAGCTCATGGATATGCCCCCCAAGCTCACAGATATGCCCCCCAGCTTTCATGGATTATGCCCCAGCTCTCATGGATATGTCCCCAGCTCTCATGGATTATGCCCCCCAGCTCATGGATACTGCCCCCGTTTATGGATACTGCCCCAGCTCATGGATACTGCCGCGGCTCATGGATACTGCCCCCCCAGCTCATGGATACTGCCCCCCAGCTCATGGATTCCCCCCCCCAGCTCACCTGGCACTCTCCGCGATCATACTCACCTTCCTGAGCGACGCCGGGGAGGTTTCTGCGAGTGCGCTCGTTGGAAGGCCCCCAGCCGCGATCACATGGTCCCACGTGATCTCGGCTGGGGGCCTTCCAATGAGCGCACGCGCAAAGACTTTCCCGGCGTCGCTCAGGAAGGTAAGTATGAACGCGGAGAGCAGCTGCAGGGCCTGTCCAAATGCTGATAGAGCATTCGGACAGCCGGCTCAATGCCGGCTTCCGGTATCGGGGGAAATATCAGGGGCACTGCACGAGTACTCCTGCAGTACCCAGTATCGGCGAGTGCTCCCTAATTAAAGGAGATTATTCAGAAAGCACAGAAATTTCACCAAAATTTCAGTGCTTTCTCATTCGGCGCACTTGGGTGCGCTCCGGCAATTCCATTTTGCCAACCCTGCATGAATTCACTATTCAACACAAGGTCACCGAAGTGTGCCGAACACAGAGTCGCCGATGACCACAGAACAGTGCCGAACTGCAGAAAAAAACAAAACAGGACTCTGTTATTCTTCTAATAGAGGTTTAATAAAAATGCATTAAAATGTGTCTAAATAATAAAAAAGGTCCGTTAAAAAAATAATTAACAGGTCTGTTACAGAATTTTAAAAAAAAGCCTTTAGAAAAATAAAATTGGGAATTAAAAATTTAGTCTAAAAAAATATGAAAAATACCAAAAGGTTTTCCAAAAAAGAGACTTTTTCCTGAAAACAGTTTAATAAAAAAAAAGGTAAAAACATTGAATCCTATGAGAATCACCTGTTTAACCCCTTGAGGACCAATGATGTACATGGTCCCTCCCTCCCTATACTCACCTCTCTGGTCGGGGTCCCACATCGGTCTGACTTCCTTGAAGTTAAACCAACGGTTTTAAGGACCCCGGCCGTCGCACTGACGTCATCGCCGGGTGCAATGCTGCATACAGTGTATAGATCTGGTAAATATACAGACACTATGGGATCACAGGATCCTCTGCTACAAAAAGTCTCAATGAAACTCTCAAGTCTATTCACTAAAGGGTGAAATTCAGGAGCATTGGCAGGAGAAGTGAAAATTCTAGGTCAAAATAGCCAAACCAGAAAAACTCTCCCATTTATCTCACTTTCCAAATCGGCTATTTGGTCTAGATTGTTCTCTTCTCCTGTCAGTTCTCTTCTCCTGTCAGTTCTCCTGAGATTCACCTTTTAGTGAATAGACCTGTGTTCGAATGTATCCAAGTGTTTCAAAATTCCTCTGCTCAGAATCTGAGTGTAAGTTAATTTCGTCACTTCTTCGTTATCGCCATGCTTCGGTTTGACCTGTATCAGATCTCAGACACATCTTTTGTGTGCGCTTCCTGACCTGCAACTCACCGGTTTCAAAACCACTCAACTGAGAAAGTGACGAAGACAGAACCTCACTCAGAGAGCGAAGAATGAGATATACACGTTTTGTACATTTAAGGTTTATCCTATAAGCAAAAAAGGTTTTAAAATATATATATATATATATACACACACACACGTATGCACTTGCAAGGTTTTTACTTTTATAAAGACATTTAAAATAGTTGGTAGAGACAGAAAAAAGGGGGTCAATGCACTTAATGAGACACTCAAATCATCCTGACCATTTTATTTTAAATTGGTTAGAATAAGAGGAGTGCCCCCCTTTGCCCCACAGCTGCCCAGATCTGGCAGAAACGCAGGGTGAAGTGGAGGAGTTTTCTCCACGCCACCCAGTGTCACCAGCCATTGGGATTTTTAATTTCCTGGCTGCCGGTCACCAGATCGGTCACTAGTATCGTCAGCGTGCGGAGAGCACGCCAACGTCACCTTCTCTTGACATCGCCTGCGGTAGCGAGTGGTTTCAGAGAGGTATCGACGGGTCAGATCGCCACATGTGCACAGCTCCGGTCCACTGCTCTGTGCCGGTGCATTGTAATCTGCGCAGGTAAAGTACGCAAATCTGTAGCGCTGCGCAAATTTTCAGTTCCTACACTACGCAAGTTGTCAAAAAAAACAAACAACTAATAGCATAACACTTTAACAGAAATTAACATGATGGAGAATCGCTGCTCCCAGACTCCAGCATTGCCCACAGGTGTAGATATCGAGAGGTAAGACGGGAGACCTGGCACATAGATTCTATAGTGACAATTTGTTGCATATTAGTCAGATGTTTCCGTTGAAATTAATCAGGCCCACTGTTACTTGTTTGTCAGCCAAAACGTTGTCCAATACCAAGAAAATTACCACAACGGAATCTGAGTGCCCATTCACAGCGGAAACCGAGTGCCCGTTCACAGCGGAATCTGAGTGCCCGTTCACAGCGGAATCTGAGTGCCCGTTCACAGCGGAATCTGAGTGCCCGTTCACAGCGGAATCTGAGTGCCCGTTCTAGGGTTGCACCGAAAATCTCCGGCCAATACCGAAACCGAAAAATTGGGATCGGTTCGGCCGAAAACCGATACCGAAAATCAGACATGAAAACCTGGGCCTGGAGGCCGGGGACTCGCTTGATCCCGAAGGCCGGCCGAGCAAGCTGCTCGGCCAGCCTCCAGGCCCAGGTTCGCATGGCTGATTGGTTGCACCTTACTCACCTACATCCTCCTACTTCCGGGGCTCGCCTGAGCCTGGAGGACGGCCGAGCAGCATGCGACAGCCGGAGGACAGTCACCGCTGGAGGGCCAAAGTAGGAGGAAGTTGAGCTCCTCCAGCGATGGTAGTCTTCCTACATCCAGTGCCCGCTCTCTGTGTCGGTCACCGGGATGACGTCACGAAAGCCTTTGACCCAGGGTCAAAGGCTTCCGTGACGTCATACCGGCGACCAACGGAGAGATGACACTGGATGCAGGACTGCCATCGCTGGAGGAGCTCAGGGCCGATGTAGGCGAGTATGTGCAAACGGTGGAGGAATCAAGGCCGTTGTAGGTGAATATGTGCTCTCCACCCCCCCCCCCAACAAAATCTGCCACCTGGCCTGGAGGCCCGCCTGAGCCCCCTGCTCGGCCGGCCTCCAAGCTCAGGCGAGCCCCAGGCTCGGCTGGGCCTCTAGGCCCAGGCCAAGCCAGGGGCTCGCTTGAGTTCGGAAGACGGCCGAGGAGGCAGTGCCCATTCACAGCGGAATCTGAGAGTGCCCATTCACAGCGGAATCTGAGTGCCCATTCTCCTGTCTTTCCTTTGGATTTATATCTGTATGAGCAGGGCCCTCCTTACGCCCCAGCTTGTCATATTGTGACATATCACCAACGTACACTGTAAGGCACTGCATAAACGATTTGTTTAATTTATGAATGAAAATAATAAAAAACATTAAGAAGTCCTCTTTAACCATTTCACTACCAAGCACTTTATTTAGGAAAATCAGAAGATTCCTTTCTGGGAAACATTTGAACGATTTCCGTTATCATATGCAGAGCGCTGTACAAATGAACGCCGGCAGCTTTGCTCAGTTTAACTCACCCAGTTTATTTTTTAAAGTCTTGGCATTTTAACGATATGTCTGGATATATAGAGGGGGAAAATAAGAGGCATTCGTGGGGGTGGGGTGTTCAGTATAATGCAGGTTATTTTGCTTGCACGTGGCCATTGGATTTTACCTTAGGGCAGGGATCTCTGGAGCGCCTCTTTCATTGGCTGAAATATTTTTTAACAAGGAATGCTACTGGATAACATTACTTCTCAAATAGCCCAGGGCCTACCAGCATCATTTCTGATGAAGGCGGTGGTGTGGAAGGACTTCCCCGGAATTGAAAATCACCAGACGTCAGGTATGAATTTCAAAGGGGATTTTTAAAGTTAGATTTAGGCTGTTTTAGGGTAAGAAGATGGGGGGGCCTTATTTATTACTCTGGGTTTAACACTTTCAGGCCCAGTGGTTTGAATCTGTAACCATATTTTCAGATTGAAGCCACTGTAGGTTTCCAAATCTGTGGGTTTCAGGTCTTTAGTTGTAGATTTATATAAATATACATTAAAATATAAAAAAAAAATCAGATTTCCATTTCGTGGGTCTGAAAGGGTTAATTGCACATATTGGAGACCTGCACTCCCATGTGAACCCATAAGGCCCATGGCTTTTTGGACAGGTAGTAAGTGGGCTGCGTTGCGGACTACCTTCTCTCTGTATTAACCCCTCAGTGGCTCTCTCAGCTTTGCCATAGGGGGGGGGGGAAATCAGAGTCCTTCTTAAGCCAGCAACCAAATGTGCCAGGCAGGATCGTGCATCATGAACATCATGGCCATGTACTGTGCTCTAATGTTCCACGATCGCTGAAAAGCCCCGGCTTTTCGGCTGCGCTGATCTCAGCCTTCAAAGGCCAGAACACCCCACTACAGAGACTTGAATGATGCTGTGCTGCCTTTAGGACGCAACGCCATCCAAGTGCTTTGTGACGGAGGCGCCATGCTTTGCGAAGTTCTCTAAACGCAACGCGCCCGATGGAACACTTAGCTCCAAACTTTTATATTTCCTAACCTTCTGGTCATCGATTGAACTAAAAAAAAAAAAATGTAATTTATCTTTGCCAAGTATACAAGAGTAAAAATTATCAAATTATTTTTAAAATTTATAACTACATCCCCCATATCTTATTAACACCGACCCGATTCTAACATTTGTTTTACTTTAGAGCAGGAGTCGTCAACCTTAGACCTCTAGATCAGGGCTTGTCGAACTGCAGCCTCCCCAGATGTTTCTGAACTACAATTCCCATGATTCCCTGGCCATCGAACGCATTGAAAGATTTCTGGGATTTGTAGGCATCAAAATCTGGAGGCCATGAGTTTGACAGCCCTGCCCTAACGGTTCTGGATCATCGCTGTGAATTTTATGGCATTGAAGCTTTGTTAGACACCTGCACACCAAAAACATGGACCAACAAAGCAAAAATTTGGGCCTGAAATAGGGACTGTATCTTCGAAATATAAACAACCACAGGTATATTTATATCTCCTTATATGTCACCTTCTCTAGATTTATATACATGGGTTTTAGGTGTATATATAAAATATGTATATACAGAATATATAATCAAAGCTGTCAGAGATTAAATGGGGGGGGGGGTATAATAATCATTTGTTCCAAAAGGTAGAAATTGTTTTTTCCTTTTTACAGAAGGCAGGTAGTGAAGAAGAAAATAAAGCAAAAACAAAACAAAACACATACAACCGCTGGCAACCTAATCTTATGGTTCCCATGAAAGCCTCACTTTTGCGATACAATTGCAGCTGCCCCTCGCTGCCAGTTACTGTATCATACACATGTCTTTCGATTCTGTAATCAGCAGCAAGCAGGTGCGATATCGCATTCACCACACCACTGCCACTCGATACAGACATCCCCAAACACACAGAGGCTGGTTTTGTCAAATGTTTTATTGAGTGTAGACATCTGGAGTACTGTAAAACATGCATTATCTGTAGATTCAAAAAAGGAGCAAGCCACATTGTCCTCGCTGTCAGATGTGTCAGCCTTGGCATACATGATGGAGATTAATGAAGTATCATGAGAGTAGGGCGAGTGCTGAAAAGCCGCTATGATTTCAAGTAGGATCTTAATCATTTGAAAAGCACATTTAAACCGAACTTGTATTTTCAGACGAGGTGACACATTTCCTCTCAAACAAACAGTATTTATTTGGCCGGGGAGGGGGGGGGGGGATTGAATAAGGAAAGAAGTGGATCCTATTCCGCTTGCTTATATTATTTATTTTTAACAACAGAATGTTCTGTTAAATAAAAAGAATAACAATAAAAAAAAAAAAACACCCGTGTCTGGTCGGAGACATTAAAATTACTTCTTTTTGGCTTGCTGCGGTGTATTAAATTTAAAGAAGATAATGTCTCCATCTTCTACAGTGTAGTTTCTTCCTTGCTGTCTGTATTTCCCCGCGGCCTGCAAAGACACAAAGCGACATGCAGAGTCGTTAACAAGGAACTTTAATTATGGTAGGTTGTGATATGCACAAATAAGGAAATTGGCTGGATCGGATTTATGCCAGCGGTTGGCAATGTGCATCTCTAGAGGACTACATCTCCTACAATCCTTAACCAGCCAAAAGAAGAATGTGCGTTTCTGACACATTTACTGAACTTACCGGCTTATAACTACACGGTAATGAATTATACAGGTTGCAGTCCAAAGCTGTTCATTGTTAGGTAATAATTGATGATGTGGGAAGCCGTTGCTCGTTCCATAGGCTGGTTTGGGGATTTTACAGCCGATTTATAACTGCATATCCTGCAATCCAAAGTCACGCCAAGCATTGGCAGCTTCAGGATTCTTGTAATCTTAGAATTAATGTAAAAATAAAACTCACGCCATCCTCCATCGTAACACACCATCCACAATAAGGCCCCGTTCACACCTGGGAGTTTTACAGCACGGTCCTACATGCTGTAAAACGCCCAAACACGGAAATCCCATTATTTCCTATGGGGCCCGTTACACCTGGGCGTTTTACAGCGCGTAGGAACGCGCTGTAAAATGCCCTACGCCCAAAGAAGTACAGGAGCTTCTTTGGGGCGTATTACAGCGCGTTCGCGGCCATAGACTGCAGCGTGAACTTTCTGCAATGCGCGTTCATGCGTTTTTCCTGTTTGCGTGATACGCGCGTATTACGTGCATATGAAAAACGCTGAGGTGTGAACGGGGCCTAAGTGTTATGGTTATGACAGCTTCAGCTAATCAGCTTTTGGATCAACAGCAGTAGGTGAGACGGGAAAGGTTGAACTTGATCGACCCATGTCTTTTTTTCAGCCTATGTAACTATCAGCTTTATTCGCTAAAGGTGAAACTCAGGAGAAGAACGACCAAGTGAGATAAATGGGAGAATTTTTCCAGTTTGGCTATTTTGACCTAGATTTTTCACTTCTCCAAAAGTTCTCCCGAGTTTCACCTTTTAGTGAATAGACCTGTAAATGTAACGGCTTCACTCATCACCGGAAGCCTCCATCTGGCTGAGGATACTGGCAGTTCAGTCCAGCACCAGATAAGCGCGCCAAACCAGTAGTTCGTTCACAGGAGTTCGTTCCATTCTAACACTGTTGCCGTTGTATATTGGAGAGTTATCTTGGTTTTGCATTTCATACATATTCATAGAGTGAAAGAAAATCCCCAGAGGTCGTTTAAAAACAAAAACAATGAAAAGGTCATTTCTGAAGAATTCCTTTTGCGTTTTAGAACAATGTGCTTAATACGAGCAGGCGCCACGTGATAAAAAAAATAAAAATAAATAATAAAAATCAGCAAATTTAAGTTTTTCCAGTTTTTTCCTTTTTCAATAAATTTGCAATGTTTTCAAAGCATTTTTTGATTTGTCATTTTGGGGTATTTAGTGTAGACCGATGCGAAAAAAATAATTATTTAATCCATTTTAAAACAAGGCTGCATGTGTAAATAAAATAAAGGTGATCTGAACACCATAAATATGTATATACGCACATACAATACAGCTCCACCTAATGGTAAAATGAGGACATAGACTGGTGACGGCTAACCTAGGTTTTCCAGAGTTTTCAGGACAACACGTCCCATAATGCTCAGCCAGAATTCCTCCAAGAGTTATTTTATACGATCGAATTACCGCTTTACTTTACAAAATAACTAAACGTAATCTACAATGTGTCAAGATCCGGAGCTGTGACACGTGACGTCTGACAATGGAAACCAGGCTGAATTTCCCACAATGTCACATGATGTGCCAAAGGTTAGTATTTGGAGGAGCTAAGTGTCTTTGATAATAAGCTCTGATGCTTTTTAAAATGTATCCAGGTAATTTATTTCCTTTTTATTAAAACGGTCCCAACTGGCACCACCCTACATGTCTCCTGATATCCTATAATCAATTATAGTGTCTGACAGTGGTTCCCAACCCTGGTCCTCAAGTCCCCCTGACAGGCCAGGTTTGCAGATATCTGAAGCACCGCACAGGTGACATGATTTGCTGCTCAGTGATTGCAAGATTCAGTCTGCATTTCCCCAAGGTGATCTGCAAAATCTGGCCTGTTAGGGGAACTTGAGGACTGCGGTTGGGAACCACTGGTGTATGTTATGCTGACAGCATTTCAGAGGTTTTCAAGAGAGAATAGACCGGCCAGAGTTGAGGAACACTATGCATTAACGCGAGGGGCAAAACCCTTTGCGCTGAACGTCGTATTACGACGTTCGCGCATACGATGAGCATTAACGTCTAACGCGAGTGACCCTGAGCGAACGCAAGTTCGTGCGCGCATCCCATACTTAGCATTGTGAGCGCAAATGCGTTCGTGCGCTGGTACGCGGATGGTATAACAATCGATGCGCAAGTTTTTACGAACGACGTTTGCGTGCATAATTTTAACGTCTTTGAAAAGCTGGTGGTAATGGCAAATCTGAACGTTCTGGCCGAAACGAAATACACCAGCACGAAAAAAACAATACAGCACAGTATAGTTACACATTCTACACATACCCAAACAATAAAATAGAGAGGTTGTGCGTGTTTTTATTATTGCTGCAGCATATATACTCAGATTGATTTTGACAGGCGCAAAAACCGAACGGGAGACAATTGTGGTTCTTAATTTTGATTGCCCACCGATTGTTGCTCGCAACGTTAATGCGCGCGCGTTTTTGTGCATCTTTTTTAAGCGCAATATTTTTTGACTGATGAAAAATGCGCTCGGATCGTAATACCTGCGTTAATTTACGCGCGTTAACGTTTAACGCTGCGTGTACGAATTTGAGAGGAGAACGTAATAGAGCCCTACATATTTTACATCTGAGGAGGAAAAAAAAACAGAAAAAGGTCCCCTCCTAAGAAAAAAACAAAACATTCTGGAAGTCGCCCAGCACCTACACTTCATCTACAGCGAGCAGGTCATCACTAGATTGTAAGCTCCTGTGAGCAGGGCCCTCTACACCTCTCGTTTCCATCATATGTTCGTTTAGCTCGTTCCCTTTGGTTATTGTAAAGCGCTGCGGAAACTCGGTGCTATATAAATGACGACAATAATAATATATTCTACAATTCACATGTATAGATTTATTTTCAGTGAGTGTATCAAGCTCTGGGCTGTGTGAATAAACACAATGTAGCTTCCGAGCGGACACGGTGCGAGAGCATTGCTCAACATCTGACATGATAGATTTTATTTCCCCCGTTCGCTATATGAATCCGTTTACAATTAATTAAATGTGATAGTGTTCCTTTAAATACTCGGGAGACTATTTAATCCATTTCCTCTGCTATCCGAAACAACTGGCTGGAAGAGAGAGTGGAGGGGGAAAAAAAAAAAATCAATACCCATTTGTGAATCTTGAGTATGCATTAAACAAGACACGTCTAACCAGTTCATTTGCACTTGAAAGCAGCCATCTGTAGAAGCCAGCTTTGCCTAAGCAGATATGATTGCTAATAATGAAATATCCCTGTAGACTACAAAGCCCACACAGAGCTATTCAGCGGATAGTTCACAGCGCTGGCATTAAATTAGCTATGCCGTGCTGGTGTTCCGAGCGCACGAGAATCAAAGTTGAAGTGATCAGTCTGATAACGCCGAGCGTGTAAAGCCTTTTCGCTGGATCGCAGCGGCTGCCGCACGTCCAAAGCCGAGCTGGGGAAGGAAATCACGCTGGAAAAACATGATGTAGAAACACGCTCTTTAATTTGTGATAAATTGAGATTTAAAAACCAGTCCAATTAATCATTTTATTATTTCTTTGAGTGCTGAGGAGCACGGGCGAAGGGGACGTCTCCTTCTTTGTGTTGCGCGAGTGTGCCGACTGATACAATGACGGATCCAACACAGCTCTTAATTGTGCGTCCCCCTCTGCCTACTAAGGGTAAAACAGTCTGTAGAGGATACAGTATATAACACGGTCACTCACCCCTCGCTGATCAGCCAGAATAGAGCCCAAAGCAGGAGCTCCCCCGTAGAATAAAATGCATATTTAAAGCAAAACGAGGTGTTTATCCTGTGCAGGGACTGGTCTGAGAAATATGGGACCGTAGATAGCTACTACCAATGATAGGATTGAAGCTGCTTCAATGATCCTGCCGTCCAGTAAAATTCCCCTTGTCTTCCTCAACCCCAATCCCTCTAGACTGTAAGCTCCTATGAGCAGGGACCTCTACACCTCTTATATCCATCCTATGTCTGTTTAGCTGTATCCGTTTCCTTTGGTTATTGTACAGCGCTGCGGAAACTGTTGGTGCTATATAAATGACAATAATATAATAAATAATACTAATAATGCGTCTCTCTCCAATACCCGGGCAAGTAGACAAAAAGGATTCCATGAACAGCACTGTCAAAGATCCTCTTGGTATGATTGAAATGTTGCCCAGGTCCACTCTGGTGACATAAAATGCTCTTTATTTAAAACCAGCTGCAGAGTGTCTAGCGTTGATCAAACACAGATGACCATCAGAGCACTACCAGGTTACTCTGGCGTTGCTGATGACATTTCCCGTGTCGCACTGCCTCAATATATGACGGGTTGCACATTTTTATTTCCACAAGCTGGCTAAGCATCATGAGAAATGGAGTTCCAAAGTACGTGGGGGGGGGGTCCTAAATGCAACAGACATTTGTATAGAAGCATATTTCTTGTACTACACAGAGGTCTGGCTGGCAAAGAGTCATGGGAAGTGTAGTCTGGTGTGGAGACCGGTATATTCAAAAAGATCTGACCCTCAACAGGCGTATAACGAAAGGGGTTTGTGCTCAGAGTCCTCACTGGCAGCTGACGCCACATAACTATTTCACATTGTATTGTTTTTTGTTTTTAAAAGCTGGATTTCTTACAAATACATGATGTAGATTGTAAGCTCATTGGCCAACTGGAACCACACTTTGTAATCCCACGTGCAGGGTCCTCCGCTGTCAGCACTGGTATGTATTTTGTTTCTATTTCACCACCACTTGTTAAGCGCTGCATACTATGTTGGCGCTACACAAAGACAAAGTAATACGGTGTGACAGGTGGTGTATCAGGTTACCCCAATGAACATTGCAATGCATGGTCTAGCAGTGCTGGTCTCCATGACAGGGGCAAACTCTACATACAGTATATGATGGTTCCGATTTGGAAAGTGTCAATTCACAGCCTGACACACTAAGGGCTCTATTAACTACTTTGCGCAAACGTTAACACGTGCACAAAAACGCATTAACGCGAGTGTAAAGACCTTTTGCGCACAACGTCGTATTACAATTTCTGCACAAAAAATGCACGTTAACGTCTACCGCGGGTGAACCTGCGCGTACCCTTTGCGAGCGTAATGTACGTTGCGCGTCCTATACTTAACACTGTGAGCACAAATGTGTTCGTGCGCTGGTACGCGCATGGTATTTCAATCTATGCGCAAATTTTAACGGACAACGTTTGCGCGCATAATTTTAGGGTCTTTTAAAAGCTGGTGGTAACTGCAAATCTGAACGTCCTGGCCGAAACCAAATACACCAGCCCAAAAAAAAAACAATACAGCAGAGTATAGTTACACATTCTACACATACCCAAACAATAAAATGGAGACGTTGTGCATGTTTTTATTATTGCTGCAGCATATATACATATATACTTGATTTTGACAGGCGCAAAAACTGAATGGGAGAAAATTGTGGTTCTTCATTCGGATTGGCTGAATCGTGTTAAAAAACAGTCGGCACACCGATTTCTGCGCGCAACGTTGCTGCGCATGTGTTTTTGCGCGTCTTTTTTAAGCGCGTTATTTTTTGACTGATGAAAAAATGTGCACGGATTGTAATACCAGCGATAATTTACACTGTTAACGTTTAACGCTTTGTGCAAAAAAATTGCGCTACGCGTGCGTTTTTACGCGGAGAATATATTTAGAGCCCTAAATATATAAAGGAGGATAAGGAAAACGATAAAACATAACGCAGTTATAAAGTACAGACAACAATGCACACGAGATTGTCAGAACTCTGGAGGTTTGTAGGATCAGGGCAGGTGTTAGTACCACGGCAGCACAGAATGAGAAAGAAAAAGAATACGTAACCTACAATCCTCCTTTTCACAGGGTGGCATGTACACTGTGCATATAATACCTCCAGTCAGGGCGCTAACAGGCCCAATGGATGCTGGGGTTTCCTAATTACACTTTTCATGCTGGTTCTGCCACATTACAGCACGGGGTAGCAGTCATCAAGCTATGCATCCCAGATTTTCTTTTTTCTATTTCCTATGCATTGTAGGAAATGCAGTTCCAAAATATCTGAGGTTGCCAAGAATACTTGGCGCAGTTTCCCAGATCTCTGGACCGCACTGAATTATGGGATTTGTAGTTTTGGAAGCTGAAGGGAAGATTGGTGAAAGATTTACAGCACTCCGCCGTGGCAAAAATCCTGAATTGTGACTATAAGTGCACAATGCAAAGAGGAAGGTGTAGCTGCTAGTTTATGTGTTAGAATATGCAGTATATATGTACGCTGTGTGTTTAAATTCCGTAATAATATAATGCAATATATAGTTCTATACTATTAAAAGAACAAAAAATGAATTATTTTAAAACAATCTCCCTGTTCAAACCTGGGCAAACACGCACACGCAGGTAAATGTAACGTCATTTATAATACAGGTACTGCATGGAGTTAATCAGCCCCTGCCCTCTAGTGTTCACGAAGCAGAAACCTGCAAAAAATGCAAAAAGGTCCATTTCACTGTACCCAGGGCTCTGGTCACCAGGGTATACAGCCCATGAGCTCTGTGAAGCAGCTCTCTGAATTGCTGGGATGTGTAAAGGTCTTCTGCAATAATAAACTTTAATATTTGCTGTGTGAGGCTTTTAACTCCATAAGGACCAAGGGTCTTTAAAGTCAATGCATTTATGACGTAACAGTTCCATCATTAGTCCTTAAGGGGTTAATATCACTTTTTGCCCTCCATCACAACTTGAGTAATATATATATATATATATATATATAGTGTTTATTATTGCAGAAGCCACCCGCCCATCACAGCAATTCGATGAATTGCATCCCAGAGCTCCTGTGCCACATTCCCCATATGCAGCAAGGAACTCTGGGTAGGATATGCAAATGACCTCTGTCTCACCTTTATGCATCCTGGGTCTGTTATTACACAGAACCCTAAAACCAATGCTATGCCACACCGTGGCTTTCTAGCAGAGATAAGGTTCATACAACTGGTCAAAACCACTCCTCCACTCCTAGGACAGCGCTGTTTCGGGTTTGTTGAACCCTCATCAGCTAGGAGGTAGGCATGACCAGTTGCAGTGGATGCTTGGTCCGTAGGGTAAATTTGTGTCTACAATGGTTGTGGTGAAGGACTAAAAGTGAGTTAAAAAGCCTCCACACTATAATAAGTGTGTTTATTGCAGAAGCCACTTGCACATCACAGCAATTCAAAGAATTGCATCCCAGAGCTCCTGTGCCACATTCCCCATATGCAGCAAGGAATTCTGGGTAGGATATGCAAATGACCTCTGTCTCACTTTTATGCACCCTGGATCTGTTATTACACAGAACCCTAAAATGTGGCATAGCATTGATTTTATTCATCGAATTCCTGTGATGTGCAAGTGGCTTCTGCAATAATAAACACACTTCTTATAGTGTGGAGGCTTTTTATCTCACTTTTTGTCCTCCACCACAACTCTTATATATATATACACACACACACAGTATATACACCAATCTTCTTTCTAATTTAGTTTTAGTCATAATCTTCTTACGAAAATGTCATTTACTTTTAGTCTTTAGTCGACTGAATGGTTTTAGTTTTAGTCGACTAAATGACACGAGATTTCAGTTGAATAAATCTAGAGGAGATTTAGTAACTAAAATCTAATGTGTTTAAAGTGTATTAACTATTATTTAAGCATTTCTCTCGAATTTCCAAACTCGTTATATGCTCCTTGAGTAACATCAAATCGGAAAATATTTAAAATTCAGAATCTCTCTCTTACTGGAGATTAGTTCTGATTGGATCTTCCCAAATCGCTCCTCCCTAACATTTCAGTCTAGTTTTTATTTATCGACTAAAATGTCAATGCGTTTTCGTCACAACTTAGTTTTTATTTCGTTTTAGTCACAATAATAATTTAGTCGACTAAGGACTCTATTACAGTCTTCGTGGAAAAATGCAGGGCTGTGGAGTCGGAGTCGAGGAGTCGGAGCCAATTTTGGGTACCTGGAGTCGGAGTCGGCAAACAATGCACCGACTCCGACTCCTACTAAATTTAGATTGGAATTTTAAAAAAAAGCAAGTTTAAATCAATGTCCCAATTCACAAAAAGTTATAATTAATGACTTCTCTACTGTAAGAATAAAGACCAATGCATGCAGTGCCCCACGTAACCGCAAAACAAACACGTTAAGTGACCGTGAAGAAGCATGCTTTTCATGTGCTTCACTATATGGCACACAACGCACAATTAGGAGCGGCAATACTTATACTTTCCATAGTGTTGTGTTCTGCTGTTACAGGGAACGCAGCGCCCATGGGTAACCTAGCTTCTCACTGATAAGGGATTAAGTAAATATATTTTTTGCAGGACTAGAGACACTTGTATAAGTGAAGGGAATGGAGGATCAATAGTTCAAGACTGAACTATTATTGACTATTGAACTATTATCGTATTATATGAACTATTATCGTTAGTGATGTGGCCAGAATAGTTACTGCAATGACACCCACCCACCCAAGTCAGTGTCGAAAGATTATTTTCAGCCCTAAAAATAATAAAGTCTGACTTAAGAGCCTCTATGAAAGAGGATCTGGCAGAGGCAATTCTCTTCCTTAGAACTCTACATTGATTTGATTTGCATTTGCTAAGCCTAGAACTACATTTCAAGATTAATATAAACCATTTTTAGGTTTTACAGATTTTGTTTTTTGTTCATATAGATAAGCTTTGTTTTTGTTCTAAAACAACCAAATAATGTGGTTTGTATTTTTGAACTGGTAAAGTTCCTGTTCCTGATGTTTATGCCTGCTGCTACTATCCAGCCACTTGATTAATAAAAAAAATTAATAAAACCTTGTTGTTTTTATTGTGTTTGTCTTTTGCTTAACCTGTTCAATACAGTAGACTGTTGGCTTCCCAGCCAGTAGTCCTGTGGTAATGACATGTATGTTGCCTTTCTTTCCTTCAAGGAATGTATAAAATACATTTGCATATTAATACAGAGGAGTCGGAGTCGGGGAGTCGGAGTCGGAAGTACAAAAAACTGAGGAGTCGGAACATTTATCTACCGACTCCACAGCCCTGCAAAAATGTGCGCGTGCGCAAAAACGCATTAACGCGAGGGGAAGAACCCTTCGCACTAACCGTCAAATTACAACGTTCGCGCAAACGATGCACTTTAACGTCTAACGCAAGTTACCCTGCGCGAGCGAAAGTTCGTGCGCGCATCCCATACTTAACATTGTGAGCGCAAATGCGTTTGTGCGCTGGTACGCGGCTGGTATTACAATCGATGCGCAACTTTTTACGAACGACGTTTGCGTGCATAATTTTAACGTCTTTGAAAAGCTGGTGGTAACTGCAAATCTGAACGTTCTGGCCGAAACCAAATACACCAGCCCGAAAAAAAAAACAGCACAGTATAGTTACACATTCTACACATACCCAAACAATAAAATTGAGAGGTTGTGCGTGTTTTTATTATTGCTGCAGCATATATACTCAGATTGATTTTGACAGGCGCAAAAACTGAACGGGAGACAATTGTGGTTCTTAATTCTGATTGGCTGAATCGCGTGAAAAAAACAGTCCGCACACCGATTTCTGCGTGCAGCGTTAATTTGCGCTCGTTTTTGCATCCGATATTTTCAGACGGATGAAAAAATGCGCTCGGATCGTAATACCAGCGTTAATTTACGCGTGTTAACGTTTAACGCTGCGCGCGCGTACGAATTTGCGCGGAGAATGTAATAGAGCCCTAAGTCTTTAACACTGATATACACACAGAGTCTGGAGAGATAATCATAGAAAGAACCTATCCTTTGGTTACACGGTGGCTGTTTCTGCCACGACGTTGAGGCACTTATGAGACAAAGTAGCCCAAACATCTGAGAGGGCAGATGTTGCTGGCATTAGATTGCAATATTTTTGGGACCATGGCACTCCCCTCCTAAATGTGCAATATCCCCAGTCACTACCACATTGTGTCTATCTTGGCTGAAGAATGTGTTTGTTCTTCTGGGCCTGTAGCTACAAGAAAACCCCCCATTAAGTTTTTCCCTTTATAATGTACATAGACCCCTTCATGGATAGACACAGGATCTGCGTCAGGAATAAGAAGAAGAAGAAAAAAAGGCATTTTACAGTAACAGCATGATAATACTGCAGCGTCATGTTTGCCCAACCCGCCAAGAGTATGTTGACGAGAGTCACCCCCTGGGAGAAGTGACGGTGGCGGATGTCTTCGCACGAGGGCTGTGACAGCCGGATTCCCCTGTCGACACGCTTAGTCTCTCCATAGGGAGGGTTTGTCCTGAAACGCAAGCAGCCAGGACTCACCTTGACAGCTGTTTCGGTGCCTTCTTCTTTGAAGTCATCAAATTTCATTACCTCCGCCATAATGAAACCCTTCTCAAAGTCCGTGTGAATCTTCCCGGCAGCCTGAGGAGCCTTTGTCCCTTTCTGTCAAGAGGAAGAACGGGCAGAAAATGAATTGTTCAGGAAGATGGATTACAGCGGGGTGGTGGTTCTGTCAGTGATGTGAATATATATATATTAGTATCTTACAGTGTGTGTGTACGAGCAGATACATATATAAAAACGCATTGTATGGCATAGTAAGTGAAGGCGTTTATTGGTAATCAAGGAGACGTGGTTTGTACACAAATTCTAAATATTTACTGCAGTTCCAAGACTGGAATTTATACATCAAAAGATACTGTATCCAGGCAGGGTACCACTCTGTGTGATGGGACCGGTCCTCCGCTCAGTGAACGCACAGAGAGCACTTTGAGAAATCAGAGGGACCCGAGGCTGCTTAATAAAGCATGTAAATGTGCCGAGGACGCCGACGTGGCAGAGCGCAGTTTTCACAGTGAAAAGATCTATTGGCCTAATACGGCAGATACTCACTGAGGCTTACCTGACTAAATACTGTATCCGCACATTACGCCCAGGCCTGCTGCAATCTGTCTCGCCGTGAAGCAGCCTTCATTTTTAAAAGGGTGAGCTCAGCTTTGATTCCTATTAACACCGTGCATGAGAGCTAGAAAGCCCACTGTAAGGTCACTACGGCTCAGCCGCTTTGTGTGCGTATGTGTGTCATACACACACACTCGCCGTACGCGGTCTACCTGCAGTTTTATGAGATGTAGGTGTCAAATTTGCATTAGAGAGGACAGATAACCTAAAGCAGGGGTCTTAAACTGTGCCCCCCACCCAGATGTTTATGGCCTACAATTCCCAGAATTCTTTGAATGCAATAGATGGCCAGTGACTCCTGGGAATTGTAGTTCGGAAACATCTGGAGGGGCCAGAGATTGAGACCCCTATCCTAAAGCTTTGCGAGTATGGGTTTGTATACACACACACAATGATACACAATGCACCGAATAGCACACAGTTACAGTACCTATTATTTTAAACAACACAACATTACTATATAAATACACTATTAATAGCACTTTTTGTTTAAAGACTTACAACGGTAGCGAGAACCAATGCTCACTTGCTATAAAATATAAATAATGCACGTAGTCATTAACCCCCTAAGGACCAATGATGTAACTGTTACGTCATAAATGCATGACTTTAAAGACCCCTGGTCTTTAAGCGGTTAAAGGTGTATAGATGTGACTGTCGTTATATGGGGTGCGGAAAAACAATGTGTGAAACGTATGCACGTTGTTTATATACGACCATATTTAAATATGTGCAGAATTACTGAAACAAATACAGGTGTGTGTGTGTGTGTGTGTGTGTGTGTGTGTATACATGTTACACAGGATTTAAAGGGCCTTGATATTTAAGAACTAGATTATATATACAGAGCACACACACACACAATAAATATACCTTGTGGATATTCGAATATATAGCCATAATAAATACATGTATTTACACACGCCCCTCTTAAATTTGCGCCACTCTCAGCGCTAAATAAAAACAGCCGAAAATGTGCGTATTTTAAGTCTGACCCGCGGCCCTGTCGATGTTAAGGAGCCCTGCCTCCATTTATACGATCCCCCAGTCGTATCAAAACAATTTAATCTCCGTTGTTTTCCTCGAGAAATTGTACTTCTTTGATGGAAATCAAAGGAGCACTGAAGTCTTTGTGTGTTCTTGTAATAATTACATATTTTGTAATACATAATTTGCAGCCACGCACGCGCTTCAATGTATGTGGGAATAATAGAAGCCACCACGCAGGGGTATTTCCATTTAAAAGCGAACCCTTTTCACTCCTCATTGTCCTTTGGGAACAAATTAGCCGGTCGCCACGGGCACAATCAGCGAATATCAATATTTTAAACCCATATCATCGCGTTTTTTATTAGTGTCTGGATGGTATGTGTGGCATTATCAGAACAAAGTCTACCTCTTAAATTATAAACCACTTAAAGAGATGAATTATTACACACTGGCTTTACGTCTTGGAGACCAGCTGTGTATCTGCGAGGAGTATAATGATGCTATACGGCTTTTTCGAGCCGCAAATGGAGACCGAGCAAAGAAAAGACAGGAGAGAGAGAAGGGGGGGGGGGGGATTGAAAAGAAACGGGGGAACGGGGAAGAAAAAAGAGGAGCGAACGCGACACCTACAATCTAAACAAAGTTAGAATATATGGAGCGGCATCAATTTCGCTGGAGAAGAAACCCGGTCACACAGATTAACCAAGTACAATACCGGCGTTTCTTATCTCTGGGCGCAGGAGGAGCATAGCCAGATCCTACAGGATGAAGCAACGCAGGCAGTGTAATAGGCACAATCAATTGTTACCTGCCTCAATCAATGCGGCGCCCACTTTCACTGTTGAGCAGCTCTCCAATAATTAAAGTTATCCCGGACACACAAAAAAAAAAAGGAATTATATAAAAAAAGCACGTCTGTAGCGACAGCGACGCTCCGCCGTGACGGACTACAAAGTATCTGATATCAATCGGAAGGAAGTGTAAGAGCTGCCTTACCTTGACGGTCCACGCGCGCACTTCATCGGGGCCCGCGGTGAAGAAGTATTCGAGCTGGAGCGCCGCGTAGCCGGCTTTGATAATCTTGGATAAGACGCTGAAACGAGAAAGCAACTAATCAGTTTATAGCTCGAGAGGGACGGGCTAGAAAGAAGTAGAGAGAGAGAGAGCAGGAGAGAGAGAGAGAGAGAAAAAAAAAGCAGAAGAAGCATGTTCTGTTTAGGATGGGTGGTGGTGGCGGGTTTGAATATACTTGTGACGGCTACTGTCAGCGCTAAACAGGCAAATACACTTATAGACGGGTAAGTGCTGGCTCTCCGGCTGAACGAGACTACGTCTCCCATGGCACCCAGGGAGCGATTAGGGGGAAAAAATGTAGTCCAGTGCAGGATGGTGTGCCAAAGGTTAATCATTGCTGATTGATGAGTGAACGGTTGTGGCTTACTTTAACCCACCAAATGCCAGAGCCCAAATGGGGTTATTTCAACCGATCCTTTAACACTTGACACTCACCCATGTGGTAGATTATCCTCACCTGAGGAAATATTGACCATTTACTCCTACGGGTCTCAGACAGTTCCGGTTATGGCACACAGGTTGAAAAAGGATCATGGGAGTGGTAGTTTATCAACTGGTTGATGAACACAGGGTGTATAGAAAATCTATACACACTGAGATATATATATATATATATAATAAAAGGTATGCCAGCACTCCAGGATTTCCAATATTATTAAACTTTATTCATCCATAAAATCCAACGTTTCAGTGCCTACATGGAACCTTCCTCGGGACAAAACATATATATAATATATATATATATATATCTGTGAGAAAGGTTCTGAAAGGGCCGAAACGTCAGGTAACCGTCCGGGATTTATTTTAGTGAAGATGAAATAAAGGATTTTTATTTTTAATTTCTAAGACCTCCAGTGCATCCCTTCATCTGTCTATGTCATCCACTTTATCTGGGATTTCTGCACGGAGGCTCGAATGCAATAGCGGGCTGGCTCTTATCAGGCAACAGATCGGTATATATATATATATATATACACACATATATATATATTTAGTGAGCGGTTGTTCAGGGTTCGTGCACACATTCTTAGTAGTGTGTATAAAAAAAACCCACATACATATGTTTTTAATGTATAATAAATTACTATTTTTTTGAAGACTTGGAGTAGGTCTATTTTTAGGCTTGTGCATGCATGTTCATGTACAGGTGCACCAGGGTATATTCAAGATTTCTTGAAGAGGCGTATACATGATTTTCTGGTGTGTGTTATATATATATATAATATATATATATATATATCTGTGAGAAAGGTTCTGAAAGGGCCGAAACGTCAGGTAACCGTCCGGGATTTATTTTAGTGAAGATGAAATAAAGGATTTTTATTTTTAATTTCTAAGACCTCCAGTGCATCCCTTCATCTGTCTATGTCATCCACTTTATCTGGGATTTCTGCACGGAGGCTCGAATGCAATAGCGGGCTGGCTCTTATCAGGCAACAGATCGGTATATATATATATATATATACACACATATATATATATTTAGTGAGCGGTTGTTCAGGGTTCGTGCACACATTCTTAGTAGTGTGTATAAAAAAAACCCACATACATATGTTTTTAATGTATAATAAATTACTATTTTTTTGAAGACTTGGAGTAGGTCTATTTTTAGGCTTGTGCATGCATGTTCATGTACAGGTGCACCAGGGTATATTCAAGATTTCTTGAAGAGGCGTATACATGATTTTCTGGTGTGTGTTATATATATATATATATATATATATATATATGGTTTATTATTGCAGAAGCCACTTGCACATCACAGCAATTCAAAGAACTGCATCCCAGAGCTCCTGTGCTACACTCCCCATATGCAGCAAGGAACTCTGGGTAGGACATGCAAATGACATCTGTCTCACTTTTATGCATCCTGGGTCTGTTTTTACACAGAACGTCCCTGGGTAAAAGCTTTCGACTCAGATAAAGTACGGGGGGTGCTCTTCTCCCTCAGCGGTAACCTGCCCCAAGGCCATAGTTTGAGGCATCTGTCTGCACCACAAACCGTTTACCGAAATCCGGGGCTTGAAGCACTGGGGAGCTGGCCAATGCTGCCTTATATATAGGTTTTGTCCTGAGGAAGGTTCCATGTAGGAACTGAAACGTTATATATATATATATATATAAATAAAACTAGCATGTACCTGGTAAGGATTAGTGCACCATGTTGTGTACTATATGCACAACATCACACAATATGGGGGGGGGTTGATGCAGTGTGTGTGTGTGTGTGTGTGTGTGTAACAGATCTACATACAAGCAAACAGATATAAACCTTCACATTTGAACTGTATTAAACAAAATATATATTTTTGGGGTGATGACTGATAAAAACCCTTTCGGGTTTTTACACTCCCCCCCCCCCCCCCTCTAAATAAAATCAATTTTTAAAGAAAACCACATACAAAAAAAAAACAAAAAACACCTATGCTATAATTAAAAGCACTGTGCGGAGATGACAGATGACAGTTAAAAACTTCATTTAAAATAAATCTTTTCAACTCTGTCTCGTGCTAAAGAAAGGAGAAGATTCCCTCTTTATAATGGTAATTACTCTGTCATTTATTATTCTATCAGTGCAAGCAATTAAATTACAGCAAGGAAATAGTTGATAATAAAGTGTAGGGAAAATGAATGCTAATTAACCTTTGTGTCACTTTCTCTTCCAGATACTTCTGCTTCTCTTCATCACTCATGTCTTGCAGTTTGAGTTCCAAGGCTCCACTAAAAGGAATGACCAAGGCGCCCGGGTCATGCTTGTCCACCCACTCTTTAATTTTTATCAACCTGTAGACAAAAGAGGGCACAACATTATCTTGTAGTGCATGCATGACGGTGCCACATTCATTATTATCAAGTAGCACATACATATTCATAAGAGTTCCACGGTTTTATGATGCCATCTTTTTGTGTATAGCTTTCCAAGGTCACGGCATTAAAAGGCAGTGATTGCTACAGGTGTACTCCATTAATATTTCACTCCTATCTGCATTTAGCTTGGACATTTTGACTGTTCAGGGCACCAGGAAAGGGAGAATAAAAAATTAATAAAGCACCCTTTTATATTTTTTAACATTTGGATCTGCAGATGTGAAAAAGTATATATATATATACATATACATACACACACACTTTCGTAAGTATATATACACACACATAAATCTATATACACACGCATTCATAAATATATACATATACACACACACGCATTCATAAATATATACATATATACACACACGCATTCATAAATATATACATATATATACACACACGCATTCATAAATATATACATATATACACACACGCATTCATAAATATATACATATATACACACACGCATTCATAAATATATACATAAATATACACACACGCATTCATATATACATAAATATACACACACGCATTCATAAATATATACATATATACACACACACAATCCTAAATATATACATATATACACTCATAAATATATATATATATATATATATATATACATACATATACAAACACTCATAAATATATACATATACATATACAAACACTCATATATATACATATACACTCATATATATAAATATATACATATACATATACATATACACTCATATATATATATATACACATATACACATATACACTCATATATATATACACATATACACATATACACTCATATATATATACAAACTCATATATATATATATACAAACTCATATATATATATACAAACACTCATATATATATATATATAAACTCTCATATATATATATATATACAAACTCTCATATATATATATATATATATATACAAACTCTCATATATATATATATATACAAACTCTCATATATATATACAAACTCTCATATATATATATATACAAACTCTCATATATATATATATACAAACTCTCATATATATATATATATATATAATATACAAACTCTCATATATATATATATATATATATACAAACTCTCATATATAATATATATATATATATATACAAACTCTCATATATATATATATATATATATATATATACAAACTCTCATATATATATATATATATATATATATACAACTCTCATATATATATAATATATATATATACAAACTCTCATATATATATATATATATATATACAAACTCTCATATATATATATATATATATATATACAAACTCTCATATATATATATATACAAACTCTCATATATATATATATATACAACTCTCATATATATATATATATATATATATACAAACTCTCATATATATATATATATATATATATACAACTCTCATATATATATATATATATATACATATATATATATATATACATATATATATACAAACTCTCATATATATATATATATATACACAAACTCTCATATATATATATATTATATATATATACAAACTCTCATATATATATATATACAAACTCTCATATATATATATATACAAACTCTCATATATATATATATATATATACATACAAACTCATATATATATATATACATACAAACTCTCATATATATATATATATATACAAACTCTCATATATATATATATATATACAAACTCTCATATAATATATATATATATACAAACTCTCATATATATATATATATATACAAACTCTCATATATATATATATATAAACTCTCATATATATATATATACAAACTCATATATATATATATACAAACTCTCATATATATATATATATATATAAACTCTCATATATATATATATATATATAAACTCTCATATATATATAATATATATATAAACTCTCATATATATATATATATATATAAACTCTCATATATATATATATATATATATATATATAAACTCTCATATATATATATATATATATATACAAACTCTCATATATATATATATATATATACAAACTCTCATATATATATATATATACATATATATACAAACTCTCATATATATATATATACAAACTCTCATATATATATATATATATATACAAACTCTCATATATATATATATATACACACACTCCTATATATATATACATACACACACTCCTATATATATATACAAACTCTCATATATTATATATATACACACTCAAATATATAGACAAACACTCATAAATATATATATATACACACTCAAATCTATATACACACTCATAAATATATATATATATATATATATATATTATACACACACACACTTTCATAAGTATATATACACACACTTTCATAAATGTATTAATATACAGTATATATATATATATATATATATATATATATAATATATACACACACACTCCTGCAAAAAAGTAAAAAAACCTTTCCATAAACACCCGCGTGCATAAACCAATGCTAACTCACAAATTATGGATGCAAGCGTCATGACTAGATCCTGCACCTCGCCCCTCAAAAAAAATTGTATCACATTAAACGCAACATAATTTTTTTTTAAAAAAGTAAAAGAATTCCAAAAATGCAAAGTAAAAACAAAGAAAATACAATCATGTCAATGGCTATTCTAGGTATCTTTTAATTTACTGTGCTTTTATTAAGGGATACTGCAGGTACGGTGACCTCCCTGGGGGCTGATTCAGCCGTCTCAGTGCAGGAGATTATTCCTACCCAGAACCCGAGGTCGGTGAGTGCTGCATATGCTTGAGTGTTCAGCCTCCCCACAGTCATGTGACTTCTACAGCTTACAGGGAGCCGGAAAACATGCTACATCTGGCCAGCACCGAGGACGGCTGGCGCTGTATTTAAGGTATTACAAGTGTCTAAAGGGTTAATACAGGACGGAGTGCAGCAGGACTCAAGAGGAAGTGACAGCCACTCTATTTTAACCTTTTAAATAGTACAAAACAAATATGCTTTATTACGGGATGCCTGTCATTCACGGCACACATGGATAACAAGATTACCTCTAAGACACAGGTAAAGGCGCAAACTATATTTCGCAAGTAAATGTGCAGACCGTTTGTACCAAGGTTAGTCATCACTGGTGCACGCAAAAAATAATTACCCAGGTTGATTCTCATTTCACGCCTTCAGATTTAAAAGTAACACACACTAATATATATATATATATATACACACACACTGTGGACACCACTCTCCTAATACCCACTTTCACATGCCCGGTGCAAACGCTCTAAAAAAAATGGTATACCATTGCACAAAAGAGAGGCATTCTGGAACTTAAAAATAAAACAAACTTTATTAAATGGAAACTACATAAACTCCGACGTTTCGGCTCCTGCTGAGCCTTTATCAACATATTTTTAAGTCCCAGATTGCCTCTCTTTTGTGCAATTATATATATTTAAAAAAAAATCTAATTTATTTTTTAACACAAAAATACAACGAGGCATCTGATTTCACATCAACAGTTTAGATTGTGTGTCTGCATCTTGTGTGACGTACCATTCAATATAAACCAGTGATAAAAAAAAAAACCACACAAAACAGCAGTATTGGTGATTAACTGCCTTCACCTCCAATTACCAAACTGTAAATTAACAGAGCAAATGAATATGACAACCACAAAAGAAAGCACCGCAATATGACAATTATATTAAAGACAATTATACGAATAATATGAACATTAGGGGAAACTAAGTAAACAAAACTGAAAGAAAACAGGAAGGGGGGGGGGCATAATAAAAAAAAAAAAACAGAACAAAAAAAGTCGCTAAAACACACCGAAACTGCTGAAGATAATATTATTCTTGACACTAGCGACATGGTTTTCCCTCTAGCTTTACATTTTTCTGCAATCAGTTTTGCAAAGAATATAACCAATTCATGTCCAAAACGCTCTTTAATTCCACAAATTAATTTCTAATTAGAAGTGTGAAGAATGAAAAACAAAAAGGCAAACGGTGCTCCCTCCAAAAGGATACTACAGCATGGCACCGTGACCCGATGGGGATTCTCAGATTGTACCCGCCTGTTCTAGAACCCCAAAGAACAGCCCATACATAGTGGAACCGTGTGAAATTCGAAGACACAGCAGCAAAGGTGGTGACATTTTCACGATTATGAATGAAACAGAAGCAAAGGTTCCTAAAACTAAAAAGGTAGCAAAGCTTAACATGGCGGTATGGCACGTATCTTCCTCTGCAGCTTAGACCACTGTACCAGGTTTTTCATTAAAGTGCTCCTTTATTGCCCACAGTCACTTTGTCTGTGATATCCCACCATTGGATAGATAGCACTTAGGTCTTGAAAATCAATGTGATATCTCACCCCTTGATGAGATATCGCAGCTCGTCCTCACATCACTCCAGTGACCAGCGTCGACATATTTTGCCTTCTATGGGTGAAGCCAATTGGGGGCTATTGCACAGTGTTGCGTATTTGGTCTGCACTAGGAACATTGGCACACTAGCTTCCCAGTCAGTGTTCTGACAGCCAATGAAGCACGCTGCCTGAACGGAGGGCTGTCCTTTAAAACGGCTGTTGGCTCATAGGTTTCCCTCCCTCTTGCGGCATGCCGCACTCGTGTGAGGGACAGGGATGCTATGAAAGGGAATAACCTTTTTTCCATTATGCAGGTCAGAAAAAAAACTGCTGACACATATAACGAGGGATTCCCTTTCGAAGCAGCTCAACTTGTTTAGGGCATGACAGGTGCACTTTAACCCTTTCAGAAACACGAAACGGAAACTGGAAAATAAAATGAAGGTTTATATAAATTTAAAGACATGGCAGACTCAAATGGATTTTGGAAATTTGACATTTTAAGGAGTATTATAGGTTTCCGTTTCATAAGCATCCTAGATCATCAGCTCTGGAATCGGAGTGCAAGTGAAAAATGATTACATCTCATTTTGACCTCACTCCTGTAACACTGCAAAACAGCCGAAAAGAGCAGCCCCCGCCCTCACTCTAACAAAAAATGTTAACATTTTCCAGCATTACAACACCCAGGGAGAGGGCAGAATACAGGGAGAGCCCTGGGGTCACTCACTGCTGTACAGGAATAAGATTCAGGGGTTTATAATGACTGGAAATCCCTTTACAGTACAGATACAAGGTGTTACTGTAATTTCCACATACAGGCAATATGTTGCATACAGATATTATTTTTATATTCTATTGCTATTTTGTGGAAGCTGCATTGCTAATAAGGTCATTATGATCAATACAAACACCCCCTAAGCAGGTGATCTGACCATTTTATTATCCGTCTGCATCACATTTGTATGCAACGCAAAGCCCATATCTGCCTATATGAGGATATTGCAGACTCCGTGTGACATTGTGTAAGATAAAGGACACCATCTAAAGTCTAGAATTTTTCCTCCCGACAGCATCTCAGTGAAGGGAAAACAAAATTAAAAATGTGCAAATATACACTGTTTATAAAATAATCTCTGCTAATCTCTGGAAAAAAACACCCACCCACCCACACACACAGATCCAATTCCGGAGTTTGCTTCATCTTTTTTTATTTTGTTAAATGTGAAACTATCGAGAGGCTCAGTTCCAGCTCTACATAAAAATAAATAAATAAGGCACATGGAACGTGAAAATCCTTGTAAATAACTTATTCCGAATGATATAATGATGCCTATTTCACCACAAGCTTAGCTACTGGAGGTTAATGAAATAATACATAACTTGTGCGAAGCAAAAGCTCGGATTTCCAGTAAAGAAAACAGACATTTGCATACATTATCCGAAACGGAATTCTCTCTCTCTCTTCGTATATATCATTTGTAATGATAATTGCAGAACAAGGTTTAAAAGCTGCAGTTAATGCTAATGTTTACCCAACACGTATAATTTAGCTTCATGGTCAAAAGAATCCGTATGACATTATCCATTTCTCAGCCATGCTTTTTTCTGTTTTCAGATAACAATGGAAAACACTGACCTTTTAATGCACAATATATTGATTGTAGACATGTCACCGGGTAATGATGGCTTCTTAATCTGGCAGGTCGACCGTCCCCACGTACCGAACTCTATCATTTAGGGACGGTCGCAATTGATGGTACTCATCAACTAACAAGACAGGCGGTTGAATATTGAAACATTCTTATTAATATCCACTACAGGGGACGCGTTCTTTTGCAATCTTCGGTTAGAACGCAAGAAGATCCAAAATGTAACGAAGACGTGTCCTCGTTCTACTTTGGAGGTTTACAATGCCACCCATTGTAGGTAAACTTTTTTTATTTAAAAAACAGATTTATTTAAAAAACTGACACACCTATCCTGCATGAAGAGGGCAATAAGAGCGGCCATTTTGAACTATGAACCTTCAAGTCCCATTCGACAATTCTAAATTTCCAACTTCGTGGCTTTTCCCATGGTTCCACCAAGAACTATGGCCTGCATCAATATCAATATCTTTAAAATTTGGGCAAATCTCGTATGGTCCCGATTTGAATGGTTTGGGAAATTCCATCCTCATGACCTCCAAAGTCAAAAACCCCTTGGCCCTCTAATTTCTTGTACACGTGGAACCCCGATACACTAAATGCATATCTTTGACTGCATGCTGTAAAATGTAACTTAAGAGAAACAGATCCGAGAAGATTATGTCTGGTTGACCTCAAACCCATTTTTGTTGAAGATTTTCAGGTTTCAAAGAAATAAAATCATAGGAAATAATCAATTTTATTGGCTGTGTAAAATGCCATTCCTAACATCCACATTAAATGAGCATTTTGTTAGGTTTTAAATAAATAGAATTAAGATAAATATGGAAAATAACCATTTCCATAGTCTAAGGCCTTATGGTAACTGGCAATCCTGTTCATACAGGGAAGGAACAAATGAAACAAAATAATGAGCTGATAATAAGATTCTTTACCCAATTGAAGACCACGATAACAGTTCCAGTCTCTCTGTGAACGGAAGGGATTATTCCATATGAATATGTGATATTCATTATCTTGGGTTCGCTAATCCCCCAGATCTAAAGCGGGATTGTTATGGTTATTGTTAGATGAGTGGTTGGAAATCACGACTACGGGATATCTGAATAGTGAAATGTAAATGGAACATCGGGGAGATTAAAATATACTATCTGAAGTAATGTCAAAGACAGCAGCAGGTGATGGCAGTCATTATGAGATTAGATTTATTTCCAGAAACCAAAGTATGTGGATAAACCTTAACCAGTGTTCTCCAAGACATGACATTTTATATGAACGGCTGTGGCAATCCTAAAAACACCAAAAACAGATCAAGGTTCAGAGGTGGCTATCGGATACCTTCTAGTTGCCGTGAGTCTAGAAATCCTAAAAGGCAGCTGAATAGAAATGTAAGCCAAGCTCTTAATATTTTTATCTAACATAACACAAATTTATTAGGAGAAACTACTAATATGTTAGCTTCGATACTTCTAATAATGCGCAAAATTGTGTTCTTCATGTTAAACCCTTCACCTATCAAGGGATTTTCCAGGAAACCAGTGTCAGGACCCAGTGTTTGGTGGGGTTTTTTTGGCAAATCATTTTCAATTATACCATAAGGCTGGGTTCACACTTAGACGTAGCGCTGCGTCGCGCAATTTTTTTATGCGCGTTCGCGCATACGAAAAACCACGCGAATGCGCATTGCAGAGCGTTCGCAGATATGTTTATGGCTGCGAACACGCTGCTGCATTCCCGAAAAGAAGCTCCCAGACTTCTTTGGGCGCAGGACGTTTTAAAGCACGCTCCTGCGCGCTTTAAAACACCCAGGTGTGAACGGGTCCCATTGAAAACAATGGGATTTCCCCGTTCATGCGTTTTAAAGCGTGCACGAACGCGCTTTAAAACGTCTAGGTGTGAACGGGGCCTAAGTGATATCTGGGAATATTCCCAATGTATCCTACTGTAATAACCTATTTGGCAGGCAGATGTCGCCATCTGCTGGCCAATAGGAGTTACTTCAGTTCAGGTCACTGTGCAGGATCAGTTGGGAAGATGTCACTCAGACACATTCCCAGATGTTTTTTAAAAGGGTTAGCGACTCTGACATCATGCCCGCAGTGCTAAAACCTCAAGGGTGTGTGCTCGGACCCAAACGCAAAGGAATTTCATTTGCAGTTAACAAAATTTTGCGTTGCTCCTGTGGAACACCAAATGGACTATATTTCAGGGTACCAGGAGTTGCCAGTCGAGTCTAGTCCATCTTGGTAGTGATTGGGGTTAACATACATTCTGGAGGGAAATAAAATGACTTGCACTACCCCAATTGCAAGACGGAGGATGTGTTTCTTAATACTCGCTAGAGTAGGGATGTCAAAATCTACACCCCCCATTAATACTCGCTAGAGTAGGGATGTCAAAATCGACACCCCCCCCCCATGATTCTCTAGGCATCTATTGCATTCAATGATTACTGGGGATTGTAGGCCACCAACATCTGGCGGGTCTGGAGTTAAACATCCATTTGCCAAGGGGTAAATTCTATCTTGCACTGCAAAACTGAAATAAGCCCAAGATTCTTAGTAAAAAAAATAATATATATACATAATAATTATCTCTCATGTCTTTGGATGAGTAAGGTCGTCCTCCAATATGAGAGACACGTGGAGGTCAACATTAAACTGCTGTATGCCGCTATTCTTCGTATTTTTTGTTGTGTGTTTTGGAACATTCCGCTAATGCCGTCTGTTGTACGGCACTGTAGGGTCTATGAATGCTGTCGCTCCGCAAGGCTCCTTAAGTCGAAGCAGACTGTGTTTTCAGCACCTTATTTGTCAGTAAGAAAATAGCGGCCTGGTGTCAGTCACTTAGTAAACCTTTACACCCCTGTGCTCATTTACTGCTAGAATGTAGCAGCCTCGCGTCTGCATTGTGAAGATCATCTGTCAACACTCTAAGATATTCTCCTTTGTTATTAAGCTTGTGGTTCTCCACACTGTCAAGTTTTTTTTTTATCCTTTGCCAATTACAGTAAAGGTACAATAGAAGAGTATTCACCGGCTCGCAGTGCCTCCGTGGCGGCACAGAAATGATTTGTAAGTCTTTATTCATCTGTATTTCATAAAAGAGGACCCTGAAGAATGCAAATAATCTCTCCAAGGACTCAACACCAACACTATTAAAATGACAGCGTGAAGAAAGTAACCCGGCACACCATAACACCTCCCCTTTACCAACCAAACACCACTTTTTAACCCTTCAAACAGTGATTTAGGTGTGAGGTTCTGTGAACGTGCGAATTTTACTTTCCAAGGCATGGTTAAGTTTCCTGGATTCCCCCGGCATGAGATCTCTTGGCGATACTGAATGTATTACAACGTTAAGGTTACGGGACTATAAAAGCAGAGGCCATTTTTGTTTAGGAGTCTTAGAATTTTTTATTAGCTCTTTTGTGTGCGTACGTGTTCTGTATCAGGTACTTTGAGTACTTGTGGTTTTTTCCATAGAAACATAGAAAATGTCGGCAGATAAGAACCTTTCGGCCCATCTAGTCTGCCCAATTATATGGATACTTTACCTGGATTTATATTTTGTTTAGGATAGCCTTATGCCTATCCCATGCCTGCTTAAATTCAATTACTGTTTTGGCCTCTACCACTTCTACTGGAAGGCTGTTCCATGTATCCACCACCCTCTCAGTAAAATAATGCTTCCTGATGTTACTTTTAAACCTTTGCCCCTCTAATCTAAGACTATGTCCTCTTGTTTTGCTATTTTGTTTCCTTTTAAATATACTCCCTTCCTCTACCTTGTGGATTCCCTTTACGTATTTAAATGTTTCTATCATATCTCCTCTGTCTCGTCTTTTTTCCAAGCTGTACATGTTAAGATCATTAAGCCTTTCCTGGTAACTTTTCTCCTTCAAGCCGTACACCATTTTAGTAGCCCTTCTCTGAACTCTCTCTAAGATGTCTATATCCTTCTGAAGATACGGTCTCCAGTACTGCACACAGTACTCAAAGTGAGGTCTCACCAGTGCTCTGTACAGTGGCATGTAACAGTGGCCACTGTGTGGCTCCAACAGTCCGGTTGCACTAAGTGGTAACTGGTCATTAACCCCTTCACTATGAAGTGATTTTGCAAAAAAATATTCAGAAACCAGTGTTTTTTTTGTAGAATAATTTTTAGTTAATTACAAAGAAAGAAATATTTGAGCTTATACCCTTTGCATTTATTACTGTAAATAACCTATTTTTGGTCAGTAGATGGCACCATCCACTGCCAAGTTGAGTTAGAGGTTTTAGCGGCTGGTCTATTTTCTTCTGTTTCGCCTGCATCTTCTGCTGACAGCCCAATATTTCACAGCATTCAGCTGCTGATTTTACAGTTTTAGCTCTTTGGGCATTATGTCCACAAGGCTAAAATTTTGGGAGGACCTTCTGCAGCCCAAAAGCAAAGGAAATTCATTTGCTTTTGGGCTGCATATCAGCATACCGAGATATCGGTAGTGAAGGGGTTAAGGGAGTGAACTGGTCCATTAACGATGTGATAACACAAATGTCATGGGAAAAAAGCTGTAACCAACCATAAGCACTTGTGTTCCACAACAGGTCATAGTGCAAGAAGTCTACCCTGCCCAGTTTCCCCCTGTCATTCTTTGGGGTGGGGGGAGGGGCAAAGGACCAAAAAAAAAAACAGTTGCCGTTAAGTAAAATGTATTTTTGAAATAAATATCTTTTTACATATTCATTATTAGGGAATATATTGGTACTCTAATTATGGTGTATCTAAAGGAATGTTTTTATTATTACTTTTAGGGATGAAAATCAACCACAAAAGGAAACAGACACTTAAACCATAATTGGCTGTGCAAATATCACTAATGGCCAATTAATGATCTACACATTCAGCCTTTAAGAAGCACTCAAGCCCTTTATTTCCTCAGAAGAGTCAGATGAAAAGAACAACAACAACAACAAAAGAGATCAGTAAGTGCCTCTGACATGCAACATCTCTGCCGTTATGTGTCGCATTCGAGACTTTGAGAGCGGAGTCGGAAGCCGTTGCTTATTTAAATCCCTATCTACATGGTTTATCGAGTAAAGGGATTCCCTAGGGGAGTGCTGTCAAACTTTGCCCCCCCCCAGATGTTTTGGAACTATATTTATATGATTCCCTGGTTATCTGTTAGTAATTCCTCCTGTTACTTTCCATTTTAACCCTTTAGTTTGACTTTAAACTTCTCTTTAGTCCAGTTGGGCTGAGTTTTGGGTGGGACCTATTCCCTGCACTCAGAGGGCTGAATAAGTGAGTCGGCTGTATGCTGACAGCAGAGATGCAATTGGCTCACACGGATTGTGGGTGCGCAGACAGAGGGCAAGCTCAAGTGTGTACATAACCACTTTGAGAGTTAAATTATGAGAATTACGAATGTAAGATTCATGTGATTGGAGCGATACTTAAAATTAATGGCCTGTGTCTACTAGAAGCTTCCTCTTTGGCAAAGACCCCCGTAAAGTCAGAATGTTTCACTGTATGATGCTACTCCAATAAAAGTTGTCCTGATTCAGAAGTCTGGCGTGCCCAAACCTCCTTCTAAAAAGCTCCCTCTATGGCAGGGGGGTCTCAAAGTACCGGCCCGCGGGCCATTTGTGGCCATGGACCGGTTACAAATGGCCCTCACACAGGGGCAGACTGACCCATCAGGCACTCTGTCACAGCCCGAGGACCCGGATGGGGAGGGCCGGATTGGCCTTGCTTGCCCCAGCAGTACGGGACTTGTGTGGAGCGTCATGGCGATTCCCTCTCCAGCACGCAGGACACTCCACGCCCGTCCTGTTGGGCCCTTGCTTGCTGCCGATCTGGCACCAAGCAGGGATTTCAGCCACTGCGGGCTGACATCAGCCCTTGCCATGGGATGGCGCGATGACGTCACCCTTTGGGATTCCCCCTGCACAGTAGTACGGGAGATGCAGGGGTCCTTTTGACCCCTCTATCTCCGGATCCGTAAGAGCAACAGGGACAGTTGCAGTGGCATTGGAAAGGCCAGAACCTTTCCAATTATACACCAACGTCAGTGTAATGTGTAAAAACAAAAAAATAAAATAATATAATAAAATTAAATACAGTTAAAAATATATTTTTTTCCCAGTTCGAAAAACCGGGGCATTGTTTTTTTTTTTGTCCCTTATAAAACTACCAATGCAGCTACATACATTTTTTCATAAATATTTTAAGATATATTATTAGGATAATCATATATTAAATTTATCTTTATATTTTTTATATATTAGAATTATTTTAAATAAATATATTTTTACTATAATACTGCATTTTGATATTATTTATTAAACTAAAAGCTATAAGTTAGATATAATTATTTTCTGACGCGTTTGAAATTTTGCATGCAGCCTCCATGGGACATGAAAAATTGTCCAGTGGCCCTCGGGTAACTTGAGTTTGAGACCCCTGCTCCATGGCATGACAAGAGAGAAATTCGGGCTCATAATAGGAGGTCATCTTGCGGGTGTGTAAGATGGAGGGGGGGGGTGTATATGTTCCCAACGTATGGACCATGATTTGTGAAGAACATGGAAATATGTTGGGCCCATTGACTATATCGTTTGTATTACACAACTTTTGTTACGTAATTATTTTAGGTCTTCCCTAATATTCAGCTCCGTCAGAAAACCCGACACCTTGATAAACCAGCATATTACTGTGACCATTCCAGGAAGTTCCCCGTAATGAATACAAAACTTTATTTAAAACCCACAGAATTTATCGGCAATTTATCCCAGAGACAAAACATCTGTCCTTCATCAAATATTTTTTGGTTTACTTCGTAGAATTGGGTTTCTGCTCCGCCTGTGGAATGCACACAAATTTATTTGTATGGATGAACACACATCCATTGCCCATTTTAACAGTTACTTGATGTTTCATGTTGGCGTAGGAATCAAGTTTTCAGAAACACTTGACACCTCAAACAAGGGTTTGGCAACCATATGCTCCCCGTCCCCTTTCAACTTCCATCACCTGCAACGTACATGTGGTTCTGGGTATGTGAATTCAATCAATATTGCAAAAACCGGACAGAAAAACTCATACTCAACCGCTCACGTAATTAAGATTATTATTTTTTTAAGCCAGAATCTATAAACTCTCTGGGTTTGAAAGTATAACTTGAAAACGTTTAATTTGTTCTCTTTATCACTCAGATGAGGCTATCACCATGGTTTTAGAAAGGTCTCGAAGCTATTCACTTGCATAGAGGCTTAATGACTGAAGTATTTCTTGCCCGTCACTATTGCAAACCGCAGCATACCTCATTTCAGTGCCAAGGGGTGATGTAACACTGCTCAGTGGAAGTTGCATTATAATGGGCAGCCAAAATTGTACCATTGGCCCTCCCTGGACAAGTCTGCTCACCGACTCCTTGCCAAAAGCCAATGGAAAGGCTTGAAAGAGCAGAAGAACCACCTGCAAAGAGGCACTTCGGTTCTCACCTGCCGCACTGACTCTATGCCAAAAGTGATAGATGTGCGCATCCTAAAAAACCCATACCTGTCCTGGTCATGTGACTAGCACAATTGATAAATAGAATTTAAAGTTCATAAATAACGCAACTGGTTCAACAATAAGGACTTTTAATTGATCACATAAACCCACGACGGGATAACGAGGTGCGCCTACAACGTACCAATAGAAACGCAATCTCGATGTCGCCCGTGTCCCAAAGATCCCCCAGCCATTAAACACGGGGCATAACCCCAACCAATATTAATAAGTAGTACCACCTGGTTCTGATTGACGAGGCTACAATTCCTTAAGCAGCTTGTGGCTACATTGTATTGCGGCGCCCCTGAAGAGCAGAGGCGAAACGCGCATCGGACGCGTTTTCTCATTCACTGGCGCTTATGTGACACATTGTGTTATATTCATATTACTAACCCACAGCCCAGATTATAAATTGGCGTATTTGATCTGTTGTAAAATTTAATAGCCACCGGTTAAGTGATAGCAGGATAGTTGCGATTGGGAGGGGGGGGGGGTTATAACATTTACATGTAAGTGATCGGTTGTTACTGCACATGACTTTTGGGTCATTTGATATATTATTATAGTATCTTTCTATTTCTCCCCAATTGACATGTGCAAATTGTAATAACTTATTGCTCATAATATTACTTCTATATATATTTTTGTTGATTTTTTTATTATCTATAGCAGTGGCTGTTTCATTTATTTAAGGTATAGTTGGCCTATTTTTGTATGTGTTTATCTCATTGGTGGGTTATATGTTTAATAGAGTTTTTATTTTATTACCAATAACACATAACCTTTATTAAAGTGTAGGTCACCTCGGTTTCTGCCGTTTTCGGGCTCTGCTTTTATAGGACCTTTAGTTGAAATCACTCTTTGATACTGGTCTATAACGATAGGGTCATAAGGGACAACAGGTAAACAATGTGTGTAAACCTACTGGCCTATCTTGGAGATAAATATCCCCCCCCCCCCGAAGGATTTTGTCTGAAAAATTACTTTTTTTCCCATCGAATAAGAAATATTTGGTTAATTAAAAAGGGGGGAAAAAAGAATATTAGATGATTCTAATTCCACTTCCCAGGGTATTTGGCATTTACCACAAAGCCCTGATAACCAGCAATACTGCCCCGATTTCTCCAAGATGTACACATGGACAAATCAGATATATCGAACGGAGGAAGAAAAAAAAAAAAAAAAAGGATTCTTCGGAATAACGAGACATGATTCATAGCTTCCCTAATAAAAAGATTCAGCAGTTTCCAATTGAGACCTTTATTCCTTCTCTGAATAAATGATGCCTGAAATTTTTATTCTCGTTCTAATGGAATTTCAATGGCCTTCGGTGCAAATCTACTGGAAATTTTTGCATATTAAGTGGAAAAAATTAAATGATGTTAACCACATTTTAATGTGATTAAGGCTGACAGGGTCATTATTTCAGCTAATCACTCAGATTAAAAAGCTCAAACAAAACTTTGCGGCAGACAAGACTCTGATGTTTGAATGGTTATAGGAAAGCGGAGGAACAGAAAATGTGCTCTAATTAAAACAAGCAAAATTACATTCTGTGTACATACATACTATATAAAACGCTGAAGAACATATGTGGCCCTTTGCACATGTTGGAGAGATATTCATCTAGAGATGTGCACCATGTTGCACGAAAGCACATGTGATTGTCGTAAATATGAGTGTGTATGTTAAAATGTTACCCTGTATAGACACGCACCAGGGCTTGTAATACCTTGTTGCCTGGGCATCACTAGCACCTTAGAAATAGCCGCAATGCCCAAAGTCGGACGCTGTAAGGGCATGCTGGCTGCTGTCCATTGTTGCATCCTGGCCGCCGCTTCCCCCTATCAGTGATCGAAAGGATTGCGTTGCAGTAATAACATGGCGATCACTGGGTTGGGGAATTTAGACACTTGCCTCCACGCTCTCCCATCACTCCGCATCCAACAGAGTCTCCGAGCATGGGTACGCGAAGGTAGAGCATCCGCCACCCTGCAACAATGGCAGGGGCAAAAGAGGCAGCTACTAAAGGGCCAATTTGTTATTTAAGGCTCTGGTTGACAAACCAGAGGTTTTTTGAGGACCGTGTCACTTCTAAGAGTCATTGGCCACTCTGGTCTCCCGATCTCACCAGCCTGGACTTTTTTTGCGGGACGTTTTGAAGGAATGAGTGTAGCGTAGAAAGCCCTACACGATTGAGGCTTTAATGAAGCAGCAGGACTCTGCAACCTTGGCCCTCCGGATGTCTCGGAACTACATATTCCACGGTGCTGCGTCAACAAAACGAGTAATCGAGGATCATGGGAGATGTTCCAAAACATCTGGGAGGCCAAGGTTGTTGACCCCCTGCCTTAGTGGATAACATTAGGAATGTGATCCAACACACTGAAGATGCAATACGGAGATGTGTCAGGAGCAACTTGCAGTGCCGTGTGCTTAACGGAAAACAATGGCCCTTTCCAGCACTTGCTGTGATGGGATGTGCTCAACATAAGAGGAGGTACTTTTCCTGAAGCTCTTCTCATTGTCCATTCATTCATTCATTTACAACCTACAACGAAACCTTTTGGGTTCAGGTCTATATGAATGACCCTGCATATTATACATAAACACCTGGTCACCTCATTATTGTAGGGTCTCACATTGAGTACGGTAGACTTGTAGCTTTACAACAGAACAACACTAGCCATAACAACAAATGCAAATATTTACATATAGTCAGGTCAAGAAATATTGGGACATCGACACAATTCTAACATCTTTGGCTCTATACACCACCACAATGGAGTTCGAATGAAACAAACACAATGTGCTTTAACTGCAGACTGTCAGCTTTAATTTGAGGGCATGTACATCCAACTCAGGTGAACGGTGTAGGACTTACAGCGGTTTGCAGATGTGCCTCCCACTTGTTAAGGGACCAAAGGTAATAGGACAGAATAATAATCATAAATCAAACTTTCCCTTCTTAATACTTGGTTGCAAATCACTTGCAGTCAATCACAGCCTGAAGTCTGGAACGCATAGACCTCACCAGACGCTGGGTTTCATCCCTGGTCATGCTCTGCCAGGCCTCTACTGCAACAGTCTTCAGTTCCTGCTTGTTCTTGGGGCATTTTCCCTTCAGTTTTGTCTTCAGCAAGTGAAATGCATGCTCAATGGGATTCAGGTCAGGTGATTGACTTGGCCATTGCATAACATTCCACTTCTGTCCCTTCAAAAACGCTTTGATTGTCCATCTGCACTGTGAAGCGCCGTCCAATGAGTTCTGCAGCATTTGGCTGAATGTGAGCAGATAATATTGAATGAAACACTTCAGAATTCATCCTGCTGCTTTTGTCAGCAGTCACATCATCAATAAATACAAGAGAACCAGTTCCATTGGCAGCCATACATGCCCACGCCATGACACTACCACCACCATGCTTCACTGATGAGGTGGGATGCTTAGGATCATGAGCAGTTCCTTTCCTTCTCCATACTCTTCTCTTCCCATCACTCTGGTATAAGTTGATCTTGGTCTCATCTGTCCATAGGATCTTGTTCCAGAACTGTGAAGGCTTTGTTAGGTGTTGTTTGGCAAACTCTAATCTGGCCTTCCTGTTTTTGAGGCTCACCAATGGTTTACATCTTGTGGTGAACCCTCTGTATGCACTCTGGTGAAGTCTTCTCTTGATTGTTGACAATGACACACATACACCTTCCTCCTGGAGAGTGTTCTTGATCTGGGCAACTGTTGTGAACGGTGTTTTCTTCACCATGGAAAGAATTCTTCGGTCATCCACCACAGTTGTTTTCCGTGGTCTCCCGGGTCTTTTGGTGTTGCTGAGCTCACCGGTGCGTTCCTTCTTTGAGAATGTTCCAAACCGTTGTTTTGGCCACGCCTAACGTTCTTGCTATCTCTCTGATGGGATTGTTTTGTTTCTTCAGCCTAATGATGGCTTGCTTCACTGATCGTGACAGCTCACCTGAGTTGGATGTACATACCCTCAAATTAAAGCTGACAGTCTGCAGTTAAAGCACATTGTGTTTGTTTCATTCCAACTCCATTGTGGTGGTGTATAGAGCCAAAGATGTTAGAATTGTGTCGATGTCCCAATATTTCTGGACCTGACTGTACGTGCACGCAATGTATTTTTAGCATCACAGCTGTGGCTGATTACTATTAATTTTATTAGGGGAAAATAAATCTACAGAAAGCTGACTCTTCTAAAACTCCAGGGATCTTACCTCAAATATTCCACTGCAACAAGTTTATGCATATGGAACAAAAAAAAAAGTTCAGTTCAAGATGTTATCTGTAATCATAAACCACATACAGATACAGCAAAGCGAAGCGTCTCGGTACAAATAAAGTAAACGGGGAGAAAAGTTCCTGAGATTTCTCTTTTTTAAAGCTATGCTTTTTCAAATGTGCATTTTTATAAATGGATAACTATTAAATTCTGGAAAATTATTTCTTTAGTGGCAACGAATTGGTAAAGCACATTCGCAGTGTCATTCCAGTTCCTCTACTCCCCGGGACGCGGAGCAAGGTCTCCCATAGCAAGACACGATACACGCTGCTCACCCCGGTGACACCGAAAGGCTTTAAAGTAAGGTACACACCAATTTCAACAAAAAGCTATGGAGAATCACAAAGAGGAAAAATAAAAGTTCATTTTAGGAACAGAATCCAAATACCAAGGATAGATCCGGATTTATAAAAAATGCTGGCCTTCGCTAATCAAACATGCCCAACCAAAATAATGTGCTTTAATACACAGCTGGTGCCCAAGGGAGTGCCACGAAAGTATTTATTTTAGAAATACTCCATTAGGTGTTAGAATATTGTAATATTAAAATAATAACCCTATAGAGTTTGAAGAATTATTTCTGACACAAAAGGTACAACAACATTACCATTTCCTATAATGCAGCTACTGCCGCTCTTAACAACTGAGATATAAACATTGTGACTTACAGATTTGGCAGCCGAACTAGCAGGGTTATTCAAAGAGAATCGAATAGTCCCTGCACGGCTGGTGACTTTTCGTTCTCTTCAATTCGGTTCGATTTGGCGATCCCATTTCGCAAGCACCACAGGGCCGCCGAAATGCAGAGAAAAGTCGCCGCAAACCCGCTGAAAACTCACCGCAAAAACCAGGGCGAACGCACACCGAAAACCGCAAAAACATCTGGATTAACCCGCCGAACACGCCAGAAAAACCCGAGCAGGAGCCGGTCACACGCAGCGCAGCCGCCGGAAAAAGCGACACCGCAGACGAATGGAGTGAATAAATTAAAAAAAAACGTACGCTTGAATGTTTGAAAAGTAAAAACTCTGTTTGAAAAGAAACTACTGAGTGAAAATGTCTGAAATTTACATATGAGGTCCAGGGAATGATAATAAAAAGGGCTGTTACAGAAAAAATAAGTAAAGTTTAAAAAAAAATCCTGAAAAATGCTTAAAATATCTTTAAAAAAAAATCTATAAAGAAAGAGACTCTTTACTGCAGAATATTATAAATCAATGGTTTATTAGATATTGGATTAAAACGGGAATATTTTTAACATTGAAGCCTATGGGATTCGCCTGAATAAACCTGCCGAATTAAACCACGGAATGGCAGGGCTTTTCGGGAACCTTTCACTGCTGGTTTTTGTTCTCTGAATAGCCGAAGCATTGCTTCTCTATGGGGATTCACTGCCCTCGAACAGGCACCGTATGTGCAGGCAATTCGCCAGGAACTGGCGAATTGCCTGCTCTCTGGATAGCCGAATGGCCAAGAAAGGTAACCCAACGCTGATTTTCAGCGTTTGGTTCCCTTTTGGCAGCCATTCGGATCTCTTTGGATTTCTTCTAATCCCGATGCATGGCTGGCCCTACCGAAATACCAAAGATTTAAACCAAATCCAGAGATGAATAAATAAGTCCGCGGACTCTCCTTCACATTTTGGAACCAATATGCTCTATTCCAACCTTGGTGAAACTTAACCAGTGCTGTTGCACACGTCGCAGAACCATTATAGTTTATGGAATTTACAACAGCTCCAGCTACGTTCACACCAGGTTTGGAACACAGCCCAATTTGTCTTGTCATTTTACCAAAGTGATAGCTGTATTGCCGGCAAGGCATGTACAAATTTTTCCTAATTCGTACCTCGGAAATGCTTTCGAAATATCAATCAGTTCCTCCCGAAAACTGAACAAAAACTAAATCGATTCAGGGCAGAAACCGTATAATACAAATTTACTTTGTTTTTAAGAATCAATTTGTTACACTGTTTCACTTAAACTCTGCTCCACGCCCCTGTCCTTTGGTCGTGGCGCTGAATCTGTTGTATTCAGCACCACAGGCCATGGAGAGCACCATGGTGGCATTCGGCGGCAGTAAAATTCCACACATACAAGTAATGGTTAATCTATTCAGAGAATGCTGAACTGCACCGAAATGTCAGTGAAATTCCCTGATTTTCAGTGGTTCGTTCGACAGCTTTAAACAGGCAAATCCCATAGGTTTCAATGTAAAAAAAATATTCCCCAGTTTTACGAAATATTTATTCAACCATTTATTCTTCTTGCTTGCAGCAAAAAGTCTATTTTTTTGGAATTATTCCGTTTTTTGGTGACATTTTTGGATTCCTAATTTAATATAAAACAAGGTTTTTTTTTCTTTCCTTCAGCCTGGCTGCGTTCGGCGGGGACGGTCTATGCTGCTTAAAACTATTCAGCACCAAGGACAGCAGCTATTCTTGGTGCTGAAACCTATTCAGCACCATGGATAGCTGCTCCATGGGCCTCCGGAGCCACTATCCATGGTGCTAAAACCTATTCAGTACCCAGGACAGGTGACTGGCATTATCTGGCATTATCCATATACCATGTGTACACACAGGGCTGAACCCTGCCAGGCATGACTGGCATACACCATTTCAAAATAAAGAAATAAACTTGTCAATTAGCCCTTACAAGGGCTTTTCTGTATACAGAATATACAGAAAAGCCCTTGCAAGGGATAATCTACAAGTTTTATTTTTTTTATTAATTTTAGATTGTACCACCAATTGGAGTAACCAAAGAAATGAGAACATCGGAACAAGATCCGGAAAAGGAACTCTATAGACGCTGGGATAATCGAATATAGGATAAATAGTAGGGACCTTTAATTCTCATTTAGCTTCAGTGATCACCATCCGAAACCGGAAGGACCAAAATCGCTAACGAGATTTTACATTGGCACAATTTATTTTTTTAATTTAAATTATGAATTTGTTGCGTGGTTAATAGGAATGCCGTACAGGCTCCTAAGCGGTGCACGTTCATTTCCCTGGAAGCAGCTGATTGCAAACACCTCCATGTTGCATGTACGACTGCTGATTGCGAACACCTCCAGGTTATACGTACAAAGTAAAACATAATGACAAGGGGTAACAGTTTACGTCAGGCAAAACACATTAACCCGACAGATTTACATCAGAATGGCCGATGGCTGCGAAACATTTGGGAACATATGTTAATTCTACATACACCGTCGACTTGATGTTTACAAAGTTTATTCTTACAATAAAAAACGTGCTCTTTAACGGCATGTGGAAGCGTTACGGAGATTGTAAATTAAGATGCAATAAAGAGAGAAGCAAGGCTCCAAGAAAAGGAACGAGCCAAATAATAGCCATGTAAAGAATAACTGAAGGGGGTTCGCACATGTGTTCTTTATCAAAGAGTCAACCTTTCAGGAAAGAATGAAGAAAAGAAACGGGGGGAGGGATACGTTAGTCCCATCGGAGGGGCCGTAACGTTTTATTCGCTAAATTGCGTCGGCAAAACTGCTTGCAAATGTCTACATGTCAAGTTCATGTCTGCTGCTCTTTGGCCGTTGCCCTGATTTGGACCAATCGATGATAATATCCGTATAGCATCCAACAATCCCCATTTAATAAGACTCAGAACCCTGGGAAAATATATAACACTTACAGCCTAACCACATATTTCCTTTATTTACATGGCAAAAACGACAGAGCTTGAGGTCCTATGGTTCTTAAGCGCTAGACAAAATGATTATTAAATTTAGGGGGTAAAAAAAAAAAAAAAACTCCAAAACATCAAATTCAGTTTTTAATCCATGTTGCTGTAAAGTATAAAATGAAAAAATAAATACTCAAGTGAAAGATGGACTCCCCCCCCCCTAGACTCCATGATTCCCTGGCCATCTATTGCCTTGAAGGGATTCTGGGAAATGTAGGCATCAGCATCTGGGGAGGGGGAGCATGAGATTGAAGGCCCTGCCCTAGACCATCTGGTGTAACATCCAGAAGGATGTAAAATTATTATTATTTTTTTACCATAATGAATTATCATAACACCTAATGTGGCAGTTAACCCTTTCACTACCAAAATGTGCATACACCATTTTGCACTGTAATACAATGAAAATTGACCTACAAAAAACTAAATTTGCATGTCACTTTAATGCAAGATTCTTCAGTCATCCTGTATTACTTTAAAGACAGCCCTCATCCTCACTGTAACAAAATGTTCAAACCTAACACTCACACATATAGATATTACTTTTATATTCTGTAGATATTATATTTATGGAGTGGAGTTGCTAGTAATCTCATTATGATCACTAAAAGCATCTACAGGACGTTTTATAATCTATCGCATTTACTGTATTTGACACATAGGCCATTTCTGCCTGTATGATGATAATGCAGTCTTTCTTTAGAAACTATGCAAGATAAGGGGCACCATCTAGAACTCGGCACCTTTCGTTCCAGCAATATTTCTGTATACAACTATTTGTGAAGCATTTAAAAGGAGCAACTTTACATTGTTTTATTATTTAAAAACGGTCTCAAAATAACAATTTCTGTGCAAAATGGCTGTTTCACCCTACATTTATTTTTCACCTACACATCGTATGTTTCAAATAAATTTCATTATTTTTTTTTTAACAGTACGTGCTTGGTAATTAGTGAACGGTTTAAACATTTAGATGTAGAATTTTATCACTGCTGTAAATTAAAAGACGTTTGCTCAATTCTCATGTTTTTCCCAGCCTTGTTAATAAAAAAATCCAGGGACGTTGGTTTTTTCAAATAAGATTTGTAAATACCGATATACGACCAGGCAAAATAATATTACCGGATAAAGTACACACTGAGAACAGCGGATAGTGCAAAAGTTGGCAAGTCTGTAGTGGACTGGAAATGAGTCGACAGGCAAAAAAAAAAAGATACCCCCTATATTTAGTTTTATGCAATGCTGAAATCAGTAATACATGTTACTTATTTCAGATAAACATTATTGGGTTTACTGAGAATCAGTTGTGGCCCTTTGTGCCTCCTGTAGCGGGGTGGGGGGGGGGAGCTGGGCTGTTCTGGCCACAGATTAAAGATGGCACCAACAGCCCGTAACACAGTCTGTGTATTTTTCTATAGTAATCTCAATTATACCTGCCCACCCTGGCTTCCTTGGTGAGGCAGGTAACATCTGCAGTCGTGTCATTTTGTTCTGTTTCTAAAATGCATAACCTTGCATTTGTCTACAATCCGTGACACTTGCTTGTCCAGCTGCATTTTTAATACAAGAGTCCTTTACATCAGGTTTCTAACTTTAGAAGCCTTACTTTATGCTGTAGAACACAGGTCCAGCCACCTTGGCTATCCAGATGTTTAGCAATTACATCTCCATTGATGCTCAGCTACTCCGATTGACGGTCATAGGAAAGGTGCTTTAAAAACATCTGGAGAGCCAAGGTTGCTCGCCTCTGCTGTAACCTTTTGTGCTCTATTGTGTCAGATTCTGTGAGAAAATGTACGTAGCGCACCATCACTGTTGTAGGTTTGTCCTCACGGCATACAACACACTAGTTGGGGATGATAGGTCCTTTAGAAAAACAGGTAGATGCAGACACTGATGGCATTGTTGATCGAAATGTATTCTACGGGGTTACTTAACCATTCATATGATGTCACTGTCACAATGACAAATTCACACGAAACAAAATTTCCAAGATCAGATTGTGACCTCTTTCAAACAATGGGCACTGTCTGTTTTGTGCCAATTTTCCGGTACAATGCAGGGAAAAAATGCAGAAGTTTCGAAAATGTCACTCCAGATATTATTAGCTCTCTTTGTATCTATGATTGCATAACATTTGTCCCGGAGGCATTATTTGCCTTAATTTTCCCTAATTGGTTAGATATCAAGTGCTACATCAATCACATTGTAGCTGTAAAGGCTTCCGTAGAAGGAGTTGCTAAAATCAAATCCAGGTCAGCTGATGCATGCAAGATAAAAATGGACGGACAATATCATTCTTGATATTAACCCTTTCGCTGCTGAGCCATTTCACGCCTGTGTGCTGAGGTCATTTTTACCTGTTTCGCTCATCATGTTTAAACGTGTTTTGAAGCCATATTTTATTATATGACCCAGACATGTTATATATCGTTCTTTCCGGCAGACACGGCAGATTCATAATAGATCATTATTATATGTATACGTCATGACATGTCTGTATATTATATCAAAAAATGCAATACAATTTTAATTTTCAATAATTTACAACATGTAAAGTGTTTTTTTTTCACATTTTAACATGCGAGCATTTGCAATTATATTTTCTATGGGTTGCGCTTGTTAAAAACTTTAGAAATGGGAATTCATTACAATTTTTTTGGGGGAAAATGACGCAATTTTTAACACACGCACCCCATACAAAAATTGTTATTGCAGCATCATTGTTCACATTATAATTGAAATGGGAACAATATTGCTGCATTAACAAAACAAAAAAAAAAGCAATTTTTTTTATTTACATTTTTATTTTATATATTTTTTTGGTTACTTGTAAGATGGTCATGTTTGGTATCGTTGAAAAGGCCATGCTCTGGCCGATACAATGATATCAAACATTAACCCCTAGCTGTCACGGATCGGAAGATAGATAGGGGGTTCCAATGAACCCCCTATCTCCACCATTGGTGGCAGCTAGGGGTTAACTCTAAAACTGACATCATCGCGCTATGCACGATGACGCCAGTCGTCAGGGGGAGATCCCGGAAGCTTGGCCGACATCCAAGATGTCAGCCAGCTCCGGGAGAGGATCGCAATCCGGTGCTTTTTGGAGGCGAATTGCGAACCAGCCCCCAGGCACTGTTTGGAAGGGAATCCTGGCTGATTGCTGCCTCCTGTGCTAGAACGCGCTCAGCGCGTCCATCGCACAGGAGGAGCACTTGGCAGGACGCGCTGAGCAATCAGGGCAGCCAAGTGGTTAAATAGCAAAATAAATGATTTAGGTCACTATTAAAAAAAACAACGACAATAAATAATAGTATCAGATATTTATTATTAAAGGGACGCTCCCCACCTGAAAAGCGGTCACTAAACTAAAAGTCGATCTGCTTTCTAGGATCTACATCTACATTTAGTACATTCCAGAATAGCTCTCAATGCACGAGTTGTGACAGCCGTTTGATTGGCTGGATGCTCGACTGAGCGTCCTGCCCTCTATATGATTTCACACACCACCGTTACAGGAAGTAACAGTGGCTGCCAGACCCAGAGCAGCGGCAAGCGTGCCCAGTGCTGCATTAATGGGTCAGTGTAATGGAAACTCGAAAGGAAAGAAAGGAAAGGAGAGAAAAAGGAAAGAAGAAAGTTAAACAGGGTGTTTAGGGGTGGGTGTGGTTAACTAAACGCCTGCTTATCCCCCATAAGGTGGAGTTAATAGTTAACCACACCCACCTTTAAACACCCTGTTTTAGCCATAGAATGTCCCTTTAAGTAATATTCCTATGCCGTTCTTATAAACAGAAGGCCATCATGTTAGAGGAGGTTCAGATTTAATCCACAAGACAAAACTTCTTTTTTTTTTAAAAAAAGTGCCTTTATGTCTTTTATATTTTAATGCAAAAAATATATCCATATAATGCAACAAAAATAATTAAATGTGTGTTTAATGCACTCTTAAGCATACACACGTTTTGTGCACATTCGGCACATATTTGTTTTACATATGAACCTCCTAGAAAAAAAATACAAATAAAATATTAAAATAGCTCATAGGTTTATTGCAAAGCTCAAACGAACGAAATGCAGCCTTGCAGCTATGGTAACAGACACACACATATATCTATATAATATGTCAGACATTACACAGCGAAACCAGAATGTGTTGGGGCAGTGTGTGTATATAATGGCTACAGAACTTGCTGAGGTCATGGTCCCAAAAAAATCCTCTAAATTATGTCAAAGATCTTCAGTTCAGAAGAAACAACATCATTTTTTTAAGACCTAAAGAAGCTCCATTAATTGTCTTTTTCACCTCCATGAAAAGGATCCTCTGCGAACGTTCTAACGCATCTTATTGTGATTCTTCGGCAAATAAAACTTCATGTATGAGATCATGATGCGTTGTGCGGCTGGAAAGTCACTGGCTCAGTGGGAAGCTTTTTATCTTCCCAGCAGTCAGTTCTCTGAGAACATCAGTGCAGCGACTGTAGTTACCTGCAGATTACTTGTATTTTCTCACATCTGTGTCCAGCAATCTAAACCATGATGATAAAGGGTCATTAGGTTCTGAGTGAAGAAGGGGCTGGGCTAGACAATTTGTTCTGATAAGCTCCTTGTTGCGAGCTCCCGTTTACAACACGAAATACAGGACTCAAGGCACCTTTGGGGTATTTTTTTTCTCTTTTTTTTTTTTAATAGACGCAACAAATTTTTTTATTTTTTTTTGTTTTTGGAAAAGCTTGGGACGAAACCTGCCGGCATTGCTGGAGATTGTGTTAAAGGCATACATTATACGAATTGCGTTTTATTGGAGATCTCTATGACACAAAAGAACAGCTTACCACACACAACCCATCTGAAAGAAAGAAAGAAAAAAAAAAACAACAAAACAAACAATACAGTGAACAGTTACCTTGATAAGTGGCGTTTGGATCACAGCAAAGCAATTTTCCTCAGTGTGACTTACATTTCAATTTACCAGTTGGCCAACTACATTGCGCTCTGTAGTGTGCCGAAGAGTTAACCGACACGACGAATATCCAATGCGCTGAATAAAGTTGAATCTTTTTGTATCTTCAACATTCAATAAGAGTAAAAAATAAAAATTTAAAAGAGCTCTGAGCCCTTATGGATGAGGAAAAGACATTTCCTCTGGAGCCTACATAATGCGAAATTATTAAACAACTGCTACTGAGTGTCTAAATCGACCAGTTTGCAAGAAAAAAAAGTATGCAGTTAAAAAAGGTGTTGCACTACACAATAACTCCCGTTAATAAAGCACGCAACATTCTACAAAAAGTCAAACAAACCTCTGTGTATACTTATATCGGAGTAAATATATTGGGCATGGACGCACTTCGCCTATTGAAAAAAACTGATCAAAACAAATTTAAAAAATTCACATATTTCCATAATTCATAATAGATCATTATTATATGTATACGTCATGACCTGTCTGTATATTATATCAAAAAATGCAATAAAATTTGAAATTTTCAATAATTTACAACGTGTAAAGTGTTTTTTTTTCCCACATTATAACATGCGAGCGTTTGCGGTTATATTTTCTATGGGTTGCGCTTGTTAAAAAAATTAGAAATGGGAACTCATTACAATTTTTTTGGGGGGAAATCACGCGATTTTTAACAAACGCACCCCATACAAAAATTGTTAGTGCAGCATCATTGTTCACATTATAATTGAAATGGGAACAATATTGCTGCATTAACAAAACAAAAAAAGCTATTTTTTTAAAAATATATTTTTATTTACATTTTTATTTTATATATTTTTTGGGTTACTTTTAAGATGGTCATGTTTGGTATCGTTGAAAAGGCCATGCTCTGGCCGATCCAACGATATCAAACATTAACCCCTAGCTGTCACGGATCGGGAGATAGATAGGGAGTTCATTGCAACCCCCTATCTCCACCATTGGTGGCAGCTAGGGGGTTAACTCTAAAACTGATGTCATCGCGCTATGCACGATGACGCCAGTCGTCAGGGGGAGATCCCGGAAGCTTGGCCGACATCCAAAAAAGTATGCAGTTAAAAAAGGTGTTGCACTACACAATAACTCCCGTTAATAAAGCACGCAACATTCTACAAAAAGTCAAACAAACCTCTGTGTATACTTATATCGGAGTAAATATATTGGACATGGACGCACTTCGCCTATTGAAAAAAACTGGTCAAAACAAATTTAAAAAATTCACATATTTCCATCTTTTTTGAATTTCAAGCCTGCCCCAATGTACAGAGGGGAAAAAGAATAAGCTAAAAATACAATCTATGAACTCATATACAGTATATAATTTCTATTGAAGGTCGAACTCACAGAAAAAAGGTCAACACAGGAAGCCTTGCATCAGAAGGTGAAATCCACATATAGAACGCACTCTATCGAGAAATCTACAGATCAGAGGGAAAATATTATACGGTTCTCACAGCTTTACAACAACAAGCCATATTCCAATCCTTGTGTAAACTTACAAAACACGGACGCTTCAGTATCTATAGGTGCACCGATGTATGTAGGAAGAACCAATCAATGTGGAGCTTTGATATTTTCTCTGCATTCAGGAATTAATAAAAAAATCAATCCAATAAATAAAGGATTTTTTTATTAAATAAAAACAATATATAAGTAAAAGCCTGACGCGTTTCATCTATCTCTAGACTTTTTCAATAAGCTTGGTTTCCCAAAAGAATCCTAGTCTAAAAAAATTAAAAAACAAAAAAATAATCAACAGGAAGCGCCTCATACAAAAGAAAACAAAATCGGGAGAACAAAAGCACGTTCATGAGATTACCGTGAATGGACAACAGCATAAGTGTCCTGCACTATGGTAAGCCCCGCTCGAGGTTCATAAGGTTTTAGCTTGATGGTGCCGTTACAGAAACGACATAACCATATGCAAATCCGGCTGCGATCATCCAGAAAGGGTGATCATAACTGAAACGCCAAGGAAGTCTCCTCTGCACGAGAGATGCAAAAAAACCAAAAACACGACAATCATTTTGCCCTACTTAGGCTTCATCAGGGGGTTATAGCAGATACCTCCGTTGGGCATCCTGAACGAGGAGTTCATATCTGATGTGATACACAAGGATACAAGAAGAGAGATGGCTGCAGAAAACATGAGGGAGAGTCCTTTCTGCTAGAGGAAAATAAAGAATTCCCTGACTGTTACACTGGAAACTGTATGTCTCGCATAGAAGAGTCAAACCAACATATAGGTTTGCGAGTGGAGAGGTACGCATGCTCCTGACAGGATCTGTTCTGTCATTATTTTCTATTTTTCTTATTTTAGGTGTAATTACTCACCTTTATCTCCCCCCAGTTCAGGGCTTCCAAAATACAGAAGTCCCTGCAGTTTGTTTGTTTTTTTAAACACAATTTGCACACCTAAGCAACTTGCGATGAGCAAGATGCCCAAATTTCGCATCACATGGAACTTGCATACTTTTGTACGTAGTTCCGTACTGCCTGTACTGAAGGACAGATTGGAGCCAATCTACAGGAAGTTTCACTCCGGACGATAACTATTGTGAGCGACGTGCTAGAGGTTGGTGACAGCGTGCAGAGGATGCTGACATCATCGGTCACCAATCTAGTGATCACCAGCCAGGAAATTCAAAATTCCGCCTGCTTGGTGACGCGTGTGTGTGGGCAGAGGAGAAGCTAAATGGGAGAATTTTTCTGGTTTGACTATTTTGACCTAGAATTCAATTCTCCACTCATTCTCAAGGTTTTCAGCTCTTTCTGAATAGCCCTGTATCAGGGTTATTCAGAGAGCAGTAAAAAGCAGGAGAATGACTGGAGAATGGAAAATTCTAGGTCTAAATAGCAGATCTGGAAAGGGAGATGAATGGGAGAATTTTTCTGGGTTGGTTATTTTGACCTAGAATTTTCAATTCTCCAGTCATTCTCCTGCTTTTCACCTCTGTCTGAATGAATAACCCTGTATGAAAACAAGTCTAGGTACAAGGACCCAGGACTGTAGATTCTTAATTTAAGAAGTCTTTGCCAATGCAATTTAGAAGGCATATTGTTAAATAATTGTTCTGTATATAGGAGTGTTACGTTTGAGGGAACAGAATCGGCTTCCAGTCAGTCCTTACTCGCAGTGTCTGTCCTTCTGATGTACTAAATGCCTGAAGCCTCCTCTTTGGGAGCTAGGAGGTTTTCTGACTGTTTTGCATTTGTATATCTGGCTCTGATACTAACCAGTGCCTCACCAGCCACTGACCTCACCGCACGTCACTGGGGCACTGTACATAGGAGATTTTGTGGATGTGATTAATGTGGAATACCAGGTGCAATATCTGACAGCCGAATCAATAAGCTCTTCACGTCACAAGTTTGACATATCAACCTCCGATCTTCTCTCACATGGAAAAAAAATGAACCACAATCCTGCACTATGCATTGTATTTATGTTGTGTGATTGTTAACATGTTGTTCTGGTAATACTGAGGTCAGTAACGTTGGCCCTCTTGATGTTTTCAAACTACATATCCAATGAGTCTCATACAATACAACAAGCTGCTGAGCATCTAGGGAGATGTAGTTCCAAAACAACAGGAGGGACAAGGTTGCTGACTTTTGAGGCAATGTTTTCAATAAAATCCCTCTTCTTTTTTGCAACGAGTAAAACCTTGATATGTAAATACAATTCTCACAGGACGTCGTCAACAAGAGTCCGCAACCTTGGGCATCCAGAGGTTTTAGAACTACATTTCCCATGATGCCCAGCCAGCTTAATGAGTAGCTGAACATCAAGGAGAGTAGTTCCAAAACATCTGGAGGGCCAAGGTAACTGACCCCGGACTACACTATCATGAACAATGAGTACTTTATTATTGGTGATACTTTATCCACTATGCAATATACTGTATCAATATATAATTAAAATCAGAGTTTAATCATAAACCGCTGTTAATATGAACTTAGGATTCACATGGGTTTTGTGACTTCTATCCACTAGTCAAATTATATTTGATGTAAGAATTAGCAGCGGAGGACAATCGTTCCCCCACGCTAAATTATCCACTTACAGGGCCGCGGTAACCGTCGCTCGCAGTGCAGGACTTAAATGTGTCAAGAACTTCATCACAAACCGTGCAGCTTTCTAGATCTTCACATAATTTTATCCAGTTACCTTTCTCCCCCCCCCACTTTTTTTTTTCCTCTCTTTTTGCTAAATGCTGTCTTAGATGACAGCTTAATGTGTAGCACATGCAATATTTATTCCTCTTCAGTGTCAGACTGTCTAGCCATCCACGGGAATACAAAGAATGTCACTTACTAGGATAAAAGCACAAGGCAAGGTAATCAGGGACATATGTAACACCAGCCAATCATGCCCTATTTCAACATCCTCTTCCATTCATAACAGTTCGACAATTATTCTGATAACTCGCTTTCCAGGCTGTTTGTGTTTTCCCCCGTAATGGCGGTTTGCATTTATTTAAATGACTTCAAAATTGGACACTCACTGTGCAGTGTGTGTTTGTCAAAACTTTCTATCTTCTGTCAAGAAACAGCGCCGCGTATCAACACTTTGGTTTTGTCTCCCGCCCTTTAATACAATAACCTGATTGGCCCGTGTCAAAGGCGCAGTAAAACAGCGATTCATGTGTCCAGACATCCCAACCTGCAAAAACTAATTTCAGGGAGGCAGGCTGACTGCTCGCCTTACTCCCCCCTCCTCCTTTTGATGTTTTCCCCTCCCCCACTGTATTTTTATTTTCAAATAAAAATTAAAAATAATTAGAAACGGTCAGGATATCCCTCTGGACTCTCTCTCTCTGTATAACATCGTCATGACATAACCCCTCTGAGGCTCTCTCTCTCTCTCTGTATAACATAGTCATGATATAATAACCCCTCTGAGGCTCGCTCTCTCTCTCTGTATAACATAGTCATGATATAATAACCCCTCTGAGGCTCTATAGCTCTCTGTATAACATAGTCATGACATAATAACCCCTCTGAGGCTCTCTCCGTATAACACAGTCAGGATATAATAACCCCTCTGAAGCTCTCTCTCTGTATAACACAGTCATGACATAATAACCCCTCTGAGGCTCTCTCTCTCTGTGTATAACACAGTCATGACATAATAACCCCTCTGAGGCTCTCTCTCTCTCTCTGTATAACACAGTCATGACATAATAACCCCTCTGAGGCTCTCTCTGTGTATAACACAGTCATGATATAATAACCCCTCTGAGGCTCTCTCTCTCTGTGTATAACACAGTCATGACATAATAACCCCTCTGAGGCTCTATCTCTCTGTGTAGAACACAGTCATGACATAATAACCCCTCTGAGGCTCTCTCTGTGTATAACACAGTCATGATATAATAACCCCTCTGAGGCTCTCTCTCTCTCTGTATAACACAGGATATAATAACCCCTCTGAGGCGCTCTCTCTCTCTGTATAACACAGTCATGACATAATAACCCCTCTGAGGCTCTCTCTCTCTCTGTGTATAACAGAGTCAGGATATAATAACCCCTCTGAGGCTCTCTCTCTCTCTCTCTCTGTGTGTATAACAGAGTCAGGATATAATAACCCCTCTGAGGCTCTCTCTCTCTCTCTCTCTGTATAACACAGTGAGGATATAATAACTCCACTGAGGCGCTCTCTGTGTATAACACAGTCAGGATATAATAAACCCACTGAGGCTCTCTCTCTCTCTCTCTGTATAATATAGTCCGGATATAATAACCCCTCTGAGGCGCTCTCTTTTTATAACACAGTCAGGATATAATAAACCCTCTGAGGCGCTCTCTCTCTCTGTATAACACAGTCAGAATACTCCTCTGAGGCTCTCTCTCGGTATAACACAGTCAGGATACCCCTCTGAGGCTCTCTCTCTGTATAACACAGTCAGGATACCCCTCTGAGGCGCTCTCTCTGTATAACACAGTCAGGATACCCCTCTGAGGTTCCCTCTCTGTAGAACACAGTCCGGATACCCTTCTGAGGCTCGCTCTCTGTATAACAGTCAGGATACCCTTCTGAGGCTCTCTGTATAACACAGTCAGGATACCCCTGAGGCTCTTGCTCTCTGTATAACAAAGTCAGGATACCCCTCTGAGGCTCTCTCTGTCTCTGTAGAACACAGTCAGTATATACTACCCCCGAGGCTCTCGCTCTCTGTATAAGTCATACCCCCCAAGGCGCTCTCTGTATAAGTCAGTATACCCTTCTGAGTCACTCTCTGTAGAACACAGTCGGTATATACTACCCCCGAGGCTCTCTCTGTATAACAGTCAGGATACCTCAGGACAGGGTGCTATGTTCTAGAATGATTGCAGTGTAGTATGAAGCTCCCGGCGGAGCAAGGTGACCGACTCAATTCACCGACAGCCAGCCCCTCCACACAAGCTCCACCCAAATGTCATCCCATCCTGACATCACTGCAGACGCGCCTCGCGATTCTCCTCACGGAATGTGACATCAGGACAGGGCGCCGACGGAGTGGAGTCCGTTCGGGGGGGGCTGGCTATTGGCAGACGACGGGGTGGATGAGGGAGCCTGACTGCTGGAGCCAGAGGTCAGAAAACTACACCTCCTGGCGTGCTGCGTGGAGTGAGGGCACATGCTCGGTTTTATGCCAATCTTGAATGATTGGCTTAACTGGAGCGTGCCCTCTGGCCGCGACGGATCCCACCTCTCCCAAATCCAGGCGTTCCTGAAGTGTTTGCAGGCGTCAGGAACACTCCTGGAACTTCTGGGAGACTTGGGATCCCTGTGTGTCTATTGCCAGGAATTCCACAACAGGATTGGATTCAAAGTGACCGAAGTTTAGAAGAAAGAGAGAAGATACCGCAAGACAGATGGACAACAGCTCCAGTTTCAGTAACTATATGCCAAACCCTATACAGATTATAACTGGATCTACCGATCCTTCAATATCATCGCTGTTATATGTTCAAATGTATCCTCCCCTTGTCTTGTACAGCGCCGCTGAAACTGCTGGTGCTATATAAGGTATATAATATAGCCCACAGAGCATCTTAGCACACAAAATTGTTCAGCAACAGACAAGTTAAATTTGTGCTTTGAATTCTTAAATATTCGAGGAGACATTCTATGCACCCTGACCACTTTGCCACTCTCTGCAGTCCAATTTGGCTGGTAGCACTGTGTGAAGCGGAGGACTTCCTGTACCCACACAGTTGTCAACTAGACTGGATTTTGCATATCCCACCTGCTGAGGACCTGCTTGTGGACCTATGACGTCAGCACACCCTGCATGCTGACATCATCTTGTCTTTCAAATGCTTGCAACATCGAGTGTTCAGGGAGACCGTGGGTATGGGCTGGTGCTGCGCATGCAGTATCAATCCATCGTTCTGTGTAGGTGCTTGTGAACCTTGTCAAGTGAGATATGCAATTTGCGTAAGCTACATAGGAAAGTCATGTAGACTTACACAACTTGCTCAAGCTACAGGGACTTCTGCATTTCGGAAGCCCTAAACCAAAAAGGAGGAGGAGCCAAGTGCCAAGGTTTGTCAGCATCTGCACAATTATTTAAGGGGGGGAAAAAAAGGGGTACAATTTTAGTATATTGTTCCCGTAAGGGTCTTCAAAAGAAGTGGCCAATATGTTTTTATCCATTGATATACCAGTAAATTGCAAGCTCTTCAGACGGGCCTTTCCCAGAGGCCGGTTTTTGATACCATCACCTCAAGAATACAAGAATTTTATTTCAACCAAAAATACACTGTGTTGTTTTAATTGAAAGTACTTTCGTCAAGTAGGTAAATGTCCTGCGTTAAGTGGAAAACTGAATAGAAGATGTAGGTTAAAGTGGCTTACTTTTTTTTGTTTGGGGGGGGGATTCTACTTTCTGTCAGCACTGTTGTCGATTGGAAAAGGGGTGACAAGTAAATAGAAAAATCCTTACTGTAAGGAACCTTATCAACTATACTTTGCTTTTATATTTACTAAATCTAAAAATACAACTAATATATGTTTCGCTATAGCATCCACGCAGATAGAGGAGCTCCAAGCAAAGGATACTAGCAATAGTGCAACACAAGGATTCACATTTATATCAGACCAAATGTGTTTCTTGGGTCTGTTTGTCTTATTTGCTCTCGGATAGAGAGGGTTAAAACATACAGAGGGTTAATGACTATAAAAAGGAAGACACAGGAACTAGAAGACCTGATTAGTTGGTGCAGTGAACATGAAACAGCGCCACCTACAGGATGCACATCTACCCTGAAAACTCCAATATACACTGTATGAAATATTCCCATAGCAGTGACGTGACAATACGTGACAAGAAGACTAGACTACAGGTGAAACTCGAAAAATTAGAATATCGTGCAAAAGTTCATTTATTTCAGTAATGCAACTTAAAAGGTGAAACGAATATGTGAGAGACTCAATACATGTAAAGCAAGATAGTTCAAGCCGTGATTTGTCACAATTGTGATGATTATGGTTACAGCTCATGAAAACCCCAAATCCACAATCTCAGAAAAATAGAATATTACATGCAATCAATAAAACAAGGATTGTACATAGAACAATATGGGACCTCTGAAAAGTATAAGCTGCATATGTACTCAGTACTTGGTTTGGGCCCCTTTTGCAGCAATTACTGCCTCAATGTGGCAATGTGGCATGGAAGCTATCAGCCTGTGGCACTGCTGAGGTGTTATGGAAGACCAGGATGCTTCAATAGCGGCCTTCAGCTCTTCTGCATTATTCGGTCTCAGGTCTCTCATCTTTCTCTTGGCAATGCCCCTAGATTCTATATGGGGTTCAGGTCAAGCGAGTTTGCTGGCCAATCAAGCACAGTAATCCCACGGTCATTGAACCAGGTTTTGGTGCTTTTGGCAGTGTGGGCAGGTGCCAAGTCCGGCTGGAAAATGAAGTCAGCATCCCCATAAAGATCGTCTGCGGAAGGAAGCATGAAGTGCTCCAAAATCTCCTGGTAGATGGCTGCATTGACCCTGGACTTAATGAAGCACAGTGGACCAACACCAGCAGATGACATGGCTCCCCAAATCAACACTGTGGAAACTTCACACTGGACTTCAAGCATCTTACAGTGTGTGCCTCTCCATTCTTCCTCCATACTCTGGGTCCTTGGTTTCCAAATGAGATGCAAAAGTTGCTCTCATCAGAAAAGAGGACTTTGGACCACTGAGCAACAGACCAGGTCTGTTTTTCTTTAGCCCAGGTAAGACGCTTCGGACGTTCAGGAGCGGCTTGACAAGAGGAATACGACATTTGAAGCCCATGTCCAGGATCCGTCTGTGTGTGGTGGCTCTTGATGCACTGACTCCAACCTCAGTCCACTCCTTGTGAAAGTCCCCAACTTTTGAATGGCCTTTTCCTGGCAATCCTCTCCAGGCTGCGGTCATCCCTGCTGCTTGTGCACCTTTTTCTTCCACGCAACTTTCTATAAATGTTCTTTGATACAGCATTTGGGAACATCCAACTTCTTTTGCAATTACCTTTTCAGGCTTTCCCTCCTTATGGAGGGTGTCAATGATGGTTTTCTGCACAACTGTCAGGTCAGCAGTCTTTCCCATGATTGTGATTCCTACTGATCCAGACTGAGAGACCATTTAAAGGCTCAGGAACCCTTTGCATGTGTTATGGCTGAATTAGCTGATTCGAGTGGGACACTTTGAGCCTAGAATATATTGCACCTTTTCACAATATTCTAATTTTCTGAGATTGTGGATTTGGGGTTTTCATGAGCTCTAAGCCATAATCATCACAATTATAACAAATCACGGTGTGGCGGAATGGCGTATCCGCCTGCGGTCCTGCTCTATCTGACCCCCTCTTTGGTGTTGCCAAGCCCGACTACCGAGTGGCACGGCACCCGGCGTCTCGAGCGGCTTGGGTAGAAGACCACGTGGCGGTGGAGATCTGGAGAGTAGATGGGGCACCCACGGTGGAAATCCGCCCGACTACCGAGTGGCACGGCACTCGGTGTCTCGGGCAGCGGATCTACTGACCATTGAAAGGCTGGAGACGGTCTGCGTGGCGAACCGCGGTTCGGTAGAGTCTCCTTGAAGATGCAGGCACGGCGCTGCGTCGAGGTCCCGATTCGGGGTGGTTGCGGTATCCCGAGGTACCAATTCAAGGTGGCGCAACGGCGCGGCGAATCGATGTTCTGCTGCGGAGTTAGAGTGACCCGTTCCTGGGCGGTGGTAATATATAGCTGGCGTAAAATGACAACACCAGATGGAGCTGCATGTATCAAACACTCAGATGAACTGGCTCTTTTAATGAACAACGCCACTATTTATGCTGAAGTACAACAGTCACAATTTGCATACCCATACTAATTAGTAGCATACCCATACTAATTAGTTATGTCAGTTATTTACAATCAACATTCTTCACATTCTCTTAGCCTTCAACTCACACAACGTTTGTACATCCATTGTTCCAGCACATCAGATTAAACACACACTATCAGAGATCCCTTAAATTAAACATGTAGCTAGATAATGGGGAAAATCCCTGACGCATAAATTACACAGCAGCAAAACTTGTTTACTAGCTACAGAAAAACACATTTACCTACAGGAATATAAGTATGTTTTAAAACCAAAGCTATGTCATTTCACTAAACTAAATTAAACTAAAACCAAACGATGTAAAGTATATTTAAAATCACACAGGGTACATCTTAATACAGCACATCAAGTAAAACCACATCTAGCAAGGAAAATAAACTGTTCATACATTGAAACGCACACTGCAAACGTTCAAAGGAAAACAAGGTCCTTTTAAAAATGTCTTGGGTTTGAGTCCTGGGTCTCGCTGCGCCGAGCCCCTATGTCCCTTCCGTGACACACGGCTTGAACTATCTTGCTTTGCATGTAATGAGTCTCATATATTAGTTTCACCTTTTAAGTTGCATTACTGAAATAAATGAACTTTTGCACGATAGTCTAATTTTTCGAGTTTCACCTGTAGATTTGGAAAGATATTCAAATTCAGCTATTTTGGTTATAAACGTGCAATTACTTAGCAAATTTCAACCAAATCGCCTCTTTGTGAACAACCTGAAAGAATAAAATAAACCCACAAATGTGCCACACGCACAGGACAGATAATGTGAGTTACATCATTGAACACGTTCTCAGCGATTTACATTGCTATATACACAGAAACACCTAATAAATTCTTTACCTTCAACTAATTTATTGAAAATACAAGTTTTGATTACATCATGTCCCCTATTCAATAAAAATGTTCATTTAAGTGGGATATAAATCTTTAACTATATCAATAGTAATGCGTAACTTCGATTTTTGGAAACCAAACCACACATATGTATAAGGATGTATGCATGAGACGTTAGGGTCTACCCCTTGTGCAATAATCACAACTATCCTCTTGGATCTCCCAGAAGGAAACAAAGTGTCTGCCTGTTATTAAAATGTAACTTTTATTTGAATCAGCATATTAAAAACCAAAAGAACACATCAAACACAGGCACAATATGGTGTCTCGTACACCTAACGAAATCAAAAGTCCACCAAAAAAAAGTGTCGATTCAATTTCTGCCAGTAACGAGTAATTTATTCGTCATGTAGCCCTAAATGTTCACATTATTTCGTTAGGATCAATTTAAACCCGGTGGGCCAACATAGTAATTAATGCAGAAAATGAAGAAAACCAGAAATGAGTCGAGGAGACCGCTGACTGTAGTTCAAAACAGACCCAAATATCTGGTCCAAATGTCACTGAAACATCCACATATATCAGCATGTCACACAGTATTGTGTATTAATCAGTAACTGTTTCATAAATGCCACAGGCACAAACAATTCCTAAATTAACTACTCAATCTTAATATTTTGATTTCTATAGATACGGTCCCCGTCTCTAACGCGCACCCGTGTACCCTATTCAATAAAAATGTCCATTTAAGTGGGATATAACCACGAGGGAAGAGCACAAATTCCAAGCATTCAATCAAGGGAAACCTTTTTTTTTCATTACCTTTTAGGCTAATGTCAGATGAACACAGTATGAGCACACTCTGCGTGCGTGCATAACGGACGGACGTACTGACGGAAGATACTGTAGACACCACACGGTCCGTTTTTTTTTTACGGATGTAGAGAAAAAAAAATGGAAATATGGGAAAGAAAATGAATAAAAATGAAAAGACCGGTATAGTCAGCCAGACCGAAAAAACTTCTGAGCGTCAACGTGATGGATGTCGCAAATGCAATGCGTCTGACATCGTGCCATCATGCACACAGGATGCTACGCGGACGCTGCACACTCTGTGCGTTCGCCGTAGTGCTTTTACGTTGAGGTCTAAATGGCGTCCGTTGCCACCTGCGTGGTGCACGCGCACTGCGGTGCGCATGTACTTCGTGTGTTGGTCTCTATTGATCACAAATCAATGCTACGACGGACATTAAACTGTGCGGCGACACGGACGTGATGACGGTGTTCGTCTGACGCTAGCCTAAGAGTTTTTATTTATTTTATTAAATCTCCAATAAATCCATCAAAACCTAAAGGTGTTTTCCATTCTACCATATAAACCGCACACACGACTACACACACGAACTTTACAAACCCCATTACATAGAATTATACTTTTTAGGCCAAAATAGGGTTGTTTTTTTTGCCAAGTCTGATATTCCTTCGGCTCAAATGCTTGGCTTCCCATTTTTAATTCTATTATGGAGTAAACACTTTATCATTTGTCATTTAGTATTATATAGAATTCTAAAACATGAATATTTGCTATGTGGAGGCTTCTAATCTCCCCTTTTGCCCTCCACCATAACTTAAATTAATTATATATATATATATATATAAATAAATCACGAGTATAGCAGCACGTAGTGATACCTTTTTTATTGGACCAACGTTACATTTAAAAGACAAGCTTTCGAGAGGATTCCTCCCTTCCTCAGGTCTGGAAGCTATACTGATCAGTTCCTAGAATTGAACATTAAGACATTAAGGGTCACATGGGTGGGGGGATTTAGAGGTCGTAAAAAGTGAGAGTCAATTGGTATGTTCAAAATGGGAAAATAAACACATGAGCGATCTTGGGCCCATAATAAAATTCGTTCTTGTGACGGCACCGTTCTCTTCCGTCTGTCCTGGCTCTCCAGACACCCCTTTGTTGCGGTTATTTACAATAAACATTCTTTACATTCTTTAGCCTTCAGTTCACACAACATTTGTATAATCCATTGTTCTAACACATCAGATTAAATACAAACACAATCACAGACTTCTTGAATTATATATGCAGCTAGATAAGGGGAAAAGCCCTGTTGCATAAATTACACAGCAGTAAAGCTTGTTTACTGGCTATACAGAAACACATTTACCTACAGGAATATAAGTATATTTAAAACTAAAGTTACGCCATTTTACACTAAACTAATTTAAACTAAAACCAAACGATGTAAAATATATTTAAAAACACACGATATAAATGAACATAAAGTCTCTTGGGGTTTGAAGCGTGGAGCGCTACGTCAGCTCCATGACATATGTCCCCCCTTCCAGAACGGCAGGGCAAGCTTAGATCCCAAACGGATCTCTTGCCACTGACGAGACTTCTCACCTTGTCCTTTTTTTTTCTTTTTCTGCGCCATCCTCAAAGTTCCAGGGTGCTGGCGCACAAGCATCACCAGTGGGGTCCAACGGTCGCCACAGGGTATGCCTGGGTGTGGGTCTATAGTCTGTCGGGAGGAGGCGAGCCACCAGGCTTCTCCACTTGTCCTCGTAAACTAGCCCGCTGTCCAAGGGGTGCTCCAGGCCCCAGTGCCGGGCGCCCCGTTGGTGCAGTTGGTGGCAGGTATCCCCTCCTGGGGAAGGGTTCTGTCGTCGGGGAGGGGTACCGCCTGTACCACCTCCAGGGGTATCACGCACCCAGGAAAAACGCGTGCCACTTGCACGCGTCCCGAGCACTCTGGTCAGCTGCTGGAAAAAGTAGTGGCTGTAGGAGGCCTCCGGACCAAAGGGTTGGAAAAGTGGGCAGAGTTGACAATGGCTCTGCCCCGTAGCCAGCGCTTCTGCTAGAGAAGGGTCTCTGGGCGGGAGGATGGCTTCCTCCCTCTCCGGGGAAACCAAGTGCTGCGGGCAAGTCAACCCGGGGGTATCAGCCATCGGCTCCTCGGGGTAGGCGGTGGAGAGTGGGCAGAGGCCAGCGGCGCTCTGCCCCGTGGCCAGCTCTTCTGCTGGGTAGGGGTCTCCTTGTGGGCGGAGGGCATCTTCCATAATGAAGGGGGCCAGGGGGGGTGGAAACAAGCCCAGGGGGATCCGGGGAAACAAGCAAGGGATGTGGGCAAAGCAGCCCGGGTAGATCGATCATCTGCGCCTCGGGGCAGGCTGTAGAGGGTGGGCAGAGGCCAGCGGCGCTCTGCCCTGGGCCCAGCTCTTCTGCTGGGAAAGCGGGTGAGAGACCAAAATCCAGCGGGGTGGAAGGGGTCAGCGGCTGCGGGATAAGCAGCCCGGGGGAATCATCTTCCTGCTCCTCGGGGCAGGATGGGGCGGGTGGGCAGAGGCCAGCGGCGCTCTGTCCCGTTGCCAGCGCTTCTGCTGGGTACAGGTCGCTTTGCGGGAGGATGGCTTCTTCCATCTCCAGGGGGATCAAAGGGTATGGGCAAACCAGCCCGGGGGGAACATCTGTCTGCTCCTCGTGGCAGACTGTGGAGAGTGGGCAGAGGCCAGCGGCGCTCTGCCCCGTGGCCAGCTCTTCTGCTGGGTAGGGGTCTCCTTGTGGGAGGAGGGCATCCTCCATAATGAAGGAGGTCAGGGGCTGTGTGGAAACAAGCCCAGGGGGATCCTCGGGTGGATCCAGGGAACCGGCTGGGTGGAGTAGAGGTAATGTCACTGCTCTGCATGGACAGAGCCTGTGGAGTCATGGGTTCGATCCCAACGAGCAACCTCTCCAGTAAGTGTCCTTGGCAAGACACCTAACGGTACATACTCGCCACCCAGGACATACTTGAAAACAAGAGAAATCTTAATGTATCCTTCCTGGTAAAATCCTTTCTAAAAAAAAAAAAAAAAAAAAAATCAAGGACGGTGGGCAGAGGGCCTCGGCGCTCTGTCCGGCTGCCAGTATTTTCGTTGAGGAAATTGCCACTGGCGCCGGGTCTTCTCGGGGGAGCATGGGGTCCTCCATCTCCGGGGAAATCAAGGGCTGGGGGAAGACAAGTCCGGGGGGAACATCTGTCTGCTCCTCGTGGCAGAATGTGGGGGGCGGGCAGAGGCCAGGGGCGCTCTTCCCCGTTGCCAGCGCTTCTGCTGGGTACGCGACGGGGAACCCTATCTCAGGCTCCAATTCCTCCGCCGACCAGTCGCAGGCCATGGGACTCAAGCCTAACTGTAGGGCTCCATTAAACAGTTGCTTGTAGGCCTTCTCAAGCTCGCATTCCTGTCGGGCCAGGAGCTCCAGTTCTTCGAGGTCCACCTCGTCCCAGTCGGCTGGGCCCTCCATCCGAAGATCCATGATCTGATCCAGACGCCACTCCGTATCTTCTCCAAACTCAGGGTCGTTGGCCATCCTCTCATACAGTGGCCCTGTGCCGCCATAGTCGAGGCCTACGGCGGGCATGGCGTGGGTTGTGCTGGGCATCAGTGGGACCATCAGCCACTGGAAGGCCCGGTAGCTGGCATCCAGTGCAATCTCTCGTTGCACCAAGTGGTGGAGCTCTTCCTCCCACCCCTCTGAGGGTCGTCCTTCCAGGAAGGCCTCTCGGGCCCTATCCTGCGCCTGGTAGATGGCCGATTCAGAGGGGATCTCGGTACCTTGGTGATACTGTCCATGTACCAGGGCCTCGTACCAGAGGCCTCGGCGAATCTCATCCCTCCGTTCGAACTCCAGGCAGTCAGTTGCGGATCCTGGATAGAGATCGCTGCTCTCCTGCAGTCTTCTCTGGAACTCCGCTTTCGCCTTCTTAATGGTGCAGATATCATCGTCGAGCCAGTCACTGGGGGGGTGTAGCTTCCTTGATGGAAATTCCAGGCAAGCTGTAAATCTCCTCCCAAGTATCGCTGGGGAGTGCGGGTTCCTCCCATGAAGCTCCAGACAAGCTGTAAGTCCCCATAAAAGGATCGCTGGGGGGTGTAGATTCCCTGGACGAAGCTCCAGGCGGGCTGTCAACCTCAACCCAGGGCTCTACAGGGTAGGTTTCAGGGGTGGGGTATTCTGAATGTTTAATAAAAAAGGTATCACTACGTACTGCTATACTCGTGATTTTGGCATCTGGACTAACACAGCCTATCAAAATTTAAACACACACACACACACTACGCCAAGGGGAGAGCACTCCATTACAAAAAAATAACATTATAAAGCTTCCCAAAATAAAGAAATTGACGGTCTTCAAAAATTTAGCAAGATTTTACTTTTTTTCGTCAACCTAACTAGGTAATAAATGACGAAGGTTTAGTTCACAAGATATGATCATATTTTGCTAACTAAACTCCCATCATTTGTTCCCTAGTTAGGTTGAAGAAAAATCTGGAGGGAGAAAAAAAAAAGTAAAATCTTGCCAAATTTTTGAAAACCATGAATGTTTTTAAATATAGTAAAGCTTTGTGATTGTGTAATGGAGTGCTCTCCCCTTGGTGTACGATGTCTATTTGTCATGAGAAGCACCTGCCCGATTAGTGAGTGCTGCCCTCCTGCTGCATTCTGCATATGTATCACTCCATTTATTCTATGGATTCCTTTCTGACTTTCTCAGAGTGAGTGTATGTATGCGTATATATGTGTATGTGCGTATGTATGAGTATGTGTGTGTGTATGTGCGTATGTACGTGTATGCATGTGTGTATGCGTATGTATGTGTATATGCATATGTAGGTGTATATGCGTATGTATATGTGTATGTATGTGTATATGCATATGTATGTGTATATGCATATGCATGCGTGTGTGTATATGCGTGTGTATATGCGTATTTATATGTGTATATGTGTATGTATATATGTGTATGTATAGGTGTATGTATATGTGTATATGCGTATGTATATGTGTATATGCGTATGTATGTGTATATGCGTATGTATGTGTATATGCGTATGTATGTGTATATGCGTATGTATGTGTATATGCGTATGTATGTCTATGTATATATGTGTATATGTGTGTGCATGTGCGTATGTGTATATGTGTGTGCATGTGCGGATGTGTATATGTGTGTGCATGTGTATATATGTATGTATATGTGCATGTATGTGTATACGTGTATACTGTATGTACGTGTATATGAGCATGTATGTGTGTATGTATGTGCATATGTGTATGTATGTGTGTGTATTCACTAACCTAATATTTAGGGCTGCATAACTGTGGATTACAGATGCCTTACGTGAGGTAATTGTAAAGACAAAATATCAAGGGGTGCAAAACACAGGATATATCAGGAGGCTATGTCATGTGCCCATAGGGCTTACAATCTGGGAAAAAATGTTCAGCGGAGGTCTGATGTTGATTAACAAGGAGATCAAATCACCCCTTGTTGCCAGTCTTGGCAGGCCCGCCAGATAAAACTATGTATGGATTCTGTGCTAAACTGTGAAAGGGGGGGGGGGTGAAAAAAGTAATTGAAAACTCAACCTACAACGTTTTTTAGGCCACAGACAGGCGACCCTGAAAAATTATTCCATCTCGGTTATTCCTGCTGCTTAATTATATATCGGTATAACATTTTAAAGTTCCCCAAATTGTACCTGACCAGAAACTGCACCTTTCACAAGACGAGTCCCGAAATGAAAAATACCACAATTTAGGTCGGCCTCAGACAAACGCAGTGAAAGAGAAAATATCAGATGTCCATTTCAAAAGTTCTCTGACTTTTTAAGTAGGACTTTGTGTGATACAGGCTAGTTTGGTCATTTAAGGGTCAATTCACACACAATTTTTTGTGCTTTACTCTTCGGCTACCATCAGCGATTCCATTTAGCCAAAAATACAGTGAATTCACCATTTAGGAAACGGTTACCGCATTTTGCCAAAATTGGAGTCGCCGAAGCAGTTTTTGGACGTCGGCGAAAACTGCAGAATTGGCATTGGCGAATTCCGTGAACTGAAGAAAAAGGAATAATGAAAAGAAAGTCTCCTATTCTCCTAATAGAAGTTACAATCAATAAAAACGTGTAAGAAAAAAAAATCTGTTACAAAATAAAAAGATTTTAAAGAAACAATAACGTTTTAAAAAATACAAAAAATAAAAAGGGTTTTTGCAAGAACTAAAAAGAGTAAACATTCTTTAAAAATATTCAATTTTTTACATTGAAACATAGGGGATTCACCAGTTTAAATCTGTGGAACCGAAACACAGAAAATCAGGTCATTTTGACGGAATTTCGGCATTCTGTGAATAGAAGACACTATAGTATTCTATGGGAACATTTAGGTGCTGCCGAATTGCAGAGAACTGCACCATATTTGGCTAATTTACTGCTTCGTGAATTGATTTGGAATTGCACCGTATGGTGAAATTCACAGTTTGGTGCATTCGGAGTAGGGGTCGACCGATTATCGGATCTACCGATATTTTGGGCCGTTTTTTTTTTTTTTAATTTACCGGTATCGGGGGTTCAAGTCCCCGATATTACCGATTTCTACTTGCCGCTCCCCAGCGCGCTCGGTCACTGCGAAGCGCATGCAATGTTCTTGTTCCGTTGCAGGAGAAGCCGACCAATGAGGAGCTACGCCTCCCACCACATGGTCCTCGCGTCAGCATATCCGGAAACCCTGCCCCTGCATGCAGATCTCGGAGAGAGCAGGGTAAGACCCGGTCACCGGCCTGAAAAAAAGGTTTACTGTATGTTTAACTGTATATCGCTAGCTAGCTGTCTGTTCCTTTAAGTAATTACAACCAGGGTGTGCTGCCGAGTGCTCTGCTCCCTTCACTAGCCCCACGCAGTCACGCACTAACCAACCCCACTAGCTGCAGCAGCTCCCCCTCCTTCCTCAGCTCCATCTTTAAAGCCCCGCTGCTCCGTCCACTGACTCCATCCATAATGAGCAGTTACGGCCCGGGACACAGCACTGCAACCCAGAGCTCAACCTGACCTGAAGCCCCCTTAAACACATCCCTGCCTGAAGTTCAACCTGCAGCAGGTGAAGAAAAAATGGCCCACAGCTGTGTGTGTGCACTTCAGTCTGCAGTGCACACACACAGCTGTGGGCCATTTTTTTTTTCACCTGCTGCAGGTTGAACTTCAGGCAGGGCTGTGTTTAAGGGGGCTTCAGGTCAGGCTGAGCTCTGGGTTGCAGTGCTGTGTCCCGGGTCGTAACTGCTCATTATGGATGGAGTCAGTGGACGGAGCAGCGGGGCTTTAAAGATGGAGCTGAGGAAGGAGGGGGAGCTGCTGCAGCTAGTGGGGTTGGTTAGTGCGTGACTGCGTGGGGCTAGTGAAGGGAGCAGAGCATTCGGCAGCACACCCTGGTTGTAATTACCGGTACTTAAAAAGGAACAGACAGCCAGCTAGCGATATACAGTTAAACATACAGTAAACATTTTTTTTTTTTCAGGCCGGTGACCGGGTCTTACCCTGCTCTCTCCGAGATCTGCATGCAGGGTCGGTCGACCCCCTAATTTAATGTTTAAAATATGAATAAACATGTTCAGTTTATACCAGATTTGTGTGAAATTGTGTTATTTTTCAAAATTTTAAGCGCACAGAATATCGGCCCCTGATATCGGTTATCGGCCTGAGAGACTGCCGATAAATCGGTATCGGCCTGGAAAAAACCATATCGGTCTATCCCTAATTCGGAGGTTAGTGAATAACCCCTTTAGCATAAAATGAACGTGGCAATCTCTGGTTCTCTAAAGTAGTCCTCTCCTCCAACATGCAATGCGGCGCACTCATAAATACATGACTAATACTTCCTCAATCAGCTTTTACGATCAGGGATGCGCAGGGGGTGCTCAGCGGCTAGCTGGAGGGAAAATAGCAACAGCAGGTGGCCAAGCCTGGGCCAGAGAAACGGTTAAAAACATCACTCAACTGCGAGCGACGACTTTGATCTTTCAGAAACAATTACACTAATATCTCCAAGATTTGGAGCTTTTTGGCTTTTGTTTTTAGTCCAGTGCATTCCTTCGCAATGTTAAAAGGAAAATATACGTAATAAAATATATATATAATTTGTTTGATGGCCCATCATATACAACTGATTTCTTATTGATCATGGATTTTGGGTAAAACCGCTTAAATAAATAAATAAAAAATAAGCCTGGAAAAAGATAGTCTTCATTACTGGTTTCAAAGGCTCACGAGAGCTCTGGAGACGCGTAATGGTCTATTGGCGTCTGCCGAGCAGCCAGTCTGCCACATCGGAATGGCAATGGTCTGGGAATGGCATTTACTGTACAATTAGGAGCAACAAGTGGTCTCCTGTAATCTGCTCGATACAGGTGTCACACATACAGTTACAAGTATTCATAAAACGCTAACAAGTTCCGCAGCGCTGTACAATGGGTGAGGCACAATAACAAATATAAAAATACACATAGGGTAGTATGTATTTTATATTGTAGAATATATGCCGTTATTTATTGACAATAACAAATATACATACAAGTGAAACACACAGCAGTAGGAGAGAGGACCCTGCTCAAGAGCTTACAATCTATGAGGCGAGATAAAACTCTCAGCAATACCTTTCTAAACTATAATAAATGGTAAATGCCATTTAGAAATCGCCGTGTACACAAGATACTTTGCTTTTGCGCTATATTGCATTTCTAAATTATGAATATTTGCTTTTATTTCAGGTTTATGTTCGTGTTTATTTGTTGTTTGCTTTGCACCTCCTTGCATCGCGGTCAGTGTATCTCTGGCTTTAGGCTAGGGTCAGACGAGCGCATTCTGTGCGGACTGTGCGTCCGTGCACAACAGACGTACTTTCTGACTGACGACAAGGTAGTGGCCACACAGTCAGTTTTTGTGACTGCTGTTATTTTTGACGGATGTAGCAGGGAAAATAAATTAATATAAAAATCATTTTGTCTGTCAAAATGCTGGACGTATAAATGCAGTCCGTCTGACTTCATTCCATCCCTCACACACAAAGCTACGCGGACGTTGCGCACTCTGTGCGTCCATTCTAGCGGATTTACGTTCTTGCCTAACCTGCGTCCGTTTGCCACGTCCGTTATGCGTCCGCAGTTCTGTGCAGACGTACTTTGTGTGTGTGGGGCTCCATTGGTCATAATTATATGCGATAACGGACGTACAAATGTGCGGCAACACAGACATGATCAGTGCGCTCATCTGACCCGAGCCTTAGAGTGCCGAGGTACAGCCTGACTTGCAGAGATCAGGGCTACTGATAATTACACCACTTTATTTACCTACAACGGCAGCAACTTAAATACGCTGTACACAAAAATACACTTTACATTGGAAATACACTGTATATAAACAGTCATCTAAAAAGGATTAGGTGTAATCATAGTATTAAAGAATAGATCATATAGAAAGTGGTCAATGAAGCACATGTGTGGCCACAGACAAGGACATGCTGACACTTTTTAGATCAACTCATTACCTCCTGGGGACATTTAAATAAAACATTAATGTATCTTATTCACACCGAGAGATTTCTTGCCTATATTATAGTTTAAAAGGATCATAGCTGTGCGTTCTATTGCTATCCAGATCTGTTATATATATATTCACATACAATGAATACTTTGTATACCTAAAGAGAGACAAGCTGGGACAGAAAATGACAGATTTGGGAGAAAGACGGGGACTCTTTAGAGGTATAATCAGCAGAGGGAAATGAATGTATGCTGCAAACAAATATTTCTATCCCCTCAGAAATGATACATACTAGGCTGCTCTTTTAACCCCTGGTAATTCTGAACTACATTTCCCACAATGCTCAGCCACCCTTGATGCTGGCTAAACAGAGGATACACAGCTCAGAAACATTCGGGATTACCCGGTTGGCCATCTCCGTTAGGGTGGCCTGTGTACAGCCCTGGATGTAAGATGTAGTACATATATTCTGGATGGAGTAATCTAAATTTGTTCCACTCTGTGACTCGCAGCCTATTTAAATTTCATGCAAGTCAATAGATAGCAGGTACTGAAAAGCTACATACAGTACATTTACAATCAAAACATATTATGATTCATACGAGATGACAAGAGGAAACAAAGCCGGCATTTCAGAAAAGATTTAGAAAGCAAACAAACATTTCTAGCGTATTAAAGGCCACATGCATTATTCAGTAAACACACGTGTATATATATTGAGGCAAAATTATGCAAGCTGAAAAACTAAACTTTGCACACACCCTCCCCCATTGCACCTTTTCTTTGTTGCTCAGTTTTTTTCCCTGTGCACAGCTTAGTGAATACACCCCATGCATTCCTTAGATGTGCTGGACTGTGCTGTGTATACCATAATTATCTGTTTGAAAAGGACTTGATACAAACATATTTTTACTTCTCTATGGTTTTTGTTGGGAAACAATGTTTTAACACGCGCCATGGTCAGCATTCTATGCCAACCTAGCCACCAATAAGGAGCCGCTAAGGCTGGTGTCAGCAACCTTGACCCACTATTTGTTGCCAGTGTTCTATCTACAGCATATGGCTAGAGGTGGAGGCAGATAGTGCGGTGCGGTCCTCTGCACCGCGGGACTGGAGGTAGGCAAATGATTTTTTTGATTTTAAAGCATTGAGTGATTTTGCAAAGGGGGGGAGGGGCACACAACACCACCACCAGTGTAACCAAGCAAACGTTCATTTTTGAGTAATGGCTGGAGTAAGAAGCTGCCAGGCAATAGGAAGTACTGGAAGCGTTACGGGCCTCTCTACTCATCCGGACTGCTTTACAGATATAAAGCTTCTGTGGCAAAAATCACCGTAGTTGCAACAACCGTGATTTTTACTGTTGTTTGCACCGTTCTTTCACAGTAGTTGCATAGTGTAGGGGGACACTACTCATCCTGACCACTTTACAGTTATACGGCCAGTGTCAGACGAGCGTTTTTCAGAGCGGAAGGAACCTCTGAGAGTGGACGTTCCTTCCACTGACACCCGTGTGGCCACCTCACTTAGTTTGCTCAGCGCTGCAAGGCTCGATCCTCCTAATGAACTGCGTTTTAGCGTTTCGGAGGGGAGGCTTTCAGCACATCCACTGTAGCGCACGCAATTCGTGCATGTGCTATATCGTGTGGCCGGCCCCATCGAAATGTCACTACACTGTGTCGGGAGGCACGTCGGTACGGGTGCACATAGTGCACTCGTCTGTCACTGGCCTAAAGTGATCAGGATATGAGGAGTGCCCCCACCCTGCTTCACCGGTCTGGTGAAAAAGCTGGGTGAAGTTTAGGGGTTTGGTCCGCATCATCAGCAGCTGGGAATTTTTTTTTATTTTTTATTTCCCAGCTGCCGGTCAACAGTGACGTCACCAAGCAGACAGTGTGATGACGTCACTCTCTCAAAGACCAACCACAGTAGTGATCATTGTCAGAGAGGCCGCCAATGGGTCGGATCTGTGCAGCTCTGATCCATCGTTCTGCGGAGGCGCTATAGAACTCGGAATAGGAGACATGATCTGGAGTGTGAAAGCCACTCATGGGCCCATCATACTCAGCCAGGCACCCAGCTATTCCTGCAGCTGGATGACTGGAGCTGGAAGTCAGGCAAGGAGACGACGAGGCTAGAAAACAAGTTTTTGAATACAGTTAAAGTTACACATTTTTATAAAGTGCTAACAAGTTCCGTAGCGCTGTACAATGGGTAAGACAGAATAACAAATATACATACATGTTAAACACACGGAACAGTAGGAGAGAGGACCCCGTTCAAGAGCTTACAATCTAGGTCAGGGCTCAGGAATCTTGGCTCCCTGATGTTTTGGGAACTACATCTCCCATGATGCTCAGTCACCCATTAGGCTGACTGAAGATTGCTGACCCCTGCACTAGGTGAACATACAAAAAGAAAAAACTAAAAAGGGGGGGGGGGTGGGGTCCTTTCCAACTTATTCTGTCTTCTCTATAACTATGCAAAGAAAAAAACACACACTGAATCACTTCGGATCTTCCCTCTGCGGGCTCCCGGTAACCCGTAAGCAGTATGCAATAAGAAGAAGGTAGAGAGGGTGATCCTACAACGAATTAAAATCACTTAGTATTTGAATCAATTCACGCACATCAAAAGACAAGATCGTTATCACCGTTCCATGGATGCCTAGGACCTGGGGTATGATTTCCTCCACAGCCGGTGCACTTCAGGAACAATCAGCCAAGACCAAAGTTTCTCCAGTCAAAGGATTTTATTAATAAAGATAAGACTGCTCACGCTCGACGCGTTTCGTCAAAAGACTTCATCAGGAGATATATGTGCAGTCATAAGTACATGGTTAACATGCACCTCTAAGTGATTTTAATTCGTTGTAGGATCACCCTTTACCTTCTTCTTATTTCTCTATAACTATGGCTCACATTGTTGCACAGGGTTAATACATCAGCAATGCAGACAAATGTATAAACAGAGCATATACCATTTAAAAAAAAAAAACTTAACCCCTTCACTGCTGAGCCATTTCACGTTTTAAAAAGCACATTTTTCCTTTTTTTATTATTATTGTTATTTTTTTCTTTACTTTAAATATCGTCATGTTTGGTATCATTGGAACGGTCATGCTCCGGCCTTTCTAATGATACCGAGCATGACCCTGCTAGCTGAAAACAGTCGGGAGATATCGGGGTTCAAACAAACCCCTATCTTTCCTTAGGAGTCAATAAGGACGTTCCCCACACGTCCTCAGCAGTGAAAGGGTTAATTTGCGAGCACAGACGATCCCACAAATTTGCATACGGGGGGGGTTCAAAACTTTAATCTGCATAGACGCCAATGAAAGCACGTGCTGAGAGTCAATTCTGTGTTTAATCGAAGCGGTTCTCATAAACTCACATGTGAAAAGGTGAAAGCGAGCACTCCATTAAAATGCAGAAAGGCAGGGCCGTATTAATCAGGTCTGGTTGAGCCGTGCCACTTTCTCTAATGATTTATAGGAAGCAGGCATCTGACATTAATTATTGTTTTGGCCCACAATCTATGAATGTTCATTTTTTTTACTTCGTTTAGTTTAAAGCCTGCTCACTCTTTGATATTAGATGAAAATAAGGTATTCCCCCCCCCCCACCAAAAAAAAGGAGAATTGAAACCATGTGCCTGTAACTAGTTTACATAGCGCAGCCATGAATATTCTGCAAGTGGATTTGAGGGAAATCCAGATATTTAGGCAAGGATTAACGTTTATTTTGGTAACTTAATATTTTAACCACAAATATTCGAAAGGTGGTCCTGTGTATTAAATGAGGGGACTGCCAGCAATGAAAGGTTCCAAAATGGAGTATATTGGGGCTCATTAATTGATCCTACTTCGATATCGTCCTAAATATGCTGGCCAGAGGTCCCCACCTTTGCTAACCAACAGAGTGTGGTCCGAAATAAGCAGCCTTTCACATCCTGCACTAATCAGCGCAAAGCTGAATTATTTTTATTTTTAATAAGAGCCCAAAAAAGCTTAAACCCCTTGTGAAATGTGATCATGTGACATTAAGAATCTTATGTGCTAGTGGAATAATGACCGTGATTTGTTGCCTACAATTAGGAGTCACTCAAAGGGGGAACGCATGGGACAAAGTTCCTCCACTATTTTTGCAGAGGCAATGGAGTTCCTATTGGGCCCATAAACTATAAGAGCCATATTACATAGTTTGTGCTAACTTAACCAGAGCTGTTTTAAACTTACCAGAGCCATTATAGCCTATGGAGGTTTTAAGTTTACAACAGCTCTGGTTAAGTTAGCACCAAGTATGTAATATGGCCCTAAATCTTCTATTCTGCTGTTCAAGCATATCTTTCCCTGTTACAATAAACATAGGATATACCATATTTTTTCGATAAATTCCACATACACTATATTGCCAAAAGTATTCGCTCACCTGCCTTGACTCGCATATGAACTTAATCGACATCCAATTCCTAATCCATAGGGTTCAATATGACGTCGGTCCACCCTTTGCAGCTATAACAGCTTCAACTCTTCTGGGAAGGCTGTCCACAAGGTTTAGGAGTGTGTTTATGGGAATTTTTGACCATTCTTCCAGAAGCGCATTTGTGAGGTCACACACTGATGTTGGACAAGAAGGCCTGGCTCTCAGTCTCTGCTCTAATTCATCCCAAAGGTGTTCTATTGGGTTGAGGTCAGGACTCTGTGCAGGCCAGTCAAGTTCATCCACACCAGACTCTGTCATCCATGTCTTTATGGACCTTGCTTTGTGCACTGGTGCACAGTCATGTTGGTAGAGGAAGGGGCCAGCTCCAAACTGTTCCCACAAAGTTGAGAGCATGGAATTGTCCAAAATGTCTTGGTATGCTGAAGCATTCAGAGTTCCTTTCACTGGAACTAAGGGGCCAAGCCCAGCTCCTGAAAAACAACCCCACACCATAATCCCCCCTCCACCAAACTTTACACTTGGCACAATGCAGTCAGACAAGTACTGTTCTCCTGGCAACCGCCAAACCCAGACTTGTCCATCAGATTGCCAGATGGAGAACGCGATTCGTCACTCCAGAGAATGTGTCTCCACTGCTCTAGAGTCCACTAGTGGCGTGCTTTACACCACTGCATTCAACGCTTTGCATTGCACTTGGTGATGTATGGCTTGGATGCAGATGCTCGGACATGGAAACCCATTCCATGAAGCTCTCTGTGCACTGTTCTTGAGCTAATCTGAAGGCCACATGAAGTTTGGAGGTCTGTAGTGATTGACTCTGCAGAAAGTTGGTGACCTCTTAGCACTATGCGCCTCAGCATCCGCTGACCCCGCTCCGTCAATTTACGTGGCCCACCACTTCGTGGCTGAGTTGCTGTCGCTCCCAATCACTTCCACGTTCTTATAATACAGCTGACCGTTGACTGTGGAATATTTAGGAGTGAGGAAATTTCACGACTGGAATTGTTGCACAGGTGGCATCCTATCACAGTTCCACGCTGGAATTCACTGAGCTCCTGAGAGAGACCCATTCTTTCACAAATGTTTATAAAAGCAGTCTGCATGCCTAGGTGCTTGATTTTATACACCTGTGGCCATGGAAGTGATTGGAACACCTGATTCGGATTATTTGGATGGGTGAGCGAATACTTTTGGCAATATAGTGTATATACATAAATGTCAGATTTGAGGGTTTGTGTTAAAAGGAACACACTACGCATCCTGACCACTTTATCGTTTTGACGTGGCCAGGATGTGAGGATTTTTTCCACCCCCCACAGCCCAGCCAAACTGATTAAGAAGCTGGGTGAAGTGGAGGAGTTTTCCCCACCCCATCCAATGTCACCAGCAGCAGGGGAATTAGAATTTCCCGGCTGTCTGTTACTAGTGACGCAGACACCGCAGAGCGTGCCGACGTCACCATCTAGATCGATCGCAAGTAGCACCGAAAGTGCAAATTACGCAGAAAAGCCACAGGGACTTCTGGGTCCGGGAGTCCCTGAGCCGAAGAGAAGGAGCTGCACGTGTGCCAAGGGACAAAAAGGTGAGGAAAATGGGCCTAAATAAATTGGACAGCGGCCGTTAGCAGCCTCTGCCCAGCTATTTAGGAGCAAAAAAAAAAAAAGGACAGTGTACATTTCAGTAGAGAGTTCCTTTAAGTGCGACATAACTGCTAATCGGGGGAGAGAGAAATCTTGGCGAGTTCCCACACTCCTTTTTTTAGGACAATTTCCTGTTAACAGAAGTCACAGGACAAACACCAGTAACATAACCAGTCATTAATGTGCCAGCAATACCTCTTTGAAATGTATTTATTCGTTCCGCAATCTAGAATAGTTGTATAGGTATCCGAATGTGTCGAAGATAGTGAAGCGCCACACCGCCTTAATGTCACACTCCACTCATCATCACTATATATCCTAGTGGCGGTCTCCCCAATCAACAAAAACTAGAATACAATATACACATATGGATATTAGATTATTATTATTAAGGGTTATAATATTTAATATGTGGGTAAAAGCTTCTTGATCCAGGGAGAAATCTGTCGCCATTCTGGGGTCAAGAACAAATTTTTTCCCAGTATGTTGCATATTGGTGAGTGCTTCAGACTGGGTTTTTTGCCTTCTTTTGGATCAACAGCAGTAGGTGATGTGGGAGAGGCTAAACCCGATGGACGCATGTTTTTTTTCAGCCTATGTAACTATGGATACAGCGCAGGTCTAAGATAGAACGTCAAAATTTTCAGTCCCTATATTAAGTCTATTGTCGACACATATGGACTGAAAAGCTTGACGTTATATGGAACACTCCAAAAGCAAGCCTATCTTAGACCTGACGGTATCCATACGTGTGTAAGTTCTAGGTATGTTCACACGAATATTACTCCGGTTATCATACTCTAATACATTGTAATCCATGTTGGAAGTACTGACAACTTATCGCACACTCCAGGCTTCCTTGATGCTCTTCGGTCTCACTGGCACCTGCTGCACGATGCACTTACGCCTGATGATCGCTGTGTACACGATTAGTAAACACACAGCCAACCTGACGGACGAGCAATGAGCGACAATGCCGAGTAAACCACCTAAACCAGCGATTAGTTCTTGGCAAAGTAAGAACCCGGCACTCCAGTCCAATGTGAAGGTCACTTTATTGGGTGCTCCGTGGTGGAAATATTGTATTGCTGCTGAGCACTCAATAAATTGGTCTTCTCATTAGACTGGAGTGCCGGGTTCTTTCCATACAAAGAATAAGGTTTTTTTTGGGGGGGGGGGGTTTAGGACTTTCCTGGTTCCCAGAGCATCCGTTCTTGAATTCTTGCAATATCGTTGACTGCATTGCCCTACTATACACTGACGTGAACCAGCGAGGACTCCTCAAGTCAGCACACAATGATTTCTGGGTCCATTAAACCCCTCTTCTGGAAGGCCCAGTAAACCCCTCTTAACCCTTTCGCTGCTGAGGCTTTTCCCGCCTCTGTGCTGAGCTCATTTTTAACGGTTTTGCTTATCATGTTTAAACGTGTTTTGAAGGCTTATTTTAGTATATGACCCAGACATATTATATATCGTTCTTTCCGTCAGACTCGGCAGATTCATAATATGTCATTATTATATGTATACGTCATGACCTGTCTTTATATTATAACAAAAAATGCAATAAAATATGAATTTTCAAAAATTTACAACGTGTAAAGTGTTTTTTTTTTTTACATTTTAACATGCGAGCAATTGCGGTTATATTTTGTATGGGGTGCACTTGTTAAAAAGATTAGAGATGGGGTCTCGTTACATTTTTTTTGGGGGAAATTACACGATTTTTAACAAACGCACCGCATACAAAAATCGTTAGTGCAGCATCATTGTTCACATTATAATTGAAATGGGAACAATATTGCTGCATTAACAAACCAAAAAAAAGAAAAAAAACGTTATTTTTTTTTTATAATTTTTTTTTAAATATTTTTTTATTTCTATTTTTAATTTTTTTTTTTTTTTTTTTTACAAACTTTTTTCACACCATGTGTTTGGTATCGTTGGAACGGCCATGCTCTGGCCGATCCAACAATACCAAACTTTAACCCCTAGCTGCCATGGATCGGGAGATAGGGGGTTCATTGGAACCCCCTATCTCCACCATTGGTGGCAGCTAGGGGTTAACTCCAGGACTGGCGTCATCGTGCTATGCACGATGACGCCAGTCCTCAGGGGGAGTTCCCAGAGGCTTGGCCGACATCCAAGATGTCAGCCAGCTCCGGGAAAGGATCACGAATCGGCGCTTTTCAGCGCAGATTCGTGATCCGGCTCCCCAGGGGTTAATGCCAGGTACCATTTGGAAGGGCAGGCTGTGCCCTTCCAAACGGTGCCTGGGTTAACCCCCGCAACGCCGCCGATCGGGAGGGAGAGAGGTCCGAAGGACCTCCCCCCCTCCCTTTCAGGCGCCTCCTCCGCACATGCGGGGGGCGCCTGAATTAGGCGTCATCGCGCCCCCGCGATGACACCTAATTACTCCGGCGGCGGTTCCGGATGCTGGGCTGACATCGAGGATGTCAGCCCGCACCGGGGGGGCCAGCGATCGGCCGGAACCCGGCCGAACGCTGACCCCAAAGGCAGGACGCGCTCAGCGCGTCCACCGCATGGAACGTGATATGCGGTTGGACGCGCTGAGCGCGTCCGCCGCAGCGAAGGGGTTAATTGCCATAGTCTCTTCAGTGGCACATGACTAGCAGCCTTCAGAACTGAAGAGGAGGGAACTCAGTCTGTCACAGCACACATGGATATACAAAGGAGCAACCCAGCCACCATGAACACTTAAACTCATACCAAGCCAAGTGGTCATGCAAGTAGGTCCCTTTAACCCATTCCAAGTGATTTCCAAAAAACCATTGTCAGAAACCAGTGTTTTTTGTAAAATCATTTAATTAATTTTAAAATAAGAAATATTTGAGCTTATACCGATTGAAGGTCTTACTGTAAATAGCCTATTTTTGGCCAGTAGCTGGCGCCATCTACTGACAAATTGAGGTACAGCCATTTGAGCAGCTGGTCTATTTTCTTCATTTTCTCCCTGCATCGGCTGCTGACAGCAGGATATTTCAGAGCTTTCAGCAGCTGACTTTACAGTTTTAGCTTTTTGGTCATTATGCCCACAGGTCTAGAACTTTGGGGGAACCTTATGAAGCCCAAATTCAAACTAAATTCGTTTTCAGCATACGAATTTCATTTGCTTTTTGGCTGCGGATCAGCATAGCGAGATATTTCGATATCGGTGCATCAGACGGTGCCTTTGAAGCCCGAGATATCTGGATATCAGTAGTGAAGGGGTTAAGAGTAAACACATAGTTTGAGGTCTTAAACTGCTAGTTATGTTCAATACATAAGATTATATACATTTCCATTCAGCAAGACAGATTTCACAGTTTACAGAAAAAATGGCGTCGTGCCCATACTCACGGGAGCGGCTGCAACAGCCAGGAGTAACAGCCCAGTTAATGTATAAAACAAAAGGGAAAAAGGTGTCATCTGCGCTCGTTTCTATGTATTTCCATGTACAACAAAACACTATGAGGTTTTAGTTTGTTTCAATGGCCATTGCAACGTAAGCTCACTCGCCCCTTCAAGGCACCTCTTCGTAGAGTGAGTACCTAACCAATGTACCAAAAGCCGCTCTACTGAGCAGCTCCAAGCCCCTCCTGCTGCTTTTCAGCCAAGGAGAGGCAGAAAGATGGTGGGTTTTATTTATACACGCACCAAACACTTCCCATTTGGGGTTAAAAACAAAAACATGGAAAAAGGAACAGCTGCAAAACGACGAACTGGTGTTACAAGCATAATATACAGTTGTGTTCAAAATTATTCAACCCCCACTGAAATTGAGTGTTTTGGCCAGTTTGACATTGATTTTGATCATTCAGTCATCTTGCTTACAATTAAATCAAAGAGGCACGTGTAGGTCAGACAAATATAACATAACATTTATAATGAAATAACCACAAATGTCTTTTCTGTGCTCACATCATTATCAGTTTTATTCAACCCCCAAGTGACATTCAATCTTAGTACTTAGTACAACATCCTTTTACAGTTATAACAGCTTTTAAACGTGAAGCATAGCTTGACACAAGTGTCTTGCAACGATCTACGGGTATCTTCGCCCATTCGTCATGGGCAAAAGCCTCCAGTTCAGTCACATTCTTAGGCTTGCGCACTGCAACTGCTTTCTTTAAGTCCCACCAGAGGTTCCCAATCGGATTTAAGTCAGGTGACTGCGATGGCCACTCCAAAATGTTCCAGCCTTTAATCTGCAACCATGCTCTAGTGGACTTGGAGGTATGCTTGGGATCATTGTCCAGTTGAAAGGTCCAGCGTCTCCCAAGCTTCAGGTTTGTGACGGACTGCATCACATTGTCATCCAATATCTCCTGGTACTGAAGAGAATTCATGGTACCTTGCACACGCTGAAGCTTCCCTGTACCTGCAGAAGCAAAACAGCCCCAAAGCATGATTGACCCCCCGCCATGCTTCACAGTAGGCAAGGTGTTCTTTTCTTCATAGGCCTTGTTCTTCCTTCTCCAAACATAGCGTTGATCCATGGGTCCAAACAGTTCTAATTTTGTTTCATCAGTCCACAGAACACTATCCCAAAACTTCTGTGGTTTGTCCACATGACATTTGGCATACTGCAGTCGACTCTTCTTATTCTTTGGAGATATCAAGGGGGTGCGCCTGGGAGTTCTGGCATGGAGGCCTTCATTACGCAGTGTGCGCCGTATTGTCTGAGCTGAAACTTCAGTACCCACATCTGACAAATCTTTTCTCAGTTCCTCAGCAGTCACACGGGGACTTTTTTCCACTCTACGCTTCAGGTAGCGCACAGCAGTCGAAGTCAGCATCTTCTTTCTGCCACGACCAGGTAGCGTTTCAACAGTGCCCTTTGCCTTGAATTTGCGAATGATGCTTCCTATGGTCTCTCTTGGTATGTTTAACATCTTTGCAATCTTCTTATAGCCATTGCCCTTCCTGTGAAGAGTAATCACCTCTTCTCTTGTCTTCCTGGACCATTCTCTTGACTTCACCATGTTTGTAACCACACCAGTAAATGTCTAGAAGGAGCTGAGTATCACAGTCATTTTAAAGCTGCCTAATTAGTGCTTATTATGCTTTATTGCTGCTCCGTGACATCCACAGGTGTTTTCAATACCTGATTGGAAACACTTGAATGAACCTCTGTTCTTCAGAGTGGTAGTCTTTAAGAGGTTGAATAATTGTGTCAATGAAGAATTCACAAAAGAAACATTTACTACTGTATTACAAAACCAATTGATGTCATTTTAGTTGCATATGGTTCTTTAAAAAGTCCTTGTAGGATTTCATTCTGAATACAATTACAAATGTACACTAAATTCCCTAAAACCCTTTACAGCATTGGGGGTTGAATAATTTTGAACACAACTGTACATACATACAGAAAAAATTAGGGATGCACCGATACAACTTTTTTAAGACCGAGTACGAGTACAGATACTTTTGTTCAAGTACTCACCGATACCGAGTACCGATACTTTTATCTTATGTCATGTGAGCGCTTTCCAATAAGAACAGACCTCATATAAAGCCCCCAGGTCTCATGGATATGCCCCCCAGCTCATGGATATGCCCCAGCTCATGGATACTGCCCCCCAGCTCATGGATACTGCCCCAGCTCATGGATTTGCCCCCCAGCTCATGGATATTGCCCTAGCTCATGGATATTGGCCCAGCTCATGGATTTTCCCCCCAGCACATGGATATTGCCCCAGCTCGTGGATAATGCCCCAGCTCGTGGATAATGCCCCAGCTCGTGGATAATGCCCCAGCTCGTGGATAATGCCTCCAGCTCATGGAAATGCCCCCAGCACGTGGATATTGCCCCAGCTCGTGGATATTGCCCCAGCTCGTGGATACTGCCCCCCAGCTCATGGAAATGCCCCCCAGCTCATGGATATGCCCCTCAGCTCATGGATATGCCTCCCAGCTCATGGATATGCCCCCCAGCTCATGGATATGCCCCCCAGCTCATGGAAATGCCCCAGCACATGGATTTGCCCCCCAACGTATGGATAATGCCCACCCAGCTCATGGAAATGCCCCCCCCCAGCTCATGGATTTGCCCCCAGCTCATGGATAATGCCCCCCCAGCACATGGATTTGCCCCCAGCTCATGGATAATGCCCCCCCAGCACATGGATTTGCCCCCAGCTCATGGATAATGCCCCCCAGCTCACTCTCCGCTCATAGTTACCTTCCTTTAGCGACGCCGGGAAAGTCTTCGTGCGCGCGCTCGTTGGAAGGACCCTAGCCGCGACCACGTGGGACCATGTGATCGCGGCTGGGGTCCTTCCAACGAGCGCACGCGAGGGAACTTTCCCGTCGTCGCTAAAGGAAGGTAAGTATGAGCGGAGAGCAGCTACAGGGCCTGTCCGAATGCTCTATCGGCATTCGGACAGGCCCTGCAGCTGCTCACTTTGTTTATACTTACCTTCCTTTAGCGACGCCGGGAAAGTTTCCGCGCGTGCGCTCGTTGGAAGGACCCCAGCCGCGATCACATGGTCCCACGTGGTCGCGGCTGGGGGCCTTCCAACGAGCGCGCGCAAAGACTTTCCCGGCGTCGCTAAAGGAAGGTAAGTATAAACAAAGTGAGGAGAGCAGCTGCAGGGCCTGTCCGAATGCCGATAGAGCATTCGGACAGCTGCCCCAGCCCCTAGGATGCCGGCAAGCCGGCTCAATGCCGGCTTCCGGTATTGGAAAAAAATATCGGGGTACTGCACGAGTACCAAGTACTCCTGCAGTACCCGGTATCGGCACCGATATCGATACTAGTATCGGTATCGGTGCAACCCTAGAAAAAATGGTGTTGCGCCCATACTCACCGGAGCGGCTGCAAAAGCCAGGAGTAACAGCCCAGTTAATGTATAAAACATAAGGGAAAAAAGTGTCATCTGCGCTCGTTTCTATGTGTTCCATGTACAACAAAACACTATGAGGTTTTAGTTCGTTTCAATGGCCATTGCAACGTAAGAGGTGCCTTGAAGGGGCGAGTGAGCTTAGGTTGCAATGGCCATTGAAACAAACTAAAACCTCATAGTGTTTTGTTGTACATGGAAATACATAGAAACGAGCGCAGATGACACCTTTTCCTCTTGTTAGGTTTTATACATTAACTGGACTGTTACTCCTGGCTGTTGCAGCCGCTCCCGTGAGTATAGGCGCGACGCCTTTTTTTCTGTATGTATGTATATTATGCTTGTAACCCCAGTTCGTCGTTTTGCAGCTGTTCCTTTTTCCATGTTTTTGTTTTTAACCCCAAATGGGAAGGGTTTGGTGCGTGTATAAATAAAACCCACCATCTTTCTGCCTCTCCTTAGCTGAAAAGCAGCAGGAGGGGCTTGGAGCTGCTCAGAGCGGCTTTTGGTACATTGGTTAGGTACTCACTCTACGAAGAGGTGCCTTGAAGGGGCGAGTGAGCTTATGTTGCAATGGCCATTGAAACAAACTAAAACCTCATAGTGTTTAGTTATACATGGAAATACATAGAAACGAGCGCAGATGACACCTTTTTCCCTTAGATTTCACAGTTTATTCTTCCATGAGGTTTTACTGGTTTGAAATAGAAAGAATAAAAACAAAACCCACTTACCGTCTGCATACAAACCATATACCAGGCAGCATCGTTTAGAGGACTTTTGTGCCAAATTAAAGTTTCCCAGTAAAAAGGGTTAATTTCAGAAATGAGAATTGCAGAATACTGTGCTCATCTCTACCAATGGTGTGTGGCCTTTGAATACTTTATATTCTACCAGATTTATAACGAACCTCCTACCATGTCAATATACATTTACTATTTTTTATTGAAATTAAATCAAGCTCTTCAATATCGGAAAATATTGCCATAGCCTCCTAACTTAAAGCAAACATTTCATGGACAGGTTCACTGTCCCAATGGTATCTCATCAAGCTATTGAAATTGCATTGATAATAAAGATATAAACATCAATCAAACGCCATGTTGTTTGTTGATACATCTCTAAGCATGGCTGTCCTGCGTCTTACTACAGGCACCTTCAACTTGTCTTCACACGTCATGCTCCGGAGGGTTCACAGAAATAGCCCTCCTTAGGGTCTCCTCCTCAGCACATTGTCCATTAAAAAGGATGAACAGAGCAGGAGAACCGCCTGCAAGACAGCTGTCCTTCTCTTCAATAGAGGAACACCAAGGATGCTCTGCTAATGGTTTGGGTAACAAGTGGCAGTACAACCCTTTTCTTAAAGGTTTAAAAAGGTCCCGTACATTTGCTACCAGTTTGGCTCTTGATAGCCCTTTAGAGATTTTACTTACTCTATTGAAAAGCACTGAATTTGAAAGCAATTTTGGCGCTTTGCATTTCGGCTCATTTCAGCGATTTCCATTTCAACAAAAATTCAGTGAATTCACCATCGAATGGTCACTGTATTTTGCCGAGATTGGAGTCACCAAGGCGGTTTTAGGATGACGATGAAATCCGCCGAATTGGCATGAGCTTAAATCAATAAAAATTTCGTAAAAATGTGTCCTTCGAAAGAAAGGTTTTTTTAAAAAAATAAAAACAAAAATGTCTAAAAAATAAATAAATAAAATCCAAAAAGGTCTTCTAAAGAATTAAAAAGAATAAATTGGCTTTAAAATATTTTTTAAAAAAAAGATATTACATTTATTGCATTGAATCCTATGGGATTCGCCTGTTTAAACCGGTCAAATTGAAACAACAAACATTAGGTAATTTAGACGAACTTCGATGCAATTTGGCGGTCTGTGAAAAGCTGCAACAATAATCCTCAAGGGGACAACCGCAGTGAAATGCACCGTATTTCTCTGTCCATTCGCTTGTATTTGGCGAAACGACAGCTTTGCAAATAGACAAATTTTCCCCAAAATTGCATCTACGGTGAAATTTACCACTCAGTACAACTCAGAGGTTAGTGAATAATCCATATAGTGCCAGAATTATGCAAACTATAACAGGCTGACTTTAGAACACATCAGAGTTTTCCTCATTCATCCAACCTATTTATGCAGGATTCTAAAACAAGGAATAATAGTTTATCCAGGTGTTTGCAAACCTTGGCATCCCAGAGATCTCTGAACTACATGTCCCACGATTGTCAGCCAGCCTAAAGTGTGACTAAGCATCACGGGACATGTAGTTCCAAAACATCTGCAGTGCCAAGGTTTGCCTTCTGTGGTGTATCCAGTGTACAGCATGCTTCTGCCTGTGGTGTGTCCAGTGTACAGCTTGCTTCTGCCTGTGGTATGTCCAGTGTACAGCATGTTTCTGCCTGTGGTGTGTCCAGTGTACAGCTTGCTTCTGCCGGTGGTGTATCCAGTGTACAGCATGCGTCTGCCTGTGGTCTATCCAGTGTACAGCATGCTTCTGCCTGTGGTCTATCCAGTGTACAGCATGCTTCTGCCGGTGGTCTATCCAGTGTACAGCATGCTTCTGCCTGTGGTGTATCCAGTGTACAGCATGCTTCTGCCAGTGGTCTATCCAGTGTACAGCATGCTTCTGCCGGTGGTGTATCCAGTGTACAGAATGCTTCTGCCGGTGGTCTATCCAGTGTACAGCATGCTCCTGCCTGTAGTCTGCGAGTCCCTTCACTGGCTCCCCATCCACTGCAGAATTAAGTTCAAAATCCTTATCCTTACCTACAAAACCCTCACTAACTCAGCGCCCCACTACCTGTCCTCACTAATCACCAAATACACCCCAGCCCGCTCCCTAAGGTCAAACAGTGACCTGCGCCTAGCTTCTCCCCGCATCACCTCTTCCCATGATAGACTGCAGGATTTCTCACGCGCAGCCCCCACTCTCTGGAACGCTCTCCCTCGTACTGTCAGACTTTCCCCTAACTTCTCTTCCTTCAAACGCTCCCTTAAAACGTTCCTATTTAGGGAAGCCTACCACCCAACTCATTGACGCAACCATCAATCACTCTCACCTTGCAGTCCTCTCCTCCTGTTTCCAACCCCAACCCTCCCAGATTGTGAGTTCCTACGGGAATAGGGCCCTCATCTCCTCCTGTACTGTTTGTCAAATGCTGTTCAATGTATTGTAACCCTGTCTATACTGTGCTTATTGTACAGCGCTGCGGAATATGCTGGCGCTTTATAAATAAAGAATAATAATAATAATAATAATAATAATAGTGTATAGCATCCTCCTACCTGTGGTCTATATAGTGTACAGCATGCTTCTGCCTGTGGTGTATCCAGTGTACAGCATGCTTCTGCCTGTGGTGTATCCAGTGTACAGCATGCTTCTGCCTGTGGTGTATCCAGTGTACAGCATGCTTCTGCCTGTGGTGTATCCAGTGTACAGCATGCTTCTGCCTGTGGTCTATATAGTGTACAGCATGCTTCTGCCTGTGGTGTATCCAGTGTACAGCATGCTTCTGCCTGTGGTCTATCCAGTGTACAGCATGCTTCTACCTGTGGTCTATCCAGTGTACAGCATGCTTCTGCCTGTGGTCTATATAGTGTACAGCATGCTTCTGCCTGTGATGTATCCAGTGTACAGCATGCTTCTGCCTGTGATGTATCCAGTGTACAGCATGCTTCTGCCTGTGGTGTATCCAGTGTACAGCATGGTTCTGCCTGTGGTCTATCCAGTGTACAGCATGGTTCTGCCGGTGGTCTATCCAGTGTACAGCATGCTTCTGCCTGTGGTCTATATAGTGTACAGCATGCTTCTGCCTGTTGTCTATCCAGTGTACAGCATGCTTCTGCCTGTGGTGTATCCAGTGTACAGCATGCTTCTGCCTGTGGTGTATCCAGTGTACAGCATGCTTCTGCCTGTGGTGTATCCAGTGTACAGCATGCTTCTGCCTGTGATGTATCCAGTGTACAGCATGCTTCTGCCTGTGGTTCCAGCGAAAAGCTAAACGGCCAGAATAGCAGCTCGATCTGTAGGAAAGATCTTTCTTTAAAAAATTTTATAAAGTATTTTACCAGGAAGGATACATTGAGATTTCTCTCCTTTTCAAGTATGTCCTGGGTGGCGAGTATGTACCGTAACGTTAGGTGTCTTGCCCAAAGACACTTACTGGAGAGGTGCTCTTGCCGGGATTCAAACCTGTGCCTCCGCAGTTATAGAGCGTGATGTGACCTCTACTCCACCCAGCCGGTATAATTAACGAACACCAAAAAGTAAATGGCTGTAGGTATAAGATTTTAATAAAAAAATAGATTCGGACATTCCACAGCACTGTATACAGTTTACTGAAAACCACATCCCACTTATGTCAGTCACTTGTGTTATTTGGGGGTTTCCTAAATCAAGGGGGGGGGGCTCTTGCTGACACCTGAAAGAATAAGAGTTGTTCCTGAGGACTCACCACTTGTTCTTCTTCCGAATGTAGTCTTTTTCTGAAAGATTGACTAGATAGATCATTGGCTTGGAGGTCAGGAATAAATATTTATTTAACACCTCGATCTGAAAGGAAGCCCAGAGATACAGATGTGTGAGGACCAAAGCACAAACTGTAAAACGGGCTCAGCAACTTTGGACCTCCAGATGTTTTGGAACGACATTTCCCATGAGGCTCATCCAGTGGCTGTGTAGCATGGGAGATGTAGTTCCAAAACATCTGGAGGGTCAAGGTTGCTGAGCCCTGTTGTAGAAGAACATTCATTTTCAATAACCTCTTTATACGAGTACAGTATGCGACCCAAGCATCAGAGAAACTGTACATCATCCTGTGTTTTTTTGTTTCCTTTTCCCTCAAAAAAAAGTAAAAAAAAATAATTATGCAGCACTTTGTGACTTGCAAACTCTACGGGCCCTATTACAATCTTTGCGTTAAACCGCTTGCGCAATGCGTGAATTTGTGCGCCCAGCGTTAAACGTTAACGTGCGTAAATAAACGCTGGAATTACAATCCTCGCACATTTTTTCATCCGTCGAGCAAAAATGCGCGTAAAACGGATGCGCACAAATGCGCGCGCAGCAACGTTGCGCGCAGAAATCAGTGTGCGGACTGTTTTTCTCACGCGATTCAGCCGATCAGAATTAAGAACCACAATGGTCTCACGTTAAGTTTTTGCGCTTGTCAAAGTCAATCTGCACATATATGCTGCAGCAATAAAAAGAAAAAAATACACACGACTTCTCAAATTTATTGGTTTGGGTATGTGTAGAATGTGTAACTATACTTTGCTGCGTATTTTTTTTTTGGGCTGGTGTATTTGGTTTCGGCCAGGTTGATAGAATTTGCCATTAACACCAGCTTTTAGGAGTTGCTAAAATTATGCGCGCAAAGGCTGTGTGTTACAAACTGCGCATAGATTGTAATACCATCCACGTACCAGCGCACAAACATATTTGCGCTCACAATGTTTAAGTATAGGACGCGCGACGTAGAGTAAGCTCGCGCAGGTTCACCCACGGTAGACGTATACGTGCGTTTGTTGCGCTGACATTGTAATACGGCGTTCAGTGCAAAGGGTTTTGCCCCTCGTGTTAATGCGTTTTTGCGCAGGCGCAAACGTATGCGCGAAGATTGTAATAGGGCCCTACATACGTAAGTTCCGTAGAGCCTGGGTGAACGAAGGATTGGTGATGCGTACACGAGCAGATCCGATCCATCAGCTGCCTCTTAGACAGATCGCTGCCACAATTGGTTCTCAGAGGATAGCCTTGGCTGGTTTGGGTTGAAATCCTGATATAACTTCCCGAATGCCAACATCCCGACTGCCAACGTCCCGACAGAACCAGTGCCTGACATAACAACTTCCCGACAAAGACAACTCTCCGACGGCCAACATCCCGACATCGCAAATCCCGAGGGTTAACCCTAACCCAACCCTCTAACCCCAACCCTAACCATAACCGTCCAGGATTTTGGATGTCGGGAAGTTGGCCGTCAGGCACTTGGGATATTGGCCGGAGAGCTCTCTGTGTCGGGAAGTTGGTATGTCAGGCACTTGTTCTGTCGGGAAGTTGGCTGTAGGGATGTTGGCATTCAGGAACCTGGTTGTCGGGATTTTGTCCAGCACGCGACCTTGGCATTTTCTCTACGTGCCGACTTCACTAGTAACTGATCTGGTGACCAGCAGCCAGGAAATTTAAAACATCCCGGCTGCTGGTGAAACTGGGTGCAGTGGAGGAAACACCACCCCACCCAGAGATATTTTACTCCAGATCGGGGCAGCAGGAGAGGGAGGGGGCACTCCCCACATCCTGACCACTTTAAAGTGGTCAGGATGGGTAGAGTGTTCCTTTAATTGACCAAAGTGCAAAGTTTAGACATTCCAATCTGCAGATCAATGAGGGCGGAAATCACATTCCTTGACTGGAAAGGATACAGGCTGAATAATATCTGGATACAGGCAGTTCCCATAGATCAGTATGGTGGTGAATCAAAACTAGTAACCTGCAGTTGACCAATTATATATTTCCCTGTCAATTTTCTTAAATATAATGTATACAAATAAGAAATTTTAGAACCTGATAGGTTGGGTCAGGTAAAAAAGACAAATATACATACGAGACTGATCATAAATATGTTTTATCTTCACAATATTTCTGTAAAGGATCAAAACAAAAAATAATTTAAAACCTTACATTTGTTAACGTGACGGTAATCTTGTAAACTAAAAGGGTTATTAACAAAGCAAAGAAATTTCAGCGAAATTTCAGCGCTTTGCACTTCAGCGATTCCATTTCGCCGACCCTTCTGTGAATTCACTATTCACCGCAGATCACCGACGGTTGAGTTGCCAAAGACCGCCGAACTGCAAAAATAAAAAAAATAAAAAAGGGAACTCTTCTATTCTCTTAATAGGTGTTTAAACCAATAAAAATTTATTAAAAAGTGTCTAAATAATAACAAAGTCCTTTAAAAAAATTAAAAAGGTCTGTTACAGACTAAAAAAAAAAAAAAAAATCACAACCTTTAAAAAAAAAAAAATCGGAGTCAAAAATGTTGTCTAAAAAAATATAAATAATACTAATAATAATAGGTGTTCCAAAAAAATAAATAGAAAAGACTTATTGCTGAAAATGAAAATAAACCTTTTTTTTATATGGAAACCTATGGGATTCGCCTGTTTAAACCTGTCGAATTGAAACATCAAAAATCAGGGCAGCTCGTCGACACTTCGGTGCAGTTTGGCGTTCTGCGAATAGATTAACCATTACTTCAATATGGGACAATTTCGCTGCTGCCGAAGATCGAGAAGACCGCTGATCTGCGGCGAACTGCCCCGTATTTCGCTGTTAATTCGCCACCACTATTTGGCAAATTGACACTTTAGTGAATAGACTCACTGCCCCGATATTGAACAGTACGGTGCAAGTTGCCCCACTTAGTGAATAAATGTTGATTCTGCATCCCGGGTCTCAATTTTTTTTTTGATCTTGTATGTTTTGTTATGGTTTTCTTACGTCTTAAAAATGCTGTGAAATGTTCCCAGTTAATATAATGACGGGATTACGTTTCTAGCTATAGTTCGTGGTATACAGTGATATATATTAGCTTAGTTATGGAGAAGGGCAGCTATAAGATGACAATATGGGGGTTGTTAAACTGCCGGTGTTACAAACACCGGCAAAACTCAACACTTTTGCATCGCTGATAAATGCTGGCATTTCACAATAAAAGCTGCAGAAGCCTTTCCTGCCACTCTTAATTTTACTTTTGTGAAATGCCAGCATTTATCAGTGCAGCAACACTGGCAGTTTGCCCCCCCCCCCAAGTCTCTTTGGTAGAGAATTTACATAAATACCTGGATTTAACAGGGTGAAAAAAAAATCAAGCAAACGATAAAATTCAGATTAAATATGAAATGAGGTGGGCCTGACATAAAGCTCAGCTCTCTGCACACCAATAAATCTTACATTTGGCCAGAATTCTGTTACATATAAGCATTTATTTTTTTAGGTTTTATAATCAATATGGAGGAGTTTTATTATCCTGTGTTAAGGTTTCATCACAAGTGACGGACTTAATATTGCATACCTCTCCATAACATGACAGGCAGGCTACTACGTGAATACTTTTCACCTCCAGAACATTGTCAGTGCGCGAAGGTCTTTAGAGGTATGGGGGTTTTTTTTCCGTTTTTTTTTTTTTTTTTTTTTAATTAAAATAAAACACCTTTGTTTGACTTTTGTTAGGAATCCCCCTCCCGCTTGTTTTTGCACACCTTGATGCCCGTTCTGAGACACACACCCCCCCCCCCTCCCCTTTGTATTATTGTCTTTTCTGTTAAGTATACTTTCTGGCCCTGCGAGGCAATCTATGTTGGTCAATCTGCGATCCTTCGTACAAAGTAAAATTTTGAATTAAAAATACCTTTAAAAACCTTTGAATGTATGAAAATGAGTAAATGAGAGGAATACTGTACCTCCTTGTCGTTCCATTCGTGGCAATAACGGACATGATTCTTTTCCTCGAGTACCCATGTTTTGACTTTGCCCATTATATCCTAAAGAGGAGAAAGAAAATGCTGTTATTGCGATGGAACGGCGCAGAAGGAAGATTGGAAGGGTATAGATTGTTGGCTCGGATACTGGAGCTGTTTCTCTGTGTTAGCGGGGGGAAAAAAAGAACATTTTAGTGATTACATACATGTTCTGTTTGTACTAGATTTTTACTTCTAAGAGAAAAACCCCTTAAAGTTTGATTTACATGATAAGTTTGCCTTGAAAGTAGGGCTGAAACAACTAATCAACAACTAATCGATGGTAAATATAGTTGACAACTATTTTAATAAATCGATTAGTCTGTGTTGATTAATCGTCCTGGGCACAGCACACACTATTTAGAGTCAGACTGAGTTAAACATAAATAACCTCAGCTTTGGAGCGGATTGGAGAAGACGTTTACAACAGTAGCAGAACTAGAACACAAACAATAGGATACTGACACTGGGTGAAGGAGCTGTATGCCTGTGTTTTATCCTTGCTTGAAGTTGGAATCCTGTGCCATCACCCCACCCACCCTGCCACATCCTCTTGGGTCGGGAACTGCCATTCCCTCCCCTTTGGTCTGGTCCCTTTCCCCAAACTCACTCCCACACTCAAATCCGGTCTTTTGTCCATACCCACTCCCTCTCACACTCAAGTCAAGTCACTCCCTTCCACCGCCAGTTCCTAGTCCCACTCAGTTTGTTCACGAAATTATTTAAAAAGGGACACTCTACGCACATTGACCACTTTAGCTTATTAAACCAGATTTCATGCTGACATCATCTATGATCAAGTGTTTGTGGCCACGTTCATTTGAGAAAGCAAACATGGGCTTAAGCTGCTCATGCAGTATCAACCCATCCCTCTGACCAAGCACTCGCATACCTGGTGTGAAAAGAACACAAGATACGTAATTTGCGTATGTACGTACAAAAGTTACGTACACTACGCAAATGGTTTATGAAAAACGGGGGAGGGGTTGTGGTTATTTTTTTAACTTAATTCCTTTTAAGTAAACACAATTTTTTTTTTATCCGATGAATCGATTAATCAAAATAAGAAATTGGCCAACTAATCGGATATGAGAATAATCGTTAGTTGCAGCCCTACTTGAAAGGTTAACCCGAGCTCAGCCCAAGTAGAATGGCTCCCATACTGCCATGCCAGAGTGCTGGGGATAACACGTGCATGGCACCACGGAACGTCCAAGTCATATTCCAGCTGCTCATGCCCCAATGGTTCCATGTTGGATCATGCAGAAGCACTGAAGAGGTGAGGGTGCTACATTCTATTCTTGATACTAGTTTCATCACCACCACACCAATACACTCATTACGGCTTACAGCAGGACTGTCAAACTCTGTGCCCCCCCCCCCAGATGTTTCCGAACTACAACTCCCTTGATTCCATGCTCATCTATTGCATTGAAGGAATTCTGGGAATTGTGGGCATTAACATCTGGGTGGCCAGGAGTTTGACAGCTCTGGCTTATAGGGTGAGTGAAGGGGAAGTCACATATTGCAGAGAAGTGACAGATCCCCTTTAAATTGTAACTAAAGGAGCCACTGCTCATACGAAACGTATCAAAACCCTGCAGCACTCTTCACAAGCTCGAGGTATTATATACAGCACTCTACACTGTAACTTCTACAGATTCGGCAGCCTCCAAACCAAAGAAAGACTATCCAATGCCTAGGAATTCCGTAAAAATACACGATGACCATTAGACAAAACTTGAAAGCGGCAAGTCTCGAAAAATCCAGAAGCCACAGGTAATACGGCATCAGAAAACGCAGATATTTACATTACAATTATCAGTAGAAAGAAAAGCATAGAGCTGCCAGCACATTAGATATAGAAGGATTTAGATATATGATGTCACTGCGGTGGAACCCAGAAACGTAAACATAATGTAAGCCAGGCTTAGAAGTGTTTCCAATCAAGATGGGGAAAACGTAACTTGGCTACATTGTAAAATCCCAGCCATACACATCGCAGATTTCAAAACAAGTTGTAGAACGGGTTCTGTATAATTTATATGCAGACAAAATAAAAGCCCAGAGCAGTGGGTAAAGAGGGGGGAAAGGAGTGAGGATTATAAAAAGAATCACAACCCCCCCCCCCCCAAAATTAAACAAAAAAAACACAACCATAAAACAACTCACACAACGCACAGGTTTATGTTTGTAAAAATAAATAAAACACCGCAAAACTACATATATAGTGCTCCGTTAGAAGATAATGATATAAACAAAATAATAATACAGCTCTTGAACAGTGCAATAACCCTAGATTGAATAGGAAAAAAATATAAAATATTTTTATACACAAGCTGTTTATTGGCAAGGGTTTGAGCTCTCTCTGTGCCAAACACCCCTTTTAATAATTTGGATTGGCCAAACACTTCCCCTCTGCCACCTTCTGCCAGCCATCCAGGAGGAAGAGAAAAAAAAGGAGCGAGCTCTGCCAAAGCGTGCGTTACACAATGGCGAGGGGTTTGCACGGCTGACCTCTAACCAGCTGCATTGAGCCTCGGAACATCTCTCGCTGCTGGAAATCTAAAGGCCTTTTAGTTAGCGGGCCAGTGTGCATTGAGGAGAAGTAACTGCGGGAAGAGCCCAACGCGCTTTGTTTCTCTGGCCTTTCTTCACAGAAAGATTAATCGTCTGTGAAATGGAAACGGCAAACAGCAAGTGACACAAAGTGATCCCCTTCAAGCCTTTTTCCTGATCAGTTTTGCTGTTGTACATCTCCAACCGGCATGGGGCTGCGTCCACCATACAAGCAGGTGTTAATAAAAGGCGCATCTTTTTTTGGAAGAGGTCAAGGCAACCTCACCAAAACAGTATATTTAAGAGTTAGGTAAGCTTTTCAGGGCAGAAAAAAAAAAATATATATATTATTATTATTTATTAAGCGCCAACACATACCGCAGCGCTGTACAAGGAGCATATGGGTAAAGACAGGACAATTCTACAATACATACAGGAGACAGGTCAGTATTCCTGCCAGCAGATAAAGGAGGATACGAGGACTTATTATTTATTAAGCGCCTTAGATTAGAGGGGCAAAGGTTTAAAAGTAACATCAATTATTTTACTGAGAGGGTGGTGGATACATGGAACAGTCTTCCAGTAGAAGTGGTAGAGGCCAAAACAGTAATTGAATTTAAGCAGGCATGGGATAGGCATAAGGCCATCCTAAACAAAAGATAAATCCAGGTAAAGTATCCATGTAATTGGGCAGACTAGATGGGCCGAAAGGTATAAAAATACAGATATATATACATACATACATACATACACACACACACACACACGTCAGAAAGTTTTTTATTTTAAATCCACGTATCCCCATAGCATAACTTGTTGCCGTGCACCTGTAAAATTGTTGCAAACATGTATCCAAGTATTCTTTGTCACATTGGGAAGTGGTGGAGAGCAGGTTAAAAAAAACAAAAAAAACTTCCAATAGCATAGTTAATTTAATAGACCCCAGGAAGAGGTGCTCCCTGCCGATTATAACAAGTAAGGGGGATTGCTAAAACTTTTTAATGAAATCCAACACGTTCCGCCTAAAAAGAATAATCACTTTTTACTCCCGCCATTGCAAAATTTTCTCCCCTCTCAAAAATAAAATACATTTTTTTTTATATATATATTAAAAAAAAAAGTGGCTAATGTAACGCTGTATCCAGCAAGGAGAAGATCAAAGTGCTATATTACAAATGCATTATGATTAAAAAAGCACTGTGCAGCTTTGCTATTAAATGTTCTTTAAACCCTAAAAGGCTTCCCATAGATCTCCCTTGGCACTGCATATACAACCTTTGACAAGTAATGTAGACCATTTTTATTCATTGCCTAAAATTGTAGGCAATTATGTGCGTCACACTGGCCACCTGCAAATTCTGAATGCTTTGCCTCTGGTTGTCAGTGCGAGGAGGGGGGGGGGGGGGAGAAAAAATTCTAATGTCGGAGGGGATTAATCTATGGGGAGAGAGTCCTCCTTAATAGCTTCGGCAGGTGAAATGGCCCAGCTGGTTACTGCGATGAGTGCCCAGGAGCCGCTTATGTACAGACATGCAACTAAATTTTCCCGTAAGAAAGGGAGTGAATAAATTCACGTGTATAGAAATATTTCTTGATTTGTATTTTTTTTATTATTTTAACATTTAAGAATCTGTGTAAATTGTTGCCATAGTAGAATAAAAAACAAACAAAACACACTGATTTCATATACATTCCTCTTTGAGGCCAAGATAATTTGCAGTTACTAAACAGAGATAACATAAACCAATAAATCAATACATGCAATGGAATGGATGCCCGGCATTCTAACAGTGTCCCGATGACATTTCGTCCAGTTATTTTGAAGGTGCTTATTCAACATACAACTTCCTCCAGCTGGAAAAAACGTGTTTAGTTACGTGAGAATACAGTCTGTCTTATTATATTGGAGGTAAACAGGAAACAAATGAACAATAAATTACTGGGACAGGGGGGCCTGGAAATTTAGAATTAAGATATAACAAATACAATGCAATCAACACTGTATTGCTCCAAAGAACCAAAGTAAATATATATATGTTGATGCTATACTGACCAAAATCATAGAATTGAACAATAAAAAGCCAAGCGGGGGGGGGGGTTTAAATGCTAATAGTGGAATCATATTGGGGGGGGACAGGAGAGGACAGAGATAGGAAGAGCGAGAGCTAGAGCGAAAGAGCTAGAGAGAAAGAGCAAGCGCTAGAGAGAAAGAGCGAGCGCTAGAGAGAAAGAGCGAGCGCTAAAGAGAAAGAGCGAGCGCTAGAGAGAAAGAGCGAGCGCTAGAGAGAAAGAGCGAGCGCTAGAGAGAAAGAGCGAGCGCTAGAGAGAAAGAGCGAGCGCTAGAGAGAAAGAGCGAGAGCTAGAGAGGAAGAGCGAGCGCTAGAGAGAAAGAGCGAGAGCTAGAGAGGAAGAGCGAAAGCTAGAGAGAAAAAGCGAAAGCTAGAGAGAAAAAGCGAGAGCTAGAGAGGAAGAGCGAAAGCTAGAGAGAAAGAGCGAAAGCTAGAGAGAAAGAGCGAAAGCTAGAGAGAAAGAGCGAAAGCTAGAGAGAAAGAGCGAAAGCTAGAGAGAAAGAGCGAAAGCTAGAGAGAAAGAGCGAAAGCTAGAGAGAAAGAGCGAAAGCTAGAGAGAAAGAGCGAAAGCTAGAGAGACAGAGCGAAAGCTAGAGAGAAAGAGCGAAAGCTAGAGAGAAAGAGCGAAAGCTAGAGAGAAAGAGCGAAAGCTAGAGAGAAAGAGCGAAAGCTAGAGAGAGCGAAAGCTAGAGCTAGAGAGAAAGAGCGAGAGCTAGAAAGAGCGAACGCTAGAGAGAGATCGAGCGCTAGAGAGCAAGCGCTAGAAAGAGCAAGAGCTAGAAAGAGCGAGAGCTAGAGCGAAAGCTAGAAAGAGCGAGCTAGAGAGAAAGAGCGAGAGCTAGAGAAAGAGAGAGAGCTAAAGAACGAGCGAGACCTACAGAAAGAGCGAGCGAGAGCTAGAGAGAAAGAGCTGGAGCTAGAGAGAAAGGGCGGGAGCTAGAGAGAAAGAGCGGGAGCTAGAGAGAAAGAGCGGGAGCTAGAGAGAAAGAGCGGGAGCTAGAGAGAAAGAGCGGGAGCTAGAGAGAAAGCGGGAGCTAGAGAGAAAGAGCGGGAGCTAGAGAGAAAGAGCTAGAGAGAAAGAGCGAGAGCTAGAGCGAAAGCTAGAGAGAAAGAGCTAAAGAACAAGAGCTAGAGAAAGAGCGAGCGAGAGCTAGAGAGAATGAGCGAGAGCTAGAGAGAATGAGCAAGAGCTAGAGAGAATGAGCAAGAGCTAGAAAGAGCGAGAGCTAGAGAAAATGAGCAAGAGCTAGAGAGAAAGAGCGGGAGCTAGAGAGAAAGAGCGGGAGCTAGAGAGAAAGAGCGAGAGCTAGAGAGGAAGAGCGAAAGCTAGAGAGAAAGAGCGAAAGCTAAAGAGAAAGAGCGAAAGCTAGAGAGAAAGAGCGAAAGCTAGAGAGAAAGAGCGAAAGCTAGAGAGAAAGAGCGAAAGCTAGAGAGAAAGAGCGAAAGCTAGAGAGAAAGAGCGAAAGCTAGAGAGACAGAGCGAAAGCTAGAGCTAGAGAGAAAGAACGAGAGCTAGAAAGAGTGAACGCTAGAGATCGAGCGCTAGAAAGAGCGAGAGCTAGAAAGAGCGAACGCTAGAGAGAGATCGAGCGCTAGAGAGAGAGCGCTAGAAAGAGCAAGAGCTAGAAAGAGCGAGAGCTAGAGCGAAAACTAGAAAGAGCGAGCTAGAGAGAAAGAGCGAGAGCTAGAGAAAGAGAGAGAGCTAAAGAACGAGCGAGACCTAGAGAAAGAGCGAGCGAGAGCTAGAGAGAAAGAGCAAGAGCGAGAGCTAGAGAGAAAGAGCTGGAGCTAGAGAGAAAGAGCGGGAGCTAGAGAGAAAGAGCGGGAGCTAGAGAGAAAGAGCGGGAGCTAGAGAGAAAGAGCGGGAGCTAGAGAGAAAGAGCGGGAGCTAGAGAGAAAGAGCGGGAGCTAGAGAGAGAGCTAGAGAGAAAGAGCAAGAGCTAGAGAGAATGAGCGAGAGCTAGAGAGAAAGAGCGAGAGCTAGAGCGAAAGAGCGAGAGCTAGAGCGAAAGTGCGAGAGTTAGCGAGAAAGAGCGAGAAAGAGAAAGAGCGAGCGATAGAAAGAGGGAGCGCTAGAGAATGAGCTAAAGCTAGAGAAAGAGCGAGCTAGAGAGAAAGAGCAAGAGCTAGAGAAAGAGCAAGCGAGACCTAGAGAAAAAGCGAGCGAGAGAGAATGAGTAAGGGCTAGAGCGAGAGCTAGAGAGAAAGAGCGAGAGTTAGCGAGAAAGAGAGAGCGCTAGAGAGAAAGAGCTAGAAAGAGCTAGAGAGAAAGAGCTAGAAAGAGCTAGAGAGAAAGAGCGTGAGCTAAAAAGAGCATGAGCTAGAGAAAGAGCGAGAGCTAGAAAGAGCGAGCGCTAAAGAGCGAGAGCTAGGGAGAAAGCTAGAAAGAGCGAGAGCTAGAAAGAGCGAAAGATAGAGAGAAAGAGCGAGAGCTAGAGAGAAAGAGCGAGAGCTAGAGAGAAAGAGAGAGCTAGAGAGAAAGAGCGAGAGCTAGAAAGAGCGAGAGCTAGAGAGAAAGAGCGAGAGCTAGAGAGAAAGAGAGAGCTAGAGAGAAAGAGAGAGCTAGAGAGAAAGAGCGAGAGCTAGAGAGAAAGAGCGAGAGCTAGAAAGAGCGAAAGCTAGAAAGAGCGAAAGCTAGAGAGAAAGAACGAGAGCTAGAGAGAAAGAGAGCTAGAAAGAGCGAAAGAGCGAGAGCTAGAAAGAGAGAAAGCTAGAGAGAAAGAGCGAGAGCTAGAAAGAGCGAGAGCTAGAGAAAGAGCGAGAGCTAGAGAGAAAGAGCGAGAGCTAGAGAGAAAGAGCGAGAGCTAGAGAGAAAGAGCGAGAGCTAGAGAGAAAGAGCGAGAGCTAGAGAGAAAGAGCGAGAGCTAGAGAGAAAGAGCGAAAGCTAGAGAGAAAGAGCTAGAGAGAAAGAGCGAGAGCTAGAGAGAAAGAGCGAGAGCTAGAGAGAAAGAGCGAGAGCTAGAGAGAAAGAGCGAGAGCTAGAGAGAAAGAGTGAAAGCTAGAAAGAGCGAGAGCTAGAAAGAGCGAGAGCTAGAAAGAGCGAGAGCTAGAAAGAGCGAGAGCTAGAAAGAGCGAGAGCTAGAGAGAAAGAGCGAGAGCTAGAGAGAAAGAAAGAGCGAGAGCTAGAGAGAAAGAGCGAGAGCTAGAGAGAAAGAGCGAGAGCTAGAAAGAGCAAACGCTAGAGAGAAAGAGCGAGAGCTAGAAAGAGCGAGAGCTAGAGAGAAAGAGCGAAAGCTAGAGAGAAAGAGTGAAAGCTAGAAAGAGCGAGAGCTAGAAAGAGCGAGAGCTAGAGAGAAAGAGCGAGAGCTAGAGAGAAAGAGCGAGAGCTAGAAAGAGCGAGAGCTAGAAAGAGCGAGAGCTAGAGAGAAAGAGCGAGAGCTAGAAAGAGCAAACGCTAGAGAGAAAGAGCGAGAGCTAGAAAGAGCGAGAGCTAGAGAGAAAGAGCGAGAGCTAGAGAGAAAGAGTGAAAGCTAGAAAGAGCGAGAGCTAGAAAGAGCGAGAGCTAGAAAGACCGAGAGCTAGAGAGAAAGAGCGAGAGCTAGAGAGAAAGAGCGAGAGCTAGAGAGAAAGAGCGAGAGCTAGAGAGAAAGAGCGAGAGCTAGAAAGAGCAAACGCTAGAGAGAAAGAGCGAGAGCTAGAAAGAGCGAGAGCTAGAGAGAAAGAGCGAAAGCTAGAGAGAAAGAGCGAAAGCTAGAAAGAGCGAAAGCTAGAAAGAGCGAGAGCTAGAGAGAAAGAGCGAGAGCTAGAGAGAAAGAGCGAGAGCTAGAGAGAAAGAGCGAGAGCTAGAGAGAAAGAGCGAGAGCTAGAGAGAAAGAGCGAGAGCTAGAAAGAGCGAGAGCTAGAAAGAGCGAGAGCTAGAAAGAGCGAGAGCTAGAGAGAAAGAGCGAGAGCTAGAGAGAAAGAGCGAGAGCTAGAAAGAGCAAACGCTAGAGAGAAAGAGCGAGAGCTAGAAAGAGCAAACGCTAGAGAGAAAGAGCGAGCGCTAGAGAGAAAGAGCGAGCGCTAGAAAGAGCGAACACTAGAGAGCGAGCGCTACAGAAAGAGCGAGCGCTAAATAGCGAGCACTAGAAAGAGCAAGCGCTAGAGAGAAAGAGCTAGAGACAAAGAGCTAGAGAAAGAGCGAGCTAGAGCGAAAGCTAGAGAGAAAGAGCGAACTAGAAAGAGCGAGAGCTAGTGAAAGCGCGAGAGCGAGAGCGAAAGAGCGAGAGCGAAAGAGCGAGAGCTAAGGAGCGAGCGAGAGCTAAAGAGCGAGCGAGAGCTAGAGAGAAGGAGCAAGAGCGAGAGCTAGCGAGAAAGAGAGCTAGTGAGCAAGAGCGAGAGCTAGCGAGAAAGAGAGCTAGTGAGCAAGAGCGAGAGCTAGAGAGAAAGAGCCAGAGCTAGAAAGAGCGAGAGTGAGAGAAAGAGCAAGATATATATAGAGAGATGTATATATATATATACGTACGTACATATATATACACACACACCTATATAAATATATACACACGCATACAGACATCAAGATGTTTGTAGGGTTCTAGGGTTTTTACATCCCTGTAACTGCATAAAGAGAAAAGTCGTGGTTGCATCAAAACTGGAGCCCATACTTTATGATAAATATATTCTTATCCTCCTTCCTTTATCTAGATAGCCACAGCTTGGTTTATTTCTACACTGCAGCTGCTGTGGAATGCAACTCTTTAAATCTGGGCTGTCAAACTCTGGCAAAGATGTTGCTGGCCTACAATTCCCTGAAATCATTGAATGCATTAGCCAAACATTCAAAGGAGTTGTAGTTCAGAGGCATCTGGTGTGAGCCAGAATCTAAAATCCCCACTTTAAACCATAACGTAAGTATCAACTCGCCTCACACTAAACAGCTTATTGTAGCGCAAGCACATTCCTCCAATATTCCATTATATAATAACACAAAATACGGTTTATGCCTTATGGCAGGGGGTCAACAGCCTTGACCCCCAGATGTGTTGGAACTACATCTCCCATGATGCTCAGCCATTACGTTGGCTGAGTATCATGGGAGATGTAGTTCGAAACATCTGGAGAAGGGGGGGCCAAGGTTGCTGATCCCCTGCCCTTGTGGCATACCTTCCACATCACTTTGCTGTGCGCAGTTCCTGGAATGGACTCCTGTCCTTTAGAAACCCAGTCTCTGCATCAATGCAACCTCCCCAATTACAAAATAACATATGGCAAGGTTCCTCCCACCAGATATTAATAAAGTAATAAAAAAAAATTGTTAAAAACCAGCGTGCGGCACAGAAGTACTTTGTATGCCTCGTACACCCACGCAGCCGATCCTTTAGCTAGCTGCTCTTCTCGTCTTCTGGGAACACCATTTTACGAAGATACTGTACATCTTATTTTTGTTGTTTCATTTCTTTCCCCCTCAAAGAAATATGAGCAGTTTTACTCCATGACAGGCAACGATTTCAACCCCAGCGTGTTCTCAGAAGAGTACCAATCACACAATGGACCAGTCACAATATCCCCCGTAGAGCATCCACCATTGTGTACTGTCACCTTTTCAGTAATGTTTTTCAACAAGGTCTCATCATTTCCGGAGAAGGAAACAAAGCTAAAAATGAAAATATTGACTTTTTATAATAAAAGAGAAAAAAAAATGAAGGGAAAAAAAAAAGCAGCTCATTACGGATATTGAGTAATGTCACACAGAGTGCCATGCGTTCCCATCATAAATAGAAAACAAATAATCATAGGTGTAATTACTGTTATTTGAACAATTAGGGAAATTGATGGTGCATCAACGCTTGAGGGGCATTTAAACAGTCTGCAACATCAGCATCGCTTTGAGATAGAAGTCAGGGACTCGGGTAGATAACGGTTAAAGAAAACTGCAAAGCAGATTAATAAGCCTTAGGACTCTGGTCGGTAACCTCTGTACACCAGGAGGTTTTGGAACTACAATTCCTCTGCTGTGAAGTCTCTAGAAACACGTGAAAAGTAGTTCCCAAATAGCCAATGTTCGGTGCTGGCCGACACTAGTCCAAAGAGTTACTATGTAAATTGCTGGTTACAAAGGAACTAGTCTATAGTGACTGAAAATAATGGGAGGTATAGATACAAAACAGCTACCTGTGCGGAGGTTGGTGACTTGAGACACATATCCCCTTTAAGATTTAATGACGGAAGAGATCTTCTCAGTTCTTCTAAATCTAAATGTGAGTAAACCACGATGAATCTTAACGTTTCATCAACAGTTCAGGTGTCAAGGTCATTCCCGAGTTCTATACTACAGATAAATAAAGAAGACTACAGCAATGTGTTTAAAACCTAGGAACCATGCCAAAACTCTGAGGCAGTAATATTTTGAAGAATTTTACAGCCATTGTTTTCCCCCAAAGGTAACCCAATTTAGGCCCCCACCCCAGAGACTCCATTCTTCAGCAATTGTCAGTACACATTAAAACACATATGTACCCATTCATCTACAAATACACATTCCCATTTAATCTGCACACAATGAATGTGGAATTCCTATCGCCCGACAACCAGGACATGTAATTTTAGGGGCAAGTTTTTTTTTTCCTCTGTTTATACCTGTGGGCAAGATGAGCTACAGTCCGACTCCCCGGCATAATGATCGTGCCCCATCCCAGCACCTGATGTCATGCAGCAAGAACATGGGACTAATTTGGTTAACCCCATACACTGTCCTGATTGAGTTTACGGCAGGCAGAGACTCGAGTGAACGGACCCCGAATGCGAAAAATACTCCCCTTGATCTCCACTAAAGAAGTAGTTCATTTTGTTTTTATTTTTCACACCCCTGCACAAAACGCACACATTCACACAAACTTTCCCAATCATCAACACACAAACATGCACTCACACATAACCTCATCAGCACCTGCAACCGGAAGATTGCTATGAATCTGCCACGTTGTTGAAGTTACAGCTCTTAGAGTGAAAGTGTTAGCATTCGCTGGCTACACAGATTGGGACACGTTAAAACTTACGTATTGAGTGCTGTAACCTTAGAAAGGGGCGATCACTGGCTGCAGGAGTTATATGTGCCTCACGTCACAGCACTCCTACTGAAAGTATTAACACTCACTGGTTAGAGGGATGTACAGGGTTAATACTCGCAGCAAGAACACGGTTATTACACAGATAAGGAGGTGCACACGTAGCTTCAGGCCTAGAAACCTGGGTTTGTCAAGCCATGATTCATAATCCGTTATCATTGAAGTTCCTGAAATACAGAGCTCTGGCCAGCTGGGAGAAAGAGGACTTAAACACTCCTGAAGTCAAAGGGAACCATTAATTCCTCAGAAAATAGTCAAACATTACGTTTTTTTTTAAAGCCCCTTATAGAGTTCCTGCTTGTTACTTCTTGCCATTTCCCCTCCCTTGTCCTACTAAATATTAAAGACGGTGACAGCAATTCCCACCGCTTGAAGTGAACTAGAAAGAGGAGCATCACAGCTCAGTCCAGAGGCTCCTGAAAAATGCTGAAGATCTAGGGCCAAAACGTGGTGTAAACCTAACCAGAACGGTTGTAAACGTAGCAATTCCAAAGACTTTAAATGACTTGTGGAAGTTTACAACATCCGCTCGAATTAAGTTAAGTCTTTGTACACCGGGAACAAGTGAATAGTTTCAAATGCTTATTTTACCAGACTGGACTTACTAGGGTTTACTACAAAAACCACTTGAATGACTCTAAGGCAGGGATCTCAAACTCTGCTCCTGCCCCACAGATGTGCATGTCCTACAGTTACCAAAACGGTTTATGAATCAGGTGGCCAGGGAGTCATGGGAGTTGTAGTGCAGCGTCAAAGGGGGGGGGGGTGAGAGTGAGTTTGAGATTCCTGCTTTAAGGTACTGTACAAAAATAGGGGGGGGGGGGGGGGAGACTGGCCACGTTCGGCAGGTACAAGGCAGAGCAAATCAATGATTCAATGGGGACAACAGTGACATTTCGGTCCGGTTTCAAGAGAAAGCTTGAGGAAGGTCCTACAACAGGACCAAAACATCACTGCTATCTCCGCTAAATTGCTCCTTCATTGTACCTGCCTTTTGTGGCCTCTCTCTTCTTTGTGGAGTTCCTTAGCTGGTGGCACTTGACTATGGACTAACAGGGCATGGGTTATGTGGTGTGGGTCCCTGGCCTATTTTTGAAGGCTTTGTAAGGAGACAGGAGGATGGCTGCATCTTCCCCTAGGCAAGAGACATGAATTCTAATCCCCCCCACTTTAACTCTACTCCGATTTCTAACTTTTCTATAAGTGTTGATGTTCTCGCTATCCTTCCCTCAGCCCATGTCCGCTGCCTCGGTGTGACTCGACTCCAGTCTTTCCTTCAGCCCCTACATCCAATCACTCTTCTGATCTTGCCGCAATCAACTCCGCAATATTGCCAAAATTCGTCCATTTCTGACTGCCAACACCACCAAACAACTTATCCAGTCTCTTGTTATCTCCCGTCTGGACTACTGCAACAACCTCCTGATTGGCCTTCCTATCTCCCACCACTCCTCCCTGCAGTCCATCCTAAACACATTAGCCCAGCTTATCCTTCTCACCCGTCACTCTGTCTCTGTCGCTCCTCTCTGTGAATCCCTACACTGGCTCCCCATCTACAGCAGAATCAAACTACTCAAACTGACCTACAAAACCCTCACTAACGCCGCTCCTCACTACCTGTCCTCACTAATCACCAGATACACCCTATCCCATCCCCTACGATCCAACAATGACCTGCTCCTGGCATCCTCCATCATTACCTCTTCACATGCCAGACTGCAAGACTTTTCTTGTGCGGCGCCGACCCTATGGAACGCGCTTCCTTACAATATCAGACTGTCCCCAAATCTGGCTTCATTCAAACGCACCCTAAAGACCTTTCTGTTTAGGGAAGCCAACCACCCGACTCCATAACAAAATATCCGACCGACCCAAAAACAGTCCTCACCTCTCCCTGCATTAACGCATCACTGCAGCCCCCCCCTCCTGTTTCTCAACCCCTCACCCATCTAGATTGTAAATTCCCACGGGAATAGGGCCCTCACATCCTCCTGTATCTGCTGGCAGGAATACTGACCTGCCTCCTTTATGTATTGAAGAATTGTCCCGTCTTTACGCATTGCACCTTTTGTACAGCGCCGCGGTATGTGTTTGCACTTAATAATAATTTGCCCTTAAAGGAACACTCCAAGCTGAAAATCACCCCCCTTTTTTTTACTTTATATTAAACCTATTGCCCTAACTAGTCATTCAGTACATATATATATTTTTTTTAATGTTATACTTACCCTAAAAATTACACTTTTCCAACGGCATTTTTTATTTTTTTTTACTCACCTCCCTCCTCTTCTGCTCCCGTCGTGTTAAACTTGGAACTTGGCTTAAGGTTTACGTGCAAAGCGTGCATGCGCGCCTATCACGTAAACCAGCCAATCAGCTCATACAACCGCGCATGCGCGGAGAAGCGCACGTTCACGAGCGGCGAGGTGAGCTGAAGTTCACCCCGCCTGCTCGTCTAAAAACTTAGCCGGAGGAGAAGGAGACGGCAGCAGCTCCAGCACCTTCTCCTGCGCGTTCCTGCGACTCTGCCGGAGTGGTGGGACGTCATCGCGCTTCTAGCGCGATGACGTCCCAGCTTTGCCGAGAGTTCCAAAACGCGGGACCTTGAAACCCGATTGGCTGATTGACAGCTGGGAGGGCGGAGTAAAGTCCACCGCTTCTCTCAGCAATATCAGCCGATTGGGAAAAGATAGAAGGCTGGGGAAAAATGGGATACTTCAGGCAATATGACCACCTTAAAAAGCTGAGGTGGTCATATTGCCTGGAGTATCCCTTTAAAGAGATATCAAAAATAAACTCATTTTATGCTGCTGACAGCCTCTGCCCAATTAGATTTTATTTTAGGTGATTTTACGCACTTTTTCTCGCTCGCTGCGCATATTTCCTCCTCTTTAGCTCAGAGACTCCAAAACCCAGATGTTCCTAAAGCTATTCTATGCAACTTGCATGGCGTAGTAACCGCAAATCGGGAACCACAACCGACGTCTGCAAGTTGCATAGCGTCCGCACACAACAATGGATGGTAGTTACACGCGCAGATCCGATCCATCAGCTGCCTCTCTGAGAATGCTCGTTATCGCGGGTGGTCTCAGAGAGGGTGACATTGACACGCTCTCTCTGCATGCCGAAGTCACTAGTGACCGATCTGGTGACCAACAGCCAGGAAATCCCGACTACTGGTGGTGACGCTGGTGAGGTGGAGGAAAATCCTCCATGTCACCCAATGATTACACCCCAGCAGAGGAGGAGGAGAAGGGGGAGACTCTAAACACCCTGACCACTTTAAAACAAAGAGAAAAGAGGAGTAGAGTGTTAATTCAATGACAATACTAAAATGTGCACAAGCTTCAGTATTTATTGTTAAAAAAATTGGAGATATATATATATATATATATTTATCTCCATGGGTACTGCGAGATAAAGCCTGACCTTTGCAGCGAACCTGAAACAGACACCGTAAGAACAAACACGACAAACGGGTATGCAGTGAAGGTGGAAAAAGGTGTTTATGGAAAACGAAGCCTTAAATAGCCTATATGAAATATTTTACTAGTTATAATTAGGGATGTGCGTTTCGGAATTTTGGAATTTTCACGAAATTTCCCGATTCGTGCATTCGGATTTCAGATCCGAAAACAGCAGATCCCTCTCCTCCTGTTTCCAACCCCAACCCTCCTAGATTGTGAGTTCCTACGGGAATAGGGCCCTCATCTCCTCCTGTACTGTTTGTCAAATGTTGTTCAATGTATTGTAACCCTGTCTGTACTGTGCTTATTGTACAGCGCTGCGGAATATGCTGGCGCTTTATAAATAAAGAATAATAATAATAATAATAATCCGAACAAATTTCCGAACCGAAAACTTTTCGGAATTTTCGAATGGACTAGAAATATGTAAAATCGAAAATCATTTTCGTTCCATTCGTGATTTCGGGTCTATTCCGGATTTCGGTTCCATTTCAGTAATTTCGGACAACGTATTTTTCGGTTATATCGCTGATTCTGTAATTTTGTATCATTCCCATCTCAATGTATCCTTCCTGGAAAACCAGAGAAATCTCAAAGTACCCTTCTTGTAAACTCAGAGAAATCTCAATGTATCCTTCCCGGGAAACCAGAGAAATCTCAATGTATCCTTCTTGTAAACCCAGAGAAATCTCAATGTACCCTTCTTGTAAACCCAGAGAAATCTCAATGTATCCTTCCTAGAAAACCAGAGAAATCTCAATGTATCCTTCTTGTAAACCCAGAGAAATCTCAATGTATCCTTCCTGGGAAACCAGAGAAATCTCAATGTATCCTTCTTGTAAACCCAGAGAAATCTCAATGTATCCTTCCCGGGAAACCACAGAAATCTCAATGTATCCTTCCTGGGAAACCAGAGAAATCTCAATGTATCCTTCTTGTAAACCCAGAGAAATCTCAATGTATCCTTCCTGGGAAACCAGAGAAATCTCAATGTATCCTTCTTGTAAACCCAGAGAAATCTCAATGTACCCTTCTTGTAAACCCAGAGAAATCTCAATGTATCCTTCCTGGGAAACCAGAGAAATCTCAATGTATCCTTCTTGTAAAACCAGAGAAATCTCAATGTATCCTTCCTGGAAAACCAGAGAAATCTCAATGTATCCTTCCCGGGAAGCCAGAGAAATCTCAATATATCCTTCCCGGGAAACCAGAGAAATCTCAATGTATCCTTCTTGTAAAACATGAGAAATCTCTATGGCAGAATTATCGTATCGACAGAAATATCGGATTCGAAAAACCATTAGTTTACGTCAAAACGAAGAGACACTTTGAAACGAGGAGAACAGATGTTCCGAAAAACACGAAAATTTCCAAGATCACGAAAAAAAAGTCGATACCGAAAACTAACCGAACCGAAACGGAAATCGGCCGAAACGAGTCAAAACGAAAATTTACAAAATCCAAATGAACAGAACTGGGAAAAAAAAAAAAAAATTGCACCACAAGTCTAGTTATAATTTGAATCGTTTTACATCTTTAGTATGCTTTGAGGACTCTGTTAAATGAGAATTCACTGGAATTAAATGGAATGACACTCGTCTAGTAGTTTTCTGGATACTGGGAATGTTTAAATTACCCAGGCTGACCCAAAGCTTATTTACAGAAAGTCCATGTCATGATGGCTCAGAGGCTGGAGAAAGAAGGGTGCATAAAAGGATGAAAAATTTTTTTGGGGAGAATAAAGAAATTTAAGAAGTGACCAAGGGTTGAATAAATGTATTTATGGGTTCCTCCGACTCTTGCAACAGAAGCTCCCAGCTCGCCTTCTATTCCCTCTTTAGATGCGTCCGGCATTGTATACTAATGCTAAACAGGAGTGTGAAGGGATAAATGGCAGCTCATTATATGCCCAGCTGCAATGAAGAGCAATGACGCTTGCAGCGCACCAGGCAGCTGTAGCAGGAATAAGGGGCAGTTGCCGAACCCCCCCCCCCCCCCGGAAGGCCTGGTTTAAGTGGTCTCCACATCTGGATCACAGTCCGTGTTACAGATTGTAGCAAATCGAGAAAACGAAATGATAATATCTGCAAATTTTACAGAAAAAAACACCTCCGCGTAAAGGGTGTCAACCTCACAAATTTAGCCAAGGGAAGAGGATGAGGTGTGTGTGTGTGTGTGTGGGGGGGGGGGGGGTCAGCCTGTAATAAAATGCTTTAGAGCCTGTTAAACATGTCACTTGCCATAAATATTCACCCAGTTGACACAGAATAATCTGAGGCATCAACAAGATAACCTTAAAAAGCGATCTGAACATTACATGGAGAGAGGACTTGCTGAAGCTCTTTCATTAGCTCATCACGGTGACCCCGAGGTTGGAGGCAGAGAAAGCATCTCCTCTCTAATGATTTTAAGTAGGAATGGCCTTTGACCGCCGATCACATTAAAGCGCACAAAGAATAATGAACTTCTTGCGCATTTCAGGAGGCTATAAATATATTTTTCGTGAACAAACATCGGCACAAACAGGGGGAGAGATAAACAGGCCTGAGACACGCACGAGGACAAGGGGGTAAAGAAAGCGACTGGCAAAGACATCTCCGTATTGTAAAAAGAATTGTGGTGCAAGAACTAAAGGTTAAGTGAAAATACAGTATACATTTTGTAGCAGGCGACGTTTCCACTCTAACCATTTTCCCCATGTTCTGAGGTATCCTGTACTATACTCCGATGTCTCAGCCAGTCCTTTCCTTACCCCCCTTGTCCTTGTTCCCATCTGCGTCCCCCTATATCCCTCACCCTCTGTTTGGGCCTATTTTTCGGACAAGAATTAAAAGTATAAATGTTGCGGCAGGTGATATTTCCACTTGAACACTTCCCCCCCCCCCATTAATTCTTGTCACAAAGTGTATAAATGCTGATATCCGGCCCAAAAACGTTCTTCTTTTTGCTCTCCTTCACCTCAAATTCTCGGGGGGGGGGCCCTCTACACCTCTGGCTTTGGTTTTCCAAAGTAGTTTTACTTTATTTCCCCCACTATTTCTTGTAAAGCAGTGAAGAAACTGTTGCATTTATACAAATGATAATAACAGAGGACATGTATCACACATAGGAAACATTGTTTCTCATCAATTGTGCATTTCATTGAAGAGGTATGTAGGGGGGACAGGGGGAAGTTGACTCTGGGAGATTTACAAGGTCTTGGCTCGATTTTACATGTCAAAGAGATGTGGGGAATAGAGATCTACCATAAACACGACACTTGAAATGGTCACAGAGAGACACCTGCAATATAGGGGTGCTGGTGGAAGAATGGTTAGATAAGAGGCTGTTCTGAGACTTTTAACACGGCTAATGGGGCCATTTATGTAAAGAAAGCTCTAATATTTACACCAAGTGATTTCTAATAATATAGTTTAGTGAGGGTTATTAGAGTTGTATAAAAAAAATCTATAGTGCAGTGTTGGGAGGTCAATCACATGAATGTTGCCAATTTTTAAAAAAAAGAAAACACTCAATTATGTTGGAAAAAAGTGTTTTTTCATTCTTTTGGGGGGGGGAGGTTAGGAAAGAAAATTAGTAAGGGAAGGGGCAAAAAATATATATATTCATATTTAACACTAGAGCTGGTATCAGCCCCAGATGTTTCAGAACTACTTTTCCCATGATGACACGCTCTGGCATAGCAAAGCATTGTGGGGGCATGCTGTTCCAAAACAATAGGGGCCCTACTCCCTAGTGAACGTTAACTGTACCGTTCGGGTGAGTAAGCGTTAACGCCAGGATAAATGACTTTAACGCATGCACCCCATATTACATCCCTAATGCTAAAACCCTGAAAAATCTGTTTGTGCATTGGTGACTGTGCTAGCTTGGGCGAGTTTACTGTACTTTGTGCACCCTATGCTTAACATGGGGAGCACAATCATTAATTAGCGTTAGGAGAAGTAAGGAATTACAAAGTCCTAGCGCCAATTACCACACTGATGTGGTAACAAAAAAATTTATAGACCTCTAAAAGCTGGAGCTTATTCTGCCTTTGCAGAATCATTTAATCACCCCTAACCCCCCCCCCAATAAATCTGATACTCCCCTCTCATCCCGCAGCGAGAATGGTGGCCCGATCAGCTTCTTCTGGCCGCTGGGAGCAGAGCGAGACTGGGGACGAGTAGTCCCAAGTGTCCCTCCGCGGCGCTGCGCGATCTCGCAGGGCTCGTGGCCCAGCATCGCAACCCCCCCATGGAGGATACTCGAGACGGCGCAGAAGCACTACCGCGAGTATCCTCAAGGGTAGCGCTTGGTTCCGGGACAAGGTGCCGAGGTAGCACCTGCCCCGGAAGCAAACTAAAATGGGGACCCTACAGGGAAAACTGCAGGCGCAGGTTTCCCCAGTTAGCGTCCCCAGCAGAATGGGACCCCTAGGTGTCAAGGTTGCCAGCACTAAAGCAACCTAAGAATAAGACGTACATACATGCATGCACTAGACAAAGACAACAGATAAAGACATGTTTCCCCCTTACGTATTCTGGTTTTAGCTTCTTGTCCCCTCCTCTGACGGCCACTTTCTCAAGCTTATCGATGGCTGCCAGGATCATCTCCTCATCCTTCAATCGCAGCTCTTCGTGAATGATCTCGATGTCTCGTACTGGGTTCACACTTCCCTCAACGTGAATGATGTCATCATCATCAAAAGCACCTGAATTAGAATGAAAATATATGTATATATTTTAATACAAGGGCAGAAGAGGATACAATCTCATTGCACTATGACAGATGGCAGCTACGGATTTACAGAAGGGGACAGAATCGAGTAACAATATTTACTGCCGTGTAGTTTTAAAAGATGGTTCTAAGGATTTAAAAAAAAAATATATATAACAATAATCTACACACTAGCCCCAAAACATCCCCTTGGAATCCAGGAAGATTGGTCAGAGTGTAATAAACTTTCAGTCCTAAAATAACATTTGGGATGGCGACATAGTAAACGAAGAAAACTCAAATTTACACAGTTGAAAAAAAACATGTTTTGATTTGTTATTTCTTTTAAAGTGACCCATCACATTTCCCGGCCATCACTGTGGATATTTCAGCTTAAAATCGGTCTTAAAAATTGTTAAAAGTGCTAAATATCAAGAAGAAACCGTATAATTAACTATATGACAGTACTCTTTTTACAATGCTATGTATAGAGGCGTACTGTACAGATCTTATTCTAAGAGATACATTGTTATACAAACACAGAATAACAGTCATTTGTAAAGAATACACTAAATGTATTTCCATGAAAGGGCCCCCGAGCTTGCTGCATTTTGCCTCTCCCTATATGTTACGTACAGCCTTAAGGGTAAGCCCAAATCAGGCTCTTTCTCATTCACGTTAATGGTGCGGGGCAATTGGGGATGCTAAATAAAGTGTATAATGTAACCACTTGTACCACAGATAATGGCCCTGCAGCAGTGAATGGGGGGGGGGGGGGTTGTATCTTTGTATGAATCTCAAATCAGTAATCACACATTGTCGTGCTGAATTTACGCTAAATGCAATGCTATATGACTATTAGGCAGTGCTCAAAGAATTTAAATGACAGAAGCCCACACATTGCCCTCCACATTTAAGCAAAAAGCACAACTGTGTTTGGAATATATTATATATATATATATATATATATATATATATACACACACACACGTGTAAACAGTGGTTTATACATGCCTTTTCTTTAAAAAGGCATGTATAAACCACCTCTCCAGTAAGTGTCTTTGGGCAAGACACCTAACGGTACATACTCGCCACCCAGGACATACTTGAAAACGAGAGAAATCTCAATGTATCCTTCCTGGTAAAATCCTTTCTCAAAAAACAAAAGATACCAAGTAATATATATAATTGATTTTTCACCCTGCCTATAGTGTGAAACCTCACATGTTGACGATTTCCAACACCGCTTGGTATGCGCAACGCAGCAGAATCAAATAAGAAAAAAATGTTTCCGTCCGTCAGTCCAGCATTTAAACATATGAACAGGTGACATCCTTCTATGAATTTCCCCGTCTAAGGAAATTCTACACTTCAAACAGGCCCCAAACGACACAAAAAGCTACATTTTGCCAGCGCCTTCCATCCAGACAATTTATGGAATACGGATTGGATCAAACAGAATCAAACCTGCTGGCGCAGCTTTACCACGCTGGGAACCCAAAGGCAAAACATTGTGTGCTGATATTCACATTCCATATATACGATGTGCCGTTAGCAAACCTATAGATATTACTCGTCACGTTATAAACGTCACGTGAATGACTGCTTACCAGGTCTGTCTACATTTTCACAGGTCCATGGAGGATTCAGAAGATACAAGTGTATATTTTTATCGATACACGAATTACCTCACACAACGTGGATTATTTAGAAAGCAGTGAATTTACAGAGAGCCGGCAGGAAGGGGAGACTTTAGCCTAATGTAGCTGAATATGGAAAATAAAAGTGTCCAGTGTTTCCCTTTTGGAATATAATTGTATTTCTACACCAAATAACCATTTAACGAATAACAGTAGTTCTTTTCTACACACGTACACAGAATAAGCTCCTGTTATTAAATACTCGTAAAAAGGAAAGGCGTCCATTATTATAGAATTTAACTAACCCTTCTGTTGCAGAACAAACCAATGTTTTGCAAATGTTTCCAGAAACTGTGCCTCATTCCGACATAGAATGAGGTTATTGTACAAAAGTAACAGATGTGTCCTGCAAGGGAGGCTTTGTATTACAATAGTCCTGGTATATATAACATTATCTCCAGTAAAAGGTACACACTGATAACCATATAGCAGGGATAGATCACTGTAACACATGCACTTCGTTTTACTATATCCATGCAGGGAATCTCCAGGAAGGGATGCGATCGTCTGATCGCTAGTTTCAGATGGAATTTGAGTTTCCATGGGAAACGGTGATTGGTCTGAACTCATTGGGCAGACCTCTCCTCTCCCACCGTTTTGAGCGACGCCATCGCTGTGGCTACGTTGGTGATTAGATAATGAACCACTCAGACACACAATTTACACGGTGGCTAATTTCGAAAGGGCCTGATTTGAGGGTATGGTTTTTAGGGGGCCATCAAAGCTGCAAAAGCAAGGTGCATTCTGCCACAGTTGAGTGACAGACATTCACACGAATGGGATGAGAAGAGCGGGCCCTTATTAGCAGCATATGCCATTAGCAAATATTTAACGTGCGGCAGACGGACGGAATTTGAAATTGCCGGCTGCAAGAACAAGTGTGGGTTGAGAAAGATATTACTGAATAGTGTGTGCTGCCTTTGTGCACTTCTGATCATAGCGGGGACAACACATTAACAAGAAATTATGCCAACAACCACCACTGGCGGGGGGGGGGGGATCACTTTATTGGTTACTGGTACTAGCAGAAAACTTGCACTACCTCCATGGAGATATCAGGTCCCAAATGGGAGGCCATGGAGAGGATGATCTTTGCTTTTAAAGTGCCCCTGTCAAGCCTTACCTTTGAGTAATTCCTTATAAACGTTTCCACATCATGCACTCCCTGTGGCATGCCGCAGGGGTAGCAACAGATGTGAATGGAATAGCAGTCCTACAATGTGGTCCTCTGCACTATCCACACATCTGATTGAGTGCCGGCAAGTTGGCTCGTGAGTTAGCGAGCCGGTAACACCACTGAGGGCCAAGTAGCTCTGTGTGAAGACCTCCAGTAAGTCACATTACAGTCAAGGAGAAGTCCTAGTCTCCACCCACATAACAAACCTTGTGATGGTTAGAGTTCAGGTCCTTTACTCCAACAAGGCATGAGTCATTTCGCTATTAGAGATAATTTATAGGGGCACTCTACCCATCAAGACCATTCCTTCCATAATGGACAAGCAATAGTTTACAATATGTCCTACCTTCCATGGTTTAATATGTCTAAAAGACCCCTCCAGGCCCCATTAGAGACTGCAATAGTGGAGTGTAATGGGTCCCACTAACAGAGGTGCTCTCAATTTTTTACGCTGTTAGAGATACCTTTCCTTAAGGACCATAATCCATTAAAGCACAGCCTATGTAATGCACTTTGACACCCTTTGTGTAACCCTATAACCACCTTTCCATTTGGGTGAAAACCCTACCATGCAATAACCTCCCTTTTTTTGACCCATTTCTCCTTAAATTTTTTTTTTTTTTTTTTTAAAGTAATAAAATAAAATGTAAGGGTTTTGGACGGTTTATCTGTGTTATATATATATATATATATATACACATACACAAAATACACCAGGAGGCCAGCACTCAGCAGTTGCCAAGCATAACAGGTGGGCGCTCCACAAGATCAGCAACAAACCGGGAGGAGAAAAAGTTGTTGAATGTATGAATTGGAGTTAACAGTAGCTCATATATTTAAAGATAACACATTTTTAACCCTTTAAAAAGATTCTAACTACTCTTATCTTATATGTCAAGATTTCAACACTTTTTAAGCCATTAAAAGATTTTTCACAAGGTTTTTAACCTTAAGATCTTTTTAAAAAAATGATGGGAATTTAGTTCACAATATATGACCATAAATTGCTTAAGCCTGTCACAGCGCCAACGTATCCCATCTCAACAGTTCTAATCTCGTCACTTAATGATAGCCCATATGGGATTAACTCCCTGAGGACAGAATCTTTTCTGGATCTCTCTGGTTGGACACATTGACGCTGTGACAGGCTTAAGCAATTTATGCCCATATATTGTGAACTAAATTACCATAATTTTCTTAACAGAGTTTAGGGTTAAAACCACTTCTAAAAAATCTTTCATGGGTTAAAATTTGTTCTAATCTTTAAATGTATGAGCTACTGTTAAAGTCTGTGAATGTATGAGTTGGTGTGCTCGCCTCCTGGCTTGTTTACAGTTCATATATATTAGGACAGGCACAGTTTTCATACTATTGGCTCTGTATGCCCCTAGAATAAAATTAAAATGAAACAATCCAAATGAATTTGAAGCGCAGACTTGGCTTTAATGCAAGAGGTTGAACATAAATATCAAGTACAAATTTTAGGAACTACAACCATTTTTAAACCCCCCCCCCTTTTTTTCAGGGGCTCAAATGTAATTGGACAAATGAATATAATCATAAATAAAATGTTCAATTTTAATATTTTGCCGCAAAATCCTTTACTGGCAATGCCTGCCTGAAATCTTGAACCCATGGACATTATCAAAGACTTGGTTTCCGCCTTCCTGATGTTTTGTCAGGCTCTAACTGTAACGGTCTTCAATTTTTTTTTGTGGGTCTTTCTGCCTTTAGTTTTGCCTTCAGCAAGTTAAAAGCATGCTCAATCAGGTGATTGACTCGGCCATTGCAGAATATTCCACTTTTCCTTCAAAAACTCCTGGGTTGCTTTTGCAGTGTGTTTTGGATCATTGTCCAATTGACAGCTGTGAAGCGCTGTCCAATCAACTTTGCTGCATTTGGCTGAATCGGGGCCGACACTGCTGAATTCATCTGGCTGCTTCTGTCACATCAATAAACACCAATGACCCAGTGCCACTGGAAGCCATGCATCCACATGCCATCACACTGCCTCCACCATGTTTTACAGAGGATGTTGTGTGTTTTGGCTCATGAGCTGTTCCAAGCCTTCTCCACACCTTTTTCCTCCCGTCATTCTGGTACAGATTAATCTTCGCTTCATCTGTCCAAAGAATGCTTTTCTAGAACTGGTCTGGCTTTTTTTTTTTTTATGATGGTTTTTGACAAAAGTCTAATCTTACTTTTCTATTCTTCAGGCTTATGAATGGTTTGCACCTTGTGGTGAACCCTCTGTATTGGCGCTCATGAAGTCTTCTCTTGATTGCAGACTTGACAATAATACGCCCACCTTCGGGAGAGTGTCCTGCACTTGTCTGGATGTTGTGAATGGGTTTTCTTTTACCATAGAGTGGATCCTGCGATCATTCACCACTGTTGCATTCCGTGGACATCCAGGCCTTTTTATGTTGCCGAGATCACCAATGCGTTCTTTCCACAGAATATACCAAGCTGTTGATTTGGCCGCTCCTAATGTTGCTGCTATCTCTGGTGGATTTGTTTTATTTTTGAAGCCTTGCAATGGCCGGTTTCATTTGCATGGACAGCGCCTTTGAATGCACGATGTAAATTCACAGCAATAGATTCCAAATGCAAATACCACACTTTAGAATCAACTCCAGACCTTTTACCTGCTTAATGGATGAAGAAATAACGAAGGAGTAGCCACGAAACGGCTTTTGATTCAATTGTCCAATTACAGGGGTGTTGGGTAATCTTAAAGGGACATGCATGCTTTACTAGTGTGCTATAAAAACGTGCAATGCCTTTTGAATGAGTCAGTAGTGTCATTCGGCGGGCATAAAACGCAAGTAAATATGAGATTTTTTCATATTTACCTGATCTTCTTTCTTGGAGTTTTCCACGCCCACCTCAGGAGGCAGTTTGAGCTAACCAATCAGTGCCTCTACCTAGGGAGAGCTAAAAAACCCACTAAGCGTGTGCGTCTGAGTTGCTCCTCCCTCCTGCACTGTGAGCTGAGGGGAGGGCGGGGCTGAACTTTCACCCCCAGCTACTGCAGAGACAGGGAAGGAAAGAAATCCATACACAGAGAGAGAAAAAGAGAGAGAGGGGGACAGCTAAGAAAAGCACAGAGACACAGCAAAAAATGGTAAAGAGAGAAAGACCGCAGGATAAAGCAGAGGGCCACCAAGAAAAAGCGTGAGGGAGTGACTGCGTGAGGGACTTTGAGTGAGACAGTGACTATCAGGGTTATTCAGAGAGTAGTGAAAACCAGGAGAATGACTGGAGAGGTGAAAATTCTAGGTTAAAATGGCCAAACCAAAAAAATTCTCCCATTTATCTCACTTTCCAAATAGGCTATTTTGACCGAGAATTTTCACTTCTCCAGTCATTCTCCTGGTTTTCACCTCTCTCTGAATAACCCTGTATGCAAATCTTGAAAGAGCACGTCAGTGGGTGAGTAAGTCTGTGTGTGGGCGAGTCAGCGGGGGAGTGTGTGAGCGAGTCAGCGGGAGACTGTGTGAGCGAGTCAGCGGGAGAGTGTGTGAGCGAGTCAGCGGGAGAGTGTGTGAGCGAGTCAGCGGGAGAGTGTGTGAGCGAGTCAGCGGGAGAGTGTGTGAGCGAGTCAGCGGGAGAGTGTGTGAGCGAGTCAGCGGGAGAGTGTGTGAGCGAGTCAGCGGGAGAGTGTGTGAGCGAGTCAGCGGGAGAGTATGTGAGCGAGTCAGCGGGAGAGTATGTGAGCGAGTCAACGGGAGAGTATGTGAGCGAGTCAGCGGGTGAGTGTGTGAGCGAGTCAGCGGGTGAGTGTGTGAGTGAGTGTGTTTTGCTTCACAGTTGCAGAGATGCCAATATCCAGTTCCTCGGTTTCCCCAGTCTGAGGTCCTGAGCTGCACAGCTTGTGTTAGCACATTTTAAATACATGTGGCTGTATGAACTAACAAGTTCCGTAGCGCTGTACAATGGGTGAGACAGAATAACAAATTTAAACACACAGAACAGTAGGAGAGAGGACCCTGCCGAAGAGCTTACGATCAAGAGGAGAGAGGTGACGTGCAAGGTGAAGGTAATAGTTGAGTATGTGAAGTAGTGGGGGTGCATGGGGGCTGTGGGCAAGAATTGTAGTTCACGTGATGCTTTGATGAGTGCAATAGTGGATGGAGTAAATGGTGGAGTAGTGGACGGGGAGGAGGCGGGGAATATTCAGGAAGTATGAGCTGAAGAAACACCCCTAGCTGAGCGGCGTTGCCGGAGGAGATGAAATGACAGAGTTTAAAGCAAGAAAATAAACATTTTTTTTTTTTACACATTTTTAAAACTTTTATTGATTTCTTCTAATTTGTCTATAGATATAAAAGTGTTTAAATGTCAATTTAAAAACTTTTTCTAGACATGCATATCCCTTTAAGAGCTGTAATTACTAAACCCTTCCTCTAATTTGGATGTATGTTACCCTCAAATTAAACCTGAGAGTGTGCACTTTTCATTATAGAACTATAGCTTGAATGTGTTTTGGTAAATACCGGAAAAAACACTAAAATTGTGCAGGTGTCCAAATATATATGGACCTAATTGTATAGGTGTATGTCACAATTGAGTAAGTACACTGACTTCTACCCAGACTTAAATAATTCTAAAGAACCAGTAAAACTCAAGGTAAAGCTTTACATGTAGGGTATGGAATGTGTTTGTTTCCATTTTTGTTATTTGCGGGTGGGTGGGTGGGTGTGTGTGTGGGGGGGGGGGTTAAACCATTATATTTTATTGCTTACCTTTTCCCTTACATACTAAATTGTAGAAACAAAGGGCTATACTAAGAGAGCCAGTAATGGCAAACACTCATGCTGCCGAGCCTTAAAAATATAGTTTCATAGCAAATATGTCAATTAGTCCTATGTATGCCTGGCTTGCTAGGAGACCTTTAAATACGTTGGTAAGGAACGGACGTCAAGTCTCTGGCCATGTCTTACAGATTTCAGAAACCTTATTGCCTAGTTTAGAGGATTTTAATTTTACCTTCATTCGTGTACAACTAAAAAGTTTGAGATTTTTAAAAAACAATCTCCGGTGTCGGATTGTTGTGACCATCATTGAAAATGATTATGCTGGCAGAGCCATCTACACCCCTGGTTTCGGTTTTATCAAAAAAGTGCCGTTTATGTGGAAACAATGGGCAAATACAAAGAACACGCAATCAATGACTATTTACTTTTCTAAGGGCCCTATTCCATTCTTCACGCAAAAATGCACACGCAATGCGTGAATTTGGGTGCCAAGCATAAAACGTTAACGCGCGGAAATAAACGCTGGAATTACAATCCTTGCGCATTTTTTCTTCCTTCGAGCAATAACGCGCGTTAAACGGACACGCAAAAATGCGCTCTCAGTAACTTTGCGCGCAGAAATCAGTGTGCGGACTGGTTTTTTTTCATGCAATTCAGCCAATCAGAATAAAGAACCACAATTATCTCACGTTAAGTTTTTGCGCCTGTCAAAGTCAATCTGAGCATATATGCTGCAGCAATAATAAATGCACACACAACTTCTCAAATTTATAGGTTTGGTATGTGTAGAATGTGTAACTATACTTTGCAGATTTTTTTTTGGGGTTGGTGTATTTGGGTTCGGCCAGGTTGTTCAGATTTGCCGTTAACACCAGCTTTTAGGAGTTGCTAAAATTATGCGCGCAAAGGCTGTGCGTTAATTCCAGCGCATAGATTGTAATACCATCCGCGTATCAGCGCACAAACGCATTTGCGCTCACAATGTTAAGTATAGGACGCGCGCTGTAAAGTACGCTTGCGCAGGTTCACCCGCGGTAGACGATTACGTGCATTTGTTGCGTTGACATTGTAATACGACGTTCCGCGCAAAGGGTTTTACCCCTCGAGTTAATGTTTTTTTGCGCCGGCGCAAACGTTTGCGCGAAGATTTTAGTAGGGCCCTAAATCGTTCAAAACTTATCAAAGTCATCGCAGCTACAACAGAATACACAATTCTGTATGAAGATCCGCGGGGTATGGTGGGGTCGTCGCACCTCGAAAACGTCAGGTTGAGCTGCTCAATATATATCCTGTGGCATGCCAAGTGCCTCGCATGTTCTACCCATGTCAAGATCGTATAGCTGTGTGTTATGTATTCATCTGAACAGAACCACTACACTTGGTTGCAAGCTATCATCAACCAATTCGTTCTCTTGCTTGAAATCAAGTCATCCAATTACTCCTTGACTAATCAAGGCTGTTTTGGCTTTTGCTTTTTTTCAAAGGTACTCCACAGCATAAACAGTTCACTTACAAGAAATGGAAAGGGGCTAATCAGCGGAATTATTGTTTTGCTGCTGTAATTTGCGGCATTTAAATGCAGGTGCTGATTGGACTGGAAGTTTTATAATGTTGCACGGGGAAAACCAGCTGATACAAACGAGAGGTGGCCTTTGTCTGCCTGGCCAGGAAGGCCACTTAATAAGATAGAATATACAAGAATAGCTGAAAGCCTGGCGTAGATCTTCACACTGAAATAAGCCTAACATAAGGCAATTTGCTGGAGAATTAGAAGACCACTAAAGAGGAAAGCCATTGGTAAACCACAGCAGATGCGGAATTAAATTGTGAGAAAAAACCCCCAATGAAGATACTTTCTAAAACTGTCCAGAAGGGATAGACTGAGTATAAGTGGCCAATATTCAGCAAATTACAGATATCGGCATCTCATTTGCCTATATTGCCGAAAATTGGACAAGCTGGATCACAGCAGCCACGACACACGAGGTCTCACAGAATGGTGCCCATCCGAGGCTTTTCCCACAGCAGGCTGTTGGCACTCACTGTAGGACTTCCCCTGCCCACTGACAGTATTGCACGTGAGCGTGATGACAAAAGAAATTGGGCTTCCCTCCCATCTGGCAGGGAATTCCCTATACAGGAGATGCTGGGGGTCTGTTAGTCCCCTGTATTTCTGGTACCTATTTCCTATAGCAGGGGTCAGCAACCTTGGCCCTCCAGATATTTTGGAACTACACTTTCCATGTGTCTCTAAGAACCTAATGAGTAGCTGAGCATCATGGGACATTTAGTTCCAAAACTTCCGGAGGACCAAGGTTGCTGACCACTTACATACAGGGTCATACGAGGCGTCATTGCAAAGGCCAGAGTCTAGACACGGCCATATAGTTTGTAAAAATAAAAGCTTGATTTTTTTTTATCAAATTGAATAAATGAATTGGGCATAGTGCAATTTTTATAATTTTATTAAAACACATTCAGTTAATGATATAATGTAAGAGTTGTGGGGTTTTTTCCCCCTCACAACTTTAAATTTACAGAATATCGGCATCAGATATCTGCTATTGGCCAAAACGGCTGCAGGTAATCTGAATCGTATTCGTCTATTCCTACTGCCCAGACATTACAGTCTACACAGAACACCATTAGATAAAGGTGCTTAAGCCCTCAAAAGGCATTTTGGCAGTGTACCAACCACTGTAAGACCCTTGCCCACCTCGCTCGTTAGTGAGGCCAGCTCAGTCAGCATCATAATGAGCTTAATTCAGGGCATGGGCCACAGCTCCATAAGCCCCAGTATCAGGCCGCCCTTGCCACTTTACTCAACACTGCACTAGTTGGTCTTATGATATCATAGAGGATTTAACATATCTGGCATCCGCAATACAAATAGTATTCTAACGCCACATCCACATTTAAAAACAGACGTAAAACATTCCATGGAATTGTTCTGAGGTCTATAAACAGGTTTTTCTTTCAGTATACAAAAGTTAGTGGAAGCAGACGCCTAGTTATCCATCACCCCAAATGTTAGTAGTCCAGAAAAGGAACGCCATTCACACTGTAGGATGTGATAAAGCAGCTTTAATCAGACCAAGGAAAGACAACGTTTTGGCTCACTCCTAAAGACTCATGAAGTTGAACGTTGTCTTTCCTTGCTCTGATTAAAGCAGGTTTTTCTTTCAGTCGATGTGTCAGGGACTTCTATGCAGATGATACAGTTCAATCAGGCAATAACCTCTAGAGTTCAGTGCGAATCGCTGTCAAGACTTGACATCCTAACCCTGCCAGAAGTAAACACCGGTCATGTAATGCCTGTGGACAGATGGGAGAGGGCCTCCCAAGAGAATGGGGATTGAAGAATATATGAAAATGGAATAAGTTAACCTTGCTTTACAATGGCATGGCGACAAGGCGTAAGATCACAACCACCAAATCCACCGCCTCCATTTGAAGTCCTGAAATTTTATCGAACCGGCCCAAATGGTAACATCTAAGATTCAGAATAAGCATCTACACAGGTTTTGACAACGCCTAATAAGATTGAAATGATCGCTGGTGTTTGCTGTGCTTCTCGTGCAGAGGAGACGTCCTTAACATTCAAGACTGATCACCCTTTTTGGGTGATGGACTGGTTTGCATCTAGTACTGACTTCTCTGTAATGGCACCATCGAGCTAAAACTTCCAGAGACTTGAGCGTGGACCCACCGAGGTGCAGGCCACTAAGGTCATGCATTCTCAGTGTTCTCATAGACCCGTTTGTGTCCGACAGAGGTCTTCGGGGTCTTTCGATTTAGCTTTCCAAGACTCTTCGATGCCATGTTATTCCAATTGAAGAACAAGAAACATCTACTGGGTCAACTACGTCTTATTCTGAGGAATCATTGTCCACACAAGCAGCACACCCCACGCCAAAAAAAAACAAAAAAAAATAATTCAGGCAAATATAGTAAAAAGAAACCAGCATCAATTTTGCTGGTTGTAGTATTTGAGTACCTCCGTGACATTTGTATACAACTCGTGTGAAAATGATACAGCAGGGCTTGACAAATTTGCTTTGAATCTAGAAGCCAGCTACAAAAGTTAGGAGCCAACCTTTCGGCGATTAGTCGCCTTTATCAAGGTATACCTTGATAAAGGCGAATCCTCGCAGGAACGTTGGGACCCTTGCCTCTGCATCTGGGCGATTGACCCAAATTATGATTTTAGCGGCTTCTATTTATTTATCACTTTGTTACCTGGTGCTTTTTGCTGTTAAGTATTTTTTGTGCATGTGGTCTTGTGGCTACTTTATTTGAGCCTAGAAGCGTAGAGCGTTGCTTCTAATATCAGTTTGGCGGCTCTGATAAATATACTACTATTATTTGTGTTGTTAACATCTGTACATTGTGACGTTGTGATATTCTTTTATTTATTTACTTATTTTCTTTGCTCTGTTGTCAATGGACGCCCTATTTACCCACTGCAGACACAGACCCAAAAACACACACACACACACACAAACAGACCTCATATATAAATACATACACCAGGGTTGGATATATTTACATTAAATGTAGGAGACAGGAAGAAAACATTGAAGCCAACTAGATGTTTTTAGATGCCAAAGACTGCTTTTAGATTGGTGTAAAATAAACTGGAAAGGAGCCAGGAGTAAAATTCTAGGAGCCAGTGGCTACCAGGCTCCTGGCTTTGTCAAGCCCTGTGATACAGGATAGAATTTGCCAAAGTCGCCGCATGTGATTAGAAGAAAAAAAAATGTAGGAAAACCTAATGAAGCACCAAAGCAACACCATCATTATTAACTCTTTCACTGCTGAGGATGTGTGGGGAACGTCCTCATTGACTCCTAAGGAAAGATGGGGTGGAGATAGGGGGTTCCATTGAACCCTGATATATCCCGACTCTTGGCAGCTAGCAGGGTCATAGGCCAGAGCATGGCCTTTCCAATGATACCAAACTTGACCATGTTAAATGTAAAGAACAAAAATAATAAAAGTAATAGTAAAAAAAAAAGTTTGTTTTTTTTAAGACGTGAAATGGCTCAGCAATGAAGGGGTTAATAAACCTTAGGTAGAATAACTATACAATATACAAAATAATCAAAATCTGCTCCTCCTCCCTTGGGCCATGTGCACAGACCAGTAAGTGAAACATGACTTAGCGCATCCGGCATCCAACCAGCAATACTCTTACATCACATATTTAGGAAGTGGTTACAGTTATACCTCAAGGCCATGAATTAACGATGATTAAAATTATTATATTCTGGTAGCAGCCTATGTGGATATATGAATTACTGACACTTACAAGACATTATAAAAATATCATTCCTACAATTTGCATTCCTGCATTTCCAAATATCTATTCCTCGGATTATCATGAGGACTTCCCTCAATATTACCTTCAAAAAATTATATTCATGCAAAAAATAAAATATATATCTATCATCTTAAAAATAAAAAAATTCTCTTTCTCCATTCACAGAAACGGTGGGTCTGTTCTTCGTGTGGACACACATCTGCCCAGGTCTTCGACATAAATAAAATACAAGAGGGAAGGGAGCACGTTAATAAAATGCAAAGCCAGGCAAAGCTCGTGCAAACAGCACTTGGGGCATTTCTTTCCCGGCTTTGTTAAACGCTTTAATCTTCCAAGTTTTGTCTACTTTAAGTGCTAACTAGTTGTAATCATTTGCAGGGCTAATTGTGGAGATTTATCAGCCTTTCTTATGCATAGAATGTAGCGATTAAAGCTGAATGGAGATGGTGTGAAGTATAGGTTAAATTGGGTGAAATTAAAGCAAATTACTCCTGGATGTGGAATAGCGAATATTGAATCCACAAATGATTTGCTACTCTTGATGATCTGCCTTCTAGCAGTTTAAAAAAAATAAAATAATATATAGAAGTATTTTACAATAAATTAGGGAGTTTTATTTCTGTACGTGAAATGATTGAGAGTAAAATTTGTAAATAAAGTCCTTCTATGCTATTTATATACCAATATACATCCAGGGAAGTGTAGTTCACTTGTACCTGGCTGCTGCAAACAGCACATTTAAAATACTGAAAATTATCACTATAATTCTATCAGTTGCAAAAAAATATAAAGACACGCACATGCACTTGTGTATAAAATTAAATATAATTATGATTTTTTTAATTGAAAGGAAGCATTTGAGAAAATTATGTTTATTTCATGTAGTTTAATTAAAAGGCATGAGAAAAATAAATATTTTTTACCTGTTGTTGCGCCAAATGCCCCTATGGACGGACCTCCACTCCAAAAAAGATAAAGCGATAAAAGAAATTACTGAGATTTCAATCCAATTAAAGCCATGCTAATGTTTCCAAAGAGAGCTTGGCAGTTAGAGCAAAACATTAGCTCAAAAGGTTACTCAAAAACATTTCAGTAACCACAAGCCACTCAAAAATGCACCCGTTATCCTCACAGCTGGGCATTGCCTGTCTCCTTAGCACAGAGCTCAGGTTTCAGGGCTTCAGGGACCATTGGAAACCAAGTCCCACCCAATGGCTAGCAATGCCTTCCGGTATTGAGAGCCACTAGATTGGATGGCACGTCAAGCCCCTCTTCAAAAATGGAACTTATACAGCACTGGTCTCCTTTTGAGCCAACCTTATCATGTCCTGCAGTGCTCAGATATATAACCATCAAACATAAAAGTCATGTTGAAGGATCTTCCAGAGTCTTCAATGTGGAAAACAGATTCTGTCTATCACAACCGCTGCTACTGACCAGGTGTGATACATGTGGATTCCAAGAGGCACCATTTTTTTTATTTGGGTAAGTGGAAGATCTGGTCCCGGTTTCCGCCGCACAAGCTGACAGACGAATAGAAAGCAAAACGGATGGAAACCTATGGAGATTTCATTACCATGTGTAACCAGGATGCATCCTTTCTGCGAACCATCGTCGCAGGGGATGAGACCTGCTGCTACCAGTTTGATCCTGAATCCAAGCGGCAATCGATGGAATGGCGTTCCTCGTCTTCACTGCGAATCAAAAAGAGTCGGCTGCAAACGTCTTCTGGTGGACGTTGAGGCAATCCAAGAACGTGCGACAGCAGTTCTGTGATCGATTCCTAAAGAGGCCTATGCTGGCCGTTTCCAGAGGCTTTACGAACGTTGCCAAAAGTGTGTTGTGAAGGATGGCAATTATTTAAAAAGGCCAATAAAGGTAATTTGTATCTTCTGTTTTGTTAGTTTTCGGATACCATTCAAACTTTTTAGACACCTATAGACCTGCACTTAATACACACAAAATCTGTTGCCTTGGGGTATCTTCAAGAAGCTGTTGAGAGCCAGTAGACTGAATTACAAACCAACTCTGAAAACTGAATGAGTTACTTCTGCCTACGTCTAGCTGACGCCTATAATCCGACCCCTGAAAAACAACCAGAACTTAAAACATCAGAAATCCAATAACATTCACATAGCTTCTGAACATCAATAAAATACAATGAAACGGTGTCAGAGTAATAAACGGATTAAATCTGAAAATAACATCGTGGAGGAAGGCAAATACTGGTAGATTGAGGTGCTTCAGTTACATATGTATGCACAATACCTGCAGGTCAGTGCACGTGACTCCACAAAACGAAGATGGCAAGAGAAGTAGATCAACGAGAATATTTTTTGCAGACAACTGTGCTTCCATTATGTCCGGAAGAAAATGTATTCCTCGCTCTTAAGGATGCTGGTCTTCCAAACTTACAGATTTTCTTTCTTCATTAACATTAAGAAGTCAAGGGATAATACCATAGCAAAAAATAATCGAATATAAAACCTTTATGAAGTATGCCGAGCACGTGGGTGACAAAACCCAAAACGGTGAAACTCTTGATCTTCTGGCTACACAGGAGGAAAACAATATTACATTGCATTCCACGAATGTTCCAAGGATGGAACACAAAGACCTTGGAGCATGTGCATATCAAGCCGGAAGGTTTACTATAATAACGAAGCCACCGTGTGGACGCTGGGAGATGGCGTGGGGGGAAAGGTCACTCTACAAATCCTGACCACTTTATCTTTTTAAGGTGGCCAATATGTGAGGAGTGCCCCTGCCCTGCCCCCTATCTGGCTAAAAGGCCGGGTGAAGGAGTGTCCTCCATGCACCCAGGATTTAAAATTTCCCAGCTGCCAGTCACCAGATTGTTCACCAATAAGGTCACCCGCTCTTAGGCCGCCCACGATAGAGAGCTTCCGAGAGATGGAGCAAATAGATTGATTCTGCGCATGCGCAGAATTAGTCTACGTAGGTGTAAAGGAACTTGTGTACGTAAAGTGCGCAGGTTTGTACTAATGCAGAATTTGCAGTTCCTATGCAACGCAAATTGTGTAGAACAGCTTCAAGGACAGCAGCATCTGCCAAATTATTAAAGGGCGGGTTCGTTTTAGGTAGAGTGCTCCTTTAAAAACAGATTTCATAATATTCGGACGCTACGAGAAAAAAGTCGTACATCATGCAAAAAACTGTAATCCGACTTGCTTCCGTTTCCAAATATTTTAGATAAGGGATACTCAACCTGAACTTTTCACTCATAGGATGACAAATTTTGTATATCAAGAGTTACAAAAACCCAGGGGTGACCGAAAGGTTTCTTCAGTGCAGCTAATTTTGTGTAAATATAAACTGGAGGGGGGTGGGTGTGTTTTTTTTTATCCAACAATTTTTTTACTAGAAGTACCACCAGATTACATAAGGCAGAACACAGCACAATTGCATTTTGAAGACCTGCACTTTTTTCTTTATGACTGCTACCAGGCTTTAATAGGGTAGAATGGCGACATAACGTTTACTCTATAGAGTACACAGCATCGGATATATAAACCCTATGAAGTCAAGGATTTGGCAAACCCCCTTTAATAATATGGATAGTCCCACAAGAACATACGAGTTCTAACCACAACATCTAGTAGCATAGATAATGAACTTCAGCCGTAGAGTTCAAATGAAGGAAGAGGGGGTAGCGGATGGGGGTGCATCGGGGACATTGTGCAATTACTATAAATTGGAATGGCAGCAATCTCCTCAGAAGCCGGGCTGTATGAAAGTGCAACAATTTCCCTGATGATGATCTGCTACCGTCAGCAGAGCGGGATGAGAGATCCAGCTCAACCCAACCGGAGAGAAAAAAAATAAAATAAAACCACCACAATAAAACCCAGCAATCCTAGTTCCAGGTCCTTTTGTATGCGTGTGAACGTACAAGTCAAATTAGTCTTCCACTCAATGACAATTCTTGGTTGCCCACAGTACAAGTCAGCACCATACAAAAGTATAGCGGACGTTTTTGCATAATTTTATTTATTGTCAAGTACTCAAAACATTTTGGTTAATATACGTTCTGGCCCTGAAGAAAATCTGTTACACAGGCTTAATGGGTGCTATTCCAGAATGAAAACACACTAAAATGTATCGATCATTTAATTCTCCCATTTACTTGGCCATGATGAAGTTTTGTGGTTTATTCATTATTTAAGGGGGGGGGATTATCGCTGTCACTTCCAGTGGCATGTAGCCAAGGTGGGGGATAAGGGGTACAATGGATGGTTAGGAGTGACAGCTGAGAGTGGAAGAGCAATCCTACAGGACAGCCCACTGCTCAATCCGTGCACCCCATTGCCGCTCGGTAAACCAGCACGCCAACTTCACCACTTAGAGCCAATCACTCAGCATTTGAAATAAGCTCCACCAACAGAAGCAGCTGATGGAAACACCCGGCAGGGGATCAGGGTAACACCTGCTGCAATAGCTCAAGAAATGAGATATCACATTGATCATTAAGACCAATATGAAATCCATTCCCTAATGGAATATCGCTGCCAAAATAAACCTGGACGGGACAGATGCACTTTAAGTTGACATTTTCCAATTTAAAGGGCCCACCAGCTCCCATGCAATGTAAACCTTACCTAAAGTGTGATGTAAAGGCATTCCAGTGAAATGACAGAGCATATCTGTGGAATTTAAAATCCAGATTTTATGCCAATGGCTACAACTATATTACACAAAATAGAAGTATCATTGCACCTTATTACTGGGATGGGTGAATCGACAGCCATTCTCAAGGAATGTCGACATTTTGTTGAAAACATATTTGATAATATACCGTAAAACATTTCCATAGGGCTTATTTACTGTATATATTAATATATGTGGAGACTGGATGTGTGTGTTGAGATTAGTTGCGGGTATGATTTAATGGACAACATATTCTGCAGCGTTGTACAAAAAGTGCAATGAGTAAAGACCGGACAAATCTGCAATACATAAAGGAGGCAGGTCAGTATTGTTGTCAGCAGATACAGGAGGACATGATAGCCCTATTCCCATGGGAATTTACAATCTCGATGGGTGAGGGAATTAGAAACAGGAGGGGGTGTTGCAGTGACGCGTTAATGCAGGGAGAGGTAAGGACGGTTATTGGGTCAGTCGGATGTCTTGTTACAGAGTTAGGTGGTAGACTTCCCTAAACAGAAGCGCGTTCCATAGGGTCGGCAACGCACGAGAAAAGTCCTGCAACCTGGCATGTGACGAGGTAATGATGGAGGATTCCAGGAGCAGGTCATTGTTGGATCTTGGGGGACGGGCTGGGGTGTATTTGGTGATTAGTGAGGACAGGTAGTGAGGGGCGGCGTTAGTGAGGGTTTTGTAGGTCAGGGGGAGTAGTTTGATTCTGCTGTGGATGGGGAGCCAGTTTAGGGATTCACAGAGAGGAGCGACAGAGAAAGAGCAACGGGTGAGATGGATAAGCCGGACTGATGTGTTGAAGATGGACTGCAGGGGGGAGAGGCGGGAGATAGGAAGGCCAATCAGGAGGTTGCTGCAGTAGTCCAGGCGGGAGATAACAAGAGAGTGGATAAGTTGCGTGGTCGTGTTGGCAGTCAGAAATGGATGCATTTTTCCAATATTGCGGAGGTGATTGCGGCAAGATGAGAAGAGTGATTGGATGTAGGTATTTATCCTTAACAAATGTGCCACTGGCTAAAACATTTCGAAGGCACAGATCTTGCCCATGACTTTGCCAATTTCAGGATGAAGTGGAGTGCTTAACGTGGAAATTTGGAAAGCATTGTGAGGAGGAAGAAGCGAAAACCCGATCTCTTGACCTAGATATTACAGACCCCAATATCTGATTAATGCACTTGCGTTTGCCCTATTATTTTTGTTTACCTGAAATCGCACTTATGGGGAAGCACACAAGACCAAATTCTAGTGCTGCCCCCTATGCCAGAACAGTGTATGGTCCTAGGTAAGCTTTACAGAAGGTCTAGAAATTCTTCCCCATGGTAAGACGTTGGAACACCAGTAGTGTGATAAGAGAAGGATTTCGAAATATCACACGTCACTGGGACATTGGAATATCAATTACAGACACACTTCCGTCTGTCATATTAATGCCATCTTTCCATACTATTTTCCATCCAAACTAAAAAAACATTTGTTTATTTTCCACTGTAATTTCTTAGACCGGTAGACCATTTCCCCCATTTATGTCGTCCATCACCAAGCAGAATTCTGCTTTCTAAAGACTTCCTCATCGGAGTAGTTCGTCCTTTCTTCCAATTTGCTTCTTTTTTTTTTTGGTATGTATATAAATTATATGCGTGTTATTTTATTTTTATTTATTTTTACACGCACAAGCTCCAGCCTGAACAAATCTCAGAGAGAAGACATCTTATGTACATTTCTGTTGTCCCAGATCATTCAGAACAAACCTTTTTAGATCGTTAACTACCACAGGAGTGCTGATTACACAGGCAATAGCAATTTCCTAACCAATGACCACCTGAACAATGATGTGTTCGGCTTCTTAGACCCTGAAGCCTTTCAAAAGGTGAGTCATTTCACAGTTTGGAACTACATCTCCATAGCAACATCCCTTTGAGGGTTTTAGAATCACCATCTAGTAAATTCTATGATCAAGCTCAACCGTTCCCCAATGGTTCTTTTCACAGCAGATGGAAAAAGAAGCCTTGGAAATTTTACAGTCTATTTCAAGCAATTCATCTGGCAGCCTATTAGAATTCAAAATATTTCGACCTTCAATCACAAAGCATGTTATCTGAAGCTGTGGCGATCTCGAGTCAAGACAAGCAGACGTTTTAGCTTAATCATCCATGATGAGAAGAGACTGACGAAAAAGAAAGAAAAAAAAAATCTTAATTCAGCCGCCATCAAAATGCTTATTTTAACGGCGTGAAAGTCTTTCAACGTGCGATGCAAACACGAGGCGTGTGGTTTTATTGCAAATCTTTTCCATGAATGGTAAGAATAGAAAAGTGGAATTAAATTCTGTTTGTTGATCGATGAGAAGTCTACGTTGGGGAAAACAGAGCCGGACAAAAAAAATAAAAAAATCTGTTACACCGACGCCGAAGCTTTAGTCATTACAAGAATTAAAATAAATCTCCTGCCAAGTAAATATATTTTCCACCTTAGCTGGTTAAATTGCTTAAAATGTGGTCTACAAGCAAGAGTACCCTATACAAAAAAACCATCACCACACTGAGCTAAAAAATTTATTTGAATGAAAACTGGAAGAAACCAGTAGAAAAATGAAAAATTAAATCCCTATAAAACATGAACGAGCATCAAGAGTTTAGGGTGGCTGAAGCTGATGGTGGTCTCCTACATAAACCCGTCAAACATGATCTTCAAATTACCAATGGCAATCACTTAAAAACCAATATTCAAACTACTACAAAAAATAAAATATGCAAAACATAATTGTGTCCATCTTTGTGATGTCCATTGTTGGCCTCCATGATGTATCAGAACTACATGTTTGATGTTGCTCACACAGTTTTCAGGCTGCTTGAGCATCAAGTGACACTTCGTTCCGAAACCTCCAAGGATCTGGGGTGCCATTGTTAGCCCTAACTGGTACAGCATGTTCGGCATATTTTGTATACACTACTGCAGGGTTCAAAATTTAATGTCCCAAGCTACTAGCCAAGCCTTAAGAGTTACTCGCCACTAGTTGCCCCACCTAACCCTTATCCTGCCCTGCCTGCATCTGCATTTCCACTCGCCCTCATGTAATTTCCACTCGCCAAATGCGAGTAGGCGAGTGGAAATTTTGAGGCCTGCACTACTGCCTGGATACTGAAAGACAAGAACGCTAGTCATATGATGGACAACATGGTATGGTGATATTTAGAAGTTCTAAGCCAGGGCATTCCAGAATTAAATTTGTTCGGCTCTTCTCAAAACGAGTCCTGCTCCATCTTTTATTTTGTGATTTATAAAGTTTAGGAACGCTTCATAATAGGCGGAATCGAGACCATCATCAGCCTTAAGTGTTCAACAGCATTTGAAGCCTTCGACAGAAACCTTTTCTATCCTTCTCCAGATGGCCCTACAAGTTCTAGCTTTAGCATCAGGAATTTGACACCATCAAAAAAAAAAAAAAAAAAAAAAAAAAAAAAATTTAAAAAATTTGCCATACAAAACACAAAATTTGCACATAGTAAGAAATCTGAAAACTTTAGGAGAAAAAAAGTGCTGCCTTCCCAGATTCTTAACTAGGAAGTTTCTGCAAATTAATTCCACACAATTTAATTCTCTCTGGGTCAAGGGCTTTTGTTACTTAAATTATTCTTTTCTTTGTCCCCCCCCCCCTTTTCCTTTTAATTCTTTCCACATCCACAGGAATAATCACTATTTCATTGTGTTTGAAAGCTTCAACTTTGAAATCTATTAAAAGCACCAGGCTCCATTCCTCTCAATTTTGAAAAAACAATTCCTCCTTATTTTTTCCCCTTGATTACACATTAAAATATTAAATTAATATTTATACGGTTTATATTACAATATAAAAAAACGGAAATGGATTAAAAATATTCATGGTCCTTGTTTAACACAACCTTATAGTTTGCCGGTTCCTGGTTTTAAAACCATTACGGCTCCAGAACAGAAGGTTCTTTGGCCTTTTCATTGGCATTTCTTTACTAAAAAGTCAAAATCTGTGATAGATTACGCTAACGTTTACCATGAAAGGAATATTAACTCTGATGCAGTTAAAGAGGTGTGATTCCTCATTAGCCCAACTTGATTTCAAATGAGTGCCGACCTGACAATTTCATATATAGTCTAATGTTTTAGGGAGAAGGGAAATTCCAATTTGCTGTGACTTTAACCTCCCTCGCGGTCTGATTATGTCAATATTTTGAATGTCAAAGCGGTACATTGTTTTGCATGTAAATTTGTCGTTTTAGATTGTAGGCCTGTAATTCTTAGTAATAATGGACTTAAATCTGCCAAACAAGAGTGTAGTAAACACACCTGGTCGGCTAAAGTTTGAAACACAAAATAATAATTTATTATATAGAATAATAAAAAATAATATAAATAATAAAATTAATTCAATAACATAATCAAACCAAAAATACAGAAATTTGTAGAAAGCAAGGGTGTACTATTACTAGTGTCACTGCATATTGCTTCAGTAAACATCCCAGGTATGGAAAATTTTGAAACATGGGACTGCACAAAGTCCGACGTCACAAACAGGACAATGGAACCAGGTTTCCTTTCTAATTTTCTTTCCCTTGTCATCACGCTTCGAGCAACAAACCACACACATCCTTGTAGGTGTTGACTTCTCAGATGTTGGGATGTAGTCCACGAAGTGATGACCAATCAGGTGTTCTGGGTTGACAATGCCAACAGCACAACGTCCAGCTCTATTCACAGCCATTGATGGTGGTTGGTGGTTCACAAAGATACAGTCAGCAACTTTCCAAATGAAGTCAAAATGAATCACAGGCTTGTCACTTTTTTTTTTTTTTGCAGAATGTAGGCATTCCATAAGCATTGCTCAAGAAGATGCCTGAAGATCTTCTACTGTTTCCTCATTGCTGGGTAGAATGTCATCGCTTGGTCAGCTCTGTCGACACCTCCCATGGTGGTGGTGGTGGTGTAGTCTATCACTACTTGTGGCTTCATGATTTCTTTCCCACCTTTCGTGCGTACCATAACAGTGGGGGTGTTGTGAACTGTACTCATTAGGCACACATCTTTGTCACGCCATCGCAGTGCTATCATTTTGCCTTTCTGCCAGGCAACCATTTTTCCAAGCTTCAGCTTCTTCTTGCAAGAGATTGGCGGCATGTCGCGCCGGTTAGCCCCAACGGTTCCCATAGGCATCTGTCTTGTTTTGCAGAAGACACTCAAAGTTCAGGAGACGTATAAACGTTGTCTGTTGTTATGCAATAGCCCTGATTTAGCAATGGCTCAATGAGTGACAGAACGGAAGATGTTGCCAATCCATAGTTGCTGTATTTTGCATTGAATTTTGTCCCTTTTCCAGAGTACATAACTGAATTCCAAACATAGCCAGTTGACGAATTCGCATAGCATGTAGGATTTTACACCAAATCGTACGCTTTGATGCAATGTATTGTACCCAGCTGAGCCTTCCCTTGTAAGCCATTAGACTTTCATCTATGCTGACATCTCTTTCTGGCACCTAGCTCTGTTGGAAATTCATGAGAATAATTTGAGATACAGTACTTCCAAATTTTCTTCAGTTTTGGTGAAGAATGAGTAGTTTCAAATTCTTCGTCGTTTTTGAAGTGAAGAGATTTCATTATCAGGAACAATCTGTACTCTGACATGACTGTGCCAAGGAATGGAGCGGTAAGTAATTTATTAGTTGTCCAATAGCACCGCTGCAGGGGTTTCCCCACCACGCCCTTAAGTGTTATTAGACCCAGAAATTTCCAAATGTCATCTTTGGTCACTGATTCCCATTTTGCAGCGAAGTTTTCAAGAAGCAGAGAGTATCCAATTGTTGCTCTTGGTACCAGTTTGTCTCCGTAACAATTTTTTCAATAACCTCATCGGTCAGAAATAATTGCAAGCATACCAAGGGGTTGTCGTGTTCAACGTCCACATTCATAACAGGTGCTCCAGTAATTGGGAACACTGCATGATCCGTACCACAGTCAATAGAGCACCAAGTTCGCACATCACTGAGCTCAGTTGCAGAATCGTCACGGTCGGCACTTTCACTGTCTGATGACGAATTTCCCCGCGAATCACTATCACTCAAGTCTGCGAGTAATTCTAACACTGTCGTGACGTTCAAGCTGGTCTAAAACCGCTTTTGACGTACAGGAATGCTTTTTGGATGCCATGGACGTTCAAAAGTGCAGTCAGGGCACTGGACAAAGCCCTGGGGACAAACCTGAGGTGATTGACACACTGTAATCTTGACAGAATAAATTGTAACGTGTCAAAATTTTATACTTTTTCTTTTTTAAAAATTTGTCTCCAGGTCCCGCTAACATATTATGCTAATGATTGCTTTTCAATTTATTACAATGTATAATCAAGTTAACTCAATTTTGGTATTGATGGGGTAAATAACTATCTGAAGCAACAAAGCAATGTCTTAGGGCTGTCAAACTCCGGTTACCATTGCATTGAAAGAATTCTCGGAACTGTAGTCATCAAAATCCATGAAGGGGGTGAAAAATCCTAGACCTTTAGTATCTTGGATTAGATGCTAGATATTCTCAACCGTTTCACTAGTGTCCGGTGCTAGAGAAATGCCTCCAATTTGTGGAGTTTTAATTCTTGATTTGGCGTGGTCACTATTAGCTACATTATGTCCAACAGATCGCAAAAAAGAGTCGCTAAAACCACATACCACAATATGCAAGAATTTAAAACAATGTTTTTCTATGGAGAATTTGTGGAGACTGTCATACGTAACTATAGATAGAACTACAAAAGGTAAATATTATTTTATAGTGCAGCATTTGCACCATCTTGACCCAGAAACAACAATTCCTTTACACTAATAGTAGACACTAGTAGTTGCCACTAACTGCCCTTGGTTGCTGTGAAAGCTCTTCAATGAGAAGGAATTGATCCACCTTGAAGGTTGTCAGTGTCACTTCACACATTGTTCTTTCCCAAGTTCCTGTCCAAGAAGAGTCAAAACCAAGACATGCATCCCATGGACTGCTAATACTTCCGACAGACATTGAGAAGGATTGGTTGCATGCATTGCACACTAGTCAAATGCACACCGATTGTAAAAAATATGTGCCTTTTATTCAACAAAAAATGCTTGTAAATTAGAAGGCTAAGATGTTGACAAATACTGATTATATTCAGGAGCTCCAAGGAAGTTGTTAAACCTCAGAGTCCTGGGTTCAATTGCCTTTACAGACAGGACTACAGCAAGAGGCAGGGCTCTTACTTAACCAGACATGGAGGTGTGAGGACCTCAAGTCTGGCGGCATCTGAACAAGGCAACATCCAGGTAAATATCGGGCAAATAGGATAACTCTTTTGTGGCACAAGATGATGTGCTGCTGACAAACACGCAAGTCTTGTGTCACTTTCTGTACATGGATTCAACCGGATACAATGTGATTCGAGTACGGATGAAGAGCGGGTTATTCATTTACAGTTGCAAGAAAAAATGTGTGAACCCTTTGGGATAACATGGAGTTTTGCATGAAATAGATGAAAATCAGAGCACATTTTATGACCAAGTCACAACAATTTGAAAAACACAGTCTGCTTAAAATAATACAACACAAACATTATAGGTTTTCATGTTTTTATTGAACAGAACATGTAAACATTCACAGTGCAGGGTGGGAAAAGTATGTGAACCCCTAGCCTAATGACTTCTCCAAGAGCTAATTGGAGCCAGGAGTGAGCCAACCTTGAGTCCAATCAGTGTGATATTATTGGATGTGTTGCTGAAAGCTGTCCTGCCCTTTAAAAACACACAGTTTTGGGTTTAATGGTTTCAAGAAGCACTGCCTGATGTGAACCATGCCTCGCAGAAAAGAGCTCTCAGAAGACCTACGATCAAGAATTGTTGACTTGCATGAAGCTGGAAAGGGTTACAAAAGTATCTCCAAAAGCCTTGATGTTCATGTGTCCACGGTAAGACAGACTGTCTACAAATGGAGAAAGTTCAGCACTGTTGCTACTCTCCCTAGGCGTGGCCGTCCTGTAAAGATGACTGCAAGAGCACAGCGCAGAATGCTTAATGAGGTAAAGAAGAATCCTAGAGTGTCAGCTAAAGACTTACAGAAATCTCTGGCACATGCTAACATTTTTATTGACACATCTACAATAAGGAAAACATTAAACAAGAATGGAGTACATGGGAGGACACCACGGAGGAAGCCATTGCTGTCCACAAAAAATATAACAGAAATCTGTTCAATAAAAACATGAAAACATATAATGTTTGTGTTGTATTATTTTATGCAGACTGTGTTTTTCAAATTGTTGTGACTTAGATGAAGATCAGAGCACATTTTATGACCAATTCATGCAAAACTCCACGTAATCCCAAAGGGTTCACATACTTTGTCTTGCAACTGTAAACCAATGCCACACACAGGAGAGGATGAACAATTTCTCGTCTGCAGGAAAATACGACGCACAGATTTTCTGGCGCAAACTAAAAGTTAGCACATGGTGTGTGTACAAGTCCTGAATATATCATTCAGTGATGCTACTCCTTTTGGGAAAGAAGAAGAAAAAAAAACATGCCGTTTATGACTGGAGTGGCTGAGTTTTTAATTTTTTTAATATGAAACATACGAGAAGATCTAAGGAAAGAAAAGTATGTACTTTTTACCACAATATTTAACCGGAGAAGGCAAACGATTTAAAATGTACAAAAGAAGCTATTAAAATGGGATGCACTGGTTAAATCTGTAAACAGTTTGGATTCGCCTGTATCTCCATGCAACAAACCTTCCAGGAGATAAAAACAAAATATCCACTAGACGTCACCTCCGCCAGCCTGTAATTGTACTTTGAAAAAAACAAAATGTATAAATGGATTCTTTCAGTGCTGATTGAATTTTGAAGCGTGTTTGCTGTCAATTCATGCACAGATATGAAGGTTTGGGCCATTAAACATTTTAGAATACGTTTCTGTCGCCCCCCAACCCAATACGTCCTGTGGGGCAGAGTAAAATATAAATACACAGTGTATACACACATACACGTAATTTTCTTTTAACGGCAAAATTGTTTCAATAGTTTTGCATGAAATTAAAACAATGAGCGATTATGAAAATTTACCAAATAGTACATTAAAGGTGCATTAAAAATAAAGTACAAAAACCATAACCACTCCACCTCGCTGTAGTGATCTCGGTGCTTGATGTCCATAGCTACGATCCATCTGATCTTTGTCAAGTACTTTTTTGATTGACCAGAGGCACAAACCACAGTTGACCCCTCTGCACAGGAAGTGATGCGCAGGAAGTACTTCATCTCCATTCGGAAATTTATACACTGGATATGGACATTGAGGGCTGCGTCTGAGATCTTCAAAAAGGAATCAGGAATGTTTATACTCATCACCCACAAGTGGCTGCACATTATTGACGATCTCCTCCTGTAAGCGAATCTGAGCAGGGCCCTTATTTCCGTCTCAAACCTCTTGGTGGTTTTGCGACTTTACACTATGGCTCTTTACTGTGCTGTTTCGCACTAATCAAAAACCTGGGCTCTACATAAATGGTAAAAAGGGGACATGGAATTCGAGATGACCAGGATTTTCTTGGAAACATCATTGGAATGAAAGGCACGGCTGGGTCTTCAGGTACATTACAAATGTGGAGGGATTCCTATTGATACTGGCTGGATGGAGTAGAGGTGAGATCACTGCTCTATAACCGTGGAGATCCAGGTTCGAATCCCGGCCAGAGCACCTCTCCAGTAAGTGTCCTTGGGCAAGACACCCAACGGTACATACTTGCCTACAAAACAATATCAGCTGTAGAGTCCAGTGGTAACATCTTTGCTCTTCAACCGTGGAGAAGCAAGTCAAAAATCCCATTCAGCACATCTCTCCAATACAAATGTGGAGAAGCAAGTCAACTTTACGAGAAGCTGGCTCAACCCAACCACCAGGTCGCTGATCTACACACATGGAAAGCCGTCTCGATCCCACTCAGAAGATGCCACCAGAAAGTGTCCTTGGGCAACGCACGATATGGATGCGCCTACCTCACAAAATACTTGTACTTCTCAGATTGTAAATTCCCTTGGGAACAGGGTCCCCCTGAATCAGGCCATATCATCCATGTGTGGTATTCTAATATATCAACCCCTTGAACACTGATCTTGTAAAGCGCTGTGGAAAAAGTGGCGCTAAATAAAGGATAATAATAATTAATGTTTGTGAGTGGCGTACATATTTCTGGTCTGTTTTGTTCTTTATCCGGCGTGGTCATCATTTTTAGCTCTACTTTGTTGAACAGATCAGGAAAAGAGTCTCCAAATATAGACAGCCCAATATGCATTAATCTCAGGATAGGTGTCTCTATGAAGAATTTGAGGAGGATATGAATGACATTATTACTATAAATAGGTTAATAACCATTATTTATACATAGAAGTATGAAAGACAAGTGTATCCCAATCACTTTATAGCACGGCATCGGGACCATCTCTATTCTGACCCAATAAACAACGATCCGTTTACAATAGTAAATTCTATTTTCCCTGTATTCGTTTAACCAACTGTGTGTGGTTGCTGTGACAGCTCTTCTAGTAGATGTTGTTCATAAAAGTATAAACTCGGGTACACCTCAACGTGGATCAATGGAGTGGGGGTCTCTTGCTCCACAGCCCCAATAACCGGAAAAATAGAAAGAACTCCAAAATCCACAAAATAATTTCAAATGGATTTAATCCAACATCAAGAAAGGCAACGTTTCGACCAACTGGTCTTTGTCAAGCCACAAGGCTTGACAAAGACCAGTTGGTCGAAACGTTGCCTTTCTTGATGTTGGATTAAATCCATTTGAAATTATTTTGTGGATTTTGGAGTTCTTTCTATTTTTCCGCTTCTAGTAGATGTGGTTGCTGTAGTTCATTATATATATACGCCCTGGCCAAAACAAAAGTCCCCGCCTGGATTTAGCCAAGCAAATAGGTGTGAGACTTCTACTGAATAGTTACTGCAGTTATTAATATGTTTCAGTCGGCAATCCAATTAGGTCTTGGGATTCCGTGAATATACTAAATTAGCAGGTTTTTCCATTAATGGGTTTTTCCTTCCCTGATGGCACAGCGGGCATATTCCAAGATAGCAATGCCAAGATTCATCGGGCTCAAATTGTGCAAAAGTGGTTCAGGGAGCATGAGACATCATTTCCACACATGGATTGGCCACCGCACAGTCCAGACCTTTATCCCAAAGAGTCTCAATGGGGTTATGTGCTGGAGAAGACTTTCCGCAACGCCCGACTCTCCTATCATCAATACAAAATATTGGCAAGAAATTAATGCTACTCTGGATGGAAATAAATGTGGCGACATTGCATAAGGTCATCAAAATTATGCCACGGCGAATGCATGCCGTAATAACAGCGAAAGGTGGTCCAACAAAATATTAGTGGAACTTTTTTGTAGCCAGGTAGTGTGAATATACAGATACAGTCAGGTCCAGAAATATTGGGACATCGACACAATTCTAACATCTTTGGCTCTATACACCACCACAATGGAGTTGGAATGAAACAAACACAATGTGCTTTAACTGCAGACTGTCAGCTTTAATTTGAGGGTATGTCCATCCAACTCAGGTGAACGGTGTAGGACTTACAGCAGTTTGCAGATGTGCCTCCCACTTGTTAAGGGACCAAAGGTAATGGGACAATTGGCTTCTCAGCTGTTCCATGGCCAGGTGTGTGATATTCCCTCATTACCCCAATTACAAAGTGCAGATAAATGGCCCAGAGTTCATTTCAAGTGTGCTATTTGCATTTGGAATCTGTTGCTGTCAACTCTCAAGATGAGATCCAAAGAGCTGTCACTATCAGTGAAGCAAGCCATCATTAGGCTGAAGAAACAAAACAAACCCATCAGAGAGATAGCAAGAACATTAGGCGTGGCCAAAACAACGGTTTTGATCATTCTCAAAAAGAAGTAACACAACGGTGAGCTCAGCAACACCAAAAGACCCGGGACACCACAGAAAACAACTGTGGTGGATGACCGAAGAATTCTTTCCCTGGTGAAGAAAACACCCTTCACAACAGTTGGCCAGATCAAGAACACTCTCCAGGAGGTAGGTGTATGTGTGTCAAAGTCAACAATCAAGAGAAGACTTCACCAGAGTGAATACAGAGGGTTCACCACAAGATGTAAACCATTGGTGAGCCTCAAAAACAGGAAGGCCAGATTAGAGTTTGCCAAACAACACCTAACAAAGCCTTCACAGTTCTGGAACAAGATCCTATGGACAGATGAGACCAAGATCAACTTGTACCAGAGTATGGAGAAGGAAAGGAACTGCTCATGATCCTAAGCATCCCACCTCATCAGTGAAGCATGGTGGTGGTAGTGTCATGGCGTGGGCATGTATGGCTGCCAATGGAACTGGTTCTCTTGTATTTATTGATGATGTGACTGCTGACAAAAGCAGCAGGATGAATTCTGAAGTGTTTCGGGCAATATTATCTGCTTACATTCAGCCAAATGCTGCAGAACTCATTGGACGGCACTTCACAGTGCAGATGGACAATGACCCAAAGCATACTGCAAAAGCAACCAAAGCGTTTTTGAAGGGACAGAAGTGGAATGTTATGCAATGGCCAAGTCAATCACCTGACCTGAATCTCATTGAGCATGCATTTCACTTGCTGAAGACAAAACTGAAGGGAAAATGCCCCAAGAACAAGCAGGAACTGAAGACAGTTGCAGTAGAGGCCTGGCAGAGCATCACCAGGGATGAAACCCAGCGGCTGGTGATGTCTATGCGTTCCAGACTTCAGGCTGTGATTGACTGCAAAGGATTTGCAACCAAGTATTAAGAAGGGAAAGTTTGATTTATGATTATTATTCTGTCCCATTACCTTTGGTCCCTTAACAAGTGGGAGGCACATCTGCAAACTGCTGTAAGTCCTACACCGTTCACCTGAGTTGGATGTACATACCCTCAAATTAAAGCTGACAGTCTGCAGTTAAAGCACATTGTGTTTGTTTCATTCCAACTCCATTGTGGTGGTGTATAGAGCCAAAGATGTTAGAATTGTGTCGATGTCCCAATATTTCTGGACCTGACTGTATATAATCTCTGGCAACCATGTGTGCTAGATGTCATTGTTAAACCCACAAGATAATGACATTGGAAAAAAACTTGCAGGTCTTTTAGATATATGCATATTACTTACATAGCAGAAATAAAATCTATACAGATACAGTAGGGAATATTATTTCACCTCAGGAGAAGCGGTGCAGGGTTTGGTACGCCGTTGTAGTTGGAGACAACATAAAACAACAACAAAATCCTTCATAAATCACAGAATATGCAACATTTCAGGAGTTGAAACAGCTTTCATTATTTCTAAGATTCCTGGATTTTCGTTTCAACATGCAGCAGCCTTCCTTCCAAATCTGAGTTAATCTTTTGCTCCTCTAATAGGAGACCTAAATTGCTCTCTTAATGATGAAAGGCCATAAATGTTCGAAATCTATCCACGGAAAGCTGACCACAGTTTTGGTTTTCAGGAATACACATCTGTGGATAATTTAATGTAAAAGTATAACACTATGATTGCCTAATGCAAACTTAATTAACATTCTTTCGGGATTTTCTTTTCCAATAATCAAGGGTATATTCACATACTGTATATGTACAGAAATGAATAGACAGCTACACGTGAAGGGGAAAATAATCATAACCCATACATCTAAAAATGAGAAAAATAATTATCAGACATTACGTTAAAACACTTACCCCACTTTATATATATATTAGACATACACACCAAGGGCCTGAAACTGGAGTCTGTTCCCTGGGTATGATTATATTACAGAAACTGGTCTTAGTTTCCACTTAAAAGGGAATGTTTGCTACAGAACTGCATGATGGATCGCTAATCGCTGTCGGATTGATAATGGGTGGCTGGAAATCCCATCCATCTGGGAAGATTTGGGTTGAATTGGGAGATCAAGGATTGGCTGAGAAACCATCAGCTTCTTCTCGATGGAGAGCAATCAACACCAGGGGAGGTGGATGTCAATTCAAATATTGACAGAAAACCACTTTGATAGCTTTCAGAAAAGATATACATATACACACACAAAGCTATGTATATAGTTTACGCTCCTTGTAATATGAACTGTCAGTGACTTGAATGCTGAACAGAGTGTCCCTGAGGGTTGATTCAGCCCTCTGGGTGCAGAGGATTAAGCCTGCCCAGGACTTGAGTGCTGATTTCAGGTTCCAGTACCTTTAAGACCCAGCTCCCAAAAATGGCGCTCATTGCAGCACTAAGACGGTGCCTCCAGCGTCTGGCCTCCCAGCAGTCACATGACAGCTGCAGCATAAGAAGGAAGCCAGCAGCATGTCGCATCCAGAGGAGCACTGACGGAGCCATGTGGTGGATTTAAGAAGAGAGTGGGTTTTTTTAAAAAAAAAAGGCTATAGGGTTATAAAGGGAGGGTGGTGAGGAGGGGGTCAAGAGGAATTAAAACCTATCCACCCCCTCCCATTTTAAACCTACAGTATCCATTTAAGAATGTTCATGAATCATCCTGAATAAGTGTGAAGTAAACAGTTTCAACGCACTATAAAACAAGAACAATGTAAGATATTTTATGATACCTGCAACATAATTGTAGGGGAATATTTCAAGTTTTTTTTTTTTTTTTAAAGAGACAGTCACAGATGTTCTATGTGTGCACCCATCGAGCCGGTAATCCATTTCCAACCAAACGCGAGGCAAGATATCTGAATCAAGTGCAGTGATAGTGGCTGTGATACACTGTTTCAGCTCCGCTAGATCAACAGGAAGGGGAGGGAAGAATACCTTGTCCTTTACGTACCCCTACAGGAAAAAGTCACACGGTGTTAAGTCAGGACTTATGGGTGGCCATTGGGTCAGTGGCATGTTGTAGTCCGCGGCTCGTCCAATCACTCTGTGAGGAAGATGTTCATCAAGATACTCTTGTACGTCGCCTAACCAGTGCGTGGTGCACCAACCAATTGGAGAATAAAGTGGTCACTGTCGTCCTGTAACTGTGGCATCAACCAAAGACTTGACATATCCAGAAAAGAGCCTCCCGTGACAGTTTTTTCATGGAAAAAGAAGGCGCCGTGCACTTTCTTTTTTGCCACAGCACAGAACATATTTACCTTAGAGGAATCTCGCATGTGTTGCACTGTGAATCTGGGATTCTCCGTTCCTAAAAGCGAACATCGTGCTTGTTTTACCAGAAAACTCACGTGCAATGCAGCTTCATCAGTGAAAACCAAGTGATCAGCAAAATCGTCATTTTCAAAACGGTGCTGCATTTCGGCACAAGATTCAAAACACTTTGTCTGGTCATGGTCAGTGAAATTTTGCAACATCTGCACTTTGTATGGCATCATTTTCAGCTTCTTTCTCAAAATCCTCCATACAGTGGGCTGTGAAATCTGCACTTCACGGCTCACCCTCCGTGTTGATTTTCCCAGGCTTAATTGAATGGCGATGAAAACACTATCAACAACTTCTTACGAAACATGCAGTCGTCCAGGGCTTTTAAGTTTTTTATGCCAATCATACATAGATTTTCTGATCCGAATCGTGATCGAAAATGCCATTGCACGACAGTTACAGATTCCATTTTGCTCAATTCATGAACACAAAAATGCCTTCTCCTCTTCAGATGCTGCCATTTTTACTGACTAATCCCGTGACACGCGCTCCATCGCCTGCGTAACTTCCCTCAGTAATGTGACAAACTTTATTATTATCCTTTATTTATAAAGCGCCACAAATTCTGCAGCGTTTCACAAGATCAGTGTACAAGGAGTTGATACATTGGAATACCACACGTGGATGATGACCCGATTAAGGGGGACCCTGTTCCCAAAGGAACTTACAATCTATGACAAGTACAAGTATTTTGCGTGGTAGGAGCATCCATATTGTTGTCTTTCCCAAGGCCACTCGCTGGTGGCGTCTGAGTGGAATCAAGTTGGCTTGCCGCGATTGTAGAGCAGTGACCTGGTGGTTAGGTTGAACCCGCTTCTGGTAAAGTCGAGACTTGCTTCTCCACAGTTGTATTGAGGGATGTGCTGAACGGGATTTGACTTTCTTCTCCACGGTCGAAAGGCAGAAAAGTTACCACTGGACTCCACAGCCGATAGGTGTCTTGCCCAAGGACACTTACTGGAGAGGTGCTCTGGCCGCGATTCGAACCTGGGTCTCCACGGTCATAGAGTAGTGATGTTACCTCTACTCCATCCAGCCAGTACACTTTATGAGTACGTCTACCTAAGAGTTCGCAGTGTATAATCTTGCTTATACATAAAGTCTGAAGAATTAATTAAACACTCATTGAATGCGCTCTTATCTGGGAACTATTTTGGTGAGGGCAGCGGGCGTACAATAAAAAAAAAAAAAAGTACTTGTTATATCCGATACATAGTAATATTCAAACTGGCTTGATGAACAAGACACTGTTCCCCTCAGCAGTGGCAAGAGCAGAAACATGAACTTAATGCATTAATCCCTGTGGCCAGGAGGATTTCGCTGTACTCCATCATGAATATAAAGAATTTTTAAAAATGCTTTAAGTGGCAGGATTTGAGTCCAAACACATTTTGGACACCCCAATAGAACAGCGGTTTGACCCATCAGAAATCAGGACACCTAAAATACACACTGCTAGAGTCCCACACAATATCAAATGCCCAAAACAGAAAAAGCCAAGCGTCGCAGAAGAAAAAAAAAAATCTAGAGCTGAAGGTCGAGGTCCGCGCTCACCGAGACGCCTGCTTGTTTCAGAGTCGTAGGGAATGAACGCCAATTAAAACGGAAAGAATAATGTCTGTAATGAGGTGTTAATTGCAGCTGCAAACTACTCTGAATACAAGAAAAGAAGGGGAGGGAGAGAAGTGACCCGACGGTGCCGGGCTCCTTTCACCCGCTCGCTCGGTCAAGGACAAAAGTAGTAAATTTTGACCGTTTATCTATCCCCCTCGTGTCTTACATAAAAGGGGTATTACAGCCTGTCTTGCTTCCACTCAACGTTGCTTCTATTTCTCAATTACAAGGCCGCTCCTACCCGTCCAATCATCAGATTTACCAAGAGGGGAGTAGTTTCAAGTATATATTCAGATTATTTTAGAATAGTAAATGGGATGATTTCTTCTCCACCCCTCTAACTGCAACAACACTAAAGGATATCCACCAAATACTGTATTTACACTAAAAGGACCGTTTTAAGTAAAGTCCGTGAACAATGGATGCTCGAGTACAGTGACTTCTCCAAGGAACTACCACTGTAGTCTGCCATACTTTTTCGCCATTCTCTCCACCGTCGTCTGTACTAAAGTTCAGTGTAGATTTTAGCGTAGTTCTTTTCCATGTAGCTGCCCATGGGTGTAACTTCGTAACTTCCGTAGTTATTTAGCAAAGAGTTCACTCAAGTTTCCAACGGTGTTTCAGTCAAAGTCGTGGAGTGTGTTTTTACGGTTGTTTCTAGTGAAGATAAATGGAGACCATCACTTTAAAAGTCACCAACCAGTGACAAATGGAGGACCAACACTGGAGAAAAGTCATACAGGGTTATTCAAAGAGATCCGAATGGCTGCAGAAAGGTAACCGAACGCTGAAAATCAGCATTCGGTTACCTTTCTTGGCCATTCGGCTATCCAGAGAGCAGGCAATTCGCCAAATGTTGGCGAATTGCCTGCACATACAGCGCCTGTTCGAGGGCAGGGAATCCCCATAGCTTCGTCTATTCAGAGAACAAAAACCAGCAGTGAAAAGTTGCCGAAATACCCTGCCATTCGGTTGCTTCGGCAGGTTTATTCAGGTGAATCCCATAGGCTTCAATGTTAAAAATATTCCCGTTTTAATTCAATCTAATAAACCGTTAATTATAATATTCTGCAGTAAAAAAAGTCTATTTTTAGATTTTTTTAGGATCTTTTAAGCATTTTTCGGGATTTTTTTTCAAAAAAAAATAAATTCCCGTTTTTTTATTTTTTTAAAACGTTTTTTCTTTTTTCTGTGACAGACCTTTTTATTATCATTTATTGGATCTTATACGTAAATTTCAGACATTTTCGCTCAGTAGTTTTCAAACAGCGTTTCATTTTCAAACATTCAAGCGTACGGTTTTTTTTCTCTTCACTCCATTCGTCTGCGGTGTCAGGTTTTTCCGGCGGCTGCTCTGCGTGTGATCGGCTCCTGCTCGGATTTTTCCAGCGGGGTTAATCCAGATGTTTTTGTGGGTTTCGTGTGCATTCTCCTGGGTTTTGCGGTGAGTGTTCGGTTTTCGGCGGCTTTTCCCTGCACTACGGCGGCCCTGTGGTGCTTGCTGAATACACCGCAGGGTGGCCGAAATGGGATCGCCAAATCGTACCGAATTGAAGAGAACGAAAAGTCACCGAACGTGCTGTGACTTCGATTCTCTTTGAATAACCCTGATAGTGTTCACCATTATTTTTCTCCCCTCGAAAGCTAAAGATGGAGGCTGGGGTAATAACCACAGAGCAGCCTTGGTAGTGACTCGTGGCGGCATCCCTGACTGCTCCGTGACCCTTGAACAGGCATAGAAGACAACGTACGTGAATTCTGAGGCCATGGTATTCACTTTAGCCACCAAGCTGCCGGGTCCAGCTGCGGGTCATGTGGTATCAGATCAGGACTCTGAGAGTTGTGTGGTTTTTGGGATTGGCCGCTGCAATCGGATCCACAGCTCAAAAAACACGATCGGAAAATGCCGATTACTAGATCCTCTGTTTCCAACACACAACGTCTGTTTTTCACTGTGAAAAAGACAGATCTTGGAACGATCTTACGGAACCCTCCTTGGGGTCAGGGAATACCAGTGGCAGTATACAGCCAGTATTGTTACGTGGGAAGAGAATATTGAGTGAATACTACTGTAGCGACGGACTAGGAAGTCTAGAATCTGTGTAAGTCAGCCACTGACATACTGGCTCACACCGAATTTATATTGATGTGGATGGCTAACACGGAACAGAATAGGGGGCTCCAGTTTATTAGGTGTGTTCGGAAAACAGTATCCAACGCTAAGGTGTCAGCCTGTCTACACGTCTCATACCGTTATGAGAGCAACATAGGAAATGTAAATGAACACGAGTAGCTGACATGAACTAGATAAGTTGGACAGTCCATAGAATCGCTCTTAAAATAATCACATCAGCATGCAGAGCATTGATGTGGATATAAATCTCCTAGTTTGCATCACTGTACTGAAAACCATTAGGCAGATAAAGATCTGGGTATTTTATACAAGTGTAAGTAAAGAAGCACACGTTATCCATGTGCAATGCAATTACTGGTTTAGGAAAACTACGTTGTAAATATCGGGATGCGTTAATTGACACTGTAAATTTCTGAAAATTAATGTTTGTGGAAGAATGTAAGACTGTTGCAACATGGAGACACGTTGCAATCTGTATCTGGCCTGTGTCTCATTACGTAATATTTCCTACAACCCGATTCTGCCGCCGAGTACATCATGCCAACAATCCATTCAGTTCTTGTGTCCTACAGTCTCCACAACTTAACCCCATTTTGAAGGTCTGCATTTCTCCCCTTGCCCCCCAACGTTTCTTACCGACTCCCAAGTTTCAGATCAAATTGGACAATCCCGGGAAAAGATACAACCCTTGGGGGGGAAAAAGTCGTCATGGTGTACAACCCCTAACGGAAACATAAGAAAGTCATCTAAACCAGAGGCAAATACATTCAGAATTTGGGGCCATGGATAGTGGTGCACAAAGATTGGAATAATTCTGAGATTTAGGAGCCAGTGGGTACCTGGCCCCCAGATTTGTCATGCCCTAAACGCGTTCGAAGATTTCACTGTGTTGACGTAGACTGGGGCATGTCCGGTAGTTGGAAAAAGAGATGGAAGAATAAAGCATTATATATTTATTTATTTTTTTTTTTTAAAAAAAAAAATTGGAGAAAGTATTTTACCAGGAAGGATACATTGAGATTTCTCTCGTTTTCAAGTATGCCCTGGGTGGCGAGTATGTACCGTTAGGTGTCTTGCCCAAGGACACTTACTGGAGAGGTGCTCTTGCCGGGATCGAACCCATGACTCCACAGACTCTCTCCATGCAGAGCAGTGATGTTACCTCTACTCCACCCAGCCGGTTTGAAATCAGAAGGTGGGGGGAAAAAAATGGTTGATGTGAGACAGTAGTAAGATTAATGGATACATGGACACGTCTAACAGACACATTCGATTATGTAATACGTTCTTCAGTGCCATCAAAATCTCAAAGTTTTCCATCTCATTTTGCTTCTTGGCTTACCATATCTATATTCCTTCAGTCCAATTGTCTTGCAATCACCTTATCGAGTGACTCGATTTTTCTTCTTTGCAATTTACACTACAGAGACATATCTCCTACAAACACAACATAGAACAGCGACCCATGACTAAAAAAAAAAAAAATTACGATTCAAACCACATTACAACGTGTAGGTGGAAGCTTCTTTTTACAAGCATGTATTCATTCTGAAGAACAAGGAGCGGAAGATGAACAAACACAGATCCCACCTTAACCCTTTACCGTCCCGTAGGACGTTCTATGCCGTCCGTGCGGCGGGTGGGCCATGAAGACGCAGGGCCCCGCTGTCTTCCATGGACCGCCTCGGCCCCTCCCCGCAGCTGGGCAATGTCATTGGCTGCAGAGACGGCCTGAACCCAGGTCGTCCCCCTGCAGTCAATGACGTGTGCCACATGTCGACGGGCCAAAGTAGAGGCCCGCGGCAGCAGCTGGCGGCAAGGCATACCTGTACGCCTCGCTGTCGATAAAGCCCATACGTCGTGAAGGGGTTAACCAACTAGAGCAGGGGTCAATAACCTTGGGCCTCCAGACGTTCTGGAACTACACTTACCACGAATCTCAGCCAACAGTGCGTGGCTGCACGTTGTGCAAGATTTACTACCAAAACATGTGGTAGGGCCTAGGTTGCCGATTACTAAATTAGAGGTTGCAACCCTATTATTATCGTCATTTTTATAGCGCCAATTGTTTCCGCAGTGCTTTACAATAACCAACGGGACAGAGAAACAATTGAATCAAACATAGGAACAGAAACAAGGAAATTCTATGAACTTCTATATCCAATACAGAAATATTGCTGGGATGAAATGTTCTAAACTCTAGATTATGTCAATTGTTGTGTGCAATGTCTCACGGGATCTGTATTAACAGCACACAGGGAGAAATAGCCTTTGTGTTAAATACAGTAAATGCGAAAAAGATAGATCTAAAATAGGTCAAATTTCCTGCTTATGGGGATTTGTAGTGATCATATAGAATATAGAAACAATATCTGTATGTGACAAAATGTCTGTGTATGGTAATTACAGTAACACCTTGTATCTGTGCTGTACAGGGATTTTCATTTATTATAACCCCTTGAATCTTATCCCTGTACAGAAGTGACCCCAGAGCTCTCCCTGGCTATTGCAGTGGAGTAGTTTATTGAGCTTTTAGTTAGTGATGGAGGGGGCTGTTCCTTGTAGCTTCTATACAGTACTACAGGGTGTCAGGAGTGAGATCTCACTGGGAATTTTCATTTCTTCACAGGGTGCTCTTGCATTAAAAAAGGTATGCAAAAGGAGAATTGTATGCTAAATTTTGGTATTTATTGTATTATAATGAAATGTCAAATTCATGTGTTTTGGCAGTGAAAGAGTTCAATGAAAATGACCTTTATTTTCTATTTTCTAAATTCAAGTGATTACAGTTTACGCATTCCTTCAAATCGCAGCTTTCAAAAGCTGTAGGTATACGGCACAATTATGCTCATTAAAAAGGTCCTCGTGGTAGAAGAGCCACGACATTAAGGCCTGTTATCTCCCCAGATGTGCCGTGGTATTAAGTTTTCCGTTTTGTCTACCAGTGGGTGAGGCATTAGCGAGACGGTGGTAGGTATCAATTAATATAAAAACAATAGGTGCACGCCTCGCTATAAATTGCTCCCCCCGGACACGGAGACGTTTTTCCAAAGCAAACCGGGCAACAGCATTGATTACGTTCTGCTTGCCAATTAGTCTAATTCTACATCAGAGCAGAATAATTGTCACTGGTGGCAGAGAAATGTTGGGGCGCCAGAATTAATGAAAAGAAAAACCCACCATATAAAAGTTGAAAATGCTAAGTGAACAAAAAATATATCTACCCCCTTCACTGCTGAGCCGTTTCACGTCTTAAAAAAAACACGTTTTTCTTTTTATTATTATTTTTGTTCGTAACTTTAAACATAGTCATATTTGGTATCATTGGAAAGGCCATGCTCTGGCCTTTATAAGGATACCAAATATGACCCTGCTACCTGCAAACATTCGGGAGTTATCGGGGTTCAAAGGGAACCCCCTATCTCCACCCCTATCTTTCCTTAGGAGTCTATGAGGACGTTCCCCACACGTCCTCAGGAGTGAAAGGGTTACATTACGTCCTGCAAGCCACGGCCCATGTTCCCAGCGCGAGATAAAACCACTAGAGAGTCGGACACAGAGACTTGACAAGACGACAAAAATGCTAGAACTATTCAAAATAAAAGGGGGGGGGAGGGAGAGAAATAAATTGGGAAAAAAAATAAAAAAACATACCACATCCAGACAAGTTAGTATTATATAGTTGTATTTTTGTTTTGTTTTAATCTATGTTTTCAAGTACAGAATCCCCATAGAGTTTAGTGAATAATCTACTTTACTTTTGGCAAATTCAACTTGCCGGGGGGACTAAGGACTACCTGCTAAACACGTTCATCGAGTACTTCAGCTTTTAGCTATTGTTACAGTTTAAAAGCCCAACGGTGATACTTTAAAAGCTTCTGGGGGGTGCGCTAGGCAAAAATGGAGATATATTTGCATAAAAAAAGGTAATTTCCTTCCATTAATATACTAAATAGCTGGGAGCGGAGCATTTCCGTCAAAAAGCTAGCCCTAGAACGCGGATTAAGGTGCTAAGCCTGTTATCTCAATCAGTCATACATTTGCACCATTAGTTTCGAGCAAAAACGTTTCGCATTTGCTGTAAATTTCTCATATTAAACATAACTTTAGTGACCGCATACATTAAACCATTCCTCTACAAAGAGGGCTAAAAAAAAAAAAAATGGTATTTCAGGGCACGTCAAGATAAAAAGACGCAATAATTCGACACCAGAGTGGAAGTCCCGCCGCTTTCCAAAACTTTTATTAGTTGAATAAGTAATTTCCTGTGAAGGGTGCGAAGCTGAAGCGCGTTCATTGTCGGGAACAACTGAAAAGTTTTATACGGCTTGTGAGTTCACTTGATCCGGGCTAAAATAACTGAGGGAAACAAAGCAACGCGCCCCCTACGACTTGCATGGTGCCTGAAACATCCCGGGGCCTGAAGTTCAGGATAATCCAGCCAAGTGTGGATTATCTGAATGGAACACCGCACGACATCTGTAACAGTGTCTCCAGCAAAAGAAGTTCTTAGAACGGAGCGATTCGCCGTGGAAACAGAACATAATAATCACAAGCATTTGTAAACCTCCGACGGATTCCGTAGCGCTGTGCAATGGGTAAGGCAAAACAAACTAGATTGACAAATAGTTTAGACACTCTGAGATCAATAGGAGACAAGGATCCTGCTCAAGAGCTTACAATCTAACATTAAAACTCAAACTCAACTGGATTGCAATATAGTATAAGAAATAAAATGCATCTTCTTGCTTATCTGCGTGTGCGTCGGCGCAACTGTTACAACAGCACTGCAGTTTGAGAGGTTGTAGAAATTTTTAATCTATTAGTAACTTACACATTTATTATAGCTTAGGGACTCATTGCAGAGAGCTTTGTTACCGTACTTTGAAGCTCTGTTATACACCCTGCACAGCTCAAATGGAGATTAAAAGGGGGGGGGGTGAGCTATTTAAGCTTCTTACTCCGCAAAAAATTCTGCCACCTCCTGTCTGCTGCCTTAGGCCAAGCCAAGGATGGATGGATGGGTGGAATGGAAGGGAGGAATGGGATGGGTGGAATGGGATGGGTGGAATGGGATGGGTGGAATGGGTGGATTGATGGATGGATGGGATGGGATGGATGGATTGATAGATGGTTGGGTGAAATGGATGGGATGGATTGGATGGGATGGATTGGATAGGTGGGATGGATTGGTGAGTGAGTGTGCAATGTAAGCACTGGGCTTTTCAATTAAAGAGGCATTAAAATGGAATTTAGAAGACGCAAGGCTGCTCTCTTACAAGAGACTACATGGAAATAAAAGCACATATTTTTTTATATAGTCAATGCATTACAGAATTAGACCTGTAGTTCTTATTTTCTACAAATGCAACAGTTTTGCAACACCATGGAAAACGACATGTCATACAATGAACCATCGACACCGTGTAATATTTCACTCTTAAATTCAGTCCAGTTTATAACTAGAGAGGATGCAATCGGGCTAAAACTGGAGGAGGGGGGGGGGACAGTAACCCCCCCCCCCCAAAACAAAATTCAGCATTTCCCTGTCTGTTTTAACCTTTAACACCTTACATTTATCCAGCTCTATTCCCCCCTGAACACAGCAGGATGTGACATGCTTCAAACAGTAGCAGGTCATGTAAAAGGCAAAGGGCGGAACACACCAGCCAATCCAGTGACTCTCAATGATCAGTGGGGCCTAGTTCCCAAAGGTCCCAATGCCCGGAACCGATCAGTGCTCAGTTTCTAGGAGAGACTACGCAACTGCAACTGGATGTGTTAATCAGTCCTTCAAGCCTCCCTCAGGAGGGGGGAGAGGGTGCAGGGAGCTAAAAGCAGTGTGGCCACTCATAAGATTAAATGCATAGTGTGTCCCTTTGACACGGTTTTCAATATAGTGCATTTAGAAAGACAAGTTGTTGTACGTGCAGGGTGATAAAATCTAACTTATCATCTGCACAATTCCTTAACGCCCAGGATACATGTAACCTTGTACAATGTGCTGTATAGAGCGTGCATTTTCACTAGGTAACAATTTTATAATAATTTCTTCAAAACAGTCCATTCCAAACCTTTAATTCATCTAAAAATGTAAGCTAAAACATACAGAAAACACTTTATATATTGATATACTGAATATAAACGGTAATAAAAAAACAAAAACCACAAACGTAGATTGCTTTAAGGCCTCAACCAAAATTGACTGCAAACATGAATTTTGCCAAAAAAGGGAAGAAGAAAAAAATATAAAATGAAAGTGGGAGACATCACCATTTAGTAGTCGCAGTTTAGCTTATTCTAGCGTGTAATACTTTAATTGTATAAAACAAAGCTAATGTCAAAGACACAAAAGAAATTCTTGCAAAGCAAGTCTCGCAAGTAATTTTTATGCCTCCACTGATGGCTGATGAGTGATGAGCATTTTGTTCCCAATTTTAAACGTGCGCATCAGAAGCAACAGGTGGCTTGTAAAGGCGAGGGGGGGGGGGGAATAAATCCATTGCGTTTTTTTATTTAATAAAATTTTAATTAACAAAAGCTAAAAATAAAAAAAATAAAAAAGGGAAAGTTACATAATATTTTTGGAAGAAATAAATGCTATCTAATAACGTACATCACGATTTAATATTTTAATCTTTGCGGTGGAATCCGCTAGCTGTATATTAAATGATGTATAATAATAAATTATATTACACATGTTTGGACTAAAACATGTTCAGGGTATTAAACTTAAAAAGTAATAAATGGTTAGAAAGATATAGATCAGGATAGTGGATAAAAGATAAAGATCTATTCAGTGCTTTTCACCAAAATGACTGTGAATTCACTATTTAGCGAACGGTCACCATAGTGCCCCGAAGATGGAGTCGCCAAAACCCCAAGAAAAACTTGGAGAACGATGCTGAACCGCGCCAAATCGGTCTTGGCGAGTGCCACCAAACTGAAAAAAACAGTACTCGCTTATTCTCCAAATAGTTGTTTAAACGTATAAAAAAAATTATTAACAGTCGTCTAAAAAAAAAAAAAAAAAAAGGTCCTTTAAAAATTTTTATAAAAAAAACGACTGTTACATAATAATAGAAGTGCTTTTTTAAAAAAAAATAAATAATAAGTAAACAAATGTCTAAAAAAATGCACAAAAAAGGTGTTCTAAAAAGGCTCTTTGCTGTTTAAAAAAAAAATTGAATTTTTTCTCCTTTTTCCCCCCATTGAATCCTATGGGATTCGCCTGTTTAAACCTGGCAAACTGAAACACCGAAAATCAGAGCATTTCGCCAACACTTTGGCATTCTGTGTATAGATTAACCATTACCTTTCTATGGGACAATTTCGCTGCCGCCAAAGATCACCAAACTGCACAGTACTTCTACGTCAATTCGCCAGTATTTGGCGAATTGACAGGTTAGTGAATAGAAGAACTGCCACGAAATTGCACCAAATGGTGAAATTCACCACTGGTGGCAACTTCAGAGGATAGTTAATAGTCTCTTTATCTTTAGTGTACGATTGGACAACACAAGAGCATCCCTTTTATGTTTGACGTAGCTTCTTTTATCATGAAGGAAAGTACTTTAAAAATTGTTCCCTAAACTGGTATTAACCAAACCAACAAGGCGTTTTGGTATAGATATCCAGTATTTCACGGAGTGAATTTAAAATAAAAAAAAAAAGAAAGACACGGGTCATCAACGACTAGATTCTCATGAATGATGTCATTTCCAGAGAGAAGCATTATCATAAATAAATATATAAAGATGGGTCTGGAAAGATAAGAACTCTAAACATGAGGCAGATGAATAATGCAAGCTGGTGACCATATGAAAATTAACTGTGCTATCATACTTATGGCTTTGTTTAATGCTAAAAAGGATCATTCATAATTATAGAGCAAATTAGGAAAATCTGCACCTGGTTACATTAAAATAAAAACAAATACAATTAATGTCAAGGAAAAAACAATCCATATTGCTTAGAAGAATGCGGTTGTGCTTTGAGACATTTAAATTAATGTATCGTGGAACGTGACTACAAACTATAGTTTCAGGCATGTTGTAACACATGGGTAACCGGTACAGCCGCAGGTGGCCATATTGTTGGAATCTGAAGGATCTTGTAACCGGGAAAACCAACATAAAAAGAAGCTTCCAAAACTCAGATTAAAGTTAAACAAAATAAAAAATGTATTTCACTCTCAAAGACAGCGGAGTATCCTTGAGCAACATACAATATCTTTTTAACCAGCAATCAGGTATGTATCCATTTAATATACACATTATATGCTGGTGATACCATCTAACATTTTTTAAAATACAAATATAATTGCCAGGCTTCCAAAGCAAAAATGGCCAACATAGGACAAAGGAATACACAACTGCTGCCAACTCGTCAGATGTCGAAATTGAGAGGTCATGGCTGGATGGAGTAGAGGCAACATCACGGTGGAGACCCAGGTTCGATTCCCGGCCAGGGCACCTCTCCAGTAAGTGTCCTTGAGCAAGACACCAAACAGTACATACTTGCCGATCACACAATATCGGCTGTGCAGTCCAGAGGTAACGTCTCTGCCCTTTGACCGTGGAGAAGCAAGTCAAAATCCCGTTCAGCACATCCCTCCAATACAACTGTGAAGAAGCAAGCAGAGTTTACAAGAAGCGGGTTCAACCCAACCACCAGGTAACTGATCTACACTCATGGAAGGATGACCTGATCCCACTCAGAAGACGCCACCAGCGAGTGTCCTTGGGCAAGACACCTAACGATATGGATGCGTCTACCTCACAAAATATTTGTATTTCTCAGATTGTAAATTCTCTTGGGAACAGGGTCCCCCCTGATTCAGGTCATATCATCCATGTGTGGTATTCCAATGTGTACCTTGTACACGGATCTTGTAAAGCGCTGCGGAATTTGTGGCGTTATATAAATAAAAGATAATAATCTGTCATCATGGAGAAGAATTGCAGGTCTCCAGGTTGAACAAGTCAAAGCTTTGGGAGTGCTGTGAAGAACTGTATCAGCAGCCAAGGGTGGAAGTAGAAGGAACAGGGCTGTGTCACCATGACCACTTAAAGTGGTCAATGTGGCTCAAATGTCCCTTTAAGGAACAGCAGCTCCAATGTTAATAGGACCCTTCGTTAGAAAGCAAGCATTCTGCACAACAATACACTGATACTGTGACCAACTGCTGACAGACCTGCAGGCGATGGCCCAGGGACACACTGTTTTACCTTAGTACTTACGATCACCTGGAAGCCCTAGGCTGTCACTCGGGAGAAAATGCACTACGAGAGCCGGATTATTGGCATCAACAGGGATTAAATGGTTAAAGTCAGGGCTTTTAAAGCCCATACACAACAACAGAATGCACTCATGTATGTAAAGCCCTGAGTGTTTGCTTGGCAGGGCAGCTGGTCACCGGGTCTGCATGCGCCGTGGTGAAACACCACTTTTGGAGGTGTGGCTGTGATGCACCTCCTTGGCAGCCACGCCGCCTCTCATCCGATTTTAGACCATGCCAAAGTTAGAATCAGTGCAGACCTGCCAAGTGATGCAAAGATGGCATAGGACAGCTCTTCCTTCATTTGCTTTCACGATATTTAAATAGCTTGTCCTTTAAAAGGAAATTCAAAGTCTTTAATGGCATTTCCCCTACCGACAATGGGACACCGGAATTTTTTTTTTTAAAAGAACACCCTGCCGGGGTGCACAAGTGAGAACAATAAAGCTGTGGAATTCTCTGCCTGTTGAGGTGGTTGGGCCAGAGACTGTACAGACTTTTAAACAACGGCTGGATGACTTCCTGCAAAAACAGAAAATTAAGGGTTATAATATTTAATATGTGGGTAAAAGCTGCTTGATCCAAGGAGAAATCTGACCCCATCTGGGGTCAAGAAGGAATTTTTACCCAGTATTTGGCGAGCGCTTCAGACTGGGTTTTTTGCCTTCTTTTGTATCAATAGCAGTAGGTGATGTGTGAAAGCCTGAACTCGATGGACGCGCGTCTTTTTTTCAGCCAATGTAATAAGGGGCGCTTTGGACGGCAGCTGTAAATATTAACAGGAGGGGAATAAAAAGAAAAGAGGTAACGGGATTAAAAAAAAAAAAAAAAAAGTTAATCCGTTGTGCTGTAATTCTTAAATTACCCATTGGTATAGGTTTTTTGTTTTCTGTATTTCACACCAAAATAGCTACTTTTGCACCTAAATTTTATGCCTGGCCTATGACGTCAAGTAAAAATCTGCGAGCGTCGCATTAATACCCAGTGTGGCTTTTTCTTTTTTTAACAAACTGCACAAAGAATACCAGTTTCTCTGTGCTTTTAACGGAAAATTCCATCTAACTGAAGACCAACAAGTCTTTCACGCCATTGAGTAACTCCATTTGGCCATTATTATTTCGTCAACCTATCTCCACTTAAGTAACAATGGTTCAAGATGTACTTTGATTCTCAGAAAAAGGCACAAATGTGTTTCGAGACAACAATTGTCTCCTCCAAGTCCAGTGCTTACTTAGGGTTTTTTTTTTTTTTTCAATGTGATTTGAGAGAAAATGACTCTGGTTTCTCAAAAAGTAATAAAAAGCTAAAAGCAAGCAAAAGGGGGGGGGGAGGACTTAAGAAATATAAAAATATCTCCGAGTACATAATCGTGGAATAATTAATGACGCTTCTGAATAACATTTTGACAATTGAAGAGATGTTTTCCGATTTGTCTACGTCAACAGCAAAAAGAGGAGAAACAAAAAAAGGAAAATATTTCCAAGTATAATATGGACTATGGAGACAGCATTCACATTATCCTTCGGTAAATACATTTTTCATAACCTGCTCTAAAAGGTAAATGGGCCGATTCATTTCTATTTGGTATGCGACGGAAACAATTTACATACGAAAGAAGGGAAAGTTGTCAAATCGTGCTCAGCCAATTTTACTCGAAGGCATTTTCTGGTCTTGCCAATCCTCCTAGCTCATAATACTACATTTGTAATCCTTTTTTTTTTTTTAAATAGGGGGAAAAAAACTAGAATACCTTTTTTCCCCACCTCTTCCTCTTTTAAAGAAGAAAAGGGCACATGAGGTGTTCTTCACTTTGCTAAAACACCGGAGGAAAGGCAGCCCAGTCTCCGCATTAATTTATAGTGCTATTATATTTCATCCTTTTCTCTAGTTATAGGGTTACAAAGTTTATAAATGCCGCCAGAGCATTAGCCACCGGTCCCCAAAGTAGAATTATACAATGCAAATGCTTTGCACGGCTTAATGAATAGCCCTGCGAATGGGCTAATGACTTCGCCTGAATAGTTTAAAGTGTACAAAGCACTTGACAGAAGCGCGCGCGGGCCTGACGAGCAAAGCACTTGCGTATGATTCTATGGTGATGAATAGGATGGCACACAAGAGATGGCAAATTAAAAGGCCGGACATCGGAAGGACTGCGGCAAGCGTGCCAAGTTCAGATTATCTGAAGCAGGATAATATGGGCTGAGAGAAGGCCTAACGTGTGTAAGTATTTCCATAGAAATATAGGCCATTAGCACATTTAAAGGGATATTCTTGTATTGTTCAATTGCATGCTAAAGATAGATTTGCTACCAATCGGCTTTCTGATGCTCTTTAAGGCTGGTCTTCCATTGGATGGGTAGTTGTACGACCTAATAGCTGTCAGAATACAGATGACCCAGATCAAACGACAGAGTGCTATGCACTAGAGTAGACGGCATCAAACTCAACTCACCATCACTTGATAAAGAGTACTTTTAAATTTAACCTCTCCATGAACACGGCTCAGCGCTACAGACACGAACTGTTCTTGCTCGCATTTACTGTGTATGTGTGCTGCATACGTATATATTCTGTCAATATATGTGCAGCGAGTGAGTAGGTGTGTAGCGAGTGAGTGAGTAGGTGTGTAGCGAGTGAGTAGGTGTGTAGGAGTGTAGGGGTGTAGTGAGGGGGTGCGTGCAGTGAGGGGGTGCGGCAGTGAGGGGGGCGTGCAGTGAGGGGGGGCGTGCAGTGAGGGGGGGCGTGCAGTGAGGGGGTGCGTGTAGTGAGGAGGTGCGTGTAGTGAGGGAGTGCGTGTAGTTAAGGGGTGTGTGTGTAGTGAGGGAGTGTGTAGTGAGTGTGTGCCTACGAATGGTGTTTAGAAAAAATCCCACTGCATTCAGGCACGTTTATTAATTAAACTGTGCAAAGTGTCAGCTGACTGGCCCAGTAACGCTTGAGAAAGGTTGCACAAATTAATTAATAAAGGTGCCTGGATGCAGGGGATTGCACCCAGTCCTTTTAATTTTTTCTTTGCAATTGCTGTGGGGTTGGTTACCCGGGACCTACTGAGCCCTCCTGATTGCGTGACACAACTAGCTATGGATTTTGGGAGCCATGTGCAGAGGAATCATATTCTACGCATTGTGCCTAGTGGCAACTGGCTCAGGTCGTGCGATTTGATGCAGAAAATTTGATTTGAATGGAAGCAATCAGTAATCGGGCGTAACCAGCTGACACCGCATACCCGAAGTCAGATGCAATGGATGCCGTCCAACCTCTTCCCATGTTGGGCGATTAGTCGGACCCATACTAATGACTATGCATCCGTTGGACGACCAGTTTAAATCTTTGCAAAGACTTTCCAAATAATGAAATTATTACCTCTTTAGCCAATGAGAGTGCAGTTGTTTCTTCTATTGATTTTATGATCTACCTCTATTCCTCTGTAAGCTGATCGCAATCCTTTTCCAGCTCAGCAGAGCACACAAAGCTCTGGCATCACCTCTTCCAGTCATCATCCTTATCCAACTCGGAGTGCACATCACCAAGACATGATTATACTGAACAGGATATTATAATAAAAGGCACAAATAATCCATTAAATGTTGTGCGTCTTGTTCTATTCAGTGACTGTACGTAATGGTAAGCATTATTGTGATTTACCCCTAAAAAGCTGCAAACGCAATACCACTGCAGCCCGCTTATAAAAAGGGACAACATGACGGAGGAATCAATTCATCAAATCTGGCTAATGGACTCTTCGTACAGAACATCGCAACAAAGGAAACTGGAGGCCATCAAGTGGCTTGATACAACATAGACAGCAACTTTCCGTCTTCATTCATTATTGTGTGGAAAATTGTCCTTGTCAAGTAGTAGAGCCCGCATCACTCATTTCTGGACTACAAGGTCATAGCAAAAGGTCCCCGCTGGGAAAACTTAACAAGTTTCGTCTGTAAACAGCATGGCACTGGCGGCTGCTATTTCGCAAAAAAGGAGGCTGCCCTTCACAGGAGACATGGAGTGTGCTGCTTAAATCTAAAGTCCCAATGATATGTTATTATGCGTCGCGTGGCTGGTCTACAATGAACGCAATGACATGCTACGAATCGGGCGAGCTATATACAGTTACGAGAACACGTCTGGCCAGTTTTGAAATGGGACGGACACCACACAAAAAACGTGCCCCATGCAGAGGGAGCGCGCGGGCATTGGGCCACACACAAAGTTATGGGGACAAGGGTAATTGATTGTATCATCACAAGCCACGCGCCTTACTCTGCACCATTAACCAGGGCCGAAAGGCGAATTAGCAGGACAAGGCGCGTATGATGACAGGTTAACAGATCAGCTAAAGAGGTGAAACAATTTAAAGTCTAAAATCCAATATAAAGTCACTTCCAGTATGATCCAGTTGCACCAGCATGATCTCCCGACCACCAAATTATGCTCTGCAAGTGCTACATGTACAGTATTGGCAGCAATCAGAATTAAAGTGAATGCGTCACAGTTTTGGCACATAAACTTATATAAAACTAACGGTAGCCAACGGCAAGCAAACACAGTTTGTGAGAAAATGACTACAGGTGGAGCACCCGTATCCAAAATGCTGGGGGGACCAGAAGTGTTTTGTATCTTAGAACATTTGTACATAATAATGAGATAAATCGGGGAAGAGACCAAAGTCTGAACACAAAAACACATTTAAGGGACTAGTCACCAAAAACTGGATTTGCCACCGAATTGCACCAAACCGTGATTTTCGGGGCAGTTCATCGATTCACTAAGCTGTCAAGTACCGGCTGGGTGGAGTAGAGGTAATGTCACTGCTCTGCGTGGAGAGAGCCTGTGGAGTCATGGGTTCGATCCCAGCGAGCATCTCTCCAGTAAGTGTCCTTGGGCAAGACACCTAACGGTACCTACTCGCCACCCAGGACATACTTGAAAACGAGAGAAATCTCAATGTATCCTTCCTGGTAAAATCCTTTCACAAAAAAAAAAAATTCACCAAATACAGGCAACAAAACTGTCCCATAGAGAAGCAACGGCTAATCTATTCACAGAGCGTCAAACTGCACCGAAGTGTAAGGGTAGGGTCAAACGAATGCATTATTTGCAGCGACCGTCAAAAAGTGCGTCCGAACGCATTGACGTATTTTTTCACGGAATGCGCGAAAACAGTCATACGATGCGCATTTTCGTGCGTGATTTGTTACGGATCCAAACCAGGAAACTTTGGGTGTCTGGACGTTATGTTGGCCGGACATGAGCAGCGTCTGACGTCTCCTAATCACGCACACACGCTGCTATGCCGACACTCTGTACGTCAGTACTAGCGGTTCGTCGTTCTCGAAAAAAATGCGTTTGTTTGCCGCTTGCGTTGCCGGCCGAACTTTCGTGCGGCCGTACTTCGTATATTGACAAAGAGGGTTTATACTGTGGAAACACCCAAAAACAATGAGCAGCAAAAAACACCACCCTGATATCCACCAAATTCAGAAAGCATATAACATGAAAAACAAAAATTGGTGGTGTTGCGCTAAAAGAAAGTTAAAACTTTTGTATGGTCTATGTTGGAGGCATGCTATTCTGCACAGCAAGGAGAGAAAGAAAGTTCTATTTCTCTATAGTTCGTTCAGTGGATATCCAGTCCCTGTTGTAGAAAGGATTTTCAATAAAATCTTCCAAAACTTTGGAACGAACGACCACTTCTTTGGTGAATCTTCATTAAAAAGTATATCTCGGAAAAAGAAAAACTCGATAGTGTTATACCGTTTATTATTTTATATAAAAATCTACTGACATAATATACGTACAAAGTAAATGGGTAGTGGGTTTAGGATTTGATCTCACCCACTGCCAGATAAAACATCGCGTCCCGTCAAGCCTTTATAAACAAACCACCCGGAGCTCCCGGGCTGCTTCCAAGGTGGTCACTCGATACCAAGGTGGGACCGCGATGATAAAGTGACGTAGTGCTGACGCGTTTCGCCCCGCCCACGGGACTTCATCAGAGCATACGTCACTATGCCATCATCCTCTCTAAATAGTGCCTTGACTTGACACACCTGTTGAACTCCTATTAGAATTTTCTGAAGCCACTCCCTATGGGAGATCTTACAAATGCTTCAGTATATTTGAATATATTGCAAAAAAAGCACAAAAACAAATGTATTGAAAAACTTGCCATATATAGGCGATCACAAAAGCCCTAAGGATAATCATTAAGGCTAAAAATTCATAATACCCATAAAACACTGTGTGTATGAATCAATGAGTTTTAAACTTAGCAAAGAAAAACAACATTGAAAACGGCATTACAAAAGAACAGCATTAAAAAACGAACAGCGTTAAAAAACGAACAGCATTAAAAAACGAACATTAGAAAGAGTATAGATTCTTAATACTGCTAAAAACGCTCCAAAAGAGGAGGGGAGGGATCTTAAAACATATCACCATAATTACAAGAGTGAAATGTAAAAAACATGAATTGTATAGAAAAACATCCGAAAAATATTACATCATTCCAATACTATTGATAATAAAGTGCAACAGTAATATATACCGCATACAAGAAAAAACGCATAACCATGATAGAGACACATGATAGAAGGCAGGAATCATAACTACCATGAAGATTTATGTCAATACAATTAGGTAAGGAAATTAAAAAGATCAAAATCAACATTGAGACCCAAAGGAGTGAAGGTTCTTAAATCATATGCTGTCCTCATCTCTTCCTGCCCCATTCTCTGAATGTTGTTACCTCCTCTCCAATATTTTCCTACCCTTTTAATGCCCAAAAACTTTAGACCTCTTGGGTCCGAATTGTGAGACTTGAAGAAATGTGCAGAAACAAAATGTTGCATATACCCATTCCTAATGTTGCGAATATGTTCATCTATGCGTTTGTGTAAAGGTCTTGCCGTGCGTCCCACATACTGTAGTCCGCACGGACATTCCAATAAATAAATAATATTGTTGGTTTTGCATGTAATTAAATTGTTGATTGGGTACTCAATATTAGTTATATTTGATTTATAGTGCTTGACGCCTTAGGGCTTTTGTGATCGCCTATATATGGCAAGTTTTTCAATACATTTGTTTTTGTGCTTTTTTTGCAATATATTCAAATATACTGAAGCATTTGTAAGATCTCCCATAGGGAGTGGCTTCAGAAAATTCTAATAGGAGTTCAACAGGTGTGTCAAGTCAAGGCACTATTTAGAGAGGATGATGGCATAGTGACGTATGCTCTGATGAAGTCCCGTGGGCGGGGCGAAACGCGTCAGCACTACGTCACTTTATCATCGCGGTCCCACCTTGGTATCGAGTGACCACCTTGGAAGCAGCCCGGGAGCTCCGGGTGGTTTGTTTATAAAGGCTTGACGGGACGCGATGTTTTATCTGGCAGTGGGTGAGATCAAATCCTAAACCCACTACCCATTTACTTTGTACGTATATTATGTCAGTAGATTTTTATATAAAATAATAAACGGTATAACACTATCGAGTTTTTCTTTTTCCGAGATATACTTTTTAATGAAGATTCACCAAAGAAGTGGTCGTTCGTTCCAAAGTTTTGGAAGATTTTATTGAAAATCCTTTCTACAACAGGGACTGGATATCCACTGAACGAACTATAGAGAAATAGAACTTTCTTTCTCTCCTTGCTGTGCAGAATAGCATGCCTCCAACATAGACCATACAAAAGTTTTAACTTTCTTTTAGCGCAACACCACCAATTTTTGTTTTTCATGTTATGTACTTCGTATATTGGCCGTCATTTGCTGCTACTACGGCCGTGATTAAGTGCACCTAAACGCACGTTAAAAATGCGTTAGTCTGACCCCAGCCTAAGGGATAAGCAATGATTTTCGGTGTTTCAGTTCAACAGGTTTAAAAAGGTGAAACTCATAGGATTCAATGTAAAAAATGTGGGGGTTTTTTGTTTTGTTCAGCAAAAAAAACTTCATTTTCAGAACACCTTTTTGTATTTATTTTTTACGAAATTTTTGTTAGCCAAATTTTTTAAAAAAAACAGGTTTTTTTTATTCTGTAGCAGACCAAGTTTTTATAGTTTTTTTTTTTAAAAATAAAATAAAAAAAAAAGATCATTTTATATCATTGAGACACATTGACATATAGAATTGGTTTAAACACCTATTAGGAGAACAGGAGAGTTCTGTGTTTTTTTTTTTTTTGTCCTTTGCAGTTCGGTGGAATTTTCCAAGGCGACGGTGTTCTGCGGATATCGCCGATATCCAATAACTACTTGGCGACTCCAGTTTCAGTAAAATACGGTGACCATTCGCTAAATAGTGAGTTCATCGAGTTTCCGGCAAAATGGAATCAACGAAATGCGACAAAACACAGAAATTGCACGCAAGTTCAGTGCTTTGTGAATAGACCCTTTAGGTTTCCTATGCACAGCCTGGTCATTTTATACAAACTTAATAATTTTCTTCCCCCGTCACAAGAGGTCTTGTGAGTAATTTTCTACTTGTGGTGTCCTGTTCGAGCAACTTGAGGATCGAATACTGAAACTGTAATAATTTTTTTTTATAAAAAAAAAAAAATATATAAAAATTGCCAACCCAGGCAGTGAATGAAATCAGAAGAGGAGGTCTATTGGCAGTCACTGCAGAAGGGGCAATAGTGCGGGAGTGCACACAATCGCCCTCCTGAACCTGATGCACGTGTACCAAAGCAATGGTGCCACCTGGCGCTGGCTCGTTAGTAAATTATGGTCCATTTAAGTGGACAATACATAAAGTTCAAACCAGACTCCGATATCGAGCATGGAAGGCACGGCTGCCATCTTTCATTGGTTTGGTGGAATGAATACAGTCAACTTGAAATTCTACAATGTGTCTGATGCTGTAACATTGGCAGATTAAATATTCCACAATGGGATCGGCACTCCAGAGACTTTTACTGAACCTTTTCAGATTTAAAAAAAAAATCCTTTATTATCCATGTTTCATCTCATTAGATTACAAGATTTCTTCAGGACGTGGATTTTTTTTTTTTTAACACTATAGCATCTTGCAACATGCGGCCCTCTAAAATATATTCTATATGGAAAGGCACATGTTGCAGGATGCAGGAATATCTTTTTTGATTGGTTTAACAAAATGCAATAAAAGCTGAGCTTTTGGGAGGCTACTAGCATCTTCAGATCAAAAGCCGTGCGAATGATCTTTTAGTCATTTTCCACTCCGTTTCATAAATTTTTGTGCATTTTCGACTGAGGGGGGATTAAATAAATCTGCATCATGAATCTACTGTGACATCCCAGGGAGACTGGGTGGACAGCTATAGGGCTGCATCACTAAGAAGATTGAAGGACGTCAGCACAGAGAGGGCCTTCCACCATGACACTTGCAGGGAGCTTTAATAGGCAACGGCGCTTCCAGGGTCCCTTTACTGAAAAAGGAACTGGGGATCCTCAACGAGAAAGAAAGGAACATGATTTGCAAACTTTGTCGTTTCCACATACAGTTTGATTTTACCTTTTAAAATTTCCCTGGAAGACTGAAGAAGGAGGGATCTTGCCTTCTACGGAGCCAGCACGAGCGTCACTTATTCTTAAACAGCACTAGATAGATGTGATGGAAAAGAGATCCATCACACACTCCTAATGGAGCATGACAGACGAGATCCAAATTGATCCCACTGTGACAAAGCGGTAATATCACTTTATTTGGGTAAATAATGTAATCAATGCTCAGAAACCAGAGGAATCCCTGACATAATAAAGAGGTTTAAACCCAAATCCAAGACAGATTACCAAAAAAAAGCATAAATACATATATAAATTATTTATCCAAAATACACAAGAAGGGCAGCACTCAACCTTAACTACGCTTTCAGTGCGGGTGCATCTCAAGACAGTATAATACAACAAACCAAGAAGAGAGCACTCCAAACAACATGCACAAACAGTACAGAAGAAACCACAACAGCAGCTAAATTCATTAAAAAACAGGAGATTTAACCAGGTTTAACCCTTTAAATGCCTACAAACAATTCCTTCTTGTGTATTTTGTATGAAAAGGGCTGACAACCCTTGGGCAAGCACCCCTCCCTGTCACAGGTGCTCCACCGCAGGTTCTATTTAACCTTGATCTGCAGGGAGCTTCAGAAAGGACTGGGTCCTCAATAAGTAAGTTTATCCCATAAGAGCAGTCATTAGGTTAGTATGATAGGACCTGCCAAGGGTGGAATACATTGTCGCTGTTGGCAGGCTTACGCAATCCATGGCCATCCATTGCAAACTAAACTTCCACCATTTTCAACACAGCTCAACATTCAAGGGTTAAGATCTATAGTGCATTTGAAGGGAATAAGAATTGTTTGTAGGCATTTAAAGGGTTAAACCTGGTTAAATCTCCTGTTTTTTAATGAATTTAGCTGCTGTTGTGGTTTCTTCTGTACTGTTTGTGCATGTTGTTTGGAGTGCTCTCTTCTTGGTTTGTTATAAATTATTTATCAAGTATTTTACCAGGAAGGATATATTGAGATTTCTCTCGTTTTCAAGTATGTCCTGGGTTTAAGATCATTGTATTTCTGTACCTACTGTAACAACACAAAGTAATAAAAATGCAAGATATAAAAAAAAAACAAATATACAGATTAACACAGAAAATAAATATGTAGGAAATATATTCACTATGTTACATGTTTACAGGTGTATTCTGTATCAAGGTATGTCAATAAAGATCTTGAAAGGTATTTTAATGTGATAGGTAGTTTTTTAATTTTGCATTAGTGTGAAATCCACCCCCCCCCCCCCATTATAAGTGTCAAACCCTGCAAGTCTTTTACTTGCATAGGATGTTAGCCTGTGGAATTTAGCCATTTCCTTTGTGTGCAGGAAAGGGTGTGTTAACAGTGTAAGCTAGAGAAAAAGCCTTCTCTGAATCAAATGTAGTAATTTTGTCTCACTGTTGGTTAAACTCTGACGTAGAAATGTATCTGCTCTGATTGGTTGTTGTATCACATTCCTATGTTGGGAGTGAACATTGCAGGAAGTTTTTATATATAACGAACATTTCTATTGGATGTTGAAATAATAAACGGATCTGACAGACCACTAACTGATCAGATGATAATCTGCCATATCTCGGTGTGGTTGTGTCTATCGTCTCCTCTGATCAGAGTCGCGCAGCGCCTTACTTCAGTTTTGATATATAAGAAGAAACTTGAAAAAGGTTTATGGTAATTATAATGGAAATCTAGAATTTAACAGATCTCTTAAGTGACTTTAGACTGGGGGAGACTTGATGGTATCTGGGAGTTTATTCCATAATTGCGGTGCTCTGTAGGAAAATGAGGACCGAGCCACTGTCTTTTTGTATTGTGGTATTGAAAGTAAGGTGCTGGTCCTGGATCGGAGGTTATAGGATGAGGGAACTGCTGCGGGAAGCAGTCTATTCAGGTAGGGTTGTAGCTTCCCAGAAAATCTCTTAAACACCAGGTTGGAACGCGGTGTCTAGCCAGTTTAGCTCTTTTAACATGTCACAATGGTGTGTCATGTAGTTACATTGTAGCACAAAGCGGCAGAATGAGTTATACAATGTAGTAAGTTTCTGAAGGTGTGTTTGCAGGGCAGCTGCATACACTACATCTCCATATTCAATAGCCGGCATAAGCATTTGTTGTACAATCTGCTTTCTTACCGCGGGGTTCAGACAGGATTTGTTTCTGTACAGGGCACCTAGTTTGGGGTAAAGTTTAGATGAGAGTTTTTCAATGTGGAGACCAAAAGGATAAATTAATTTTGGTTAGACCCAAATCGAAGATTGCAATATATAGTAACTACTGTTAAAAAGAAAACTGAGGAAAATAGTTGAGCTCGCTTTATCTTCACTTGTAAAAGTAGACCACTTAGAGCAATGAAATTATTTTCACATCTTATTGTAATGATTGCATAGATTTGTGTATTTATTACTTTGAAATGAAAAAATTACGAAGCATTACATTTTCAAAAGAGCACAGCAAGGAAACAGAACTCAAGAGCAGACTCGATCTGAAATAAAACTATAGAAGACACTAGTTTATGAAGGTAAACGAAGCAATTTATGCCAATAACTAAGGCTAGGGTCAGACGAACGCATTTTCACGTTGTCTGTGAAAAAGTGCGTTCGAACGAATGGATGCATTTTTTCACGGAGTACGCGATAGCGGTCATACGATGCGCATTTGCGTTCGTGATTTTGTACGGATCATCAATAAAACACTTTGTGCATCTGGACGTTATGTTGGCCGGACATTAGCAGTGTCTGACGTCTCCAATTCACGCACACACGCCGCTAGCGGACGCAGCGCACGCTGTACAACCGTACTAGAGGTTTTACGTTCGACAAAATGCGTTCGTTTTCCACTTGCGTTGCGCAGCCGGACTTTTGTGCGACCGTACTTCGTATATTGGCCGTCATTGCCCGTCATTTGCTGCTAGCACGGCCGTGATTAAGTGCGCCAGAACGCACGTTTGCACTGCCTCAGTCTGACCCTAGCCTAAGTTGCTCGCACAAACAATGTATTCTGACCGTTTTTTTCTTTAAATTTTTTATGCTGCAGTCTTATGATGAAATATTTTTAACACACACACCTCAATACCCCATAATGACAAAGCAAACACAAGAAGAATAAGCTGAGGCACAAATACTGAAAAGCCAGCAAAAAAGAAAATAAAAGAATTTGGTTGGAAAATAAATGGTTCCCAACAGCAGACATTGACGAGGTGTGGAACAACTAGGATTTTTCAACATGCGGGGGGGGGGGGTTCAGCGACAGAGACTGGGAGAGATTAGTCAGGGTTGAGATAAATCTGAATGCAGCAAAAAGCCGATATAAAATATCCTTAAATGAAAACCTGGTCCAGTGCATTCAAGACCTCAGAGCTGAAGATTCAGTGCGAACAGGACGTTGACCAAGAGCACACAGCCAAGGCAACACACGAGCAGCTTAAGGACAACTATGTGGATGTCCTTGAGAGGAACATAATGATTGGGCAGGCGTATTATAAAAAGGAGAAATGTGCAGTGTCTTTCCTTGCTAAACGCTCCCTTCTGGTAAGCCACCTCTCAAACAGATGCCTCACCCCTTTCATTTCTCCTTCTGGTTCACCTCCGAGTACCTACAGGCTCAACTGTGGAGTCAGGATCCCATTCCAAGGAGAACATACAGTTCTGCTCACTTGTGACTTTTATCACTTGTAATGTACTATAAAAAGAAGATTAACTAGGTCTGTAATTACCACAGGAATAAGATTTAATTTCCATGTTGCTTGTTTTTCTCCCTATATGCCAGATACGGTCACCGTCACTTCTTGTTCACATCTGTAAGGCTAGGGTCAAACGAACGCATTATTCGCAGCAAGTCAAAAAGTGCGTCCGAACGCATTGATGCATTTTTTCACGGAATGCGCAAAAACAGTCAGACGACGTGCATTTTCGTGCGTGATTTTTTTTACGGATCGTCAATAAAACACTTTTTGCGTCTGGACGTTATGTAGGCTGGACATTAGCAGCGTCTGACGTCTCCTAATCACGCACACACGCTGCTATGCTGCCGCAGCGCACTCTGTACGTCCGTACTAGCGGTTGTGCGTTCTCTAAAAAAATGTGTTCATTTTCCACTCGCGTTGCGCAGCCGGACTTTCGTGCGGCCGTACTTCGTATATTGGCCGTCATTGCGCGTCATTTGTTGCTACTGCGGCCGTGATTAAGTGCGCCTAAACGCACATTAAAAATGCGTTAGTCTGACCCCAGCCTAAAACCCGTCTTTTCAAAAATTACGTCTGCATACTGCTCAAGCATAGATACCAACCATCATAGTACATATACAGCACTTTAAGAACACCAGGACATTAAATATAACAGAGACAAACACATACTCACCAGTTGTTCCACTTTCTGCAGGATCATCCCGAATTTCAGGAACTGTTGCGGAGATGCAGCGATCTGCCCCGCTTTGTCGGCGAGGCTGCTGGACATTCCCCTTTTCTGGAGAAGCCGCCTCTCTCTGGAGCAGTCCTCCAATTTTCTAGGCAGGACTGCCCCTTTGGGTGTCACCTGAATAAACCGTACACCCCCTTTCCAGACAAGCCTGCCTTTTTTCAGTGGTACCAGTGATGGAAGCCGTGTCACTGGCCACCCTCTAGGCTCATCCCTCCCCATTCGTTGTCATATCTCCCAGTGTTGGGTGGTATGCAACCAGTAACTACCACTCGCTTTGCCGGTTACAGAATGCGGTTTATGAAGCAGAAATAAATAAAGTCAGAGTTTAACTTACGTGTCAGATGAAAGAGTCCATCACAAGCACTGATGTGGGACAGGAAAGCATTCCCCAGGCCTTGACCAGTACTGGCTCCCTTCACAAGGCCAGCGATATCTACCACGCTCAGGAAAGCAGGGACTTTGCTGGAGAAGAAAGAAAAGACATTGAGACATTGACTCAAACACATTAATATTACTCAGCTGGAAAGAGAGAAGTGTTTACATTCAACAAATCACTCCTCATTTGCTTTAGGCTTTTGCAAACTCGGGTCATGTTAAGTTTAGAATCAATTGTCAACCAACGCAACTCTACAAACACCACATGCGAGGCTCAAATCATCCCGAAAAAATACCTGCAAATACAAAAAGCAACCAAGAGATGAAATATTTATTGCACAAGGGACACTATCCACCAGTTAGTGTCACGAGTGACCTATCCATCTATCCCTCTGGCCCATGACAACCCTGCGAAGCAGAGGTCTTTGCTCACACGGACTGTCATTGAATCGGCAAATTTCCCAATGTCTATCAATGCCATTTAACACTGAGGTACAACAAGGAGAATACACCAGAGGAGAGGTAAAGAGGATTTAATAATTAACCATTTCTAGATTTTCTTTTCGTAGAACAGGTTTTAACAAACTTGGCCGCCGCGAAAAAAATTCACCCTAGCAAATAGAATTCCTGGGCAACTTTCGTCGACCCACCTCTGCTCGCCATTGTGAAATATTGGTGACCGCTTGTGTGTATGCAGCTTAGTTCCTCAGGTCTACGTTTCCCAAGTGCCTCGACACTCTCCCCCGCAGCACCGCTCCGTCTTGCATCCCACCATCCTCCAAACAGAGCTAATCTGGTGGCTCGGGTGATGACATTCTGCAGGGGCCACATTGATCCCGGCAGCTCACAGTAAGCCAGGGCTGAGCCAGCTTTACCCATACCCCTCACACTTGCAGTCAGTGAGAAACTGTAGACTTCATTCGCTTGTCCTACCCAAAATTCCCTGCTACATTCAAGAGGTTATTCATAGAGCACAGAAATTTCAGCGACATTTCGTCGCTCGTTAGGCGCACTTCAGCGATTTCAGACCGCAGACCCTGCGGTGAATTCAGTATTCACCGCGGGGTCCCCTAAAGTGCGCTGTACGGGATCCGCCGGAGAAAAAAAAAGAAGAACGGAATTCTGTTATTTTAGAAAATATGTTTAAAACAATGAAAATGCATGGAAATAAATAAAAAAAGGTCCTTTTGAACATAATAAAAACGGTCCGTTACAGAATTATAAAAACACAACACTTAAAAAAGTGGGAATAAAAAATTTTGCCTAAAATAAAAAAAATTACAGAATACCTAAAAGAATAAAAAAATTCAAAAAAATAAATAAAAAGGCTTTTTGTTGAAACTGAAAAGAATAAATGGTTGAATGAATTTAAAAACAGTAATATTTTTTTTACATTGAATCCAATGGGATTCCCCTGTTTAAACCTGTCAAACTGAACCACCGAAAATCAGGGCAGTTTGGTGTTCTCTGAATAGATTAACCATTACTGCTCTATGGGACAATTTCGCTGCCGCCGAGGGTCACTGAATTGCGGGGATCTGCCCCATATTTCGCTGGCAATTCGCCAATATTTGGCGAATTGCCAGCTTTCTGAATAGACGAAATGCCACGAAATTCGCCTTTGGTGGAATACGGTGGCAAATTCGGCTCTTACTGAATAACCTTTTCAGGGATTATGGCAAAGGTACTGAGGGTAAAACAGGTCTCTGATATGATTGGACGTATAAATGTTTTACACAATGACTTACATTCTCATATTATTATTATATATACACACTATACATTATGAACAAATAAACATAGTAACAGATTGGTTTATTTAACATAAATTTATACTCCGAGCTGACAATATTGCAGGAAAACCTGGCACCAACTACAAGTCTTACAAGCAGAAAGTCAACAGGAGAATGGAAAGGTCTTTAGTCCTACCTTACTGGCTTATGGTATTGGCACAGGAATTCGTACCGATCATCTGGAATGGGTACTCTGCTCTCATTTGGGTTAATCGTGCAAAATGGGAAGTTTTCAGCCGCTGCCTGGCTCTTAGTCAACACATTAAAAAAAGTTGATTTCCTGCAAAAATGAAGAAGGGGAGAGCATGTGGGAATTATTTTACGGCCTTCCAGGGCAACCCTTAACGCGGCGCTCGCTCATATTAAAAAACGGGATTGACATCAAATAGCAGTCCTTCCAACAAAGGCACTGAAACGAGCGCTTAATATTTGCCATGAATTTCCTGCGTACCCCGGCCTTAAGAACACAAGACTATAAAAGAATTGCAATTCAACATTTAAAAAAAAAGGTGTTTAAAGGTTTACGGAATTAGAAAAGGCTTGTGATCTTGCAGAGTTTAAGGACGGGAAGGGCACGGTTTGTCTACACCTGGCACAGCCATGAAAGCGTTAATTAGTCCCTGAAAAGTTCATTTCTAGGAGGGTCCGTTGTTGCCATTGATTCCTGGCAAACCCGTTACATTCTTCTCGGCGCAAAACCTGATGACACTGTAATTAAGGGCTCAGCGTGGAGTTTATCCAGTGCCAGCTGCATTCTGCAGGGAAGCCAGCCTGGTATTTCTACGTTTGGCTGAAACACCTCACTGGCCAGTGAATAGATCAGAAAAATGTTCATTATTTCTCACTGCTCAATAGCCCAAGACGTCGCCTCCACTTCAGTCCTAAAACCATCTTTTACTCCTCAAACTAATTTACCCGCACCTGGTGTGCCACCCCACTCCTCTTAGATTGTAAGCTCACTGGGGAAGCGTCCTCTATTACTGTCATTCTGTGTGTCATGCTTATGTGTTACTTTTATGTTTTGTACAACGCTGTGGACTATGTAGGCACATTATAAATAATTGCAATTTAATGGGTTTCTCAGTGTTTAACCTCACTGGCGGTTTTCCCCGAGTGTGGCTCGGGGTTAAATTTCATGCTGAAAGAGGCAACCCCGATCCACACTCGGGCTGGATACATACCTGTCCATGCGCTCCCTTCGCAGATCTCCCCCAATCACCTCCGGGCGTTCGCAGCGTCCTGCTTCCGGGTTCCCGTCTCAAGAAGGGAACCCAGAAGCAGCTTGCAGGACACCGCGATCAGCTGGAGGTGACAGCGGAAGGACAGCGAGGGAGCGCACGGACAGGTATGTATCCAGCCCGAGTGTGGCTCGGGGTAACCGCTTTGAGCATTGAAATTTAACCCCAAACCACACTCGGGAATACCGCCAGGGGGCTAAATAAATGCACCGATTTTGACATATAAAATATGGAAGAGAAAAACAAAGCACATGTAAGATATCAGCAACTTAAGAAAATTTCATTTATTTTTTTTGATGATGGTGTCCCTTTAAACGTGCATATGGGGCGAGCTGAAAAATTCCTGAGAAACAACTATGGCTCAAAGATATAAACCAAACAGGTGAGTATCTATGAAGGAATAGTTTCCAGTGGATCTAATACTTACCTTTTCATCCTGCAAATCCAGCCTTTTCTTTTATCTTCTGAAGCGATCCTATTGTTAATATATTGCGCGTTTGGCATTGCTCAGTGAAATCCTTCTTGTTAGAGAAGCACTGAGGACAACTGATACCCGTGTAGCTAATGCACATTGCATAAGTTGCTTCTCATTCGGACACGTCACTTCCAAGGTAGCAGCAATTCAAGTGTCCGCACACAATGGCAATGGTTTTACAATCCTCCCCATTCCTGAACCACTAGCACCAATGATCCTGCCGTCCAGAAAAATTCCCCTCGTCTTCCTCAACCCCAATCCCTCTAGATCAGGGGTCAGCAGCCTTGGCTCCCTGAGGTTTTGGGACCTGCATTTCCCATGTGGCTCAGTCAGCCTAATGGGTGACTGAGCATCATGGGAGATGTAGTTCCCAAAACATCAGGGAGCCAAGGTTGCTGACCCGTATTCTAGACTGAAAGCTCCTATGAGCAGGTCCCTCTACACCTAGTGTTTCCATCCTATGCCCATTTATCTGTAGCTCGCTCCCTTTGGTTATTGTAAAGCGCTGCGGAAACTGTTGACGTTATATAAATGACGACAATAATCATAATAATCACAGCAAACAAAATGAGAAATAGGTGAACTCGCCAACTCCAACACCACTTCCCAACGCTGCAGGTTTGCTAGCGCTCATTCCTCTGCAAGTCTCTACAATGTCAGCTGCAAACTCCAGACTAACCAGCGGAAGTCGTAGGTCGGGGGCACACGAGACGTTCTCTTTAACGCACAGTACGTGCGTTAAAGAAAACGCTAACGCACCGGCGTCCACTCGACACCCACCTGCCCCCCACCCAGCACTGCAAAGTGCGATCACGCAGCCCCGTCAACGCGCATTCTAGCGCATCATCACCTAGGATGCACATCGACGGGGCTGCGCGATCCTCCTGCGCTCAAGTGCGCATGCGCGCTGCATTTGACGTCCGACGTCACGTCAATCCTAGCGCAACAGCCTTTGTGTTTTCAAGACTGACGTCTTCAGCGCGCGTTATGCATAGCGCACGTTATGGATGTGGTTATGCGCATTGGCGTATGTAGCGTATGCAGCGACGGCGTTAGTAACACGTGTTAGTGCGCACTAAAAAACGTCTCGTGTGCACCCGGCCTGAGGCTGAGCGTCCACTGGCACCGTAGTTGGACGACCGATGCGTTCGTCAGACGTCCGACTAGGTACGACGAGGGTCATCCACTGCAAGCGATCTGTCGGAACAACTACGGACGATCAGATAGATTTCAGAGGTGGAGTGCAGAGGCTGCCAAAACCAGAATGAACTGGTTTTACATAGAAAACGCAGTTCATTCTGGTTTTTAAAACACTGCAGTCCTTTGTGGGACAATGGGTGAGACAGAATACAAGTAAACACAGAACAGTAGCAGAGAGGACCCAAGAGCTTACAATCAACCAAGGAGCCGTCCCTGCCCTACCTCTCACCCCTACACAAACAGGGCTAGTCCCACACATCTCACATACATATAAATTATAAATAGTTTATTTTAAATGCTTTTATAACTCCCCTGATCAGTTTCTCCACATCCATCTGCTGAAATACATGCGATGCAAACGAGTGAAATAGTACTGATCGCCCATCTGATGCCGTCTTTACCCGTCACTGGAACACGGACGTCAGACGTCGGACGCAATGGACTATGGTCCATTCACCTGCATGTTGTTGGATCGGACGGACGACGACAGACAATATCTGATGATCGCACAAATACGGTGCCAGTGGACGCCCAGCCTAAAGGTCGTGCTGATGTAACAGATCAGATTTTTTTTCAGTATGGAAAGTCAGGAAGTGTCATTCCCAGCCTCGCTGATTGATGGGGCTTCAAGAAAGAGATGCTATATCTTCATTGAAAGGCTCTAGCACAGTGGTTCTCAAACCTGTCCTTGGGACCCCCAACCAGGCCAGATTTTGCAGATCACCTTGGGGAAGTGCAGACTGAATCCTGCAATCACTGACCAGCAAATCCTATCACCTGTGCTGTGCTTCAGCTATCTGCAAAATCTGGCCTGGTTGGGGGTCCCGAGGACAGGTTTGAGAACCACTGCTCTAGCATATTAAATTTATACAAAGGAGGACCTGGCTGAGCTTCACAGGAGTTTTAGTTCACGCAACAGATAAGGGGCACTGCTGAAGCATAGCATTCACAATACGTTTAACTTGATATTGATTTGCTTTGTTTGCGTTACAAGCTCATATCTGTAATTAAAAAAAAAAAATCTTAATTGTGAAATGAAAATTAAACGATCACACTAGGGGGGAAATAAAAGGGAATGAATATTAAAGTATGTACAGTTACATGTTCTACCTACCCTACGTTTGGCAATCCCACAATCCCAATCTTCAGTGAGGTCCCAAACCTTCCAAAGACTGGATGCTGTTTTGGTCCATTGTCTGCCTTCTTGGGTGGCATCTACAGGATAGAGAAGAGGGGAGAAAAAAAAAACAAAGCTGTGGTTTAGTCTGTAGTGGTTAACATTATTATATGAGGAGATCTGTGGATAATTAACTTTTTTGGGGGCCATCGTCCCATTGCTTGACAAAGACAGAAACTTAAGACTTCAGGCCGGTCCTGTAACGATTTCTTCTCCACTTAGAAACAGCAAACCCCAAAAAGATCAAGCCGTCACAAGCGAACCAGGAGTTACAGGGGAGCGCACACGAGTTGCTAATAATAACAACAGATACTAAGGACGGCGAGGACTGTAGCAGGACGTGCGCTGAGTAGGCAGCTTCCAAAAAAGAGACACCTGATGCCGTCAATAAAGGGTAAATGACATCAACCCTGGCAAAAGGCAGTGCTGGAAATGCTCCCTGGGGTGTGCCCTGAGCAATGGATGGACGAAGAACTGGAAGTCCTTCACACAACTGCATTCAAATCTGAAACAATCCGGCCTATTCGATAAAAGGTGAAACTCAGGAGAATTGGCAGGAAAAGAGAACAATCTAGAACAAATAGCTGATTTGGAAAGCAAGATAAATGGGAGAATTTTTCTGGCTATTGTGACCAAGAATTTTCACTTCTCCTGCCAATTCTCCTGAGTTTCACCTTTAGTGAATAGACCTGGATGTGTTCATATGGATTATTAGGGGGTGGGGGGGGTCAAAAAATTAAAAATCAATGAAATTTAATATTCTCTCGAAGATCAGGGCTTAGCAAATAGGGGGCAAGTAAAAAGAAAACTCAGAAGCCGGTTATAGATCTTTAGGAGCCAGGCGAAATGTTATACAATTGTGTTTGTGAACAAGAAGCCAGGGGCTCTATTCCATAGTGAAAGCTAATGTTAGGATATGCAAGCGTTATCCCCAGGATAAGTGACTTTAACGCATGCCCCCATATTACCTTCCTGACGCTAAACCCGTAAGAAATTACAAACAGGGTTATTCAAAGAGATCCGAATGGCTGCCGAAAGGTAACCGAACGCTGAAAATCAGCGTTCGGTTACCTTTCTTGGCCATTCGACTATTCAGAGAGCAGGCAATTCGCCAAATGTTGGCGAATTGCCTGCACCTGCGGTGCCTGTTTCTTTATTGTTAGATTTTTTAGGATCTTTAAAGCATTTTTCGGGATTTTTTGCCAAAAAAATTTTGCTGATTGTTTTTTAAATCATTTGTTCTTTTTTCTGTAACAGCCTTTTTATTATCATTCATTGGATCCCTAATGTAAATTTCAGACATTTTCGCTCATTAGTTTCTTTGCAAACAGCGCTTCACTTTTCAAACATTCAAACGAACGTTTGTTTATTTTCACTCCATTCATCTGCGGTGTCGGGTTTTTCCGGCGGCTGTGTATCGGCTCCTGCTTGGGTTTCTCCGGCGTGTTCGGCGGGGTTAATCCAGAAGTTTTTGTGGGTTTTGCGGTGAGTGTTCGTCGGGTTTGTGGCGGCTTTTCCCTGCACTACGACGGCCCTGTGTTGCTTGCTGAATACACCGCAGGGTCGCCGAAATGGGATCGCCAAATCGGACCGAATTGAAGAGAATGAAAAGTCACCGAACGTGCGGTGACTTTTCGATTCTCTTTGAATAACCCTGCATTGCGCTAGCTTCCACAAGATTACTGTACTTTGCGCATCCTATACTCATTTACTTAACACGGGAAGAGCTATTATTAATTAGCGTTTTGATAAGTAAGGTATTACAAAGTGCTAGCAATGATTACCTCAGCGATGCGTACGGCAAAATATCAGCTACACCTAAAGCTGGTGCTAAATGATACAGTATTTGCAAAATCATTTAGCACCCCTAAACTCTCCCCCCCCCCCCCAATAAATCCGATAGTCACCACACATCCCGCGGTGAGAACGGTGGCCTGATCCTCTGCTTTTTGTCGCTGGGAGCAGAGTGAGACTGGGGACAAATCATTCCCAGTCTCCTTCTGCGTCGCTGTGTGATCTCACGGCCCAGAAGCGCAACCCGCCATGGAGTCCTATGGACTCCAGGAGGTGATATTCAAGGTGGCGCGGAAGCACTGCCGCAAATATCACTGGTTAGTGGTGCGCCCGGGGGTGAGGTGCTGAGCCAGTACCTGCTCCGGTATATCGCGCTAAAATGGGGACGCTACGGGGGAAACCTGCAAGCGTAGGTTTTCCCAGTTAGCATCCCCATTTTAGCGCGAAGCAAGGAAAAGGGCCCCGGCAATTTAGCAGCCAGGACAAGATTGGGATTCTAGTAGATCCTTGCTACCCAGCCCCTGGATGTGTAAAGCCTCGGACTGGAATCTGTAGTGCATAGTTACGTTTCTTTGCCAAGGCTATACAACCAAATTAAAACAAGAGATTTCAGAATTTAATCAATATTTTGGTACGCTGAAGTTGCTACGCAAACTGATTTTCTATTGAGCTGCTTTGGAGATAGAAGTGTGTGTGTGTGTGTGTGTGTGTGTGTGTGTGTGTGTGTGTGTGTGTGTGTGTGTGATGATGTACAGCAAAAGTTGATTTCAAAAACACATCTGTATAAATTACAAGGATTTACAAAGCGCCTATACATTCTGCAGCACTCTGAGGAGCAAATGTATAGAGGTCCCTGCTGGAGTGAGTTTACAATCTAAGAGTCTCAAGCGGTGGAAATGTATTAGAAATAAACGCACGCATTCACCTCAGCACACAGACAGACATTTGGATTTTTCATGCTGCCAGCTTCACATTCTACAGTTACACAAGTATATTCTATCTATTATTATACCAGGACTCCATGTCCTCTAAAGACATCAACTTCATTCCTTCGTAAAAAAAAAAATCGTCACCATTAAAGGTTCCTTAAAAACTTTCTTCACGACCGTTGGTCCTGAATGTGTTTAATATGGGAGTTGAATCCCTGACCATTTTTTACAATGCATTAGTTATAGGGACGTTTCATGCGAGTTGTGAATGTAGGATCTTTTATTTAGAAAAATCTGTATGCGCTGTAGATTTGTGCACTCAACATATATAAGTTTTCATGTTACTGGCCATGCACTGATTGACGTTTCGTCTGCATGTATGGTTGCGCTGGAATGCAATTTTGGTGTATATATATTGAACACACACGTGCGTAGGCACCCCTAATCTGGAATTCTAAAATCCTAAACCCATAATTGTTGGAGCCTCCTGGATTTAATGTATACTCACCTTCCAGACAGGTCCTGGACACTTGGGAACGAGGCTCCAATCCCTGCAGCAGGCCAGAGCACATACTGGGAGCCACTGGGAAGCCCCAGTGTGTCACATGATGCTCAGAGTCATGCTGACGCCGGGATTAATGTCTGCGGAGTAACACTGCACTGCGCTCCCATCATGTGCCGCAATCCTTTTTCTCTCATACATCCTATTCTCCTGGATTCTGAAATCCAGAATGCGTGGGGTCTTAAGGGGTGCTCAACATATATTTATACACGCACGCCCCCACACAGATTGAGCACCAGTTATCCAGAGTGCTTTTGACACCGAGAATTCTAGATTTCAGAGTCTCCTGGATTTCGGGATGCCACAGCACTCCGTAGCCTCATTCCAGGGCAGGGCGGACATACAGCGAGCCCCGGTCTGGAATTAGTGAACTCTGCTTTTCAGAGTGTTCTAGATTTCAGAATTCAAGATTACGGGTGCATGACCTGTATATACAATATGTATAAGCACTATACCATGAGTCAGCAACCTTGGCCCTCCGAATGTTTTGGAACTACAATCCCCATGAGTCTCTGACGACCTAACGAGAAGCTGAGCATCAAGGGAGATGTAGTTCTAAAGAATCTGGACGGCAAAAGTAACTGACCCCTACTTGACTTTACAATCTGATATTTCACATCAAATTAATGTTGAGGGATACACATATATATTAGTGTTGAGCGTGTCAGTTTAATGTGAGAAAATGCAACATGCCTGAATTGTATAAGGTGCACAAAAATCTGGTGAGCGGTAAAAACACACAGGAGCCTGACACTATATAAACAGGTTTCTTTTAACACATTTATAGAAGCACCAACATATTGCATGGTGCTGCACAACAGATCCATTTCAGTAGACCACCAGCAGCATGACTTTCCTATCTCTACATCAGGAGGCTGATGACCTGCAGAGCTGGGGCCCAGGACTGGTGCAGCAATATGCACTGTGTAGGTGTCATAAACAGTGTCACACTCTAAACACTCCTCCTGGCTCAGGGGAAGGTGTGCGATCACTGGGATCTGAATCCTGGACCCAAAGGGATGGAAACGCTATCTGAATCTGGTCTTCTACGGCTAGCCATGGGCAACGTGTGTCACTACAGCGGTTAGGCACTACGTTTCCCGTGATGCTCTAACAGTCATGCGGCTGGCTGAGCATCACGGGAAACGTAGTCCGCCGCCAGGGTGAGGAGCTGTTCGCCCTGTCAGGCCTGCACATGGCTCCTGCGTGCTGGCAGCGTGTGAATGTCGGTGGTCGCGGGGTGCTGGACACTCACCCTGCCTGTAGAACGCGTGTCGTTCCCGAGGGTTGTATATAGTGGCGGTAGGAGGGTGTGAGGAACTGCAGAGCTGCCAGTCAAACCGCACGCCCCGCTCCTACAGCAGCAACAGCCGGCGTCCCAGAGACCGGAAGAGGCGGGACAGCGCCAGCACGGCTACACAGCACACTCTCTCATTGGCTGGCGGGTCAGGGTGAGAGGTCAGCACTCAGGCTGGCTGGCAAAAGTTGGCCATGCTGTCTGCTCGCCAGCAAGAGCGTGGCCTGTGCAGGGGGGACACCACGTGTCTCTCTCTGCACAAGCCTATCTCAGGATGTAGCTGTAGAATTCATGTGATTTGGGAAAGATATAAATTACCTATAAGTAACTGCTATGAGTTCCAGCCTGTTTGTCTCTCCCTCCCAGGATGTCTTTGGTACAGTCCTTTCTATGTGTCACCGCTTATATGGGCCACTGTTAGGGAGAGCAAGGTACTTCTCCCAGGCCCATTGTGGCCTTGTGCTAGGGGGGGATAAATCTCTGTGCATTGCTCATGTGAGCAGGGATGCCTTCAGAAATCTTGGGGCCCCTTACCGGTATATAGCTCCATCAGTGAGTTTGAGTTCTCTTTCCAGCCTTAGTTGCTGCAGCCCACCAGGAAATTTGCTGGTATCATGGTGGGTTAGTCCTGGGTGGCATGGAGGTATCTTATATCTATGGCGCTTTAGACAAGCTGAAAAGCGTTTGGCAAAACCCAGTTCCCCTTGGAAGAGCTGGGCCCCTGAACATATCATGGGCTGTCACCCCTTGATGGTGGTCGCATGGAGGATTGATTTGGTTTTGGCCTGCAGATGCTGCAGTTCAGGTGCTTTGGAGCGAGTTTCTTCAACAATCTAAGCGTTTTGTGCAACAGCAAATACAATCCCACAGCTTGGGGAGATCAGGGACACCCCAGCACGAAAAAAGTTGTGTATCTGAGTTGATTATGGAAAAGATGGGTCTATGAAAATCAAGGGGCACCTTTCCAATTTGCGTAGTGTACGTAAAGATTGTACGTACATATGCTAATTGTGAATCTTATGTAACTTGTAATTTTCGCACACAAGGTACACGAGCACCAGGTCAGAGTGATGGATCGATGCTGCGTTCGGAAGCCCATGTCTGCTGTCTCCTCAAATGAACGCTGCTACAAGCACTCAGATAGACATCATGGTGTCAGCACTAAAGCAGGGTGAGAGGGGGGCATTCCAGGCAGCATGACCACTATAATAAGCTAAAATGGTCGGGGTGCATAGAGTGTCCCTTCAACATAATTTAATGAACAAACTGAGCGGGAGGAGGGTCTGAAGGTGGGAGGGAAAGCGTTTTGCCAATGGATCTGACCCGAGTGTGAGAGAAACATAGAAAAATGTCGGCAGATAAGAACCTTTCGGCCCATCTAGTCTGCCCAATTACATGGATACTTTACCTGGATTTATCTTTTGTTTAGGATAGCCTTATGCCTATCCCATGCCTGCTTAAATTCAATTACTGTTTTGGCCTCTACCACTTCAACTGGAAGGCTGTTCCATGTATCCACCACCCTCTCAGTAAAATAATGCTTCCTGATGTTACTTTTAAACCTTTGCCCCTCTAATCTAAGACTATGTCCTCTTGTTTTGCTACTTTGTTTCCTTTTAAATATACTCCCTTCCTCTACCTTGTGGATTCCCTTTACGTATTTAAATGTTTCTATCATATCTCCTCTGTCTCGTCTTTTTTCCAAGCTGTACATGTTAAGATCATTAAGCCTTTCCTGGTAACTTTTCTCCTTCAAGCCGTACACCATTTTAGTAGCCCTTCTCTGAACTCTCTCTAAGATGTCTATATCCTTCTGGAGATACGGTCTCCAGTACTGCACACAGTACTCCAAGTGAGGTCTCACCAGTGCTCTGTACAGTGGCATGAGCACTTCCCTTTTCCTACTGCTAATACCTCTCCTACACAACCAAGCATTCTGCCAGCATTTCCTGCTGCTCTATTACATTGACTACTTACCCTTAGATCCTCTGAAATAATGACCCCTAAATCCCTTTCCTCAGATGTTGAGGTTAGGACTGTATCAAATATTCTATATTCAGCCCTTGGGTTTTTACGTCCCAGGTGCATTATCTTGCACTTATCCACATTAAAACTCAATTGCCACAACTCCGACCATTTTTTTAGTTTACCTAAATCATTTGGCTGATCCCTCCAGGAACGTCAACCCTGTTGCACATCTTTGTGTCATCAGCAAAAAGACATACTTTTCCATTAATACCTTCTGCAATATCACTAATAAAAATATTAAAGAGAATGGGTCCAAGTACTGACCCCTGAGGTACCCCACTGGTAACAAGACCTTGTGCCGAATAAACTCCATTTACCACAACCCTCTGTTGTCTGTCACTCAGCCACTGCCTAATCCATTCAACAATATTGGAATCTAAACTCAAAGATTGCAATTTATTGATAAACCTTCTATGCGGAACAGTATCAAAAGCCTTACTGAAATCTAAATAAGCAATGTCTACTGCACCACCTGTGTCTATTATTTTTGTTACCCAATCAAAAAAATCAATAAGATCAGTTTGGCATGATCTCCCTGAGGTAAACCCATGTTGTTTCTGATCCTGTAATCTATGTGTTTTTAGATGTTCAACAATCCTTTCCTTTAACATGGTTTCCATTAATTTCCCCACTACTGACGTAAGGCTAACTGGCCTATAGTTCCCCGATTCCTCCCTACTACCCTTCTTGTAAATGGGCACAACATTTGCTAATTTCCAGTCTTCTGGGACGACTCCCGTTAACAAGGATTGGTTAAATAAATCTGTTAATGGTTTTGCTATTACATCACTGAGCTCTTTTAATAATTTAGGGTGGATCCCATCAGGCCCCATTGACTTATTTGTCTTTACTTTAGACAGCTGCTGTAGAACCTCCTCCTCTGTAAACTGATATGTAAATGTCTCTTTAGTGTTCTCTCCTAACTGAGGTCCCTTTCCTTCCTTTTCTTCTGCAAAGACTGAACAAAAATATTCATTGAGGCAGTCAGCGAGACCTTTATCCTCTTCTACATACCTTCCTTCCTTTGTTTTTAATCTAACTAATCCTTGTTTTACTTTTCTTTTCTCGTTTATGTATCTAAAAAATGTTTTGTCCCCCTTTTTTACTGACTGAGCTATTTTCTCTTCTGCGTGTGCTTTGGAAGCTCTTATAAATTGCTTTGCCTCTTTCTGCCTAATCTTATAGGTTTGCCTATCTTCTTCACTCTGAGTTGTTTTATAATTATTGAATGCTATCTTTTTGTTCTTCGCTAGAGGGAGTGGGTTCGGGAAAGTTAACAGTCCTGAATGTGGGAGGGAGTTTGGGTTAAGGAACCGGACCCAAGGGGGGGATGACAGCTCCAGAATAGATAGAGGGGTGGGGTGGTGACACAGGACTCCAGCTCCAAGTAAGGATAAAACACAGACAATACTGCTCCTCCACCCAGTGGCAGTACTCGGGGTCTGTACTATAGTACTGCTACTGTTGTAAACTAAATAAAAACAAACTGGTCATGTCTGATATAATTCTACAACTAAATTGTACAGCGTAAAGCAGCCTGCATGTATTCTTCAATCCGAAGTAGAGTCATAGAAAAATGTCGGCAGATAAGAACCTTTCGGCCCATCTAGTCTGCCCAATTACATGGATACTTTACCTGGATTTATCTTTTGTTTAGGATAGCCTTATGCCTATCCCATGCTTGCTTAAATTCAATTACTGTTTTGGCCTCTACCACTTCAACTGGAAGGCTGTTCCATGTATCCACCACCCTCTCAGTAAAATAATGCTTTCTGATGTTACTTTTAAACCTTTGCCCCTCTAATCTAAGACTATGTCCTCTTGTTTTGCTACTTTGTTTCCTTTTAAATATACTCCCTTCCTCTACCTTGTGGATTCCCTTTACGTATTTAAATGTTTCTATCATATCTCCTCTGTCTCGTCTTTTTCCCAAGCTGTACATGTTAATATCATTAAGCCTTTCCTGGTAACTTTTCTCCTTCAAGCCGTACACCATTTTAGTAGCCCTTCTCTGAACTCTCTCTAAGATGTCTATATCCTTCTGGAGATACGGTCTCCAGTACTGCACACAGTACTCCAAGTGAGGTCTCACCAGTGCTCTGTACAGTGGCATGAGCACTTCCCTTTTCCTACTGCTAATACCTCTCCCTACACAACCAAGCATTCTGCCAGCATTTCCTGCTGCTCTATTACATTGACTACTTACCCTTAGATCCTCTGAAATAATAACCCCTAAATCCCTTTCCTCAGATTAGGACTGTATCAAATATTCTATATTCAGCCCTTGGGTTTTTACGTCCCAGGTGCATTATCTTGCACTTATCCACATTAAAACTCAATTGCCACAGCTCCGACCATTTTTTTAGTTCACCTAAATCATTTGTCATTTGGCTGATCCCTCCAGGAACGTCAACCCTGTTGCAAATCTTTGTGTCATCAGCAAAAAGACATACTTTTCCATTAATACCTTCTGCAATATCACTAATAAAAATATTAAAGAGAATGGGTCCAAGTACTGACCCCTGAGGTACCCCACTGGTAACAAGACCTTGCGCCGAATAAACTCCATTTACCACAACCCTCTGTTGCCTGTCACTCAGCCACTGCCTAATCCATTCAACAATATTGGAATCCAAGCTCAAAGATTGCAATTTATTGATAAGCCTTCTATGCGGAACAGTATCAAAAGCCTTACTGAAATCTAATTAAGCAATGTCTACTGCACCACCTGTGTCTATTATTTTTGTTACCCAATCAAAAAAATCAATAAGATTAGTTTGGCATGATCTGAGTCTGAGGTTATTAATGTTTAACTCCGTCTGACTTTAAACAGTGTGTGCTGAACACACACCGATTAGTTGATGATGAGAATAGTTGACACTCTTAATTATTGATTTATCGACAACTAATCGATTAGTTGTTTCAGCCTTCGCTAGAGAATTGCTTGCTCTGTGTATTCTACCGTCTGAGGAAGCTGTAGACTGTTCTGTGCTATATATCATGTGACCAGAAGTCAGTGTGCAATTTTTTTTTAAGTCATGAACTATTATTCATTTTCAACCATATGAAAACATGAGATATTGCGGAAAGATTGAACATGCAGGTTCACATTCACAATCAAACATACAATGTTGCCTTAAACCGGAAGCAACTTGAGTCATATGAGATTAGGAGTCTCGGAGAAATACTCAAGCAGTGTGGAATTTTTTAAGTTTTTTTGTGAATATGGCGATTTTGCTGAAGCTAAACAAAAATAAATTGCAGATACCTTGTATGACGTATAATAGTCCAAACCACAAGCGGTTACTTATATGAAGAACAAAATCACCAAGGGATTAAACAAAAAGGACAAAGGGATTTACACCAAGAGATCCCCAAGATGTTGGCAGAACATACTGTCTATGTCAAAGCGTTCTGAAAACAGGTGTATTTGTTATTTTGAAATCATGAAATAATTTTATTAAAATCATTTTAATTGCCTGCAGGAGATAACAAAGCATAAAAAAAAGATAAAACCTCAATGGAGCTCCCTAAATACCATAATCTTGTAGCATGTTGTGTCGGTTATGGTGTAATGATATTGCCTAATTTTTGAAAGCTTAGATCTATTGTTTTTCCATTCTGAGCTCTGTGTATAAAACCAAGGAACACTCATTGATTTGCCGTGCAGGAACCCAAATTTGCCCAACCAGAAACGGAGCCATGCAGCACTGATTGCCAACCTGCTAATAGGTCTCTATTGTGTAAACTGCGGTGAAAAGGAAAGATGACACATGGGATAGATACATTTCCTCCAACCACTGCTCGCTCTTGGTTCTCTACCTATCTCTCTCTTCGCTCCTTCAGCGTTTCCTTCACTGGTGCCTCTTCACCCCAAGATCCTCTCTAAGTTGGGGTACCTCATGGTTCTGCTCTGTGCCCCCTACTCTTCTCGATCTATACTGCATCTATGGGTAGCCTCATTTCTTCCTATGGACTCCCAATATCACCTCCATGCTGACGACACCCGAATCTACCCCCCCCCCATCTCTCTCCTCCTGTGTTGGACCGTGGTACAGCCTGCCTGTCGGCTTTCTCCGACTGGATGACTTCCCATTTCCTAAAGCATAACCTCTCCAAAACTGAACTTCTAGTCATCCCTCCCTCCAAAACCAACATTCCTGCACATATTTCCCTTCAGGTCAATTGTGCCGCCATTACTTCTACCTCTCAGGCTCGTTGCCTCGAGGTCCTCTTAGACTCTGATCTCTCCTTCACTTCTCACATTCAGTTACTAACCAAATCTTGCTACTTCCACCTAAAAAACATTTCCCGCGTCCATCCCTGTCTTAATAGGACTCTGCAAAAATGCTCATCCAAGCTCTTATTATCTCCCGGCTTGACTACTGTAACCTCCTTTTCTCTGGCCTTAAGAGATCCCAGATTCTCCCTCTGCAGTCTGTTATGAGCGCCTGTGCCAGGCTCATCCACTTCACCTCACTTTTCGCACCTTGCCCCTTTTTCAATCTCTTCACTGGCTCCCTGTTTCTTTCAGAATCCAATTCAAAATACTGTTGCTCACATACAAAGCTCTCCATAACCGCGCCCCTGCCTACATCTCCTCCCTTATTAACATGTACATCCAATCCCGACCACTTCGTTCTGCCAATGATCTGATTCCCACGTACCCGCACCACCAACTCCCACCTTCAAGACTTCTCCTGAGCTGCCCCCTTTCTGTGGAACTCCCTCCCCGCAACATTAGACCCTCCCCGTCTCTCCAGTCCTTCAAGAAGTCTCTGAAAAACATTACTTTTAAAGAAGCCTATCAGCTCAATCAGCCATTGTTCATTTCTTGCTCAATCTTCCCACATAGCCCACATGCATACAGCTACTTCATGTTCTCTATTTACCCTCACCTAGTGTGCCACCCCTCTCCTTTTAGATTGTAAGCTCTCGAGCAGGGTCCTCTCTCCTACTGGTCTGTGTGTTTAACTTGTATGTATATTTGTTATTCTCTCTCACCCATTGTACAGCGCTAAGGAACTTGTTAGCGCATTATAAGTACCTGTAACCGTAACGTCATGGAGCACCATGGCTACTTAATTTATGCACCTTATGAAGCTGCTTTCATTTTTAAGTGGCCATGTTTGATTTTCACATGGTAGAAGAATTGATATACCATTTTTCTCTTTTTTTTTTTGGCACTTGCCAGTCATTCACATCCAAAACCACGAACAAACAGGAAACATTTATTTTTTTTAAATGGGAGGTGAGCTCTATAATTAAGTTATCTCATGTCACAAGCATTTTTAGAAGAAAATTGTGATTTTCAGAACAGAAATGAGACCTGTAATCAAACACCCAATCCTCATAATAGACACTAATATACATACAGTACATATATCACATCATCATTTTAATAATTATTGTGAAATTACTGCGATATTTATTTTGCTTGTGAATTCTTTTTTTTTTTTCTTCTTTCATTCCTGTGTTTTCGAAAATGGCAGAATTTCGTAGCGGCACTTTGATTGGAGTTAATGACGGGTTACATTTTAGCAGGTATTTTTGCACTTTGAATACTTGGCTATATATATATGGTTGTACGTCGCGATGATGAAGCACTAATCTGCCTCAAGACATTGATTACTGAGAGAGATGATGTGCATTCAGATTTAAAATTAACTTGGATTTCACCAATTTGCACCTCGTACCGTACATGCGATACGACCGGGGAGAACCCAAATGTGGAAGTTATACAGAAAATAAAAACATATCCCCATCACCGCAAATAATGTCCCTTAGGCGCAGTGAATAAAGAAAAGTGTATATATTTCTCGATGTGTAAGGTGGGTATTTTGTGATATAGATTTATATAGTTGTACAGTGGGTGCAGTTTGATCAATAAGAATCACTTTATACATAACAAGGGGTTCAAAGAAAGTTCCCCGAATCTTCTATTTTGCTGGTGGATACGTGCGAATAGAGTTAAAATTTCACTCGTTTATTTAGCCCCAATGAGTTTCTAAAAGGAAGACAAAAGCCAGAGAGAAACGCAATGGTCAGGGCCGGCCCAAGCCACTGTGCTGCCTGCAGCGATGGACGAATTGCTGCCCCCCCCCCAAAAAAAAACATGCAACGTGTATGAGCTTATTACAAAGCTCCACAGCAATAAAACTCACTGGCTGCGAGCGGCTGTGATAGGCTGCAAAATAACAACATGCACAATGAGTGTTATATAGAGATTTGACCTGTCAGTCTGGAAATTGATAGCTGTGTGTAATACAGGGGTCAGGTGTCTCAATCTGGTAAATGACTCCTCCCCCCAGACTGTGAGTGTTACACACAGGTCTGACCTCCCTGCCTGGTACAGGTAAAGGCAGTAGTAGGTGTGACAGGGCCTCTCTCCCTGGAACCCGTCATCACTCCCCAGCTCATCTCCATCCACAGACTCAGCCATGGAGCCCTGAGCCTGGAGCATCCCGGATCCTGGCCAGCACCGCATTCCCTGCAGGGACCAGACATCAAGTCCCTCCCCCGGAGACAGGTCTAGCTCAAAACCTGTTCTCCCAGAGACAACCAACACATCGAACAGAGCCCCCTGGATACACAGACGGGCACCAATAATATCCAGGGGGTCAGATAGGTCTGGAGCACCCCCATATCTCTAATCCAAGATCCGGTGTATCACTCATTGGGTAGATAAAGCGACCAGTCTCTTCCTAATAAGGGGTGGACGAGGCCTGCTGAAAGGGGTGGGCACTACTGGAGGGTGTGCCACAGCCTGCTGGAGGGCCGTGCCTTGTTCGGGCCAAGCACTCTCCATGCCATGGCCTTTGCTAGGGTGACAAAATGCTGCCCCTGACAAAGGGCTGCCTGGAGCGGCTGCTCCACCCTGCTCCATGGACGGGCCGGTCTTAACAATGGTGCAGTACTCGGCGGCGCTGGCCCCTTCTTGTCCCCTATGGGGTACTTACAGAACTCAGACCCTCTTCACTCGGCTCTGAGGATGGATTGCTCGTGAAGTCCTTGAGGTGGCCTCCAACCTCCTTTAACCGCATGTAGTCCCTGGGTTCCAGTGTGGATGGTAAAGGGAAATGAAAAAAAACCTGGACCAGGTGCTTTTTAAAATTATATCAGAATTTATTAAGATATGCAAACGGTCATAAAAAATATTAAAATATATATATTCAAAATGAATTAAGACGGTACTGAGACGCGTTTCACCAGTTAATCTGGCTTCATCAGTCAGTCCTCATCACCGACGCTTGGGGACCTGTGAAATCCAAACTTCATAAAAGCTGAAGAAAAATTATTCCCCCCCCAATTTTTACATGAAATCAAATCAATAACCTCTCCTAGAAAACTGACGTTCTGGGCCCCTGGCGCCCCCTCTGATATATGTGAACATTGCCATTTAAGTTCTGGACTTTCATTTTCATATTTGGATTTCTCGTCTTGGAGCCTCACCTGGACTCTCTTGTTCTAATTGAACTATGTTTAAAAGGAGGCATCACCCTAGGAAGGGGGCTGCCTCATTCTGATCTTACAGCTCACTCATGCATTTCATGTCAGTCCTGGTTAGGTGCAGTTTTGCTTCTGGATCTCCTGTCTGACTTCAGGTTACTCTGTAGGACTTCTGTGTCAGGTTCATTCATAGCTACCCCTGCTTAGTTCTGTTTATTTCACTGTCTGGTCTTTGTTATCTAGGTTCTTGGATATATATATATATACATTTTGTGTTTATCTGGTTTAGTTATTCATCGCACTTCCATTCAGGTCTGTTAGCCTCCTTGCTTTTGCTTATAGGCCTGTTCTGGTTTTGCATCTCCATATTTTGGTTTATTCCTGTATTTTGCTGAAAGTTCTCCGGTCTTCTTTTCATGTGTATATTTTGTGCTTTTTGTTCTGGATCCCTGCTGTTTATTTAGTCTGGCTTATAATAAATATCTTGTTTGCTGTTACTTGTCTGTATTCATGTGTGATCACTGCCCATTAGGCTCACACCTTTCCGCACCCATGCCAGGCCAGGTCCACCGTAACAAAAACCATTCAGACAGAAGTGTTTTAAAACGTATATATTGCATTAATTATTTTTTTTCCTCTCAAATCAGGTAATTTCAGCTCTGAACAGCAAAAACAACGATGACGGGAAAGAGGGTGGTTACTTTTTTAAAAAATAAGGTAATTAACCACTTGGCTGCTATGGACGTGCTCAGCTGCGCCCCCCCGGTGCGGGCTGACATCTTGGATGTCAGCCCAGCACTCCGGGACCCCAGCGGGGCCATTAGATGTCATCGCGGCAACGCGATGACATCTAATTCAGGCGCCCCCCCCCGCGTGTGCGGAGGAGGCGCCTGAAAGGGAGGGGGGAGGTTCTTCGGACCTCTCTCCCTCCCGATCGCCGGGGGGCACAGAGTTAAGGCACCGTTTGAAGGGCACAGCCGCACAGCCTGCCCTTCCAAACGGTGGCTGTCATTAACCCCTAGGGAACCAGATCACGATTCGGCGCTGAAAAGCGCCGGATCGTGATCCTCTCCCAGAGCTGGCCGACATCTTGGACGTCGGCCAAGCCTCCGGGAACTCCCCCTGAGGACTGGCGTCATCGTGCATAGCACGATGACGCCAGTCCTGGAGTTAACCCCTAGTTGCCAGCAATGGTGGAGATAGGGGGTTCATTGGAACCCCCTATCTCCCTATCCATGGCAGCTAGGGGTTAATGTTTGATATCGTTGGATCGGCCAGAGCATGGCCTTTCCAATGATACCAAACATGACCATGAAAAAGTTTTTTTTAAAAACTATTTTAAAAAATTTCTAAACCAATCTACTTTGACCTTATTTGAACGCATGTGCTTGGGCGGCAAGTATCCCAGGGGGCTCATCTCCACATTATACAACTCCTTGTCTGCTCTGCTAGATTGGAGGGAGCTCAACTATGTAAGGGCCTGGGAGAGGGATATTGGACGCTCCTTGGATCCACAGGAATGGCTCGATATCTGGGAGGCTTCTCGAAGGGTGACTGTGTGCACTTCCCTACAGGAACAATCCTTTAAGACTCTAATGCGGTGGTACCTCACTCCTCAGCAACTGTCCCGAATGCAACGAACCTCTACGGGTCTCTGCTGGCGAGGTTGTGGGAGGGATGGCACGATGTACCATATGTGGTGGACATGTCCTAACATTCGAGACTTTTGGTCCAGGGTTCTACAATTGTGTTCTGAGGTTTTGGGAGTCCGGACGCCCCGGGACCCCTGGTCGTGCCTCTTATCCAAACCCCTGGACGATTTGACCATTCCAGCCAACAAGCTACTCGCAAAACTTTTCCTGGCAGCAAGACTGGTACTGGCGACCCATTGGCGGTCTCCCACTGGCCCGCCTTACAGTCAAGTAAAAAGCAAAATACGGGAGATTAGAACCATGGATGAAATGACCGCCACTACACATGACTGTTTCTCTTCGTATTTGAAGGTGTGGTCGCCGTGGCTTGCATTCGATGTGTAGACGGGTAGCCGTGAATCTAGGAGATATATAACGGGGTTCACACTGGGGTCCTGTCTGATGGGAGCACCATTCCCTTTCCCCCCCCCCTTTTTTCCCCTTTTTTTTTTTTTTTTTCTTTCTTTTTTTTTTTTTTTTTTTTTTCTTGTTTCCCCCCCCCCTCTTTTCAAACTCCTCCTTTTCTTCCCCCCCTCCATCTTCTCCTCTCTCTCACTTCTCTCTCTTCTTTTCTCTTCTTCCTCCTCCACTTCCTCTTCTGATTTGTTGCTATGGCCTTATTTTTGTCTTCTTAAGCTTCTACAAATATGGGACCCTGCCACTGTTTATCCTCGGAAATAACTTTTTTTTTTTCTCACCTGGTCCTTCAGAAAAACTGAGAACCTGACTGTATAGTTTTATCTGCTTGTATGTTGTTTTTATGCTGTACTGTGCATCTGGTTCTTTCAATAAAGAAATTTCAAAAAAAAAAAAATTCTAAACAAAAAATAAGTTGTTTTTGTTTTGTTAATGCAGCAATATTGTTCCCATTTCAGTTATAATGTGAACAATGATGCTGCACTAACGATTTTTGTATGCGGTGCGTTTGTTAAAAATAGCGACATTTTCCCCAAAAAAAAATGTAACGAGTCCCCATTTCTAAGTTTTTTAACAAGCGCACCCCATACAAAATATAACCGCAATTGCTCGCATGTTAAAATATGAAAAAAAAACACTTTACACGTTGTAAATTATTGAAAATGCATATTTTATTGCATTTTTTGTTATAATATACAGGCAGAACATGACGTATACATATAATAACATATTATGAATCTGCCGAGTCTGCCGGAAAGAACGATATATAATATGTCTGGGTCATATATCAAAATATGGCTTCAAAACGCGGTTAAACATGATGAGCGAAAGCGGTAAAAATGACCTCAGCACAGAGGTGTGAAAAGCCTCAGCAGCGAAAGGGTTAAACTCCACTTATTTGCGGTATAACTTACGTATAATGATCTGGTCTTTATGGGAGTAATCAAATTATTTTCACTGATATTTTTCACCAGAGACTATCTGAGGACACTTACTGAGGAAGCCGGTAGGCGAAAACGCGTTTTAAGTGATCCCCTTTCACGATTACTTTTTAAATAACTTTTTTAATTATACATACCATATGGTCTATTTTTATATGAATTTATAGGAATAAATTTTTGAATATAGTAGCATATCGTCCTCCTGCATATTTATTACTTTAGCACCTGTCTATAGAAGGTTTGCTCCCTCCCCTCCCTGAAAATTATATAGCGCCTCCATATACCATCGAATGAGCTAATGAATAAACGAGTCACCATTGGGGGAAAAAAAAGCTAACTCCAGAGGATTTGCCAAGGAGGAAAGGAGGAAGATAAAGATACCATCATTACTAATATAAGTATTCTGATTTCTCTATTTTTTTGAATTTTTTGAGTGTTTTCAGTGTTAAGAGGAAAAAAAAAAAACACAAGGAAAGAAAAAAAAAAAACATACTCAATATTTTTACCCACTGTTCACTTACAATTGTATCATACATATTGTATTCTAAAACAATGTTCTAATATACAAGGTGCGCCAGGAATTTATGTTTTGTTCCTTTTATATTATTTGTGTCCTTGGAGGTGTGTGGACACTGCACATTCCACTACGGCAGCACCTACCCTAATTAATATCTATTTATTTTGCACGGAAGCGCTGCCTTCACATATACACGCTTTTCCAGTAATCAAATTATGCTACCTAGAAGAGGAAAGTCGCTTTCATTGAAGAATTTTGGATTGTTTGCTGAATGGTAACATCAGTTCTCAATGTGCATTAAACAGTCGGCTCGATATACAATGGCGTTGGAATAATCTGCCTGTTTTTCACATTTGAGAGCACTCGTGGAAAGGTTATTCTGTCAATGTCAGCCGTTCGATTGCCCGTTAATATGTTTTAGATCCATTCACAGCATCTACTACCGCGGAACTATGAAAACAACATAAAAAAAAATCAATTCATACTTAGCAAAACATTTCAGACGCACAATAGAATAATTTAGGCTACTTAATGATATGCCTTTTTTTGGTATCTTAAATGAGTGTTCTGTATCTCCGCTCACGGCTGATCACAGGTAAAACTTATGAAGGAAAATTGAAATTACAGAGAGCATACGGAATGCAATCACAACGATAACAAGGAGCCAGTTATAAGCCACAAGGTATTTAAGTACTTTAAAGCGGAATCTTCATAGTATCCGCTGTCCTTGATTGATGCTGCGCTCATATACGGTTCCTTCAATATAGCAACAGCAATTGAGAAACAGAGGATTTTCTATGTCTCGTTCAATAAGGCTGTTAACCCATTTGATGCCTAGAGTTTATTGCGATATTAAAACTCAGGAATGAAGTGATCAAAACAAAAAATAAACACGCAAGCATTCTATGAGCGAACCTAAAGCATGGCGGTATATTTCCACTTATGCCTTCCTTTTTTTTACCCCAGGGTTACGAATGTATAAACAAAATAACAACTAAATAAAACCCCGACACAATTCTGTTATCAAAAATACAAAAATAACTTTATTCAAGGATACATAATCCATAATGATAACACACATAATAAATTCAGGCAACACATAATTAATAACCAGATACATAAGGTACCTCACATTTCTTTGCTATGAACAAATGGAGTTACTATTACCTTATACTTAATTCTGCAGTGAATTGGGGTAGCAGACGTGGGCAATAAGGCCACAGCATTTCGGCCTAGAGACCTTTGTCACAGTGTTGACAGTCCATGAGGGATTTCTTTAATTAAAGTATATCATACACACCTGTGTCCTGTTATTATTTTACTGATAAATATATATACACTGGTGGCCAAAATTGTGGATACACCTTACATTTTTGCCAACTTTTGCAGTTTAACCCTTTCGCTGCTGATCCATTTCACGCCTGTGTGCTGAGCTCATTTTTACCGCTTTTGCTCATCATGTTTAAACACGTTTTGAAGCCATGTTTTATTATACCACGCAAACAAATTCTATATTGTTCTTTCCGGCAGACTCGGCATATTCATAATATATCATTATTATATGTATACGTTATGTCCTGTCTGTATATTATAACAAAAAATGCAATAAAATTAGAATTTTCAATAATTTACAACGTGTAAAGTGTTTTTTTTCTCTTTTTATCATGTGAACGTTTGCGGTTATATTTTCTATGGGTTGCGCTTGTTAAAAAAGTTAGAAATGGGGACTCGTTACTTTTTTTGGGGGAAATTACGTGCTTTTTAGCAAACGCCCCCATAGAAAAAATCGATAGTTCAGCATCATTGTTCACATTATAATTGAAATGTAAACAATATTGCTGCTTTAACAAAAAAAATTATATATATTTTTTTTATTTTATTTTTACACTTATCATGGTTATGCCGTTCCAATGATACCAAACATTAACCACTAGCTGCCACAGATCGGGAGATAGGGGGTTCAATGGAACCCCCTATCTCCACCATAGGTGGCAACTAGGGGTTAACTCCAGAACTGACGTCATCGCGCTATGTGCGATGACGCCAGTTGTCAGGGGGAAATCTCAGAAGCTTGGCCTTCCAAGCAGTGCCTGCCATTTCCTGGTGGCCCACTCGGTTGGGGAGGGAGAGAGGTCCAAAGGATCTCCCCCCTCCCCTTCAGGCACTTTCCCCGCACCCGCGGAGGGGGCCTGCAATAGACGTCATCGCGCTAGCGCTGTGCTGAGCGCGTCCTTAGCAGCCAAGTGGTTAAAGTAATTTTTATATAAAAATCTCTAAAAATGTCTTGGCTTTTATATAGAATAAAAATGATAATTTCAAGTTTGTCACAATGTGTTTTTTTAATGACGTGTTGGATAGCCTTTGGTCTGAACTACTGCCTGACACCTTCTAGGCATTGACTCTACAAGTCTTTTGACATCCTCTTCTGTGATCACATGATGTCAGGAATTGATTATAGCCTCAATGAGTCCTCGCGTGTTGCTTGGATTCTCACTCGAGACCATGCGTTTCAATCTTGACCACAGATTTTCCATGGGATTCAAGTCGGGGCTAATTCCAGGCCGGGGAAGCAGAGGAATTTTCTTTTCAACCAAAACTGACAAAATCAGAAGGTGTATCCACAATTTTGGCCACTAGTTTAAGGCAATTTTCAAAAATGAATGGAAATATCTTTTTTACTTAAACTGGTATTCTAGTGGTTATGATTTTGTTTTTTTTTGTTTTTAAATTCAGTTTAATTACTTAATTCCAAGCCTTACTGTAAACCTAACTAGAGCTCTGGTAAACATAGCAACTCCACAGACTTTACAGGGACACTGTGCTGAAAAGTAGAGGTTCCTTCTTCTGCCCTTAAATAATTGGGCAGAGGCTGCTGACATCCTCTGGTCAATTAGTTTTTTATTTATTTTTCTTATTTTGGGTGAATATACTCTTTTTTTTTTTTTTTTTGTCCCTCGCCGCGTGCAGCTCCTCCTTTCCGCCCCAGGGACTCCCAAACACTGAAGTCCGTGAGGCTTTTCTGCACAATTTGCGCTACTTGCATAGCATAGGAAACGCAAATTGCACATTGCAGTGAGACTTGCGAACTTTACGTACGCAAGTTTCGCAGCGCCAGCGCAGAAAGATGGATTCAAGCTTTGTGCATAGTGACGTCACCATGCTATCAGAACTAGTAACCGAAAGCCGGGAAATTCTAATTCCTCGGCTGCTGGTGACCCTGGGTGGGGTGAAGCAAACTCCTCCACTTCACCCAGCATTTTCTACCGGTTTGGCTGGGTTGGGGGGGTGGCACTCCTCACCTCCTGACTACTTCAAAAAATATAAAGTCAGGATATGTAGTGTGTTTCTTTAATGACTCTAGTGAGTTTACACCATTTCTGGGTAAGATTACACCAGACTTAGAATCGATCCCCCCAGTCTGGTAAAATAAGTATTTTAGCAATACGAAAAATGAACTTACTACTAGAATTTTTTAGATATGTTTGCTATTATTAGTTCCAGATTCCTCCTATTTTTCTGGGCCTATAATAATATATACATGCTGATGGGCAGTGCTTGATAATAATATATATTTGCTGATGGGCAGTGTTTGAAAAGTGCTGCCCTGCATTGTTTATACTGCTGATGGGGCATTAATTCATTAATCATGGTGGGATTCTAAACAAATTGCTTTGATTAGGTATCTGAGTTCCAGTCGTTGGGGGCTGCAGTTCCTTTCTTGCAGAGGAGGGTGCCTTGGCATTTCAGCTCTGGCCACCCTTTGTAGGTGCTGATTTGCATTTGGTTTAGTCTCCTCCGCAATGGCACCATTGAGCTAAAACCTTGTGAGACCTGAGCGAGGACCCACCATAGAGCAGGCCATTTATGCTGATGCTCGTTTTCCAGGCCTTCACATATTTTTGCTCATTCCTTTCTGCAATGCCTACATTTTCCTGCTAGATCCTTCCAAGTTCTTCCTTTCTGTAGGTTTCCAGGAAAGCACGGCAGATCTGGCAGCCAGATAAATAGAGCAATGAGCCTGTGCGATGGGTTAGTGTGCATGTATGAAATGTGTCAATTTATATCACTGTGGTTTGTTTGTTTTTTACACTCCTCTGTATGTTCTTAGTGTTTCAACTTGGGATGTCCTGTTCCGATCTCAAGGCTCGTGAACCGATCTTGGCATTTTTCAGAGATGGGCTTTATAAAGCCGTTCCAAGTCCGAGAATATACAGGGCAGAGAGACTCCCAGCCGGGAATCCTATAGCCTCTGCATTGATGCACACAGGGGCGTCACTACGTGGGGGCGGGACAGGGGCGTCGCTACGTGGGGGCGGGATGGGGCGTCGCTACATGGGGCGGGGGTGCGGCCCGCACTAGGTGACACCCGCCCTTAGGGTGACACTGTCACCCTAAGGGCAGGTGTCTCACCCTGCGCCTCGTGTTCGCTCCCTGCGAGCGTCCGAAGCTATACAGCTTCGGCGCTCGCCTGGGGGAAACACGTCACCAGCCGAGTTCTCGCGAGATCGCGGCTGGTCACGTGGCTCCCCCAGGCGAGCGCCCAAGCTCCATGCCGCCGGACGCTCAGAGGGAGCAGAACACGCGGCACAGGAGGTGAGTTGGGGCATTATCCATGTGCTGGGGCAAATCCATGAACTGGGGGCATTATCCATGTGCTGGGACATATCCATGAACTGGGGGCATTATCCATGTGCTGGGGCAAATCCATGAGCTGGGGCAGTATCCATGAGCAGGGCAAATCCATGAGCTGGGGCAGTATATCCATGAGCTGGGGGCATTATCCATGAGCTGGGGGCATTATCCATGAACTGGGGCATTATCCATGAGCTGGGGCAGTATCCATGAGCTGGGGCAATATCCATGAGCTGGGGCATTATCCATGTGCTGGGGCAGTATCCATGAGCTGGGGCATATCCATGAGCTGGGGCAATATCCATGAGCTGGGGCAGTATATCCATGAGCTGGGGCATATCCATGTGCTGAGGTATTATCCATGAGCTGGGGCATTATCCATGAGCTGGGGCAAATCCATGAGCTGGTGCAATATCCATGAGCTGGGGCAGTATCCATGAGCTGGGGCAGTATCCATGAGCTGGGGCAATATCCATGAGCTGGGGCATTATCCATGTGCTGGGGCAGTATCCATGAGCTGGGGCATATCCATGAGCTGGGGCAATATCCATGAGCTGGGGCAATATCCATGTGCTGGGGCCGTATCCATGAGCTGGGGCAGTATATCCATGAGCTGGGGCATATCCATGAGCTGGGGCATTATCATGAGCTGGGGCAGTATATCCATGAGCTGGGGTATTATCCATGAGCTGGGGCATATCCCATGAGCTGGGGCATATCCCATGTGCTGGGGCAGTATATCCATGTGCTGTGGCATATCCATGAGCTGGGGCATTATCCATGAGCTGGGGCAGTATCCTTGTGCTGGGGCAGTATCCATGTGCTGGGGCATTATCCATGAGCTGGGGCATATCCATGAGCTGGGGCAATATCAATGAGAGGAGCTGGGGGCATAGCCATGAGAGGAGCTGGGGCAGTATATCCATGAGAGGAGCTGGGGCAATATCCATGACAGGAACTGGGGCAATATCCATGAGAGGAGCTGAGGCATATCCATGAGAGGAGCTGGGGCATATCCATGAGAGCTGCTGGGGCATATCCATGAGAGCTGCTGGGGCATATCCATGAGCTGGGGGCAATATCCATGAGAGCTGCTGGGGCATATCCATGAGAGCTCCCGGGGCATATCCATGAGAGCTCCTGGGGCATATGCATGTGTGCTGGGGGCAGTATCCATGTGTGCTGGGGGCAGTATCCATGTGTGCTTGGGGCAGTATCCATGTGTGCTGGGGGCATATCCATGAGAGCTGGGGCAATATCCATGTGTGAGCTGGTCTGGGGGCAATATATCCATGTGTGAGCTGGTCTGGGGGCAATATATCATGTGTGAGCTGGTCTGGGGCAATATATCCATATGTGAGCTGAGGCGCAATATATCCATATGTGAGCTGGGGCAATATATATCCATGGGTGAGCTGCTGGGGGCAATATATCCAGAGCTGCTGGGGGCAATATATATCCATGTGTGCTTTCACTGCCTTCGAACAGGCACCGTACTTGCTGGCAGTTGGCAAAAATTTGTGTGAGCATATGAGAGAGCTCCACAGCAATAAACCTCACAGTAATGTGCGCTGTGTGTATGAGCATTCAGTGTTATATGGGAGTAGTGATTTAGGAGTAAGAGTAGTAAAAAAAAAATCCGTAAAACTTGGGGGGGTGACACCATAAGTTACCGCACCGGGTGACACCAACCCTAGTGACGCCACTGGATGCACAACATCTTCCCTGCCTGCTCGTGGGGCATGGAGGAGGCAGGGGAAATTCAGGAGTCGAAGAGGCATATGTGTGATGACACCGACCAATTAGGAAGAAGCGTGCACTTTTTAACCTCCCTAAACCCATTTTTCATTGCCCTTTTCGCGGTTTCAGCATGTTCTGATCCTTTAGTGCTTTATTTGTTCTATTTGACTGTCTATCTCTATATGTCATTGACTCGGTGTCACGTCCTCGGCGCCTGATGCCATCCGGGGGGAGCCCGGACCCCCGCTGGCATCGCGGGCCGTCCGAGGACGAGGGAGGCAGGGTGTCACCTCCTCGGCGCCCGATGCCATCCGAGGACGAGCCCGGACCCCCAGCGGCATCGTGGGCCGTCCGAGGACGAGGGGAGTAGTCGCGCCGTCTGGGAGGCAGGGTGCGTACTGATGACGTGCGGCTGCCTGTTGCGCCTTGGCAACAGTTGCCGCCAAGGTGGAGCCAAGCCCCCTCCCACAGCAGGTGCAGGTACTGAGAGGGAGGAGGCGCGCGTTCCAGTGAGGTGTGCCCACCGGGTTTACAAGGTGAGCGCACAGAGTCCTCGGCGCGCTGACGTGGAGTGACTTTCCTGCATCGCTGCTCTTGATTAATTCATTGATAAAAAGTTTTGACTTATTCTGGCTTGGATGAGGACCCTGTACCGTTAACGAATCCGGCTTTCCAAATGACTCTTTTTTCGCTTGACCCCTATTTGTGTGTATCTGTGTGTCTCCAGGTATTTGTGCTGAAGCCTAATCACAAGGCGTTTAGTCAGGGGTCAAGTCCTGGGAAAAAAAGTGAGGGAACTCACCCACGAATTCCACAACCCCTATTACCTGAAGAAAAAATATATATAATCACGAGTATAGCCGGACGAGCCGGTGATACCATTTTTATTGGGTTAACTTTACATTTAAAAGACAAGCTTTCAAGAGTGTAAACTGGAAACTATACTGATCAGTGAAAGGTATCACTACGTACAGGTATACTCGCGATTTTGGCAACTGGACTAACGCGTTTTATATATAATCTATATATATATATCCAGGCACAGACCCCCCAGAATTATATACACAGCACTGGTTATATGGATATATTTTCCCAGTTCACATGGATAGAATTGCCCCAGCTCTCATGGATAATGCCCCAGCTCTCATGGATAATGCCCCAGGTCTCATGGATATTGCCCCCAGGTCTCATGGATATTGCCCCCAGGTCTCATGGATATTGCCCCCAGGTCTCATGGATAATGCCCCCAGGTATCATGGATATATGCTCCCAGGTCTCATGGATATTGCCCCCAGGTCTCATGGATAATGCCCCCAGGTCTCATGGATAATGCCCCCAAGGTCTCATGGATAATGCCCCCAGGTCTCATGGATAATGCCCCCGGTCTCATGGATAATGCCCCCAGGTCTCATGGATAATGCCCCCAGGTCTCATGGATATTGCCCCCAGGTCTCATGGATATTGCCCCCGGTCTCATGGATATTGCCCCCAGGTCTCATGGATACTGCCCCAGCTCATGGATATTGCTCCCAGCTCATGGATATGCCCCCAGCTCATGGATTTGCCCCCCAGCTCATGGATTTGCCCCCCAGCTCATGGATATGCCCCCCAGCTCATGGAAATGCCCCCCAGCTCATGGAAATGCCCCCCAGCTCATGGAAATCCCCCAGCTCATGGAAATGCCCCCCAGCTCATGGAAATGCCCCCCAGCTCATGGAAATGCCCCCCAGCTCATAGATATGCCCCCCAGCTCATGGATTTGCCCCCCAGCTCATGGATATGCCCCCCAGCTCATGAATATGCCCCCCAGCTCATGGATATGCCCCCCAGCTCATGGATATGCCCCCAGCTCATGGAAATGCCCCAGCTCATGGATATGCCCCCAGCTGATGGATTTGCCCCCAGCTCATGGAAATGTCCCCCAGCTCATGGATATGCCCCCCAGCTCATGGATTTGCCCCCCAGCTCATGGATATGCCCCCCAGCTCATGGAAATGCCCCCCAGCTCATGGAAATGCCCCCAGCTCATGGAAATGCCCCAGCTCATGGATATGACCCCCAGCTCATGGAAATGACCCCCAGCTCATGGAAATGCCCCCCAGCTCATGGATATGCCCCCCAGCTCATGGATTTGCCCCCCAGCTCATGGATATGCCCCCCAGCTCATGGATATGCCCCCAGCTCATGAATATGCCCCCCAGCTCATGGATATGCCCCCAGCTCATGGATATGCCCCCAGCTCATGGATATGCCCCCAGCTCATGGAAATGCCCCAGCTCATGGATATGCCCCCAGCTGATGGATTTGCCCCCAGCTCATGGAAATGTCCCCCAGCTCATGGATATGCCCCCCAGCTCATGGATTTGCCCCCAGCTCATGGATATGCCCCCCAGCTCATGGAAATGCCCCAGCTCATGGATATGACCCCCAGCTCATGGATATGACCCCCAGCTCATGGAAATGACCCCCAGCTCATGGAAATGCCCCCAGCTCATGGAAATGCCCCCAGCTCATAGATATGCCCCCAGCTCATAGATATGCCCCCCAGCTCATGGATTTGCCCCCCAGCTCATGGATATGCCCCCCAGCTCATGGATATGCCCCCAGCTCATGAATATGCCCCCAGCTCATGAAAATGCCCCAGCTCATGGATATGCCCTCCAGCTCATGGATATGCCCCCCAGCTCATGGAAATGCCCCAGCTCATGGATATGCCCCCCAGCTGATGGATTTGCCCCCCAGCTCATGGAAATGTCCCCCAGCTCATGGATATGCCCCCAGCTCATGGATTTGCCCCCAGCTCATGGAAATGTCCCCCAGCTCATGGATATGCCCCCCAGCTCATGGATATGCCCCCAGCTGATGGATTTGCCCCCCAGCTCATGGAAATGTCCCCCAGCTCATGGATACTGCCCCCCAGCTCAGCTCATGGATAGTGCCCCCAGCTCACCTCTCTGCGGCGTCTGCGCCCGGCGGCCGCGTGCTTCCTGTTAGAACGGCCGCAGACAGGAAGTGGAGCCGCTCGCCTGGGATGAAACAGCCAGGCGAGCGGCTCCACTTCCTGTCTGCGGCCGTTCTAAGTACGGCGGCCGCCTGCTCCAGCCTTTCGGGCTCGGGCCACAGCGGGAACGCTGCGTTCCCGCAGCGTTCCCGCTGTGGGAGAAGTGCGGGAACGCCGTTCCCGCGCGTTCCCGCTCGACTCGAGCCCTGCGTTTAGTACCATATAGGTATTTTAGCTGAAGCCTAATCACAAGGCGTTTGGGTATTCTGACTGTGCATCCTATAGGTAATTGTATCAAGCCTAGTCGCAAGGCTATACTGTATCTGTTTATTACTCCTGGTACCGGTTATATCTGTCTCACCCTATATCTGTCTTACCGGTTATAACTGTATCACCCTAGGGTAAGCGATATCGCTTACCATCACACTCGGCTTGCATAACCGCGGATTGTCTCATACTCACCTAGAGTATTCCCTTTTCTTTTTGCCAGGCTTGCCGCTTGGTTCTGAACTTTATCACCCGTTGGCATTTTCCTCTTCCTTTCCTGTCATCGACTGCCAGCAACTAAAGACTGGTGTCTCCCTTCCGTTTTTGCTATCCCTGCCTTCTAGGTATATCGCTTTTCCACCATTGCTAAGTCCAGCCACTTTAAGGACTGGTACCGGACCTGGATAAAGGGCTTCTTAGTCCTCCGTACCGGACTTTCCCAGAAAGCACCCCAGAAATCCCCTCAGCCAGAGGTACAGCTCAGAAATTCCCTTTCGCTTGGAGACTCTGACTCAGCTGGGGATCGTGAGATATCAGATCGATACTTGCATACGTATCAAATGCTTCTCCTAGTGAATCATTCCAAACGGTGGGGTTGAATCCTTTTCCTATCCTCCAGTGCCAATTTAAGCTATGAGCTGACATTGTTTATGAGCCAGTAGAACCCAAATTCAAGGAAAGAGGTACAGTTGCCATCAGTGGCATAGCGTGGGGGGGGGGGCCTCGGGGGCGGTCGCCCCAGGCGCAATTTTCTTAGGGGGCACAAAATTTCAACAGAAATGTGAACCACTAATATTTTCAAGCAGGGATCAGCAAGGTGTCTCTCACGGACACTGGCATCCGTGAGAGGCCCTTGCATGGGCAGCCGCCAGTTTTGGGGCGTCGGCAGTGACTTAGCACTCAGCGTCCGGAAGGGAGGACCAGGACAGAAAATTCTGGTCCTGTCCTGACTCCTCCTTAACGCTGACATGAGTCTGGGGCGGACTGACCCATCGGGCACTCGGGCCCGCAGGTCAGTGGGGGCCCGGTTTTGTAAGGGACCACGGCGGCGGCGCTGCAGCGTGCCTTCCTGGTCCCCACGTGCACCCTGCATTGATGCCACCCCCTCACATGAAGCGCGTGCATCACGTGGGGGGCGGCATCAATGCAGGGTGCACGTGGGGCCCAGGAAGGCACGCTGGAGCGCTGCCGCCGTTGTCCCTTACAAAACCAATGCTGGGGTCAGTACATATCCATGTGTGAGCTGGGCAATATACATCCATGTGTGAGCTGGGCACTATACATCCATGTGTGAGCTGGGCAATATACATCCATGTGTGAGCAGGGGCAATATACATCCATGTGTGAGCAGGGGCAATATACATCCAAGTGTGAGCTGGGGCAATATACATCCAAGTGTGAGCTGGGGCACTATACATCCATGTGTGAGCTGGGGCACTATACATCCATTTGTGAGCTGGGCACTATACATCCATGTGTGAGCTGGGCAATATACATCCATGTGTGAGCTGGGGCAATATACATCCATGTGTGAGCTGGGGCAATATACATCCATATGTGTGCTGGGGCAATATACATCCATATGTGTGCTGGGGCAATATATATCAATGTGTGAGCTACTGGGGCAATATATATCCATGTTTGAGCTACTGGGGGCAATATATATCCATATTTGAGCTGCTGGGGGCAATATATATCCATGTGTGAGCTGCTGGGGCAATATATATCCATGTGTGAGCTGCACATTACCGTGGGTTTTATTGCTGTGGAGCTCTGTGATACGCTCATACACACTGCACATTACTGAGTTTTTTTGCTGTGCAGCTCTGTAATACGCTCATGCACTGCACATTACTGGGAGTTTTATTGCTGTGGAGCTCTGTAATGTGCAGTGTGTCAGGATTCTACAGTATCTGTTAAAGTGATCGGCAGTTTCCCACATTTTCCACAGGGGCTTTCTGCGCCGGGGTGTAGCCTTAGCTGCAATGAGTGGGTGATGGCTGCTGCAGCAGTGCGGTGGCCATCTGTAAGTATGAAGGGGGACACAATTCGCTGCTGGGTCCAAGTGGATTTTCAAAAAGGTTATTTTTAGGAGTTCAGAAATGAATTCTTTATCACAATAATGAACATGTGGGTGTTGCGTTGTAGGGGTGGGTTTTTTTATGGGTGTGGCCTCCTGTGGGTGCAGAACAAGGGGGGCCCCATGACCTCCTATTGCCTGGGGGCCCCATTAGTTGTCAGTCCGCCCCTGCAAGAGTCACGTGAAGCAGCGCAGCATTATCCGACGGAACACCCTGTACCACGCTTGTCAGCCCCCCTTGAAGCCCTGTGCCAGCCCCCCACCTCTGGCAGCCCTGCAGCCGCTGAACAGGAAGGAGGGAGGGAGGCACCTGCCCTGCAGCACATTTAAAATCTGGTCTCCACTAAGCCCCTGGACAGCCCCCCCCAGCCACCAGCAACTCCACGCAGGTAGGCAACACTGTGTGTGACACCAGAGCAGTGTGTCCGACACACAGTGAGAGGGTACAGGGAGAGGGTGACTGGGGGTACTTGAATAGAGAGAGATTGACTGGGGGTACTGGGAGAAAGTGGGGGCACTTGGAGAGAGAAAGTGACTGGGGATACTGGGAGCGAGAGTGACTGGGGGTCCTGGGAGAAAGTGGGGGTCCTGAGAGAGGTGAGAGTGACTGGGGTACTGGGAAAGAGTGGGGGTACTTGGAGAGAGAGTGACTGGGGGGTACTGGGAGAGAGTGACAGGAGTACTTGGAGAGAGAGTGGGGGTACTTGGAGAGAGAGTGACTGGGGTACTGGGAGAGGGTGACTGGGGGTACTGGGAGAGAGTGACTGGGTATAGTGTGAGAGTGGAGCTACCTAGGGTATACTGGGACAGGGTGACTGTAGCAGTGGCGTAGCGTGGAGGGCATGTGTGTTTCATTTTTTATTATATCAGTATTCTGTTAATATACAATACATGTGCTTGTGGGGAAAGGGGGTCAATACTCTACTGGTAGAAGGGAATCTGGGTGTGTTACCGTGTCCACAGGTTGGGGGGCGCACAATTCTTGCCTTGCCCTGGGCGCTGACAACCCACGCTACGCCGCTGGTTGCCATCGATTGACAGCCTTCAAGGAGGAGGTGAGAACTCCACTTTGAAGAGTTGTCACAGAGGTTAGGGAGTGGAGATTGGGAAGATAGTGTCCTGCCACTATGACCACTTATTTAAGGCCCGCGTAGCATAGAATCATAATCAATAGAGGCCCACACACAATGTACGCGCGCACCGAACTGCGCATGCACAACGCAGGTGGCAAACGGACGTAAGTTAGGCAAGATCGTAAAACTGCTAAGACGGACGCGCAGAGTGCGCCACGTCCGCGTAGCGGCCTGTGTGCATTATGCTGCGACGTCCATAACGTTGACGCTCAGGGGTTTTTATGGTCTGGCTGACTGTACCTGTATTTTAATAATAATTAATTTTGTTTCCCATAATTCCCTTTTTGTTCTACATCTGTTAAAAAAATGGACCGTGTGGTGTCTACAGTTTCTTCCGTTAGTACGTCCGTCCATTATGCACGCACGCAGAGTGCGCTCAGTCTGCGTTCATCTGACATTAGCCTAAAGCTTAAGTAGTCATGGTGGCTAGCTATAGAGTCCTATCAAATTGCCGTGTATGAGGCTTTACTCTTAGAGTCCTATGCATAAAAATAAACCCAAGATAAGAGCCTCCAAATGTTCAATCAAGAACCTCCAATGACCCTGGGCAAGATGCTTGAACTAACTAGTAGAGAAGTCACATTGCAACACTGAACGAGAGGATTTCAGAAGGTTTCATTCCACGAAGATCACGGATATGTTGATTAAAATTCCATATACGGCATGTTGAAAATGTTTGCATGAATTAAATGCTCTCGGTTTATATAAGAAGGGGCAGAGATTGCGTTTCTTGTATATTGAAGTCAGGTTTGGCAGCATAGTGTGACCTTCTCCTGACTCTTGTGCTGATAAATATTTGTTGGAATAATGGCTGGTTTTATTTAGCAAGTTAATCATTTTCACTGATATTATTTATGCTATAAACATAGGAGCCTGCAAAATATTTACAATGATTAGAAACATGTGGCCAAGGCTCAGGTACATTTGGCTTCCGATGTATTTTATCTATCCATATACACTTTTTTTTTCTCCAAACCTAACAATACGATATAACAATAGAACAAAAAAGTCTATCCTTTGCCTCCGGTATAGGCCCCATTGAAATAACTATTTAAAACATGTTATATATGTACATATACATACATGTGCTATTATTCGTTTTGTCAGAATCTCCATGTTTTTCTGGTCAGCTAGAAATCTAATAATAAGCAAGCTGCCGGCCAGCCGTGATATCATATTTCAGCCTCCCTCCTTACCTCTTTCATACCGAGAGTGTGGAGATTCTAACAAGCATCTGGGAGGACTGGCCTTGGAAGGTTGTGCCCACCGAAAACAACCTATAGGTGTGATTTGCAGAGCCAGCCGGTGGCTCATTAAAATGTGAGTACCAGCGAACGACTAAAGGGTATTGTTACTGATGATATTGCACCATGTACAGTTTTCTCTTTTGAGGATCTGAAGTTTACGATGGTTCAACACCACATCAAAAGGCCATTGGGTAAGCCTATTAGAAACCCAGAGGCGTGTTCCTTAGAGCCCGCTGTGGCTCCGCCAAGTGTGAGTGGATTATTGCTAGACCATAACCTGTGACCTTAAATATAGACTTCACTATATGCTTCTCTTTTTACGTTTTTTGGGGTTTTTTCCTGGCCTACCATTGGCTTATTTGTATAAGACTTTCTGAACAAGATGTATGAATAAGAAGTGTGGTGTAACTGTACCTTTTATAAACATAAGCTGTGATGTATCTTTGCACACAACACGGACGCGCTTGACCACCATTATTTTTATTGTAATATATATTGTAGTGCATGTGGGGACCTGCATTTGTGTGGCGTATAGCGTTGGCACCCATTAATATATATGCTGATCTTTGCTCTCACCCTATTTTGAGCCTTCATATTTTCAGGATATATATACAGGTTGTTTTTGTTTTTTTAGCACTCTTTTTGTTTTGGTATATAGGGTGATTCATGTAAACCCAACCCCAAGTTTTTGCTATAGATCTTAAATGAATTGAAATTCATGATAACGTACCTCCTCTTACATTGAGCACATCTCATCATGACAAGTGCTGGAGGTGAATGCCATTTTCTGTAAGGCACAAGTCAATGCAACGTTGAATGTCATTGCTGACACATCTCAATGTTGCATCATCAGTGTTTTGGATCACGTTCCTAACTTTATCCAATAAGGAGACATATGTGCGGGGTTTGTTACGATACACTTGTTCCTTCAGGTATCCTCAGAAAAAAAGAAGTCCTGGCTGGTAAGATCAGGATTTCAGGGTGGCCACCAGGGCTGGACTGGCCTACCGGGATACCGGGAGGAATCCCGGCAGGCTGCTTGATTTATGGGCTGATGGTGCTGGGGAGCGGCCCTGCCTCCTCCATTCCAGCAGCAGCTTCAGGTTCTGACCTGGAGGTAAAGAGGCACACTGAGTAAATTAAGTTGCAGTGGGGAGATTCATGTCTAGTGAAGTTTTTCTGATATATGATTTCCTTATATTTCCTTATATGATTTATTTGGTCCTATTTATATAAATAACTGTTTAATGTGTTCACTCTATCAGGGTTATTCAGGGAGCACCGAATTGTCACTGACATTTCAGTGCTCTCTGGTTCACCTCACTTCGACAAGTTAAATTTGCAGACCGTGCGGTGAATTCTGCATTTACCGCAAGGTCCCCAAAGTGTGGTGAATCGACCTGTCGAACACTGTAAACCTGCTGAATGCCGTAGATCAACCCAAAGGCAGCCGCAAACCGCCGAACACACCTGCCAAGCGCAGTCACCGAAGAGACTGCCAAACACACCTGCAAGCCACCGAAAAGACTGCCGAACGTACCTGACGGCCTGCTCAATGCAGCCACAAAAATCTGACCAGCAGCTGAACGGGTTTAAAAAAAAACAAAAAAAAAACACCCAACTTTTAAATGTGGTTTGCAAAATACTACTGCATGAAAATGCCTGGAAATAGTATATAAAGTCCTATGAATAATAATAAAAAGGTCTGTTACATAAAAAAAAGCATTTTAAAATAATTACCAAATTAAAAGAATAAATGGTTTATTTTTAACATTGAAACCTATGGGATTCGCCGGATTAAACCTGTCGAATGAAACCACTGAACTTCAGGGCGATTTCACTGTCATTTCTCTGCTGTTCAGTGTCTGTGAATAGATTAACCATTGCTTCTCTATGGGGGATTTCACTGACGCCGAACAGGCACCGTATTTCCCTGGCAATTCAACAGAATTTGCCAAACTGCCTGCTCTTTGAATAGCCGAATGGCCCCGAAATTGCACCGTATAGGGAAATTCCCTGTTTGGTGCAATTTTTGGGCCAGTTTGGCTCCCTTTGAATAACCCTGTATATGTGGGACTTTAGCCTAACTCAGAGACTGGTCAGTAATGAGAGCTGTAATTATTATTTTATTATTATGGAATGTCTCCTCTATGTTATATACCAGGATTTTATTTCCGCTTCTTTTTTTTCCCTGTGTTCTTACACCATAAGAGCTTGTGGGCGCTATTCCTTGCCCTGTGTTAAAACGGGGACGCTAAGGTGAATAATGTGCGCCTGCAGGTTTCCCCTTAGTGTCCCTATTTAAGCTCCATGTTACGGGTCAGGTGCTGGTTCTGAAGTCTGCCCCGTAATGCAGCACTAAGCGCCACTGCAAGTACCTGCTACTGCACTCCATAGGACTCCATGGAGGCTTTTGCTGCCCGGCCGCGTGACCTGCAGGATCTCGCCTCTAATGAGATCTTGCAGGTCCGCAACTTGATTCGAGGAGGGAGACTGGGGACTTTTTGTCCCTAGTCTCACTCTACTTCCTGCGGCCAGAAGAGGCTGATCGGCCCACTGTTCTCGCCACGGGATCACTGGTGTATTTTGGCCTAGGCCGACTAGGCCCAGGCCTAGGGCGGCACTTTCCAGGGGGCGGCGGCCCGCACTGGGTGGCCCCACCCCTAAAAAAAAAAAAAAATTTTTTTTTTTTTTACTTTTGCAAAGTATTTTACCAGGGAGGATACATTGAGATTTCACTAATTTACACTTTCAATTTCACTTTCCAGGGGGCAGCAAAAAACCTCACCACTAAATGGGTTACTCACTGAGCACCGAAATGACGCCAATGTTTTGGTGTTCTGTAGTTCCCTGCACTTAGGAGAATAAAATTTCCCCACCCTGCAGTGAATTCACCATTCACCACAGGGTCCCCAAAGTGCATGGAGTCAGCCGCTTAATGCTGCCACCGCAAACCCGTGGCCTGCTGTTTTCAAAAGAACTACTGAACGAAAATGTCTGGAATTTACATATAAGATCCTATGATTGATAATAAAAAGTTCTGTTACAGAAAAAAGAAAAACTGCTATTAAAAAAAGGGGGGGGGAATTTTGCCAAAAAAATCTGAAAAATGACTAAGGCTGGGGTCAGACGAGCGTGATTTCTACGGACTGTACGTCCGTGCAGTACGGACATCGTCAGTACGGATGACGCAGTAGTGGTCACACAGTACGTTTTTTCACTGAAGTTATTTTTTGACGGATGTAGGAGGGGAAAATAAATTACAATGAAAAAACATTCTGTCCGTCAAAAATGCTGGACGTATAAATGCAGTCCGTCTGACCTCGCTCCATCACTCACACACAAAGCTATGCAGACGTTGTGGACGTGGCGCACTCCGCACGTCCGTTCTAGCAGTATTACGTTCTTGCCTAACCTGCGTCCGTTTGCCGCGGCCGTTGTGCGTCCGCAGTTCAGTGCGGACGTACTTCATGTGTCAGGCTCCAATGGACTTACTTTCATGCTATCACGGACGTACTTTTAGGCGCAATCACGGACGTGAACACTACGCTCGTCTGACCCCAGCCTTAAAGGTACTAAAAAAATTCAATAAGTAAAGACTTTTTACTGCAGATTAAAATAATAAATGATTTATTAGATATTGCATAAAAACGGGAATATTTTTAACATTGAAACCTATGGGGTTCGCCTGAATAAACCTGCTGATTGAAACCACCGAACATCAGGGCATTTCACTGCCATTTCTCTGAGTCTCAGTACCACATGACTGGCTGAACCACGTGAAACGCACGCGCGCAGCTGCCCGCCCTTTAGTTAACACAGACTCTATTCTGGACTGAACACCCACCGGGAAGGGAATCAAAGCTACAGTGCACCCTCTGGCAGTGTCACCCCACCGCTGACAAGATGGCTCCACAGCATAATTGCTGTGTGCTCATATACACTCGGTTTGCTGGGAGTTTTACTGCAGTGGATTCTGATGCACTCATACACACCGCACATTGCATTGCTGGGAGTTTTATTGCTGTGGATTCTGATACGCTGACACATACCACACATTGCATTGCTGTGAGTTTTATTGCTGTGAATTCTGATGCACTCATACACACCGCACATTGCATTGCTGGGAGTTTTATTGCTGTGGATTCTGTGATACACACTGCATATTACTGTGAGTTTTATTGCCCTGGAGCTCTGGGATACGCTCAAACAACACTGCACATTACTGTGAGTTTTATTGCTGTGCAGTTCTGTGATATGCTCATACACACTGCACATTTCTGTGGGTTTTATTGCTGTGCAGCTCTGATATGCTCATACACAGTGCCCATTTCTGTGGGTTTTATTGCTGTGCAGCTCTGTGATACGCTCATATGCAGTGCACGTTTCTGTGGATTTTATTGTTCAACCAATTAGAGCGGCTGTGATCCAGTATACTTGACATGCATTGGCTGTTCTTTGTAAAAATGCTTGAATTTAAACATTTCATAATTTTCTTTATCTCAATAGATACATTTGAAATGGTATACAAAATATACAAGTAGGCACTTGGTATCCACTTTTAATATAAAGAGAGGAAAAGGCGGAGCTCTAAGAGGAAAAGGTGGAGCTTAAAGAGGAAGGGTGGGGATTAACCAGGAAGAGGTGTGCCCTTGACAGGAAGGGGTGTGTCAAATTTAAATTAGGGGGTGCACGAGTTTAGTCAGGCCTAGGGCAGCACAAAACCTAAATACACTACTGCACGGGATGAGAGGTGAATCTCTGATTTTTAGGGGGGGTTTGCTTAGCTGGTGATAAATTATTCAGGAGAAATGGTATCAGTTAGCACCAGCTTCTATCGGTGGTTAACTTTTTCGTTACCTCATCAGTGCAGTAATTCGCGTTAGGACTTTGTGCTTTCCATGTTAAGGATAGGGAGCGCAAAGTACAGTAAGCTCACAGAAGCGAGCACAATGCTCTAAGGGTTGTTTTTTTTTAGCCCGTTAGCGTTCAGATTGTAATATGGGGCATGCGTTAAAGTCACTTAACTTAGCGCTATAGGGCTGGTCTAAAATTTTTTTCCAGGGCTGATTTTTATTCCCAGTCTGGCCCTGGTGGCCACAGATTCCCAGAAATGACACAACCCTCAAACACTCGCTATTGACTCTCATGATGCGTGACATGTCGCACCATCTTGTTGGAGTAACCCCGTGCTCTTCTACAGAGTGAGTGATTATGTTCCTTGGGAGTGCAATTCTCGTGGCTGTATTGCCACCTAGTGGCCGTTTACAGCTTGTGCTAGTTGGGATGTGCTCAACATAAGAGGACGTACGTTTCCTGAAACCCTCATTAATTTCCTTTCATCTGCTTACAATCTATTACAAAAAATTTGAGTTCAGGTCTAAATGAATCATCCTGGGTATGACCTCTTATACTGTATGTGTAGAATAATAATGACCTGTTCCATCAAAAAAAATCTCTTTAGTGCACTCTACTAACAACTCCCCTTTATCACTTTAAATAACTGACAGCACCTGCTGAAATATTTTTTTTTTCAATTTTAGGTGAAAATATATTTTCTCTCTCTACAACGGGCTGCTCGATCCTTTTGGGTCAGGTTTTCCAAAATGCGGAAGTCCCTGCAGTTTCTTACGCAATTTGCGTAGTGTGCATAAATTGCGCACTTTCACAACGTAAATTTAGCAGCACCTGCGCACAACGATGGGTTGCTGTGTACGCGCATAAGCAGCACCAGTCGTCGTCTGGCTTTTCCCAAGATGCTCGCTGCTTGTCAGTGTGTCCCTTTAAGACGCCTTTGAGGCTGTTTACGGCTCCTTAAAGAGCAAAGGCTTTCTCACTGAACACGAAGCAAGTCAGACGTGCATTACAAATGCATGAACGTCTTAGACACGGGGAATGTAAAATATTGCTTTACAAACAGTCCAAGGCCCCGCTACACATTCATGGAAGCGGGATACAAATTTCGGAAAACACTGATGAAACCATTACTACTCTGACTATTTCTTCATGGCATGTATCATTATTCAAGGAATTCAAGAACCATAATGACGGAAAATCACACAGAAAGGAAAGCAAAGAAAGAGACTGTCAGGAAGGACTGCATTTTTATTCACGAGATTCAAGAGGTCCATAATGATGGAAAATCACAGTGAAAGGCAGAGACAAAACAGGGATTCCATAAATGACATGACACACAACGGCACTACAAGGGGGAGGACAGCCAAGCCACGAATGTAAAAATAGGTGTTGAATGGGTTATTTAAAACTTCACTCCCTCTTACTTTATACAAATTGTGCGCGTCTGAGCGTGTTTTATTTAATGTCCCATCATTCCTTTTTAGGGAAGCTATCAGGTTGAATATTCCTTAATTTGTTGTTTCATTTTTTACTACATTATGTTTTCACCATATGCCAAGTAAATTTGCCATGCTAGCAATCAGGGATTTAAACAATGATACGTTATGAATATCAATTTTATCACATTATTGTGCCGAGACACAGAAATCTAGATATATTTTACCTGCAATTTTAGTAAGAGAGATATTCGTGGTACTGGGAATTTGTGAAATAGAGTTTTCTATGCCATTTCTGTGCGGAATATAAAATACACGCGTACCTGCACTTCTGTTTAAAACATCAGTTTGAGTTTAGATTTGTATTTTTAAAGGGCCACTGTCACCAAAAAAAAATGAAATGTCTTTATTGTGTTTATGTTATTTTGTTTTTCTCTTGTATGTTTAGTGAGGAAAATATTTTACTCTATTTGTGTCACTGGGTGCATCCATTGTGTGATCTTATGTGTTGTAAACTGCTCAACCACAATATTTTTACCTCACTTGGTCCTCACTGTGCGGGATTGGCCATAGGATGGAGTCTATTGATCGATGACCGACTCACATCTTTGTATTGCGTGGGATTTATTCAAAGGACATCACCAGGAGGGGGTAGATTTGAAGTCTTTTTAACTCTTTGTCATATCTCATTGAGCTGCCATCTCTTATCTCAGGTAGCCTGGATTACAATACACCTCCTACTGCTTTATCTAGAATTTACTTCCTCCATCTCATTAACTGGTAAACATTGTAGATTAAATAAACAAGAGCCATAAAGCAAACCTTTCAGTAAATGTTGCATCATGTGAAAAATCTAGAAACTGGAACTCAAAGATAAAATACCTAATTTTTCCTTTCTACGTGCAATTACTTCAAGCAAAACAGCAGCTTGTGTTTTATAAGGCGGTTTTATTTGTAACGGACAATTAATCTAGTTACAGTTTATGTTAGTGGTAAGTGTCCTTTTAATGTATCAAAATTAAAAATGAGTCGTTTTTGTTACTTTATTTAACGGTCACCCCTTTACTGTATTGTGAGGAGCTGTGGGGTCATTCACATTCACAGTGATACAGGCACTAATCCAGCACCTTGCACCGTAACACGGCGCTAAGCCGCGGGATGCTCGCGGCAGCGCTAAGCGCCGCCGTGAGCATCCCCTCCATGAAGTTCATAGGACTCCATTGAGGCCGACGCTGCCGGTCACATGAGGTCGGCGTAGTGATCCGCAGAGGGAGACTGAGGGACTTTTTCCCTCAGTCTCTCTCTGCTCCCGGCGGCAAGAAGAGGTGGATGGAGCTGCCGTTCTCGCCCCGGGATTAAAGGGGAGTATGTGATTTTTTTTTTGGGGGGTGAGTGAGTCCGTTAGCACCATGTTCAGGCACTGAGTAACTTTCGTGTAACCGCAGCAGGACGGTAATTAACGTTAGGACTTTGTAATCCTAACGCTAATTAACTCTTTGCGCTCCCCATGTTAAGCATAGCGAGCTCAAAGTACAGTAAGCTCGTGCTGAAATGCGTAAGATACGAATCGCTAATGGGTTTTTTAACCCGTTAGCGTTCAGATTGTAATATGGTGCGCCCGCGCTGGGGCTACCAATGCTAATGTTAACGCTCACACAGGTGAGGGCTAACGGTAGCGTTATGATTGTAATAGGGCCCTTGGGGGGGCATCCAGTAAGTGCTGGTGTTTTTCTGGCTTTGCAAATACTGGTAATTGGTATTGCAGTGCTAAGAAACGCCGGTGCTTCTCAAAACTATAAACAGCAAAAGGAGAAGCTTTGCTGTACAGCTTCTCCTTTTGCTGTTTGGATTTGTTTTGAGGAATGCCAGTGTGTCTCAGCACTGCAATACTATTGATTGCAGTGCCAGCAAACACCAGTGCATAGTGCATTACCCATCAACCCGTTTAAAATACAGCAGCCCCCCCTCCCTAGTTTTTTTTTGTTTTTTTTCCTTTCTTTCACCATTCGGTGCAATTCGATGGCAAGTTCGGCTCTTATCGAATGACCCCTTACGTAAATCATTGTATTTTATATGATATTTAGTTTCCACAGAATGTTTAGCGAGAAGCCGCTTGCAACGTCTTCCGATCCCACCACGGATCGCTAGGTATAGCATAAAGTTGCAAATGTGTTATCGTCCTGCTGGTCAACGCTAATGGGAAAACACTAAACGTCCTCAAAAAGGTACATGTTTATTTCCCAGACATTGGGCCTACCTTATTAGCTTTCATGTCTCTTGGTATTTTCCTGCCGTAATTGTGTGGGAGCGCTCTGATCACAGCACCTGTCCAGATGTTGTGCCCATAACCATAAACTCACCTAAATGGGGTTTTTTCCCTTTTTTTTTTTGTTGGTTTTTTTTTGTTGTTTTTTAAACCATAAAAGGCTTTAGAAAGTTCAGCTTGGATCCTGTAAGATTTCCCTTTCAGAAAAGAGGCAAGGGAATTAGTCGTGAGTAAATTGCAGCCTTCGCTGTAATTATCCACATACTGAACTATTTACAGTTGACTTGGGTTACCTTAAGTGTGGATCAGGCTGGCTCCCGGTATTGATTAAACGCAGCATCTATTTACCTTCACTATAAAGTGTTGTGATTAACAAAAATTCACTTGATCGCACTGTAAGCGCAGAGAGTATGCCAGCCAGATGACTGATTTTGGACTCTGTATAAAAATGGAAAAGACCTGATCTATAAATGAATGATAGGTGTCATTAACCCATTCACTACCAAGTGGTTTTTGTTGAAAAGAATGTTATCATAACATTTGTTTGACACTTCGGATGTGCAGTGAACAAATAAACGCAGGGTAAAACTGCACTCTTCTATAGATAGTGCAATTCCAAAATAGAATATTAAAATAATGTAAATTTGACAATTTTTAATTGTTTTCATTATTTGTTTAGAAATGTGTTTGGGTCGAAATCCCTACAACCAGGTTCCCTAATGCCAAAATCCCGACGGCCAACTTCCCTACACAGACAACTCCCTGACAGGCAACTTCCAGACATCCAAAATCCCAGCGGCTAACACTAACCCTACTCCCTAACCTCTAAACCTAGCCCTAACCCTAACCCCCTAAACCTAGCCCTAACCCCAACCCCTAAACCTAGCCCTAACCCCCTAAACCTAGCCCTAACCCATACCCCCTAAACCTAGCCCTAACGCCCTAAACCTAGCCCTAACCCCCCTAAATCTAGCCCAATCTCTAACCCCCTAAATCTAGCCCTAACTCCCTGACGCCTACTTCCCTACACAGACAACTCCCTGACAGGCAACTACCAGACATCCAAAATCCCAGCGGCTAACACTAACCCTGCTCCCTAACCCCCTAAACCTAGCCATAACCCTAACCCCCCTAAACCTAGCCCTAACCCCCTAAACCTAGCGCTAACCCTAACCCCCTAAACCTAGCCCTAACCCTAAAACCCTAAACCTAGCTCTAACCCCCCTAAATCTAGCCCTAACTCTAACCCCCCTAAATCTAGCTCTAATCCTAACCCCCTAAACCTAGCCCTAACCCCCAAACCTAGCCCTAACCCCCAAACCTAGCCCTAACCCCCCCTAAACCTAGCCCTAACCCCCTTAAACCTAGGGTTAGGGTGTTAGTATTAGGGTTAGCCACTGGGATTATGGATGTCTGGAAGTTGGCCGTGTAGGGAAGTTGGTATGTCCGGCACTTGTTCTGTCTAGAAGTTGCCCGTCAGGATGTTGGCATTAGGGAACCTGGCTGTAGGGATTTTGTCCGGCACCCTATAGAAATATTGCTGGGATGAAAGGTTCTGATCTCTAGACCGGGGCTGTCAAACTCAGACCTCTCCATTATTGATGCCTACAATTTCCAGAATTCTTTAAAATGCATCCTTCCTGGTAAAATACTTTCTCAAAAAAAAAAAAAACATGCACAGGCTAATAAAAGAACAAAACAGCCTCAGCTGCAATGAAAGCCCCAATGTATACAAATATATAGTATATATGAAAACATGTTACAATTTGCACATACCAGCAAGAAGCATGCCAAAAAAGCAAATACAAGGAAAATATGGTGAACTACCTATGGTACAATTATTTATTTATAAAGTATTTTACCAGGAAGGATACATTGATACATTGAGGATACATACAAGGATACATTGAGATTTCTCTCATTTTCAAGTATGTCCTGGGTTCAAGATCATTGAAATGTTACAGTAGGTACAGAAATACAAAGTAATAAAATGCAAGATATTAAAAATAAAACACAAGTATACAGATTAACAGAAAATAAATATGTAGGAAATATAGTCATTATGTTACATGTTTACCGGTGCATTCTGTATCGAGGTATGTATGTTAAGGTATGTTAAGGGACTTTAGACTGGGGGAGATTTGATACAGCACAGTATAGATACACATTCTACACATACCCAAACAATAAAATTGAGAAGTTGTGCGTATTTTTATTATTGCTGCAACATATATACTCAGATTTATTTTGACAGGTGCAAAAACTTAACGGGAGGCAATTGTGGTTCTTAATTCTGATTGTCTGAATCACGTGAGAAAACAGTCCGCCCACCGATTTCTGCACGCAGCATTAATGCTCGCGTGTTTTTGCACGTCTTTTTTCCACGTGTTATTTTTTGACAGATGAAAAAATGTGCTCGGATTTTAATACCAGCGTTAATATACGCGCGTTAACGTTTAACGCTGCGTGCAAAAAAAATTGCGCTGTGAGTGCGCTTTTGCACAAAGCAGTTAATAGAGCCCCAGGTTGGAAAGGTACCGGCTGGGTGGAGTAGAGGAAGCATCACTGCTCTGCATGAAGAGAGCCTGTGGAGGCATGAGTTCGATTCCAGCAAGAGCCCCTCTCCAATAAGTGTCCTTGGGCAAGACACCCAACGGTACATACCTGCCACCCAGGACATACCTGAAAACAAGAGAAATCTCAATGTATCCTCCCTGGTAAAATCCTTTCTCCAAAAAAAAAAGGTGAAGGGTGCATCTAGATTCCAGTTTAGCTCTTTCAACATGTCACAATGGTGGGTCATGTGTTACATTGTAGCACAAAGCGGCAGAATGAGTTATACAATGTAGTAAGTTTCTGAAGGTGTGTTTGCAGGGCGGCTGCATACACTACATCTCCGTATTCAATAGCCGGCATAAGCATTTGTTGTACAATCTGCTTTCTTACCGCGGGGCTCAGGCAGGATTTCTTTCTGTACAGAGCACCTACTTTACAGTAAAGTTTAGATGAGAGTTTTTCGATGTGGGGGCCAAAGGATAGATTTGGGTCTAACCACATACCTAGATATTTGAGAGAAGTGACTGTAGTCAGCGTGCCATTTGATTTTGTCCTGATGCATAGATGGGTGTTTGCAATTTGTGTAGTTTAGGTGCTGTTCCAAAGAGCATTGTAACAGTTTTGTCAGTATTTAGAAAAAGATTGTTATCTGCGATCAACTTTTCTACCTCTGTGAATTGTTCTTGTAGGGATCATAATGTGATTATTAACAATGCAGCTTCCAAAAAGTACCAGCATAATATAAAAAAATATATGTATGTGACTGCATAATGCCTGTGTATGGAAATTACAGTAACACCTTGTATCTGTACTGTACAGGGATTTTCAACTAATATATCCCCCTGAATCTTAACCCTGTACAGTAGTGAGTGACCCCAGAGCTCTCCCTGTATCCTGCCCTCTCCCTGGCTGTTGTAATTAGGGATGAGCTGTTCGGGTTCGGACGGTTCAGGGTTCGACCCGAACTTAGCCTGTTCGAGCAGATCGCGAACCCCGAACATTTCCGGGTGTTCGCCGCATGTTCGACCACAATGGACCACAATGCATTTTCCCACTGCCTGAAGCTCGTAATTGGCTACAGCCTTGCACCTGACCACAGGTCTGGTGCAAGACTGGTTGAACACTATGCCAATCACCGCTCAGAGTCCTGATTGGGCAAATTTTGCCCAATCATGGGCTCACAGAGCTAAGTCCCGCAGCACACTATATAACGTTTCCACACGCTGATTCTGCACGCATTTCAGAGGAGATTTCAAAGGAGATAGTTGTGTGTGTTGTTACTTCCGGTCTGCCACGCTACTGGGGGGGTCTGGGGAGTCTCATTTCGACCAAATATCAGGGAATTTAGGTGATGTGTGTCTTGTCACTGTGCCAGCAATTTTTTTGGGGGTTTACAACTTTATTTAAAACATTTGTGTATTGAGGTGATTTTCTGGGTCTTGTCACACTGTGCCAGCAAGTCTTTTTGGGGCTCACTAATTTCTTTAAAACACTTGTGAATTTAGGTGATCTGTGTCTCGTCATACAAAAAGTACCACGCTGTATTTTGGGGCTCACTAATTTATTTAAAACATTTGTGAATTAAGGTGATCTGTGTCTCGTCATACAAAAAGTACCACGCTGTATTTTGGGGCTCACTAATTTCTTTAAAACATTTGTGAATTAAGGTGATCTGTGTCTCGTCATACAAAAAGTACCACGCTGTATTTTGGGGCTCACTCATTTCTTTAAAACACTTGGGAATTAAGGTGATCTGTGTCTCGTCATACATACAGTACCACGCTGTATTTTGGGGCTCACTAATTTCTTTAAAACACTTGGGAATTAAGGTGATCGGTGTCTTGTCATTGGCTGACAGCTATCAGTGTGTCTCACTGAGTTATACCAGAGTTATTTAAATCTTTATACCAGAGTTGAATCAGAGTTCTGTATATATTAATCTATATATCACTCACCATGTCTGAAAGAACAAAAAGGACAGGCAGATGCTCCCAGCCACAGATAAGAGGGCAAGCAGCCCCTGTGTCGGGAGGCTGTGTCTCTGGTCGTGGTGGACGTGGTGCATCCTCTGCAGGGGCACGCTTGTCCTTTCTAACTGGTGCTAGAGGAGTTGGGGTGAAGGGAGACCAGAGCACTTTTACTGATCTTCATATTCTTCAAGACCACTTGCACTCGTGTTTCAGAAATGGTGAGGACATGGATGTGACATCATTCATGATTTGGGGGTAGGAGTGGAGAATGATAAATCAGCATCAGTAATTTGGCACGCTAATCTGAAGAGTTGGATTTCGAGGGATTTCTTGAAGGCCTGAAAACTAGGAGAAAGTCTGATAGGAGGTAAGTTATTCCATTCAAGACCAGCGCTGACTTAATTAATACACAATTAAGTTCTAATATCCATAGGGCCCTATTACATTCTTCACGCAAAAACGCACGGTAAACGTGTGAATTTTTGCGCGAGCATTAAACGTTAACGCGCGTAAATCAACACTGGTATTACAATCCTCTCGCATTTTTCATCCATCTAAAAATAAGGCGCATAAAATGGACGTGCAAAAACGCATGCGCAGCGACGTTGCGCGCAGAAATCAGTATGCGGACTGTTTTTCACGCGATTCAGCCAATCAGAATTAAGAACCACAATTGTCTCACGTTAAGTTTTTGCGCCTGTCAAAGTCAATCTGCGCGTATATGTTGCATCAATAAAAAAAACACGCACAACTTCTCCGTTTTATTGGTTTGGGTATGTGTAGAATGTGTAACTATACTTTGCTGCGTATTTTTTTTGGGCTGGTGTATTTGGTTTCGGCCAGGTTAATAGAATTTGCCATTAACACCAGCTTTTAGGAGTTGCTAAAATTATGAGCGCAAAGGCTGTGCGTTACAAACTGTGCATAGATTGTAATACCATCCACGTACCAGCGCACAAACGCATTTGCGCTCACAATGTTAAGTATAGGACACGCGAAGTACAGTAACAGCTCGTGCAGCGTTTGCACCGGTTCACCCGCGGTAGACGTATACGTGCGTTTGTTGTGGTGACATTGTAATACCACGTTCTGCGCAAAGGGTTTTGCCCCTCGCGTTAATGCGTTTTTGCGCGCGCGCAAATGTTTACGTGAAGATTGTAATAGGGCCCGTAGTCTATTTTCAATTCTAGAAATTAAACTAATAATGAAATGTTAGAATTTCCCTTTGATCACCATCTGTCATGCTAATTATTACTCTGAACACAAGATTAGGGTGGATACGTGTTATATTCAAACCTGTAAATTCTTTTCCTGTTTGAGAAAACATTTTTTAAGCTGACAGCTTCATTCAAATTGCTATTTCTTGTTGAGTTTAAGAAAAATATATAAAAATGAGTTTGAGATTTGCGATTAAGTGAGACTGAATAAATAATGACGTTCTATTTTTATTTCATCCCTTCGTGTAAATCTGCCAAATACAAAACACGAATATTGATTTTAATCCCTTGTTTACTCTGTTCTTGGATAGGGCCCTGCACTAACAGACAGATTAACTTGTCCCATTCCTAGAGAAGTGAAACACTGCTCTCCCAGCTCATTGTTATCAAGGAACAGAGTCTGGCAAACAAGCGAGAATGTGCAACATTCTGAATACAATTAACAAGACTTTGGGTTTGCATTGCCAAGTGCAGATTATTGTTTACAATTCAGCAATTAAATCATATGAGCGCCCAACAACTATATGATCCATTTGAACTAGAGAAAAACTCTAAAGCTAATTGACGAAGTGATTAACCGATCAGTAATAATTTCATGCGCAATCGCATATTTACCCCTACTGGCTCAGAATATGTTTTAAATTTAGAAGTGTAGAGCTCTGAGTACAGAGTATAACAGCCGTATCTCCCCTATATTGATGTTCCCTTTTCCAAATATATCACTTTTTCTCAGATGGCACAGAAGACACCAGTTGCTGGGTGACTGGATATTGCTACAGGTAATTGACATCTGGGTATAGTACATGTTATAACAGACCAGAGGGGAGACTCAAAATCTGGGCAGCTCCACGGACTGTATGAAAGGATATACTATAGTCCTATGAAGATTTATTTATCTATAAAGTATTTTACCAGGAAGGATACATTGAGATTTCTCAAATTTTCTAGTATGTCCTGGGTTCAAGAACATTGAATTGTTACAGTCGTTACAGAAATACAAAGTAATAAAATGCAAGATATTAAAAACAAAACACAAATATACAGATTAACAGAAAATAAATATGTAGGAAGTATAGTCACTATGTTACATGATTACAGGTGCATTATTATTATTATTCTTTATTTATATAGCGCCACACATATTCCGCAGCGCTTTACAAGATCAGTGTACAAGGAGTTGATACATTAGAATACCACACATGGATGATGATCTGATTCAGTGGGACCCTGTTCCCAAGGGAATTTACAATCTATGAGATGTACAAGTATTTTGTGAGATAGGCGCCTCCATATTGTTAGGTGTCTTGCCCAAGGACACTTGCTGGTAGCGTCTTCTGAGTGGAATCAAGTCGTCTTTCCCTGATTGTAGTGATAATCAGCGACCTGGTGTTAGGTTGAACCCGCTTCTCGTAAAGTCAAGACTTCTCCACAGTTGCACCGGAGGGATGTGCCGAACGGGACCTTGACTTGCTTCTCCACGGTCAAAGGGTAGAGATGTTACCACTGGACTGCACAGCCGATATTGTGTGGGTGGCAAGTATGTACCGTTGGGCGTCTTGCCCAAGGACACTAAGGCTGGGGTCAGACCAGCGCACTTTTAACGTGCGTTCTTGCGCACATAATTACGGCCGCACTAGCAGCAGATGACGGGCAATGACGGCCAATATACGATGTACGGCAGCACAAAAGTCCGGCTGTGCAACGCAAGTGGAATTTGAACGCATTTTTTTGAGAACGCTGAACCGCTAGTACTGACGTACTGAGTGCGCAGCTGCGGCATAGCGGCGTGTTTGCATGATTAGGAGATGTCAGACACTGCTAATGTCCAGCCTACATAACGTCCAGACGCAAAAAGAGTTTTATTGACGATCCGTACAAAATCACGCCCGAAAATGCGCGTCGTCTGACCGTTTTTGCGCATTCCATGAAAAAATATGTCAATGCATTCGGACGCACTTTTTCACGTTCGCGGGCAAAAATGCTTTCGTCTGACCCTAGCCTTACTGGAGAGGTGCTCTGGCTGGGATCGAACCTGTGACTCCACGGTTATAGAGCAGTGATGTTACCTCTACTCCATCCAGCAGGTGCATTCTGTATATTGTCACTATGTTACATGTTTACAGGTGCTTCTGTATCAAGGTATATTAATAGAGATCTCTTAAGGGACTTTAGACTGGGAGAAAATTTGGCGTAGAACAGTGATGGAGAACCTTGGCAACCCACATGTTTCTGAACCAGCCAGCCTAAATCGTCACAAAGCTTCATGGGAAATTTAGTTTGTGAACCTTGGTACCCAGATGTTTCCAATCACTGGCCTAGGATATAGATTACGGCAAGGGGCAGCAACCTTGGCCCTCCAGAAGATTTGAAACTACATCTCCCATGAGGTTGCGCCAATCTGATGAGTACCTGAGCATCATGGGAGATGTAGTTTCAAACCATCTGGAGGGCCAAGGTTGCAGTACCACAATGGGTAGTTCGAGGATGAAGATGGGTAAGCCTACAAAAATGTTACGTATGAAGATAGTGATTGCATGCCCTGGACTCTTACTTGTGGGAGTCGGAATACAAGAAGTCATTTTAGGAAGTGTAGATCTGTACAGGAATGAGGATTATTCTTCTGAACTCCGGTGTTAGACTAATATAACATATTCTTTCATAATATCCTTGAATAAGACAAGATTTCATAATACACAACTCATACTTTCCTTTTAGGTGGGTCATGCTACCTGTCGCCAAGTCATTGATTTAAAGGGATATTCTAGTCATCAATCTTTACCTAAATTAACTCGACATGGTAAAAGAAACCTCTTCCTAATTTTATCCATTTGTTTATTTTCCCCTTTTATCAGTTATTATGATTTTTGTGAGAAGTGAAAACCTTTTTATTACCTTTTTTCAAGTTCATGATTTAGAAGTTATAGTAATTTTCTTTTAGTACTTTGATGTTAATTACATGTTTTTATAAACTGCTTTTTCAATATGTTGGAATATTTTTTTATTAGGGCATAATTAAAGTACAAGTAACAACAACTGTCAGAAGAAATATAGTAGAAAGCGCATGAGTCAAATACAGTGTTCATACATGATACATAATGTCATGTTTAAGATACATATAACATAAAATCTGTATCTATTTTTAAACATTAAGGGCAATATTCCATAGTTGATGCTAACGTAACCAGAGCTGTTGGAAACTTAACAAATCCATAGACTATAATGACTCTGGTAAGTTAACAACAGCTCTGGTTAAGTTAACACCAACTGTGGAATATTGCCCAAAGTTTTTTGAAGACTTGTTACATGTCGCATATAAAATTTAGGAGACCGAGACTTAAGAGAATGAATGATAGTAATAATTGTGCAGGCAACCCTTTTTTTTCTAATATTTTAAAAAGTGTTCAAGCATCAACTCCAAGATAAAGATTCAGAAGGAATTAACATTAAACTCAAAACAAGTAAATACACACACTATGGTTATTGGACGGAGAACCGATTCTAGGCGTCAGGAAGTGGAGGGTGTACAATAAAAAGGTTTACGTGTTTGTTATCATACAACCGTGTTAAAGAACTGGCGTCATGTACTGGAATGATTGTTTTACTTGTTATACTAAAATTATCTTCTAAGTGATGTCACATAACATGACATCAGGCCTGACCTTTGGGTGCGGTGAGCACTGCAGTGCACATGCCCAGGCTGGGCCTCGCACTTCAGGGGGTCCCTGTGTGACTGCCAATATCTGTGGTGTAAATGCTCAAAGCCAATGTCCAGCATGGACCCACACCTGCCTCCAAGACTGCCTGACTCTGAGAGCCCCCCACCTCCAATTAAGCAATGATATGTGAGAGTTAGTATGTCACTTTTGGACAGGGTGTGTTTATGGGCTGGAGGGGATGGACCAGGGATCTTTGGGGTGTCAGGGAAGGGTCAGGGGTGTCTATGGGGTGAAAGGGAAAGGGTCAGGGATGTCTATGAAGTGGAGGGGAATGGGTCAGGGGTTTCTATGGAGTGGAGGGAATGGGTCAGGGGTGTCTATGGAGTGGAGGGAAGGGGTCAGGGATGTCTATGGAGTGGAGGGAAGGGGTCAGGGGTGTCTATGGAGTGGAGGGAAGGGGTCAGGGGTGTCTATGGAGTGGAGGGAAGGGGTCAGGGATGTCTATGGAGTGGAGGGAAGGGGTCAGGGGTGTCTATGGAGTGGAGGGAAGGGGTCAGGGGTGTCTATGGAGTGGAGGGGAAGGGGTCGGGTTTCTATGGAGTGGAGGGGTCAGGGGTGTCTATGGAGTGGAGGGAAGGGGTCAGGGCTGTCTATGGAGTGGAGGGGAAGGGGTCAGGGGTTTCTGTGGAGTGGAGGGGAAGGGGTCAGGGGTGTCTATAGAGTGGAGGGGAAGGGTCAGGGGTGTCTATGGAGTGGAGGGGAAGGGGTCAGGGGTTTCTATGGAGTGGAGGGAAGGGGTCAGGGGTGTCTATGGAGTGGAGGGAAGGGGTCAGGGGTGTCTAACTGGGGAGGGCTGTCTATTTGTGAAGATCAGCGTGGGGGGTCAGTGTGTATATTTATGGGGTGGAGGGGAAGGGTCAGGGGTGTCTATTTATGAAGATCAGTGTGGGGGGTCAGTGTGTGTATCTATGTGTAAAAACGATGGAGTCGAAGGAGGTTTGGCTTTGAAAGCATGGCCAGGGGCCCCACAAAATGTTCTCACCTAGAGCCCCGTAAATGCCCTCTGCATGACATAACCAAAACAGAAACAAGAAACATGAACAAGTTGAAGCAGGAAAAATCCACCACTATAAATTTATACAAACCTTTCCTGCTTTGGCCTAAATTGTTCAGTTCTGTTTTTAGATCACTCACAATTTATTATTTGGTGGATAAACCCCATATATTTATATATATATATATATATTTATTAGATGGCAAGGTTATGTGATCATATGAGACATTGTAACAGCATACTTTAGTTTTATTGCTTTATTTTCCATTTTACTGGGTTTTATAAAGTGTTTCATTCATGTACAGACATCCATCCTCCTTGAATAAAAAAACACCTAAATCTTACACATTAATTTCAACAAGAGACATCACTTGCAAAATATGTGACCATCAAAGAGTCTGATTGGTAAAAGGCTTACTCGTAATCCTTTAATTTGCACAAATAAAATCACTTTAAATAAAGCACAGAAGGGCAGCAGTGTTCAAGAAGAATTATCTATATATGAACATTGATAAGTTGTAGAGATGATATTGATTCAATTAGATTTGATTTATCTTTTGTTAACTCTTATGTTGACAACAATTAAATAAATTTAATCCACTGTGACAAGGTCTAGTCTGTGAATTTATTATTAGGACCATCAGTTCTACAATGTCTGCAATGTCTTTACATCAGGACTCAAAATTTCCACTCGCCTACTAGCATTTGACGAGTGGAAATTAAGTGAGGGCGATTGGAAATGCACAAACAGGCAGCATAATAGATTTTTTTTGTGCTACGTATTCCAGCGGTGTCACTGTGCAGCCCCCCTTCCCGAGGCTGCACGGTGGCAGGGATCAGCTGCTTAACCTGATCCAGCTCATCTCTGTCACTGGCTAGGGGTGGAGAGAGGAGCTTCCCTGCCTCCTCGCTCTGCTCACACTGTGCTCTGATGACTGGGTATACATGTATCTGAGTTCTGATGACTAGACATACATGTATCTGGGGTCTGATGACTGGGTATACATGTATCTGGGGTCTGATGTCTGGGTGTTAATGTTATTTTTGTAACTTTATTCTAAATAAAACCTTTAACAGTGTAATTTCATAAGATAATTTAAGGGGGTGTGTTTAGGGGCAGAGTTAAGGGCTGGGTAGGGGTTAGGTGGAGCAACTGGTGGCGAGTAACTCTTATGGCCTACTTAGTAGCTTGGGACTTGAAATTTTGAGCCCTGCTTTATGTTTTATAATAACAAACACATCTATAAAGACAGACACAAGAAGTGTTGAGGGCTCAGCTCAGGCGATCTTATAATATAGAGCAGTCAGGGTGGGAGGAACTCAAAGGAACAATCAAACCATAAGAAGCGTGAGAAGACCAGACCTTGGTGGTGTGGCAGGTGTAAAATTGTCAGGTATACGTGTGACTTCAGATTAGAACTGTTCATTATTTGAACTGTTACTATTTGTATTGAAGCAGACCAGTGTTTCCCAAACCTGTCCTCAGGTCCCTCTAATAGGCCAGGTTCTGCAGATATCTGAAGCACAGCACGGGTGATTATGATTTGCTGTTCAGTGATTGCAGGATTCAGTCTGCATTTCCCGAAGCTGATACTTAAAATCTGGGCTATTAGGGGGAATCTGGGGACATGGATGGGAAACACTAAAGTAGAGCGTAGTAAGGGCCGGATTAACGTAGGGGCTGATGGAGCAGCAGCTCCAAGCCCATGCCCCAGAATAGGCCCAGAGAAAGGAGAATTATATCTGCATTAATGAGCATTTGGACCCCTATCTCTCCAAGTCCATAACAGCTACAGGGTCATGTGAGGTATCACTGGAAAGGCTAGAGCATGGCCTTTCCAATGATACCAAACATGACCAGGTTTTATGTAACAATAAAAATAATACAAATAAATATTTCAATATTTTTATTTTTCTTTAACAGCAATATTTTTCCCTTGTCAATTATAAAGTGAACAATGATACTGCACTAACTCACCATCTCATTTCTCATGTCACCAACAAGTGTGGAGGTGATGGCACAATCCATTATTACAAATTGTTACATCAAAAACCTAAACCGCCGCACTGCAGCGAAGTGCAATGGGGGAACCCTGTGTCACTAATCTTTACACCTCACAAGGTCAAGTGAGGTGTCATTGGACAGGACAGAGTCTGGCCATTGCATTGATACCAAACATGACCATGTAAAATCTAAAAGAAAACAAAAAAACACCTTTTTTTATTTACTTATTTTTAGTTACAAAGTGAAAGCATTGTCCATTTGTCACATATAAAATGAGCAATACCACTGCTCGATACGCACCTTCTCATTTCCCACGCTGGGAGCAAGGTCGGTGTTTTATACATACAGGGTTATTCAGAGAAAGGTGAAACTCTAGAGAAGTGAAAATTCTAGGTCAAACTAGCCAAACCAGGAAAATTCTCCCATTTATCTCACTTTCCAAATCAGCTATTTTGACCTAGAATTTTCACTTCTCCAAAAATTCTCCAGAGTTTCACCTTTCTCTGAATAACCCTGATAGTCATTGTTCATAAATCACCATCCTCCAAAACACAAGGGAAATATGTAATTTTTTGGTTAAAATTTTATATTTTCTCAGAAATATGCAGTAACAGGTTCCTATTTCAATTTGTTTTTTTTTTTACAAGAATTCTCTATAGAATATTTAACCACGAAGGTTCGGATGATAAAATGGAAAAAAATAATTTACACACTGTAAATGTTTGAAATCTGAATGGAAATGTACTCACGCGGTATCCTCCTGGTTAGATACACCGATATCTGCAATATTAAATAACCTAAAATATGTTTTCATTTCACTAAATTCCAAAACAAAAAACACGAAAATATTCAGCTCCAGGCCCATAGAGATCTTAAGCCGGCCCTGAGCGTAGTGTTCGTTTATACATACTGTATGTGCGTGCGTTACAGGTGAAGCGGGGAGCTAAAGTATTGTATAGCATGCTTAGGCATTCAATAAAATGCTTTAAACGTCAAGGCATTGTATAAAATAAAATCATTGCTACACATTTCCCCGGTATTTCATAGAATACTGCGTTTTTCTTTGGCAACGTGGAAAACTACCAAACTCTCCCCCTCGTTTCGCTACAGAATCCCTAAAGGTGTTCCATTCAATACCTTAGCTTCCCACGTCACATGTGATCAGTGTGATCTGTCCCTGTCATCTAAAGGAGAGGGATACAGCGCTTATGTATTGTGCTCAGTGTGTTTCAACGAGGAAAATATTCTCCCTTCTCGACAAGATGCCCAATGTAATCTTATTTGCATTTAAATGCATTTTGCAAAACTACAAGCATTTAAAATAAAGAACGTTTCCAACAATCCGTTCTTGATTCAGGTTTCCGTTCCTGAGTGAGACAAAGGGCGTTTTGATGTTCACAATACTGCCTTGATAAAGGCATTACGCCGAATCCTTGGGGGTACCTGGTGCCGGTTATATGCGTCTCTCCTGAGTGATTCCTGATGTCCTTGTTATCTACAGGGTTATTCAAAGAGAATCGAAAAGCCACCGCACGTTCGGTGACTTTTCGATCTCTTCGATTCGGCGCGATTTGGCGATCCCATATTGGCGACCCTACGGTGTATTCAGAAAGCACCACAGGGCCATCGTAATGCAGGGAAAAGCCACCGCAAACCCGACGAACACTCACCGCAAAACCCAGGCAAATGCACACCGAAACCCGCAAAAACATCTGGATTAACCCCGCCGAACACGCCGGAAAAAACAGACACCGCAGATGAATGGAATGAAAAAAAAAAACACCAGTACGCTTGAATGTTTGAAAAGTGAAACGCTGTTTGCAAACAAACTACTGAGCGAAAATGTCTGAAATTTACATCTAAAATCCAATGAATGATAATAAAAAGGCTGTTACAGAAAAAATAAAAAACGTTTATAACAAAAAACAAATCGGAAAATATTTTTTGCAAAAAATCCCGAAAAATGCTTAAAAGATTCTATAAATAAAGAGACTTTTTACTGCAGAATATTATAATAAACGGTTTATTAGATATTGCATTAATACGGGAATATTTTTAACATTGAAGCCTATGGGATTCGCCTGAATAAACCTATCGAATGAAGCAACCGAATGGCAGGGCATTTCGGCAACTTTTCACTGCTGTTTTTTGTTCTCTGAATAGACAGAGCTATGTGGGTTTCACTGCCCTCGAACAGGCACCGAACAGGCACCGTATGTGCAGGCAATTCGCCAACATTCGGCGTACTGCCTGCTCTCTGAATAGCCGAATGGCCAGGAAAGGTAACCGTACGCTGAATTTCAGCATTCGGTTACCTTTTGCCAGCAATTCAGATCTCTTTGAATAACCCTGCTAGTCTCTTTGTTTTCTTTTGAGATATTTATATTATTGTTTATTAGGACACTGATGTTACCTTCTTGTTGCTTTGTGTTTTTTTCTGCCACTTGATTTTATGTTTTCTCATTGAGTTTAAACATCATTACTCTGTATGAACTGTTGTATTCGTCTGTGATTCTTTGGAATTTTTGTGGTAACATACTGTAGCTTGCTGCATTATTGGCATATTTATAACATTCGGTGATCCACCATAATAATTTTTTGTGTGTTTTTGCATTAATAAAATTACATATATTTATTGGTGTGCATCTGGTTCTTTTTTTGCCACAATATTTATGTCCTCGTCATGGGTGTCCAGGACAAAGCCTTTTGGTTAGGCACGACACAAGGAGTGTTAAACCAGCTTTGTGCAAGAAGCCTTTACTTTATTGGCTTGGCAAGACATCCTGAATGGACGAACAAGTCTCACGCAGGTCAGCTGCAACACAACAATCCACGGAAACTGGGCAAGTTTCTGATCAATGAATTTGTAAGACAAAGTGCTACTTTGCCTAAGAAATGTTGTTGTGTTAAGATAAATGTACTGTGCAATTAACCCCTTCAATACCAAGTTGTTTTCCATAAAACCAATGGCAGGAACCAATGGTTTTATGGATAAACTACTATACGTTACCCTTTACCTCTATCACAATCGCACTCACATACACACACAAAAACACATGTATACATACACAAACGTCACCTAAAATTACAGTGCATTTAGAGACTGTATGCAGTTTTTAACAAGCAGAGGTCTCCCTCTGCTGGTCCAATCCGGTACTGCCCCAAGTCTCAGAGACTGCAAAAACAGGCAGTGTTTTCATTCCAGACACTGCCAGTAGTTCTAGGAGCTACAGTACATATTCTACAAAATAAATATTCTGGGAGCCTATATAAAAAGTTAATTTGTATGCAAGTCTCCAGAATTCGTCCAGATCTAATTTAACTCAATCTTCTGCACCCGATGGCTCTTTTGAAGATCGACTTAATTGCGGTAGTGAAGGGGCTAAAACTTTTTCCCGATGCTTAGACTGCTACAATAAATAAAAGGCTAAAACGATGCAGTGTTCATCAGAATATTTAGATTTATGGTTTCAGATACCAGTTTGGTAAATAATATTTTCTCATTTGTGTTTCCTCTTATATTGTTAATTCGTTTGAGTTTGACAGGTTTCGATTTGTTGATAAAGTGCCCTCCATCGATCTCGATCATACTGTCCCAAAAAATGCCAGACATTCTATAGAATACCTAGGCATTCTATTAAATCGCTAGGTGCAGTATAGATGGTGAGAAAGAAATAAACGTATTTATTTGCCAAAAATGATATACATATACATTCACAGAACCATAGTTTCCTATTTTTCCTGTAACATATGAGATAAATAAATGGATGTTCTGGTGCAGATATGCTTGTCTAGACGGTTAATGACAAAACTATTGTACTGCACTATACATAATAGAAGAGATGGTGCACTCCATGGAGGCTCGTGCTGCGGGGCCATACGACTGTCAGGATGCCGCCTCTCGCGAAATCCTGCAGGTCCGCGGAATGATTGCGGAAGGAGACTGAGGGCTTCTTTTCCCCAGTCTCACGCTGCTCCCGGAGGCCACAAGCGGCGGATTGGGCTGTCGTTCTCGTCACGGAATGAGAGAAGAGTATGTGATTTTTTTTGAGGGGGGGTTTCAGCTGCTGCTAAATGATTCCGCAGAAGCTCTTAGGCCCCGTTCACACTGCGCGATTTATCGCTCGGATTTTGCCGCGACGTCGCCGCAAAATCCGCGCAACGTTGCGCTGTGTAGTTTCTCCAATGCATTTCAATGGAGCGGTTCACATCTTGTCGCGCGTTGCGGTAGCATGTCGCTGGTACATGACCGTTTTTTTGCGATTTGCTGTTTGCGATTTTGCGATTTGCATTGGCGGTGCTTTGCAAAATTGCACAAAACCGCGACGTCGCGCGACATTATCGCACTATGTCGGGAATATGAAAATCCCGCGGAAAATCATGTGGTTTTCAAATCGCACAGTGTGAACAGGGCCTTAAAGCTGTAGCAAACTTTTTCAGTTAGCGGCTGCTGTGAGTAATTAGCGTTAGGACTTTGTGATCCTAACGTTAATTACTGACTGCTTACTCGTTGCGCTCCCCATGTTAAGCATAGGGGGCGCAAAGTACTGTAAGTTCGCACTAAAAATCGCTAATACCAATTCGCTAATGGGTTTTTTAACCCGTTAGTGATCGGGGGGTGATCTTTGCGGCACGCTATCGCCTCAATTAACCTAGTGCTAACGCTCATTTATGTAAGCGCTAGCGTTAAGGAGGTGATAAGGCCCTAGATTTGGACAGACTGCTCTTCTTCAGGTCAGAAGGAATAGTCTGAAGTACGCAGTTTTCTTTAGTTTTAAGAATTTTCAGGAAGATTCACCAATATTAAGTGAGTTCTTTCACCATTCCTGGTAGAAGTAGTAGGTGTTTACTTTTAATATAGGTCACGAAATAGTAAAATGAAACAGACAGTGACAAACAGAGGAGACATGAGAAATTGCAGCTGGGAGATCCACAGACCCAGTGCTGATTCATTGCTGCTGGAACCGATAAAGTAACAACGAGCCATTCTGCTGTTATACACACCTGGAGGAATGAGCAATTCTTGCACGCTAAGTGTATCATCTTTGTCCGCGAACAGTCCTTTCTTCCACCCCTTTTACTCCTCTCCCAAGAAAGAAAGTGTTGACGCTGTAGCCTTGCGGTCACTGAAATGTGTTCTATTTGCAAAGGAAGAATATATTGAAATTTAAAAATATTTAGAAAGTCCCCCAACAATAATAATAGACATTGAACCAATGAACGGCGCCTCGAAAAATTAAAAACGACAAACCGTGGATCATTATTAGGTTCAGAGCAGAATCACTAACTATTGTAGAGCATGTTAAGGCTAGGGTCAGCCGAACGTGATTTCTACGGACTGTGCGTCCGTGCACACGGACGTACGTCAGTACGGAAGACGCAGTAGTGGCCACACAGTCCGTTTATTCACTGACGTATTTTTTGACGGATGTAGGAGGGAAAATAAATTAAAAAGCAAAACCATTTTGTCCGTCAAAAATGCTGGACGTATAAATGCAGTCCGTATGACCACGTTCCATCGCTCACACACAAAGCTATGCAGACGTTGCGGACGCAGCGCACTTTGTGCAGCTGTTCTAGGGGTTGTACGTTCTTGCCTAACTTGCGTCCGTTTGCCGCGGCCGTTGTGCGTCCGCAGTTCAGTGCGGACATACTTCGTGTGTGGGACTCCGATGGCCTTTATTTCATGCTATCACGAACGTACTTTTGGCGCCATCACGGACGTGAACGCTGCGCTCGTCTGACAGGAGCCTAAGCTGTAATATAATCAAGCTGAACGGGAACACGTGGGAATGCAGTTTCAGCACTATTTTTGCAGGAGAAACGCAGTCCCTGTGTCCCACACACTTTAAACCAGTGTTTCCCAAACCCGTCCTCAGGACCCTCCACCTCGTCAGGTTTGCCAGATATCTGAAGCACAGCACAGGTGATATGATTTGCTGCTCAGTGATTGCAGGATTCAGTCCAGGGCTCGAGTCGAGCGGGAACGCGCGGGAACGGCGTTCCCGCACTTCTCCCACAGCGGGAACGCTGCGGGAACGCTGCGGGAACGCTGCGGGAACGCAGCGTTCCCGCTGTGGCCCGAGCCTGAAAGGCTGGAGCATGCGGCCGCCACACATTGCCGGCGGCCGCGTGCTTCCTGTTAGAACGGCCCGCTGACAGGAAGTGGAGCCGCTCGCCTGGCTGTTTCATCGATCCCAGCCGAGCGGCTGCACTTCCTGCCAGCGGCCGTTCTAACAGGAAGCACGAGGCCGCCGGGCGCAGACGCCACAGAGAGGTGAGCTGGGGGCACTATCCATGAGCTGGGGGCACTATTCATGAGCTGGGGGGGGCACTATCCATGAGCTGGGGGGGAGCACTATCCATGAGCTGGGGGACATTTCCATGAGCTGGGGGGGCAAATCCGTGAGCTGGGGGACATTTCCATGAGCTGGGGGGCAAATCCATGAGCTGGGGGACATTTCCATGAGCTGGGGGGCATATCCATGAGCTGGGGGGGGGTTAAATCCATGAGCTGGGGGACATTTCCATGAGCTGGGGGGGGCAAATCCATGAGCGGGGGGGGCAAATCCATGAGCTGGGGACATTTCCATGAGCTGGGGGGCATATCCATGAGCTGGGGGGCATATCCATGAGCTGGGGGGCAAATCCATGAGCTGGGGGGGGTTAAATCCATGAGCTGGGGGACATTTCCATGAGCTGGGGGGGGCAAATCCATGAGCTGGGGGACATTTCCATGAGCTGGGGGGGCAAATCCATGAGCTGGGGGACATTTCCATGAGCTGGGGGGCATATCCATGAGCTGGGGGACATTTCCATGAGCTGGGGGGGGGCATATCCATGAGCTGGGGGACATTTCCATGAGCTGGGGGGCAAATCCATGAGCTGGGGGACATTTCCATGAGCTGGGGGCATATCCATGAGCTGGGGGACAGTATCCATGAGCTGGGGGGCATATCCATGAGCTGGGGGACAGTATCCATGAGCTGGGGGGCATATCCATGAGCTGGGGGACAGTATCCATGAGCTGGGGCATGAGCTGGGGGACAGTATCCATGAGCTGGGGGACAGTATCCATGAGCTGGGGGGCATATCCATGAGATGGGGGCATTATCCATGAGCTGGGGGCATTATCCATGAGCTGGGGGCAATATCCATGAGCTGGGGCAATATCCATGAGCTGGGGACATTATCCATGAGCTGGGGACATTATCCATGAGCTGGGGGCATTATCCATGAGCTGGGGCATATCCATGAGCTTGGGGCAATATCCAAGAGCTGGGGGCATTATCCATGAGCTGGGGGCAATATCCATGAGACCTGGGGGCAATATCCATGAGACCTGGGGGCATTATCCATGAGACCTGGGAACATATATCCATGAGACCTGGGGGCATTATCCATGAGACCTGGGGGCATTATCCATGAGACCTGGGAGCATATATCCATGAGACCTGGGGGCATTATCCATGAGACCTGGGGGCAATATCCATGAGACCTGGGAGCATATATCCATGAGACCTGGGGGCATTATCCATGAGACCTGGGGGCATATATCCATGAGAGCTGGGGGCATTATCCATGAGAGCTGGGGGCATTATCCATGAGACCTGGGGCATATATCCATGAGAGCTGGGGGGGCATTATCCATGAGAGCTGGGGGGGCATTATCCATGAGAGCTGGGGCAATTATATCCATGTGAACTGGGAAAATATATCCATATAACCAGTGCCGTGTATATTATTCTGGGGGTCTGTGCCTGGGTATATATATTATATATAAAATGCGTTAGTCCAGTTGCCAAAATCGCGAGTATACCTGTACGTAGTGATACCTTTCACTGATCAGTATAGTTTCCAGTTTACACTCTTGAAAGCTTGTCTTTTAAATGTAATGTTAACCCAATAAAAATGGTATCACCGGCTCGTCCGGCTATACTCGTGATTATATATATTTTTTCTTCAGGTAATAGGGGTTGTGGAATTCGTGGGTGAGTTCCCTCACTTTTTTTCCCAGGACTTGACCCCTGATTCAGTCTGCATTTCCCCAAGGTGATCCTTAAAACCTGGCCTGTTGGGGGTCCCGAGGACAGGTTTGGGAAACACTGCTTTAAACCTTTTACTAGCAGGGTTATTCAGAGAATGGTGAAACTCAGGAGAACTGGCAGGAGAAGACAACAATCTAGACCAAATAGCCGAACTGGAAAGTGAGATAAATTGGAGAATGTTTGGGAAATGCTGCTCTAGAACATTGGTCCTCAACTCCGGTACTCAGGTCCCCCTAACAGGCCAGGTTTTAAGGATTGCCTTGGGAAAATGCAGACTGAATCCTGCAATCACTGAGCAGCAAATTATATCACCTGTGCTGTGCTACAGATATCTGGCAAACCTGGCCTGTTAGAGGAACTTAAGGACCACGGTTGAAAAACACTGCCATAGATAGTAACCTGAAATATCTTTATGTAGAGTAGTGTTTCACAAGCCTGGTCCACTCCTTAGGGAGCACTAACAGGACAGGTTTTAAGAATTACCTTCAGTAAACGCAGACTGAATTCTGCAATCACAGAGCAGAAAATCATATCACCTGGGCTGTGCTTCAGATATCTGTCAAACCTGGCCTGTCAGTGGGACCTGAGGACAGGTTTGGGAAACACTGCAATAGACTATAATAGCTCTGGTAAATTTGGAACAGCGCTGGTTAAGGCTAGGGACAGATGAGCGCATTTTCTGCGGCCACCGTCAAAATGTACGTCGATGCGTGCGCACGCATTTTTTCACGGAATACGCTTAAGTGGTCAGACGATGCGCAATTCTGGACGTATTTCATGACGGTGGGGTAAAAAGAAGTCTAGGGAAATCCGGCTGTTTGAACGTTATGTTGGCCGCACACTAGCAGCGTCTGACATCTCCTAATCACGCACACACGCTGCTATGCGGCCGCAGCGCACTTTGTACGTCAGTAGCAGCGGTTTAACGTTCTGATAAAAATGCGTTCATTTGCTGGTTGCGTGGTGTCGGCGCACTTTCGTACGCACGTACTGCGTATATTGGCCGTCATTGGCCGTTATGTGCTGCTACTGCCGCCGTGATTTAGTGCGCCTGCACGCGCGTTCCGACTGCCCCACTCTGACCCTAGCCTTAGGCTAGGGTCAGACGAACGCATTTTTCACGTTGTCCGTGAAAAAGTGCGTTTGAACGAATGGACGCATTTTTTCACGGAATACGCGATAGCGGTCATACGATGCGCATTTTCGTCCGTGATTTTGTACGGTTATCAATAAAACCCTTTTGCGTCTGGACGTTATGTTGGCCGGACATTAGCAGCGTCTGACGTCTCCCAATCACGCAAACACGCCGCTAGCGGACGCAGCGCACTCTGTACGTCAGTAGTAGCGGTTTGACGTTCTAGAAAAAATGCGTTCGTTTGCCACTTGCGTTGCGCGGACGAACATTCGTGCGGCCGTTCGTCGTCTGTTCCCCGGCATTGGACGTCATTTGCTGCTAGCAGGGCCGTGATTTCGTGCGGCTAAACGCACGTTAAAACTGCTTTCGTCTGAGGCTAGGGTCAGACTAATGCATTTTTCGCGTTGTCTGTGAAAAAGTGCGTTCGAACGAATGGACGCATTTTTTCACGGAATACGCGATAGCGGTCATACGATGCGCATTTTCGTCCGTGATTTTGTACGGATCATCAATAAAACACTTTTTGTGTCTGGACGTTATGTTGGCCGGACATTAGCAGCGTCTGACGTCTCCCAATCACGCAAACACGCCGCTATGCGGACGCAGCGCACTCTGTACGTCCATACTAGAGGTTTGACGTTCTAGAAAAAATGCGTTCGTTTGCCACTTGCGTTGCGCGGCCGAACTTTCGTGCGGCCGTACTTCGTGTGTTCCCCGGCATTAAACGTCATTTGCTGCTAGCACGGCCGTGATTTCGTGCGTCTAAACGCACGTTACAACTGCTTTCGTCTAACCCTAGCCTTACCTTAGCCTAAGGCGCACTTAATCGCGGCCGCAGTAGCAGCAAATGACAGGCAATAACGGCCAATATACGAAAGTCCGGCCGCGCAACGCAAGTGGAAAATTAACGCATTTTTTTGAGAACGCAGAACCACTAGTACTGACGTACAGGGTGCGCTGCGTCCGCTAGCGGCGTGTGTGCGTGATTGGGAGACGTCAGACGCTGCTAATGTCTAGCCAACATAACATCCAGACGCAAGAAGTGTTTTATTGACGATCCGTAAAAAATCACGCACGAAAATGCACGTCGTCTGACCGTTTTCGCGCAGTCCGTGAAAAAAATACGTCAATGCGTTCGGACGCACTTTTTGACGGTCGCTGCGAATAATGCGTTCGTTTGACCCTACCCTTAATCTTACACTGGGGATGGAGTAGAGCTCAAAATTGGGGTTATTCACACCAAGCGCCAGTGTTGCAAATACCGTCAAGCTTCCCCAGTATTGCCAACATTTCACAAAACTAAAATCCAAACATCCAGAGGAGAAGCTTCACAGTAAAGCTTCATCTGCTGCTACTTTTATTTGAGTTTCTTGAAATGTTGGCGCTGCAATATCAATGATTCCCCTCTCCCATATTTGCAACACTGCACTTTGTGATTAACTCTTCGTTGCCTATTTCTTGCTGGAGCAGTGATTTGGGAGCATATTCCCCACGCAGGTAACCCAATGGAGCTAGCTCTATCCTAAGTCAAGCAACAGGGATAATACAGTGTGTATATGGAGAGACTCGCAGGAGGTCACGCACCTCTCTAGACTGTAAGCTCCTATGAGCAGGGCCCTCTACGCCTCTCGTCTCCATAGTATGTTTGTTTATTTGTGTCTTGTTCCCTTTGGTTATTGTAAAGCGCTACGGAAACTGTTGGCGCTATATAAATGATAATAATAATAATGTGACATGGCAGGATGGTGCTGGCCAGGTGGAAAGATGCCAGAGAACTATTTGTTAACCATGTTCTTCAAACTGTGGCGAGAGCAGGAAGAGAGTCGCACCCTCTTCTTCATTCAGGGATCTCCGGCAAGTTTTAAATATATTTGACTGGTTTGATTTTATTTTTTATATTATTTTAAGGCAGTGTTTTCCCAACCGCGGTCTTCAGGTTCACCTAACAGGCCAGGTTTGCCAGATATCTGAAGCACAGCACAGGTGATATGATTTGCTGCTCAGTGATTGCAGGATTCAGTCTGCTTTTCCCCAAGGGAATCCTAAAAACCTGGCCTGGTAGGGGGACTTGAGGACCATGGGAGGGAACCAATGTTTTAAGGGAATCATAAATCACTTTAAGAGGTTTTCTTTTTTGCCTCTCAGGCTAAGGTCAGACGAACGCAGTTTTAACGTGCGTTTAGCCGCACGAAATCACGGCCGTGCTAGCAGCAAATGACGTCCAATGCCGGGGAACATACGACGAACGGTCGCACGAAAGTTCGTCCGTGCAACGCAAGTGGCAAACGAACGCATTTTTTCGAGAACGTGATACCGCTACTACTGACGTACAGAGTGCGCTGCGGCCGCATAGCGGCGTGTTTGCGTGATTGGGAGACGTCAGACGCTGCTAATGTCCGGCCAACATAACGTCCAGACGCAAAAAGGGTTTTATTGATGATCCGTACAAAATCACGGACGAAAATGCGCATCGTATGACCGCTATCGCGTATTCCGTGAAAAATACGTCCATTCGTTCGACCGCACTTTTTCACGGACGACGCAAAAAATGCGTTCATCTGACCCTAGCCTTAGTTGAATATAGAGTCACTGGGATTCATTTGTTTTTCCACCAACTCCCATTACTTTTCGCATCCTTTATAACGTGTAACAGTACAATGGTTTCCAATCCTGTCTTCAAGCATCCTATAAGGCCAGGTTTGCAGGGTAGCTAAAATACAGCACAGGTGATATGATTTGCAGCTCACTGATTGCAGGATTCAATCTGCGTTCCTCCAAGGTGATCCTTAAAACAGTGTTTCCCAAACCTGTCCTCAGGACCCTCCACCTCGCCAGGTTTGCAGGTTTCTGAAGCACTGCACAAGTGATATGATTTGCTGCTCAATGATTGCAGGATTCAGTCTGCATTTCCCCAAGGTGATCTGCAAAATCTGGCCTGGTTGAGGGTCCCAAGGACAGGTTTGGTAAACACTGCCTTAAAACATGGCCTGTTAGGGAGTACCTTAGTACAAGGGTTGGGAAACACTGCAATGACCTGCTGTTCAAGTGGAATGACAATAGAAATCACCACTAAATTATTGGATAATTCACAATTTCTAAGCTAAATAGGGGTCTATTTGTCCATGCACATATGGGGTCATTTTGCATAAATACTGTTAACATGTGCAACGTTTAAATCAAATGCTATAAAATAAATGCTATATTATAATAAAACAATAATAATTAAATTAATAAAACCATATAAAAGCACGACCCTGGGACGAAACGTACTCTTAAACAAATGTGAATTCAGCACATATCTACATAATGGCCAGACACTTAATAATATTATTTTTTTTATAATTCTATATTTTTTATTTTATCATTTTTAATAAGAATTAAAAAAACAAAAAGCGTGACCAAAGCTAAGAAGCAATGGCTTGCCTTGTGGGAAGAACCCTCAGTCTAAGAGCTTATGCTCTAGTAGTGAAGTTCTCCCAGACACTCCAGATTGCAGTGAAAGATGCAGAGCTGCAGACAGAAAGCACAGAGACCCAGGAAAAAGAGTTGCTGTAAGTCCATGCTGTGCTCAAAGGGGGGCATTTATGCAGTAAATCTCTGAGAGGTACAAAAGAGATGTAGATTGATAGGCTAATAAAGTCTAAATAGATCTCAAAATCTGCTTTCCAATGTGTTCTAGGAGAGGGGCAATGTGTTAGCAATACTAGGTACATGTGGCAATAAACAGCAGTAACAAAAGAACACATGGATGGAGAAAAGGGGGACCCTTTGGCTCCCTGGACAGACTGTTCAGCCTCCCCATCTGCATGTTTAGTTTTCTAAATAGGTAAGTTCCCATTAATCAGGGGCTCCTATTGTTTCATCTAGTGATGGATGGGTGCAGGGGTTCAAGTGGGCCCTCTGGAACATTACAATGGATGGTACAGAGGGTTTTTTACTTGCCCAATGCCATATAAATCATCCACATTGTTTAAGGTACATTGATCAATCTAATGGCTTGTAATAGGCTTCTAATTACCACTAGCAAAGTACTGCTGGTTTGCCATTGAACATGAAACGCTTCATGATCTGAGCTGAGCTTCACCTTAATCTTGAGATCCAGGATCATCTGACAGGTACAGATAGAGAATCGGTGGGACTGCAATGCCCATCATCCTTAGCTAGCCTTAATTTGTTCTATTTCCTAAACTTGCAGAAGAATCCATGGCATGTGTTTGGGCTGATCTTGCATCGAAATCGAATTGCTACTATAATTAATTGGTGAAAAAGAAATAATTATCAAGAAAAAATACATAAAAATGTGAGAAATCTGGCTCTGCACAAACACTTTAATAAACACATTATTATTTGTAAAAAAAAGTGTCATTTTCACATTTTGAGTGCATGAAGGGTTAATCAGATGTGCTCCCATCACTGTGTGCGATGCATTTCACTTTGTACATGATGTTACTCGTAAAGTGTACACTATTATAGGGATACTGTGTGACAAGAAGGGGAAAAAGGTAAAAAATGCTGAGATTTCGCACCTCCATGACATATTGGTGTCAATCAGGCAGAAGTGACATCTGATTGAGTTTCCCAAGCCTATTAATTGTACTGACTGGTGGGAAGTAGCAGGATGCAGTGCTCTGAGCACTCACTGCAAATCACTGTTTATGTGGGAGTCAGTATTAAGGATGTTTGTGCAAAATGTCTCGAAGGCAAAAAAAAAAAATAATTATGTTTTAAGGAAACGTTTAAGATAAACTTTATTTATTTTTTTGTAAATGTGAGAAGCTTCTTGGAAAAATCTTCCAATAATTGCAGTCATTAAAGTCATCAGACCCAGTGGAGTCATCATATAGATTTCCCTAGAAACCAGCACCGTATATGTTTATTAAGATGCAGGATAGGTAAGTGAGCTATATATATATATATATATATATATATATATATATATATATCAAACATGAATATTCATATGTGATGTATATAATGCAGGGTGAAAGTGGCTAAGAGATATGTATGATATATAGATATTTACACATCATACATATATTGCATACTTATTTAGAACTGGTGTAGTCTGGTGTAATCTTAAATAAAAGCATATATATATATAAACACATACACCAAATATATATGTGAATGTCATGTATATATAGCAGGGTGAGTAAAGTTGATTAAAAATATGTATTGTGTATAAATATGGTTTTATATATTCTGCACATACATTAATTACATATTTAGTACTTGTCTGGTGTAATCATTAACAGAAGCAATGCATACATTTGCACACACTGTGTAATATATGTATATATATATACTCCAAATATGTATGTGACTTTGTAATGTATATAAAGGTGCAGGATGAGTAAACTAAGTAGCAAATATGTATCTAATGAATATAAAGCACATACATTACATAACATATTTAATACCCAGTCTGGTGTAATTATATATATATATATATATATATAGTACATCGGTTATAATACATATTAATAGACTACAGTACAGTACAGTAACCCTTTCATTTCTATAGATAGGCATTCCCTGTGCTTCCCAAAAGAATTATTTAGAATTTCAGATAAACACACCCAAATCACAGGAAAAAAATCTATGTATTTTTCATTGTAAAAACAAAAAAAAGACAATTCGCCCAGCAGAACCACCTTAACTAGAGGGAACTTGTGCCTGCTAAACATTTTATGAAACACAAGTGGATATATGTGTCATGACTAGCTGTTAATAGAAACTAATGATAAAGCATAAAGAATTCCATTTGCTCGCACACTCCTCATGCTCATCCTCTGCTCACACTCTGCTGGCAGCTCCAGTGAAGGGGCTGCCTCTCTCCGCTCAAGGTGTTTAGGCTGATTTGATAATAACACGTCGATTCTATAAAATTTAAATGAAATTATAATTATAAAGCATGCTGGGGTAGGTGCCCTGCTGTTGGGAAATGGCAGGATGCTATTATTATTTTTTTTTCAGAGATGTGCATGTGCTTTGAGATCTGTCTGTCTGCCTCTCCCCATCCACTGTGTATCTTAGAAGTCTTTCAGGTGGTCCTGTTTATTTATTATACCGGGGGGGGGGTCTCTGTGAGGTTTTGTAATTTTGCAGAATTAAGATCCTTTATTTAGAACAAAAATACACATACCTACCTGTGTGTATAGATAGACAGATCTTGGCATAATTTAAAATGTTCTATCAATTTCTATTTAAAGCAACATTAACTGTGTATGTTATTTTCACTAACATTTTTCTGGCAGGTAATTTCCAGAGATATGATCAGTAATTCACCACGAAATATTTAATAACAATAATAATTATATTAATGTCTTATATTAATAAAAAAAATATATATTTTATGTATTATTTTATTTGTTTGTATATATATATACCTAATCTATATATATATAGTGTGTGTGTTAGATGTCAATCCAGTTAACCTCTCTATCCTTTCTTAGTCAAATTTGTTTATGGAGAATCGACATTAATAGTGCTAATTGCATTGCAGTTAAATTGCCCTGATTGCAGAATGGGAAGCAATTTGTGTGCTCTCTGTCTGGGCTATGGAAGAAATTGTTCTATATTCACCTCTTTATAAAGAAGTGGGGATTTTTAAGACACAGACTCTGCACAAATTGCAATTGGGCTGACTGGTAGCATTCAGCCACTATAATAGAAGTATTATTTGACCATTTTGAATAATGTAACAAGCTGGATGAAAGCTATCCCCCATCACCCCCCTCTCCTCCCCTTACACACCCCACACACGCAGTAAATTGCTTTTTTTTTTAACTTTTAGAAAAGGAATGATGATTCTCAAATCGAACCAGGCCTTTGTTATGTTGTCATCATCGCCAAATGTTTTAACAGACATTTCACCACCTCAGCATAACACATTGGAGCTGCCTTTTAAAAATGTATCCAAAACAAGGTGGTTGAAATCTGCCTGATTAATAAATAAAATCCCATCAGCAAATGCATGAAAATAAAAAAAAACTTATCCTACTAATATTTTGAAAATTTTATTGCACCTGGTTATGGTTTAAAAGGAAGTGATAGGAACTGGGCTGGCTGAGGGGTAAGATGTAATAAATGTAAAAAAAAAATGTATAAATAAATTAGATATAAAAAGAGAATCTAATAGTGTATAAAAAAAGTATTAAAAACGTAACTGACTTTTTTTAGATCCTGATTAGTATAGTGAGTGTGGTTCTAGAAATGCTGATTATGATGTTATGGAGGGATGGTGATTGCTGGAGATTGTCAGTTTTGCCCTGTATTAGCTACCCCAGGGGATGGTCAGTAACGCCTCACTGACACCTCTATCAGTACAGGCAGCACATGGCTTTCACTGCAAATTCACCTGTTGTGCTCCCCAGCCCTTTAATACTAAGAACAGGAATTTTTTTTATCCTGATTTCTGTTTTTGTTAATTTATTCTGACTCTCAACCGAATGGCAGACTGTGAACAATCCTCCTCCTCTATAAGAGGGATAACAGTCTTCATATACCAACACAACATCTCTGCTTCCATCTAATTACATCAGGCACTCTGTGGACTGTGTGTGTCTGTGCCTGACAAATGCTGTTGTTATTATTATTATTATTATTATGATGGAATACTAAATTGCAAATACTCGATATTTCACTTTCCTCATAGAATACAAAATTTTAACACAACATACAAATATATAATGTTGATTTGAATATCATCCATGTGTTATTTTTCCTTTATGAAAGAAATTATATAACATATATATTATATATTTAACTTACATATATTATTTAACTACATATATATATATGTATTATTCTACTACATATATAAAATATTCTACTACATATATATATATATATATAATATTATTCTACTGCCAATATATATTATTTAACTGCTAATATATATTATTATTACTAAACTAATGATTTTTTTATTATCAAAACTAATGCGTGTGTAGAGTAAAAAAGCAATATTCGTCTGTTCAGCGAATTGGAAGTCTAGATTGTATTAACAAAATCAGCAAAAAACAAACAAGCAATCAGAACGATTTTGTGTCTCCACAGATTTTATTTAGGTGGTATATTGGTATTATAGTTTGAAATAAAAATCGAATTAGCTTTAGAGAGGGCCACTTACTAGAGATGTAAATGTATATAAAAAAAGAAGAAGAAATCAGAGTTAAATGATACACCGTAAAAAGGAGACATGGTCCAGGGGAATGGTTGGGCAAGGCAAGAATATTATAAATCTGATCAGAATCAATTAAAACTCTGCAGCTGTGGAGGTGTATATTGTATCAGGGATACAGTCAGATGTAAATGATATTTATTCCACTGTGTATTTTAATTCCTGCTTTATACAGTATTTTTGTATATATTAATATAATTGGAAATTGGTGTTGCAAGTTTAGGATGGTATATATATATATACTGTATATGTATATATAGGCAGATATGTATTACAGTATGTCCTGGGCCTTGTGATGCATGATTGGCCTGTCTGGGCGGTAAGGGGTTAAAGCCCCATTTCTGGAGTCTTGGAGCACTGAAGCTTCCCATTCCTCCCCTCCTTTTGAATGGCGAAGTAATGCAGAGCGCTGATTTCTGGTACCTATCCCGCTCTGATTGGCTGCGGTCGGCGTTCCACTAGCGGTGATTGGCCAAGACGCGCAGCTAGCGGTACTTCAAAGCAGGCGCTTGTAGCGCTTTGCTCGAGTCTAGTTCGCTGAAGACAGTCAGAGGATTCTCACTCGGTGCAACTTTGTGTCAAAGGAAAGGAAGCGCTCAGAACGCCCGGCTACACACAGCTCTGCGCAAGCCTAGGCACAGGCTATGGCTACGTCTATACTCGGGGTAAGTGACATTCCTATATTTACAGCTTCACCAGAATTTAGTGCTGCTTTTCTTTTATTAATTTTGTGTATATATATATTTTTCCGGATGACCATAACTGACGCCCCCACAAACACACCTTCAAGAAACTTCCCTCCAGCAAGCAGGAAAGTGACAGCCGCTGCAGGAAACCCTTTATCTGCCCTTTTTTAAGAGTAATACTGTAAATCCACAAGTGACCTGGCACCAGGAGCTGCTTCTATTAAATCATACTGAGCATGTGGTTCTATCCCTGATGAATACAATAACAAACAGTAAGAATGATCAGTATCCATGCTCTGGATTATTTTATACCCCCCCCCCCCTTAAGAGGCTGTATCACTGTTAATAAACTTAAATTCAGTATTTTGTAGTGTTCCTCCCCGAGCAGAAGGATGTGATCTGGCTCCATTGTTATTTGTTTATTCGTTTTTAACAATAAAGCAGAAACTCTCTCATTCCTTTTAATCCCCAAACTGTTCCCACATCAATAAGTGCAGCCGGTACTTATGTATTATTTGGCTCTGCGGTTGTCTTGCATGTCTGAAAGGCTCTGGCACACACGAATCTGAGGACCTGTAGGAGAATTAGTCCAGATCCTGGGTCTCCATGTGCCTGATGCCCCCCAGTCTGATTGCCTGGTATTATCTAATATCTCTGCTGTCTGGCTCTGGGGTCCCTATGTGAGTATAGGCTGACCCCCTGCAAGGGCTGCAAACCATTACACTGCCCTGCTGCTACTACAAGAAGGAAACTTTACACACTCTCTATTTTTCCATTCATAAATTTCCACCATTTAAAGCTCATTTATTACTTTTAGTAACATTTTTTCCATTTAATGTTTATTATTAATTAAGTAAACGCTAAACTCTGTGTGTGTGTGTGTGTGTGTGTTTGTCTGTGTGTGTGTCTGTGTGTGTGTTTGTGTGTTTGTGTCTGTGTGTCTGTGTGTGTCTGTGTGTGTCTGTGTGTGTGTGTGTGTGTGTCTGTGTGTGTGTGTGTGTGTGTGTCATATGTTTTAAACTATATGAATAATATATTTATTTACAAATCAATGATAGATTTATTTGGTAAACTATAAATAATACAATACGATAACACAGAACATTCATTGGAACAAATATTTCACCTCTTTTAAATAATAGTTGTATGCGATTTTATTTATTTATATGTAGCACAATAATAGTTATATATAAAATAAATAATATACATAGTTATATTACTTTATATATATATATATATATATATGATAGATAGATATAAATTATAGTAAAATAATACTTATGTTTATTTTATTTGTGTCATAGCTAAACTTGTTCGTGTGTGTTTATATAAATATATTCTATGTGTATAAATATATATATATATAATTATATTATATTTGTTCCTAGAAAACGTCTGTGTTACCAGATCATCATTTCAGACAATTAAATATCAATATGAATGTCAGGTGATCCTCTCCAGGCTTTATTTATATGATATGTCACATGGGAAATTAGGTTAAGCAAAATAGGCATTTGTTGTGGGTTGATTTGAATTCTCAGCATGGCTTAATGTATTCCTAGGAGTGACAAGGTGATTTCCCCAACTTATATGAATAATAAAGTGCAGATCTCCTATACAGAGGGAGTGCAGGCTGCAGCCCCTCACACAGACACTGTCTGCTGAGCCCCCATGGATGGCTCTGAAGAAACTGGAAAACAATAACAGTAACTGATGCATTAAAAAAAACAACAACAATAAACACAGTGTAAAAGTATAAAGAGGGAATTAAAACCCAAGTAAAAAACCTGAAACGCCTGCTTGTCTCCTGAATGCCCATCCAGATCAGACAAGGACTCAGCTCAGGGATTAGTACTGGGGGGCATTCAGGGTATGGGGGGATTCAATGTATCCTTCCTGGTAAAATACTTTATAAATAAATAAATATGTCCACCCAGCAAGAAACCTTAAATCAACAGGGAAATTAAAGATCTTCTGCTTGGGAATAATACGATTATCATACATTTATATGCACTTATCCTTAGTCTTGCACAATTAGGACATACAGTATGTATGTGTGTGTATATATATATATTAGGGGTGGGTGTATATATTCATACTTTTGTGTATATATATATATATATATATAACTATAGTTTTTCATTATTGAAAGAAACATGTAACAAGTTAATATCGAATATTGAGGAGCATCTGTAGAAGATCTTACCTTCTGTCACAACTAAAACCCAGCACTGGCACAACACAGAAAAATGCAACAGTAAATTGTAATGGCATGACCATGATGTCAGATGAGCTGTGTGAATCACAGAAACACTCCTGTCCAACAGAACAGGAGGAAAGTGTTGGAAGGTGCAATATCTGTGCTATGTTTATTAGAAAGGCATCCATGTAGAATCACACTTGATGCCCTGATCCAGTTCTCAGGAATTGCTTTGCTCCCTGTACTGGCTTCCATGGATCAAGTATCATGGCTATCCTGTGCTAGAGGGTCCTGTCTGCCAGAGCTGCAATGGAGTCATTAGGTACCTCACATCTTGCCACTATAAGCAATGGAGACATTTCACTGACATCTGTATTCATTGGATGGAAATCACCCCGGTGCCAGCGATCAGTAAGGGGGGGGGGGGGCTGTGGTCCTTGTCTATAAGGAAAGGATGCTATATTTACAGCTGTGTTATATCTGCAAGTGAACCTGCAGGCTTAAACGTCAGATATACAGGGACTGGACTAGGATCAGACATTAGGGGTATATGGTCTCTGTAGGGTCATACATTAGGGGTTTAGGGTCTCTGTAGGGTCATACATTAGGGGTATATGGTCTCTGTAGGGTCAGACATTAGGGGTTTAGGGTCTCTGTAGGGTCATACATTAGGGGTTTAGGGTCTCTGTAGGGTCAGACATTAGGGGTTTAGGGTCTCTGTAGGGTCAGACATTAGGGGTATATGGTCTCTGTAGGGTCATACATTAGGGGTTTAGGGTCTCTGTAGGGTCAGACATTAGGGGTTTAGGGTCTCTGTAGGGTCAGACATTAGGGGTTTAGGGTCTCTGTAGGGTCAGACATTAGGGGTATATGGACTCTGTAGGGTCAGACATTAGGGGTTTAGGGACTCTGTAGGGTCAGACATTAGGAGTTTAGGGTCTCTGCACTGTTTGCAGGTCCAGATTTTGGAGATTTAGCGACTCCTTTAGGATCAGATTTTAAGGGGGGATACGGGGACTATATGTAGAGGCAGAATATGGGGGTGTAGGGACTCTCTAGGGGCAGATTTGGGTGTATAGGGACTCTATGAGCAGGTATAACAGTAATTGCAGGATCGCTCTGGAAATTAAGCAGAAAGCCCAGATTTAAAATGACTCCCATCATATTTATTTGTAGATGACACATTGAGGGGTGCACTCAGTCTACGTGTCATAGTGAGGGGTGCACTCAGTCTACGTGTCATAGTGAGGGGTGCACTCCTTCTGTCTGCATTTAGAAAGGTTACACTCCCTTTATGTCATATTGGGGGTTCACTCATTCTGTTGGTTATAATGAGGGGTACACCCAGACTAGACCCCCTCTTTCCGCCCCCCCCCCAGCGAGTCACTGAGAGGAGGCACTTCGCGATTGATCTGTTAGGTTGATGTAAAGTGACCCCATTAGGGTCACGTGGATATTGGGGGGGGGGGGTCAGGTGGATATTGGGGGGGTCACGTGGATGCTGGAGCCGCTTTACTGACACTGTCTGTGTTTTCTGCCCCGCAGGAAGAGCCGAGATTTGGAACGACCCCTCTGGCCATGCTGGCCGCCACCTGTAACAAGATCGGTAACACCAGCCCCCTGGGCAGCCTGCCGGAGTCCAGCGCCTTCGCCAAGGGCGGCTTTCACCCCTGGAAACGCTCCTCGTCCAGCTGCAGCCTGGGTTCCACCTTGGGGGGCTTCACGGTGGCCACCAGCCGGGGCTCCAGCGCCCTGAGCGGAGGGAGCGCCGCCGCCAGCAGCGCCTTCTGCCTGGCCTCCACCTCCCCCACCTCCTCGGCCTTCAGCAGCGACTACGGCGGCCTCTTCTCCAACGCCGCGGGGGTGTCACCCCAGGAGGCGGCCGGCCAATCAGCCTTCATCTCCAAGGTGCACGGGGCGGCGGAGGGGCTGTACCCCCGCGTGGGCATGGCCCACCCCTACGAGTCCTGGTACAAGTCGGGCTTCCACTCGGACGTGGCCAACGGTGCGGCCTGGTGGGACGTGCACGCGGCCAGCCCCAGCACCTGGCTGGAGGTGCAGAACCCCCCGGCGGCCGCCGCCCTGCAGGGGGCGCTTCACTCGGCGGGCGCCACGCACGGCCAGCTGGGCGGCTACAGCCCGGATTTCAGCTCCCTCACCCACTCGGCCTTCAGCTCCACGGGCCTGGGCTCCAGCGCCGCCTCCCACCTGCTCTCCACCGGCCAGCACCTGCTCACCCAGGAGGGCTTCAAGCCCGTGCTGCCCTCCTACCCGGACTCGGGCGGCTCCATGCTCTCGGGCGCCGCGGGGGGCGGCCCCACTGGGCGCTCCGCGCGCCGCTACTCCGGCCGCGCCACCTGCGACTGCCCCAACTGCCAGGAGGCGGAGCGTCTGGGCCCCGCGGGGGCGAGCCTGAGGAGGAAGGGGCTGCACAGCTGTCACATCCCGGGCTGCGGCAAGGTGTACGGCAAGACGTCTCACCTGAAGGCGCACCTGCGCTGGCACACCGGAGAGCGGCCCTTCGTCTGCAACTGGCTCTTCTGCGGCAAGAGGTTCACCCGCTCCGACGAGCTGCAGCGGCACCTGCGCACCCACACCGGCGAGAAGCGCTTCGCCTGCCCCGTCTGCAACAAGCGCTTCATGCGGAGCGACCACCTCAGCAAACACATCAAGACCCACAACGCGGGCCCCGGGGGCAAGAAGGGCAGCGACAGCGACACCGACGCCAGCAACCTGGAGACCCCCAGGTCCGAATCCCCCGAACTCATCCTGGAGGGGGTCAGGCCGGGGGGCAAAGACACCGGCAACGACTCTTAGGGAGCCAGGGTCCCCTTTGGTTGGGGGGTGGGAGGACAACGGGGGGCTCCTTCCTGCAGGTGCAGAATGGGGGGCTTCTTCCTGCAGGTGCAGAATGGGGGGCTTCTTCCTGCAGGTGCAGAATGGGGGGCTTCTTCCTGCAGGTGCAGAATGGGGGGCTTCTTCCTGCAGGTGCAGAATGGGGGGCTCCTTCCTGCAGGTGCAGAATGGGGGGGCTTCTTCCTGCAGGTGCAGAATGGGGGGCTCCTTCCTGCAGGTGCAGAATGGGGGGCTTCTTCCTGCAGGTGCAGAATGGGGGGCTTCTTCCTGCAGGTGCAGAATGGGGGGCTTCTTCCTGCAGGTGCAGCCTCGACCCCTGGGGGTGCAGAGATACTTTGTAACCTTTTATTGTGTCTGAGCAAAACACTTTTGGGGTGATCCAGAGTCAGGAGCCCCCCACTCCCTTTCTTTTTTATGAAAACCAGCCACCAATGGGCTCCAGAGACACTCCGGGGGGGGGACATGCAGAAGGGTTTAAGGGGGGCTAAGGCAGCTCCCATGGCTTGAATTGAGACAACTCTTGAAACCCTCCCCCCCTCCCCCCCATCGAACATGCTTGACTTGTGGACAGGACTGGCTGGCAAAAAAAAAAAGGATTTTTAAGCAAAAAACCAGAAAAATGAGCAATAGAGGCAGAGGTTTGGGAACAAGCACTCACTCAGATCTTTTTGTTTATCCCCCCTCCCCATGATGTGGAAAGGAAACATGGACCTCTGGTCACCAGTGGATTATGACGCTGAAAAAGAGTCACATTTTTTTTTTTTATTAAAAATGGATATTTAAACAAAAAAAATCATCTTTAACGAATTTAAGGTGAGAAGATGAACCATTAAAAAAGGGACAGATCCTCCACATCCTGTATAAACAAATTCTAAGGTCGCAAGGGGTTGTGTTGATTTTTTTCCCCTTTTCCAGCTGTAAATGTTTACTCAGATAGTTTTTATTATTTTTAATTTTCTTTTAATCCCTGAAATTCAGGGATTTTCTTTATTTTTTATTTTCCTCTTCTTTTTCCGATGCACTTTGTGAAAGTCAATATATATATATGTAAAAGATATTTAAAATGTTGATTTAACGTTTCACTCAGACACGTAAATTAAAATCACTTAAACGAAAAAAATAATATGCGTTTATCTGTATTATACAAAACATATTATTATTATTGATGACAAATACGACCTTGATCTTATTTTGATTTTACTTTTTATTAAAGAATTCTGATCCACGCAGGCTGCTTATTATCTCTTTCAAGCAAACCTTTTGATTTAAAAAATAATACATAAATAAAATGTAGCATAAATATTATTATTTTAATATACATACATTTATATATATGCATACAAATAAATGTATGTATACAATGTGTGTGTATATGTTTGTGTGTGTGTATAAATAATATATAAAAAAGTGTTTGTGTATATAAATATATATGTGTGTGTGGGATGCAGTTCTTTGAATTACTGTGATGTGCAAGTGGCTTCTGCAATAATAAACACACTTATTATAGTGTGGAGGCTTTTTATCTCACTTTTAGTGTTCCACCACAACCCTTGTATATATAAATGTGTGTGTGATGTGTATGTATGTATATGTATATATATGTATATATATATATATTTATTGTGTGTGTATAAATATATTTATATAAAAGTGTGTGTGTATACATATATATATATAGTGTGTGTGTGTGTATATATGTATATATATAGTGTGTGTGTGTGTGTATATATGTATATATGTGTGTGTAAATATATATAAAAGTGTGTGTGTGTATATATGTATGTATATATATATGTGTGTGTGTGTGTGTATATATATATATAGTGTGTGTATGTGTGTATATATTGTGTATATATACACTATGTGTATATATATATATATCTATATAATGTGTGTATATGTGTATATATTATATATATATACACTATGTGTATATATATATCTATATAATGTGTGTGTATATGTATGTGTAATATATATATATATATATATAATGTATAAATATATATAAAAGTGTGTGTGTGTATATAAATAAATATATATATATATTATGTGTGTGTGTATATATTATGTATGTATATATATATGTGTGTGTATATATTATGTATGTATATATATGTGTGTATATATGTATGTATATATATATATATATGTGTGTGTGTATATTATGTGTGTGTGTGTATATGTATATGTATATGTATGTATATATATATATATGTGTATATATATATATATATATAAAAAAGTGTATGTGTGTGTGTGTATATACACATTTCTATCAAACAAGCATAAAGTCATCTCCAATATGTGTCTCTAGGATTTTTAAATTGAATTTATATAATTGATTTTTTTTATTCTGGCCGCCAGTAATGAATTGAATTATAATTACAGTAAATCTGTGTGTTTTTTTTGTAAATGATTTCCACTTTGGGAGGATTTGGGTGCCTCTCAGTTTACAGATGGCTCCCCAGGGCTGGGGCCAGTACAATAAATACTTCACACAAGCCCATTTTCTGCTTAAATAGAAGTCTTGTTCAGTGTTATTAATTTTGACTGGAAACACACATAAACCTCCTGCGTCTTGTCCTCTCATTAGGGATTCATGTCTTATCAAATATCTAATTAATCTGCCAGACTTCATGTGTGGTTTTTTTTTTTCCCCTGGCCAACTTTATCTCTGATGGTCCAGGGGGAAAAGTGATTTTTTTTTTTTCCATGGGACAAGTCACAAAAGCTTTCCTTGAAGATCCCTTCTAATTGATTTAATGAAATGCATCAGATTTGCATGTCAAACAGAAAAATCTACAAAGGGGTGTTTGGGGGGGGTGTATCAAAATAAGCACTTGATTTGATAACCGGGTATTTATATATTACATGGAAAATGCTCATTTTTCTCCTATTTTTCTTGGGGTTTTTTGAAGACAGTTGCTCTATGCAAATAGAGGGTTGGTAATGCCTGTGTGTCCATGCAGGGAAATGGCCCTTGCTAGTTATTTGAATGTAAGCAGCTCTGCTATTGAAAAGGTTCAAGGATACTTTGTGGTTCCTTTGTCATTACCCACTGCAGCGTCTTATGCAGGGGGAAGGAGAGGGGGGGGGGGTAGGGAAAGAGGGGGGCTTAAAAAAAGTCAGGAATAATTAAAGGCTGAGGATCAGGCCTGGGAACACACATGGAAGAGGAATCTCATTTAGACAGCTTCTTTCAAAATAAGGCTCTGTTAAATTGACCAGAAGGCAATTATTGAAATGAAAATTATTTTAACTGCTCTTTGTCTTGTTTCAGGCAAAGAAAAGGATAGAGGTGACAAAGCTAAAGTGATTTGGTTTATAAATAAAATAAAAGCCACGAAAAACAAGACAGAGAAAAAAAAAAGCAAAGCTAACAAAAATAATAAAATAAAAACCAAGCAAAAGTAAATTGAAGACAGGGAATCATCATCATCATCATCATCATCATCATCTACCTGTTACAATTACGTTTTGTTTATTGTTTTCTTGACACATGCTTCGTGTTTAATATTTTCTTTGCAACAATTTGTTTGTAAATGAATTTCCTGGGAGTTTAATAATTTGTGGCTTGATAAACCTGTGTGCAGAATAATTATTATTCGTTATATAGCTACAGCAGGTTATACGGCGCTGTACACTGTGTGACAGGAACAAACCAAGGTTACATATAATCAGGCAGAAGTATCAGATTTGAGAAGATTGTGCATTTTGGGATTTTTTTCTCTCTTTCCAGACTGGCATGTGGCTATTGCATGGGATGATTGTTATTGTCAGTGTGAGCAGATGTTCCTCTGTTCTTGCTCCTGCTATTAATGTCTTCTTGAGATCAGTAAAAATACATAATGTATGTATTTGTTTACTATATTTCGTTGTTTGGATAAAAAAAAAATATATTATGGGTCTGATTTATAAATTTATAATAATATTATTAATAATAATATGATGATGATTATTATGAGAATTTAGGAGAGGCTCCAGTGGGCTCAGGCAGTCAGCTGTAGGTTTCAGCTTGTCATCCAAAATACAAGGGGGGGGGGGCTTTAGCATAGATCAGTGTATTTGGCAAATCAGGGTCACACTAACATAATGAGGGGGGGGGGTCTGCATGAATGTGTCCTTTTGGGTTAAATATACAGTACTTCTATGTTTCATTATGTGTTACACTGACAGGAAGGGAAGGTAGGAGGACCCTGAAACAGAGGACTTTAATAATCAATAATAAACATCTCTGTGCTGACCTGAGCCCTGCAGGGGATTCTCAGTTAGGTGGAAAAACTGGCTGAGCATGATAGGAAGTCTGTAACACATGCAGTGCAGGATTAAAACTCACAGACTGCTTTCATTTTTGTAAATTCTGGTCCCTATGCTAATATGCCATATATATATATATATATATATATATATATATACTAAAAACAGGCAAGGTAGCTCACATATATATGTATATATATATGTGTGTGTGTGTAATAATATAGATGTGATAATGTGTTATACGGGTATGTATATATCGCTATAATGTAGGTCAGTTTTCCAGGTGTTTAAACACGCTGTTTGGTGAGGGCCCGCCCCCGCGGTTCCTGCCAGTGCGCGGTGTCTGGGTTACATTGTAGCGCGCGCAGTGGATACATTGTCCGTCAGGCTGAAGTTTGAGCTGGTGATATCTCCCCGGGTCTCGCCCGCAGATCGGAGCCTGACTCAGCCGTGCCAAACTCTAGCCGTGCAGCGCCATCTAGCGGACACTGCGGGCAGGGACGGGAGAAGCGGCGAGAGCCTGGTTATTACTACCTTTAAAGGGAATTAATCATGAACGGAGATAATGAATCCTCGTAGAATGAAGCGTATCTGGTGCCTGTGTTAAATGTTTCAAAGATAGGCGCAGGTTCACACTCCTTAAAGAAACCAAAAAGTGTATATATGTAAAGAGTATATAGTGCAAGTGACAGACGTATAGGATAAACATGATAGGAGAGGTATGGACACAGGGATAGATCTTTAGATACAGGGGTAGACAGAATGATAAATAGAGGGATAGATAGATAGGTAGATAGATAGAGGGAGAGATAGATGGAGGGGGATGGATACAGGGATAAATCTTTAGACACAGGGACAGATAGAAGGATAAATAGATGCATAGATAGATACAGAGGGAGATGGAGACGGATGGACACAGGGATAAATCTTTAGATACAGGGATAGACAGAAGGATAAATAGAGGGATAGATAGATAAAGGGATAGATAGATGGATGTATATAGGGATATAGAGAAGGATAAATAGAGGGATAGATAGATACAGGGAGAGATAGATGGATGTATAGATACAGGGATAGACAGAAGGATAAATAGAGGGATAGATAGATAAAGGGATAGATAGATGGATGTATATATAGGGATAGAGAGAAGGATAAATAGAGGGATAGATAGATAAAGGGATAGATAGATGGATGTATATAGGGATAGAGAGAAGGATAAATAGAGGGATAGATAGATAACGGGATAGATAGTTGGATGTATATATAGGGATAGTCAGAAGGATAAATAGAGGGATAGATAGATAAAGGGAGAGATGGATGGATGTATAGATACAGGGATAGACAGAAGAATAAATAGAGGGACAGATAGATAAAGGGATAGATAGATGGATGTATATAGGGATAGAGAGAAGGATAAATAGCGGGATAGATAGATACAGGGAGAGATAGATGGATGTATAGATACAGGGATAGTCAGAAGGATAAATAGCGGGATAGATAGATACAGGGAGAGATAGATGGATGTATATATAGGGATAGAGAGAAGGATAAATAGAGGGATAGATAGATACAGGGAGAGATAGATGGATGTATAGATACAGGGATAGTCAGAAGGATAAATAGAGGGATAGATAGATACAGGGAGAGATAGATGGATGTATAGATACAGGGATAGTCAGAAGGATAAATAGAGGGATAGATAGATAGATGTATATATAGGGATAGAGAGAGGTATAGAGTACAAAGGATCCTAATATAAATAAATAAGACTATGATGTGTTTGGAATTTTTTGTATTGTCATTAGTCTGTGTGTGTTTGTGTACTTTTTTTTACAGACATAGCGTTATTTGTCTGTCTGTCAGTCTATCTATCTATCTTTCCCTTAAATGTGTCATATAAAACAATATTCAAATCTGTACCCAGACAGAATATTAAAGCCCCTCCACACAGGTTGTATCACTGCACTCTCTCTCTCTCTCTGCTCACTATACTGATATTCCTTCCCATTCTTTATCGATTCTTCCCTTACTCTACAACCTCCACCACGTTCTCCCATTCCATCCCAGCAGGTCACCGTTGTCCCTGTATCAGCTTCAAGTCCAGCAGCCTGGACAGCAGCCACGAAGGAATTATTGGGGTTATTGACCCCCCATATTCAGTCCCCTCTTCTTTCGGCAATACCCTGAGATCAGGGCACTTATTTACTAACATTTCCTCAATATACACAGCTATTACACCCTGACAGAGGGAGCAGCTCAGCCCTGACACAAGCCCTGCACTCACCATAAGCCTACATGTAACCCATCCTAAAACGCCACACTGTATTCACTGCAACGAAAGCACCTGTTCTAGTGTTTAAATTTTATTTATAAAGTATTTTACCAGGAAGGATACATTGAGATTTCTCTCGTTTTCCACAATGTAAAACGTCACTTTTTACAATCAATGTTCCTAATAAGTTGCATAGCAATAAAACCAACACCAAAAAATCCTAAAGTGCATTGGATGGACCTTGCTGTGTGACAGAAGCTTGTGTCTGTTAAATGGCATTTTACATGTGATGTTATAGGGTTGTTTAGGATTTTCCATGTCCTGTCACTCTCCTATAATTTGAATTACTGTTTTTTAATTCAAAACAAGCCCCTTTCACCTGCAAACTCTGCCTATTTTTCCTCTTTCTTTTTCTGACAGAGGCAGCACTAATTACTACTCGGGTACAGGGCGAATAATTAAAAGAAAAAGTAATAAAAAAGATCTCTTGTCCATTTGCTAGCATGAAGAAGCAATGTAGAAAATGTAAAATTGCTTTTCCAGCCTTAAGCTGCTTTACCTGAATGTCATAATTACAGTAATTAGGCACATTCAAATTATATGCTAATTAAATTAGAATCAAATCGCTCTAAATCGAAACCAAATGAGCGAAGGAAGAATTAATCAATGACAACATAAATAGAGAGAATTTAATAGATATTTATTTCCAGCGATCCCCGGGATGTTTTTTAAAGGTCTTTTTTTATTTCTTTTTTAAAATCTGAATACTTACCTTAATTCCCTACAAACATATATCAAAATATAAAGATGATCGTCATAATATCTTTTCTTGGCAATGTGCTGGAAGAAAGAAAGTACCTCCTATATGTACACACACACAATATATATATATTAAATATATAAATATATTATACAGGTGTATTAAGGAGAGGATCAGCACGTACATTTCAGTAAGATTATGTGTGTTCTCCCTCCCTCCATATGTCTCATTTTAGCTTTTTCATAATCTGAGAATTCCACCTGAGAAAATTAAAACTCTATTCTATTCCCGGGGGGGGGGGAGGGGGACATTCTCTGGCTTTATCACTATAGAAAGGCATGGACTGTGCAAAATAAATATTTTTGTTCGTATGAATATTTCTATTTAAAATTTTCTTTTTGTTTCTGCTATATTATTATTATTATTTGAATCTTCCATCTACAGAAGGACTCCTATTTTCTTTCTTTCTTTCTTTCTTTCTTTCTTTCTTTCTTTCTTTCTTTCTTTCTTTCTTTCTTTCTTTCTTTCTTTCTTTCTTTCTCCTCTCTCTCCCTTTCTTTCTTTTCCTCACTCCCACACATTCTCTCCCACCCTTTTGCTCCCTTGTTCTCTCCTCTCTCACTCCCTCTCCTTCTCTCTCTCACTCTCTCTCATTCCTCTTTCTTTATTACTCCTCTTTCTCTCCCACTCCTTTCTTTTTCTATCCCTACCTCTCTCACTCCATCCTCTTTATTTTTCTCTAATTTTCCACATCTTTCTTTCTTTCTTTCTTTCTTTCTTTCTTTCTTTCTTTCTTTCTTTCTTTCTTTCTTTCTTTCTTTCTTTCTTTCTTTCTTTCTTTCTTTCTTTCTTTCTTTCCTCTCTTACCCTTTGTTTTTATATCCATCTTGCCCTCTCTCTCCCTTTCTTTCTTTTCCTCATTCCCACACATTCTCTCCCACCCTCTTGCTCTCTCCTTCTCTCTCACTCCCTCACACTCACTCCCATTCCTTTCTTTCTTACTCCTCTTTTTCTCCCACTCCTTTCTTTTTCTATCCCTATCTCTCTCACTCCATCCTCTTTATGTTTCTCTAATTTCCTTTCTTTCTTTTTCTTTCTTTCTTTCTTTCTTTCTTTCTTTCTTTCTTTCTTTCTTTCTTTCTTTCTTTCTTTCTTTCTTTCTTTCTTTCTTTCTTTCTTTCTTTCTTTCTTTCTTTCTTTCTTTCTTTCTTTCTTTCTTTCCTCTCTCACTGTCTCAATCATCCCCTTTCTCTCTCTTCATCTCTCTCACTCCCACGCTCTCTCCCTTCCTCCCTCTTTATCTCCTCCTTTCTCCCTCACCCTCTCCTCTCTCTCTCCAGTTTGTCCCTGCTTCTATCTGCCCTTCTCCTCGTGACAAGTGATTTGGATCAGGTAAAAATGTCTGATGCAGAACAGAAAGCCATGTCAACTCAAGATAATTGAGCTGTTCTCTTCCTCTATCTGCTAATGCTACTCAACCAAAAACACACTGCCAGTAATAAGCATTTTATACAGATTGGATGGGGGAAAATTCAAAATACAAATGTCACCTGTATATTTCTTTTTGACATCAAACAAATGAGGTCACTTGAAATATTCTCAGCTAACATCCCAAGGACACAGAGGGGGGAGAGGGATGAACAGGGATATATATGTATATGCACATCCAGTATATAAGCCTGTGCTGTATAAAACCTAAAAAAAAAAGCAATTTATATTTGATAAGCAGTTAGAACAAGGAAAAAGGAATATAATCACACCATGTCTGTGTGAAGATGAAAGAATATTATGCACAGAGGCACAGAGTGTAGATAAAAATACAGAGCACATTTTTTTGATTCATTAAAAATCGTGTTAAAGGGTTTCTAATAAACCCATGGAAATAAAAGTAAATTCCTTGGCACCAGTGAAACATGATTTAGTTATGTGCAACAATTCAAACACATCATTGTGAGGAATACATTTCTTTTATATAATCTCAGTTGCAATATGCCTGATTTAATTACTGTGATTTTATTCACAAAGTGCCAACATATTGTGCTTGAGCAGTAACTAAACAATCAGAGAAATTCTATTGACATTTTGGAGTAAAGAAGGATTTCCCCCTTTTTTTGTAATACAGTTGGAAATTGCTTCAAATTAGTTATTTTTGTTTATTTTCACTATCTTTTGGATCACAAGCAATGTCAGGTGTAAGACAGGTTGCATTTGTCCAACTCCATCCCATGTTTATGTTACATTGATGGGTGAGTTTGTTACATGAAAATTAGGAAAGAAATAACATACTTTAAGGTTCTATTTATTTTTTGAAGGGGAGGGGCAGGGAATTATGGAATTAAAGCTTCCTCGAATAATGCTCTGCAAAGAACAGGTGCTTGGAGTATTTAGCGTTTGCAATGTATCCACATCCAAGTAATATGTGTATACATTATCAGGTCTATTCAAAGGAAGGTGAAAATAAGGAGAATTGTCAGGAGAAGAGAAAAATCTAGACCAAATAGCTGATTTAGAAAGTGAGATAAGGCTAGGGTCAGACGAAAGCATTTTTACACGCGAACGTAAAAAAGTGCGTCCGAACGAATTGACGTATTTTTTCACGGAATTCGCGAAAACGGTCATACGATGCGCATTTTCGTGCGTGATTTTATACGGATCCAAACCAGGAAACTTTGGGTGTCTGGATGTTATGTTGGCCGGACATGAGCAGCGTCTGACGTCTCCTAATCACGCAAACACGCCGCTATGTCGCAGCTGCGCACTCTGTACGTCCGTACTAGCGTTTCAGCGTTCTCGAAAAAATGCGTTCGTTTTCCACTTGCGTTGCGCGGCTGGACTTTTGTGCGACCGTACTTCGTATATTGTCCGTCATTGCCCGACATTTGCTGCTAGTGCGGCCGTAATTATGTGCGCCAGAACGCACGTTAAAAGTGCGCTCGTCTGACCCCAGCCTTAATGGGAAAATATTTCTGGTTTGGCTATTTTGACCTAGGATTTTCACTTCTCCTGCTAATTCTCCTGAGTTTCACCTTTCTTTGAATAGATCTGTATGTTTTACATTTTAAATTATAGATGTAGAATATTTTTTTCTGGTTTTCGGCTATAACCAGCATTTGGCAACTGTTATTTAAGCACTGAATGAGGGAAAATGAGAACCATCCACTGATTATGAAATATAGTTATGAAATTGTATCTTTAAACATCATAAGACATAAATTTGGGATAGTATTTGATAGCATTCTTGTGGGCTGCATATACTGTGTGTGTATACTGTATACTGTATATATATATATATATATATATATATATATATATATAGTGTGTTTATTATTGCAGAACCCACCTGCACATCACAGCAATTCGATGAATTGCATCCCAGAGCTCCTGTGCCACATTCCCCATATGCAGCAAGGAATTCTGGGTAGGATATGCAAATTACATCCGTCTCACTTTTATGCATCCTGGGTCTGTTATTACACAGAGCCCTAAAATCAATGCTATACCACACTATGGCTTTGTAGCAGAGATAAGGTTTAATACAACTGGTCAAAGCCACTCATAGGACAGCGCTGTTTCGGGTTTGTTGGACCCTCATCAGCTAGGAGCTAGGAATGATGACCAGTTGCAGTGGATGCATATATATATATGTAGATTTGATAAGCCATGTTAGTCCAGATGCAAAAATCACCAGAGTATAGCAGTATGTAGTGATACCTTTTTTTATTTGACTAATGTTACATTTAAATGACAAGCTTTCGAGAGTCTAGCAGGGCTATTCAGAAAGCGGTGAAAACCTTGAGAATGACTGGAGAATTGAAAATTCTAGGTCAAAATAGTGAAACCAGAAAAATTCTCCCATTTAGCTCAGTTTCCAAATCGGCTATTTGCTCTAGATTGTTCATTCTCCTGACAATTCTCAAGGTTTTCACCTCTCTCTGAATAGCCCTGTAACTATTTTCTTCAGATCTGGAAGCTATTATATATATATATATATTATATATATATAATATATATATATATATATATATAAAAAAAAGGAAACCAAGAAAAAAACAAAACATCAGCCAGAATTTAGAATGTTATGTGACGTTATGATAATGGGTTAAAAAAACAGAATCGACATTGAGTCCAGCATTTACAGTGTTAAAATATGTGATCATTTTCATTTCATGGTGGTCTTTAAAATGTCCTTTGAGGATTTTAATTTTGAGGTTTTGGATGGAGTGACCTATTGGATTGAAGTGATGTCCCACTGGGGTACAATATGTATTTTCCTGGTGGTTCTTGGTGGAGTGTCTGTTTCCTTTTTTTTTTCATGTCTCTTTCAGCCTTCACTGTGTTTTTTTTTTTTGTTTTTTTGTTTTTCATTCTAGGTTGTATGATCTTATCTCTGTTGTTTTATTATGGGCCCAAGATCCCTCATGTGTTCATTTTCCCATTTTGAACATACCATTTTTACGACATCTAATACCCCCACCCATGTGACCCTTAATGTTCAATTCTAGGAACTGATCAGCAAGCTTCCAGACCTGAGGAAGAGAGGAGGAATCCTCTCGAAAGCTTGTCTTTTAAATGTAACGTTAGTCCAATAACAAAGGTATCACTACATACTGCTATACTTGTGATTTTGGCATCTGGACTAACACGGCCTATCAAATTTACATTATATATATTTATATATATATATATAGTGTCTACAATGGTTATGGTGAAGGACTAAAAGTGAGATAAAAAGCCTCCACACTATAATAAGTGTGTTTATTATTGCAGAAGCCACTTGCACATCACAGCAATTCGATGAATTGCATCCCAGAGCTCCTGTGCCACATTCCCCATATGCAGCAAGGAACTCTGGGTAGGATATGCAAATGACCTCTGTCTCACCTATATATATATATAGGGAATACGTTTGTGAGAAGGCAGATATCAGTCACTCAATGTTCGTGCCCTGGTGCCCACACCTCCCTTAATTATAATCCACAATGATAAAATATCAGGCACTCACAGATCTTCATTAAAAGTTTCCTGGGTTCTTCTTTATTTCAAAATCCAATCGTAGCATCAACGGTTTGGCTCCTCCGAGCCTTTATCAGGACAATGATATGAACATTTTCTTTTTTGAATATATGTGAATCCTATATGAATGTATGTCTACACAAGAGAAGAGATTTCTAGTTTTTGCTATTTTGCTAAAATGACCATATATGGGATAAGCCCACCTGCTCACGTCAAGGCAAATCTCCTAGGTGGAAAAACATAAATCGTATAAGTGAAAAACACAACCCCCCCAACAGAAAAGCTTTTAAACAGGAACCTGATAGGGAGACCAAGCATAAGCTATAGGGAGTGTCTCTTAAAAAAGTGCTAAATTATTTATTTCTATTTATTTTTCATCTTTTTATAAAGGGTCCTTTATATGTGCTATCTTCTCAGTATTTTCATCATTTTTGTAGATGTTGAAAGAAAGTGCACAAATGTTTCGAATAAATGAGCCAACGCCCCTACGTCTATCCTACACCTCTTATATCCTACACCTCTTATCTTTCTCAGTTCAGAGTCTGGAGGGTTACAGTTATACTATACACACACGTACACACACACAAGTGTAGTTCTTAAAAAATAAGTGTGGGAACCCTTCAAGATTTCTGCTCCCTAATTAACCATTGATATATTGCACATAAACTGCGACCCCATACTTAAATATGATATCAATGTTAAAATGCAATAAGCTGGGTTTCAGAGAAACATGATTATTAATTGTAATATATATATTTCTTGTGAATTAATAAGGAAACACGTGACTGAAACCTAATAGAAGCTTTTCAGTGTGTGGGCTAAAAAGAAACTCGGTACCCCCTCTAAGAAAAGTGAAGGAACTATGGTCTCAAGCATTTCCTGCTCAACCTGACCCGTGTATATATAACGCTTATAAATTCTCCATAGTTTGCCGTAGTGTTACTGTAAGGGTTATCCAAAGAGATCCGAATGGCTGGAGAAAGGTAACCGAACACTGAAAATCAGCGTTTGGTTACCTTTCTTGGTCATTCGGCTATCCAGAGAGCAGGCAATACGCCAAATCCTGGCGAATTGCCTGCACATTCGGTGCCTGTTCGGTGCCTGTTCGAGGGCAGTGAAATCCCCATGAAAAAGCACTGCTTCGGCTATTCAGAGAACAAAAACCAGCAGTGAAAGGTTCCTGAAATGCCCTGCCATTCGGTGGTTTAATTCGGCAGGTTTATTCAGGCAAATCACATTGGCTTCAATGTTAAAAACATTCCCGTTTTAATTCAATATCTAATAAACCGTTGATTATAAAATTCTGCAGTAAAGAGTCTCTTTATTTATAGATTTTGTAGGATATTTTAAGCATTTTTCTGGATTTTTTTTTTTACTTTACTTATTTTTTCCGTAACAGCCCTTTTTATTATCATTCCCTGGACCTCATATGTAAATTTCAGGCATTTTCGCTCAGTAGTTTCTTTGCAAACAGCGTTTCATTTTTCAAACATTCAAGCGAACTGTTTTCCTAATTTATTCACTTCACTCGTCTGCGGTGTCGGCTTTTTCCGGCGGCTGCGCTGCATGTGATCAGCTCCTGCTCGGGGTTTTCCGGCGTTTTCGGCGGGTTAATCCAGATGTTTTTGCGGGTTTCGGCGTGCATTCGCCGGGTTTTTGCAGTGAGTTTTCGTCGGGTTTGCGACAGCTTTTCCCTGCACTTCGACGGCCCTGTGATGCTTGCTGAATACACAGCAGGGTTGCCGAAATGGGATCGCCGAATCGCCCCGAATTGAAGAGAACGAAAAGTCACTGAACGTGCGGTGACTTTTCGATTCTCTTTGAATAACCCTGATAGTTTTACCTATTTGTTTGTTTGTCCCTTCATAAAAAATATCGAGAGCATAAGATTTTAGAATTTTTACAGTGCCTAATTCTCACATATATAAAAGGATCAAATATTACATATGTGCAAATATAAGGCACCCGATATATGTGTTGAGAAGCTGCATTCAACATAAATGTAAAAACAGGTTATACGTTACAGTATAATTTACATATAGTACATATAAATAAAGGGAATCCACAAGGTAGAGGAAGGGAGTATATTTAAAAGGAAACAAAGTAGCAAAACAAGAGGACATAGTCTTAGATTAGAGGGGCAAAGGTTTAAAAGTAACATCAGGAAGCATTATTTTACTGAGAGGGTGGTGGATACATGGAACAGTCTTCCAGTAGAAGTGGTAGAGGCCAAACCAGTAATTGAATTTAAGCAAGCATGGGATAGGCGTAAGGCTATCCTAAACAAAAGATAAATCCAGGTAAAGTATCCATGTAATTGGGCAGACTAGATGGGCCGAAAGGTTCTTATCTGCCGACATTTTTCTATGTTTCTATGTTTCTATATACAGTTTGCTTTCTTATTCCAGATATCTGTACTTTCCAGGCCAGGGTTACATGACGTTACACGACATCCTGACATGTCCGAAGAGAGCCAACAGTTTACCCCCAAAGCCTGTCCCTCGATCCTTCAACCCTAGGTCATAGAATACAGCCCTGGTACGGTGTGAGAAGATATGGCTGGCAGAACCTCTGCAGAAAGAAAACAGACTCTCCACAAAGTGTAGGCCTACCATGGGATGGGGTGACACAGCCACATTATATAAAGATCTTAAAGTGAACCATCAAAGCTGCCGTGACAGATAAGCGTGCAGTGCAGCTGGTAGCAAATAGAATAGAATCCTTTTATAAATGCAGGGAAAATGCTCCCACCACCCCCCTGTCAATCAATTATTTGGCATACGGATCTGTGCCAAAGGCAGGGCCTCTATGCAGCAGTGCTAGAGACAGTAGAGCAGGACGGAGCACGTTTCTGCAGTCATACTCTGATGTTCAGCAAGGGCAGCGACATAACGATTAGGGATCATGTCCTATAAAAAAAATGAGTGGGGACTCCGATTTCGTTTTATTGTCAATCAAACAGGACATTTTTTACATTCTGGTGGCATTTTAAGGTAAAATGTTGAAGTCCTAGAAGTACCCATAATAAGTAGAAAAATTTAGAAGGACCCTCTAGTTACCGTGAACACTAAAGCCGGGGGCACACTAGGCGTTTTCTTTAACGCACTAGCGTGCGTTAAAGAAAACGTTAATGCACCGGCCCCCCCCTCGACGCCCACCTGCCCCCCTCCACAAGGCTGCAAAGTGCGATCCTCCTACGGAGGATCGTGCTTTGCAGCCCCGTCGACGCACATCCTAGCGCATTGACAGTGATGATCTCTAGGTGCACACATGCTACGCGCGCGCAAGCATGTGACCAGCTCCGGGCGCCGGTAACGTGCACTAGTGTGCACAAGAAGACGCCTAGTGTGCCCCCAGCCTAAAGGTGGAAGGCTAGCGTCAGACGAACGCAGTCATCAAGTCCGTGTCGTGCACAGTTTAACGTCCTTCGTAGCATTGTTTTGTGATCAATGGAGACCAACACTCGAAGTACGTGCGCACCGAACTGCACACGCACCACGCAGGTGGCAACGGACGCGATATAGGCCTCGATGTAAAAGCGCTAGTGCGCCGTGTCTGCGTAGCAGCCTGTGTGCGTGATGACGCGACGTCAGATGCAGCGCATTTGAGGCGTCCATCACGATGACGCTTAGATTTTTTTTGGTCTGGCTGACTGTACCTGTCTTTTAATTTTTATTAATTTTGCTTCCCATATTTCCCTTATTTTTTACATCCGTCAAAAAAAACGGACCGTGTTGTGTCTACAGTATCTTCCGTCAGTACGTCTGTCCGTTATGCATGCAGAGTGCGCTCAGACTGCATTCATCTGACATTAGCCTTAGAGGTTATGTTGCCATTAAGTATACCACCTCTTCACCAGCCCTTTGGCTGTCCTGGGCCGCTGGATTGGCAGTTCCAAGTCGAGACCTCAACACCATCATAAAGGCTGAAGATATATGATTTAGAATAGCAAGAAGGAGCAGTCGGTCACATGAGGTTTTGCAACAGCAGGAGCTTTATTGAAGAAACAGCAACGTTTCGGCCCTAATCCTACGAGGCTTGAGAAAGGTTTTAGGATTTTCTCAAGTCATAGGATTAGGGCCGAAACGTTGCTGCTTCTTCAATAAAGCTCCTGCTATTGCAGGCGCCCGTGTGCCTGGTCCATCATGTCCTTCCGTTGTCCACCTTGGCTGGTGCAGTATGGTATTTTCTCATGTGCACTTTTATATTCCTCTAGAAATATAACATTTAAGGGGTTATTCAGAAAGCAGCCGAATTTCAGTGCTTTGTAGTTCAGTGCGCTTCGGCAATTCCATTTCGCCGACCCTGCAGAGAATTCACTATTCACCGCAGGGTCACCAAAGTGTGCCAAAGATGGAGTCACCGAAGACCGCCGAACTGCAGAAAAAACCCCAAAAAATGAATAGATTAACCCTTACTTCTCTATGGGACAATTTTGCTGCTTTCGAAGATTGCCGTTCTGCACCGTATTTCACTGTCAATTCGCCAGTACTGCCCCAAAATTGCACCGTACGGTGAACTTCACCATTCGGTGTCCTTCGTTGCCCTTCGATGGCAAGTTGGGTCTTTTCTGAATATCCCCTTTATATTCACAATCGATGCTCCGTAACATTGCCTTTCATCTTCATCATTCTAATCCATTTAATTAAGCATATTATAAAAGTGTGTCCATGGCACCAGACTCCTATCCCAAATCTTCCCACCATGGGTAATCATTGCCGAGCTCATTTTCTGAGGGGACGGGGCTATAAATCTCCTTCAGTAATACTAAAAGGATTATTAAACCCCTTTGTTAACTAATTGCTGGATACGCAGATTCAGTCAAGTTAAGGGAGGCGAGTATGAAACATGATGCAGATCATTCTCTAAACCAGTAAGCCTGGGCAGGTACTTCCACCGCCAAGTGGACAAGGTCCAAACATTTAACATTTATCATAATGGACACTCACCCTGTTATAACGGAGCTACACAACACATGGTGTGCACATGTTGCACAAACCCTGCATCAGGGTTGGCAGCCTTGGCCCTTTAGATGTTTTGGAATGAAATGTCCCATGATGCTCAGCCCCTCATTAGGTTGGCTCTGCCACATGGGAAATGTAGTCCCAAAGCATCTGGACGTCAAAGATTTCAGACTCCCTGTGCTACATGATGTGACATGACAGCTCCCCTATCGACATTGGTCTAAGGCCCCACCCCTGAGGTTCATTTCCTTCCACATCTTACATAATTTTTTTTAGAATGTTTAACGAACAATTAAACAAATCGTATTTTTCTAAGTAAAGCTCTGTGTAATGTGTTTTCTGAACTTTTGAACATTGACTTTCCTGACATTACCTTGTCAACAGAAAGCGCTACGGAAACATTTTTTTCTCTATAATCCGTCACTTGTTTACACTTGTGACTTTGCTTTCACGAAAAGAAACACACAAAGGCCCATAAGACATTAGGGCAGGGGTAGGCAGACTTGGCCCTCCAGATGTGTTGGCACTACAATTCCCATGAGGCTCAGCTAACTTGATAAGTGGTTGAGCATCATGGGAGATGTAGCTCCAAAACAAGGTCGCTCACCCCTGCAATAGGGGCTCATTACATAGATTTTTTAGGATATTTTAAGCATTTTTCGGGATTTAATGTGTTTAATCAGCAAGTGTGAATTTGGATGAGGACCCATACACATCTCACATTGTTTCCAAATGAGGCGTATGCTTTTTATTGCTTAATTCCAAGCATTCCCTTCATTTTTTCTTTATTATTATTAATATTATATTGCTTTGGTAGTGTGATTCCCACCGAGGACAACTCTATCAAGCATCATACTGACAAACACACCGTTTATTTATCTACATAGTGATGATAGACCCACGGCGAATCCAGACACTTTCCATTGTTTTGTTTAGCAGAGTGACAGATATACAGATTATTGTTCTCAATCAAATTGTAATGAAAACGGTATTCAAGAAAACATAACTATATGAAAACTGACGTTATTGATGTAAAAAACAAAAGGATAATAAAACTATCAACAACAGAAAATATAAATAAAAACCAAAACACAGTATTAAAAAAAAAAAAAAAAATCTCGAAGGAAATACTATAAAGATCTGTGATAAAGACAACGGGCGCATAGAAAGAATAAATAATATAACAAAGAATATAAGAAGAACACCCCCCCCCCAAAAAAATAGAAACAATCTAGTCAACACTGTAGAAAGCTATGGCTGTCATCACATGGACCTTTTTTATATGTCAACAATCTTTATTTCACCTGGACACAGCAAACAAGAGCACAGATATCTGCGCCAGGCATTTCAACCCCTACAAATCATAATCATCCAGCACATAGAAATATATATTTAACATCCCTGAGGCATTAGTTTACATATCAATTAATCACGGTATTTGTTATTGTCTTTCTTCTACTGTAATCTTTTAATCCGCTTCGAGATATCCATGCATGGGATATATCTCTTAATACAATTATGCGGATTTATTCTTGTTTATGTGCGAAGGCATTTTTATCTCTTATTTTGTCTTAACATTTCTTCCAAGTAAGAAATAAATTAACTGTATCCAGCAGGAATAAACCCCAAGGATAATTTCTGACTGATAACCAAAAATGGCCTTACAGAATTATTAGTTAAATGCTATGCCCCCCCCCCAATCTCAACCATAGGAAAACAAATGTGCATTGATAAAGCAGCAGCGCCTCCTGCTGGAATATCAATACATTGCGGAGAGAAATATGAAAATTCATAGAATGTAGAGATTATATTTTACATACAGTATGCTTGGAAATACGGTGTGACGTTCTATGCTTAGCGCTAAGGCTAGGGTCAGACGAACGCATTTTTTGCGTCGTCCGTGAAAAATTGCGTTCGAACGAATGGAGGTATTTTTTCACGGAATACGCGATAGCGGTCATACGATGCGCAATTTCGTCCATGATTTTGTACGGATCATCAAAAAAACACTTTTTGAGTCTGGACGTTATGTTGGCCGGACATTAGCAGCATCTGAAGTCTCCTAATCACGCACACACGCCGCTAGCGGACGCAGAGCACTCTGTACGTCAGTACTAGTGGTATCACGTTCTCGAAAAAATGCGTTTGTTTGCCGCTTGCGTTGTGCAGCCGCACTTTCGTGCGGACGTACTCCGTATATTGGCCGTCATTTGCTGCTACTACGGCCGTGATAAAGTGCGGCTGCACGCGCGTTCGCACTGCGTTCGTCTGACCCTAGCCTAACACAATTTAGGAATACGATCATTCCTCAAGTACCAAAGAGCAGCTATTTTTTTCATTAATTTACTAATTGGTAAGAAGTTTAATCTGCGTACAACATGAGGACTATAGGCTAAATGAATCGCTTTAGGGTTAATGTTTGCTTCATATTTTAGGCTAGGGTCAAACAAACGCATTTTTTGCATCATCTGTAAAAAAGTGAGTCCGAATGCATTGACGTATTTTTTCACCGAAGATGCGAAAGCGGTCATACGATGCGCATTTTCGTGCGTGATTTTTGACGGAGCTAATAAAAACAAATGGACGTTATGTTGGCCGGACATGTGCAGCGTCTGACGTCTCCTAATCACGCACACACGCCGCTATGCCGACGCAGCGCACTCTGTGCGTCAGTACTAGCCATTCTACATTCTTGAAAAAATGCGTTCGTTTGCCTCTTGCGTTGCGCGGACGAACTTCTGTGCGGCCGTACTTCATATATTGGCTGTCATTGCCTGTCATTTGCTTCTACTACGGCCGTGATTAAGTGCGCCTAAACGCACGCTCTAAATGCGTTAGTCTGACCCCAACCTTAATCCCACGTCGTTTTAAAATAATAAATCAGACAGATTATTTGTTCCCTGTCACAATAAAGCATGTTTATTAATAATTTGCCTTTCAAGGTCTGCCTTGTTTACAACATGGAGGCGGCCATCTTGGAATTACATTGCTCGACCACACCTTGGAAAGGAAGGCAAAGAGGATGGTGACCATATGATATCAGTAGCCAATGAAATGCATTGATTTTCACAGAGCTCCCAGAACTCCACTGTGTTATGGTTTTATAATGTTCGAATGTCCTTGCTTTGCCCAGCAATGAAACATTATATATGTATGCTGTTGACACTTCATACTGCCTCACATCAGCCACCTTGTACATCCTAAAAAATATCCTCTCAAGTCTAGACTATAAGCTCAGGGGCCTCCCTGTACAGTGCAGATGTCAGCAACCTCGGTCCTCCAGATGTTTTGGAACGATATCTGCCATGGTGCTCAGACACTATTCAAATTAGAAAGGCATCATGGGAAATGTAGTTCCAAAACATCTGGAGGACCAAGGTTGCAGATCCCTGGTATAGTGTCTGTGCGTTCTATGCTTGTAATTTTTTAGTAAACTGTAAAATGTATTGAGTTTTCAGAATAAGACAACCCCCTACCCACAAGATATTGGGATACAGAAGTAACGTAGGGGGAGCCGATAACAGTAATTTTGTTAGTTTAGCTCCCCACTCTTTATTGTATAATGCTGTTGATGACAATAATATTAGATCATCAAACCAGTATCAGTAATATTTATACCCTGACAGTCAAGGTACAAACACACTGCTGAAAGTTACACATTCAAAATAGATATATCTATATATACACTGGCTGCCTGGCAAAAAAAACACAAGTCCCCATCTGGATTTAACTAAGCAAATAGGTGTGAGCCTTCCATTGGATAATTACTGCAGTGATTAGTATGTTTCAGCATAAAATGAGGTCACGTGACTCTCGGAATATACTGAATGAGCGTGATTTTCCATCAATGGGTTTTTTCTTCCCTGATGGCACGGCAGGCATATTCCAAGATGGCAATGCCAGGATTTTCAGGCTCAAATTGTGCAAGAGTGGTTCAGGGAGCATGAGACATCATTTTCACACATGGATTAACCACCACACACTGCCCAGACCTTAACCCCATCCAGAATCTTTGGGATAATGTGGTGGAGAAGACTTTACGCAGCGCTGCGACTCACCCATCATCACTACAAGAATTTGGCGACAAATTAATGCGACTCTGGATGGAAATAAATGATGTGACTTTGCATGATGCCACGGCGATTCAGAGCAAAAGGCGCTCCAGCAAAATATTAGAGTGTGTATATATATATATACACATACATTCACGCACACACAACTAGATGCACTGGTTTTAAAGTTTGTTATATATATTTATATGACAATCAAATGGTAATCTTTAAATACTCAATACTCCTAAAACTCACTTGGCGACATAAAATGTGTGTTGTGTTAATCAAGTATTTAATAAGTATATACAGTTGTGTTCAAAATTATTCAACCCCCAATGCTGTAAAGGGTTTTAGGGAATTTAGTGTACATTTGTAATTGTATTCAGAATGAAATCCTACAAGGACTTTTTAAAGAACCATATGCAACTAAAATGACATCAATTGGTTTTGTAATACAGTAGTAAATGTTTCTTTTGTGAATTCTTCATTGACACAATTATTCAACCCCTTAAAGACTACCACTCTGAAGAACAGAGGTTCATTCAAGTGTTTTCAATCAGGTATTGAAAACACCTGTGGATGTCACGGAGCAGCAATAAAGCATAATAAGCACCAATTAGGCAGCTTTAAAATGACTGTGATACTCAGCTCCTTCTAGACATTTACTGGTGTGGTTACAAACATGGTGAAGTCAAGAGAATGGTGCAGGAAGACAAGAGAAGAGGTGATTACTCTTAACAGGAAGGGCAATGGCTATAAGAAGATTGCAAAGATGTTAAACATACCAAGAGAGACCATAGGAAGCATCATTCGCAAATTCAAGGCAAAGGGCACTGTTGAAACGCTACCTGGTCGTGGCAGAAAGAAGATGCTGACTTTGACTGCTGTGCGCTACCTGAAGCGTAGAGTGGAGAAAAGTCCCCGTGTGACTGCTGAGGAACTGAGAAAAGATTTGTCAGATGTGGGTACTGAAGTTTCAGCTCAGACAATACGGCGCACACTGCGTAATGAAGGCCTCCATGCCAGAACTCCCAGGCGCACCCCCTTGCTGTCTCCAAAGAATAAGTAGAGTCGACTGCAGTATGCCAATGTTAAGAATTCGATTAGAGAAATAGTGAAAAGCTGTTAAAATGGGTAAAGACCCATCGGTATTGTACCACGGTATTGTGAGCGCGGTACAATACCGATGGGTCTTTACCCATTTTAACAGCTTTTCACTATTTCTCTAATCGAATTCTTAACATTATGGACTGGTGGTCATAGCCCTTTTGTCTTAGAGTATATTCCGTTTAGCCTCATACCCATATTGGTTATATTCTTAACTATATTGCCCTTTTTCTAGCTTTAGGCTGAATTGAGGATTTGCTCTATAACTCACATCAAGATACATTCTAGCTGACGATACGTCTAATTTTCAAAATACTCTCCACTTGGTGTGTGGTCATCGTTAATCCTCATATGAGAAACTGCCTTATATATACAACATTGGGCGCATGTTTACATATTTTCCATCTATATGTATGATCATAATTGAATTATATTAAGGCTGAACAGATAACCTCATGTTGAGAAATACTACAGTTATTTATATATGACTTTATTTTATTACTATCTTTTCAGTTCAACAATCTCTCTACTTGGTGTGTGGTTGCTGATAAATGAAAGCCTGTTCTCTATAAGCTATACTGGGCACCTATATATATGACCAATTGGAAATCTTTTTACTTATATGTATGATTGAAACCAAATTGCATTATTATAGAGATGTATTTGATACTTAAATTCTCAACTACTTGAGTCACTTACAATGGACCAATTAACTCTATTATGTTTTGTATGGCACAAATAGCTATTTATCTCGAATTATTTCTGCTCATTGTGATCAATAATTTGTCACATCTAGCAGTAATTCCAATTAAAGTCTACAATCTAATACATACTTTTACAATTGTCGCAATCTAATAACCAGCTGTTAATATAGATTAATTGTTTAGAATTTGTGATATTGACAAGCTGCTATTATTATAGAGATTTTTCTGATTTCCAATACACCATTATCCAACTGATGTTAACAATGGTTTGAATAGTCTCTCAACAACCTCTATATTATCAGCAACATTAGTTGTCTGTATATCAATCGGCGCGATACTCTATATCTGGACGTTTAACATGCTTGTTATATACTGGGCAGTAGATTTCCACTTTGTTACTATCTATTAAGCTGATTAACTATAGATCCAATTCTACTAATGGTTATTAGGTTATCGATATCATACTAGTTACCTATTGGATTCTAAGTGGTAATTATTCAGATCGTATGAGTTTAATTTCAAATTGCTGTTATATAACCAACATTGGTCCATATTTTTATTGTTTCTGTATACTGACTCATAAACTTTCTCTGTCTTAAAACGTTATTGATAACTAATCACATAAACGTTGGAGGGATTACGTTTCAGATAAATATTGTGTCGGATTGTCGGCTTATTTATTACCTATATATTATCACTACAATTTTTACACTTCGGTATCATACATCATTAGAGGTTTCTTATATAGTCCATGTTACTCTTATGGCTAGCTAGCAATATTAGTCACACGGAATAATCACCATTTTGGTACTTTTGACCCACCTATTACCAATCACAATTATTATTTTCGATATCACTTCAGTCCATAGTGATACTTCCATTGCTCGTTTATTCATGTGACATCCTGTCTTGTTTTACAATTGTCTATTTGTTGTTTGTTTGGCAATGTCCAATAATAAAATTTACTATTAATTTTTAACCCCAACCTTTCAAGGGGCTCTGTGATGGTGGTTGTCCACTAATCATTTGAACCTATTCCTTATTTACTTAACGATTCTTAGAGGGTTTAATCCCATTCTTGGTTGGGGTGCCCTAATCCAATTTTCACTTTCCCAGGTTTGGGATCAGTGATCTGTTGTCTCTTTTCTGTATATATATATATATATATATATATATATTTTTTAAAAACGTCAAGGGAACAGTTCCCCCTTCCATTTAAAGACTATGAGCTGAAAAGCCAATAGATAAAAACGCTGTTTCCTTTGCCCCTTTTTTTTTTACTCCTTTTCAGGAGAGGCATGAATGCTTTATGTGTTTGTACATCAATATTTTCCAAGCTTTTTAACATTTGCAGACAAGGTGTGTAATTAAAACACAGAATGCGATCTGTAGAAAATGAATGACACTGGACTGACGGCTACGCGCGACTCCCTCCATTATACATATTAAGACTGTGCAAACTGAAATAAACATCGGCGGATCAGTCGGTCCATTCATTAGAATTATTACAGTACTGTTAATGATGTCCTGTTTTGGGGGGTTTTAATGAATAGATCTCTAAGCGTCTCACTTTATGTTTCCCTTGGTACAAAGGTTGGAAATCAAACAGTTACATTGTTAATGAGTCCTGAAAATATGTTATAGTATTATGTTTTTTTTTTCTTTCTTTTTTTTTTTTTTTTTCCTCTGAAAGAAGTGACATCCAGCGGCTTTGAACAAAGCGTGCGATCGGGATAAAAAGTAAAAGGCAATTTGTAAAATTATATATGTTTTCTAGACTGAGAAAAAGAAGGTTGAGGTTTAAAGCCTGCAGCTATTTCTGCTTTGTGCTAATTGGCTCTATGACAGCATAATGAACAGGTTTGCTGCATTTTTCAGATCGGCTCTGCCACCAGCGAATATTACAGGAGAGCACATTTCGGCTAACTGCATTATCACAAATTGTTGGGCCACTATGGGCGGCCAGAAATCCCACAATGATTTCCCTGTACACAAGGAAAATAAATGGTACAGTAGACTTTTCACTTAAAAATAACTTTATCCATAGAAGAAAAACAAAAAAAAGGAAAAAAAGATCGTCCCTTTTGGACGATAATTTGTTTATAAAAACTAAATTTTAAAAATGCTTTATCATTTAGTCAGAAGTTAAAAATCACAACTGCTCCTTATAATTTAAATGTGTGAAATTGTCTTATTCACTAAAATTCAACAAAACTACAATAAGGAAGAATCAATAAAAATTGAGGGGTCATAAAGTTGGGTTTTTCCATTATTTCACCAGTTTTTTCATTTGGCTTTTCCGGCTGGGTGGAGTAGAGGTAACATCACTGCACTGCGAGGAGAGAGCCTGTGGAGTCATGGGTTCAATCCCGGCAAGAGCACCTCTCCAGTAAGTGTCCTTGGCAAGACACCTAACGCTACATACTCGCCACCCAGGACATACTTGAAAACGAGAGAAATCTCAATGTATCCTTCCTGGTAAAATACTTTCTAAAAAAAAATAAAATCATGTGATTAATTCCAATGGATTTTATTGGTTTATAACACTGCATCATCTTCTTTATGGCTTTGCAGACATCAAAACACGGTCGGAAAATTAACCCCTTGATGCTGGGTCGGCACTGGGAGGCAGGGGGGCCTAAACATCGTGGGGCAACTCAGCACGCCCAGCAGCTCTCACACAACTCTCCCGGCCCGCCTCCCTTCCCTGCAGCCAATTGCCGCAGATGGCTGTGGGTGGGACTGCCTAAACTTGTTTCTTTTCCAGATGAAATATCAGCAGCATCCAAAATTTCAAATTGCCGAAATGAACAAAAAAGAAAAAATGTTTTCAAACCAGTCATCAAATTCAGAAAATTCTCAAATCTGAAATATTGGAATAGAAATTTTGGCCTGTGCACTTGTATTATTTCTTCCTTTATTGATGGAACAGATGAGGGTAGATATACACAGCTGGTAATGATTATGTTGATTAAACAAAATAGACATCTATAATGATTAATCCCATCAAGGCCAGGTTACGATTTTGCCATATTGTTGTTTTACACAGGGCAGCCATCAGGGGATGACAGCCCATGATCTGTTCAGGGGCCCAGTGGCTCCTGGGGGCTCAGGCCAAAACATGTGCAACTTGTCGTAGTGCCACAGACATAAGGAAACTCCTTGCCACCCAGGACAGGCCCACCAAAATATCACACAATTTCCCAGTGGGCCGAGTTATCAGGGGTCGGTAACAGTGCTCTGGCTCATCACTGAGGGAGCGATTAGTATGGTCTGCACCAGGGTGAGATGCAGAACAAAGCTCTCCAATAAGGGAACACATTTTATCCCCTTACTGGAGGGGAAGAGTTTAGTGAAACATAGAAAAATGTCGGCAGATAAGAACCTTTCGGCCCATCTAGTCTGCCCAATTACATGGATACTTTACCTGGATTTATCTTTTGTTTAGGATAGCCTTATGCCTATCCCATGCTTGCTTAAATTCAATTACTGTTTTGGCCTCTACCACTTCAACTGGAAGGCTGTTCCATGTATCCACCACCCTCTCAGTAAAATAATGCTTCCTGATGTTACTTTTAAACCTTTGCCCCTCTAATCGAAGACTATGTCCTCTTGTTTTGCTATTTTGTTTCCTTTTAAATATACTCCCTTCCTCTACCTTGTGGATTCCCTTTACGTATTTAAATGTTTCTATCATATCTCCTCTGTCTCGTCTTTTTTCCAAGCTGTACATGTTAAGATCATTAAGCCTTTCCTGGTAACTTTTCTCCTTCAAGCCATACACCATTTTAGTAGCCCTTCTCTGAACTCTCTCTAAGATGTCTATATCCTTCTGGAGATATGGTCTCCAGTACTGTACACAGTACTCCAAGTGAGGTCTCACCAGTGCTCTGTACAGTGGCATGAGCACTTCCCTTTTCCTACTGCTAATACCTCTCCCTACACAACCAAGCATTCTGCTAGCATTTCCTGCTGCTCTATTACATTGACTACTTACCCTTAGATCCTCTGAAATAATGACCCCTAAATCCCTTTCCTCAGATGTTGAGGTTAGGACTGTATCAAATATTCTATATTCAGCCCTTGGGTTTTTACGTCCCAGGTGCATTATCTTGCACTTATCCACATTAAAACTCAATTGCCACAGCTCCGACCATTTATTTAGTTTACCTAAATCATTTGTCATTTGGCTGATCCCTCCAGGAACGTCAACCCTGTTGCAAATCTTTGTGTCATCAGCAAAAAGACATACTTTTCCATTAATACCTTCTGCAATATCACTAATAAAAATATTAAAGAGAATGGGTCCAAGTACTGACCCCTGAGGTACCCCACTGGTAACAAGACCTTGCGCCGAATAAACTCCATTTACCACAACCCTCTGTTGTCTGTCACTCAGCCACTGCCTAATCCATTCAACAATATTGGAATCCAAGCTCAAAGATTGCAATTTATTGATAAGCCTTCTATGCGGAACAGTATCAAAAGCCTTACTGAAATCTAAATAAGCAATGTCTACTGCACCACCTGTGTCTATTATTTTTGTTACCCAATCAAAAAAATCAATAAGATTAGTTTGGCATGATCTCCCTGAGGTAAACCCATGTTGTTTCTGATCCTGTAATCTATGTGTTTTTAGATGTTCAACAATCCTTTCCTTTAACATGGTTTCCATTAATTTCCCCACTACTGACGTAAGACTAACTGGCCTATAGTTCCCCGATTCCTCCCTACTACCCTTCTTGTAAATGGGCACAACATTTGCTAATTTCCAGTCTTCTGGGACGACTCCCGTTAACAAGGATTGGTTAAATAAATCAACGGTTTTGCTATTACATCACTGAGCTCTTTTAATAATTTAGGGTGGATCCCATCAGGCCCCATTGACTTATTTGTCTTTACTTTAGACAGCTGCTGTAGAACCTCCTCCTCTGTAAACTCATATGTAAATGTCTCTTTAGTGTTCTCTCCTAACTGAGGTCCCTTTCCTTCCTTTTCTTCTGCAAAGACTGAACAAAAATATTCATTGAGGCAGTCAGCGAGACTTTTATCCTCTTCTACATACCTTCCTTTGTTTTTAATCTAACTAATCCTTGTTTTACTTTTCTTTTCTCATTTATGTATCTAAAAAATGTTTTGTCCCCCTTTTTTACTGACTGAGCTATTATTATTACCTTCAATAATGCTTCCTTTAAATAATCCCATTTCTCCTGGACTCCCTTTAAACTCCTCCAGTCTGATAATGACTCCTTCACACAAAATCTCATTTTAGAAAAATCAGTTTTTTTAAAATCTAAAACTTCTGTTTTTGTGTGGTGCGGCTCCATCCCTGTTCTTATATTAAACCACACTGACTGGTGATCACTAGATCCCAAATTTTCACCTACAACAACGTCCGATACCAAACCTCCATTTGTGAGTATTAAATCCAATATGGCCTCTTTACGGGTCGGCTCCTCAACTACTTTTGTTAGAGATAATCCCAGTAAGGAGTTTAGAATATTTGTACTCCTGGTGCACCCAGCTATTTTGGTTTTCCAGTTCACATCAGGAAGATGAAATAGGCAGCTGATGGAAGGGGGGCCGAGCAATGGTTTAATAAGGGGTCCCAGTTATTCTGATGGCAGCCCTGGTCTTGAGCATTACTTTTTCGCAAGTGCTGAGCATAAAACCTGTAATGATTGTGTAGCGCTGTATTTAACTTGGCCCTGAGAACTGAGATATTATTGCTGCTAGAGGGGGCCAGAACGCAATGTAATGTATTGGACTATGGACTACATTCCCTAGAAATCTCTGGGCAGAGGAAGGGAGCACGCTGGCGGCAGGAAGAGGGAGCAACATGTGCAGAACGAGGCAAGCGGTGCATGAGTTCAGTCACGAAAGAGACACTGTCCGGGATCCAGGCTAGATTGGAGCTGAGAATTGGCAGCATCCTGTGCTGGAAAGATCGGGGAGAGTGTGTAATCGAACTGCTGTGTGTTCTGCTGAGCTGTTTCAGTGGCGAAGAGAATGTTGGAGAAGGACCTCGTGTAAGGAGGCCGCGGACGGAACGGATTGCTGGCGGCATTCATTTCCTGGCTGAGGAGATTCGGTTCAGGAGTGGGGATTTTGGCAACACCGGGTTCCAGACGGCAGAGAGGGACTTTCTGGCAGAGCACATCGGTCTGGGACAAGCTGTTCATCAGTTGGGTGAGAGGCCTTCGGCCTACAACTCTAACAACAGTGCACACTTATTGATTGCTTCAAATTTCAGCGCCCCAACGTTGACTAGTCGAAGATATTTCATCCATCCACTGGCCAGTGGACTTAGTACCCGGGTACCCTAGGACACAAATTAAGGAGCATACTTGAGCGGGACTTAAGCCAAAGAACTGGGAGCTTTATTAACCGTTTCTTCGCCGTATATATCCGCGTTATGTATTACGTCAGTCATTCTAAACTGATTGATTTCATGCCTAAAGTATATGTATCTCCATTGCCATTCTGCTTCAGTAAAGTATAATTTAGAAAATCCACAATGGTGTGCTGGTGTACCGTAAATTGTTAGTGCGGTGAGACTATCCTGGGGTTATTCAGCAGCTCCTTCGGGGGTGAGCGCTACAATTGCATATTATGTTTTGTTTACCTCTCTTTTAGCCATCTGCCTGAGCTTTTTAGGGGAATTATCCTATTCTTGCATCTGCCAACCAGACCGCAGCACACAGCAACCGATTGAATGAGGCAGAATTTTAGAATTTCCCCCTCACCAAATATCCTCTTTTAGGGGATCAATATATTTAAGGTGCGCAGGAATATAGCAGAGCTGTGAGAGCACTAAAATGTGTGGTAATGAGTCTCAAAACCACAATAAAATTGCTTGAAATAAGTTGGCTTATAGAAGACATTCGGATTTTGTTCCAATTCACAGTTTTCTTGACATAAATGGGACTTTTATATTAGTGTTTCTAGACATGTTCATATTTGTAAGATACTGGTGGTGAGAGAGGGTAGCAGAACTTGGAGCTCCAAGCCTGAACAAGGCCTCGGAAATTTTCAGTTTGTACGACAGTTTGTTAGTCTTTTGGTTAATGTTTTTGTGTAGCTTCAAACAATAAATCATAGATTGAGGAGACGTGGAAGCCTGGGAAAAAGGAAGTAGAGACTGGATTGGTCCAGTAAGATGGGAGGAATGACTGAACACAGGTAAACTATTCTTAAAATAAAAAAAATCAAAGTATAAGTTATTTCTTACTTAGAACTCTAAAAATCAAATGCAAACACTGAAATTTTAACATACTTTGGGGCAGGCTGTAAATTGAAGGATTGAAAAAGGTTTTTAAAGGCTTTCCTCTATAAACATGTAAGCAGTTGTACAAGAGCCTGTGTGTTAGCTCCTATAAACGTGCGTCGTCTTACGACTGGGGATTTAAAAGAAAGCTTCTTTTCCAACTATTTTAACCGGAGAGATTTTGCTTTTGTCTTTATTTTAACTTTTGCATACTCGGAGCTGCAACACAAAGTAAAAGAGGTCAGGATCCAACTTTTATGGTTCAGCATGTTGAAAGAGATACAATCTTCTGAGCCCTTTAAGGCTGGGGTCAGACGAGCGTAGTGTTCACGTCCGTGATTGCGCCTAAAAGTACATCCGTGATAGCATGACAGAAAGCCCAATGGAGCCTGACACATGAATTACGTCCGCACTGAACTGCGGACGCACAACGGCCGCGGCAAACGGACGCAAGGCAGGCAAGAACGTACATCCCCTAGAACGGCCGCACAAAGTGCGCTGCATCCGCAACGTCTGCATAGCTTTGTGTGTGAGTGATGGAACGTGGTCAGACGGACTGCATTTATACGTCCAGCATTTTTCACGGACAAAATGGTTTTGCTTTTTAATTTATTTTCCCTCCTACATCCGTCAAAATATATGTCAGTGAATAAACGGACTGTGTGGCCACTACTGTGTCTTCCGTACTGACGTATGTACGTGTGCACGGACGTACAGTCCGTAGAAATCACGCTCGTCTGACCCTAGCCTAATCAGGAGCTGTAAGTGACCCACTATGCTAAAATTATTTATACAGTATTTCTAATGAAGTCATAGTAAACTGTATATAATTATAGAACTTGACTATAAATATACTATAACCTTTTGGTATTATCTTGTAAAATTGCTGAGGTGCATTAAATTGTACAACATAAAAAACAATGCTAGTTGTTGTGTGATAAAATCCTGTCTCAAAAAAAAAAAGTGATTAAGATTTCTCTTGTTTTCAAGTATGTCCTGGGTGGCGAGTATGTACCGTTAGGTGTCTTTCCAAGGACACTTACTGGAGAGGTTGCTCGCTGGGATCGAATCCATGACTCCACAGGCTCTCTCCATGCAGAGCAGTGACATTACCTCTACTCCACCCAGCTGGTACTTTGGACTAGGCGTAACTGTTGGGAGGTATGGGAATGTGGGTCCTAGGGGGGTGTCTGTCACATTACATTCCCCAACATTCTATGTCCAAGTCGCCCTGTGCCTAGGTTACAGGGTGTTGGTGTCTAGGTGTCAATATTGTTATTATCTATGTTTGTAGGTCACTGTCAGTTCTAATATTACTGTGTCACTGCTCTGTTAGACTGTTGTGTGTTTGTACTGTTATCTACTTTATTCATTTCATCTCGTGATAGCAAACTGCGCTATTGTTTCATGTCTGGAAATTAAAAGGGGTAATGGCTGGGGACTGGCTCTCTTGAGGGAGGCGACAGGGTGTCATCTTCCACTGGTCTCCAGGTCCCTCCTTCCATTGTATGGATTTACTTCACAGGTTTTCATTAAAGTCTGTTTTGCCTCAGTAATGATATCTGCCTCACATCTGGGGAATGTTATAGGCTTTTCATTATACCTGCCCTTAAGTTTCGGATAATAAACAGTAACGTGTGTGTGATGGTTGGCGCTAAAGAGAGAAGAAAAAATAATTTTTGGACGGGTGCTGCCAATAAACTCCTCCAGGTAGTCTGTCCAACTGCCCAAAAAAGAACAAATATAGAAAATAAATGGAGTTGGAGGAGGGCGCGCCCAAACTTCAAATGGAGTAATAAATAAGAGAACAGTCTGTTATCTAGAGATCAGTTACACAGTCTTGTCCGCTGGGCAGGTCTCTGCAGTAAACCAGATGGTTAATAAGTAGTAATAACTTGACACAAGTCCCGTGGAGCTGAGTCAACGTGGGAGAATAAAGCAAACAAATGTTTTTGTTTTTTTTTCTTCTGTTTTTTGTTTTTTTCCAAGCCTGGATCTTACCCAGTCAGAAGGTTCACCCCTCGGTAGTTCCGTCCCTCAAGATGTCACAAGATCATCAGGGTTGGTCTCCGAAATGCGCTTTATCCTCCTTAGACCAGACATGAGAGTCTTAGACCTGGAGTCCGCTCTCACGGGGCACGCAGTACTTCCAAGATGTGCTCCTTACGTCTGCCTCCTTTGAGCTCCACCGCAGATGGGGGAAAAAATACTTGAATGGGATAGCTTGAAAAACGAATTTATTGAAATTCAATAAAATAACACCTTACATCAATATGATGCTCCAGATAAAATAAAACAAAAAATGAACAAGCCAAACGCGTTTCACGCCTCAGTGGCAATTGTCTTTTCTATTGCCACTGAGGAAGCGCCAGCGAGACGTGAAACGCGTTTGGCTTGTTCATTTTTTGTTTTATTTTATCTGGAGCATCATATTGATGTAAGGTGTTATTTTATTGAATTTCAATAAATTCGTTTTTCAAGCTATCCCATTCAAGTATTTTTTCCCCCATCTGCGGTGGAGCTCAAAGGAGGCAGACGTAAGGAGCACATCTTGGAAGTACTGCGTGCCCCGTGAGAGCGGACTCCAGGTCTAAGGCTAGGGTCAGACTGAGGCAGTGCGAACGCGCGTTCTGGCGCACTTAATCACGGCCGCACTAGCAGCAGATGCCGGGCAATGACAGCCAATATACGAAGTACGGTCGCACAAAAGTCCGGCCGCGCAACGCAAGTGGAAAATGAACGCATTTTTTCGAGAACGTTAAACCGCTGGTACTGACGTACAGAGTGCGCTGCGGCCGCATAGCAGCGTGTGTGCGTGATTAGGAGATGTCAGACGCTGCTAGTGTGCGGCCAACATAACGTTCAAACAGCCGGATTTCCCTAGACTTCTTTTCACCCCATCGTCATGAAATACGTCCAGAATTGCGCATCGTCTGACCACTTAAGCGTATTCCGTGAAAAAATGCGTGCGCACGCATCGACGTACATTTTGACGGTGGCCGCAGAAAATGCGCTCATCTGTCCCTAGCCTAAGACTCTCGTGTCTGGTCTATTTATTTGAAGTTTCCTGCGGACATCCTAAAGGAGGATAAAGCGCATTTCGGAGACCAACCCTGATGATCTTGTGACATCTTGAGGGACGGAACTACCGAGGGGTGAACCTTCTGACTGGGTAAGATCCAAACAAAAAACAGAAGAAAAAAAACAAAAAACATTTGTTTGCTTTATTCTCCCACGTTGGCTCAGCTCCACGGGACTTGTGTCAAGTTATTACTACTTATTAACCATCTGGTTTGCTACAGAGCTTGCAGAGACCTGCCCAGCGGCCAAGACTGTTTATTTGAGCCATCTGATAAAGACTATCTAGAGATCAGTTACACAGACTGTTCTCTTATTTATTACTCCATTTGAAGTTTGGGCGCGCCCTCCTCCAACTCCATTTATTTTTAAGTTTTGGATAAGCCTGGAAAAGGCATGAAAGGCCACTGATGAGAGAAAGATATAACCAGGGCTATCGTGGGACGAAAAAAAAAAAATCAGCTGTGGACTTAATCCAGACTGGCCCACTTTATTTATGCAAACACACACAAAAATAGTATATAAACCAATCCGATCGCTCAACCAATCGCTCTACAGATACCAGAGTTGCTGCACAGGGATTGGGTAAAGCAACGCAACGGCCCTGAGGATGAGGGTGAAATATGTCTTAAGGCAGGGGTGTGCAATTACAGCCCTCCAGATGTTTTTAAACTACATTTCCTGTGATGCTCAGCTGCTCATTAGGTTTGTAGAGCCTCAAGGGAAATGTAGTTTCAAAACATCTGGAGGGCCGTAATTGCCCACCCGTCTTAAGGTGAGGCAGATGCACAGCGGGTCTCACCGACATGACATGCTGGCCCCAATATGAGACTATGGCAGACTGAGTCGGTTTTACAGACGGTGAGGAAGTGCTCACATCACCCATTAAGGGCAGTGCGAGCTATACGGTGATCCAGCATTCACTCTGCAATCTCCCTGTAGTCCCTATGGCCAGTACATGCCTGGATGTAACCCAGTTGAGGAGCGGAGATCTGTTACATGACAGTTTACCACTTTGTGCTATACTAAGTGTATTTTTATTAGTGCACACATGCTGTTTGGACTTCTATTTAATGGATATAGTTTGCAGAACAGTGCAGCACTACATTGTGTTCATCACAGGCTTAGTTTGTCTCATTTAAAATAAATAAAGAAACTGTTCCACAAGCCCCAAAAACAAACCATAAACATCTCAAATTTGACTTTTAATCAATGTCAATAAAAGGAGCATATTAGTTAAGCATTTATTGCAGGTATGATTTTTCCCTCTATACAGTATGACAAATAACAGCGAAAAAAAGGTTTGTTCAAAGTCTTGCGGTGGCAGCAAAAGTTTCCAAATCAGACGTATTTTCTTAAGAATGTCTGGGATCTGCAAACTCTGTTCTCATTTGACCGTGGATAAAAAAAAAAAAAAAAAAAATGCGATGAATGAAACAATATTCGTGCTGTTAAAGAAATAACCATTGACCGATGCATAGGAATATCATCATCCAACATGAAATGACTGAACATGGGCACTTGACAAGTGTGGAATATGGTTTTAGGTGTTCTTAATATAAAATAAAAAATCTCAGTATTCATAAAACATTTTTTTTTTTTTAATTTGTAGGTATTTGAAAATTAAAAGGATACCAAGTGGTCACAATGCCCACAGTCTACTCCCCTCTCGGGAAAGGGGCTCTGAGGACTGATTCAGAAGGTCATATCTGCAAGAGTTGGCCTGACCCGCAGATCAGGACCCTAAAGCAGACACTGGATAGGTTGGATGCTTCCCCTACTCACATGTCAAGCTGCAGTTTGCCGGAAGCTGGCAACTAGGGATGCACCACTACTAGTATCGGTGCCGATACTGGCATTTGCACAAGTACTTGTGCAAATGACCCCATACCTCTACCTGGAAGGCAGCGCTGTGGTGGCTTGGTGGTATCCAAGGGGCTGGGGCTGCTGGCAGAATGCATTAACAGCATTCCCCTCCGGCAGACTGCATTCTATCGAGCAGGCAACGGCTTGCGTAGGCTGTGACGTATCCTGCAGCTGTGATCTTGCAGGGGTCGTGAGATCTCGCGAGAGTGTGTCACAGCCTTCACAGGCCGGCGGGAGGATGTGGAGGGTATCAGGAGGTGTAATATTTAACCCCTCTGTCCCCCTCCTTCCTATTTTAACACTAGAGTCTTCCTTTAAACATCTTTGATGGAAAAATTTTAAATATTTACAAATATACAAAGACTGACAGCACAGGGTGAACTCAAAGATACTGCCAAGGTCGTGAGAGTTACTAGAATGTACATGTAGAGACATTTCTTTGCATTTTATTAAAAGGAGGGCTATCTCCTCTTTTGGTCTTTATTTGGACTCCTGCTTCGTTCACTGCCCTTCTTATCTCTTTTTCCACCATCACATTCTTTCTTTTCTTTGTAGTGATCTCTGCTCCGGCTTCTTTGCCGATGGGGTCTGCTTCTTCCATCAGTCGGGCTTCTGCTCGATCTTGATCTGTAACGGCTTCTCTCTTCTCTGTCTCCAGAATGCGAGGCCTGGGCACATTCCTCTGATCGATGGTCCTTTCTTTCCTGTCGATGCTCAGACTTCTCATAGGAGTCTTTGGTGCCGCTAGATCTTGCACGGTCTGGAGAATCTGGATATTTCCGCTTACTATTGGCAGTATCATTTGACATCGCCCTCTTGTCAGAGGTGTTCCTTTCTTCAGAATCACTGCGATTACCTGAACGCTTTGGGAGCTTTCCCCGTTCAGTCTTTTTCTTGCGTTTCTTTTTGTCCTCACGCTCCGACTCGCTGTCACTGCTGCTACTACTTGTACTGCGGCTGCTGCTCTTGCGCTTGCTGTGCTTTTTATTTTTCTTCTGTGACTTTTTTTTGCCTTTCTTCTTCTGCTGTTTCTTCTCAAGGCGGTCCAATTTTCTGTTATCAAATGGAGGGAAGAAAAACAGATTCAGATTAACGAGCTGAACATAAGAATGTTGGACGTAGCTGTAACCTTTCAACGCAAACAGCTTTTAACCCAATTTTTAAATGGTTTCATTAATTAGACTAACATCGCGCCATCATAAGCGATGTAGAACGGGCATCACAAAGCAAACAATTAAAATATGTCTGACATACAGAACCATAGGCCTCTGCTCAAGTGAGCTGACAATCTAAGAGGAGAGAGGTGAAAACACATAAGAGTAAATTGAAAGGGTTGACCATGAGAAATAATGCGATGCACACATGAAAAGAAGGTGTGGAATCTGTTGGCTTAAAATGAAGTGAAAATGGAGCAGAATCTGTTATTGTTTGTGCTTGTGTTAGGGGTAACACTCCTAATTCCAGTTTTGCACCATGCTGGCATCAGTAAAAGGTCACTGGTAAACGTTTGACTGAAGAAGAAATAAAACCCAAAAACCAAACCGCATGGGTGTGCCGTTTTTTGCATCATATGGGACTTTTTCTACCAAGCATTCTAATACAAGTAAAAGTTTTTAAATGGTAACCTTTCCGTCAGGTCATATGTTATGGTGACCACAAGGTGGCAAACTTTGCAGGATACCACTCTGGTTAGAACAAAGATAATCAAAGTAGATCAATTTATTCATATCCAACTGCTAGCATACAGATTTTACGTTTACTGTAAGGTTTTTCTTAAAAGAACACAAGCCATGCTCGCCACCCAGGACATACTTGAAAACGAGAGAAATCGAAATGTATACTTCCTGGTAAAATCTTTTTTTTTTTTTTGGAGAAAGGAACAGCAAAATGTCATGTTTTTACTGTAATATCACTTTAACTATACTTGGAAATGTTCTGTCCGGGACAGGAGTTTATGTAAAAAAGGAATATATATTCTTCTAGTCTGTGGGACAAATCTATTTAAAGATGGATAAAGCATGTGCATTAAATGCTTCATCTAGAACCAAACAAGTGGTTCAAGCTCAGTCATTTTCATAGGAGGCTCCTTGTTATAAAATCCTCTTCTACAAGGATGCCTTAATAAAAATCAATTGCTCTAAAAAGGACACTAAACACATTGACCACTTTGGAATACCACCAGGAAGGTTAAAAAGCTAAAGTGTGGCTCGGGGTTAAATTTCACTGCTGAAAATGGTAACCCTGAGCCACACTCTGGCTGATACTTACTTGTCCCTGCGTTCCCTCAATGTCCTCCCGCAAATCACATTCACCTCCGTCCGATCGCAGCATCCTGCTTCCCTTCTGCAGGAGCACAGCGAGGGAACGCAGGGACAGGTATGTATCGGCTCGAGTGTGGCTCGGGGTTACCGCTTTCAGTATTGAAATTTGACCCCGAGCCACACACTGGAATACCGCCAGAGGGATGAATTTTTTTTTTACGGATTCTGACATATAAAATATGTCAGAATCGGACAGCCAGGGAGGTTAAAGGGCCACTACCATCAAGTAATGAACTGGCCTTATTGTGTTTATTTTATGTTGCGGATAGCTTACATGTGCTTTTTTTTTCTCTTGTAGCTTTAGTGAAGAAAATATTTCACTCTATATGTGAAACTGGGTGCATCCATTGCGTGATCTTTTGTGTTGAAAAGATACGTGGGGGGGGGGCAGTACCATCACTCGCTCTTCACTTGGTGGCAGTGGACTTAGAAGGGAGTCTATGGGCCAATAACGGACTCACATCATTGTATTGTATTGTGTGGATGTATTCAAAGGAATAACTGGGAGTAGATTAGAAGTCTTTTAGGCTCTGTGTCTTCTCTCAATCAGCTGCCAGCTCTTGCTTCAGGAAACCTAGGCAGCACACGCTACACCTCCTCTTACCTTATCTAAACATTCCCATTGACTGTTAAATACTGTAGAAGCAAAACCACAGCCGAATAGTAAAACGTTTGCACAGGTTTTGGCAAATGATGTATCATGTGAAAAAAATAACTATCTACAAAACAAAACTGAAACGACTTCAAATGAAGAAAAAAAAAAAGAAAAACCAAACAGCTGCATGTGTTTGTACTGCACAGGTAACCTAGTTACATCTTATATAAGTGGTAGTGTTCCTTTAAAGTTGTCCGACTGCGTGTAGTCTTCTGCTCTCCTTCCGGTTCCATTTTGGGGAGACCACTGTGTGAAGCGGTGGAGGTTCCTCTGCCCACACAAGTGCAGCACCAATCCATCATTCTGCAGGGGGCTACAGAACTTGTGAAACAAGAGTGCAGAAAAAAATAAGAATTTGGCAGATTCCGTCAGCAGGATCTGCCCAATAATTTAAGAGCAAAGAAAGGGAGATACAATGTTCCCATAAGAGCACCCCTTTGAAGGAATAGTAGGGTTTAACATAGGGTGTTGAGAAAAAGAAAGCATTGGTTTGTAAACAAAGTCCATCGCTAAACAAGTAAAAGCGACGGATCACGATCAGTTAAACCTTCTATTCTAAAAATGTGGAAACTACAAACGGCTTTTATGTACTCTGGCTTCAGGTCTGTTTTGTATCACATCAGCATCCCCGCTGCAGCTACAAAGATGACTAAGGGAACATATTCAACAACAGGTATTGTAAATCCTATAATCCCTTTTATATGAAGTATTGTGGAATATTTTTCCACAATAGACAAGTCAATTACAGTATACATTACTGCTGCACGGAAACACGCATCATGCTGGTAAATCAAGACTCTACATTTGCCTTCAATATTTCCATTTGTGAAAATGAAACGATTCAATAAGGACACCTGGGTGGATTTTGTCACAGTAGAGAAGATTGGGCTATAGTTTTATAGTGTAAGAGAAAAAGGCAAAGATGTGCGGTGTTTTGGAATATAACAAGACAAATTATGGATGTCATTGATGAGGTTAATAAAAAATAACCACTGTATCTTCCTCACTGAGTAGGATTTGTATCACACTGGGAATATAGTCTCAAAAATGCATAAATACCTGAGCATGCGGATTGTGTAATGTGCCATAAACAAGACATCTAGATCGGAAAGACTTGAGATTTGATTTGAAGGGCTACATCACAACACAATGCACCTTCCTGGCACAGGATCCAAAGGGATGTTTGAAGGGAGTGAAAGAACTGCACGGATTGTTATTAAGAAGCATGTCCTTTCCACAAGAATGACCTGAGCAAGTGTGTTTTATCCCCAGGAAAGTGGCTGACATGCTCTTTAACATCCCTGGCGGTCCGATTCTGACATATTTTATATATCAGAATCGTTACAATTTATTTGGCCCCCCAGCGGAATATGGAATGTGGCTTGGGGTTAATTTCATTGCTGAAAGCGTTAACCCCGAGCCACATTCGGGGCTGGATACATTATCTGTCCCTGCGCTCCCCCTCGCTGTCACCTCCGAAATATCGCAACATCCTACTTCCTGGTTCCCTTCTTGCAAGAAGGGAACCAGGAAGCCGCAATCGCCATAGGAGAATGCGATCGCAGAGATCAGCGTGGGAGCACAGGTATGTATGCAGCACACGCGGGGTTACCGCTTTCAGCAAAGAAATTTAACCCCGAGCCACACTCGGGAAAACAGCCAGGGAAGTTAAAGGGTGGCTGGATGCCACTCACACCATCCGTTCGCAAGTCCGTCTTATGTTGGCAGAGGAAATACAAGTATAATGTTTAAGCACGGAAATAGTCTGTAGCGATGTACAGTGGGTAGAACAAAGGAAACATAAAATTAACAAACAAGCTTGACACATGGAGAACGATAAGAAAAGTGGACCCTGCTCCAGAGTTTACAATCCGAGAGGTGAGGACTGACACACAGTGGTGAGGGTAAATAGAGTATATAAAGTAATGGGGTGCATAGGGGCAGCGTGGGAGATGGATTAGGAAAGGAATGATTTGGGGGGGGGGGTGAATTATGGTGTGAACTGACCAGCCTCTCTAAAATAAATTTATTTTTCGAGACATCTTGAAAGACTGGAGGCACGGGAGAGTCTGATGTTGCGAGGGAAGGAGTTCCATAGACAGAATCTTGATAAAGTATATTCATTTAAACTAAAATGCATTGATCGCATAGTCCTGCCGCTAGTCATCAATTGGCCACATAAAGCACCAAACAGTTGTATTAATTTCATGCACTGCACTTTATTTAAGAGTAGATCATGCACTATTTTGATGGACTTCTGTTCAATTCATAAGTGGATGAATAGTGAAGATGGATTTTTAGTAAAAAGTAGCACGGCACATGGAGATTCCCATTTTCACTTAAACAGTTTAACACAGAGGGTTATCCACCAAGGTCTAAATTTGTTACCGAAATGCATCGAATTTCATTGTATCTGCAATTTCAGGGCAATTTGTTTATTCACTTAGCTGTATTTTCGCCGAGCACAGGCGAATTGACAGCGAAATTTGGCAGCACCGAAATTGTCCCATAGAGAACTAATGATTTGTCAATTAAAAAAAAATGCCAAATTGAGGCGAAAATTACCTGATTTGTGATTTTCGACAAGATTAAAAAACAGTTGAATCCAATACCTTTATTTAATTTTTATTTTTTAAAGACCATTTATTATTCTCTACAAAACCATTTATTTTTTAAAAGGACATTTTTAATTAGATACATTTGTAAAAACATTTTTATTAATGTGACCTATTAGGAGAATAGCAGGCTTCCTAATTTTTTTTCTTCCGTTCAGTTGAATTTACTGATAAGCGATGAGCGCTTCGGCGACTCAGTTTTCGGTGCAATACGATGAACATTTGGTGAAAAGTGAAAGCACCATATTGTTGACGATATGGAATTGCCGAATTGTGCAGAAATTAAATGCAACGAAGATGAACTCCATGTCGGTGCTTTGTGAATAACCCTCCTATCTTTTCTCGAGAGGCCACGCACATCTCGAACTCATCTGGTGAACCTTCACTATCATTTCACCAACCCAAATTCGCACAGCTTCAGAGAAATTGTATGGATACATTAAGTCATAGATTTACATCCAAGTCTGCATATCAACGATTTAATGTGGCGTTAAGATTTGTAGTTCTTGATAAATTAGGGATCTATTGAACCGTAAAACACATTTTTTGTTTATTCGCAAGTATTTTGCTTTACAGTCTATTTATTTATTTATTATTTTTTTTTAAATTCTTTAAAGATTTAAGGCTAAGGTCAGACGAAAGCAGTTTTAACGTGCGTTTAACCGCACTAAATCACGGCCATGCTAGCAGCAAATGATGTCCAATGCCGGGCTGTATATGAAGAACGGCCGCACAAAAGTGCGGTCGCGCAACGCAACTAGCAAACAAACGCATTTTTTCGAGAACGTCAAACCGCTAGTACTGACATACAGAGTGCGCTGCGTCCGCATAGCGGCGTGTTTGGGAGACGTCAGACGCTGCTAATGTACGGCTAACATAACGTCCAGACACAAAAAGTGTTTTATTGATGATCTGTACAAAATCAGACGAAAATGCGCATCGTATGACCGCTATCGCGTATTCCGTGAAAAAATGCGTCCATTCATTCGAACGCACTTTTTCACGGACAACAGGGAAAGATGCGTTAGTCTGACCCTAGCCTAAAACACACAAAGAAAGTCATGAAATCACACGAACAGAAATACGGACACGCAGGGCCAGCTAAACCTCATATGAGTAGATCAGCGGAATATCGTGGTTTAAACTATAACGAGCGGAAAACAGAGAACCTGAGTCCGGCATATGCAAAAAGGCACGCGTAAAAATTCAAGAACAGGACCGTGGCTCTCTAAAATTACCACTCAGATGCCATACAGATCAAAATTGTCCGAAAAACTCGTAAAGAACTAAAAACAGAAATGCGTGGTGAGAGGTGGTATATTTCTCATCCCGGTTGTATCTCCAGGAGGTCCGAGGAGAGACCTGCTGCCGCGAGATCCTTCCATGCCTGTGCGGGATCAGTAATCGTAAACGGGACATGGCATGCGTTACTACCAGCGAACCCGCCATGCCCCGACAGGTAGCGAATGCCGTCTTACGAAGGACTGTTGTCACTTCCCGAAAGTGACGACGTGCCAGCAGGGTCTGGAACGGGAGGTCGTGAAATAAGGCCAGGGAAGAGCCTTCAAATGGCACAGGGTCTCGTGCCTCAGGAGAGGACATCATTTTCACCTTCAGGGCAACATCCCTAAAGGCTATAACGACATCTTCGGGTGTGCCTCTGGAGGACGTCGCAGGTCTCCTGACCCGAAACGCAGTACCAAGTACGTCTGGGGTGTCCAATGGAAGTCCAGCGACCTGAAGGATCAAACGGGTAGCATAGGGCAATAGCTCCGTCGTCGTAACCGAATCCGGTATGCCCCTGACCCTGATGTTGCGGCGTCTGTGTCTGGTTTCTAAAGTCTCCACGGAGCGAGATAGAACGTCCACCTGCGATCTCAGGGCAGCGACCTGACCGGTCAACTATATTTGCTCAGACTTCACCTCAGCGGCCGGCGACTGCACCGCCAACACCTGAGCACGAACCGCTGCCACCTCTGGGTGCCACACCTCCAGGATCTCGTCCAGGATTCTACGTAAGTCACCTTTTGTGGATGGGAGATGGTCATCCTCTTCCCGTGGTCGAGGCTCCGCAGCTCCTCCATCTGGTCTCGGGCCAGGTCCTCGCTCAGACGCCACGCTGCTGGTGGCAGAGAGCTGGGGATCCCCGGTCAAGTCCTCCTCTGACGAATCCTGAGCCACCGCAGTCTGTGGGGACACCACCAGAGCGGCCTTGCGCTTTTTCTGTGCCCGCTTTTTTGCAGCTGCGGACAGAGGGCGTAATGCCGGTGCTTGTGATGGCGGAGAGAGCCATGAAGTCCCCGGCCCACCCCCAAGGGACCAGGAACTATCGTCGTCCCGACGATCCGTAGCCTGGAGGGAGAGACGAGGACGCCAACCCTCTTCTAGGAGCTGACCCACCTGCCAGAGATTCACGGATGTCCCGCTAGCGGGGGCCCCCCCTTCAGCACACGGCTGCCAGGCATGATGGATCAGGTACACAGGCAAGAAAGGCCCGAAAATCACTTCCAGGCCGTCCAAGATGGCCGCCGTCACCAGGCCCAAATCGATTCGAGATCGACAAAAAAAAAACAAAAAAACCCCGGAGTGTGCAGGCAAAGGGCACACCGGAGGCACGGTAACCCCCAGACCTTCCCAGGCCAATCGGGTGCAGCGAGAAGTCTTGGAGCATAAAATGCTCATAAAGGCTGATGCTGTAGAGGAGCTGCTCAAAAACACGACCGCTCGCTGCTGTTAGCTCCGCCCCCCTGTAAAACACATTCTTGACAACGTTTGCCCTATGTATTGACCTCTTACCCAGTTGTTTATTTTATTTTACCAGGAAGGATACATTGAGATTTCTCTCGTTTTCAGTATGTCCTGGGTTCAACAAGAGCCATTCAGATTGCTAAACTAATCTCCAGTTTGGAGATAGCCGTAGTGGGCGGAGATACAGGTGGCCATCGTACTTACTCTTCTGTACCATATAGGTATTTGGATTGCTGTGCGTAGATTGACCACAGGAAGCCACAAACATATATTAGTACCTTAAGAGCTTTTGCTTCTGCTTGGTTGTCAAGGATTTCAAGAACTCCACTTCTGGGTCGTCATCTTCTACCTCACTTACAACGAAACCCTGAAAGATTAAAACAACACAGGGGTTGCGTTAAAAAGGCAGCCGATTCTCAGAAACGATAGAGAGAGAGCGGACTTAGAATACAGTGTGATGAGTTGGGGGGGGGGGGTGAGTAATCAAGAGATATACATTAACAATAGAAAAAAAAAAAACCAGGAAATGTGTGAAGCACAAAATTATTTTTGATTCTATGATTACCTGGACCTGTTGCACACCATACATAATGCGGTTTGCGGACAAATGCTGCAATAGCAAAATCTGACCAGCAGGCGGAACCCCGCGTGAAAAAAGGAGCTTACTGTATTGTAACAATGTATGAATAGAGCTACATACATTATTATAGTTTGGGTAATGGGGACTATTTTTCCATAAACCCACTGACCCCTACCTGCGGTTTTATGGAAAACCATTAGTTATGAAGTGGAAATAGGCTGGAAGACGGCCGCCATTGTACACAGGCGGCCATCTTGTTCAGAATATTGGTTCACTTGTATATAACTAGACAGGTTTGTAGCTGAGACTAGAATGAGGTATACGTAGAAATTTAGGAATGCGTTTAGATTAGAAAAAAAGTAATTAAAGCCTTATGAAAGATCTTTGCTGTTTCTGGCATGGAGAAGTAGATATTCCAAGGTCGTTGGGCCCGTGAAAAGACGAAGGAGTATAGAAGACCGGGCCCCAGGCCATCTGAATAAACATAGCCGATAGGGAGGGAGGCACTCCCCGGAGAAAGACAGCACAAACAAATCACAGACTGTCAAACTAACGAGAAGTGTATCAATTTATAGTTATATGTGGAATGTTCTTTGTGTTCGAATTAATGATGGGAGGTATTAACCCACGTGGGGTGGAATAGAGTGTCATAGGGAGGTGGGCTAATGGGGATGTACCTAATTATGTATTTGGGGCATAAAACCTCATGTCTCTGTGTAATCGGGGCTCACTCTAAGCGATTCAATCCTGTGTGAGCACTTGTGTGACGACACAATAAACTCTTGCCTTTCCTGAAGAGACTCGTGTTTGGACAATCCTTGCTTGTGTCTGGTCCGGCGCCGTTAATGAAGTGAACCTGTCTGACTCCGGCTACATTTTCTGGGGTCTCGATAGCCGGGATAACGGGCCTTTTGCCAAGACACAGGCAACGGCTGCTGAACACAGTGCGGCGCTTGACTGCAGCAGTGCCAGAATCCCGATGGTTGGGGGCGTCCGTTGAAGGTGAGCTGACATCTGCAGGCGCCAAGCAGGATTTCCTGTACAGTGGACCTCATCTCGTCCCAAACAGACCCCCCTGACCCGGGAAAACTGGGACACCAACGAGTCTGAGGAAACAGCAAGCAGCGCCGGCGATAGGTAACGTGTCTTCTATGTTTTGTATGTCTAAAGGAAATACCGGTATCTAAGGGAAACGTCCGACTGCGATAGACGGATAAGAGGATGCGATGGCCACCATCCTATTGGCATATCTAGCCCGCCGCTGGTAGCGCTGACATTGTTAAGGAGCCAGAGTGGCTAGCGGGCGTCTGGATTCGGGGGAATTGAATGCCAATCAAAGGGTAGTTCTGTATGAGAGGGAGAAGGTAGCTGCGTGGAGTTGCATAGTTCAGTGTTTGTAAATAGAGCTTCGCCACGTGGGTAAAAGGGAAAGGAAGAGGGATTTTTTTTTCTGTGACTGGGCTAAGAGCCTGAGTCAGTGCCTAGTGTGTACGCCGTATAGTGAAAAGGGCTTATAGTAAAGCCAGCGATAGCTACAGAGATAGACAAGGAACGAGGTGCACATAGCCACAAGCAGTCAAGAGTTAGAGTTCAAATTACGGGGTATAAGGAGCCACTAAGGAGGGAATACGCCCTCGGCTAATGGAAAGAGTTGAAGTGATATATGTTCTGTATTGTGCTGAAAGTATCTGATACGGAATGTGTTGTGAATGAATTGACTTGAGTGCTGTGAGTGAACGTGCGCCTACTCGCTCCACGAGGAAGCAAATACGAGATTTGACCCAGATAATTACGGTTTCGGCTCAGGCGACTGCAGTCGGCTACTGAAGGGGGAAGCGTATGTGGATGCGGATAAATTGTTGACTGAAGTATCAGACTGTAGATTTTAACTGTTGTTGAAATAAGATATTTGTATCGCAAAAAGTATTGTTTTCAGGAGTGACAATGGGTAACGGGTCATCTAAGCCCAAGAAGGTAAAGGAGGTGAGATGCCCCTAGAATATATGGTGCGGAATTTCGAAGCATTATATAAAAACGTATGATTATGGTGTAGAATTGACAAAAGAGAAATTAAAAGTAATGTGTACAGTTGTGTGGCCGTTATTAGTCCCAGGATGGCCAGAGCAGGGGTCAATGGACCCGGAGTTAGTACAGAAGGTACATTCCCAAGTTACAGAGCAGTATGGACATCCTGAACAATACCCGTATATAGATATATGGAGATATTGCATTAAAAACCAGAGTCATTTTATAATGATAGCGGGGAGGAATAAGAAACAGGACCCCAAAATAAGGAGATAGAGAGGCTCCACCAGAAAAGATTGAGATGCCCGATGGGAGTATATATAAATTAATTAATATTTCACGGAGTGAGATAGTTGCGGTGCTGTATAGTTTATATGTGTGGTTCAGACTGATTTTGTCCGATTGTGTTTTTAATTGATCATTAAACTGTTCAATTAAAAGTTGAGATTGAGCGTCGTCCCTGGTGTAATAGGCCCCCTCCTTTTTCTGACAGACTGTTTGCAAGAGAGAGGGGGAGAATTGGGAGCAGTTTGTTTTTCTTTGCTCTCTGAAAGGTGGAAAAAATAACCCTTTGTGTACTTGTGCAGCGTACTATGTTTAGCTAATTTTAGTGTGTGTTACAATAGAATATTTGTCTGAAGTCGGTTGAGTGCAAGATATATGTTTATATTTTGTGTTGATATTATTCCGAAAGTTTAAGTTATGTTCAGAGCTAGAATTAAATAGAAAAGAAAAGAAAAAGGAGTCCTGTTTTTTTTATATTATTGCATATGAATAATAATAAGTATGTAGTGGTATACAATATTGCCTACTAAAATATAAAAATTTATTAACAAACTAAATTGAAATATATGAAACGGTTAGAAAGATTGATTCGAGAAATAATTAAAGTAATTTTTCTTTACTGTTTTTACAAGGTATGTTTTTGTTTGATTTTTGATGGAATGATTTATTTTTATTGTTTTTTTTCGATGTAGTATTAAGAGTCTGTTTTGGGCTATGGGAAAATATTTCTGAGAATATTATTTACACAATGTGTATATGTATATGCCCGAATGTCCCATCCAGCTCCTGGGGCGGGATATTTTTTGCAAATTGCAAGCCCAAATTATGTTTTTTTTTTTTTCCCGGGGGTCACGTTCAATTAAACCTGCCGGAGGGTGGCAGTTTTGTTCGGTAGTATAATCCAGCCAGCCCGCACAACCCCCAATCTGTGAAAATCGCAGTAGTTATGCCGAGGGAAGAAGAATGGCGCACGGCACCTACTCTGTCTGCCACGCTGGATCCGCACGCACTACTCCTTGGAATTCCTGAGGTGGGGGGCGGAGGACAACCCGCCCAGATTAGTTGAATTAAAGTCCGGCGCAATACCGGTGGCTCTAAGACAATATTATATCCCAAAGAAAGCCAAGCAGAATATACAAATATATTTGCAGAGATTTAAAGACTACGGTATATTGAAATTCTGCGTGTCACCGTGGAACACACTATTGTTCCAGCAAGACAACTTTTTTTTTTTTTTTTGTTTTTTTTTTATTTCTCAGTGGGAGGTATCTACAATGGATGCGCGCTCAGCCAGGACCTTTTGTCCTTCCACGCTACAGTATGTTGATTAATTACACTGGTTTCCCCCACAGAAAAAGACTGTTTATCTGTCACAAAATTTTTGCTATATCTGCTAAGCCAAACAGGTTACAGAGTGTCTAAAAAAAAAAAGAAAGCACAAATATGTAAACAGAGTGTAAAATACCTGGGATTCCAGTTAACAGGTACCAAACGTGCACTAGGGGCAGAGAGGAAAGAAGCAATGTGCCGCATACCCCAACTAAAGACCAGGAGACAAGTCCGTGAATTCCTGGGAGCTGCAGGCTTCTGCCGCCTGTGGATCCCCAACTTCGCAGAAATTGCCAAGCCGCTTCATCAAGCAACCAAGGAAAGAGAATTAGACCCCTTTCATTGGGAAGAAGAGCAAACCGCAGCGTTTCTGAAATTAAAGACTCTGCTGATGGAAGCTCCTGCGCTGGGTCTGCCAGATCATAGCAAGCCTTTCCAGCTGTTCGTACATGAATAAACCAAACAGCAACAGGAGTATTGGTCCAGACCTTTGGCTCGTGGCTGGGGCCTGTGGCCTACCTCTCCAAGCAACTCGACCCTGTGGTCTGCGGCCTACCCCCATGCCTGAAAGCAGTGGCTGCCACCGCAATGCTGATAGCAGAAGCAGACAAGCTGACCCTTGGACAAGTTCTTTATGTCAAGGTGCCCCATGCTGTCAAGGCTCTGCTGGATGTCAAAGGAGGTTACTGGTTTAGCAACAGCCGGATGACGAAGTACCAAGCCATGATGTGTGAAAATCCACGGGTTCATTTGGACCTCATCGCTACTTTAAACCCTGCTACTTTACTGCCTGACTGTGAAGAGGATCCAAATTATGAATGCCTCCAAGTCATGGAAGAAGTGTTCAGTAGCAGGCCAGATTTGAAAGACGTACCCCTAGACAAATACGATCTACAGCTATATGGATGATGGGAAGGAAGTCTCCGGCTATGCAGTAGTCTCAACAGAAGAAGTTATCAAAGCAAAGCCACTGCCAGGCCATACATCGGCACAACTAGCTGAAATAACAGCTTTAACCAGAGCCCTTGAAATTTCTGAAGGCAAAAGAGTAAATATCTATATAGATTCCAAATACGCCTTTATGACAGTCTATGCACATGGCGCATTTTACAAAGAAAGAGGCCTACTCACGTCTTCAGGACAATAAATTAAATATGCTGCAGAAATCACGGCCCTCCTGGAAGCAGTGTGGAAACCAAGTGCTGTCAGCATCATGCACTGTCGAGGCCACCAAAAAGGCCGTGATGAAATTCCAAAAGGTAACAGACGCGCGGACCAACCCGCAAAAGCAGCTGCAAAACCGCCACCACCAACAGAAGCAGAAGCTCAAGCTAAAGTACTGATCTGCAAGCAAGAGCCTCAATCTTCCATGCCAAATTACGAGTTCTATATGAATTTAAAAAAAAAATTTGAACCCCACGGCGAGTTTATTGAAATAATATTGAACAAATGGCAAGATGATTATGAACTGTTAGAACTCAATTATGATTATATCCAATGGTTTTTTCCAACTCGAACACAAGGCCGAAATTTCTACTCTACTCCCCTAAATCCGCAAGAGACATGTCTAATGGTTAACACCTCAGAAGTTCAGCAAAGACTGCGCAGAGTCTGCAAGATGAGGCTGAAATTCTTCGGCGTAAAAATAGTGGGGGAGAGGAAGACAAAGAAATAACTGAAGTTGAACGAGCAGAAAATTGAAATTTCGCGTCACGTTTTGAAAATTTGATAATCAATTCTCACAATAATCTACGAATCACACGAATACTGCACAGTCTAGGAGAATTTATCTGGGGAAATTATGGAGAATTGGCACGATACAAACCAAAACCAGTGGTGGCTGCACTCCTACCGGCGCCACTGAGCGAATGGACATCTGTGTACTCAGAGAAAGAAAAGAAGTGGCTGACAGACGAACCCGGAAAGTATGGAGAAGATGGATGGTTCCAGATGGAGAACGGACTAATAGTCCTACCAGCAACACTGGCTCCTGAAATCGTAAGAGCACTTCACGCGAGTACCCATGGAGGAAGAGAAATGATGGAGCAACAGTTGGAGCCACATTTCTACGTACCAGGATTGTCAGCAATCTGCAAAGCAACAGCTCAGCAGTGTGTAACATGTGCCAAGAACAACCCGAGAACAGGCCCCAAAGTTCGGGAAAAGTTGAAAGAATGAACCGTACTCTAAAGACTTTGATGTCCAAACTGTGCCAAGAGACGTCACTAGGCTGGTTGGACTTACTGCCGATAGTCCTTTTGCACATTAGGTGCAGACCAACCCCCCAATTGAAGCTACGTCCATACGAATTTATGTTTGGACAGCCAACCCCTCTGATTAATGGACTAAGGGGGGACCTTCGGGCATTGGGAGAAATTAAACTAAATGATCAGGTAGTAATGCTGGGTAAATCAATGCAGAAGTTAAATATTTGGGTGGGGGATAATATACCGTATTCTCTGTATCCTTCACTGTATAAGTATTGTCCGGGTGACTCAGTATGGGTAAAAGAGTGGAAAAATGATCCACTAGGTCCAAAATGGAGAGGTTTTTATTTTGTTCTGTTATCAACCCCTATAGCAGTGAAGGTTGCCGAGGTGGTCCCGTGGATATATCACTCCAGGGTAAGAGCAGCCGCAGCCAGTCCTGAACCAACATGGAAGGTTGTTACCAACGAGACCAACCCACTGAGGCTGAAGCTGACAAAGACCACAGCCATGAGCACCTAAATGATTCTAACCCAGATAATACAGAGGATCAACAAGTGGGTGTTTTGATGGGCACAGGTCCTGACCACCCGCCAACGGGGGATACCCACAGGGTGTTTTTTAGGGGCCCGGCCCCCACCCTTGATTATCCAGAAATGTTCTTTACTTTTGAAATTCCAGTGGGGAGGGATTGGGTTTATGTGACTGTAAAAAGAATTGCCCAAGGAATTCTGACACTCGGGGCATTTGTGGTGCTGATTTTATATTTTGCTAATTTGATTTATGGACTCTCGCGTGGAGTATGCTCTAATTGTACGGGCAATGTGGGGAAAGTGGATATTTCCCATATCTGGAATGGTACGCACCCGGTGATGGAGAGAACCGTACCATGTGGAGACAAAAACGAGAGGCGCTATCTGGAACCAACCCAAGAGGACACTTACTTGTGCAATTCAAATATGACTATGCTAAAAAGTCTGGGCAAACTGTATGCTGGGTGTGTAGTAGACTGCACCCAGAGACAATTTATATACCATTTGCCTCTGTTCCAATGAATTTGAGTATGTTTGTATCAGGGAAAAGACAGAATCAGTCAGTCCCGGGTACCCTATAATAGGACCAGTGTATCCACCAGAATGGTGTTTTCAACTAGGACCAGATAAAGAAACAAATAACGAGGGGGGTTATGTAACTCAAGTCAGTTCAACTGGACATTATATATTTACATATTCAAAACAGGACAAAAGGCGATTTATTTATATATACGATGCAGGCAACTCACTAGAGACCAAGAGGCGGTGATTGGGAATGTGACCAATGGGAGGCAGGGTGCAGTGGATATGATGAGACGGCTGAGACATTTTGCGATAGAGATATCAAAGGGAACACTATATTTATTGCTATTTATAGTGAAAGGAGGATACCAGGTGTGCTGTGAAAGGGTGTGTTACACATAGGTACCACCAACAATAACGGGAATGTGTTATTTGGCTAAGCTGGTCCCAATCCAGAAACTAAGGGGAGAAGACACAAACACAGACACAGAACTACACCCTAGGTACCCACTGGTGTTTGAAAGACCGAAGAGAGAATTGTTTGCGAAGATGGATCGAATATGGACATGGTTGCCAGTATGGACTGGATGGGGAGGAGAGATGATGAGGAGATTGAATAGCTATGTCAATCTGATGGATGAGATTCTGAATAGGACCAGTATGGATATCCAGCTGTTGAATCTGGAAATGCGTGAGTTATGAAAGGTGCAAATGATATATGAAATGGCGCTTGAGCAGATCAGTGCGGCCTTGAATGGATTGTGTGAAATGACAATGCACTATGAATGTTGCACCTTCATCAGAAACACTACACACGAAGTCCCAGACTATTACCAGGTAATTCAAGATCATCAGGAGAAGGTAGCACAGTTGCAGGGCACAGCCAGGAGGATTGCTGCCGAAGGCTGGAATCCGCTCCGTGGGTTTGGAGCAATGGGAGAATGGTTTGGTTCTATCTTACGATTCATCTCAAAGATTGGATCCATGATATTTATGATAGTGGTGATTTTGATCATAGGGATACGGATATCTACACAAACACAGAAGATACCACTGATAATTCCACAGGGTATGTTCCCAGTGAAAGAAACCCCCCCTTTTTCAGTAGTTTCAGAATAGTGGAGTATAATGGCTACAAGTGCCAGGAAAAGATCCTGACACTTGAGCCAAGGGGGGAATGAAGTGGAAATAGGCTGGAAGACGGCCGCCATTGTACACAGGCGGCCATCTTGTTCAGAATATTGGTTCACTTGTATATAACTAGACAGGTTTGTAGCTGAGACTAGAATGAGGTATACGTAGAAATTTAGGAATGCGTTTAGATTAGAAAAAAAGTAATTAAAGCCTTATGAAAGATCTTTGCTGTTTCTGGCATGGAGAAGTAGATATTCCAAGGTCGTTGGGCCCGTGAAAAGACGAAGGAGTATAGAAGACCGGGCCCCAGGCCATCTGAATAAACATAGCCGATAGGGAGGGAGGCACTCCCCGGAGAAAGACAGCACAAACAAATCACAGACTGTCAAACTAACGAGAAGTGTATCAATTTATATTTATATGTGGAATGTTCTTTGTGTTCGAATTAATGATGGGAGGTATTAACCCACGTGGGGTGGAATAGAGTGTCATAGGGAGGTGGGCTAATGGGGATGTACCTAATTATGTATTTGGGGCATAAAACCTCATGTCTCTGTGTAATCGGGGCTCACTCTAAGCGATTCAATCCTGTGTGAGCACTTGTGTGACGACACAATAAACTCTTGCCTTTCCTGAAGAGACTCGTGTTTGGACAATCCTTGCTTGTGTCTGGTCCGGCGCCGTTAATGAAGTGAACCTGTCTGACTCCGGCTACAGTTAGAGAATGGGTTAATAAAATATGGGATTTGTGGGTTTGCGTCACCTTCTTGGTTCTAGTGGTTAGATTTTGTTCCTAAACGAAGTGCACATTGATATAACCATTTTTTTTCTATTTTATTTATTCTGGTACAATATGGCCTTGAGAGTGAAAACCATCAGACCCTCTCAAAGCGAGTCTACGCGGTACATGTCAAACAATGCACGCACTACGCTGCAAGAAAGCACAAGGTACTTCAAGCGACAATACACAAAACCTGAATATGAAAAGGTAATGCTATTGCAGCACGTTTAATATCTGTTCTTTACAAACCGTCCTAATGCGTTTCAGTTTGTATTCAAAGGCTCCTGACAGATCCATCACTAAAATGGCTTGGAAGCCCCATTTCCAAGAGGGAGAAAAACACACAAAAAAGAAAAGCTTTATGGATTGGCCGGCATTACTCTTAAGGTGTGCTGTTGCTGTGGAGATGTCGGCCTTTTATTATGAATATTCAATTTACAGCAATTTTGGTGCGCTATGAGGATACAAGCCTAATGCACCCAGTTTTTAAAAACGCTAAAACTATCAAGTCATCGCAAGGTATTACCATCCGGGGCCGTGTTTGTCTACAAAATGTACAATACGACAAAAAGAGATGATGGCCATTACCTTCACGTGCGCCATTGCTCTTCTGGAAGCAGTTTATTTTATGAAAAAGCTCCATTTGGCAGCAGAACAAAAATATAAAATAAAGTGCAAACACTAAAATAAATCATAAAAATAAAAAATCACTTCTTCGATATCGCAGCGCTATTTGCTACACAAACAATTTCGCCTCTGCCCCAGCCTTTGTTCTCCTATGGATATGCAGATTGTCAAATGCGAGGTAGCAATTTCCAGCAATCACATGCAGATTTATAGACATTTTCAGCTTACAGATAAAATGAATAAATAAAAGCATTACCTGTGACGGATCGCTCGCGGTCAGGTTTCTCCCGAGCACATTTTTTTTCAGCGCAAAGCCACTGTTTCTCATCTCCGCCATTAACTCGGAGGGGTGCATAGACTGGCCTGCGGAAGAGAGAAGCTGGGTCTGAATGCATCATTGAGATCCCCCTACCTTTATTCTGACGCCGCAGCTGGCATGCTTTGTTAAATGAAAAATGGCAGAAAAAATAAAATAAAATATATATATATATATATATCTCTCAGCTCAATAATCTTCTGCTGTGAATAGCGTCGGGAGAGGATTTGCTAAAACCAGTAGCTTTCAGATACAGAATAAAAATATAAAATAATAATAATAATAATAATAATAATAATAATTGCATGTGTGGTTAAGTTGGGAAGGGAATCTCTCGTTATCTGAATTTGTTTAATAATGGAAAAAAATGTAGCACGATGCAGGACTGTTTCTAATTACCGAAGAATAAGAGGAGGAAGTCTAGATTATAAAAAGGGTCTCAAAAACCCAAAACCCAGAACCGCAAAGTAAAATAAGACATCAGCTGACGCTCAACATAACAGGCTATAGACCACAGGGCTGCCATCTGAATTCTTGGGGCCCCCCTTACTGAGCCACTGGTTGCCCCCCATTACCCTCAGCTACGGTACCCATTTCACAAGGGTTGGACAAATTCTGGGGCCTTGTAGCCACCAACCTTTGGAATTTTACCTCTAGCTAATGGTACAGAGAAAGAGCGAGAGAAAAAGAAAGAGGAAAAGAAAACGAGAAAATACAAACACACCTTCCTAAAACCAAATTAGCCAGTCCTGATAAAAGTCAACCCTCCCTGAATTGAGTTTATGAGAAGGCACTGCCGAAAACACTTAGTAAAGCGCAAGTCACACATTCTCAGAATATGTAAACACAAAGGGCTCTATTCCAACATTGCCGTTATAGTCCAGGCAGGGTTGCCAAGTGTACAACTGCTCGGGTTACGTCTACACCTACCTTTGAATAGGGCCCAAAATAGGCAACATAATAAAAAAAGAGCATAAGGAGTAACGCAAGGTATGAAGAAGGGAGTAAGGAATCCACGGGGGGGGGGGGGGGGCAGGAATCATATGCAATCAGAGTTTCCTCATGCACTTTGTTAGATTCTCCATCATTTCTCTTTATTGGTCATTGAGCAGAACATGGTCCATAGGAAGGAATTCAGGATATAACTGGCCCGCTGATGGATTCTGGTCTTCGCCAATGTAATTCTAAAATATACATGTACTGCTGAATGCAAACAGTGAAAACAACACGGCTCCAAAAACCCAGCACGGTGGGATAGTTACACGACTTTGAAGTTCGAGTTCGTGTTGAGAACAGCAAGACGTTAATGCTTTGAAGGCTCTGCTATTTACAGAACATGGGAGAAAAATAAAAAAACACTATATACAGTGGTTCCCTTGATAAAAAAACACTCATTTAATGAAACCAATAATAAGAAGGAACGGTCTGAAAATAATGCAGAGAAAACAAACCGTATAAATTAGGGATGCAAAACCAATTTTTTAAGACTGAGTACCAATACTCTAATGCAGAGGTTCCCAACCCTGTTCCTCAGGTCCCCCTGACAGTCCAGGTTTGCCAGATATCTGAAGCACAGCACAGGTGATAGGATTTGCTGCTCAGTGTTTGCAGGATTCAGTCTGTATTTCCCCAAGGTAATCCTTAAAACCTGGCCTGTTAGGGGGACCTGAGGACCGGAGTTGGGAATGTCATGTCATGTGACCGCTTTTCAATAAATTAGAATTTTTGCCCAAAGTCTGTCCAGTTTCTGTTAATATTGAAATGTATGGCCAGACACCCCCCATTTACCCACTGCACAGACACCAGATATAGATACACACCAGATATATGCATACCCCACACAGACCTCAGACACTGCTGCCTGCAGAATGCATTAACTGTATTCTGCCAGCATTTTACTCCAACTGCTGGTGTGGTCCTCAGAGGACCACGCGGCCAGCCAGCGCTCAGAGGACCACGCGGCCAGCCAGAGCTCAGAGGACCACACGGCCAGCCGAAGGGGAAGGCTGGAGGAATGCTGTTAATGCATTCTGCTAGCAGACCCAGCCCCTCGGAAACCGGCAAGCCAGCCCAGTGCTGGCTTCCTGGTACCGGTAGAGGAATGGAACATTACAAAGTACTCCTGCAAATGCCAGTATCGGCAACAATACCGATACTAGTATCGGTATCTATGCACCCCTAGTATAAATGTGTGAATACAGTGATCTTTGGCCTTCAGAGATGGAACACACAGTATGTATTACAAGAAAATCCCATAGATCCCATAAGAACAGCCAAGCACAACAGATTACAAGGGACCCCCTTTTTATGCCCTTAAATAGGCAGATGATGCAGAGGAGTGTGGGGAACTCCATGAGGCTTGACCACCCGTTTAATAAGAAAGCGGTTGGGGGGGGGGGGGGAGTGTAAAGTGTCCCATTTAAGGTTAAAAAAAGAGGAAATACGGTTTTTTGTTTGTAATGTATCAGAGACAGCGGTGCCAGAATTGACAAAACCCAGAAGCAGATCTTTCCAAACTGGTGACACGTTTTGGACGTGTATCATTTTGTGACACAGTAATTCAGTTTGACTAACAGACCAGATGTTAAACTAACCCCTTATAAGAGATACAGACACCTACGGTAGTGAAATGTACGTGGCCGCAATAGATCATGAAAATCAGAATTTATATTTTTAAAAATGTGTAATGTGTCAGATAATTATAAATAAATAAATAAAATGTAAAGGATTTTACATTTCTAAGCGTGTTGCCAGTTATGACATTATTTCAATAGCTGAATCTATTATATGTAAGTTATTAGCATCCAGCAGCAATTAATAGAACATCTAATAATTACCTCTAGATGGGTTTTAGAACGTAATGTTATAATAATATTGCAAATTATAACTTTTTTTATTTGTCATCTGGATTAATGCTTTTGTACAAAAAACCTAAAATGTAAGTCCTAAATGACTATTGTACAAAATAATTAGCCCGGATGGTGAACATTATGTGGGCAGCAATATACAGTATCTCACAGAAGTGAGTGCACCCCTCACATTTTTGTAAATATATTTTATTATTTCTTTTCATGTGACAACACTGAAGAAATGACACTTTGCTCCAATGTAAAGTAGTGAGTGTACAGCTTGTGTAACCGTGTAAATTTACGGTCCATCAAAAAATAACTCACACAGCCATTAACTTCTGTGAGATACTGTAATAAGCAAGGCTGAGAGGGGCTCTAAATTCTAAAACATTTTTAAAAGCCCACCTGAATGACATTACCTGCTGGCTGCCAGGCTGGGCTTGATGGCGGACGAGTGGGGATGGAACAGTTCTTATTTGCTGCGGCCGCGTGTCTATGCCTCCTACACGGAAACCTGGCAAATCATCTGCCAGACTTCAGCAAGGGTTCCTCGACAGAGTGCGCCCAACGTTCAAAGGGCACAGCCGCACACGCGTACTGCAACAGAAACCTGGCTAATATTAAATGCCAGGTGCACACACAAATGCTTACAAAGGCTGCGCAGGCAGTCATAAGGAAAAGGCATATGTGGGACACGTGGCCACCCGACACACCTACCGAGTGCCGCGACACACACTTTGGAAAGCTATGCTCGGAAGGATCAATTTACTCATTGTGTCAGCCCAGGGATGTAACGGCATGCAGAGTGTTCTATTGGCACATCAGCGAGCCTTGTTTGAATATCACAGCTGGCCAAATCATGACCACACAGTCATTTACCCATATTGCAATGGATAACAGGATAAAACACCAGACAGGCAGCCTGACAAGCCAGACTGATCATATTTCAGTTTACTCTAAGGACCAATACAGCACCAGGCTCTCAAATCAATCATTGAGGTTAGTTTAAAAAGGCAGAGATGTCACCCATCACATGTTGCTGAACTACAACTCCCATGGTTCTCTGGCCATCTACTGCATTCAAAGACTTCTGGGAATTGTAGATCATCAACAACATCCAGGCAGTCAGAGTTTGAGATCACTGGATCAGAGGATGTTTTTAGTGCATTGATAAGGTTGTTTGGAATTATCTAGAGAAGTGTTCCCCAAATTTGTCCTCAGGACTCTCTAACGGGGAGATTTTAAGGATTCAATTGTGGAAATGCAGACTGAATCCTGCAATCACTGAGCAGCAAATTAGATCACCTGTGCTGTGCTTTAGATATCTGGCAAACTTGGCGTGTCAGCGGGTCCTGTGGACAGGTTTGGGAAACCCTGATCTAGACTGTTCCACAGCTAACAAGGGTCCCAGGTGGTACAAAAGAGCAAATTAAATCCAAAGCAATATGACAAAGATCTCAAACAAGCGGGTGTGTTTTGTATTTAACTCAGGGGTGTGAAAATTTAAAAAAAAATCTACTTGTCCAGCGGACTAAGTAGTAGTCCAATCTACTTGTCCTGATGTCAACAAAATAGTGTTTAAAGAGGTCTTTATTCATAACAGCCTAGGGAGGCAGCGTCAGATACATGTGATGAATAAAGACCTTTATTTAAACACTATTTTGGTGTGTGTGTGCGTGCGTGTGTATATATATATACACATTGCAGCCCTGTGTGTGTGTGTGTACTTACATACACATTCTATGTATGTATGCACACACACACATAGCTGCAAGCAGGGCCGGACTGGCCTACCGGGATGAATCCCGGTAGGCTGCTTCATTTTGGGGCCACTGGGCTGAGCGGCTGTCTCAGAATCAAAAGTAGTTTCACTTTCAAGCTTTTTTTTTTTCTTCAATCGACTGCCTGTAGCGTACTGCGGGGGGGGGGGGGGGCGGAGCTACGGCCCCTGGTGACTGACAAGCTGAGAGGGGGGCCCGAGAATGGCGGGGGGCCCGCCACTGCACATGTGTTAACGAGTGGCAAGTCCGCCCCTGTCCACAGTTTTCCCTCAATTCCGGGCAGCCATCTCCCAGCTGCGGTGCTACAACGTGCCTGCTTCGCACACTGTTTACTCCACCAGGCACATTGCTTTGGCACCGCCCCCTCACTGATGTGCGCAGGGCAGAGGATGAGAGGCTGGCTGGACTCCATCCTGTCTGCTGAGTCCAGCTGAAGATTGTGAATGCCGGTGAGATGAGCATCCCAGGGGGGGAATCCAATTGATTGTGCTGGGGAGGATGGATGGGGGGGGGAAACCAATGATTTTGCTGGGGAGGATGGATGGGGCCTTAACCCTTTGAGTGCCTCTTGGAGCGAAATAGTTAAGATTTAGGAGAAAAAAAACACAATCTTCAACTTTTTTCCCACTGCACTTTGCTGTTGGCTGCCATTTACACTCCAGCATAGTGTCACTGTAGTAAATACATGTGATTAATGAGAACCTGGCTGTGTGGTGTGTTGCCTGTATAAATATAGCAGGGGTAAAGTGTCATGAGACAGCAATGAAACAGGACTAATATGTCAGAGCAGCAGCAAACTGAATGGTAGCCTGCCTAGTGTGCTTTTATTCTATGACTTACACATTGTCTCTCTAAGATAGACAACTGCAATCTAGTTTTGCAGAACAAAGGATGCCTTTTAAAAATCATATGCAAGTTGCTTGGGTTTATGCATAATGGGATACATAATGATTGGGGTCTCATCAGTCACCCTCATGATTGCTCACCCTCAGAGCAGTGCTGGATAATACATTCTCCTCTCCAAAAGTGTACAGTCCATGAAGAACTTGTGAATTCTCAGTAAGGGTTGAGAAGATGCTGGAGGAGGGAGAAGGAGCGGAGTGTGATTAGCTCCTATCTACAGTTGTGTTCAAAATTATTCAACCCCCAATGCTGTAAAGGGTTTTAGGGAATTTAGTGTACATTTGTAATTGTATTCAGAATGAAATCCTACAAGGACTTTTTAAAGAACCATATGCAACTAAAATGACATCAATTGGTTTTGTAATACAGTAGTAAATGTTTCTTATGTGAATTCTTCATTGACACAATTATTCAACCCCTTAAAGACTACCACTCTGAAGAACAGAGGTTCAAGTGTTTTCAATCAGGTATTGAAAACACCTGTGGATGTCACGGAGCAGCAATAAAGCATAATAAGCACCAATTAGGCAGCTTTAAAATGACTGTGATACTCAGCTCCTTCTAGACATTTACTGGTGTGGTTACAAACATGGTGAAGTCAAGAGAATGGTCCAGGAAGACAAGAGAAGAGATGATTACTCTTCACAGGAAGGGCAATGGCTATAAGAAGATTGCAAAGATGTTAAACATACCAAGAGAGACCATAGGAAGCATCATTCACAAATTCAAGGCAAAGGGCACTTTGAAACGCTACCTGGTCGTGGCAGAAAGAAGATGCTGACTTTGACTGCTGTGCGCTACCTGAAGCGTAGAGTGGAGAAAAGTCCCCGTGTGACTGCTGAGGAACTGAGAAAAGATTTGTCAGATGTGGGTACTGAAGGTTCAGCTCAGACAATACGGCGCACACTGCGTAATGAAGGCCTCCATGCCAGAACTCCCAGGCGCACCCCCTTGCTGTCTCCAAAGAATAAGAAGAGTCGACTGCAGTATGCCAAAAGTCATGTGGACAAACCACAGAAGTTTTGGGATAGTGTTCTGTGGACTGATGAAACAAAATTAGAACGGTTTGGGCCCATGGATCAACGCTATGTTTGGAGGAGGAACAACAAGGCCTATGAAGAAAAGAACACCTTGCTTACTGTGAAGCATGGCGGGGGGTCAATCATGCTTTGGGGCTGTTTTGCTTCTGCAGGTACAGGGAAGCTTCAGCGTGTGCAAGGTACCATGAATTCTCTTCAGTACCAGGAGATATTGGATGACAATGTGATGCAGTCCGTCACAAACCTGAGGCTTGGGAGACGTTGGACCTTTCAACAGGACAATGATCCCAAGCATACCTCCAAGTCCACTAGAGCATGGTTGCAGATTAAAGGCTGGAACATTTTGGAGTGGCCATCGCAGTCATCTGACTTAAATCCGATTGAGAACCTCTGGTGGGACTTAAAGAAAGCAGTTGCAGTGCGCAAGCCTAAGAATGTGACTGAACTGGAGGCTTTTGCCCATGACGAATGGGCGAAGATACCCGTAGATCGCTGCAAGACACTTGTGTCAAGCTATGCTTCACGTTTAAAAGCTGTTATAACTGTAAAAGGATGTTGTACTAAGTACTAAGATTGAATGTCACTTGGGGGTTGAATAAAACTGATAATGATGTGAGCACAGAAAAGACATTTGTGGTTATTTCATTATAAATGTTATGTTATATTTGTCTGACCTACACGTGCCTCTTTGATTTAATTGTAAGCAAGATAACTGAATGATCAAAATCAATGTCAAACTGGCCAAAACACTCAATTTCAGTGGGGGTTGAATAATTTTGAACACAACTGTACATATCTAAACATAGAAGACATTTAAACCCCCTCTGTATTACAGCACTCAGCTAAAATACAGCTGAATGGAAGAGTCTGGCGTTACAGTCAGAGTACGTGAGCATCACAATTGCATTAACACTAATAAACATATAAAGAAGGTTACAAATGTATAAGTCATAATTATCAGTTCTCAGATGGAGACATTCATATCAGGTTGATAATGGGGGGGGGAAACCAATTGATGTTGCTGGGGGGAGGGAAGGGGATAAAATACAATTGATAAAGGGGGGGTAATAAGATGACAGTTTATTCAACCCCCAGTATATCAATACGTTACTGTGAGTTTTATTGCTGTGGAGCTAATAGTAATAGAGTATTACCATTATATATTGATGTGCAACTCTGAAACGTATCGTTTTCACTTATCACAATATAGGGCTGGTCTAATTTCTTTTTCCCCAGTCCGACACGCAGGGCTGCTGTGTGTGTGTATATATATATATATATATATATATATATCACACAACACATTGCAGGTTCACACTTTGAAGGAACACACTATGTATACACACACACTGCAACCCTGCGTGTGTGTATATACATACATTGCAGCCCTCAGTGTATATAATTACACACACTGAGGGTTGCAATGTAATATATATAAATATATTCAGCCATACACATTGCAGCCCTGTGTGTATACATACAATGTGTATGTATACACACAGGGCTGCAATGTGTATGTATGTAAATACACACACAGGGCTGATATATATTACACTGAGAGTGTGAGAGTGTGTGTGGAGTTTACCTGCAGTTTACCACGTTTCGTACCTTCTACCGAGTGCCGTGGGCAAAGTCTCCCAGTGGCCGCTCGTTGCTAAGCCCCCAGCCACGATCTCGCGAACTCCGAGATCTCGCCTGGGGGCTTTCCAATGAGCGGCCGCTGGAAGACTTTGCACGCGGCGCTCGTTAGAAGGTACGAAACGCGGTAAGCTGCTGGGGCCTGTCCGAATGCCGTTAGAGCGTTCGGACAGCCGTCCCAGCCCCTCAGATGCCGGCAAGCCAGCTCAATGCTGGCTTCCGGTATTGGGGGCTTCTAGCCAGCCGGACTGCATCTCAAAAAAAACTACTCGCCCAGATCTTCATGTCCCGGGCGATACAATTCCCACACCCCTGTAACTATATGTAGACGGTCACGAGGGAATGACAGTGTTTATCACGGCAAAACCAGCAGCTGATTTTGGTCAGGCTGCAACAATTTTGTCTTTAAAAATATATGATCGTCAGACAAACTTTTGTGGATTTGTAAAAACTGAAAACTACCGCCCACACACCTAATCACAACAAGAACACATCACAGAAGCATTTTGTGCTCTTGAAATCAGGATTTAGAAAATCTAAAATCCACTTACAGGCACAGAATGTGCAAGCTCGATCAATAGCTAATTTGAGGTTAAGACGGGAACATTTAATAAAAGAAATCTGCTGTTTTTTGGAGAGCATGTTCGTAAGAGGAGAACAGAACGAACTGGTACACAATGAAAGTATTACGTCTGAGAATCCTGTACAACGCTCTGACTTATTACGATGCCAGCAAATGGAAACATCAGCTTTAGCAACCGCCCTGCTTTACTTGGCATCGATCACTGGGATTTACAAATCTGCTTGTGAAAGGTTACATTATTCCTTCAGCGTTTATTTCAATTCAAACTTTTAAAGTGACATGTCCTATTAGTCCGAAGGAGATTGTGTTTTAATACCCACTAGCGGGGTTAAAAAGACACACACACTTTGACTTGCATTCGGATCAGAAAGCAGCCAATCAGGGCAGGAGTCTGCCATATGCCGGCAGTGTAATACAATCAGTCGGCAATGTGCTGATCTGAACTCGTGTTTTAGTGTGCTTCCTTCTCCAGTCATTGTGAAACACTCTACCATGGCTCATTTGTGTTAATATTATACACATTCTACAGGTCACTCAAGCCTTGAGGTTGTGCATAATACCTGGGGAGACCACTCGGGACATCCCTACCAGCAGGCAAACTTTGGCCAAGACTGACAATATGGGAAGAGTAAGGATGCAATTAAAGGCCATGGAATGACTGAGCCTTGCGGTGCTGCAAGAGTTACTAATCTTCAGAGTCGGGGGGAATACTACATTAAAGCAATAACTAAAATTATGTGAAATATTGGTTTAGGAGCAATTTTTTGTTTATATACACTACCCGAGCAATGTGTGTAACTTGCAACATTATGTGGAAACATTTATGAATAATGAGGTTATCGTCTTTTAGACGAAACACTGTTTGTTATTTTGTGTTAGGGATATAGATATATATATATTCTCATAACTTTTATACAAGGATCACTCGTATCTTGGCCTAAGGCTTTTGTGTAGAAGTAAAGATTTACCATTTGAAATTGTGGTGATGAGAAAGTGATTCAGTCGCCTTTTTTTACCCAATTTCTTCTGGGCTTTTTTTTCTTTAAGTAAAAATAAATCCAGCATTCGAGCACCACAATAATAAAACTCTAACAACAAATACAAGATTGTCCAAGACGGCAAAGAACACTTTAGAAGGACCATCATAAAAACATTTTTTTTTTTTTTGAGAAGGAAGAGGGGGAAAATAAACTCGGTGGATGTTTGCTCCGTGATTGTTAGGCATGGCTGCTAAATAATTTCTAACAATATGAACAGAATCTCGGCGTTTCATTTGTGTTGGCATTAATTTCAACATACGTGGCTGATGTCTAGCATACTGGAACGGACACACAGGCTCAATGACCTCTCTCTTTAGGGGGTTTTGAAGAGTACCTTCTAATAAAATCCTGAACCTTTCTAGGTCCGAGCCATCACACGGTGCTTCCTTGCACATCTTTTTCATCATACCGAACCTCAGATTTTAGCTTGCCCTCGAATCAAAGATATGTTTTGCCAAGACGGGGCCCCGCTTTAACTCTTCATGGGGTTAGGTCAGTACATTACTCAAACGTGTATTTTTAGATGAAACCTACTGTCTTGTTAAGGATTTTTACCGCCTGTTTTCACAGTAAGATCAGTGGTCAAAAAGAACCGTTTGACCATACCAGAGACAGAACAGACGTTTATTCATACTTACATGCCAAGCAGGTCAGAACAAACGAAATCTACTAACAATGTTTGTTTCTATGCTTAAAAGGGACATGCAGGTCTAGATTTTTTTTAAATTTACATATTTAAAAATGGTTTTAATCAATAGACAACTAAAAGTTCTAAAAATTTATATAAAAAAAAAAAAGTGTTTATTTTCTTGCCTTAAACTGTCATTTCATCTTCTCTGGCCACGCCCCTCAGCTAGGGGTGTTTCTTCAGCTCCCACTTCCTGAATATTCCCCGCCTCCTCCTCCACCCATCAAAGCTTCACATGAACTAGCACAAGCTGTGCACGTGAAACCCTTTGCACGCTCAGGACCTCAGACTGGAGAAACGGAGGAACTGAATAATAATAACCATCTCTGCAACTGTGAAAGCAAAACTCTACTCACTCAAACTCCCTCACAGGTCACACTTTCTTGTGCCGTCTCTTGTGTGCGTGCTCTATCTTGCCATCTGTGGGATTTTGTTGTTTTTTTTGCTGTACCGCTCTGCTGTCTCTTTATTCCCCTATGTGCATTGATTTCTGTCCTCCCTGTCTCTGCAGTAGCTGGGGGTGAAAGAGTTATAGGTTGGAATTGCACTCAGCCCTGCCCTCCCCTCAGCTCACAATGCAGGAGGGAGGAGGAGGAGCAACTCAGTCGCACACTCAGTACGTTTTTATGTATTCCTAGGACTACACACTGATTGGTTAGCTCAGTGTGCCTCCTGAAGTTGGCGTGGAAAACCTCCAAGAAAGAAAAAGCAGGTAAATATGAAAATCATATTACTTGCTTTTGATGCCTGCAGAATGAGACTAATGATTCAAAAGGCATTACACGTTTTTAAAGGCACACTAACAAAGCATGAATGTCCCTTTGACACACGTGGAAACAAACTTTCTTTTCGAAAACAATCCATTTGATCATGAAACTTGTTACAGGGGCAGGTTTCGTTTTTAACAAGGAGATGAGAGACACAAATGGATTCTAAAAAGAAGGCAGAGTATATATCAATTTTAAACTTAAGTTTGACATAGCTGAGAAATTGGAGTTCTCCGTCTCTTTAAGTTGAATGACCTATAGTGTGTTTAACCTTTTCCCTACTTACACATGTAGTGCCAACAAGCAGTGATCAGAGTGTAATACTAGTGAGAAAAATCAGAAACATAGTCTAAAAATATTAGTCTGAGTCATGAATTTCTATATATTTTGCGTTTAACCATTTCACACTCAAGAAAAAAAGTGTACACACGTTCTTGAACTGAAAGTAGTTTTAAAGAATAATAAAAAATGTTGCCAAAGATGATTTGTCCCTCGCCCCAAAAGGAAAGAAGGTAAATGGCTATCCAGAAGGAAAAGTCATCAGGCAGGTGCAGGTACTTCAAACAATTATGAAGAAAAGTACCATCTGTTGTGTAAAATGAGTAAGCTATGGCTGTTCTTCATTTGGCATGGTTCCACCGGTGAATATACTTTGGCGATTAAAAGTGCCGATCTCCACTGAACTCCAATAAAAAACCCATCAGTGATAACAATGGCAGAAAAAATTCTAAATATTGGTAGGAAAATATGGCAAAATTATGCAAAGCACCGGCTTTCCTTAAATCGAAATGTGGTTGAATAATAACCGCTACAGCCTATATTGATATCCATAGAGATTAGCAATTCTATTTTCAAAGAGACACTTTAGTCACATAAAGACTGTTGTAGCCATTTGCCCGACCCTCTTACCGATAGCAGAGAAGGACTTTGTTCAATACCTCAACTTGCAAAACTCCCATATTTACAAACATAACTCCCCCCTCCAAAAAAAGCCCAACCAGGATTGAAGTTCAACAACATGTAACAAATAATGGTCTTAAAACCAAAAATTCAAGTTTAAGTAGGTACAATAAGAAAAGTTAAATCCTGTAGCAAGAAATATATAATAAAAAAAAATTTAAAAAAGCGAACAGCTCAGATCATCTTTAAAAATGTTTTGCCTCTAGTCATTAATTAAAAACACACACACACACACTCTTTTAAATAATGGCTAGAAGTAAACAATTTTCAAATAGCACCTCAGACTGCCACGTTTTTTTTCTCCATCATATATTATACACACACACACCTCTACCTCTTGATTGCAGAAGGTATTTTTTTTTTTTTTTAAATAAAAATAAGGTAAAACAAATTCCCAAACATTTAATATTTTAATATGCACTACGATTCTTCGCCTATATATATATTGGTATTCAGGAGTTTGAAAATATACGTGGGGTTAAGTGAGGATTGCACAATGATTCACTTACCTGATCCATCAGTGGTGACAGAGCTTGCATTGATGCCAGAAAGTCCAAATAATGGGCATTCCCGATCCGTGTTCACATGACCCCATTTATGGCATTTGATGCACCTCACATTGCGGACCTACAAACAAATTATAAAGTTAGACGCATAAAATGACTGATTTTTTTCATTTTATTATTGGAGCCCGCACAGTCAAATTGCAACTATTGCTAAACAAATAACAGGAGAAAATGAATTCCAATGAAATAGAAAAGCACATTTCATCTATACCTTATTTATATCTGGTTTTTACTTTAGTACATTTAGGAAGATTCCTACCAGTTTTATGAAATATGACTACTGAATCAAGAACATCTGCGCTTTGCTTATTTTTGTGAAAATTATATCAAAACAAAAAGCAGTTTGAGTAGCACTGACCTGTATACCAAAGGGTTGATCTCTTATGTTCATGTCATCTTTTGCATACCTCGAAAAGTAAACAAAGAAAGAAAGGCTTATATGTATATATTAAAATTATTGCTGAAACAATTGACAGAGACCAGCTGATAACTATTCTCATTATTGATTAATCTGTGTATAGCACACACTGTTTACAGTCAGTCTGAGGTAAACATTAAACTCGGACACTACTTTGGAGAAGACGCGCCGCTGCTTTACTCTGTATGATTTAGTTCTAGGGCTATGTCAGACATAACCAGTTTGTTTCTATTTACAAGTGAAAATTCCTCACGGCGCTACAGCAAATAATAAATCCAGAACATATATCCTACAATAGGGCTGCGCATCTTCACTTGTCTCACGATCATCAGGTCAATGATTTGATTCCGCGACGCATCACGATTACTGCCCAATTTGCCAATGGTTTTAGTCACACACACTAGTATCACAGAGCTCCACAGCAATGTGTGCTGTGTAAGCGTATTATCACAAATCCACAGCAATAAAACCAACAGTAATGTTTGCAGTGTATTTATGCACGTAAAATAAAAGAATGTATGCATTTATATACCACACACACGAACACATTAGATTTTATAATATAAATTAACCATGTGAGTACCTGGTGTATATTTTTTTTGACAGATTCAGGTCACAGAACAGGGTTGAGGAAAATATACAGAGAAACATTCACATTTCACATGGATCATTTTAATAATACAAACAGGTGGAGATCTATTTGAGGATGTCAAGCATCGAATAATTAATCTTAAATAGCAGCTTAGCCTGTTGCTGTCACCCTCTGCCCCCTCCTCACATTCTTCAACACAGTGACCTGTACTCTGTGTCTCCAGTAGGGATGAGCTGTTCGGTTCGGAGTTCGATTCGAACATTGGCCGTTCGAAAGTTCGAACTTTTTGGGACGTCCGCCAAAAGTTGAAAACAAACCTTTTTTTTTTGAAAATAGTATAAAAAAAATGCTTAAAAAAATACTAAAAATAGAAAAAATAAAGAGACTCTTTACTGCATAATATTATAAGCAACGGTTTATTAGATATTGAATTAAAACGGGAATATTTTTAACATTGAAGCCTATAGGATAACATTCTTGTTACTAAAATATCAGGCAGACACGGCCCTCTAATCAGGCACTGTAGAGGGCAGCCTGCAGGGGCCTCCCAAGGATCCCCTTGAGGAGCATGCAATGACAGAGCTGCGACTATGCGGACTAGCCGCCCAGGTGCATGTGGCAAAGACAGGCGGCGCAGAGAGGGAGCCACTGCACCTGCAGCCACGGCAGACCCCCCCCCCAAACAGGATCCAGGGAGCCCCCACTGACCACCAGGCTAAGGTAAGGCGACGCATTTCTAAAAAAAATAAAATCCGAGGACATTTTTAAATGTCCCCGGGAACATAAAATAAAAACTTTTTTTTCCCTTTCTCTACCTTGCTGAATGTATTTAACTATATATATTAGATACAGTCAGTCAGGTAGAGGGGGGTGGCATGTGGGCTGCGAGGGTCTCAGGCAGTGGTTTGTTTTTTTGTGTGTATATTTTTAGCAAATTTATAGGGGAAGGTAAGGGCAGGTATGATATATACATAGATAAGATATATACCTATATTCTTAGAAATATATATCCATCCAGACTTGTATTACACACACATTTTGGCAACTAAATGCCCCCCCCCCCAATTTGGCTGATCCCTCCAGAAGAAATGTTGAACCCAATAGAGCAGAGAATAATATATATATTCTCTGCTCTGTCGGGTTCAACATTTCTTCTGGAGGGATCAGACAAATTTGGGGGGGGGGGGAATTAGTTGAGGTTGTCCACATGCCACCCCCCCATGTGCATATATGTATATATGGTCTGAGGTCTGTGGGTGGGTATATATCTGCGTGTTGATATATACGTGTATATAGGTCTGCGTGTTGATATATACGTATATGTCTGTGTGTGGTATCAATGCATCCCTACTCTATACAATTGCGCTCCGTGTCCCTAATTAATTATATATATATATATATATATATTATACATATATGAATATGATCAGGGGTTATTTTTTAAAATATTTTTATACTATTCCTATTAAATTAACAGTAATTTTTGATGTATTTTATTCAGTAGAAACTTTTTTTGCCTATATAACATGTGCTTTGTGAAAATAAAACGTTTTTTGTGTACATTTTAATTTAGTTAGTGGATTACTGTCCGGTGCAGTGAGAAGCAAACGTAATGCAGTGTAGACACCCTGCGAGGCGGAGCGGAGTGAACTCAAACCTGCAAAATGTTTGCTTCTCTTCGCTATGCTGTGCTGTGCGTCGCTACACGCTCAGTGTGTCTCAGCCTTTATTCCCGCATCGCTAGCTTACCAAATCAGTTTGTATACTTGTTACTGACCCTGCTTGTTCTGAGGACCCGATCTGTTGCCGACTTTGCCTGCCATTTGACTATTCTCTCGGTGTATTCCCTGCCTGTTGCTACTAGTGTGCGCCGATTATCACCATATACAGTAGCGCAGTACAAGTGCCTAAACATTGCTGACCCGGTTTTGTTATAGCTGCTGATGTAACTGAATAGATCGGGGATCTCTTCTGCATTACCAAAACCTCCACCACTGCACTCTTCCACAATACCTCAGAGGGGTTACGGTGTGAAGGCACTTGCCACCAAAGGCACAATATTTGGGTGCACTGCCACTGACGCCTATACCAGATGCATATCATTTTAATATTGGACTGCAGGGTCCACCGCTGCACTCTTCCACAATACCACAGAGGGGTTATGGTGTGAAGGCACTTGCTGCCGCCAAAAGGCACAATATTTAGGTACACTGACGCCTGTACCAGATTCATATCATTTTAATATTTGACCGCAGGGTCCAATCCTGCACTCTTCCACAATACCACAGAGGGGCTACGGTGTGACGCCACTGTTGCCGACACTAAAGGCCCAATTTTAAAGCACCTATTGTTACTTTCATCCAAAGCCTGCACAAGTTTCACCATAATTTAGACAAAAAAAAAATCACTAAACTTGTTCTGCATGTCCTAAAACGTCTCTTTTCATACAGGCTGCCGCCCCAAGCAGTTGTTTACAAATAGATTTAAGGAAAACCATTTACCATCATTTGAAATGTCATTTTTTTGTTTTTAAAGGTCCGCCACTTCATGGGCAGGTTATGGGGACCTCCTAGGCGCGATATTTGAAGGACTCAAGTGCATATCAAGCGCATATCATACCAAATAATATAAAAGGGGGGAGGAGGAGAGAAAAAAATAAATAAATAAAAAGAAAAAAAAAATCTGTAAAAAAATAAATAATCAGAAGCACTCCGTAATTGGGGGGGGGGGGGGGACAAAGTGACATAGGGAAACTTCAGAAAAATAGCTATAAGTCCCCGCAAAACAGACGTACTCTGAGGGAGAGGCCAGAAACCCAAAAAAGAAATGAGTCAGAGGTCTCAAAATCTATCCTGGGACCGAGGTAGCAGGGGAAAGACCATCGGGGCAGCAGCCGGGAGACACCAGTGGGGGCGACAGGCCCAGGGAACATAATAAACGCCACGCGTCTTCGGGAGTGGATGCCAAATGGGTCAGATTATTATGGCAAATATACAGGCAACCCGCCACCCCCCATCTGTAACAGATCTCGTTGCTCCTCAAGAAAGTGGTAACCTCCCAGAATCTCCTCCTGGCCATTAACGTAACAAAGGGGAGATCATTGTAGAGCGACAAAAGAAGGTCTTCAAAAAAGTATTGGGGCTCTTGCAGCTGGTGATGACATTAGGCGCCGCTTATCAGCCTCTTCTTCTGCAACCGCGAGCACATCGCGTGGTGAATCCACAGGTGCCGTAGCCGCCCTCCGAAGTCGAATTGCAGTACAGAAGACAGCCGGGGCCGGTGTCCCCAATACATGAGATGCGCACCTGTTGACGTACGGCAATAGGGAATCTGCGGAAACCTTCTCGGGGATCCCACTAATCCGCACGTTCTTCCTGCGATGCCGGGTCTACGCTGCCTCCACCGCCCCTGTCAGCAACTTAACCTGGGCTTGTAGGGACTCCACCTGTGGCTCAAGGAGGGCCTGCGATGCTGCTGCTCCCGCCATCCGTGACTCAACTGCTGTCAGCCGTCCCTGAACCGTTGACAATTCTGCCCTCATGACCGCAAAAATCGGTACGCCAGACTGCTCGCATTTCTTCGAGTGTCTCCCCTAGAAAACGCCGAATATCACTTTGAATGGTGTGTGGGAGGCCGCTGCAGCCAGATGACCTGGGTAGTTCCAGAGGTGTGGAGTCGGCACCATGGGGGTCACCACGCGTTTCTGAGATCCTGCGTGTTTCTGTAGATTTATTACTGCTGAGGCTGACAGGCACCCGTTTCGTCAATCCCAGATTCCGATGCAATTTTTGGGGAGCTGCATAGGACTCCGACCAGCAGGAGTCCTCTTCCTCCGAGGAACTCACCGCTGGAGTCCGGCTTTTCTGCGGAGTACTCTGGTGCTGCCGACTGTCCTCCACCAGCGATTCCCGTATGTCCCGCTGCCGGGGGCCCTCCGGCAGCTGGGACTTCGTCCCCGTTTTCTTACCCATAGGTAGGCCGACTGCCAGGAAGTATATGCAGTTCAGAGGAGAACACAGCACGCTGGAACCGCCTCCAAGATGGCCGCCGGATCTAGGCCGCAGAGTCGGTCTCTGATCGCTCCCCTACAGACCCAAAAAGGTCGTGGTCTAGAGTCCAGAGAAGAGGGGACAGTCAGGCTAAGGTCCGCTCCCCAAAAACCACCAAAATAGCAAGGAGTAAGTCGCAAGGGTCCACAAATATAAGCAAAATAGCCGGAGCTCAGCTAGATGCGACTGCTCCCGGCGAAAGTCAGCTCTGCCCCCCATTTGAAGGAATTTTATTCTTAACCCTTATTTCATGGAAAACTCACTGTTCCTTTAAAAACGTTATTTTTTTTAAAAAACTTTTTGTCCTTGTTTCCTGTCCCCCAGGGCACTACCCGGACCCCCATACACCTTTTATGGCAAATATCTTGCATGTATGCACTCTTGGAGGGCACTCTAAAAATCGAACTTTCGAGTCCCATTGACTTGCATTGAGTTCGGTTCGTGTTCGAACTCAAACTTTTGAAATTGTTCGAGTTAGAATGTGAACCGAACACGGGGGTGTTCGGCTCATCACTAGTCTCCAGGCAGCCCATGAGTTAAATCCTAGGCATAGAGTAGAAGATAGAGGATGTTATGTAGAGGGGTCTTCAATGTGCTGATCTTCCAAAAAAAAAAAAAAAAAGTCCCTTTGGCCACTGTCAGCAATTACTTTAAAAATGTAAAGGCAGCAGTGCACCTCCTGCCTGATTCTGTCTCCCTCTGACACAGTCAGGGTTAAGGTTAGGAATACCCTACACACTGCTCGCCCGTGCCTCGGAGGATCGGGGGGGGCAGTGTCGGATAAGCAGACACAGCTTGATGTGGCTCTGCGAGTCCCTTCACTGGCTCTCCATCCACTGCAGAATTGAAATTCAAAATCCTTACCCTGACCTACAAAGTTCTCAACAACGCAACTCCCAACTACCTGTCCTCACTAATCACCAAATACACCCCCAGCTCGCTCCCTATGGTCATGCAGTGACCTGCACCTAGCTTCTCCCCACATCACCTCTTCCCATGATAAGACTGCAGGATTTCTCATGCGCAGCTCCCATCCTCCGGATCGATCTCCCTCGTACTGTCAGACTTTGCCCTAGTTTACCTTCCTTCAAATGCTTCCTTAAGACTTTCCTATTCAGGCAAACCTACCGCCCAACTCACTAATACACCTCCCTGCCCCAACCAGTCCATCACTGTCACCTTGCAGCCCTCGCCTCCTGTTTCCACCCCCAAGCCTTCTAGATTGTAAGTTCCCACAGAAATAGGGCCCTCGTTTCCTCCTGTACTGGTTTGTCAAAATGTAGTTCAGGCTCAATGTATTGTAACACTGTCTATGTTGTGCCCATTGTTCAGCGCTGCGGAATATGCTGGCGCTATATAAAAAAGAATAATAAAACATTCTTTACGACAGCATCAGGGTTTTGCGGTCTTTTGATTCAAATTTTGGCTGCCACTTTATTTGATTTTATTCCACTAAAACAAAGGGCATTCTCTTTCTATTTCGTTTACAACAGCAGCAGAGCTATAGCACAGCTGTCTTAAAAATGCTCAGCTCATCCTATTGCACCCACTATGGAGAAGCAGCCTCTGCTGTGTACAAAATGCAGCTGCACATCAGGAGCTGTGAAAGTGAGTGCATGTGTGTGCATCCATTTCAGCAGAAAAACCATTAACACATTCACTCAAAAAAAAAAAGTATACACAAGCAGGGTTATTCAGAGAGCGGTGAAAAGCTGGAGAATGGCAAATTCTAGGTCAAAATAGCCAAACCAGAAAAATTCTCCCTTTCATCGCTCTTTCCAAATCGGCTATTTTGACCTAGAGTTTTCCATTCTCCAGTCATTTTCCTGCTTTTCACCGCTCTCTAACCCTGAAGGTTTTTTTGCAGAAACAACTCACTTTTCACGAGGTGCCATCTTCTGCCATTCAAACTTGTATTCAGTGGTCTCTCCGTCTTGCTACAAAAGATGAACACAGTATTATTTTATTTTTTTTAAACAAAACACTGGTCGCACATAAGGATTTTTGGGAAGAAATATTTTATTCTGCTGAACAGGGCATCTGTTTTTCAGTGCCAAATGAAGATGCATGCATGAACCAAAGACATACACTGGGGTAATGACAGGACCAGATAAAAAAATAAATAAACGAAAAACCAAGACAAAAACACCCTGAGCACAATCTGATGACCAATTTCTCTGGAAACACCTTAAAACTCTGAGCCAGGGCCAGGACAGAGGTTCTGTAGGTATGTAGAGGAAGATACATTTTACCCTATTTCTGGTGACCTCTTGTATGTACGTGCATGTGAGTTTGTGAATGGTTACAGTCATGTGAACGGCCGTTACTAAGAACTTATCACCATACACAACTCTCCAGCTACAATCCCATAATTCCTTGCAGGTTAGAGGGCAACACTACAAATCCCAGTTTCTAAAAACCCCTAGAACCATGACTAAAATAATCCAATTGCTGGGAAACACTAGATGCATCTATACATCACAGTTTTATAGCGGTCAATAGGAAGGATGTATTCTACATCTCAAACTCATGGAGAGACCTGACTTATTACAAAAATTACAAAGCAAGTGGAATCTCAGGAATGGGGTAAAAATAAGCTGTAATTGATGAATGTGGAGGCTATTCACAGTATGTGATGGTGTTGCAACATTGACAAACTCCAGGACTTAAAAGCAAAATCCAAAAGGGAATGTTCTCCCTCCCCCTTTCTACGTTTAAGTGAAATACCGAAACAAACATTGAAATCAAGGCAGATTCTAGGGACGGAAAAAAAATAAAAAAATGTAATGTTGAATCGGGAGCCACGCGGCAGATGCAATGAAACCAGAGTATGGGGAAGAATCATGAAGTCGGACTTTGTTCTCAAACCTCATGCAACCCTGACAATACTAGAAAAATATTCTAAAAAAGGTATTTGACACCTATGAAACCATATCTTACCTCTTTTATTTCTTGATGTCCCACAGGATTAAGGAGGGGGGGGGGCGGGAGGGCGAACAAAAACAGATGGTTAATATTTTTATACAAACAAAACATTCTGTGATACAATAGCAACAGACATCGATCATCTATTTCAGCTTTACAAGAGAAGATCCGGTCACTAAAGAAGGTACAGATTTTATGGATTACCCAGAGAGAAAATAACCAAATTAAGGTACTCTTATACTTGCTAGAGGTCATCACCATTGGTGGTAGTACTATGCCAATGGCTTGCTGGTGCTAAGAGCTGCTAATGTTTACCTGCTAGGTAAGGTCAGTGAAAATGGCCAAGCGTAAACAGGCAACAGCACCAAGTATGAGAGGTGCATTTTAAAAGGCTAAATTACAACATAAAACGTTATCAGGGCTAGATCCTTCTAGAAACCAACACATATCTTAGGAGAAGAGGTCACAGGTGTGATCAAGTAGCTGGCAGAAAGTGTTGCAATCCAAGAGTCAGTTATTCACATCTGAATCAAGTAGATTCAAGTAGCTTTTCATTCATTGTATTGGACACATGGTAGCCTATTAGCTCAAGAGATTTCGAGAATGTTGTGTAAGTTTACAATCGGCATTCTGTTGAGCGGCGTTATATATACATCCTTCATGTCGCACAATAATGATCTTTATTAGCTCTATTAGGGATGCACCGATACCACTTTTTTAAGACCGAGTACGAGTACCGATACTTTTTAAAAGTACTCACCGATACCAAGTACCGATACTTTTATTTAATGTCATGTGACCGCTTTCCAATAAGAACAGACCATATAAAAATGCCCCCCGCTCACATGTATATCCCCCCGATATATATATTCATACTGCCCCAGCTCATGGATTTGCCCCAGCTCACTCATGGATTTGCCCCAGCTCACTCATGGATTTGCCCCAGCTCACTCATGGATTTGCCCCAGCACATGGATAATGCCCCAGCACACACATGGGTTATTATGCCCCCACAGCTCACACATGAGTATGCCCCCCCAGCTCATGGATATGCCCCCACATGGATATTGCCTCCAGCTCATGGATATGCCCCGACATGGATATGCCCCCTCATGGATATTGCCTCCAGCTCATGGATATGCCCCCTCATGGATATTGCCTCCAGCTCATGGATATGCCCCCTCATGGATATGCCCCCTCATGGATATGCCCCATCATGGATATGCCCCATCATGGATATGCCCCATCATGGATATTGCCTCCAGCTCATGGATATGCCCCCTCATGGATATGCCCCCTCATGGATATGCCCCCTCATGGATATGCCCCATCATGGATATGCCCCATCATGGATATGCCCCATCATGGATATTGCCTCCAGCTCATGGATATGCCCCCTCATGGATATTGCCTCCAGCTCATGGATATGCCCCCTCATGGATATTGCCTCCAGCTCATGGATATGCCCCCTCATGGATATGCCCCATCATGGATATGCCCCATCATGGATATTGCCTCCAGCTCATGGATATGCCCCATCATGGATATTGCCTCCAGCTCATGGATATGCCCCCTCATGGATATGCCCCCCAGCTCATGGACCGCCCCCCCCCCCGACGATACTTACCTTCCTGGGCGCCGCCGGGGAATGTCTCCGCGCGCGCGCTCGTTGGAAGGACCCCAGCCGCGACCACGTGATCCCGGCTGGGGGCCTTCCAACGAGCGCGCGCGGGGAAACTTTCCCGGCGGCGCCCAGGAAGGTAAGTATCGTCGCGGAGAGCAGCTGCAGGGCCTGTCTGAATGCTCTATCTGCATTCAGACAGGCCCTGCAGCTGCTCAGTGTGTTTAATACTTACCTTCCTGGGCGATGCCGGGGAATGTCTCCGAGCGCGTGCACTCGTTGGAAGGACCCCAGCCGGGATCACGTGGTCGCGGCTGGGGTCCTTCCAACGAGCGCGCGCGCGGAGACATTCCCCGGCGGCGCCCAGGAAGGTAAGTATTGCGGAGAGTGCGGGGCCGGCTGTCCGAATGCCGATAGAGCATTCGGACAGCCGCCGCAGCCCCTCGGATGCCGGAAGCCGGCTCAATGCCGGCTTCCGGTATCGGAAAAAATATCGGGGGGTACTGCACGAGTACCAAGTACTCCTGCAGTACCCAGTATCGGCCCCGATACCGATACTAGTATCGGTATCGGTGCAACCCTAAGCTCTATAGTTGCCTCTAAGTGACGTTCTGAATTTGATTACATATGAACGTTATGGTTTATTTCTCCACTTACTCATGCACAGCATTTGGTGGTTTCCTTTTTTCTATACATGTTTACCTAGTTCCACTGTTCATTGGGTCTTTACTGACATATGATTAGACACTGATAATTCATTAGCAGCCTTAATCTGTCAGTATCCGCTGCAAACATTTCGTTTTCCACATGATACTCCTTACCAATTCCGAAAGTTCTTTTTCATTGGTCAATCTAATCAGACTGAACCTTTTTAAGGAGGGAGATCAATACAAGCTATTCAATTTTCGCTCCAGATGAAGCCGGTTGTTACCGGCGAAACATATGTCGAGCTGAGTGTATAATTTTGTTGATTTTAATGCCGTTTGTCTTGTAAGCATCAGGTGAGCGTTAGAGCAGAATCTGAAAATAGTTCTAGGGACAGCAGCTCATATGTGATTGGGCTCATTGTGTGCCTATTTTCTATCCTGTCTTTTGGATGTGGTCTTTTTTGGGAATTTAGTCCCTAGACCTTGTTGGTCACTCTGCAATTGTTTGTTATATATACCCACGGATCCGGGGCTCATACCACATCTCTGTAGTTTTTTGATTATCTGTCCTTAATTATATCTCTAATTTTTCTTCACCATGCTAATGTGTATATGTTGTTTTTAGTTGGTATTTGGGAGTGTCTCGTTGTCATTTAATAAAGGTAATTTTGCCATTGGTTTTGCCGCTCCCAGATAAACAGTGACTGATCCTTCTGGTCTGTTCGCTGGTAATTATATTGCTGTTCCTCATCTTTACAGGTTTAGTCCTGCTCAGGGAGTGTTGTCTCAAGGTAACACCTCTTGAGACAAGTGATTGTCGACCATTGTTCGGTACTTTTTTTTTTTCTGTTCTAACAAAAAAAACAAACACAAAACAACCACATCCCCAAATTAGCCTGAGAAATGGATTAATGGAGAAGATCTGATTGAAAAATATCAGCAAACTATTGGTTTTCAAAACCATCTAGATGTGTTATGGGATTCACAGAACAGGGCATGCCTGGAATAAGGACTTGGCCGGTAAGTAAAGAACATATGTTTAAGTCAGGAGGGAGAAGTCCGCATACTAGGGAATAGACCGTTTATAGGTCTTGCCTTATCAGAAGTCGATAATCAGTATCGGCCTTTTATGTGACGATAATCGGCCAAGGCAGCTCACTGTAGCCATGACACCCGAAGTCAGCAGCTCTGATCTGGGGCTTGAACAGCACGCTGACATCTTGGCTGTCATCCCTTGCTGTAGGGCTTTCCTTGCCCACTAATGGTATTTGCGAATAAGCGTGAGGACAACAGAAATGGGGCTTCCCTCCCATGTGGCAGGGAATTCCCTAAACAGGAAAGGCAGGGGTTGTTTGGACCCCAGTATCTCCAGTACTGAATGTCCTAAAGCAGGCATCCTTGGCCTTGCAGATGTTTTGGAACTACATTTTCCATGATACTATCAACCTATTGACCAACCAAGCATCATGGGAGATATGGTTCCCAAACATCTGAAGGATCAAGGTTGCTGACCTACAGGATCATATGAGGTATCGTTGCAAAGGATAGAGTCTAGACATGGCCGTATGGTTAGCAAAAATTTAGGCTTGAATTGAAATTTACTTTTTATTAAATTGCACAAATGAATTGGTGCAATGTTTACAATTTGATGTGTCGTTTTTTCACAACTTTAAATATACAGAATATTGGCACCAGATATCTGCCAGAAAGGCTGCCTATAATCAATATAGGCTCTGTTCTACCTCTAACGCAGACTGCTGTTTAACCAGGAATGACGCGCTACAGGCGGTAAATAAATGGATGGAAATTAGGAAAATGCTTGTTCTAACAATGTGAGCTGAGTACCGGCTGGGTGGAGTAGAGGTAACATCACTGCTCTGCGTGGAGAGAGCCTGTGGAGACATGGGTTCGAGCCCAGCGAGCACCTCTCCACTAAGTGTCCTTGGGCAAGACACCTAACGGTACATACTCGCCACCCAGGACATACTTGAAAACGAGAGAAATCTCAATGTATCTTTCCTGGTAAAATCCTTTCTCTCAAAAAATAATAAAAAAAATAAATATATAATTTAGATAAAGATCAAAATCTGATTCTCCTTTAAGCCTAAAGTGTATATTAACCCCATAAAGGACCACTGATGTACATAGTAAATCCTGGGGAAAATTCCCCTCAAGGACGTGCAATGTTTCTCCTGTTACGCCTTGAAGCAGTGATTTGTTTTACCATTATCCACAAGATTTAAACTTCAATTTGTTGATTATACGTGAATGCTTAAAACAATTACAGCAAACGTTTATGACCGGATACCTTTTTCAGCTCCTGGAGGTGCTTCATACATGAAATTCAATCCATTCTTTACTTTCTCGTCACCCAATAGTACTCTAGAAAAGAAAAAAAAGAAATGCAGGTGAAATACAGACACAGGCAGAGAACCCGGTGACGGCTGTGTTTTTTTTTTTTTACAAAGTCAAACAAACGGCACCTCACATTGAATTAAAACGTCAAAGCTTTGGGCAAAACAGTAAGTTCTCATGCCAAAGGAACCATTAGAGAAGCTGCCACCCACATAGCATCGTTCAAGGGACTCCCTAAACACCTTGACCACTTTCAATTATTAAAGTGGTCAGGCTGTGTAGTATTTTTGCCCCCCTCCCCCCCATTGAAGGACATCTTAACAATAGGAGGCAAAGGGGGAGCAAAAAAAATTGAGAAACTTGGACAAAAAAGAAAAAAAAAATTTACACCTGTTATTATAAGAATCTTGTTCCTTAACATATTGGGACATCAGATCTTCCTGCTTTTTCTTATCATATGTAATTTTCTGCTCTGCCATCCACACCTAATGCGAAAAAAAAAGAATCACATTCTAATCAGAAACAATTTGCAAATACATCAGAACATGACAGATACAAAGACTGTATACACAGACCCACAACAACAAAAAATAAAAAAAACACGTTCCCAGGCCACACCCAATCACACCTCCTACGCACGCCCCCGTCCAACCCGACCTGCGCAACCCACCCAGCGCCCAAATCACGCCACCCTGCCCTGCGCAACCCGCCCTGTGACCAATTCACTCCCCGTGCCAAAAACACGCCCCCTGCGCAACCCACCCTGCGCCGAAATCACCCCCCTGCGCCCAACTCACGCCCCATGCGCAATCCCCCTGCGCCCAACTCACGCCCCATGCGCAATCCACCCTGCGCCCAACTCACGCCCCATGCGCAATCCACCCTGCGCCCAACTCACGCCCATACACCCGAGTGCCCATGCATTGACCCCCACTCAAACACCATACTGCATCCTCAGTGCTCTAAACACCCACACCCCCACTGCTTGCTCATGCGCTAACCCCGTCACTGCGTGCCCTCCCCAACATCCCCTGCGCGCCCACAGACCAACATCCGTGTGCCCGCGCGCCCCAGCATCCCGCGCGCGCCCCAGCATCCCCACGCACACCCCAACATCCCCTGTGCGCCCACCCACACCCCAACATCCCCTGTGCGCCCACGCCAACCCCAACATCCCCTGTGCGCCCACGCCAACCCCAACATCCCCTGTGCGCCCACGCACACCCCAACATCCCCTGTGCGCCCACGCACACCCCAACATCCCCTGTGCGCCCACGCACACCCCAACATCCCCTGTGCGCCCACGCACACCCCAACATCCCCTGTGCGCCCACGCACAGCCCAACATCCCGTGTGCCCACGCACACCCCAACATCCCGTGTGCCCACGCACACCCCAACATCCCGTGTGCCCACGCACACACCAACATCCCCTGTGTGCCCACACACACCAACATCCCCTGTGTGCCCACACACCCCAACATCCCCTGTGTGCCCACACACCCCAACATCCCCTGTGTGCCCACACACACCAACATCCCCTGTGTGCCCACACAGCCCAACATCCCCTGTGTGCCCACACACACCAACATCCCCTGTGTGCCCACACAGCCCAACATCCCCTGTGTGCCCACACACACCAACATCCCCTGTGTGCCCACACACACCAACATCCCCTGTGTGCCCACACAGCCCAACATCCCCTGTGTTCCCACACACACACCCCAACATCCCCTGTGCGCCCACCCCAACACACCCCAACATCCCCTGTGTGCCCACACACACCAACATCCCCTGTGTGCCCACACACACACCAACATCCCCTGTGTGCCCACACACACACCAACATCCCCTGTGTGCCCACACACACCAACATCCCCTGTGTGCCCACACACACCCCAACATCCCCTGTGCGCCCACCCCAACATCCCCTGTGTGCCCACACACACCAACATCCCCTGTGTGCCCACACACACCAACATCCCGTGTGCCCACACACACCAACATCCCCTGTGTGCCCACACACACCCAACATCCCCTGTGCCGCCCACCCCAACACACCCCAACATCCCCTGTGTGCCCACACCCCAACATCCCCTGTGTGCCCACACACACCCAACATCCCCTGTTGTGCCCACACACACCAACATCCCCTGTGTGCCCACACACACCAACATCCCCTGTGTGCCACACACAGCCCAACATCCCCTGTGTGCCCACACACACCAACATCCCCTGTGTGCCCACACAGCCCAACATCCCCTGTGTGCCCACACACACCAACATCCCCTGTGTGCCCACACAGCCCAACATCCCCTGTGTTCCCACACACACACACCCCAACATCCCCTGTGCGCCCACCCCAACACACCCCAACATCCCCTGTGTGCCCACACACACCAACATCCCCTGTGTGCCCACACACACACCAACATCCCCTGTGTGCCCACACACACCCCAACATCCCCTGTGCGCCCACCCCAACATCCCCTGTGTGCCCACACACACCAACATCCCCTGTGTGCCCACACACACCAACATCCCGTGTGCCCACACACACCAACATCCCCTGTGTGCCCACACACACCCCAACATCCCCTGTGCGCCCACCCCAACACACCCCAACATCCCCTGTGTGCCCACACACCCCAACATCCCCTGTGTGCCCACACACACACCAACATCCCCTGTGTGCCCACACACACACCAACATCCCCTGTGTGCCCACACACACACCAACATCCCCTGTGTGCCCACACACACACCAACATCCCCTGTGTGCCCACACACACACCAACATCCCCTGTGTGCCCACACACACACCAACATCCCCTGTGTGCCCACACACACACCAACATCCCCTGTGTGCCCACACACACACCAACATCCCCTGTGTGCCCACCACACACCAACATCCCCTGTGTGCCCACACACACACCAACATCCCCTGTGTGCCCACACACACACCAACATCCCCTGTGTGCCCACACACACACCAACATCCCCTGTGTGCCACACACACACCAACATCCCCTGTGTGCCCACACACACACCAACATCCCCTGTGTGCCCACACACACACCAACATCCCCTGTGTGCCCACACACACACCAACATCCCCTGTGTGCCCACACACACACCAACATCCCCTGTGTGCCCACACACACACCAACACACACACCAACATCCCCTGTGTGCCCACACACACACCAACATCCCCTGTGTGCCCACACACACACCAACATCCCCTGTGTGCCCACACACACACCAACATCCCCTGTGTGCCCACACACCCCAACATCCCCTGTGTGCCCACACACCCCAACATCCCCTGTGTGCCCACACACCCAACATCCCCTGTGTGCCCACACCCCAACATCCCCTGTGTGCCCACACCCCAACATCCCCTGTGCACACACCCCAACATCCCCTGTGTGCCCACACACACCCAACACCCCTGTGTGCCCACACACACCCCAACATCCCCTGTGTGCCCACACACACCCCAACATCCCCTGTGTGCCCACACACACCCCAACATCCCCTGTGTGCCCACACACACCCCAACATCCCCTGTGTGCCCACACACACCCCAACATCCCCTGTGTGCCCACACACACCCCAACATCCCCTGTGTGCACACACACCCCAACATCCCGTGTGCCCACACACACCCCAACATCCCCTGTGCGCCCACCCCACATCCCCTGTGTCCCACACACACCCCAACATCCCCTGTGTGCCCACACACACCCCAACATCCCCTGTGTGCCCACACACACCCCAACATCCCTGCGCCCACCCCACATCCCCTGTGTGCCCACCCCAACATCCCAACATCCCCTGTGTGCCCACACACACCCCAACATCCCCTGTGGCCCACACACCCCAACATCCCCTGTGTGCCCACACACACCCCAACATCCCCTGTGTGCCACACACACCCCAACATCCCGTGTGCCCACACACACAAACATCCCCTGTGTGTGCCCACACACACCCCAACATCCCCTGTGTGCCCACACACACCCCAACATCCCCTGTGTGCCCACACACACCCCAACATCCCCTGTGTGCCCACACACACCCCAACATCCCCTGTGGCCCCACCCCAACACACCCCAACATCCCCTGTGTGCCCACACACACAACATCCCCTGTGCCCACACACACCAACATCCCCTGTGTGCCCACACACACCAACATCCCCTGTGTGCCCACACACACACCAACATCCCGTGTGCCCACACACACCAACATCCCCTGTGTGCCCACACACACCAACATCCCCTGTGTGCCCACACACACCAACATCCCCTGTGTGCCCACACACACCAACATCCCGTGTGCCCACACACACACCAACATCCCCTGTGCGCCCACGCACACCCCAACATCCCCTGTGCGCCCACCCCAACATCCCCTGTGTGCCCACCCCAACATCCCCTGTGTGCCCACACACACCAACATCCCCTGTGTGCCCACACACACCAACATCCCGTGTGCCCACACACACCAACATCCCGTGTGCCCACACACACCAACATCCCGTGTGCCCACACACACCAACATCCCGTGTGCCCACACACACCAACATCCCCTGTGTGCCCACACACCCCAACATCCCCGTGTGCCCACACACCCCAACATCCCCTGTGTGCCCACACACACACACCCCAACATCCCGTGTGCCCACACACACCCCAACATCCCCTGTGTGCCCACACACACCCCAACATCCCCTGTGTGCCCACACACACCCCAACATCCCCTGTGTGCCCACACACACCCCAACATCCCCTGTGTGCCCACACACACACACCAACATCCCCTGTGTGCCCACACACACACACCAACATCCCCTGTGTGCCCACACACACACACACCAACATCCCCTGTGTGCCCACACACACACACACCAACATCCCCTGTGTGCCCACACACACACACCAACATCCCCTGTGTGCCCACACACACCCCAACATCCCCTGTGTGCCCACACACACCCCAACATCCCCTGTGTGCCCACACACACCCCAACATCCCCTGTGTGCCCACACACAGTCCTGACAGCAGGCCAGTCCCGTTCTCACCTTTTTGATGTTGGATTTGGAGGCAGGATGAAAATCCTTCTTGCACATGAAATTGGCAAATGATTTCCCCATGGCGGCGGCTCCGTGGTCGCGGGGTGCACAGAGGGGTGTGGCCGGTCAAAGCGGTATGATGCTCGATACCGAATCAAGTCACCGTGCTCAAAAAACAAACCTACCACAGCTGATTACAAAGCAGCAACAATGCTTCCGGGTGAGCGGGGGTACCGGAATTGCGTCATTGAATCCTGCGACTGTATACCTCCTATTGCTGCCAATAGTGCCTGTGTGCGGCGCTGTACCGATACAGAGTGACACGTTACGGCTTCACCGAATAATACATGATTACTGACCATATCACCCAAATATTACTTTAACCTTAATAACCTAGTTGTGTATTGATCCCGGAAACCTCCAACTGGCGCTGTAGTGCAATGACAGGCCGCCAGAGGTCGCAGTGGCCTGCTCCATTGGAGACAGCGGCATGTTGCCCACCTATAGCATGTCGGACGATGGGTAGCGAATACACGGCGAGCTGTTTACACAGGTGTTAAGCAGCGCCACAGGTGATAACGCCGTACTCGTTAAAAAAAGACGACATCGTACAATTACAGATGGTGTTTTTATTTTTCTTACAGCTCAGCAATTTTTGTCAAAATGGCCCCCGTTGTAGTTTTAGACACCAGAGGGAGTTACATAGTGGGCGACGGGGTTTTTCTCTCTAGCGTATAGAACCACTATGCGTTACGTCCTCAGGACGAGGCTTGGAGCGCGTGCTGTCAAGTCGAGGCGCTTTGCTGACGTGGACTGCTACGCGTGTAAGTTTACAAGGCAAAGTGTCTCGTTATGTTCTGTATACAGTAGTGTAGAGGTCACCATCGACCATTAACTACATCTCCCTTGATGCTCAGACACTGATTAGGTTGACTGAACGTCAGGGGAAATGTAGTTCCAAAACATCTGAAGGGCCAAAGTTACTGACCCCTGCATTAGTGCCGCTCTACGACTGGGGCCTAGGGTTGGCAGATTAGCCATGTTTTCCTGGACACATTATTACATATTACAGCGCACAATAAGCTGGGAAGATGGAACGACTAATATCAATAATGCATTTTATAGGTTTATTAACCCCTTCACTACCAAGGGATTTTGCAGAACACTTTCGGACTGTAGTCTTTTTTTTATATTTTGAAAATAATTTTTAATTATACAGTAAGAAATATTTAAGAATATTCCCAACCTGTTCCTTAATGCAATAACCTACTTGGCAGGCAGATGCTGCCATCTGCTGGCCAAATGGAGTTACTGCAGTTGTGAGCTCCCTGCAGGATCAGCTGGGGAGAGGTCATCCAGACACATTCTCAGTTGGTTTTAAAAAGTTGTTATTACCCCGGGCATCATGCGCACAGTGCTCAAACGTCAGGTGCATGTCCTGTCGTGCAAAATTTATTTGCAGTAAACACAATTCCTTTGCATGTCTCTCGTGAAACACCATATCGACTATAATCCATATCGGGCACCAGGAAGTGCCTTTCAGATCGAGTATAGTTGATCTTGGTAGTGAATGGGGTTAATAATATAGGCAAACTTTCATTCTTTTTTATTTTTTTTGCTTGATGGAAGTATTACAAAACCAGTATAACAGTCTTAAACTCTTTGGATTTGCAGATCCTGCACAGTCATGGAGCCCTGCTCTTGTGATACCTTCGTTGCCTTGCCACCTGCAACAGTTGACAACCGGATTATTTTTGGGAAGAATTCAGACAGACCTAGTGATGAAGTGCAAGAAATTGTTTTTTTTCCGGAGGAGTCCTATGAAAAGGGTGAAAAGCTGGAGGTGAGAAATACAAAGTAATGTCTGGAAAGCGGTGACTTAGGAATTATTGAAATGATCTGGAAACTTACTCTTCTGATCTATGTATGGAAAATATCAGTTCACATTTTCCTCATTTATCATGTATATATATATATGTATTTATTACCAGTGCACCTACATTGAGATTGAACAAGTGGAGAAGACCTACGCTGTGATTTTAAGTCGGCCGTCCTGGTTATGGGGAGCAGAGATGGGAGCTAATGAGTTTGGGGTTTGCATTGGAAATGAAGCCGTTTGGGGAAAGGAAGAAATTGATGACACTGAAGCACTTCTGGGCATGGATCTTGTAAGGTTGGCATCGTCACAAATTCCTTAAAACAGGACTAGCCATTGGCTCCTTGAAAATTGACATGGCCTCTCCATTTCTTTTTTGTTCTATGCATACCCATGCGTGGCTCATAAATGTTTAATTAGCTGCCAGATTTTCTTACTGGCTTCCGCCGCCATTTTAGCCGGTGTTTGCCACCTCATCACTTACTAACCCGAAAAACCACCAACCACTCCCTCTTTAATCAACAGGGACAATGGACAATAAGGGACTACAATTACAGAACACAAAAGCATTTTGTGACACTTCTAAACGTCTAAGGTCTTGCAAACAACTTTAAAGCATTCACGACTGGTCCCCTCAGATCATGTTTTGCTTTCTTAGTTTCTTGTAGTATGTGCACTGTGACGTGCGCCACTTTGGACATTGAGTACACGGGCCTAGAAATGTATTTGAGAAGTGCGGACCTGAAGTTTCATATTGTTTTTCTGCCCTTTCCATTGTTAAAGTCACCCTGTATCTACAATTTAAGATGCAGGAGGCTTGTGTTTTCTGTGCCCTATTCCCTGATGTCTGTGTTATATTAGTATTCCCTTATGTATTTACTAGGTGGAAAGCCTGCCCAGAGGGCAGTCTATTGTTGTTGTCGCCAGCTCAGAATTCATGCTCCTGCAGGATACTGACGGTGAGGGGAGCATTCTGCACATGGGCACAGGACCCCCCCCCCCACATTACATGCACATCATTACTTGTTTCCGTTTTTATAAAAATTTTCCATGTAATATAACTGTTGCTAAACAAAGTAAGATCCCTTGTTTCCTTAATATTTTTAAGTGATTGTAACCTTTGAGCACCTCATACCTTTCCCATGAACCTTTTTTAAGGCAAAAAAAAAGTGGCAGAAATAATTACTTTCTTAAAGATGGCGTATAACACTTTGTAAGTTTCCTTTGCCTGGACGGATCGTGCCATAGTGTTTGCCAAACATTAATTTTCTCATTCATTTCTAGACTTGGCCTTGAAAGAGGAAATACTGCAGAATCTGCCCTAGACGTCATTGTCAGCTTGCTTGAAAAATACGGCCAAGGGGGCAACTGCAATGAAGACAGTGCACCGTTTACTTATCACAACGGATTTCTCATCGCTGACCGGAAGGAAGCCTGGATACTGGAGACTGCCGGGCCGTACTGGGCCGCTGAGAAAGTAGAAGGTGTTCTTCTTTGATTAGTTTATTCACACTGAAAGTGGTGAGCCAGTTTCAATACACCATTGGTTCCTAACCCTGGTCCTTAAGTCCCCCTAACAGGCCAGGTTTGCCAGATATCTGAAGCACAGCACAGATGATATGATTTGCTGCTCAGTGATGGACCAGGGTTGGGAACCATCGCAATACACAATTACATATTTTTCTATCAACATTCAGTTTTCTGAAGGGAATTTCCTTTTATTGCAAACAAAATTTGTTTGCCATGGGGCTCCGGAATGTGCCTGTAACGTTGGAGCACATCAGACATGTCAGTCGATGTGCTGGAACTGTTTTGAGCAGCTTGTAGTTTCTTTTCTCTGTCCACAGAAACCCAGAGCCCCAGCTGAATTCTACATGATGTAGTAGAGCATTTCGACCCTCTACTTGTCAAATAATCTGATTTATATTATGGATGCTACATTTTTACAGTGTGGGTAATGGAAAGTGTTAAAAGATGTCACATTTCAAACTAAAACCTTGAGTGATCACATAGAATGATGACCTTTAACCACATGCTTGAAATTTTTTAATTATTTAATTAAGAAAGATATTATATTTTTTTTGCAATGCCATCTGGAATCCTTTTAATTATGTGTTAAGGTGGCAAATGTGTTTTTATGCAGACATGATCGGTCAGGTTTTCTACATTTTCCTTGCCATCTATAATTATGTTGATAGACTGTGTATGAAAAGTGCTGCCCTGCAGTTTGTGGACTCTATACACAGCAAGTTGGAAACCAATTTTCCAGGGCAGGATCTCAAATGAACTGCCTTGATTTGATTAGGTCATTGATTTCCCTCCTGCAATGTCTGCATGTTACAGGGCAGATCCTTCACTGTGCTCGCTTAATGCAGTAATGATTCCCGATGATCAAGGCAGAACTGACCACCGAAAAAATGGTACAATGTGTCCGTTTGATTTATAAGGATTTGTGTGTGTTCTGTGTTTATTTCCAATGTATGTCACCTGTGTTTCTCTCAGAGAAGCATTTGATTTGAAATAACAGGAATGCTGAGAGGTATCAAGTTGGTGGATCATTCCAATTGTTTTACAGTTGAATAATTAAGTTTCTATGAACATGGAAAAGCAAATAATTTCACTCTTTTGATATCTACTGTATTGAGGGGAAAAGCATATATGTAATATTATTTAATATTACAGATGGCATAAAGAATATATCAAACAATCTTTCTATAACCACAAAGATCGATCATGAGCATCCAGGAATGAGGGACCATGCAAAACAGAAAGGCTGGTGGGATGGAAAATTGGAGTTTAATTTTGCTGCCATGTACTCCTACTTTAATCCTTCCAGATCATCCTCATGTGGAGACAGATTCTCTGAAGGATACAAGTTGCTCAGGAAACATAAAGGTGAATCGGATTATTACAATGATCTCTGCTTTCGAACTATTTATGTGTCGTGTGATTTGAATTTTATGTAAATGTCCATAAAAAAAAAGCAAACACACCTGTAGGACTTTCTTCACCAAACTATGAATGTGGAGAATTTAGAAACCGTTCGTGATGCGTAATGGTTGTATCTCACAGGAAACATGACAGCTGAGACAATGATGGGAATTCTCTCTGATAAGAAGAGCGGTATTAATATGGAGGGAGGCTTCTTGACAACAGGAAGCATGGTTTCCATTCTGCCCCAAGATCCAAGCCAGCCATGCTGTCACTTCTTCACAGGTACACCAGACCCTGCAAGGTAAATAGTTTTCACGCGTGGCTCATCGTTACAGGCTGCAGCAGGATATAAGCCTTGAAAGTCTGGTTAAAAATACAGCTTGCCAAACATAGATCAACCGCTCAGATTTTTGATTTTATAATGTGGTTTTGCTGCTCAGCATGTTGGTTACTATTTAACGGGTACGTTTCCTTTGAGTTTTTCTTTTACATTGTAGCAGATATTAGAATGACTTTTTATCTTATAGTAATTAGTCATTTTATATTTCAAGGTCGTTTTAATTTAGTTTGTCTTAAATGACCTTTTGCCTTATTTCTAATGTACAGGTTGAGCATCCCCATATTCAGAATGTTTGGGACTCCGAGCATTCCAGATACAGGTTGAGCTTGAGCACCATTACAGGGTAATCCAGACGTGGACCCCTTGCTTGATGTGCCTAGAGGGTTGTCAGCTATAACCTCCTGATGAGGCCTAACAAGGCCGACATGATCGTCGGTTGCTGCATCTCTCATGCAGGGATGACGTCCTTGGCATTTCAGTACTGTCCACTTTTTCTGGATTTAGCAGTCGGATTTGCATATGGAGCAGTTGTTCCTGTAATGGCACAATCGAGCTAAAACCTTGTGAGACCTGAGCGGGCCCCACCGTAGAGCAGACCACTATGCCGTTGCTTGTTCTCAGGATCCTCACAAACCTCTCTTTTTCTGAGCACCCCATATTAGGAATGGTCTGTGCTCAGAGCATTTCAGATAAAGCTCAAGCACCCCATATTCAGAATGTTGGGGGCACAGAGCATTACAGATTTTGGATTCTTCTGGATTTCAGGATCCAATGTCTGAGAAGAGGAAGATCGCGGCAGGAGAGCAGTGGTCCTCTTCTTTCTGCAGCCACCAGCGTGTACACATGCTGGGAGTACTGTGCAGCCTTTCACTGTGGACATGCTGCTCAGAGCCAGCATGACTCTGTGCAGCATGGCGCACACAGGCTGACTAGAAGCTCTGCATCTGCAGCAGTGGTCAGGAGCTGCGTCTCAGAGAAGAGCGACTCATCTACAAGGACTAAAATGGGGAATGCGTCAAAAATTTTGGTTTTCAGAGTCTTCCTGATTTTAGAATTCTGGATTAGGGGAGCCCAGCCCATATCATGATTTTTCCCTTCTGCCATTCGAGATGTCCAATTTTTTGGTTGTGTATTTGCATTACTTATAAATAACGCATTGTAGAATTGTTTGTGAAGTTACTCATATTATCCATTGAAAAAGAATCCCACTGTACTCAGTTTTTATTATTATATATTTTTTTTTCCTTTGTTTTGGACACAGCATGTGGATATTCCCTTTCCTCTATCCTATCCCGCTCTTGTTCTGGGAACTTGTTTGCAAGTTCAGGTTTCAGTGCATCTCTTTACTAGTTTTTGCTAATGCTGTTCCTTAACCCTTTCACTAACAAGTGATTGGTTTCTGACAATGTTTTTTTTTGGACAGTGGGTTTTTTTTTCTGTAAAATCCGTTTGAATTATACAGTAAGAAATATCTGAGCATATTCCCTTTGTATTTCCTAGTGTAAATAATTTATTTGGCCAGTTGGTGGCACCATCTACTGCCAAATTGAGTTACAGTTGCATTTCGATTTTTTTTCTTTTTCTCTCTATCCATTTTTCCCCTCCATCGGCTGCTGACTGTCCGATGTCAGGGCATTCAGCAGCTGTCTGCGTCGAATTGGCATCGGCGAATTCCACCGACCTGAATAATAAAAATAAAGTCTCCTATTCTGGTAATCGGAGTTGCAATTGGTAAAAATGTGTCTAAATAATAAAAGTACTTTTATTTTTAACAGATCTTTTTATTATTTTTTAAAGTCTAAGAAAACCAAAAATGTCAAATTTAAAAAAAATACAAAAGTCTTTAAAACATAAAAAGGGATTTTTGCGAAAAATAAAAAGAACTGGTCTTAAAAAACAATTTAAAGATATTTTTTTTTTACATTGAAACCTATGGAATTCACCTGTTGAATTGAAACACCGAAAATCAGGGCATTTAGCAGGAATGTTGGTGCAATTCGGTGTTCTGTGAATAGAAGATAAGGTAGTCTTCTATGGGGAAGTGTCAGTGCCTCTGAATTGCCGCTTATTTTGCTGTCAATTCGCCTGTATTTGGTGAATTGACAATTTAGCAAATTGCGCCAAACAATGAAATTCACCTTTCGGTGCGATTTGGAGGTTCGTGCATAACATTTTATGAGTTTAGGAACAGTTGAGACCCGGGTTTAAAGTTTACTGGTGTGACGCAGTGCATGCATTGGTTAGTGTGATGGAGATCTTCACTATACTAAAACCTTCTCAGAAGTTGTGCAATATAACGTTAAAGACTAAAGTTTCATTTAATTGTATTTTTTTCGTCCTAGATCGGTTTTCAAACCGTTCATCTTCATGCCACAGATTCAGCCGTTTGTAAAGACTGTCTCACCTTGCTTCGGTCCTGACGATCCTGTCAAACAAAGACCAAGATTTCGAACAAAGCCAGACAGAAGACACAGTTTGTACAAAAAACATGAAATTGCCTTACGGACTATGGTACAGTATATGTAATAATCTGTGATAAAATAACTAAACGTCTTGGGCTATATTCCCTAGTTGTAGATAATCGAATTACACAAAACATTACACAGTGTCTCCTGTAGTTAGTTTATCAGCATGAAACACCATCCCATTCTTTCCGCAAGTTGAGCTTGCGACTCGGTTGCAGCGGTTTCCCTGCACGAGGTTACTGTACTAATGTAGCCTGCACTTCCACACAGGAGACGGTATTTCAGGGTCAGAGTGAAACGGACTCCTAAAAGCTGGTGTTTAAATGATTTCGAAAGTGCAAAATCTTTTAACACACTCTAACCCCCCCCCACCCACCATTAAATCCCATACTCGCCTCTCATCACGCAGTGAAAAGGGCGTTGTGATCCGCCTCTGCTTCTCGCTGGGAGCAGAGTAAGACTGGGAACAATTAGTTCCTAGTCTCTCTCTGCGATCTCTTGAGAGAGTGAGTTAGCGCAGAGCTCACGGCTGGATGTGCAAAGCTCCTCGGAGTTCTATGGACTCCAGGAATCAACACTTGCAGCGTCACTGTTCGCTGCATTCCGGCGCGAGTTGCTAAGAAAGCATCTACACTGGAATACGACGGTAAGGAGAATCTGGAGGCACAGATTTTCCTGCTTACCGTCTCCATTTTACCGTTAACTATGGCATAGAGGGACTGACCTGCTCACTAGATTCAAATGGAACCATATACCTTCATAAATCTGGGGACAGGTTTGTATCAATGGTCAGATGTGCTGCTATATTCTTATTTTTTTTTACCCAGCAGTAACAAACATTGAAGAATACCTCGGGAGGTGGGGGCTCTTTATATAAATTCTCAATCTCCAAAAATCTTTCCAATATTTTGCGATACACACCAACTAGCAAAACATTCTTACTGCTGCCGTGAGTGGGGAAAAAAAGAAAAGTCAGATCCCTGGCATTGCACAGTAGTCTGTTGCAATGGCCTATTAAAATAAACCGTGCCCTACTCTGTGCTGGTAATAGGAAGCCACTAATGGCAAAAGCTGGAGCAAAATCCTAATTTCGTCAGTCCATATCCAAAGAACCTCAGAATAATATGAAATATAGATATATTGAAAGTATATCAAAACAATTGAGTGTAGACAAATATTAACCAGAGGTGATTCTACTCACGTGATCTTGTGCCTGAAAATAAGTGGCTCAGTATATCGCACAATTAGATCTGTCAAGGCGATCGCCCTTCTTCTCTCCACTCCTTAAATGGTGCAATTTTCCTCGGTATAAATAAACATAATATGGTGCAGATAATCTCACAACACCATAGAGCACATAAGTGATTAAAAAGATCTACCCAGTTATTGGCGTCCTTTTAAAAAGACACCAACTCCCAATCTGCCAGTGATTTTGAAGGGGCACCCGGATCCCTTCTCACTCCCAGACTCCACACCAAGGGGGGATTTGAAGTTAAAAAGTCCAAATTGTGCGATATACCGAGCCACTTATTTTGAGGCTCAAGATCACGTGAGTAGAATCACATCTGGTTCATATAGGTCTACACTCAATTGTTTTGATATACTTTCACTATATTTCATATTTTTTGGAGGTTCGGCGGATATAGACTGACGAAATGAGGATTTTGTCTGAACATTAAAGTGCTGGTCTCATGTTTTGGAGATTGACTGTTGGGATGGAGTATTTGTGGGATATGGCACCTGTTTGTGGAGAACAGTAGCTATTTTTGGTGATTATATAATACTGGAGCAGGTGAATATACAAATAGCGGAAGTGTTAATCCTACCACAGGTGGCGCTAATTGTAAACTGTATATATTTTTTAAAAGATGGAGCCACCCACTAACCATTAGCAGCGCCCTATTACTGGTTCTTTGCGCTGTTATGTTAGTGGTAAGGGATTGATGCCATAGCAAAACTGACACCAGCTTTTAAAAGCCAGTATTATATATTTTATATAAATTTTTAAATAGCAGTTCCACCGTTTACATCAAATCCTTGAATCAGGGCTTAGCCTGTTTAAACCCGTCAAACTGAATCCCTGAAAATCATGGCATTTCGGACACCAGTGCAGTTCGGTGTTCTGTGAATAGACGGACCATTACTTCTCTATGGGACAATTTCACTGCCTCCGCAGATCGCCAAATTGCACCATATCTTGCTGTCAGTTCGCCTATATTTGGAGAATTGACAGCTTTGTGAATAGGCCCCAAAATTGCACCGTACGGTGAAATTCACTGTTCGTTGTACTACGGGGCTCGATGAACAACCCTCTTTGATGGATGTAAATGGAATAGCAGAGGTCCCTCTTGGTGTTAACGAGTGTGGGTGCAGAATTTTAAATTATTCCCATAGGGATCTCAAAAGGCATGCAGAACAGCATAATCATCCTGCACTTTCACCAGGATCTGTAGGCAAGGGATGGACAACAAATTGTGCGGTCACTGTACCACCAGTGGAAGAGTTGGAAGCAGAGATGCGACGTTACGTAACACCTGGATAATAAATAGAGCAGTCTTCAGATTTTGTGACAGTCACTTGTGCATCTCATTCAGTTCTAACGGAGCTTTTTACATTCACAGGGAAAAGAAACGTTGGCAAAAATGAAGACATTAGAAAAAGAGAAACTTGAAGAGATTGAGGCCGTCTTAAAAAATCCAAACGCTGACAGATCAACTCTGGCTCTAGTGTTTTCGGGATGTGTGGAAGAAGAAATGAAGATTTATCAATGAGATTTGATTCTCTTGACTTTGTGTTCAAAAATCTGTCCTAATAGAAGGCTTGAACTTGTGATCTTAAGATGAATACAGAGTTAGTGATTGTTGATAAACATTCTCTGTAAAACATGATTGACATGAGCAGCACAAACATGTAGAGAATTTCACATTAAATGTGTCTGAAAGTGAATTTCATAGAAACCTGTAAAATGACAGTAATAGTTCAATAATGCATGGTGTTCAGATTAAAGTTTTATCATGTCGCTAAGCACTTTAAATTAGAGTTTAACTTCAATAAAGGATTGACAAATACAAACAATTTATTACATTTGAATTCTTTTAAATTGAACGTGTTGTAGTCAGGATCAGTTTCCATCAGGGACGGATATCACATTGGCCTTGTAGATTTAGTTAGAACACTTCGTAATATGTCTCTGCCTCTGCTTTACTAAAAAAGATGGGTACAATGCTTTAACCATGACAGGCCAGAAGGTTGTGTGGTCACCACGTATAGCTCCATGTAAATCTCAGGAGGTTAGTCACCAGGATCCGAATTTGACACCAAATTGTCGTATGGCGCGGGATCAGTGGTGTATTTTGGCCTATGGCGGCACTTTCCAGGGGGCAGCCCGCACCACCCCCAAAAGAAATTTTTTTTTTTACTTTTGCAAAGTAGTTTACCAGGAAGGATACATGGAGATTTCACTAATTTACAAGTATGTCCTGGGCTTTCGCTTTCCAGGGAGCAGCAAAAACCCTCACCACTATATGGGTTACTCAGAGCACAGAAATGACACCAACGTTTGTGTTCTGTAGTTCCCTGCACTTCGGGGAATACAATTTCCCCACCCTGCAGTGAATTCACCGCAAGGTCCCCAAAGTGCAGGGAGTCAGCCGCTGAATGCTGCCACCGCAAACCCGTGGCCTGCGGTTTTAAAAAAAAAAACTACTGAACGAAAATGTCTGGAACTTACATATAAAGATCCTATGATTGATAAGAAAAAGTTCTGTTACAGAAAAAAGAAAAAAAAAAAAAAACCGCTATTTCAAAAAAAAAAAAAAAGGGGGAAATTTTGCCAAAAATCAGAAAGATGACCAAAAATAAATAAATACCAAAGATCAATAAGACTTTTTACCGCAGATTAAAATAATAAATGGTTTATTAGCTCTTGCATAAAAACGGGAATATTTTTAACATTGAAACCTATGGGGGTTCGCCTGAATAAACCTGCTGATTGAAACCACCGAATATCAGGGCATTTCACTGCCATTTCTCTGCTGTTTGGTGTTCTCTAACCATTACTTCTCTATGGGGATTTGCACTGCCTTCAAACAGCATCGTATTTGCTGGCAGTTCGCCAAACTTGTGTGTGAGCATATCACAGAGCAGTGGTGTACTTAGGGGAGTGGCGGAGGGTGGGCCACCCCAAGTACCAGTGATTATTGGGGTGTCATTAGGGGGTACCACTGTCACTGTGTGTCAGCTTGGAGCGGTGTTCTCAAACCATGAGCAGCGGAGCAGGGCGTTTGCATAAGGAATAAAATTTAATAGAATAAAAATCCCCCTCTCCTCCTCCATAGCTCCTCCCCCTGCCCCGCAGCAGCTCTAGGAGAGGGGGATGTTGATTTGTGTGCAGAGAGAGAAGAGGACACTAAACAGCAGGTTAAAGGGGGGGGGGTATCAGCAGAATATGAAGCCCTGTCTGCTTACTGCGGTTTAAAGTTGACTTTTCCTTAACCAGCACTGCAGTGATAGAAATTTGTCATTGAGCTGCCTGGCTCTTGGTGAGGTCCTGCATAGAGGGGGCCAGGCTGCATTCAATGCATCACCAGTGAATAGGCAGCCCAGAGTAAACAGACAGGGAAGAGGGAGTCTTAAAAAACTGGAAAAGTAAAGAAAAAAAATACCATAGCAGTGTCTTATACCTGCAAAACACACCCATTCTCTGCTCAGCAACTCCAATCCACAAAACCAGCCACCCAACACATACAACTCCCACCACACAAAACCAGCCACACATACAACTCCCACCACACAAAACCAGCCACCCGCACAACTCCGATCACACAAAACCAACCAACCCCCATCCCATAACCCAGCCACCAACACACAACTCCAATCACACAAAACAAGCCGCCAACACACACACACAACTCCCATCAACAAAACAAGCCACATGTGTACTTTTGTTCATAGCATGAGGATTGACATGTTGGGAGTTTGCAAAATCACTTAACCCTTTCGCTGCTGAGGCTTTTCCCGCCTCTGTGATGAGGTCATTTTTACCAGTTTTGCTCATTATGTTTAAACGTGTTTTGAAGGCTTATTTTAGTATATTACCCAGACATATTATATATATCGTTCTTTCCATCAGACTCGGTAGATTCATAATATGTCATTATTATATGTATACGTTATGTCATGTCTGTATATTATAACAAAAAATTAGGGTTGCACCGATACCGATACTAGTATCGATATCGGTGCCGATACCGGGTACTGCAGGAGTACTTGGTACTCGTGCAGTACCCCCGATATTTTTTTCCGATACCGGAAGCCGGCATTGAGCCGGCTTGCCGGTATCCGAGGGGCTGCGGCGGCTGTCCGAATGCTCTATCGGCATTCGGACAGGCCCTGCAGCTGCTCACTTTGTTTAATACTTACCTTCCTTCAGCGACGCCGGAAAAGTCTTCGCGCGCGCGCGCTCCTTGGAAGGACCCCAGCCGCGACCACGTGGGACCATGTGATCGCGGCTGGGGTCCTTCCAACGAGCGCGCGCGCGCGCGCGCGGGAACTTTCCCGGCGTCACTGAAGGAAGGTAAGTATTAAACAAAGTGAGCAGCTGCAGGGCCTGCCCGAATGCAGATAGAGCATTCAGACAGGCCCTGCAGCTGGTCTCCGCTCATACTTACCTTCCTTCAGCGACGCCGGGAAAGTTCCCGCGCGCTCGTTGGAAGGACCCCAGCCGCGATCACATGGTCCCACGTGGTCGCGGCTGGGGTCCTTCCAAGGAGCGCGCGCGAAGACTTTCCCGGCGGCGCTGAAGGAAGGTAAGTATGAGCAGGGGGGGCATATCCATGAGCAGGGGGGGGCATATCCATGAGCAGGGGGGGGCATATCCATGAGCGGGGGGGGCATATCCATGAGCGGGGGGGGCATACCCATGAGCAGGGGGGGGGCATACCCATGAGCAGGGGGGGGCATACCCATGAGCAGGGGGGGGCATACCCATGAGCAGGGGGGGGCATATCCATGAGCAGGGGGGGGCATATCCATGAGCAAGGGGGGCATATCCATGAGCAGGGGGGGCATATCCATGAGCAGGGGGGGGCATATCCATGAGCAGGGGGGGGCATATCCATGAGCAGGGGGGGCAATTATCCATGAGCTGGGGGGGCAATTATCCATGAGCTGGGGGGGCAATTATCCATGAGCTTGGGGGGGGCAATTATCCATGAGCTTGGGGGGGGGCAATTATCCATGAGCTGGGGTCAGGATATCCATGAGCTGGGGCAATATCCATGAGCTGGGGCAAATCCATGAGACCTGGGGGCTTTATAGGAGGTCTGTTCTTATTGGAAAGCGTCACATGACATAAAATAAAAGTATCGGTAATTGGTATCGGTGAGTACTTGAACAAAAGTATCTGTACTCGTACTCGGTCTTAAAAAAGTGGTATCGGTGCATCCCTACAAAAAATGCAATAAAATATGTATTTTCAATAATTTACAAACGTGTAAAGTGTTTTTTTTCACATTTTAACATGCGAGCAATTGCGGTTATATTTTGTATGGGGTGCGCTTGTTAAAAAAATTAGAGATGGGGTCTCGTTACATTTTTTTTGGGGGGAAATTACGCGATTTTTAACAAATGCACCACATACAAAAATCGTTAGTGCAGCATCATTGTTCACATTATAATTGAAATGGGAACAATATTGCTACACTAACAAACCAAAAAAAAGAAAAAAAAAAAATGTTTATTTTTTTTTAAATAAATTTTTATTTTTAATTTTTTTTAAAAAACTTTTTTCACATTCGTGTTTGGTATCGTTGGAACGGCCATGCTCTGGCCGATCCATCCATACCAAACATTAACCCCTAGCTGCCACGGATCGGGAGATAGGGGGTTCATTGGAACCCCCTATTCTCCACTGTTGGTGGCAGTTAGGGGTTAACTCTAGGACTGGCGTCATCGTGCTACGCACGATGACGCCAGTCCTCAGGGGGAGCTCCGGGAAAGGATCGCGAACCGGCGCTTTTCAGCGCCGATTCGCGATCCAGCTCCCCAGGGGTTAATGCCAGGCACCATTTGGAAGGGCAGGCTGTGCCCTTCCAAATGGTGCCTGGGTTAACACCCGCAATGCCGCCGATCGGGAGGGAGAGAGGTCCAAAGGACCTCCCCCCTCCCTTTCAGGCGCCTCCTCCGCACATGCAGGGGGGGCGCCTGAATTAGGTGTCATCGCGCTGCCGCGATGACACCTAATTCCAGCGGCTGCGGTTCCGGATGCCGGGCTGACATCGAGTATGTCAGCCCGCACCGGGTGGGGCAGCGATCGGCTGGAACCCGGCCGAACGCTGACCCCAATGGGAGGACGCGCTCAGCGCGTCCTCCGCATACCAGCAGTAATGCGGAGGACGCGCTGAGCGCGTCCTCCGCATTGAAGTGGTTAAAAATAACCATTAAAAAAAAATAAAAAAAAATCTACACTCGCCTCTTATTGTACAGCACAAAGGACACATGATCCACCATCGGCAGATTCATAATATATCATTAATATATGTATAAATCATGTCCTGCCAGAATGCTATAACTAAAAATATTTTTGAAAATATTTAAAAAGAACGTTTGATTTACTTTTACATTTTAAAGTTTTGGGGGGGGGGTGCCAAATATAGGATCCGCCCCTGGTGCCAAATGTTCTAGGTACGCCCCTGGCAGTGATGTTACCTCTACTCCACCCAGCCGGGTTGAGGGGGGGGGGGGCCCGGATTCCATGCTAGATTGCAGGCGGTCCAGCAGTTCACGGCAGCAGTGGGCGTCCAGTCCGAAATAGAGTGAGAGTCCGTGTTAAAGAAAGGGCCGGAGGCTGCATGCGTGCAGGTCACGCGGTCCGGCCAGTCAGGTGGTACTGAGTCTCAGTACCACCTGACTGGCTGAACCACGTGACACGCACGCAGCTGCCTGCCCTTTCATTAACACGGACTCTCACTCTATTCTGGACTGAACACCCACCGGGAAGTGAATCAAAGCCACGGTGCACCCTCTGGCAGTGGCACCCCACTGCTGACAAGATGGCTCCACGCACAGCCGCGATCCTAACGTGGCCTGGAGGGACCTCCTGCTGAGTCCATACACGGCCCTACCGCGGACAGAAGCCGGTAAATATAGAATAATAAATAATTGCTGTGTGCTCATATTCACTGGGGTTGCTGGGAGTTTTATTGCAGTGGATTCTGATGCACTCATACACACCGCACATTGCATTGCTGGGAGTTTTATTGCTGTGGATTCTGTGATACACACTGCATATTACTGTGAGTTTTATTGCTCTGGGATACGCTCATACACACTCTGGAGCGAAGAATAAAATGCTGCCCCCCCAAAAAAACACGCTGTTCACTTGTACAGGAGCTTCGTTTTAGGAGGACCTTACATTTTTTTTAATGAAGCTGGAGCTCGTCACACTGCCATGCTTGTGGGCATCTACAATCAATTGAACGAGGGTGGATTTTATAAGATGAAGTTATTATGTGCTTGTTCCCCCTGCCCTATATACAGTATATATAATAGCTGGCCTGGGCCCATCTGCGCATACCTGTGGCTGGTGGTGCCGGCGGGAGCCTGGAGGAGAGATGCGCTGCCGGAGCCCACAGGAAGTATCTGCCCACACGCGGCTTAATCCCTGTGCTCCTCCACACCTGGCTGGCCGCATGCGAGTGGGCGCGGTCAGCCAGCGGCTGAAAAAAAAAAAAAAGTGAAACGCCACGTCTGCCGATGCCAATCTTGGTAATTTGCCGCTCCAAAAATCTGCCGCCTGGAACTGTTGCTCCTACCTACTCCATGGTAGGGCCGGCCCTGTACACACTGCACATTACTGTGAGTTTTATTGCTGTGCAGCTGTGATATGCTCATACACAGTGCACATTTACGTGATTATTATCAGAACTATTTAACCCCAGATCAATCAGGCTTTCGTCCAAACCATTCAACTACAACTGCCCTTTTAAAAGTTTGTAATGATATCCAAGCTGGCATGGAACAAGGAAATCTAACTGGAGCCATCTTCCTTGATTTTGCCAAGGCTTTTGACACAGTAGACCATGGCATCCTATTACAAAAACTTAAGAACTCTGGTATTGGTGATAGTATGTTAACCTGGTTCCAATCATATGTGTCTGATAGGTCTCAATTTGTGTCCATTTCTGACAGCACTTCCCTCCCCCTCCCAGTCACGTGCGGTGTACCCCAAGGCTCGATACTTGGCCCCCTGCTATTCACAATATTCATAAACGATCTGCCCAATGTCTGCAAAGCTTCAACTGTACACATGTACGCAGACGACACTAATCTATACCAGCAAACCAAATCTCCCACAGCTGGAGGCTGTGCTGCAAGAACAATTCACAGGGGTAGAAAAGTGGATCGCAAATAAACTTTTTCTAAATACTGACAAAACTGTTACAATGCTCTTTGGAACCGCACCTAAACTACACAAATTGCAAACACCCCACCTATGTGTTGGGACAAAATCAAATGGCACGCTGACCACAGTCACTTCTCTCAAATACCTAGATTTGGGTCTAACCACATACCTATCTTTTGGCCCCCACATCGAAAAACTCTCATCTAAACTCTACCCCAAACTAGGTGCCCTGTACAGAAACAAATCCTGCCTGAGCCCCGCGGTAAGAAAGCAGATTGTACAACAAATGCTTATGCCAGCCATTGAATACGGAGATGTAGTGAATGCAGCCGCCCCACAAACACACCTCCAGAAACTTACTACATTGTATAACTCATTCTGTCGCTTTGTGCTACAATGTAACTACATGACACACCATTGTGACATGTTAAAAGAACTAAACTGGCCATCACTGGACTCTAGACGCACCCTTCACCTTTCCAACCTTGTGTTTAAGAGCTTTTCTGGGAAGCTACCACCCTACCTGAATATGCTGCTTCCCCCGGCAGTTCCCTCATCCTATAACCTCAGATCCAGGACCAGCACCTTACTTGCAATACCGCAATACAAAAAGAAAATGTCTCGATCCTCATTTTCCTACAGAGCACCGCAAATATGGAATAACCTCCCAGACACCGTCAAATCTTCCCCCAGTCTAAAGTCCCTTAAGACTTACCTCAATACAAAATGCACCTGTAAACATGTAACATAATGACTTTATTTCCTCCATATTTATTTTTCTGTTACTCTGTATATTTGGTTGTGTTAATATCTTGCATTTTACTATTTTGTATTTCTGTAACCACTCAATGTTCTCGAACCCAGGACATACACTTGAAAACGAGAGAAATCTCAATGTATCCTTCCTGGTAAAATCCTTTTATAAATAACATTTCTGGGGGTTTTATTGCTGTGCAGCTCTGTGATACGCTCATACGCAGTGCATGTTTCTGTGGATTTTATTGTTCAACCAATTAGAGCGGCTGTGATCCAGTATACTTGACATGCGTGGCTGTTCTTTGTAAAAATGCTTGCATTTAAACATTTCATAATTTTATTTATCTCAATAGATAAATTTGAAATGGTAAACAAAATATACAGGTAGGCACTTGGTATCCACTTTTAATATAAAGCGGAAAAGGCAGAGCTTAAAGAGGAAGGGTGGGGTTTAACCAGGAAGAGGTGTGCCCTTGACAGGAAGGGGTGCCTCAAATTTAAATTAGGGGGTGTACGAGTTTAGTCAGGCCTAGGGCAGTACAAAACCTAAATACATCACTGCGCGGGATAGGATGACTCCTGGAGGTGGCGGACATCCTGAATATTAGCCAAGTTTCCGGGGCCTCCCCTCTCCCATGCTAGATGATGTTAGTTAAGGAATTAACCCCTAGGGGACTGGGGATCTCTCTATGGAAATCCCTATGGTGGAGATGAGGGGTCCAAACAAACCCCCCCCCCCCATCTCCCAGGGGGCAGCTAGAGAGTCAGGCTGGGTATCATTGGAAAGGCCAGAGCAATGCCAAGGATACCAAACATGACCAGATTGGGGGGGGGGGGTGTAAATCGGAATCAAAAATGCCACCAACAAAATAAGACTTTGCTACAAATGAAAATAAACCATTGAATAAATATTTAAATAGGGAATTTATTTTACATAGAAACCTGGTTAAACAGGTGGTACGAAATCACCGACAATCAGGGAGTTTCGTCATCTTTAACTGTTCCTCCTCTATGGGGAGTTCACTGCCGCCAAATTGCACCATATTTCGCTGGCAATTCGCCAATATTTGGTGAATTATCAGCCTTTTGAAATTCTAAATTGCCACGAATTTTCACCGTAAGGGGAAAAAAAAACACAAAAAAAAACCAATCACTGTTTGGTGCAATTCAGTGGCAAGTTCAGCTCACTTTGAATTACTAAACCCTATAAAATGTTGAGACGTTACCTTTTTGCCTGTAATCCCTATTACGTTCTTGGCAAAAGCTGTGCTTGTGCCTCTAGTGTATAGCTTTCCTGCACCTCCCTATTATAAATTAACCCCTCACATTTTTATAGGAGGCATTAATTTGCACCTCGAAATGGAAGCACAAGCTATTCCAAGGGGCTCACGCTTCCATTCTGGAGAAGGTATTTCTCACAAAAATACGGTCTCCTTAAAGCTTGTTTTAAGAGATTTAGGGAGCAGAAAACAGGGGTGTGAAGGTTCAGAGGACAAGCAACGGCACTAGTGGCCTGCTCTATGGTGGGGTCCGCTCAGATCAAGGTTTTAGCTCGATTGTGCCATTACAGGGACAACCGCTCCATATGCAAATCTGTCTATCACCCAGAAAGGGCGGCCAGTACTGAAATGCCAATGACGTCACCCCTGCACAAGAGATGCAGCAACCCCCGAGGATCGTGTCGGCCCTTTCTGGGTGATACAATTTCATATACAAATCATTCTAATTGCACAATCTGAAAACCTTGTGAGACCTGAGCGGGCCCCACCGTAGAGCAGGCCACTAGTGCTGTTGCTCGTTCTCCGGACCCTCACCTCTTCACTTTAAGGGATTTTGTTTTTGCAAAATCACTTTCCACCATAACCCAACCAAACCCCCCTAAAAAAAGCCCACTTGTCACTCATCGAGCAGAGGGCAGTGCAATCCGCCGCATGAATAATTATTAGTAATGAAGAATGAAACATTTAGAAACCAGACCAACTAATATTCAAATTATACTTTATTGTGCAAACATTACATCAAGTTTAACAATGCTAATATTTAGTACTTTATGGCCATCTGAGAGCACATGTCATTTCCTAGCAGCATTCAGCTTGATTTAACCACTGCACTTTGTATCCTGGCATAATCCCCATTTATTAGCATAGTGCAGGCGCTATAATTGCATTGTGATTAGGATTTGGCCATAAAATAGTTGCAAGACGTGAAATCAACACTGCCAGCTTTTTTTTCTTCTCCCCCTTCAAAAGGATGAGGTACTATTACATGTCGGACCCTGAATGCCCTGTTTAACCAAGACGTAACGGTATGTGTCAGTAGCTGAACAGAGTAATTTATCCAATCAAAACTAAATCATATATAGAATCTAAAAATAAGTTATCTTTGATAACAGTAGTTTAGTAGAAATAATTTAAAATCGATCAGGAAAATAAAATATCTGCTGCATGGCACAATGGAGGGACAGAAACTTTAAAACACAATACATATTATACATCTCTTGTCAGTAATGAACAGATACAAGCAAAGGCCTGAGCTAAACCAAGGCCATGTAAACACTGTAGCCTTACTCACACGTGTGTGTGCGCTATACATGCAAGTCATACGGTGAGGCGTATTCACTCGTACATGCCAGTAAATACTTTAGATGTGGTATGGTAGCATTTAAACCTATAAAATATGCAGTGTATTGCGTGTCCTTTTGTTCTGCATGACCAAGGAGAACATGACATTTGTTAACAAGCATCATAGGCATAGTGTATCATAATGGAAATCTAAGGTTTGCACCCTGTATGGGGTCACCGTAAGTGATTTGAGACCAGGTGTCACTGGATATACAACTCACACGTATAAACATAAACCACATGTATCACTTCTGTCAGCACTTGCAATAGATCATTTTAGAAAAAGACAAAGTTACCGGCTGCATGCGCAGAAGATCTGCTGCAGGTAAGGACACCAATCAAACAAGTGATGTGCTACTATGGTGTTCTACTATAAACAGACTACAATATGACAAGAACAGGATCTTTTTTGAGGCATTCTGAAAGCATCAATGGTGCACACAACCCACGCAGCCTCACTTACAATGCATAGTGATAGAAAGTGGCCAATTTCAATCCGTTTTTTCCTGGCAATGTGATGATGCTACAGTAAACCAGTTAATCAGAGGTCGCTGTGTGATTCATGTTGTGATTAATAAACTCTTCTTGCAGCACTAGCTTAATGTCCAAAATTCTCAGGAAGACATTTAAACAGGCAGTAACAAACGTAAAGATATTTTGTTCACACATTTTCCCCTCTTACATCATTTCTGGTTAAAGTGTATCCAAGTCATTATATAATGAAGTGCACTGAAGGAAGGGGGGAGGGAATCGATAAGGAGATTGTTGCTAAAAGAAATACTATCTTCCATTCTTTTGCAACAACATTTGAAAGGATATCTGAAAAAAATGCCTCGAGTTAAGCTCTACTAGTTCCAGTGCACCAAAACACTGAATTCAAATCGCTTACACATCCACATTTTGCTCCAGTTGGGATTACATTTACTCAAAACAAGAATATGTATCTCAATGGCCACAGCATCCAAAGACCATAGCTTTATGATGCATGGTGTTGACCCCATTAGATGGTCAAGGCATCATTTACTAGAATAGAGTATTGCTGCAGCTCTCCTCGTAAGATGGCTCTGAATCTCTAAGAACTAGACAGGAGGATTGCACTGTGGATCTTTGTAAGGAGCAGAGATGTAGGTTAAGCACCACTGTCCCTGTAAAGAGGCAAAGGAACGGCACGTCTCCTACAATAAGAACTAAACACGCAAAGAATAAAAGGGTCTGGTTGCGAACATCCTTTGACGTAGACCAAGGGTCAGCAACCCAGACCCTCCAGCTGATTTGGAACTACACCTTCCATGATGCTCAACCACTTAATCGGTTGGCCAAGCCGCATGGGAAATGTAGTTCCAAAACATCCGAAGGGCCAAGGTTGTTGCCCCCGGTGTAGCCACTACTAAAGGAAATGGCTGCAAACACTGGAACTAGCAGTTGTTTCTTCTGGCAATTACCCGAGATAAGTCAAACAAGTGTGATGTAGAATAGCTTGGCTTCAATGATCAGTGTCTCCTAGGATGCTCCTGCATACACCAATATTATTTGGCATACTGGCAATTATGTAAAAGGAAGGGACATGTCCCCCTACTTGCTTTATTGGGGTCTTTATCAGAGGGGCTATATAAAACATCACCGTAATCCTGACTAATACGAGCAGGCCAATTAAATAAAAAGGTCTCATCTCCACAGTTCTAAAACAGAAATACATTTGACATAAGAACACCTGAAGAGCATCTGATTCATGGCAATGACCAATCCAGATGGATTAAGCATATACTCTGCTACACCATCGAATGCCTATTTATAGAACATGCTTGTTAATAGGTCTTAACACTGTGTAATAAGCAGAGGAAGAAGAAAAAGACAGTCTTTTTTAAAGATATGGACCTCAGGAGAAGAGGTTTAAAACGAACAAGCCTGTAACCAGTATTGAAGCAACATTATCGGCGAGTAGAAATTCTTATCAAGATGCCATTAAAATTGTAACAACAGGGGGCTTCCAGGATAGGGAACCCATCATCATGTGCTTAGATACCAAAATTTGTAAATGATCAATAAAGTGTCAGCAGTAAATAACAAATTGATATAAGGTAAGAAAATAGTTAAACGTCAAAACCTAATATGCAGATTTTTCCTCTAGCAGAAAGAACACAAAAAACACAAGACCCACAAATAACATCCACATTGGTCTGTCAGAGGAACATATAAAGCAGAATTCTGTTTGCAGATGCACCTGAAGCTTAGATAAGCAATGCATCCCCTGTTACTTTATAATATGTTTATATGGCTTATGGCAGCACGCTTTTACCATGTCGTTAAGGGAAGGGTGGTTCCTCTTAAAACTCAAAGTAACAGCGAATGTCACGTTGACACTTTTAGTTTGTATGACAGTTTTTAGCAAAAATAAATAAAACGGCAACATAAGGTACCATATGAATTTAAGATTATTTACACGGATTTGCATAGGCGTACACCAAATGTTTACTAGTCTTTTTAAACATGGAGGACATTGAATAAATCCACAGTTTGCAGGCAAAAAGCAGACATTGTTATATCCCGGGCTCCATCAGCTGGACACGGCTAGAAACCGTCTCTTCTTCAGCATGCGGAAGTAAAGGTTTTCGTCTCTGAACTCGTAATCATCGGTGATGTGTTGGATGACGCCTCCCTTTCGTAGCCTCTCTCCATACTTTGCAGCCTCGCCTCTGTCGGGAGCTAGTCCCACCTGCACAAGCCAGCTCACCAAATCCGAGCCCCAGAAGACACCCGGGGACACCTGTGCTCCACACCTGCATATCAAAGGAATGATTCACCCACATGTTGTGTACCTCCCGTGCCAGCGCTGTGTTTTGGTCACAAGGTAAGAGAAGGATAAAGAAGACAGGAAAGAGTTTGACATCAACGAGATTGATAGGACAGACTAGAAAAAAAAAAGCCAGTTTTGGCTAACATCGGCTTACTAATGCTCTTCTGAGTATCATTGGAACTGGAAAGACTGACATCTAAACATTAAAAAACATGTCTAAGATCGAGATGGGATAATTTGTAGACCACTTAATTTACCTTCTCCCTTTCACAATGTTCTTGACACACAGATCTTTGTGATAATTTACAAACTGGTGGCACGTCATGCGGATTTCTTCCGGTATAGCGGTATCTGTGGTATTCACGGTAGATGCTCGGCCACTCCAAAGAAACTCCAATCTAGAAAAATAAGTAAAATGGATTTAAAAACCAATGATCGAACAAATGCTTAGATAAAAAAAAAAAAAAAAAAAAAAGATACTGTAAGAAGGAATCTGTCCTTTTATAGGATATTCCAACTCACTGGTATAGTTAGAAAAGCCAGAGAAAGAATATATTCGGTTTTTCCAATAAATATTTACACGTCTGAGCGAATCGGAGACTTTCTGGTCATGTGTACCTGCGCTACAATAGACTTTGGATCCAGAAATAATGCGGTTTTCATTTGCATGTCTGTCCCAGAATTCCCTGCTATATTTAGGAGAGCCGTGGTAAAGGAACTTCGTGACAAGCAAGGCTCTGCTTTACGCAGACGTGTAAAATGTGTATCGTAATAAAATAGGAGTGTGTGTATGCAGGAGTGGGGGGTGCCGGACAAAATCCCTACAGCCAGGTTCCCCAATGCCAACTTCCCGACGGCCAACTTCCAGACAGAACAAGTGCCGGACATACCAACTTCCCTACACGGCCAACTTCCAGACATCCATAATCCCAGTGGCTAACCCTAGGTTTAGGGGAGGTTAGGGCTAGGTTTAGGGGGGGGGGGGTTAGGGCTAGGTTTAGGGGGGGGGGTTAGGGCTAGGTTTAGGGGGGGGTTAGGGCTAGGTTTAGGGGGGGGGTTAGGGCCAAGGCTAGGTTTGGGGGGGGGGGTTAGGGCCAAGGCTAGGTTTGGGGGGGGTTAGGGCCAAGGCTAGGTTTGGGGGGGGGGGTTAGGGCCAAGGCTAGGTTTGGGGGGGGTTAGGGCGTAGGGAAGTTGGCCGTGTAGGGAAGTTGGCCGTGTAGGGAAGTTGGCCGTGTAGGGAAGTTGGCCGTGTAGGGAAGTTGGCCGTGTAGGGAAGTTGGCCGTGTAGGGAAGTTGGCCGTGTAGGGAAGTTGGCCGTGTAGGGAAGTTGGCCGTGTAGGGAAGTTGGCCGTGTAGGGAAGTTGGCCGTGTAGGGAAGTTGGCCGTGTAGGGAAGTTGGCCGTGTAGGGAAGTTGGCCGTGTACCAAGACAGGCTGCGTTCATCACATTCACTTCCCCCAGAACATTGCCACACAGGATCTGTCCTCCTGCATCTCAGGTGACACCTGACAGACCGCACGCTGTAGTAGTCTGCATTCTGGCACATGTATAATGTTCTGTGACACCAGAATGCCATATCAAAATATGCAAAACAAAATTTTTTTTTTTGTAAATTTCTAGTCAGATTTCAATCATTTATCACCACGTAAATTTATTCCCCCCCCCCCCACATTATCCAAACCTTTGTGGTTCTATATTTAAATACAGAAAAAATGGCGTCGCGCCCATACTCACCGGAGCGGCAGCAACTGCCAGGAGTAACAGCCCAGTTAATGTATAAAACAAAGAAAAACAAAGAAAAAAAAAGTGTCATCTGCGCTCGTTTCTATGTATTCCATGTAAAACAAAACACTATGGAGGTTTTAGTTTGTTTCAATGGCCATTGCAATGTAAGCTCACTCGCCACTTCAAGGCACCTCTTTATAGAGTGAGTACCTAACAAATGTAACCAAAAGCCGCTCTACTGAGCAGCTCCAAGCCCCTCCTGCTGCTTTTCAGCTAAGGAGAGGCAGAGATATGGTGGGTTTTATTTATACTCACTCTAGGTACGCACTCTATAAAGAGGTGCCGTGAAGTGGCGAGTGAGCTTACGTTGCAATGGCCATTGAAACAAACAAAAACCTCATAGTGTTTTGTTGTACATAGAATACATAGAAACGAGCGCAGATGACACTTTTTTCCTTTGTTATGGTTCTATATTTGACAATAGATTTTATGAGTGGGTGTAGGGGTGTGTACATGGGCATAAACAAGGTCAGCAAACAATTTGTTTTTGTGTTTTTATTTAAGTTTCTCACCCATCTTTTTCCTCATTACCAATTATTGTTCCGTCTGTCCAGGGAAGGACAGACAGAATGTCAGACCCACAGTGATAGCTATTATACAGATTCTGGGAGCTGGGGCTGCTCACAGCTCAGGATTTCTAGAGGCAGTGTGCGCAGGGTTTACATTAATGTGCTCCATGTGCTGCAGCACCACATAAGGATGCGGTCACACAAGTGCGTCCGTCAAAGCTTTCTCACGGCACGACGGGAAGGGCAACACTGTAACGTGCATAAAAGTATCGCACATAACATTGAACGTGCTGAAATCCTCCCCGTCAAAAAAGTACGACGGACGTTCGACAGGCCTACAAAGCGTGATCCTCCATAGGAGGTTCACGCTTTGTAGGCTGAACGCACTAACGTGCGCTCAGCGAGGTTGCCACACGGGTGTCCTAGCGGAGGAGAACACAAACGTTCTCACGGACGTTTCCTCTGTACTCGTGTGACCACGGCCTAACCTGACACTCACAGAAGGCCCAGGAACCAGGCTGCTAGATCAAAAAGAAAGACAGACAAGGGGACACATACTGTGGATCTATCTGGTTCAGACCATCGTTATTTTAATGTGCTCAGTGAGCTCCAGCTCAAACCCAAAAATATTCAATAAAGTGATACCAGTGCACAGGATAGGAGAGGGGTCAGTCAGGCTGTAGCCCCCTCCCTTACAACGTAAATGCAAGTGGGCAGATGTCCCTTAGACCAAAAGCATATAGAGATTATGTGCACATAGGCCTCTTTTGCTTATTGAACGCAGTATGAGGTGCAATGAGCTGACTGCACTGAAGGAGAGATGCATCATGGGTATGAATAGCCAATATACTTTGTTATGGGTGATATAGGAATAATATCTAATTGATGCTACTAGAAGGTGTATTACAATATTGTTAAGTCCTACTTGTTTTCAAAGAATTTTAAATATTTGATACAAAGTCTGTTATCACTCTGGATCTCGTATACATGAATCGTCAAAGAAAATGTTATTCTTTGTCGTGAGTCCACAACTAAACTGTATGAATGAAAGCAATGCATGTACCTTTTCTTGCATGGGATTATAATCAGGTGTTTGTCCAAGCCAAAAATGCCAAAAGAGATGAAACCCTGTGAAAAATAAACAAACAATAAGGTTATCAAAAAGTCTGCAAGATGTTAATATCTAATACTTACGCACACGATGTCATGTGATAAACCTTTGCCTATTGTACTTCGGAAAGGAAAAAAAAAAAAGTGTGCAAAAAGTCACACACACGTTTCCAGGCATCGGCTGCCGGCCATTACTCTAAACAAGCAGGGATATTTAAAACATGGAAATGCATGTTTTTTTTCCTTCCTGTCCCATAATGCTGAGCTAGCCTTAAGATGGGTTACCATCATTGGGTAAAGGCTACCCATTAGTGCCAAAATGTGTGCACAATGACCTCCTCTCTGCCTGTTACCATGGAGCCCAGTTTTATAAATTTGTACTTTGGCCTTGCCAAATACCTTTTAAATAACACATTTGAAGTGAATAATATATGCAGCAAGACCACTGGATTCTCTTAATTGCACTTTAAAAACTAGATTACTATACCATTCAATTGCACTCCTTCACTCCCTGACCCTTCTATGTCTTCCTTTTCTCCTGTCTCAAAGGACATCGGCACTTCTCATGTCCTCCTGCCCGACCACCTGTCCGCTTGACCCCCAGGCCCTCTCACCTTATTCTGTCCGTCCTACTGGTTATTGTCCCTCCTTTGACTCACATTTTCAACCTCTCCCCTCTCCTCTGGAGTCTTCCCCTCTGTATCCTAACATGCTCTGATCACCCAAATTCTGAACAAACTATCTCTTGATCCCTTTCAAACTACCATCCCATCTCTTCGCTTCCCTTTGCCTCCAAAATCTTAGAAGGCCTGGTCTATAACCAGCTCACCGGTTTTCTCGTTGCTAACTCTCTACTTGACCCGCACCAGTCCAGCTTTCCCTCCCAGCACTCCACTGAAACTGCTCTGACCAAGGTGACTAATGATATAGTTGCTGCTAAAACCAAAGGTCACTTCTCCCTCCTTATTCTTGACCTTTCGGCTGCATTTGACACTGTTGACCACCCTCTCCTGCTCCTCACGCTGGGTCAACTTGGCATCAGTGACACCACTCCTGGTTCTCATCCTATCTCTTCGCTGATGCCTCTTCACCCCCAGTTCCTCTTTCAGTTGGGGTGCCTCAAGGCTCTGTTCTGGGTCCCCTACTCTTCTCAATCTATACCGCCTCGCTTGGCAACCTCATCTCCTCCTATGGATTCCAATATCACCTATATGATAATGACACTCAAATCTACTGTTCCTCTCCCAATCCTTCTAGTGTGCTGGAACGTGATACTGCCCGTCTATCGGCTGTTTCTGACTGGAGGACTTCCCGTTTCCTAAAGTTTAACCTCTCAAAAAAAAAAAAAAAAAAATTCTCGTCTTTCCTCCCTCCAAAGCCAATATTCCTGTGCCCATTTGCCTTCAGGTGAACGGTGCCACCATTACGCTTACTTCACAGGCTCGCTGCTTCGGGGTCCTCTTTGACGGATCTCTCCTTCACTCTTTACAGTCTCTAACCAAATATTGCTACTTCCGCCTAAAAACCACTGCACACGTCTGCCCCTTTCTTGAAATCACGACTCTACCAAGAGGCTCATCCAAGCGCTTATCTCCCGCTTCGACTACTGTAACCTCCTTCTCGCTGGCTTTAAGAAATCTCAGATTCTCCCTCTGCAATCTGTAAAGAATGCCTGTGCCAGACTCATCCACCTCACCTCCCGCACCTCATCTCATCTCCCACACCTAACCTCACGCATCTCTCGCACCTCACCCCTTTGTCAATCTCTACACTGACTCCCAGTTTGCGTTATAATCCAATTCAATATACTGGTGCTCACGTACAAAGCTCTCCATAACTGCGCCGCTGGCTACATCTCATCCCTTATTAGCAGGTATATCCAATCCCGTCAATTTGCTATGCCAATTATCTGCTTTATCATCTCCTCATACCCAAACCCCCAACTCCAGATCGTCTGAGCTGCCCCCTATTTATGGAACTCCCTCCCCTGCAACATTAGACTCTCCCCTTATCTCCAGTCCTTCAAGAAGTCTCTGATAACACATAACTTTAGGAGAAGCCTATCGGCTCACTCCATGATTCCCCAACTGTACATTTCTTACTCCATCTTCCCCCACAGCCCCCATGCACCCCACTACTTGATATACTCTATTATCCTCACCTTGTGTGTCACCCTGCTCTTAGATTGTAAGTGCTCAGACAGGGTCCTTTCTCCTACTGTTCTGTGTGTTTAACTTGTATGCGTTTTTGTTATTCTGTTTCACCCATTGTACAGCGCTACAGAACTTGTTAGCTCTTTATAAATACTTGCAACTAACTTTAGAAGCTTTGAGTGTAAGAAAAAAAACAAAAAAAGGAGGACAAAGTATTTGAAAGTGACATATTTGCATTTTAAAAATCAGTCATCGGTCCTGCAGTTTCATATGCGTGTTTAGATGTCCTACCAGCACAATTTCAAACCCCATTCATTGCTGTTTGTCATTGGAATGCGTACCTGGCCAAAGTTAAACACCGCGCAAAAGAACTGAAGCTCAACATAGAGCCTTCCTGGTTCCAGGTTGAAAAGCCACCAGAAGCAGCTAGATACATTCTGTGAACAGAAACCCATTATAAATCAAGAATATGCTTGCAGATTAACAAAATGTATCATTAGAATCTACATAGAGTTACACACAGTGCACAAGGAAACTCCAGCACTCCAGGGACATCTCACAAAAAAGCTTGTTTGTTATCAATGATTAATCTTGTAACGTTTCTCAAGATACCTGGTTTCCTAATGAGAGTTACTTAATAACAGAAAGGTTAAATTTGTTGGTTTATTGAATCTTGTTACTATTAAGACATCCTTGCTTTGAGACAGACACACAGACAGACACACAAACTTGATTTCATTTTGGTACAAGAACAAAACTGGCTATAAGATATAGGATACACCTGATGGAAGCTGTAAGAGAGCTGAAATTATCTGTTAAAATTAATTTACAATAAACCTTTTTGATTTTAAAGCATGAGATATTAGAGTGCTAGCTCTTTTTCTGTTCATGTATTTTTCATCATGCCAAGCACCAGGCATTTACTTTTTGGCAAGTCCCTGAGTGCAGGGGTGTATTGTATATATCTCCAAAAAAAAAATCTACACAATACACATATGAGATCACAAAACCACATGAAAATACTGAAGACAATATTTCCGGAGGCATGAACAGTAAATTCTCGGTGCACTCATGTCAGGAAACCTCATGTACACAATGTATTCAGTTATGTACAATAACTGCTCCCCCCATCCGGTTTTCTTTCTGCCTCCAACCACAACTTAACATTAACTTTTATGAATGAATTAAGACCGGGCTTGACAAATTTGCTTTGAATCTAGGAGCCAGCTACAAAAGTTAGGCGCCAACGTTTCGGCAAGATTTTGCCTTTAATCAAGGTATACCTTGATAAAGGCGAATCCTCGCCGACACGTTGGGAACCTTGCCTTTGCATCTGGGAGTTGGTTTGCACTGACTCAAATTATGATTTTAGCTGCACCTATTTATCACTTTGTTACCTGGTGCTTTTTGCTGTTAAGTATTTTTTGTGCATGTGGTCTACTTTTGGCTACTTTTTTGAGCCTAGAAGTGTAGACCGTTGCTTCTAGTATCAGTTTGGCCACTCATATATATATATATATATTTATTTCTCTGTGTGTGTAGTGTGTGTAGAGAGAGTGTGTGTGTGTAGTGTGTAGAGAGTGAGTTAGTGAGTGTGTAAGTGTGTGTAGGTGTGTGGAGTGTGTGAATAGGGCATCCAATGACAGAGCAAAGTAAATAAGTAAACCAATAAAACAATATACAGATGTTAGCAACTAATAATAATAATAATAATATATATAGATGTTGTGGTGAAGGACTAAAAAAGTGAGATAAAAAGCCTCCACACTATAATAAATTTAATATTGCAGAAGCCACCTGCACATCATAGCAATTCAAAGAATTGCATCCCAGAGCTCCTGTGCCACATTCCCCATATGCAGCAAGGAATTCTGGGTAGGATATGCAAATGTGAGACAGAGGTCATTTGCATATCCTACCCAGAATTCCTTGCTGCATATGGGGAATGTGGCACAGGAGCTCTGGGATGCAATTCTTTGAATTGCTATGATGTGCAAGTGGCTTCTGCAATATTAAACACACTAATATATATATATATATATATATTTGAATGTGCTTGTCTGGAGTGCTCTCTCCATGTTTTTGTTTTGTATTTTATTCTGAGACGCACCCGCACCGAAACGCTTAGTTAAGGCTGAGTGCTACCCCCCCCCCATGTTTTTTGTATGTATTTCCTGGGTATGCACCCCTCCCTGCCACAGGTACTCCTCCTCCAGGTTCTATTTAACCTTGATCTGCGGGAGCTCCATGAAGGGACCTGTTCCTCAGTAAGTGAGTTTATCCCATGATGGGCGGTCATTAGGTTTGTAGAGTAGGACCTGCCAGAGGGTGGATTACATTGACACTGTTGGCAGGATTAAGCAATTCACAGCCGTTCATCGCAAACCAAATTTCCACCATTTTATTCAGCAAAGCTCAGAGTTATGAAATTTTCACCATGTGGTAAAAGCTGGTATTATGTACCCATGCATGGAGCTGTTGTTGCAGGTTTTTGAATGTGTTTGTCTGGAGTGCTCTCTCCATGTTTTTGTTATATATATATATATACACACACATACTTATATTATTTGTGTTGCTAACATCTGTATATTGTTTTATTGGTTTACTTATTTACTTTGCTCTGTAATCATTGGATCCACACTCACATATATAAATACATACACCAGGGCTGGATATATTTACATTACATGTAGGAGACAGGAAGAAAACATTGAAGCCGACTAGATGTTTTTAGATGCCAAAGACTTTTAGATTGGTGTTAAACTGGAAATTTAGGAGCCAGTAGTAAAATTCTAGGAGCCAGTGGCTACCCGGCTTTGTCAAGCCCTAAATTAAGAGAAAGACAGATACACCTAATTTTATAAAATGTTGGTCAGTGAGTAATCTTAAGGTTTTCCCATAAGCAGAATATTGTGCGCCAACATCACTGCTCATCAAGCATCGCCGCCGCTCCCATCAATCACACGGTCCTAACATCGTTAGAGCATCACTAAAGAAGATGCATAAACTTACTAAGCATGTGTAAAAATGTATGTAAGAAGAAATATAAAAATACCGCAAAGAGACCAACAACAAGCAGCAAGCAAAGCAAGACATGTCTGGTCATCTGTGGGTCTCCGCTGTGCAGCTGCTGCTCTTCTTGGGACAGACCACATGACTGGGACCTGCAGCGGCTCAGGCATTCATGGGCTTTAAGAAAAAAGAGCAGAAAGTGATGAACTTTCACGATGCTAAACCCATGTATGTTTCCTATGTGGGTTTTTTCTCTTTATAAAGTGAATTTTTTTTAAATTAATTTAACCACTTCAGGACAATAAGATTGAATCCTACAATCACAACAATACACCTTTAAAGAGGCCCTAGAAAAACTTAAAATGATCTATCCAATCAAAAGAAAAGGTCTAGGGATGCAAATGTTCCATAAGCAATACGTTCTGGCCCAAAAGACACATAAGGGGTTATTCAAGGAGCACCGAATGGGGAGGTTCTCCGTACGGTGCAATTTTGTGGCCATTCGGCTGATCAAAAAGCTGGCAATTCCCCAAATTTTGGCAAATTGCCAGCAAAGTTCAATGCAATTCAGCAGCAGTGAAATTCCATATAGAGATTAATCTATTCGGGACGCCGAACAGCACCGAAACGTCAGTGTAATGCCCAGATTTTTTGGTGGTTTCATGCGACAGGTTTAACTAGGCGAATCCCATAGGTTTCAATGTAAATAAACTTTCCAGTTTTTCTAACCATTTATTCTTTCATTTGCAACAAAAAGTCTAATTTTTAATTTTATTTTTTAAATTATTTTTGGTCATTTTTCGCTGAAATTTGAGCTTCAGATTTTTTCTAAAATGCCCTTTTTTTTTTAAATCGCTATTCATCAGACCTTATATATTATTTACATACATTCTTTTTGTTTAAAACACCTTTTAAAAACAGCTCCGGCTTAATTACCGATATTCAGCCGTTTTTTCCCCACTCGTTTTGCCTCAGGATTGCTCCCCCCTACTACCGGACTGCCTGGTAAGCCCTGGTGGACCTGCTCCCGCCACCCTTGTACACCCGGTGGGGTAATCTCAGTCCCGGAGGGTTGGGGCCTATTCTACCCGGCCATATTGGAAGAGTTTGTGTGACTTGGCAGTGTTTTCCCGTCTTTCTGCTGCTAACATGGGTAAGAAACTGCCCCAACGCCCTCACCAGACTGGTGGCCTTGGCAAGAGGGACATAAGAGAATTGATGGCTAGTGGACCTGTCTCCCAGAAGGCGACGGCCTCACTCTTTCCCGTCCGGTTACGACTCCACGGAGGATGAGGACTCCTCCTGGCCCATGGAAGATGGATCCGGCATGTTCTGGGTTACCCAGCCATCCCAGTCACTGGGATCGCTGCCACTTACTGCGGCCGCCAAAAAACTAGCGCAAAAAAACGGAAGGCCGCGTTGGCGGCGTCTTCAAAGGCCTCGTTGGCTCCCCAGCATGATTTCTCAGAGGGAGACTCGGCAGAGGAACAGCTACCCTCCGCTGCATGTAGCGAGGCCTCGGTGGGTGACGGCTCTGCCCTGGGGATCCGGGAACATTGGCGGGACCTCCTGGACCTGGCAGTGTTACACAGATTGCAGAGGAGGATGATGATGATATCCCCTCTACGAAGGGGGACCTCCGTCGGATTCTGGAGAAAATAAGGAGGCATGTGGAGACCGGAGGTGGCAGCAGTTCGAGTGGAGGTGCTCCGAGCGCAAGTGACGGAGATGAGAGGGAAGACAGACGGGGTAGTTCAGGAGCAGTCTCACCTTCCTGACCCGCTGACCGTCCTCCGCTCCCAAGTGGAAACCCTAACTCGCTTGGTAGAAACTTTGGAGTCTAGTCACTGACGCCGAAACGTCCGGGTCAGAGGCGTCCTAGCCTCAGTATTAGCTATCTGCTGCCCTACGTGGAACGACTGGCGCTTCAGGTCTCTAGATTGCCACCTACGACACCCGGGCTGGTTGGAGCGGCGTTCCGGGTCCGGAAGGTGGCGGCGTCGCCCAGAGGGGCTCCTGGAGATGTAGTGGTCGTTTACCGAGACGTTGCCCTGAAGGCAAAGCTTATGCCTTCCCCCGGCGCCCGAGACCCTGTGCCGTTTGAAGGAACAACATTAGCATTGTACCACGACCTTCCGTTTTTTTTACCTTGATGGCCCTACAGATGTTCCGAGACGTGACGACTGTTCTCCGCAGTAAAGGGATTTGGTATCGCTGGGGCCTGGCTGGCTCTTTAGTGGTGACCCACGATAATATATCGTACACGGTTACTGATCCCGAGACGGCCTGGGCTGACCTCGTGGCTGCGGGCATCTCACCAAGCCCATCTGAAGCCCGGCCGGGTTGAGACACGTCACTACCTTTATTTTTAAGCTCTGGGCAATCCAGGTCTTCAGTGTTTTTTCAAGTTTGGACAGCTTCTCCACTTCTTGATTTCTCCCCTTATTTTGCATTTGGTACGGACTCCTGGCTTGTTTTTGTTGTTTGTCCGTGCACCTGGACTTACAGATTTTTCTTTATATATACCCTTCACGCTTACATTTTGGGGCCGCGGATGTGAAGAGTTCCCCTCCCATTCCCACCCGCTACCCTCCCTGTCCCCCCCATCCTTTTTAAATTTTTATCTCCTTTAAGGTATTTTTGCTTTTCTGAGCGGTCCAGATCCCTCCTTTACCATGTTGTAACTTGTTATCACACGTGATATTGTTTTGTATTTGGTTACTTGTTTTGCAGGCCCTGTGGGGCTGTATCCTCGTTTGAGTACGTGAGACTCTTTTATAATACTATAAAGAATTTAAAAAAAACACCTTTTAAAAGATGTGTTTATTTGGGGGAGGTTTACCCCGTCGGCGGCTTAGTCGGCTTTTTACGGCTGGTCGTCTGCTGCTCTTATGGATGCATTCAGCGGTTTATCGGATTGGTGTTTGTTTGGTGGCGTTCCTAGGGTTTTTCAGCTATATTCGGCAGATGGAGTCGGTGCACTTTGGGGACCCTGCGGCGAATGCTGAATTAACCGCAGGGTCGGTGAATTGAACTCGCCAATGTGCACCGAATGAAAGAGCACTGAAATTTCAGTGCCCTTTGAATAACCCCTATAGGCAAAGGGAGAACAGGACAAGTTTATGACAACCTGTTGGTCACAAAGGGGTTAAATGGATCAGGCTGGCCCAGAAAGACCAGAGCAAAGTGCTTACTATCCAAGTGAACAAAACCTCAACGATGGCTGGAGATCAAGAACACCACAATGTGCTATGAAACTGCCAACACTGGTTTGTTTACATTTAGACGTATCTCAAGCGTATACTGAATTTCGTATTAAAACTACAAAACAGTCCAGTGTGACACTGAAAGGCATCACGAGATGTGTTTAGTGGGCTACCCATGCAAACCTTACCATCTTCGATGCTGGGGGGCTCATTGATAATCAGCACAGTCGCACTGTCAACAGTTTGACATACATCTCCATTCTCCTGACCACACGCACAAAGTCCTGCGAAAAAAGAGCATTTTTGCGTTATTACAAAACGAAAGCTAGGAGATGGGGAATCATTCAGTGTACAAGAATACTTTTTGTGAACTCGCCGAGCGAGCAAAAGCAGCGCAAAACATTTTTACAAACTTCAAAAATAATGTAAAGTCAGGAAAATATACAAAAAAATTCCTCAAATTTACCACCTACATTCAAGCTTTTGGGGTTTTGAGAACCTTTTATACTGCGTATTACTACAATGCTTAACCTGAAGCCCAGAGCAGCTATACCTTTAACTAAGTTTGTATTATAAAACGGGACACGGAAAGTGAAAAAAAAAAAAAGTCCCTCTGCTCTTAAAACAATATCTGTAACAATATTTAATATAGATTTGTGTATGCAATTTTAAAGATTACTTTGTTGCTACACCCTGAGAGCGCATCCGGTACTACTTTGGCCGATACATAAATTCTCCGGATCCCCGTCTCCCCTAAACCTGTCGTAGTCTCAATAACTCAGCACTGCATATCAGCTACAGCTATGGAAGGCTTTAAAAAGGTAACTTAAAAGGGACACTACCACTTGCATAAACTAACTAGATTACTTGTGCATTACAAACAAAACCACCTTCTAAAACACATGCTGCCGTTTGTCTATTTTTTTCTTTGAAGCAATTGCATATATAAAAAAGGAAAAATAAAGTAAGAGTTTGTTTCCGTTTAGTGAATTGTTCCCCCTGATGCAACATTTACCAAAAGCTTTGCGGCTCTTGTTTATTTAATCTACATTATTTAACAGTTAATGAGATGGAGGGAATGTTTAGATAATGCGGCAGGTGGCTATTGTTCTTTAGACTAATTGAGATAAGTGCTGGCACCTGTATGAGAGGACAGGGAGTTTAAAGACATATCTCTTGGTGGTGTCCTTTGAATATATCCCACACAATTCAATGATTTGAGCGATCGACCCATAGACTCCATTCTATGTCCAATGCCATACAATGAGGACCGAGTGATGTAAAGATACTGGGGAGGGGCAGTTTACAACAAAGTATCACACAATGAATGCACCGAGTGACACAGAGTGAAATATTAACTATACATACAAGAGAAATACAAAAGCACACGTTACATAAAATAAACACAGTAAGAACATTTCATTTTTTGGTGGTGGTGGCCCTTTAAGCCGTGCTGGGTCCGCGTGAGATAGCAGCAGCAATATCAGCTTCCCAGAGGGCTGTATTACGCATGTAGGTAATAAAAAGCTGTATCACATGAAGCCCAACATACTTATTCTCCACATACTGAATCCTATTGAAAAGCAATGTGTAAATAAAAAGTTACCTCTTTCAGACGAGCTTGGGGGAGTGCTTGTGAGCACCGGACTGTCCACCTTGATCTCACTTGTGTCTGCGGTCCCGGTGCTGCTGTTCTGAGACGGCTGACTAAGCGCCTGGTAACTGATGTCTTGCCCGCTTCGACTCATGCACAGAAGAAATATGCCAGAAAGCAGTATGCTGCAGCACAGGACCACTGTGCTGCAGATAATCTAAAGCAACACAAAATATAAAATATCTGTACGCACACACAGCACTTAAACACAGGCTTTACAAAAAGAGTGGCCAGGAGGGCAACAGAGTGGAAACCTGCCAAGGGATTTGAACATTTGAGGCCAGAGTAGTCTATATGGGGAAAAAAGAATTTTTTTCATGAAGAAAAAAATGTATAATTATTCTTTCATGTATTTTTTATTTTTCCAATTCTCCACAATATCTAGTTTTGAGAATACACCAGTAATTTTAATAAATAGGATTATTGGGGAGAAACACGGAAAAAGGCTGCTCATGAACGTGTCACATCTTAAGACAAGTCCCAAGAAGCCATACAATGCATTGACATAGCGCGGCTCTGAGCACTTTATGAAGTTGGTTACTTAATTTGTCACCAAAATAATCTGCACAATTAAGAGATATGTTGTCCTTGAAAGTCAAACTAAGACTATTTTCTTATTAACCCTTCCACGATTCCATAAAACCCCCAGTAGGACCCAAAGCCATTATGGAAAACCACTTTGCTTTACCCCTTAAGCCTATGACCACAACACAATGTAAATACAGTGCATCTAGAGACTGTATGCATGATGTGACAGGCAGTAGGCGCACTCTGTTGATCCATCGCAGTAATGTAGCTGGGACTGCCACGAATCTCTGAAGGAGACTCTGAAATCACAGCACATCGGCTGTCACGTCCAATATATGCTGAAACCTGGTTGCAAACAAATTTACTATATTTGTTGAATGGTTTCAGAATACATTCAGATCAATTTAGCTCAAACCTGGGAACCTGACGGAGCTTTTGAAGATCGAGCTAACCCCGTCACTATTACAAATCGACTCAAGAGTGCGCTTTGTAAAGATGAGTCAATGTACCAAAGAACACAGAATTAGTAGAATGCACTACATGGGGCATCACACAGCGGGAGCAAAGAGACAAACAGAACAATCACATCCAGCTGATTTACTCTATAGTGGACCTTGGCACCCCAAGCGTTTCAGAACATTAAGGCTATTGGCGAATCATGGGACATGGGGTGCCAAGGTTTGCCATCACTGTTCTAGGGCAGTGTTTCCCAACCCTGGTCCTCACTTGCCCCTTAAGAGGTCAGGTTTTAAGGATCACCTTGGGGAAATGCAGACTGAATCCTGCAATCACTGAGCAGCAAATCATATCCCCTGTGCTGTGCTTCAGATATCCTGCAAACCTGGCCTGTTAGGAGGACTTTAAGACCAGGGATGGGAAACACTGCTCGGGAACTTGAGAATGCTGAAATTGAAGTCAATCTTTTTTCATCCATACTGTGGCCATTATATTGTTATGGATGGAATTCTGCCCCGTCTTTCTCTACTATACAAAGAGTCAGTTGTTCATGTGAGCCGATGGTACGAAGTTAAAATTATATTGAAATTTAATTAAATGATCCAAAAAAACTTTAACTGGAAAATAAAATCCATAAATCCAATTGTTATTATCCAAATAATAACACAAAGCCTCTTGCACACTTACTTGGAACTTTCCGTAAAAGAAAGCCGAGTCAAAGCTGTCCAAATTACGTTCCCCGACAGTTACAATAACACACATAATTAATACAGGAACGCTGAGAATGACAGAAAAGAGGAGATTTCAGTGTTTTAGAATGCAAAGCACAAACTAGAAGCTATCAGTCTTACAACTATGCATTGAAGTGCTGCGTAAATTACACCCATCTTCAAAACTATTCAGCTTTTTCTTTTAAAGGGACACTACCACTAAAAAATGAAATGTCCTTATTTGTTTATTTTATGTTGCTGATATCTTACATGTGCTTTGTTTTTCTCTTCGGTTTAGTTAAGAAATTTTTTTTTACTCTGTATGTGTCACTGGATGCATCCATTGTGTGATGTTTTGTGTAACAGAAACCCCCCCCCCAGTATCTTTACCTCACTTGGTCCTCACGTTGAGGTTTTGGCCATAGAATGGAGTATGGGTCAGACAGTCGACTCCCATCATTGTATTGTGTGGGATATATTCAAAGACATCACCAGGGATTAGATTAGAAGTCTTTTAAGCTCCTTTTCATATTTAATTTCAGCTGCCAGCGCTCATCAGTTAGCCTAGAGAACAACACACCTCCCGCTGCCTTATCTAAACATTCCATCCTCCGCCCCATTAACTGGTGAATATTGTAGAGTAAATAAACAAGAGCCACAAAGCAAAGCTTTGCTGCATCATGGTTAAAATCCAGAAACTGGGACGCAGAGATAAAATACCTAACTTTATTTTCCTTTGTACATGCAATTACTTCAGACAAAATAAGCAAAACCGCAGCATGTGTTTTATAAGGTGGTTTTATTTGTAATGCACAAGTAATCTAGTTACGGCTTTAGTGGTAGTGTCCATTTAAATTCAAATGGATATTGGGTGAAGAGACTTACCCCCAGCCAACCAAAGCAATGAAAACGACTGGGACTTTTTCATCTTCTCTTTTCCTCATCAAGAATAAAGACAGAGAAAGAAGTGCTGAGATCGAGAAGGAGGAAATAATGTAAACACACAATTTCCACCTGCAAACACATTAATGTAAGCCATGGATATAATAAATGCGACAAATAATTGTGAATATACAGAAAGAAGAGCCCGCTCATTATTAGGAAATTGAATAACTTACTAAAACAGATGTGTATATTTTTGACAAAGGTTTGGAAATACCTGTCCATATGTAAGTGCTGTAAAGGGCACTATAGAGGATCACATATACCAAAATCTGTCCAACCACATTCCTTTCTTTAATTATGAAGTTCCACAACACCATCCCAATGCAGACTATAAGCTGTGAGGGGGGGACGACAAAAAGAAAAATCATCCAATTTGTAGATTTGCTTTAGAAAACATAAAAATATTTCATGATCGCTCACATTAGTACTGGTTCATGCTGTCAGTTTGCGGCTTGATTAGTGCAACTCGCTCTTTATTGGCCTCCTCTATGCCCATATTGCCCCTTTGTAATCTGTAATGAATGCAGGTGCCAGGCTTATTTTTCTCGCTCATACACTCCTCACATGCCTCCCCCCTCTGCCGGTCCCTCCATTGGCTTCCTGTACATTTCAGGATAGAGTTTAAAATATTGACGCTCACATTCAAATCGCTCAATAACTCAAAACCCCCTCTTATATGTCTTCGTTACTCCGCAGGAACGTCCTGTCTAGACCACACCGGTCAGCGGACGACCTCTGCCTGTCCTGTCTACACCCGCACGGCCAACTCTCACCTCCAAGACATCAAGGGCGGCTCCGGTCCTGTGGAATGATTTACCTATCAAACTTTCCCCTAATCTTCAGTCCTTCAAGAAATCTCTTAAAACCCATCTCTTCAGATTAGCGTACCACATCACTGATGCAACTCATCCCTCTGCTCACCTACTCACACATGATTGAAGCCTTTTCTCTGGCCCCACTGGCACCAATGATCCTGACATCCAGTAAAACTCCCCTCGTCTTCCTCAACCCCAATCCCTCTAGACTGTAAGCTCCTATGAGCAGGGCCCTCTACACAGGGGCTGACTGGCAACATTTGGCCCAGAGGACAAGTACCACCCCGAGTTCAGCAACTCGGGCCCTTGTTTAAGTAAAAACAAACACTGGAAGCAAATGAAGTAATAAATAACAGTTTATTACTGTTTAACATAATTATAGAACTCTTAATATATATATAAAACAAACATAAATTAGCCAAAATACAGAAAACAATATTTTTACTTTTGAGAATCAAGTAAGCAAACAAAATCTATTACACGAACCAAATATTAACTTTAGAATTATCTGTAGTTAAAAAATAACAAACAAGGACACATAACACCCTCAAATGGTAAACTATATATTATAACTGGCTTCTGAAGAACATCTCAGGATGTATTGTGTATATGTTACTACTCTCATATGGACAGAATTTTTTACTCAGTTAACAAAGACCTCAAAGGAGAGGTGCTACGGATTCTTTCCAGAACATCTGGGAAATGAACACGTTCCCTGGGAACCTGTGTTCCCGCGACATTATTTTTTTTAAAAGTGCCGGTACTCAGCACCGGCACGTACCGGCTCAAAAATACACTGACTGTAGGGATATGTGGTGAGGCACTGGTTAGTATCAGAGCCAGCTATACACAGACATTAACTTTCTGTGGTTTGTGTTTAGCTGTAAATTATCTTGTACTCATTTACTGTACCCACACATATAATTTTTCTCACCATTAAATGGACTTTCTAAAGATACCATTATTTTCATCATATCATACACTTTACTATATAAAAAAAATATATAAAAACTTTTTCTGTACTGGTGTCTGTCATACTCAGCATCCGCCACTAGAGGGAGCAGCTTGTGCTGGTCATACTTTGTATCCTCCACTAGAGGGAGCTGCCTGGGTCCCTTCCTTTTATTAACTCCCACAGAGGGCTCAGGCAGGGCCTTCACATCACTTATTCTCCCCCAAAGCAGGCCGGCCCCCCCCCTCAATTCATTAACCCCCAGCCCAGACTCAGGACTCATTTCAATCACCCCCAAGCAGGCCGGGCCCCCCTTCACCCCTCAATTTATTAACCCCCAGAGGGCTCTCATCTCAGGCCAGGCTCTCATTCTCCACCAAGCAGCCCCCCTCAATTTATTAACCCCAGGGCCCAGTCAGACCAGACGGTCCACTCCAGTCCAGGGCTGGCCCTCACCTAAGCACTTTCATTTCAATTCACCCCCAGGCCCAGCTGGGTCAGCAGCATCAGTGACAGCAGGTGATTGAGGTCAGAGTCAGACAGAGATGCGGCCGCCACGCACTCACCAATGCAGGACAACTATTCTTCCACCGTGACCAAATGGATGCGATGCGAGTCGAGTCACTCCCGGGCAGCGGCTGGCTGGGCTGGCTCCTGGCTTCCACTGGCCTGTGCTGAATGCTCCCTCCTCCCCGGCCCGCAGTCCTCCACCGCAGTTCGGAATGGATGCTGGGAGAGGGCTGGCAGCTGCGCACTCGCGCATCGCCCAGGCTGAGGCTCCCTTGTCAATGACACAGTCGGCCACGCCCGGCGGCACGTCACCGTCACGTGGATGAGGCTGCGCGGCGGCATCACGTGGGGGGCGGGGCCGGCGCTAACTCTTCGGCGCGGCCCGGGAGACGCGTCTATTCTGAGAATTCTTTCCATACCGATGCGCATTGGCGGCGGCCGCTCGTCCCCCTGCCCCCCCCCCCGGCCCAGTCCGCCCCTGCCTCTACTCTTGCTTCCTTTCTATGTCCATTTATCTGTATCTTGTTCCCTTTGGTTATTGTAAAGCGCTGCGGAAACTGTTGGTGCTAAATTATATTATTATTAGAATGGTTCTTACACAGGAGAAAAAAGGTTCAGTAGGATCAATGTATAAACACTCCCTCTGGCATTTGTGGTCTAGAGGTGGCCCTACCCTCCTGAATTTCCTAAAAAGAGGGGAAAAAATGAAATGGGATACTAGTATGGCAGCAACCAGAAAAAAAAAAAAGTTAATATAAAACCAGTATAATTGCTTATACAAACACTACTGGAGGAACGCAGGAATTTTGCAGTGATGGAATGCACTGTATACCCCATTTACTTTGAATTATGGCCCATTAGATCCTGTACATAATACCAAGCTAACATATCTTACACGCAAGGAACGGTTTTTTATTGATCACAAAGCACAATCAGCATTTCTTGGTTTTGTTGCTTAAAAACATTAAACACAGACCTGTGCCAGCAGCAAGTTCACAGTGAATAAATGCGGAAGGACTTTGTGTTTCTTACTCAAGAGTAAAACTGCAAGGGACCAAACCTGAAGGAGAGAAGGAACGATAAAGGGGGTCACTGGTAATAGGAGTCAGGCACACGTTTCGGGAGGGGCACTCTACCAATTGTGGCCAACAGCTGTGTTCAGTTCGTAGTGACAGAGCTGGTGCCAGATCGCAGGACACACACACACACACACACACACACACACAATTCTCAGGGCACTTGCAATCATCTGTGAACTTACCAGGGATATGGAGCCCACAATGCTGATGTCAAAGCTCACATTCAGCAGAGCAGACGTCAAAGGTTTGGGGTCCATTGTGGGGATAGCCAGGAGCCAGGCTGACACGTACATAATGGGAGCAGACACAAAAGTGCTGATCACCATGCCTGAAGTGATCTGTTAACAAGAAGGTATGGATCAGGTTCTCAAGAGCTTTCACATCTTAGCCAATTGTTCCCAGTGTCCTTCTGCCGGCCCTATGAGATTATATACATGTGGTATGTCTCCATGAAATCCTATTGATTCCATGGGATGCTACCACCAGAGGCACCACCGTCAGTAACTGTTACCCAGCTCGCGGTTATTACATAGCCGGCTCGTAATATGAAGCTGGTGACGGGTAAAGGATCACATTAAAGAGTTCCACTAGTGGCTCCCGGTCACCAACTCAACCGAAATAGGACCCTAGTTTTTCATAATAAAATCAAACATGGGCTGAAAATGTATATATTTTGCAGACGGTTTATGTAAATGGAAAGCTGACAATGAGGAATGAAGGACCCCCCCCCCCTCTACTAAAATTGCTGTATTTTAGACCAAAATCAACTCTAAAGTACAGACATTAAAAGATGTAACGGGTGCAGATTAAAAATTGTCACCATACAGTGACACACTCCTCGCTTGAACCACTGTACTTGGATTACGTTCTCTCCTCTACAGTTTAGGCTGGGGTCAGACGAGCGTAGTGTTCACGTTCGTGATTGCGCCTAAAAAAGTACGTCCGTGATAGCATGACAGAAAGCCCATTGGAGCCTGACACATGAAGTACGTCCGCACTGAACTGCGGACGCACAACAGACACGGCCCACGGACGCAAGAACGTACATCCTCTAGAACGGCTGCACAAAGTGTGCTGCATCCGCAACGTCTGCATAGCTTTGTGTGTGAGTGATGGAACGTGGTCAGACGGACTGCATTTATACGTCCAGCATTTTTCACGGACAAAATGGTTTTGCTTTTTAATTTATTTTCCCTCCTACATCCGTCAAAATATAAGTCAGTGAATAAACGGACTGTGTGGCCACTACTGCGTCTTCCGTACTGACGTACAGTCCGTAGAAATCACGCTCGTCTGACCCTAGCCTTAATTGGTACGATTCTTGCCATGTCTCCTCTACTAAGGTTTGTTTACGATTTTCTACTGACTATGCCGTTACTGCTCCTGATGCTGTACCGATGACGACAATATTGTGTGCCGTTTATCATCTCTTGTTTTATGTATACTAGTCAAAAATTGTTCTAAAAAAAATTAAATAAAAGCAGGTGACAGACTAACTATCTAGTTGCACCTGGAGGAAGCATCTGTGGGAGGGCAGAAGATGCTCCATGGTAAAAACGCATCACAGTATGTCGCCGTCATCTCATATCTGCTCATTGCTACGAACGTAACACCAGCAAATACACAAAAAAATGAATAAGTGGATTAAATAGGAGTCTGCAATTCCCAAATGGGTCAAGAGGTCTCAGTTCACGCAAGGACAACTTTGCATTTCCCATATGGTCACCTCTTGTTAATACAGCTTTTTAGTCTCAAATGAATGTCCTGGATTACACAGTTAATTGATTGAACACAATATAAAAATCAGGCTCTGAAAAACATGAACTCGCCAGGTTAAGATGTCATGAATGGTAAAATGATTAAAATAATATTAAAACAGCATCATGATATGCGGTTATCCAAGAGAGTCAGTAGGATATGATATGTATTTTGACCCCTGTATCCATGTAGTACAGGTTCCAAGCCCCACCAGGGATGGTAGTAAACACTTTGATATACATGCTTTGGGATCCTTATTAAGTGTTCTGTAAGAATTAAACCAAAAAGTAACGTCTGGGTAGCGAATAGAGCATGAACAAAACATTCTGTGGACAAACGATTGAGGCTGAACGCACGAGATTTCATTTGAAGGGAGCACAATTCACATTATGTACGTGGTAAACCGCGTTTAAGAGATACAGTGGATACGGAAGGTATCCCTGTATAACTCAAGATGACCACATGTCTAAACTGTATTTGGTAAAAGGACAAATAACGTACAATCTCCACTTCCATGTTGAACTGGTTCGCGAAGATAGCAACTCCTGGGGCAACCGGGAAGACTCCGTACAGAAATGCATAATTAGATAAACTTGTGTGGTTAACTGGACTGCTGCTTCTGTCCAACAGCTCCACCATTTCCCTGCAGATAAGTGGCACGGCCAGCCTGAAAGAATGGAAAAGAAATATATATATATATATATATTACAGCATGACTGAGACACACGAGCATTAAACGGAGACGAAAAGAATTGTCTGCATCACATGTTCAGAAAGCATTCCACTTATTCCACTTTACACATTAGCGGTTACAATGTTGAAATACTTTTCAGAAAACACTTAGCTCTGGAATGAAGCATTTAAAGGATCACTTAAAACAGCCGTCACACCAGCTTGAGCAGTGCGCAGTGTCAGATCACAAGAAATCTTCCTGCTACTTCAGGTATCAATGAGAAAAAAAAAGAAAAGAAGAGAAAATAAAAAAACACACCACACAGACACAAAAACAATGGAAAGAAGCAAAAAGAGAAAGTGAAACGCTGACTCTAAGCCACTGGTCAATCTAGCTTTTGAGCCCCTTTCTTCGACATATAGGAATGTTATGACCTTTGTGGCTCTTTGTCAAGCCTGAATTTAAGGGACAAGGTTTTTCTGAGATTATCCTCTCAATGTATAAGTGTTCCCAACGCTCACCTTCAGGATTTTTTTCCAAACTGCCCCTTATCTATGGATCCCCCCCCCCCCTCACAACATTAGACTCTCCCCTTGCTGCCAGTCTTTCATGAAGTCTCTAAAAACGCATTGAAAAAGAATTGGAAAAGATAAGGACCTATTTGTGAATGCTTCTGGTGTCTATACACGAGACCTTGCAGCATCTATTAACTTTTTCTGTCTGCGCCAACATTGCCTTTAATTTGTTCACTATTACTAAAAATACATTACATCAGCGAGGCCTATGAGCTCAATCCATAATCCCCCCCATTGCACCTTTTCTGATCCATCTCCCCCACAGCCCCCCATTACTTCTCATACTCTGTGTGTAACCCCTCTACTTTTATGGGGTTAAGCAGAAAACACTGAGGGAAATTTCGGTGAGCTTCCATTTTGTTGACCCTGCGGCAAATTCACTATTCACCACAGGGTCCCCGAAATGCGCCGAACATGAAGCTGCCGAACAGACAAAAAAAACAAAACTCTGCTATTCTTCTAATAGGTGTTTAAAACCCAATAAAATGCATTAAAACGTGCCTAAATAATAAAGTTCCTATAAAAAAGGTGTGTTCCAAATATATATAAAAAAAAGAACAAAAAACCCCACATTTTAAATAACATTGGGAATCAAAAATTTAGTCTGAAAAAAATAAAGGTATACAAAAAAAAAAGTAAAAGTAAAAAGATGGTTTGCTGAAAATGAAAAGCATAAACAGTTGAATAAATAAGATATTTTTACATTGAAACCCATGGGATTTGTCTGCTTAAACCCGTCAAACTGAATCACCAAAAATCTGGGCATTTCACAGAAATTTCGGTTTTCTCTGAATAGATTAACCATTAATTCTCTATGGGACAATTTCACTGCTGCAAAATAGCACTGTATTTCGCCTGTATTTGGTGAATTGACAGCTTTCTGATTAGATGAACTGACACAAAATTGCACCGTACAGTGACGATCACAGTTCGGTGCAATTCAGTGGCAAGTTCGCCACTTATTGAAGAATACTGAACAGGGTCTTTTACCATCATACTCAGGGTGTCCAACCTGTTAGATAATTTGTTTTGTTCTACCTCCTATACAACTCTACAGAACCTGTTGGTGCTTTATAAAGGCTTGTAATTCTGCTTTATTCTTGTTCACCTGCTTGCACACAATGTAACGTTAGAACCATGAGTCTACCTGAAACGTCGGGTCTGCGAGAAAGCTTTAAACCAGAACATCAGAGAGTAATAAACACAAACCTCGACCTACATGGAAATAGGTTCCCGCATGAAACCAGTTACCAGGAATGTGCAGAGCAAGGCCAGGGGTCAGACGAGCGTTTTTAAGTTCCTTCCACTCTGACGCCTGTCCGACCCCCTCGCTGAGTGCAGTTAGTGCGCTCAGCGCTGCAAGGCTCGATCCTCCTAGGGAGGACCGCGCTTTGCAGCCCCGTTGATCACACGCCGTGGCATTCAGCACGTCCGCTGTAGCGCGTGCAATTTCTGCGCGCACTACAGCGTGTGGCCAGCCCTGTCGAAGTGTCACAACGCTGCGTCGGATGCCGGGAGGCACGTCAGTACGGGCGCTCGTCTGACCCCGGCCTAACACAAAGAAAAAAAAGGAGACACAAAAGGGAACATTCAAACGTATCACTAGTCACAGCAATAAAAGTAAAAGTGTTGAAGCAGCGGATTTGTATCATACTTACAGCTTTGCCGTGATAAGTAGCAGCAACGCAAGGAATGAAGACTTTTCAAGTTTATTTGTCTGGCCAACCATGGTGAGGCCAAGATAAAAGAGAGCAGAGCCAGAAAAAGAGCTGGCCAAGCCATCCAAGAAGTTCTCCATAAAAGCAGGAATCATTTGGCCGAGTGCAAAATTAAAGGCAATGCCAATAAATACCATAAAAACAATGGGGTTCTGGAAGACACGTAGGAGAGCAAGGCCTAAAATCTTGGCTTTGCTTTGGGAAGCAGTAGGATTTTCTTTCCATCTTTGTATCTCGCAAAGAACGAATCCCAAGGGATTCAACATCATGAGAGAGACTGGAGCAGCCAGGTAGATGTACTGAAGGTATTCCGGATACGTTGTTTTGTACAAGGCATCCACTATTGGAAAAAATAGATATATCAAATTAGAAACCATGATCAATACATTTATACAGCGTACGTTCTTGTGACAGGAGTGTTGACCAATATGGTCTCGTTTACCTTTGAAATAAACAAAAAAATAAAAAAAACACCAACAGATCTGGTATTAATTGAATAAAATTTTACTTCAGGCCTTTATGTATTTAAAAGGGATTTCTATCAGAATTAGGGCTGTGCAATATTGACAAAATAATCATATTGCGATTTCTTGAATGAATATTGCGATTGCAATTTTATTTGCGATTTAGCCAATTGTTTTTGCTTTTTCAAACATGCTACATACATTCTAAATGAATTCAGTATTCAGCACATGGATATACTGCCCCAGCACATGGATATACTGCCCCAGCACATGGATATACTGCCCCAGCACATGGATATACTGCCCCAGCACATGGATATACTGCCCCAGCACATGGATATACTGCCCCAGCACATGGATATACTGCCCCAGCACATGGAAATACTGCCCCAGCACATGGAAATACTGCCCCAGCACATGGAAATACTGCCCCAGCACATGGATATACTGCCCCAGCACATGGATATACTGCCCCAGCACATGGATATACTGCCCCAGCACATGGATATACTGCCCCAGCACATGGATATACTGCCCCAGCACATGGATATACTGCCCCAGCACATGGATATACTGCCCCAGCACATGGATATACTGCCCCAGCACATGGATATACTGCCCCAGCACATGGAAATACTGCCCCAGCACATGGAAATACTGCCCCAGCACATGGAAATACTGCCCCAGCACATGGAAATACTGCCCCAGCACATGGAAATACTGCCCCAGCACATGGAAATACTGCCCCAGCACATGGAAATACTGCCCCAGCACATGGATATACTGCCCCAGCACATGGATATACTGCCCCAGCACATGGATATACTGCCCCAGCACATGGATATACTGCCCCAGCACATGGATATACTGCCCCAGCACATGGATATACTGCCCCAGCACACCTCTGTGCGCCATGTGTTCGGCTCCCTGTTAACTTCCGGCGGCATGGAGCTTGAGCGCTCGCCTGGGGGAACCATGTGACGAGCCGCGAGAACGCGGCTCGTCACGTGGTTCCCCCTGCGAGCGCCCAAAGCACCATGCCGCTGGAAGTTTAACAGGGAGCCAAAAATTGCAGCCTTATGCGATTTAGAAATTGCAGGGTCAGAGATCGCGATTCGATTGCGATTGCAATTAATTGCACAGCCCTAATCAGAATATACACCTAGAAGACTTACTGGGGGTCAAAATGCATTATGACATTCATTGAAAAAAGTAAAAAGTAAATGCATCAATAACAAGTTAAGTGCAAGGAGAGAAACCACCCCCCCCCCAACAAAACAAAAAATAAAACCAAAATAATATACACACACACACACACAATCTATTGCATCACAAATTCGACCTAAAACATACTTTTCCAGGGTGTATACTGGCCTCTATTCTAAACACGATCCAATTTTGGGCTATGGTTCAATATACCCAAATTAATGAGACTATTTACTAGGGATGGACCGATACCACTTTAAGACAGAGTACGAGTACTGATACTTTTTAAAAGTACTCACCGATACCGAGTACCGATACTTTAATGGCATGTGACGCTTTCCAATAAGAACAGACCATATAAAAATTCCCCCAGCTCACATGTATATATCCCCCCCCCCAAGATATATATGCCCCAGCACACACATGGATATTGCCCCAGCTCACACATGGTTTGCCCCCCCCCCCGGCACTCTCCGCGATGATCCTTACCTTCCTGGGCGACACCGGGAAAGTCTTCGCGCGTGCGCTTGTTGGAAGGCCCCCAGCCGCGATCACGTGGGACCATGTGATCGCGGCTGGGGGCCTTCCAACGAGCGCACGTGCGGAAACTTTCCCGGCGTCGCCCAGAAAGGTATCATCACGGAGAGCTCCAGGTGCCTGTCCGAATGCTCTATCGGCATTCGGACAGGCCCTGCAGCTGCTCACTGTGTTCATACTTACCTTCCTGAGTGACGCCGGGAAAGTCTCCGCGCGTGCGCTCGTTGGAAGGCCCCCAGCCGCGACCACGTGGGACCATGTGATCGCGGCTGGGGGGCTCCCAACGAGCGCACGCGGAGAGACTTTCCCGGCGTCGCTCAGGAAGTATGAACGCGGTGAGCAGCTGCAGGGCCTGTCCGAATGCCGATAGAGCATTCGGACAGCCGCCCCAGCCCCTCGGATGCCGGCAAGCCGGCTCAATGTCGGCTTCCGGTGTCAGGGAAAATATCGTGGGGTACTGCACGAGTACCAAGTACTCCTGCAGTACCCGGTATCGGCACCGATACCGATACTAGTAACGGTATCGGTGCAACCCTACTATTTACCTTTTTTTTTTTTCTTAACTATCATCCGAAATGCATCAAATCCCCCCCAAAAAACTATACACTGTACAAATACAGAATTTCAATGTAGCCCAATGGGTCTTAGCTCACCTTAAAGGGCCACTACCACCAAAAAATGTAATGTCCTTATTGGGTTTATTTATGTTGCCACTAGCTTACATGTGCTTTGTTTTTCTCTTGTATGTTTAGTTAAGAAAATATTTTACTCTATATGTGTCACTGGGTGCATCCATTGTGTAGTATCTTTCCATCACTTGCTCCTTTACTGTGTGACTTTTGCCATAGAATGGAGTCTATGGGCCAATCACTGACTCGCATCATTGTATTATGTGAGATGTATTCAAAAGGACACCACCAGGGGGTAGATTAGAAGACCTTTAAGCTCCCTGTTAAATGTTGCATCATGGGAAAAATACACAAAATGGAAACATGGGATGCAAACCTTACTTTATTTTTCCTTTTTACATGCAGTTACTTCAAAGAAACAAAAACAAACCCAGCAGTGTAGGTTTTATAAAGTGATTTTATTTGTAATGAACACGTAATCTAGTTACAGCTAAAGCCCGTGTCAGACGAGCGCACTAGGTGCGCCCATACTGACGTGCCTTCTGGCGTCAGTCGCAGCATTGTGACGCTGCAGCGGGGCCAGCCACCCGCTGCTGCACGTGCAACAGCTGCCAGGCTGCGTTCGTGCAGCAGGCCTCTCCGTCAAAGAGTAGGACGCGCGTTGACGGAGCTGCAAAGCGCGATTCTCCATAGGAGGATTGAGCCTTGCAGCGCTGAGCGCACTAAATGCGCTCAGCGAGGTGGCCAGACGGGGGTCGAGTGGAAGGAACGTCCACTCACAGACGTTCCTTCCGCTCTTCAAAGCGCTCGTCTGAGCCCAGCCTTAGTGGTAGTGTTCCTTTAAGTAAGCACTATTCGTGAAAACATGATGGAATCCACTAAAAGGTCTTCTGGAGGGTGTTGGGGGAACTAAGAAACAAAAATCATACAGGGTTATTCAGAGAAAGGTGAAACTCCGGATAACTTTTGGAGAAGTGAAAATTCTAGGTCAAAACAGACGATTTGGAAAGCGAGATAAATGGAAGATTTTTTCTGGTTTGGCTATTTTGACCTAGAATTTTCACTTCTCCAAAAGTTTTCCAACTTATAGTAAGTTGGATAGTATTTCAGTGTTCCCTTGTCATGGTAACAATAGAAAATGTTTGTACTTCCATGAAGCTGCCGCACCTCACCTGCAGTTTACAGATTAACTTCTAGGGCAAACGTTACGGACTCCCGCACGATCGATCTTACCTATAGGATATCCAAGTGCAAAATCGTTGCTTTGTGTCGCAAATATCGGGAAAAGGCCAGCTTTGCTGAATCGCCTCTCCGGGCGCGCCACCAGTAACGTCAGCACGAAGACCAAGAAAAACACTATAGCTTTGGCTATCATGATACTGTACAGGAAGGACCAGTTCACATTGTAGAAATCCAGGACCACCATATTTTTAAACAGCAGCGCAGGAAGTGCAAACCGAGACACATAGTTTCCCAGGCCTTTTGCTTGAATTGGTGTTATAATGTTGGCCCGTCCAGCAATGTAGCCGCACAAGATGATTCCAAAGCATTCCAGGAGGGCAGGGAAAAGCCTGTTTATGGACATGGACGTGGAACCACTTGTGCCGTTAGTCAAATCTCCGACACCAAGACTCATGTTTACAGCAGAGGAGACGTTCTTCAACACCGTCCCCGACAGGGTGTTCATGATTTGTCTTTCTTCCAGATGTTTCTCCGGTTAAGTGCAAAAGAAAATAAAAACTTCACCTATAAAACAAAAATAACAAAACAGAACTAAATTAAAAGAACAAAAAACAAAACACCACAATATGGAGTAAAGAAGAAAAAAATCTGAAACATGATTGAGTTACAGTTCATGATGCAGGTCAATTATTAGGTAGAATAGTTCATGTTATTAACACAACGACAGGAACAGTTACATTTTACTAGGCTGGAATACTGAATCAGTGATTACACAATAGGCCTGGCTCATCCCTTAGGAAGAGGATAAGTGCAACTCGGTCCTGGGACCAAAGATTGACAAGCCCTATGCAAGACTTGAGCACAATTGATAGCTTTTCCCTAGCAACCCGACAGTGGCTCCAGATCCAGGGAAGAGGCTCCAACATCGGTGAGTGTCCTTAATCCCGCTTGTTTATGGTTTACCATCTTATCTGAAACATACTACACTATGGAGGTTTTCTATATTTTTTATTTGGAGGAATCCAGACGACCATACCACAGAATTGGAAATTGGGCAGTGTCACCCCAGAGTTGACATGAGGTGAATAAAACCGAGCCGGTTTCTCTAGGCTCTGGAACATGTGAGTGGAAATTCTCAAAGACTTTTTTTCTTTGCACTTCAATAATGGACATACACAATACTGTACTATGAATATTTTTTTTTTCTGTTTATTTTTAAAGTGACTGGGACTGATTATTACTGATTCTATGTGAAATATAAGCATTTCCTTTTTATTTGGATTTTATTGAGCACGGCAGCACTTGTTTCCCAATTGTACACTATACGTGTTTTTAGTCACATAAAGAATTGTAAGAGCATAGATTTAGTGCACTGCAAGGGAAGACTCCTGGAAATGAAAAGTAAAATTCAAAACAAGAAACCTGTTCTATGTGAGCAGACTAGCTCTGCAACCCAAAACAAACAAAAATAAAGAATCCAAAGCACGCAGCACCAAGACATATTAGTATTCCTATGGCCATAGGTCAAATAGTATGGTATAAGAATAAAATAATGTTAACCCCTTCACTACCAAGTGTTTTATTTGAAAAAAAAATGGGATGGTTAAATAAATATGGGGCAAATTAGAAAACTTACGCACAGATTGCTAGAATAATAATTTAGAATTTTTCATGTATTCGTTTATCCGTAACAGAAATATTGTTGTAATTAGAGATTCTGAACTCAAGATGGCATGCCTTATCTCGCACAATGTCATACGGGGTCTGCATTATCAGCATACTGGCAGAAATGGCCTCTGTGTTAAATACCATAACAATAATAAAGTTAAATAATAAAAATATTCAGATCTCCTGCTTATGGGTGTTTGTATTGATCATACTGAGATTATTAGTAATGCAGCTTCCACAAAATAACAACAGAATATAAAAATAATATCTGTGTGACATATTGCCTGTGTATGGAAATTACAATACAGATACAAGGTGTTACTGTAAAGAGATTTTCAGTCATTATAAACCCCTGAATCTTATCCCTGTACAGCAGAGAGTGACCCCAGAGCTCTCCCTGTATTCTGCCCTCTCCCTGAATATTGTAATACAGCAGTGAGTGACCCCAGAGCTCTCCCTGTATTCTGCCCTCTCCCTGAATATTGTAATACAGCAGTGAGTGACCCCAGAGCTCTCCCTGAATATTGTAATACAGCAGAGAGGGACCCCAGAGCTCTCCCTGTATTCTGCCCTCTCCCTGAATATTGTAATACAGCAGAGAGGGACCCCAGAGCTCTCCCTGTACTCTGCCCTCTCCCTGAATATTGTAATACAGCAGTGAGTGACCCCAGAGCTCTCCCTGTATTCTGCCCTCTCCCTGAATATTGTAATACAGCAGAGAGTGACCCCAGAACTCTCCCTGTAGTCTGCCCTCTCCCTGGCTGTTATAATGCAGCAGTAATGCGTTCAAACTATTTTCTACAGTGAGGTTTGGGCTGCTATCTGCAGAGTACCTAATCTTGTTTTTAAAAAGGTGCAGAAAAATGAATAATCGTGTTTTTATATGCTAATGAGTGCTTTCTATTGTATTAGGACGCAAAAAAAAAAAAAAAAAAAAAAAAAAAGGAGGTAACTGAGAGTGAAGGGGTTAAAAACATTGAAATTTATATAATTAAATGAATCCTCCTTTAAAACCTTTAGGTTAAAAATAGAAAATAATGTATATAAAAGATATACATTTCAAACCAAATATGCAGCATGCCGCTACAACCTACCGATATAGCCTTTAGATTTTTTTTTTTACAAATGTCAAAACGGTGGACAACAGCCCTTAATAATAAGATCATATATTATCGAAGCTGCCAGTGTCAACATGACACTTTGGCAACGTAAATGACATTCACTAAGGCTAAATGTCAGACAAACGTAGTCTGAGCGCACTCTGCGTGCGTGCATAACAGACGGACGTACTGACGGAAGATACCGTAGACACCACACGGTCCTCTTTTGTTGATGGAAATATGGGAAACAAAATTAATTTAAAAAACTTCGGCAGATACACCCATGGGCACTTTGTGAGTCAACGTGGCCGTCGCACATGCGCTGTGTCTGCCATTGCATCATCACGCACACAAGCCGCTACGCGGACGCGGCACACTCTGGGCGTCCGTCGTAGCGCTTTTACGTTGAGGCCTAAATGGCATCCGATGCCACCTGCGTTGAGCGTGCGCACGTACTTCATCTGTTGGTCTCTACGGATCACAAATCAATGCTACGACGGACGATAAACTGTGCGGCGACACGGACGTGATAACTGGGTTCGTCTGACGCTAGCCTAAAAAGACATAAAAATACTAAAATGGACATTCTGGTGGTAATTGAATGTTACGTGAATCATTGCTTGGTGTTAAAACCAGCATTTTTCCAATTGCACGAGCTTTTCTTAACATCCTGTGCCTATGCCAGATTCTCCCCATGTAATTCACATACAGTATTAATGCACTGCAGAAGCAGGAGTAGGCGCACAGGGGCAGACTAGAGTTTAAAATCCACTGTTCCTTTAAAGAAAATGTGCTTTTACCATCAATTTGTGTCAAAATGAGAAATCACTCAGGCATGGGCATACTAATGTGTAAAAACAGCATAATAAATCTAAAAAACAGAATTTATTCACAACAGGAAAGTGACTCAGTGTTTGATTCCTCTGCCAAATATCCAAATGATCTTGGGGGGGGAAAGTAATGCATGCAAAAAGGTCTCTGTTCCAGAGGAAAGTGAAATAGCGGCTCCATAACAAGTGAGTCACTACATTAAACTCCTGACTCATATTTGGGAGCCGCTAGGCTAGATCAGTGATGTGAACCTTTGCACCACAGATGGTCCTGAACTAAGGCTGGGGTCAGACGAACGCAGTGCGAACGCGCGTGCAGCCGCACTTTATCACGGCCGTAGTAGCAGCAAATGGCAGGCAATATACGAAGTACGTCCGCACAAAAGTGCGGCTGCACAACGCAAGCGGCAAACAAACGCATTTTTTCGAGAACGTGATACCGCTAGTACTGACGTACAGAGTGTGCTGCGTCCACTAGCGGCGTGTGTGCGTGATTAGGACACGGACGCTGCTAATGTCCGGCCAACATCACGTCCAGATGCAAAAAGTGTTTTATTGATAACCGTACAAAATAACGGACGAAAATGCGCATCGTATGACCGCTATCGCGTATTCCGTGAAAAAATACGTCCATTCGTTCGAACGCACTTTTTCACGGACGATGTTAAAAATGCGTTCGTCTGACCCTAGCCTGCATGTCGAAGATGCCAGGTCAACCTAGCATCATGGGACATATACAGTGTAATTCAAAGAGAATCGAAAAGTCACCGCACGTTCGGTGACTTTTCGTTCTCTTGAATTCGGTTTGTTTTGCCGATCCCATTTCGGCGACCCTGCAGTGTATTCAGCAAGCACCCCGATTTGCAGGGAAAGGCTGCCGCAAACCCGACGAAAACTGATTGCAAAACCCGGCGAATGCACGTCGAAAACCCACAAAAACATCTGGATTAACCCACCGAAAACCACAGGAAAACACGCAGCAGGAGCCGATCACACGCAGCGCAGCCTCCGGAAAAAGCCGACACCGCAGACGAGTGAAGTGAATTTATTAAAAAAACAGTTTGCTTGAATGATTGAAAAGTGAAACGCTGTTTGCAAAGAAACTACTGAGCGAAAATGTCCGAAATTTACATATGAGATCCAGGGAATAATAAAAAGGGCTGTTACAGAAAAAAAATAAAGTAAGCTTAAATTTCTTTTAAAAAAAAAATCCAGAAAAATGCAAAAAATATCCAAAATCTAGACAATAAAGAGACTCTTTACTGCTGAATTTTATAATGAACGGTTTATTAGATATTGGATTAAAACAGGAATATTTTTAACATTGAAGCCTATGGGATTCGCCTGAATAAATCTGCTGCATAAAACCACCGAATGGCAGGGCAATTCGGGAACCTTTCCCTGCTGGATTGTGTTCTCTGAATAGACAAAGCATTGCTTCTCTATGGGGATTTCACTGCCCTCGAACAGGCACCGTATGTTCAGGAAATTCGCCAGGATTTGGCAAATTGCCTGCTCGCTGGATAGCCGAATGGCCAAGAAAGGTAACCGAACGCTGATTTTCAGCGTTCGGTTACCTTTCTCAAGCAATTCGGATCTCTTTGAATTACCCTGATAGTTCAGAAATATCTTCGATGGTTAGGTTCACCATTGCCGCGCTAAATTAGTCCAGCACAGAATTCCATGCAGGGCCAGATTTATTCTCAGAAGCCTACAGCGCTACAGAACTTGTTAGCACTTTATAAAAACTTGTAACTGTAAGCCCCCCAGGAAAAAGATTGTGGGAGATAGGCATGGCACACAGGTAGATAAGGTGACAAATTGATGGGTAAGAATGAGGTGTAAGGAGTCCGGGAGGGCGCTTTTCTCTGTAAATCTAAACAAGCCGTGTTAATTTTTCGTTTTATAGAGAATGGCGCCTACCACAGGAGATGCCTGTCTCTTTAAAAACAAAAAAAAAAATCTAAAATAAAAAAAAGTTTGTTGTCCACCACAGGGGGCACCTTGCTGTGTAAATTGTAAAATATATCAGAGCATGGCACCCCCCCCCCCATTGTTGGCACCTGCCTACTTTGCATAGTTGTAAATCTACCCCTGGGAGACTCACGCTGGCTTGGGTCATGTAGTAGAAGATCATTTAAATCACACACACGTATTGCCTAAGTGCACCATGTCGGTGTCACCCCATCAAGGGATGAACAACATTGGTCTTCAAGATAAACGTCATATCTTATTCTTTGAGGAGATCCTGCAGTTTTTACTCACCCAGTTCCATCGCCAACTAAGGCCAGGGTCACACGAACATATGAGAGCAGAAAGAATGTCCGGGAGTGTGGACGTTCCTTTCACTCTGACACCCGTCTGCGCGCCTCTGAGTGCAGTTAGTGCGCTCAGCGCTGCAATGCTCGATCCTCCTATGGAGCATCGCTCTTTGTAACCCCGTCCTACGTCCATCGTAGCATTTTGACAGGGAGGCTGAAAGTACATCCAATGGTAGCGAGCGCAACTAGTGCACATGCTACACCCCGTCGAGCTGTCAAAAAGCTGCGCGGACGCAGGGAGGATCGGTCACATGGACGCACTCCGTGCACTCGTGTGACTGCAGCCTAAGCAGAGGGAATGGAGCTAGCTGGTGCGGTTTTAAATGAACTGGGGTGAATTAGGTGTAAAAATCAAAATATCTGAATCAAGGGCGTTAAAATACATTGTTTAGCCCTGATCCATAATACATTCTAAATATTAAAACGACTCCATTAGCATTAGGCTGGCCGTCCACTGGATCCAGTCGGACAACCGACTTTTTCGTCAGACCATGGACGACGTCAGTCGTCCGACCAGGTCAGACTAGGGTCATCCACTGCGTGCGATCAGTCGTGCGACCACAGACGATCCAGATCAAAATCAGACAGAGGTGGAGTGCAGAGGCTGCCAAAACCAGAACGAACTGGTTTTGTATATAAAACCAGCACATCCTGCTTTTTGAAACACTCAGTCCTTTTTTTTAAAAAAAAAAATATATTCTTCAGAAGAAAAAAACATGGTTTTAAAAAGGTTTTAAATTTAAAACCTATGGGATATGCCGTTTCATAGTAGCTATTGGTCACCTGGTATTCCTTTTTTATTTTCTTGCAGTGTATGGATTCTACATGTTGCAGGGTGGCACTTTTCATGAAATGCCCAATAGCTTGAATAAGTGAAACATTACATGGCCAACCTGGTAACCCTAGTGTCTGCATATTTATATAATTTTGTTAAGTCAGTAAGCAGGTGGGAAGGCAGAATACAGTATGTTAAAAGAACCTGCAGCCTCCATCTGCCACTTCTTTTGACCTTTCCAGATCAAAATCAATCCAAATCCCTCCCCTGATCAGCTTGTCCACATCTATCTTCTCGCCAGGGATCTAAAATGAAGAAAGTTGAGCCTCAAGCAGAGTGAAGCGCAGGAAGACTTTAAGGCTGGGGTCAGACCAGCGCACTTTTAACGTGCGTTCTGGCGCACATAATTACAGTCGCACTAGCAGCAGATGACGGGCAATGACGGCCAATATACGATGTACGGCCGCACAAAAGTCCGGCCGTGCAACGCAAGTGGAATTTGAACGCATTTTTTAAAGAACGCTGAACCGCTAGTACTGACGTACAGAGTGCACAGCTGCGGCATAGCGGCGTTTGCGTGATTAGGAGATGTCAGACTCTGCTAATGTCCAGCCTACATAACGTCCAGACGCAAAAAGAGTTTGACGATCCGTACAAAAATCACGCCCGAAAATGCGCGTCGTCTGACCGTTTTTGCGCATTCCGTGAAAAAAATACGTCAATGCGTTCGGACGCACTTTTTCACGTTCGTGGGGAAAAATGCTTTCGTCTGACCCTAGCCTAATTCAGGGGAACAGCAACCCCCGCTTAAACTTGACGTTTCGGCCAAGTGGCCTTAAGCCTCTCCAGGGATCTGTCAGATGTCTGCGATTCTCCCTTCAAATGGAAGGCATCGCTCATCTGATGGCATCTTTCTCCGTCGCTGGAAGTCTGACGGACGCAATGGACGATGGTACATTCACCTGCATATTGTAGGATCGGTCAGACGAAGAGACGCTGTATCGGTCCGGATGATCGCATAAATATGGATCCAGTGGATTGCCAGCCTTAAAGTGTAACCTGAACAATTTGTATTTAATTCCAGCGCTTGGTGACCAGGCCACAAGCTGTCCAAAAGAAACACCAACAATTTAATTTGAAATATGCATTTGCAAACAATGTAACCGCCAATGACATGTGTACTTTTATGGTTTTTAGAGTCACTATGGTGCAATTTAAACTTTTCTAATTCCGGCTGGTAAACTTTAGTGGTATTTTTCCAGACTTGGTTTTATAACGCGTTCAGGAGGTGCAGCTGAATGCACACATTTTCAGAAATGGAATGCAGCACCCAGAGAAAGAGGAGAAAATCACAACAAAGGTCAAGACACAAACAGCCACAAGACATGTTCACTGACAAGCTCTACAGTGCCAAGTGATCCTCTGCTTATGCAACGAGTACCCTCATGTGATGCAATTGGCTTGCACAAGTCTTATCGCATGTCAGGCTCTTGTGATGGGTAATGCATGCCAAGGGGCAAGACTTAATATAGATGCTTATCATACAAGTATGAGGAGCAGACAGGCGCTTCAATATTATATATAATTTTGTTATTTTAATTATAAATCATAGTTTCCCAGAGAGAAATTAAAAAGTGTCAGGAGAAGCTTCATCAACGAATCCCCTCATGCCCCTGTTTGAATTTCCTTCTTGATCACCGAACTGTATGGTCTTGCAACATTGGTAAACCACAATGTTAAACTCGTGGGTTTATTCCACTAATGACTACACCGTTTTAGTGCATGACAGGTTCTTTTTAGAATGCATTCCCTGCAGGGTAAATAGATGCAGTATTGCAAATTGTCATCCAGGTGTTTTACAAAAATGTACAATTTTGTTCTGTATACTAGAAATGGGTTTTGGGGGTCTATTCACAAAGCACCAAAAATGAACACAATTTCGGTACTTTGCAGTTCGGCCCATTTTGATGAAAATATGGTGCATTCACTAAGGAACAGATAGCGTATTTTGCTGAAAATTGAGTCACCAAAGCAGTTATCAGACAGTGAAAACTGTCAAATTGGCCTCGGCGAACTACACAGAAGCCAAATTTTTTATTTTTTTTTAAAAAAAAATAGCTTAAACCAATTAAAATGTATTAATGTTTAAAATAAAAGGTCCTTTAAAAGGGACACTACCATAAAAAAAAAAGTCCTTATTCTGTTTATTTTATGTTGCTGATATCTTAATGTGCTTTGTTCTTCCTCTTGTAGGTTTAGTTAAAAAAATAATTTACTCGTGTGATCTTTTTGTTCTAAACTGCCACCACAGGACCTTTACATCGCTTGCTCCTCACTGTGTGGCTTTGGCCATAGAATAGAGTCCATGTGCCAATCACTGACTCAAAACATTGTCTTGTGTGGGATGTATTCAAAGGACATCACGGGGAGGGGGTAGATTAGAAGACTTAAACTCACTCCGTCTTATCTCATTCAACTACCAGCTCTTATCTCCGGTAGTAGAGGGAAGACAATAGAGCACCCCCAATCTAAACATTCCTTCCTCCACCACAAAGTAAAACTCACCATAAGAGTTTGGTTAAATGTTGCATCATAGGGGAAAAAATAATAATAATTTAATCAGAAGATAAAATTTAGTTTAATTTTTCCTTTTTATATGCAATTACGTCACATGAAGAAAAAAAACCAGCATGTGTTTTATAGTGTTTTTATTTATAATGCACGAGTAATCTAGTTACCGCTTATGTAAGTGATAGTGTCTCTTTAAAAAAAAATAAAAAAAAAGGTCTGCTCGAAAAAAGTATTTAATACCAAAACCGCTTAAAAAAATTACAAAAAAGGTCTTTGAAAAAATAAATATGTATATCTTACACACACAGAATCATATTTTGCAACTAAACCAGTTTTATTCTCCGTAAAATGTTCTTGAAATTTTTATAGCTATACGACAGTGGAGAGTCCTGAATTTGGTATGTTTGTTATCATCAGAGACCGGGATTGCAAAAAACGCACGCTCAGGATAAATGCATCAACGTACACATTACACGCACCAAACATGTATAGTGCAGGAGACATTTACTGTATTGACCATTAGCAAAATAAATAAAAATAAAACATTAACCTATGTGTGTATAGGCTACGAGTAAAGTCTGAAACTGGGTAAAACTAAGGATTACCCAAAAACGCTGGATGTTATCAGGAGTTAACAGGGTAATCTGGTCTACAACAACCCCCTTGTGTAGAGGGGAGGTTTAGGATTGGCCATGGATTTCATTTCACTAACCCTAACTTTGTGGTGAACTGTAAAACACTCAAAACTCAGAAAACAATTACAGTGTGGCGTTTAGGAAGATCGTGGTTTACCCGGGTAAAGCTCGAAGTTTGATCTCATTTCAGGCTCTACCCAAAGCAGCAGAGAACTGTCAGGTTTACCCATGTAATGCTAGGGCAGGGTTTCCCAACCATGTCCTCAGGACCCCCTGACACACCAGGTTTGCCAGATATCTGAAGCACAGCACAGGTGATAGGATTTGCTGCTCAGTGATTGAGGATTCAGTCTACATTTCCTAAAGTAATCCTTAAAAACCTGGCCTGTTAGGGGGACCCGAAGACGGGTTTTGAAAACACTGCTTTAGGATTATCACACTTTGGGACGGTTCCTGTAACGAATATATATTTCTACATATATGCTGTGTGATGGGGATATGCAACGTTCAGCCACTCGCCCTTTCCTCCGCATGGAAAAGGGAAGTGCTGAGATTAATTTTTGCATTGCAGAGGACAAAACATTTGACACTTCAGCACAGAGATACAAGGTGTACAGTCTCTATAACAGAGGTCATCGACCTTGGGCCTACATATGTTTTGGAACTACGTTTCCCATAAGGCGCAACCAGTCTAATGAGCAGCTGAGCATCATGGAAAATGTAGTTCCAAAACAGCTGAGCTGCAAATTTGCTAAACCCTGCATTATAAAAAAGGACCCTATGCAGCCTGAACTCCCTCTACAACAGGGACCTTCCCACCTCACTCCTCTAGTAGTAAATGGGCCTTTCAGGGAGCTGCTGTTTGTACAGGGGGTCTGGGAAGAAATAGAATATACACATTTGTTCCCCCCAGCATGGCCGGGCTATTACAACTGGGGAGGAAAGATTGGTAAAAACATATTCCCAGTTATTGATCACGTCTGACTACCAGGCAGTCCTGCTTCTCGAGGACCACCTTACCCAAGATTCCCGGGGAGCCCCTGGCACAGCACGGGTTACCTATAAACAAACAGAGCTGTGGCCAGTGGAAGGGGGCCTGCGTGTGATCACGTGTCTCATACGTCACGTGTCTGACTGTGTCCCTCGTAGGCAGAGCCATGGAGGGGAGGGGGGGGGTTCATGGCCCTGTGTGATGCCCTCACCGTTACACGAACTGCCCACCTGCTGAGCTGGCACCACGGCGGCTCGCTTTCCTTCTCCATGTTAGCTCCGAGGCCCCGGACCCAGTGACAGCTCGGAGCGCAGTTGGCAAGAACAACCAATGCCGCTCTGTGTCCCCTCTCCCCGCCAGCCAGGGAGAACCAGCTGACGTCGCTACATAACCAACCCATCCAATAAGAATTGAAAGAGGCGCAAGAAACCGCCAGCCAATCAGGACACTCTGCGGCGCTCTCTGGCGTCTAGCCAATGCCAGGGGAAGGACGGCAAAAAATAATAATCCCAAAGGAGTGAGGTCACGTGGGAGAGGGTAAACTTGCTGAAGTAGGCGGGTCTTAGAGCTATGTCCAATGGAAGTCGAATTTGGGGAGGTTCTTCAATGCCGTCCAATCAGCGGCATCCGGGACCATGTTTGGCATTTTGCTAATATTACAATAACTCCCTTGGAAAAACAAACGGGGATTGTGGGAAATTGGGAAGGAATTGGAAAGCGGATTTTAAAGGGCAATACCGTGTCATTTTGGTGAAAAATATATAATGTAATAATCAGCAATTACTGAGAGCTGTTTTATATAAAATAACTATTAATGATATTACAATTAAAGGTATACTCTTAAATAATCCAACCATAGTTTGCCCTTAAATAATTGGGAGATGCTGCTGATAGCCTCTGTCCACTTATTTTTTATTTATTTGTTTTATATTAGGTCAATTTACTCACCTTTAGTCCCTTTGCACACACAGCTCCTCCTCTTCAGATCAGGGGCTTCCAAAAAGCGGAAGTCCCTGCTATTTCCAATGCAATTTGCATACCAAACCGACACCGGTCGGTCGCAGCTTCTGTAGCGCCTTTGCTGACCCATTGATGGGAGTTGCGTAGGGTCGCCAGATAGAAGTGTTCAGGAAAACATGGCCTAATTTATTAGAAAATAAATATACATGCAGTATTTTCCCCACTGCAGCCTCTTAATGAGGGTACCTTGTTAACCCTTAATACAAGAATCAAGAAAAAGAAAAGGGCGCAAGAACAGATGGTAATTAAGGCTAGGGTCAGAGTGGGGCAGTCGGAACGCGCGTGCAGGCGCACTAAATCACGGCGGCAGTAGCAGCACATAACGGCCAATGACGGCCAATATACGCAGTACGTGCGTACAAAAGTGCGCCGACACCACGCAACCGGCAAATGAACGCATTTTTCTCAGAACGTGAAACCGCTGCTACAGACGTACAGAGTGCGCTGCGGCCGCATGGCAGCGTGTGTGCGTGATTAGGAGACGTCAGACGCTGCTAGTGTGCGGCCTACATAACGTTCAAACAGCCGGATTTCCCTAGAATTGCGTTGGTGAGTACCTGCGACTGTGCGACTGTGGTCGTCTGACCACTTAAGCGTATTCCGTGAAAAAATGCGTGCGCACGCATCGACGTACATTTTGACGGTGGCCGCAGAAAATGCGCTCATCTGTCCCTAGCCTTAGAGAGCGTAATACCTCTGGAGTACCCCAGATACAGTTGGGATACACATAAAACACACAGTGGACCAGTTTACTTCGTAAATCAATTATCCCTACTGGATCTGGGACTCCAGAGGTATTACGCTCTCTAAATTACCATCTGTTCTTGCGCCCTTTTCTTTTTCTTGATACTTCTAATTTATTCATGCTGATGGGCAGCATTAAAAATGCCGCCCCCGCAGCATGTAGAATCCATATTCTACAGGTAAGGAATCCCAGGTGACCTGCATTGATTTCCTTCCTGCACCATATGAATTCTACATGTTGCCGGGCAGCACTTTTCCCTGTGTTCCCCTCTACATGAAATAGTAATATGTGTCCTGAAAAACATGGCCTATAAGGCTAGGGTCAGACAAACGCATTTTTCACGTCTACCGTCAAAAAGTGCGTCGATGCGTCCGAACGCATTTTTTCGCGGAAGACGCCAAAAATAAAAAGTCTTTAAAAAAAAACTAAAAAGAGAGATTCCATTTATTGCTGTACATTGTAACCTATGGGATTTGCCTGTTGAAACTGAACTGAAAAGTTAATTTAAATTGAAACTCCAAAATTCTGGTAATTTTGCTGAAATTTCAGTGCAGTTGGCCCGTATGTGAATAGACAAATTGGTAGTTTCCAATGGGACAATTTCAATGCTGGCTAATTTTTTGTGAAAGGATTTTACCAGGAAGGATACATTGAGATTTCTCTCGTTTTCAAGTATGTCCTGGGTGGCGAGTATGTACCGTTAGGGGTCTTGCCCAAGGACACTTAATGGAGAGGTGCTCGCTGGGATTGAACACATGACTCCACAGGCTCTCTCCATGCAGAGCAGTGATGTTACCTCTACTCCATCCAGCCGGTAATTGCGGTGAACTGCACTGTATTTCACTGTCAAGTTGCCTTTAGTTGGTGAAATGACGGCTTGGTGAGTAGCTGAATTGCCCTGAAATAGCACCGAATGGTGTAATTCACCCAATAATGTGTTTATGTGTGTGCCAAATGTATACAAGGTGTATGGGGGGCTTAGATCTTGCCAGTTGCCACAAGGCCGAATCCTCTTCCCATGATAGACTGCAGGATTTCTTTTGCGCAGCTCCCATCCTCTGGAATGCTCTCCCTCGTACTGTCAGACTCTACCCGTCCCTAGTTTCCCTTCCTTCAACACTCCCTTAAGATATTCCTATTTAGGGAAGCTTACCACCCGACTCACTGACACAACCAGTCCAACACTCTCACCTAGCAGTCCTCTCCTCCTGTCTCCATCTCCAACCATTCTAGATTGTGAGTTCCCACGGGATTAGGGCCCTCGTCTCCTCCTGTACCGGTCTCCGAATGGGGCATAACTACCAGGGGTGCAGAGGGTGCCACCGCACCCGGGCCCTTGAGTCCGGGGGGGAGGGCCCACACTCGCCTGCCTGAGCCTAATATATAATTACTTTTAAAATTTATTTTATACTTATTTGTGAGTTATACTTTGGAGCTTTGTGATACACTCATACACACCATATATTACTGTGACTTTGTTGCTGTAAACCTCTGATTTACACAGATTCACAGTAATGTGCAGTGTGTGTTTTATTGCTGTGACGCTCTGTGATATGCTCATGCACAAGGCACATTACTGTGAGTTTTATTGCTGTGGAACTCTGTGATACGTTCATACACACTGCGCCTTGCTGTGGAGCTTTGTGATACACTCATACACGCCACACATTACTGTGAGTTTTATTTCTGTGGAGCTCTGTGATACTGTGCGCTGTATTGCTGTGGAGATCTGTGATTAAAAATGGGATGGACTGAAGAAGTCACAGTGAACCTGGAAAAAATGCGTTACTGTCTGGAGTTAACATTGTGGACCAGGAGGGGATCAATGCATGTTAACGGGGGGGGGGGGGGGAGATATGTTTTTGCCTAGGGTGGGGGGGGGCGTCATGGTTCCTGCACCTGGGCCCTGAGGTTTCTAGTTACGCCTCTGCCGATCTGTCAAATGTTGTTCAATGTATTTTAACCCTGTCTATACTGTGCCAATTGTACAGCGCTGCGGAATATGCTGGCGCTTTATAAATAAAGATTAATAATAATAATCTGGTTTGTTTTAGGACCCTGCTTTAGATTATATGCTTGTATAATCAGACCCTCGTGTTACTGATTCCTTTATGTCTGCGTCATCCTGTTGCAATTACCCGTGTGTCTTATTCATCCACTGCAAAATGCCATGGAATATGTGACCACATTAAAAATGATATCTTTCCCCTTTTCGGTGGGATGCACGGTTAAGATTTAGGTAAGAACAGGAGATAAATTGACGGCATATAATTTGTTGCCACCAGAGGGCAGATTGCCACCGTAGCAGTACAGCGGGGGGGGGGGGGGGGGCGGTTGTGTTCTGCTTCCCTGAAAGTGTAGAGCTATATAAAGATTTTCATTTACTTCTAAAAGTAAATGTTTATACTTCGAAACGGAAAGATTTTACTTCTCTACATCCATCCTGCACATATTATTTGTTATAGAGACACTTATTGCGCAAATGGTGCATGTTCAGTTACGTCTGTTTATACTTTTAGAACTTGATGGGCAATAAAGAATCCTATGTATATAGATACATGTACAAATTAACAGAATTATAGCAGTATATATGGAATAATGATATATACAAAAAAGCATGTTGATTGCAATAACATTAAGAGCTCAATATAATGTTTTGTTTTTGTATTGAAAATAATAGGAGGTTTGTGTAATATTATAGCCTCCTTGTGCAAAACTGTGTGATGCATATATGCATTCATATATGCAAAATATCTTTTACCCTGAAGGTAATTATTCATATTGACTCTACTGAGGTTATGATCACACAATCTACAGGCTTCACGTACAAAGCTCTACATCTCCTCCCTTATTAACAAGTACATCCCATTCCGACCACTTCGCTCTGCCAATGATCTAACGCTATCATTTCCTCGTACCTGCACCCCCAACTCCCGTCTTAACAGACTTCTCACGAACTGCCCCCTTTCTATGGAACTCCCTCCCCGCTTACTAATCATAGAGACGGATATTTCTTCACCCAGATGACTATTTCAGCTGCTGCAGTCTTCTGTCTCTGAGCTCTATCGCACCCACAGGATCCTGGGAAGGGTTGGAGTCACACAAGCTGGATGTATGAAAGACACACAGTCTCAACTTGCAGTTACTTCACAGCCCGTCTAAAGAGCAGTTTGTTTATTCCTGGTTATATGTCTATCTGAGACTTAGGCTAGGGTCAGACGAACGCATTTTTTGCGTTGTCCGTGAAAAAGTGCGTGCGAACGAATAGACGTATTTTTTCACGGAATACGCGATAGTGGTCATACGATGCGCATTTGCGTCCGTGATTTTGTACGGATCTTCAATAAAACACTTTTTGCATCTGGACGTGATGTTGGCCGGACATTAGCAGCGTCTGACGTCTCCTAATCACACACACATCCCGCTAGCGGACGCAGCGCACTATGTACGTCAGAACTAGTGGTATCACGTTCTCAAAAAAATGCGTTTGTTTGCCGCTTGTCCTGCGCGGCCGTACTTCGTACATTGCCCGTCATTTGCTGCTACTACGGCCGTTATAAAGTGCGGCTGCACGCGCGTTCGCACTGTATTCGTCTGACCCTAGCCTAAGATGTGGACCAATCAAAAAAAGTCTACATTGAATATTTTAGAAATGCTGAATACACAGTTTCAAACTTAACACATATAACATTTTGTTTATACTGCATGACCATGGAAGGATTAACGTTCCAATTTCCAACCTTGGGACTAGTCTTCTTTCAATAATCCCTGGAGCAGGTAAATATTCTTATCTACCTTTTGACCTAAAAGCAAGAAACAAACAGATATTTTTGCTACAAAATATTTTGCGAAGCAAGGCAGGTTTCTTTTTAACGCTTTCACATAGCGCTAATGATTACATATTGAGATGCTACATTAGTACCAACTGTAGAACATTGCACTCTGTATCAATCAACCTTTTGCTTATCTAGTTCCTGGTAACAGACAGCTCTTTAACCTCCCTAGTGGTCTGTTTTTTTTAAATTTCCTGTCTTTAAGCGGTCTATTTTTTTTTAGCCCCCCCCCCCCACCCCAGCGGTATTCCCAAGTGTGGCTCGGGGTAAATTCCTATGTTGGAAGCGGTAACCCCGAGCAACACTCGGGATGCGCTGGATACATCACCTCTCCCTGCGCTCCCTCAATGTCCCCAGCAGTCTCCTCCGGCGATCGTGACCTCATACTTCCTGGTTCCCTCCTCGCAAGAAGGAGACCAGAGGCGCGTTCAATACCTCAGCCGCTGCAAGTGCTAAGTTAGCAACTTGCCATTGAACGCCGTTCAACTACTCAGCGCTCAGCACTGCTAACTTAGCACTTGCAGCGACCCGAGGAGATGCTGCGAGTAGCTGAGTGTGACGTATTAAAGATGGCCGCCGCCATGAAGCAAGTAACAATTCCGTACAGCAATGTTAATTGAGGTTTTTGATCACCAAAGCACAAAATAATTTATTATTTACCCCTGCACAGACATATATTACAGTTCAATTTATATTTTGTTTCAGAAGTAAACATAACGTTTATTCAATAAAAACTATTGTATGCACACACCACAAACGAAACGGAATTGTGCTGACTGCTTTTCTTTATCATATTTTGACCGAGTGATAAGAATAACGATCTGAATCTTTAATTAAAAAATCGGCCATTTTGGATTCAAAATTCGCATCCAAAGCGTTCAATGACACTGCTGCAGCAAACTGAATTGCTGCAGCGCAGCAATTCAGCAGCTGCTGAGGTATTGAATGGGGCGCAGCAATTCAGTTTGCTGTAGCAGTGTCATTGAACACTTTGGATGCGAATTTTGAAGTAAAATGGCCGACGATTTCTTAATGAAAGATTCAGATTGTTTTTCGTATGACTTGGACAACAGTTGAGGTATATATGATAAAGAGAAGCAGTCAGCACAATTCCGTTTTGTATGCACACACCACAAATGATAGTGTAGCGCTCACTCCCGGAGGAGCCGCCGAAATTGAACCACGGGTCAGTCTCCCCGCACTAGGGAACAAATATACTCCAGCACCGTTGTGGATTTTATAATTTAAATAGTTTACTAGCAATAAAAGCATATAATGGATAACACGGTGTTCGTGGATATATTTACAGTATTTCGTATCTCGGGAAATGCGCAGCGGAAAAGAAATACGAGGCTTCATATTTCGGGAAAATGCGCAGCGGAACAGAAAAATACAATGCTTCGTAATTCGAGGAAAACGCGTAGCGGAAAAGAAAAATAAGATACGATTCTTTAACCCCTTTCTGGATATTAGGGAGTGAGTCCCGCACAGGTTAAGTCCCGGACTGTAAGTGTGTGTGTGTGTGTGTTATGGTACCCGGGTACTATTCAACTGGCCAGTGAATTACTTAAAGCGGTGTCTTCGACTAGTCAAGTTGGGGCCCTGTGGGTTTTTGGAACAAACAACAGCGTGCTTTCTTGCTTTACAACCGGCCTTGGAGGCCTCTCACCCATCCGCTCGATAACCAAGGCTCCGCTGACCCAGGACATCTCTCCGCTCGATGCTTCACTGGGATACTGGCTACTGGATCCGTTGTCTGGCTCTCTCTCGGCTCCGGCCACGACTTGTCCGGCTTACCGCCTGCTCTCCCAATCCGATAGACCTGCGGTACTCCTAACTCGAGGGTCCTCCGGCTTCCTTGATAGCAGCTTGGGTAATATCTGTGGATCACTGGGTCTCCCTCTTCTCTGGCTGGAGAACCCAATCTGGAATCCTAATAGGCCGCACCTGCATTCTGGCCTAGTCACTGTTCCACTCTGCAGCACTGTGTCCTGTCTCATTCACTCCCTGGCACGCTCTGCCAGCTATCTCCACAAGGCTCAGGATGTAAGTGTCTGTGTTCCACCCACTTCCTGTGTCCCCTTGCAAAGCATGCCGGGAAACGTAGTCCCAATGTCTTCTGTGTCTATCCAGCACAATCTTACCATGGTCTCTGTCTCCCTCCAGTGGCCATTTCAAATAAATGCAGCAGAACAGTCTTTTTAAAACCAGCGCTACACTCTCCCCCCCTAAACTCTTGGGTCCTCCCAAGGGCGTGTAACGGGTACATGTAATGGTCATACATAACACAACATAACATAACAACAGCAATACGACATTATAGGAATAACAGAAACATGGTGGGACGAAACGCATGACTGGGCTGTAAACTTAAACGGTTATACATTGTTTAGAAAGGATAGGAAACATAAGAAAGGGGGTGGAGTGTGTTTATATGTAAATCAGGATTTAAAAAGCCTAATATTACACAACTGGAAAGCGATGAGGGAAATGTGGAATCCTTATGGGTAAATATTTCGTTGGGGAATAAACAGGGAAGTCAATTATTGGTTGGCATATGTTATAAACCACCTAATATAGATAATGATGAGGAAGAACAACTGTTAGAGCAAATTAGGAAGGCTGCACATCATGGCAGCACTTTAATTATTGGAGATTTTAATTACCCGGACATAAATTGGGATAGTGGGACTAGTAATTCAGCAAAGGGAATCCGGTTTCTGAACATTTTAAATGATACCTTCATGTCACAACTGGTAGAAACACCAACTAGAGAGGATAACTGTCTGGACCTGGTTATAACAAATAATGTGGATCTTTTCTCAAATATTAATGTAAAAGAACAGTTGGGAAATAGCGACCATAACATGGTGACTTTTGAAATAAACTCAAAAAAACACATTCATAAGGGGCATGCTAAAATATATAATTTTAAAAAGGCCAACTTTATTAAAATAAAGGAAGCTCTCAATGTCATTGACTGGCAGAAACTCTTTCACGGGAAAAACACTGAGGATAAGTGGAATATCTTTAAACTAACACTAGAAAAGTACACGTCACAATATATTCCACTGGTTAATAAATATAAAAGAAACAGACTGAAACCAATGTGGCTTAGTAGGAAGGTAACTAAGGAAATGAAAAATAAAAAGAAGGCATTTAAAGCTTTTAAATTTGATAAATCTGAGGCATCCTATAAAGCATATAGGGCAGCCAATAAAGCATGTAAAAACGCGATTAGATGGGCTAAACTAGAAAATGAAAAAGAAATAGCCAAAGAGAGCAAGACCAACCCTAAAAGATTCTTTAGGTACATAAATTCTAAAAAACCCAAGAGTGAAAATGTAGGTTCACTAAAATCTGAGTCAGGGTTATTGTTAACTGAAGATCAGGATAAAGCAGAAATTTTAAATGATTATTTTTCTTCAGTATTTATCAAAGAGAAACCTATAACAGGAGACATGAAATTCATTAATAAAAACTTACTAATACAAAGTGACTGGTTGACTCAGGACAAGGTTTTACACAAATTAAACAATGTGAATGTTAATAAAGCCCCAGGGCCAGATGGAATTCACCCGCGAGTACTAAGAGAGCTATGTGTTGAAATATGTAAACCTCGGTTCTTAATCTTTCAAGATTCTTTTCTTTCAGGAATAGTACCAGAGGATTGGAGAAAAGCTGACGTGATCCCTATATTTAAGAAAGGTTTAAAATTTGTGCCTGGGAATTATAGACCTGTGAGCTGAACATCTGTGGCTGGGAAAGTATTTGAGGGGTTACTAAGGGATAATATTCAGGAATTTATTGGGAGGTATAATGTAATTGGCAAAAATCAGCATGGTTTCATGAAACACAGATCATGTCAGACTAACCTAATTACGTTCTATGAGGAAGTAAGTAGAAGTATAGATCAGGGGGTCGCAGTGGATGTGATTTACTTAGATTTTGCCAAAGCTTTCGACACAGTTCCACACAAAAGGTTACTACTTAAATTAAGAAAAAATGGTCTAGATGAAAATACTTGTTCTTGGATAGAAAACTGGCTAAAAGATAGGGTACAGAGAGTGGTCATAAATGGTACATTTTCAAGATGGACACCAGTGGTAAGTGGTGTCCCTCAGGGGTCTGTTATAGGACCAATACTATTCAATTTATTTATAAATGACCTTGAGATAGGCATTGAAAGTCATGTATCAGTGTTTGCAGATGACACAAAGCTAGGAAAAGTAATACAATGTGAGCAGGATGTTACTTCACTGCAGAGGGATTTAGATAGATTGGGGGACTGGGCACTTAAATGGCAGATGAGATTTAATCTAGATAAATGTAAAGTTATGCACTTTGGAGTGAAGAACACACAAGCAATTTATACCCTAAATGGTACGGAGTTAGGGAAATCCAAGCAGGAGAAGGATTTGGGAATAATCATAGACTTCAAACTAAGTAACAATGTGCAATGTCAAACAGCAGCCGCCAAGGCCAGCAAAGTACTGGCATGCATTAAAAGGGGAGTTCACTCACGGGATGAAAACATAATTTTGCCTCTGTATAAATCAATGGTCAGGCCGCACCTTGAATATGCCGTGCAATTTTGGGCACCTGTCTTAAAAAAAGATATTATATCGTTAGAAAAAGTGCAGAGACGGGCAACTAAATTAATAAGGGGGATGGAAGGGTTAAGTTATGAGGAAAGACTAACAAGCTTAAACCTGTTTAGTTTAGAGAAAAGGCGCCTTAGAGGGGATCTGATAACCTTATATAAATATATACGGGGCCATTATCAACCATTGTCTGATAACCTATTCATTAACAGGACTATACATAGGACAAGGGGTCATCCATTTAGACTGGAAGAAAGAAAATTTAGCTTAAAGCATAGGAAGGGTTATTTTACGGTGAGAACAATAAAGCTGTGGAATTCTCTGCCTGTTGAGGTGGTTGGGTCAGAGTCTGTACAGACTTTTAAAAAACGACTGGATGACTTCCTGCAGACACAGAATATTAAGGGTTATAATATTTAATATGTGGGTAAAAGCTTCTTGATCCAAGGAGAAATCTGACTGCCATTCTGGGGTCAAGAAGGAATTTTTTCCCAGTATGTTGCATATTGGCAAGCATTCAGACTGGGTTTTTTGCCTTCTTTTGGATCAACAGCAGTAGGTTATGTGGGAGAGGCTGAACCCGATGGACGCATGTCTTTTTTCAGCCTATATAACTAACTATGTAACTATGTAACTATGTAACAGTTGCATTACATTTCTAACTTTAGCCTATATATTCAGGGTTGAAAACAGGCAGCAAATATCCTCAATCTCACCCAAACCCCTAGACACCTCTGTAAGTAGGGCTGACACTCCAGGAAACCTCCGCACAGTTGTTACAGCTTCCTCTGTGCTATGTCCTGGTGAACCATACATGAGTCTCTGAGGGGGTCGTATTGGCCGTTTAGGTTCAAATTTTTCAGGAACCTCTTCAGTCGGGAGAGCTGACTCTACAGGCTCAATTCTCTCATCAACAATCGGAGCAAACATTTCCTCAGAATATGAGCCCTCCAGTGAAGGCATAGAACTGTAATCTATGGATATTTCCTCTAAAACTTCAGGAACTTCCCAGGTCTCAGGTACTACAGGTGCTCGAGTCATAACTTCAGAGCTATCAGACCCTAAATCACTCTCACCCCAGTCAGAGACCGGCTTGACGCTCTGGGACTCAGGTGCCCACACCCAGCTCAGACACCCGCCTTCTTCTTCACTGTCTTCTTCACTCTCTCTAACGGAACGTAACTGATGAGACCGAATAGTAGGAGTCGGACGAGATATAGGCAGACCAGGCACAGAGAATTTGTCTCCAATTGGTACCTGTACAGTCTTTCCTGACCGTAGGGCCTTCTCTGTCCCTTCCGTTCTCCTCAGCCTTCTTACTTCTGTAGTGGCTCTCTGTTCTTTGACCCTCCGTGGACAGGCCGGTCGTGACGTCGAGTGTGCCTTCTTAGGAGCAGGACTCTCTTCCGTGACCAGTGGGGTTAAGAGGTGTCTCAACACATCAGTGTTCATCCCCACTATCATAGAACTTCGATTAGCTCCCGAGGGACGAGGGCACACAATTGCCAACATGTTACATACTCCCGGTTGTCCAGCGTTTACCGAACTGAATTCTAGCTTCACCTGTATATATCCATCATAGGGAAACTTCTCCATTCCCATACCCCAGATTTCGAGATCCTTCAATTTCTTCAGGGGTATATGCTTCAAATATTTCTGATAGAAGTCTCGGTAAATCAGCGTTACTTGAGCACCCGAATCTAGAAGAGCCTTAGTGTAGACTCCTTCCACTTGAACCGGGATGATGGGCGAAGGACCTATCAACTTGTCAGGGAACTTTTTCGTAGCAGCAGGAAAGGTAGACCCAGTCTGTTGTACTCTAACCCTTGTCCCCATACATGGTGACTGCGGGCGTACATTGTCTTCCCGTGACATAGGACCAGACCTCCAGGGAGAGGATCTCCTAGGTCTAGCAGGCACATATAGAGACCCTCCCTGTCTCCTTTCCGGGCACTGAGCCTTGAAATGGCCGAATTCTCTACAGGCGAAACATCTTCCCCACGAGGATGAGGGCACACTTTCTTCCTGTGCTCATTTGAAAATCCCCTGTCGGAGACCACAGCGACCGCTGCTGTTCGTATATCGGAGAGAGACTTCTGTATTTCAGTCTGCATTTCTACTACTTTCAAGATTGCCCGGCATAGGTCCGTGTGTGTCTGTTCCATCTTAACTTGGGCCTCTTGTACTTTCTCGAGAGTCTTTTGTATCTCACCATACACCTGGTTTGACGACGTTTTAGTTATCTCCGGCTCATATGTCTCTTCCGGATCATCTTCATCTGATGAACACTCATTATACTCTATGGGTTGCGCATAGACCTTTTCTCCCTTTCTTCCAAGCTTCTCCTTCCAGAAGGCTTCTTCTTCCCGAACAACTCGAATCAGTTCTAGGTAATTTAACTCTTTATTACCTTCTCGAGTCTTCAGTTGCAACATCACAGGATCTAAGGGTAAGGCACCTTTCAATATCTGACGCATTCTAACCTGATCTACTGTAGTGGGGTCTGTTCCTTTCTTCAACAGTACTTGGTACAGTATCTTATCCAGGCGCCTCATGTATTCTGTCATCTTCTCACCCCTTTTCTGGTAAGTATGCTCATACTGGTACATAAGCTCAGCAGCCTTTTCCGTTCGCCTGAAGACTTCCTGTAATATGTTCAGGTAATCTAGAGCAGTACAGTCTCTCTTACTCAGCTTCAGATTCCTGACAGCCTCTGACGCAGGTCCCTTTAAGCTCTCAGTAATTCTTTGCTTCTTCTGCGCTTCAGAGACGTCCCACTCATCCAGAGCCTGCATTGCTTGTTCTACCCATTCTTCGAAGGTTTCTTCTCCCACCGGAGTTGGCAAGTTTCCTGAAAATTTTTCCAACTTCCGATATCCGAAGCTGATGTAAGAAGGGTGAGCCCTCTGACACTTAACCATGAGGTCTCCAATAGCAGCAATGAACTCCGGCCCGATCATGGCCAGCGGGCTGGATGCAGGAATGTTCGCTGAATCACCACGTGGCTTACTTGGCTGGATCAGACGAACTTCCATGTCGTCGGTTAGCTGTATACTCACGCCCTGAAAACACACAGGAACACCCTTTCTCCACTCAAAAAGAACATACATGTGAGAAGTCTCTGGGTTCACTTTAATGTCCGCTAGAAACTCCCGCTGGTTAGGTGCCAACGCTGCCACGGCCAGGCGGATCTGCTCTTCTGCCCAGGTGTCCATAGGAATATCCATTACTACACTCAACTCTACCTGGCCACCCTGTGCTTTACACCACTCTGCTGCTTCGTCTGGATCCATATTTAACCCTTTAAATGCGGTTTTTCCAGAGACTGAATCCCGGACGAGCCCCCATGTGTAGCGCTCACTCCCGGAGGAGCCGCCGAAATTGAACCACGGGTCAGTCTCCCCGCACTAGGGAACAAATATACTCCAGCACCGTTGTGGATTTTATAATTTAAATAGTTTACTAGCAATAAAAGCATATAATGGATAACACGGTGTTCGTGGATATATTTACAGTATTTCGTATCTTGGGAAATGCGCAGCGGAAAAGAAATACGAGGCTTCATATTTCGGGAAAATGCGCAGCGGAACAGAAAAATACAATGCTTCGTAATTCGAGGAAAACGCGTAGCGGAAAAGAAAAATAAGATACGATTCTTTAACCCCTTTCTGGATATTAGGGAGTGAGTCCCGCACAGGTTAAGTCCCGGACTGTAAGTGTGTGTGTGTGTGTTATGGTACCCGGGTACTATTCAACTGGCCAGTGAATTACTTAAACCGGTGTCTTCGACTAGTCAAGTTGGGGCCCTGTGGGTTTTTGGAACAAACAACAGCGTGCTTTCTTGCTTTACAACCGGCCTTGGAGGCCTCTCACCCATCCGCTCGATAAGCAAGGCTCCGCTGACCCAGGATGTCTCTCCGCTCAATGCTTCACTGGGATGCTGGCTACTGGATCCGTTGTCTGGCTCTCTCTCGGCTCCGGCCATGACTTGTCCGGCTTACCGCCTGCTCTCCCAATCCGATAGACCTGCGGTACTCCCAACTCGAGGGTCCTCCGGCTTCCTTGACAGCAGCTTGGGTAATATCTGTGGATCACTGGGTCTCCCTCTTCTCTGGCTGGAGAACCCAATCTGGAATCCTAATAGGCCGCACCTGCGTTCTGGCCTAGTCACTGTTCCACTCTGCAGCACTGTGTCCTGTCTCCTTCACTCCCTGGCGCGCTCTGCCAGCTATCTCCATGAGGCTCAGGATGTAAGTGTCTGTGTTCCACCCACTTCCTGTGTCCCCTTGCAAAGCATGCCGGGAAACGTAGTCCCAATGTCTTCTGTGTCTATCCAGCACAATCTTACCATGGTCTCTGTCTCCCTCCGGTGGCCATTTCAAATAAATGCAGCAGAACAGTCTTTTTTTTATTTTTTATTTTTTTTAAATTCTTTATTTATGAATTTTGCACAAGCACATCAAGATCAAACAAAAGGTGAGGGCCTCGCAGGGCCTTCATATGACATCAGATATCACAGTAAGAGAAAACAAAAAATAAACTTCAGCGAAAACTCCGAACGAATCAGGGAGAAAAAAAATAAAAGGCAGAAACAGTGTGAAAACTCCACAGAAGTGTTCCAGAAAAACATCCCCAAAGAGGGGGGTCTCATAAAGATATGAAAAGTGTCCTCAGAGAATACTCACGACGTCCCAGACATAAGGGGGAAAGGAGGGGATCTCATAAACAAAAAAAACAGGGAATCTCAACATAAGAGGGAAAAAGAAGGGGGAGACAGTGAATAATACTCAGCAAGGGGGGGAGATAAGGCTGCAAGGAGGGGGATCCTCAAGGAGATACGGGCCTGCTACACAAGAAAAGAGAGATATTACAGTCCTCATCAGCCCGTATCCCACGGGAAGGTCTCGTGGGCCTCCCCAGCACCCTGGGACACCACGCAAAGGTTGCGACAATCAGATAGCCCCTGAGCCAGCATCACTGCAGGACGGTTCACCGCACAAGGCCAACGTAGGTGCCCCAGCTTCTCGGAGCTTCGCCGCGTTTTCAGCACAGTCATTGTAGGGGGAGACATGGCAGGTCGCACGGGTTCCACCTCTGCCCTGCACATCTTTGCAGGCGTCAGTTCCACTCTAATTCTCCCCTCCGGGGCTGCTCCCTCAAGGAGGAGGTCGACCAGCGGCGCGTAGCTTACGTCTCCAGCTCTGCATCCAGTTCCCTCTCCAGAGGCCTCAGCCTCAGGCAGATCGCCGCTCCCGGCACAGCTCCCCAGGGACACCTCAGCGAGCGAGCAGGCCGCAGAACCACCCGTACCCTCCACGGTCTCAGTCTCTTCTGACCTCGAGGTCTTCACTCCGCTGTAGCTCCTCAGAGTAGCAGAACAGTCTTTTTAAACCCAATGCTACACTAGTTTTTATTGAATAAACTTTATGTTTACTTCTGAAACAAAATATAATTGAACTGTAATATATGTCTATGTGCAGGGGTAAATAATAAATATTTTGTGCTTTGGTGAACAAAAACCTCAAAATTAACATTGCCGTACGGAATTGTTACTTGCTCAGCTACTCACAGAATCTCCTCGGGTCGCTGCAAGTGCTAAGTTAGCAGTGCTGAGCGCTGAGTGGCAGAATGGCGTTCAATGGCAAGTTGCTATCTTAGCACTTGCAGCGGCTGAGGTATTGAACGCGCCTCTGGAAGTAAAACGCTGCGATCGCCGGAGGAGACTGCGGTGATCAGCGAGGGAGCGCAGGGAGAGGTAATGTATACAGCCCGAGTGTGTCTCGGGGTTACCGCTCTCTGTCTTGGGGTTAAATTTCACCACTGAGAGTGGTAACCCCAAGACACACTCGGGAATACCATCAGGGGGGTTAACTGACACGTTGTTGCGAAAGCAGGAGGAGAAAGTAAACTACAGGGAGACACCCACGGCCCGCCAGCTATTCATATTCCAAATGGCATAGAAGAAGGAACCAAAATGGAGACACCAAACAGTCACGTCACTGTCCTGCTGCTGCTGTGACCATAGACCAAATTCAGGTTTCCTTGTGCCAATATAGTATACATATACAGCATTATATCTCTCTATTGCAGGGATCGCAAAGTATGGCCACCAGATTATTCCGAACTACAGCTCCCATGATTCTTTTGCCATCTATTGCATCCAAATCATCTGCAGGGCCAGGGATTGAGATCCCCGATCTATAGTATATATTTCTATGGGAGCATGTAGTTGTGGTGGAGGTTACGTGGCTATATCAGACAAGAAATCCATGGTCTATGGACTCAATGTTCTGGTGGTAACCCCCTCTCACCGCTACACAGATTTCAGACAGAAACACACACATATATTTATATTTGCGTACATATATTAATATAAAGAGACGTCACACAACCCCATCTGCCTATTTGTTTAAATTTAAAATTTTGCAATTCACGAGTGAGCTCTTATTCATCGATTAAAAGACTAAACCCAGTTCTTCCACTGAGTGTCAACTTTATATCACTTATGAAGGACCCAATAGCACAACTAAATACATTGAATTAAATAAATATACTGTATACATTAGAAACATCAGTCTGCTGTAATGGCAAAGCAATATTGAAACCTAGACATCAACAGCAATAATACGGTCTTTTTAAAAGGCTAAAAAAGCCATTATTAACATTTTTGCATTCTTATTGGTAAGGCTAGGGTCAGACTAACGCATTTTTCGTGTTGTCTGTGAAAAAGTGCGTTCGAACGAATGGACGCATTTTTCCACGGAATACGCGATAGCGGTCATACGATGCGCCTTTTCGTCCGTGATTTTGTACGGATCATCAATAAAACACTTTTTGTGTCTGGACGTTATGTTGGCCGGACATTAGCAGCGTCTGACGTCTCCCAATCACGCACACACGCCTCTAGCGGACGCAGTGCACTCTGTACGTCCGTACTAGCGGTTTGATGTTCTAGAAAAAATGCGTTCGTTTGCCACTTGCGTTGCGCGGACGAACATTCGTGCGGCCGTACTTCGTGTGTTCCCCGGCATTGGACGTCATTTGCTGCTAGCACGGCCGTGATTTCGTGCGTCTAAACGCACGTTAAAACTGCTTTCGTCTGACCCTAGCCTAAAGCACCGCGAGTGAGCAACTTTAAATAGGAAATACTGTTTTCCTGTATGGTTTGACATAATTTATGACAGTCAGTCCTAGTACCAAAAAAAAAATATCTCAATAACACAATTGAAAACGGAGTTTCTTCACGCTGTATTAAGGAAAATAAAGTCATTGTTTCAATACATTTCATGTAGTGACCAGGTGCACTTTTCCTGAGATATCCCATTAGCGGATGGATGCTGTATTGGTTTTACGGATTAATACGATGTCTCATTATCCTTCATGAGATATCACAGAATACTCCCAGTCCCCCTGATCCATCATTGGACGCCACAAAGTTTCGCTATCCATGGGTGTAGCTATGCTCGACTAACCCCAAGTGGTGACATTGGCGCGTTGCCTTGACAGTCAATCAGGTGCATGTACTGAGTGGAGGGCTGTCCTGCAGGGTGGCTCTTCACCCAGAGTTGTCACTCCCCACTGTGGCAAGCCACAGGGGCAAGAGGAACAGCAAAACTGTGAGAGGGAATTACTCCCTTTTTACTGGAATACTTTTTAACTGGGCTTCCTTACCTTTAGTGCTCTACTAAAAGCTTTGCTAAATGACCTAAAACTTTGTGCAGAACCAAAGGAAAGTACAGAAGCCCAGAAAGGCCATGCAATTTTTTTTTTTGGTTTGTTTCATTAACTTTTTTTTTTCATACACTGGAAAAAAAAAAGTCAGGAAAACAAAAGGAAAACTATTTTGTATGAAAAAAAAAAAGTTCATGAAACAAACAAAAGAAAAAAATTAAAAATGCATGGCCTTTCTGGGCTTCCGTACTTTGGCCAGTGAAGTGAGAGAATTAAGAGTAATCAAGGCAAGGAAATCTATTCCTCAAGATCTACCTGGATCAGTATTGTGAATCAGTATCAAAGTAGCGGCTTTCAGTGTGTGCTTCCTCTCTATGACACTTCCCAACTGAAAATGGCCTCTCTGGGCTTCCTTACTAACAGTGTATGAAAAAGAAAAAAAGTCAGGTGAAACAAAATGAAAACAATTTTGTTTTCCTGACTTTTTTTTTTTCAGTGTATGAAAAAAAAAAAAAAAGTTAATGAAACAAACCAAAAAAAAATTAATTAAAAATGCATGACTTTTCTGGGCTTCCCTAAAATTGCCTTTTAAAGATCAAACTGTGTTAAAATATGCAACTTATAGGTTTGGTTAATAAGTCATTTCCAGCAGGCACTAGCCTTTATAGGCTGTTACGGTGGCACACACCCGTGAACACGGACATACCCAAGAGAGTTGTCAGCTCTCCATATGTATAAAACAAACCACAGGGGGTTGTTGCAAGTTTAGTTTGAGTGCAACCCCCCCCCCCTCCCCTGTGGTTTGTTTTATACATATGGAGAGCTGACAACTCTCCTGGGTATGCACCCCTCCCTGTTCACGGGTGTGTCCCACAGTGACAGCCTATAAAGACTGGTGCCTGCTGGGGAGCTCCAGGGTGAGTAGATCCTGTAAATGCAGATACAGTCAAGTGAGATAGGACCTGTCAACGATGGGGTACATTGGCGTTTGTGACAGGCTTACGCAAACTATCATCATATTTTGTTAACTGAATCCCCATCATTTTACCTCAGTCAGGTTTTTTGAAATGTGTGTTGGTTTTTTTTGTTGCAGAAAGTGGTGGATGAAGGTGGTCATTGATATGGAGTGCTCTTTTTTGGTGTTTTGTATTTAACCCTTTCGCTGCTGAGGCATTTCCCGCCTCTGTGCTGAGGTCATTTTTACCGGTTTTGCTCATCATGTTTAAATGTGTTTTTAAGGCTTATTTTATTATATGACCCAGACATAGTATATATCGTTCTTTCCGTCAGACTCGGCAGATTCATAATATGTCATTATTATATGTATACGTCATGACCTGTCTGTATATTATAACAAAAAATGCAATAAAATATGAATTTTCAATAATTTACAACGTGTAAAGTGGTTTTTTTTCACATTTTAACATGCGAGCAATTGCGGTTATATTTTGTATGGGGTGCGCTTGTTAAAAAAAAGAGAAATGGGGTCTCGTTACATTTTTTTTTGGGGGAAATTACGCGATTTTTAACAAACGCACCGCATACAAAAATCGTTAGTGCAGCATCATTGTTCACATTATAATTGAAATGGGAACAATATTGCTGCATTAACGAACCAAAAAAAAGATTATATAAATATTTTTATTATTTATTTTTTTTAAAAAACTTTTTTCATACTCATGTTTGGTATCGTTGGAACGGCCATGCTCTGGCCGATCCAACAATATCAAACTTTAACCACTAACTGCCACGGATCGGGAGATAGGGGGTTCATTGGAACCCCCTATCTCCACCATCACCATTGGTGGCAGTTAGGGGTTAACTCCAGGACTGGCGGTCATCGTGCTATGCACGATGACGCCAGTCCTCAGGGGGCATTCCCGGAAGCTTGGCCGACATCCAAGATCCGAAGGACCTCCCCCCTCCCTTTCAGGCACCTCCTCCGCACATGCGGGGGGGGGCCTGAATTAGATGTCATCGCGCCGCCGCCGCGATGACATCTAATTGTGCCGGCGGCAGTTCCGGGTGCTGGGCTGACATCGAGGATGTCAGCCCGCACCGGGGTGCACAGCGATCGGCCGGAACCCGGCCGATCGCTGGCCCCAAAGGGAGGACGCGCTGAGCGCGTCCTCCGCAAGGAATGCTACCTGCGGGTGGACGCGCTGAGCGCGTCCTCCGCAGCGAAGGGTTAAAGTCTTAGATGCACCCGCTTGTGATGCAAGTTTAGGTTGAGTGCAACCCCCCCCCCGTGGTTTGTTATATATATTACATTTATATACTGTATATATATATTTTAAGATATATATATATATATATCTTAAAATAAATAAAATAAAAAATCAATGAATTTTAATCTAATAAAATGCCAGCATATGACAATGATTTCCCGAAATCTACGGGCATGTGGATTTAATGACTAATAATACAGCGCAGATGCCTGAGGAATTGCTTTAAATATTTTTCCGTTTTTTTGCAATTCATATCTGCTCGAACAGTAAATGTACCTTTCAGTTTTTGGAGCACTATAGAAAACATGTGAATGAGTTTAAACAAAATAAAAGTATTTATAGCCATTTCAACTGCTACAGAGATCAACTCTCATTATTTTCAGCCAGAAGCAGGACTGACAGAGGGTTAATATCCGCAGAGGCATATTCACAAAATAATCTGAACGGTCAAAAAAAAAAAAATATTTCCAACTTTTTTTTTTTTTTTTTATATTTCAAATTTTTATTTTACGATAAACATAGGGTCACAGACTGACCAGCCAAACGGCCTCACAGGGCCTAAGAAGATACTCTCAAAGAAAGCACAGAAAACATAAGGGGGGATCTCAGAGGAAACTACAGAAGAACAAAAATTGGGGTAAGGGGGATACAAAAACAGGGTAGGGTGCAGAAACTCGTCAAAAGGGTCGATCCAGCAAAAACAAGAGAGAGCAATGGAGTTCGCTGAGGGGGCACCAGGAAAAAAAAAAAAAAAAAAGAAAAGGGTAACGAGGGACTGCCAAACATATTGTGGCATTCCTGGCTCGCCTCGGCAACCTAAAGGGGAACCGAGGGCCATGGAAGGGGCCACGTGGCCGGGAGACCTGGGGCCAAAAGGGTGTACAGAGCCTAGGTAGCCACCCTAGTGGCTCGCCCAGGCTACTTCCCAATGTCCCACAAAAAAAAAAAAAAAAGGGGGAGGGGGACAAAAAGTCCCAGTGCTCCAACAGACGAACAACATTAAACCCACAGAATCAGCAAGCAGGACCATAAAATCATTCAGGAGTACATAAAAAGGAGGGGAAACAAAAAATTAAAAGGGTGGGAACACAGATCAGAACACATAGTACGTCTCAGCAGGGGGAGGGGATAAGGGAAAAATAAAATTTGGGGAAGGGGATCACAAAAGTCTGCAAATATAGTCCAGCAAAAATAAAAATTCAGCTGTGTATGTCTCAGCGAGGGGGGGGGGGGAATGGGGGGACAGCAAAAGTCTGTGGATACCGTGCAGTAAAAAGAAGAATCTGCTTTTATTCAGCAAAAATCAGGGTAAACAGAAAAATAAACAAAAAGTCATCGGTAAATAAGCGAAGGGGGAGAAAATTGCAGCAGGCCATGCAGGGGTGCCAAGGTCGTAAACCATTATTCAACAGCGGATCGGTAGGAAGTTCCCTTCATCCTGTGTCCAGTAGGAACGTGGGGTATAAAGCATCTCCATGCCTTCCTCCATCGCCTGCAGCGCCCGAAACATCCAGCGACCAGGTCCCCCCGTCTGCCGCACCGGGAACGGCCCAGGGCCAAGGTAAGCACCGGCCCTCAACAGCACCCAAACTCAGGGCCCCGAGCAGCACCCCCAGCACAGGCCTCACAGAGGGAGCCGCAGCCTCCGGTAGCATAATCACCATCTCAGCTAGGTCCCGACACGCAGGCATCTCAGCGACCTCATGCTCCTCCAGTGTCGTCACTGGGAACGGGGGTCTGCGCAACAGATCGGGCACCCTCTCGATCTCACCGGCATTAACCTCTGCAGGGACCTCCACGCGGATCTCCAGCAAGCCCTCCACTGCCTCTCCTCCAGCAAAGGCCTCCGGCCTCCGATCACCCCACAGCACGTCCATCATTTGCCGCCACGCACCGCGCGTGAGCGGAGTCTCATCGTCCCCAGGCATCAGCTCCACAAGCTCCTCGAGGCGCTCCAACATGGCTCCCAGGGTTCTGACGGGGGGTGGGAGCCCCAGCTGCCCCCGGAACTCCCCCTCTCCCTCCTCTGCTATGGGGACCTCCGCAGCAGTCAGTAGGCGAGGGTCCTCCATCCTCTCCAACCACCGCAGTTGTACACCCGGGTAAGGGGACCACTCCTGGAGCAGGCCGACGAAATGCTGGGGTACAGGCCTCAAGATGGCCGACTGCAGGGCTTACTCAGAGGCCTTAAACTCATCCAAGCTCCTCCAGACTCCGGAGAGGGGGCCAAAACGAGCTCCGAAGTCTGCCACTCGATGGCCAGCTCAGCAGGGGTGATATCCTCAAATAATTCACGGGAAATCCGGGTAGAAACCCCCGATATCAGTGGGTTTCAGCGGAGCTCCTAGAAAGCACGTCTGATTCCCCATGCGGCCGGCCACGCCCCCTAATATTTCCAACTTTAACCAAGCTGGGGTAAAAATAACACTACTATTTCAGGCTTTTGTTTTTTCCAAAAAAAGTTCATTCACTGTTTAGGGAATAAACCCCATAAAGTGCTGATCACTTGTTTTACAGTACTAACAGCATAATTACTGTAAAAATGACTTACTATGGTAAACTTGCATAGACACTGTACACATTTATTGCAGCGCTTTGAAACAAAGCACCATGTTAAAAAACTTTTTTTGCAGATTACAAAACAAATTTAAAAAAATACAACAAAACATAAAGCAAAGAGTAATCTGTATTATCATAGGTGCCCAATAATAAGTAAACCATACCACATTTTATAAATCCAATATGGTTACATTTTTCCTTTTTGCATTTAAGAAAGAAAAAAAAAAAAATCACATGTGAAAACCAGACATATTTTCATAAAAAAAATTGTAAACAAAAATAATATAACAATTTATTTCTACCTATTTGTGCTTTTTATCCCTCTTTTTTTTTTTTTGGATCTCTAGAGAACTCGTATTCTTTGGTTGCTAGAAAATATAGAAAATAACAAAGTAGATTCAGTAAGGCCGGGTGCACACTAGACTAGATAGTGCGTTACAAAAAACGTCTTAACGCGCGTTAAAAAAAAAAAACATCGTACCCGACGCTCGTCCACGCCCCCTTGCGTTATCTTCCATAGGAGGATAGCGGAGCACCCGTCGACGTGAATCCTAGCGTTCTAGAATGGCGATGCGCTAGGATTCGCGTCGACGGGTGCTCCGCTATCCTCCTATGGAAGATAACGCAAGGGGGGGTAGACGAGTGTCGAGTACGAGGATTTTTTTTTTAACGCGCGTTAGTGCGTTACAAAAAACGTCTTATCTAGTCTAGTGTGCACCCGGCCTAAGCGTTCACTCTGCTTGTTTGTTATTATATGAATTTTCAGGAAACTAAGAAGAAAAGTGCAAATTTTAGCCCATAGTAGCTGAGTATGGAAACAGTTCTCTGATAATTATTTTCAGCTTGTCTATTTTAGTCTAAAATGTGCAAATCCTCTTCCAATCAGATCACTTCCTGTTTAGCAAATAACTGCTATAAAAATCATATTAATAAAAATATTCAGTTTAGGACAACAATTACCTCAAATACTCAATTGTCTGTGGTCAAAGTTTCCCACGATGTTCAGACAGTGACCGTGGATCACCCAGGACCTATAGAAACACCGCAACGTGATTTGGAAAACAGAATTTGACAGCCCAGACCCTGCTGGCTGCATCATTTATGGCTTTTCTTCCTTAAATCACTAAATCCTGGCACCCTGGATATTTCAGAACTACATGTTCCATAATGCACAGTAAACATTAACCAAGTGATTTTCCATAAAAAAAACCATTGCCAGGAACCAGTGTTTTTTGTAAAATCATTTAAATTAACTATACAGCAAGAAATATTCGGGCATATACCCATTGTATTTCTTACTGTAATAACATATGTGACCAGTAGATGGTGCCATCTACTGCCAAATTGAAATACAGCTGTTACAGTTGCAGCTTGTGTTCCCTGCATTGGCTCCTGAATGTCCGATGTCAGGACAATCAGATTTAGCTCTTTGGGCATTATGCCCACAGGGCAAAAACTTTGGGGGCACCTTCTGCAGCCTGAAAGCAAACAAAATTTATTTGCAGCACACAAATTTAATTTGGGCTGCAGAGCTGCAGATTGAGATAGCACGATATCGGGGCACCGGATGGTGCCTTTGAAGCCTGAGATATCTCGATCTCGGTAGTGAAAGGGTTAAGGCTTTGCTGAGCATCATGGGACATATACAGAGTTATTCAGAGAGTATGAAAAGCAGGAGAATTACTGGAGAATGACTGGAGAATGAAAAATTCTAGGTCAAAATAGCCAAACCAGAAAAATTCTCCCTTTCATCTCACTCTCCAAATTGGCTATTTCGACCTAGAATTTTTCATTCTCCAGTCATTCTCCTGCTTTTCACGCTCTCTGAATAACCCTGAAAGTTTCAAAATCAATCAAAATAAAGAACATTAAAATCTACGGTCGTCTTATTTATTACCTTTAAAATATGGAGAAAATCCACAGGACACATATAATAAATGATGGGAACCCTTAAACAATGGTCATAGGAACCACCAAGATTTTTTTTTTTTTAAAAGAAAAGTCCCAAAAACAAATGTCTTGTGGGCTCTCGCACAGCTTTTAATGTTCAGAACAATAAGCCGAATGCTGCAAAAATGCTGTAAAAGTCAGAAAAAAATAGTTCTCTTTAAGACCTGAATCAATGCACTTCTTAATACTTGTATGATCCTATAGCCACATAGGATGCCAACCACTCCCACCCAAAAACTAAATGTCAAATTATTCCTGGCTATGGAGATGCAGGATATATGGGAATGACAAATCCGCTTCACCTCGGAATTGGAGGCAGTGGAGGAGCGCCTCTTTCTTTTCTGATGGAGACACCTGAAACAAAAAAAATGAGAAAAGTAAACCTGATGTTATAATTTACACCTTATGGCTCTGTCCATCTAGGTCTTGTCCGAATTTATTGGAAACCTGTACGGCGCAGCAGAAATTGTTGCCGCTGCACAAATAAACAAATAATAATGAGCTTGTTTGACCATGTCTTACATTCCCATTCTTCGCGTCGCATGAGGTCAATAAAACGATGCATGAAGAGGTCTAAAACCATCATGACACAAATAATCTGTGAAAGCATCTGCTCCTGAAATACTCTCTGCTAGATTCCATTGTGAACGCTAACTGTAGTGTTTGGATGTGTAAGCGTTAACGCCAGGATAAGTGACTTTAACGCATAACCACCATATTACATCCCTAACGTGAAACTCTTTAAAAATCCGTTAGCCTGCGTCAGCTTATGGTCCATTGCACATCCTATACTTAACATGGGGAGCGCAATCAATAATTAAAGTTAGGATAAGTAAGGTATTACAAAGTGCTATAGCGCAAATTAACGCAGCGATGAGCTAACAAAAATTTTAGCGACACTTAAGCTAGCGTCAGACGAACGCAGTCATCACGTCTGTGTCGCCGCACTGTTTAACGTCCGTCTTACCAATGATTTGTGATCAATAGAGACCAACACACAAAGTACGTGCGCACCGAAGTGCGCATGCACCACGCAGGTGGCAAGGGACGCCATTTAGGCATCGACGTAAAAACGCTATAATGTACGCCTAGAGTGCACCGCGTCCGTGTAGCGGTCTGTATGCGTGATGATGCGACGTCAGACGCAGCGCATTTGCAACGTCCATCACGTTTGCGACGTCCATCACGTTGACGCTCAGAAGTTTTTTTTGGTCTGGCTGACTGTACCTGTCTTTTCATTTTTAATGAATTTTGATTCCCATATTTCCCTTTTTTTTTTTCTACATCCGTCAAAAAAAACAGACCGTGTGGTGGCTACAGTATCTTCCGTCAGTACATCCGTCCGTTATGCACGCACGCAGAGTGCGCTCAGACTGCGTTCATCTGACATTAGCCTAAGTAGCTGGTGCTGATTCCGCTTTTGCAGAAACATCTAGCATCCCCTAAACCCCCCCCCCAATAAATCCGATACTCACCTCGCATCCCGCGGCGAGAACGGTGGTCCGATCCGCCATTCCTGGCCGCAGGGAGCAGAGTGAGACTGAAGACAAATAGTCCCCAGTTCTCCTCCGTGATCACTTTGCGGCGCTGCGCCATTTCGCGAGAGCAAGATCGTGCAACGTTTGCAGGCTCGGCAGCCCAACCCTCAATGGAGTCCTATGGACTCCAGGAGGTGATACACGCAGTGTTGCAGAAGCACTACCGCGAGTATTACTGAGGGTAGTGCTTTGTTCTGGGCAAAAGTGCTGAAGTAGCGCCTGTCCTGGAATATATCACGCTAAAGTGGGGATGCTACTGGGAACCTGGGGGCGCATGTTTTGCCCATTAGCATTCCCATTTTAGAGTGAGGCTTGTAATCAAACCCTCTCTCTCTCTCTAACCCAGGAGGTCCTAACTCCCAGCTGTGATGGCAAACTAGCCACACAGACATTCTGCATGCGCATGGACCTCAAATTGCATGCTATTCAATCGGAAATTAAATGCATTACTCACATTAATTGTTCCAACCTGTGGGAAATAAAAAAAATTAATAGCAAAGGCTGTTAAAACTCACCTCTGCTTTCCCCTCGTACGACTTTGCTGGGGTATGTTTTATTTGCGTTCACATATGGCTCTGGAGGTGGTAGATCTGACAATGGATGGAATGAAAACCTTCGCTCCCATTCATCTGTAGAGAGAGATTAATAAACAGTTTATTTAAAAGAACACAAGGAGGGTGTTTTCTATTCACCTAAGGATGCCCAAATTGCACCTTATGCCCAAATGGCACCTTTATGCCCTTCACTACTGTGATTGTGTCTACATAATCGTCAGTAGCGGACGCAGCGGGCCGAGATCAGGTTAATTTTCAATTGACAATCGTGGTTACAATTATCACTAAAGTGGATATAAGATAAAATGTAACTTTTATTTCTCTTTATATAAAACAATTTAAGCCAATAACCACCCACTGGTGGTTACAGAAACACACAATACCACACAAATAGCAGATAGGGCGAGGTTTTTCAATCTTGTCTTATTGTTCAAAAAATTATTATTATCAAAAAAAGAAAGAGTCTTTCCTTTTTCAATTCTCTATTTCTTGATAAGTAAGAAGCCAACCTTCGTGGGTTGGTGGATATAGGAAAGTAGGAAAAAAAGACTCTAGATAAATTACAATCTTGTGAGGTCACAACAAGGGGAGTGCTCCCCAGCATACTCAACAACAATACTTGCAAGACAAAACCATTTAGCAATCACCCTGAAACTGCAATTGGCACACTCAGCACACTCGACGCGTTTCGCTACTTAGTTGTAGCGTCATCAGGAGTAGTTAGAGGTTCAGTGTGTGCAAGAGGAATGAACTTCTTAAAAGTAGTCTAGGGTTTATATACCTTTGTTGATTAGAAAATACAACACAGTTGTGATGGTAATTATCCAAGGGGCCGTCTCCCCGTCACCCATTGGTGCATCAGTGACTGACAGGAGAGCTACACCAATGGGACAATAGAACCAGCAAACTTAAGGTTCCAAAATTTAAGGATAATGGGGAAAACGTTGTTTATTCGAGCACGCTGAACCCTCATTGGTCCACAGAGCTCACATGTCCAAAATGCGTCTTGGCGCATGTGCTTTTGAACATCAAGAGACGGGAAAGTAAAAATTGCGCTAATACTTTTCTCGCTATACTCCCGCGCATGCGCCAGACCCACAGTGCGTCTTGGCGCATGCGCATCGGCCATCAAGAGATGGGAAAGTGAAAATCGCGTCTTCCAAAACTCCCCTCTCAGTGTTTCCGCACATACGCATGCGCCAGTCCTGCTCGCACCAAACCTAGGACAGAGTAAAAGTTCCCATAACTTGAGAACTGGAAGTGTGCGCCAGACCCACAAATGCGTCTTGGCGCATGCGCATTGGACATCAGGAGACGAGAATGTGAAAATCGCATTTTCTAAAACTTTTCTCTCTGTACTCTTGCGCATACATATACGCCAGTCCTACTCGCACCAAACCTAGGAAAGAGTAAAAGTTCCCATAACTTGAGAACTGGAGACGCAATAAGTAGCCTCAAAATTCATTCATTTATTGACACTACTTGTGCCTTTTTATCACCTATCTGGATGAATAAATTCTACAGTACAGTTTGGACATTCTTATAACTCCTTAAATTCCTAATGTCATTGTGTTTGTTCATTTCAAATTGTAACATATATACACAATCCGCAAAATAAAAAATGGTGTTATTATATTATTTTTTACACAGTTTTTACAACATCTTCCCTCTTGCATAATTTAAACGGAATAATATATTATAGGTTCACTGAGGAGGAGTGGAAGCAAAATGTCAGGGAAAAACCCAGCTTCTTACAGTTAAACTTTTTTTCCCCATATACCATGACATCTCCTCATATGTGCATCAACTTAATATATATATTCCTACGGATTTGCTATCAAACAATTAAAGAGAAGAGATAAAGCAAACTCACTAGTAGTCTATAGGTTACAGAAAAGGTGTGTATGTAAATCCCTCATTAAGACCCTTGGGGCTGAGTGTCTGCAATTTGTATATCCACCAGGCCTCTTTTTGTTGTAATTTTTTTATCAATGTCACCCCCTCTTTCTGTTTGATTAATTTGGTCAATTACCATAAATCGAACAACATCAGATTTATTTTCATGATGTATGCGTAAATGTCTTGAGACGGGGGTCTCTCGTAAATAACGAACTGATCTAATATGTATGTAAGTATACGTGTACGTAGTTGACGAATTTTCTTGTCCACATAGAGGAGTCCACAGGAGCATTGTAAAAGATATAGAACTCCTTCAGATTTACAATTGAATTATTTTCTAACTTCAAAAATATTTTAATTGCTGCTATCCCTAAAGGTGTCGGATTGTGTAGAAATATATTGGCATGCTTTACATTTGCCACATTTTCATGTGCCAAAGAAGGTTTGTGTTAACCAAGTAGTTTTCATTTTTTCTTTATTTTGGTATTATAATGGCTGTGGCACACTTCATCTCGGATATTTCGTCCACGTCTTGAAGTAAAGGTAGCAGTTGGTAAAACAACACTCATTAGTTCTTCATCGGCCGTTAGAATTGGCCAATAGACTTGCAATATTGATTTAATATCACTGTTGGCTATATCATAGTCTCCAATGAGTCTAATGCTGCCAGTATTGCAGTTTGGTATAGATTCTTTAAGTAGTGTCTCTCTATCTTTTCCCAGAACCCGATGGAAGGCCCTTTTTAACACTCTCTGTGGGTATCCTTGTTGTCTAAACCTGGCACGCAGATTCCGTGCTTGTATCAAAAACGCTTCTAGAGTCGAGAAATTTCTCCTCAATCTTAAATATTGTCCCACTGGTATCCCTGCCTTAAGAGAGTAGGGATGGTAACTCTCCCAATGCAGTAAATCATTGGTTGAAGTGGGTTTCCTATAGATTGTGGTACTCACTTTTCCCTCAGTTTTTGATTTACTGATATTAATATCAATAAAGTTCAAAGATGTAGTTTGTATCTCAGATGTAAATTTTAGATTACGTTCGTTATTTAATTTTTGACAAAATTTGGTGAAGCTCTCAATATCTCCTTCCCACGCAATTAGAATGTCATCAATAAAACGTTTCCACATTGAAATTTTTGAGGTGAACATTTCCATTTCAGGATGGAATACACATTGTTCCTCCCATAGCCCCAGAAAAAAGATTGGCATATGATGGGGCACTGGATGTGCCCATCGTAGTACCCCAGATCTGTAAATAATAGCGCCCATCGAACAGGAAGACATTTCTAGTCAGGGTAAATTCCAGAAGCTTTAACAGAAAATCAATCATTTGTAGAGTGTAATTGGTCTTATTCATAACGAGATCAGGTTAACACTACTGGGGCTATGCTGTATCATTGCAAAATGAAATTCGTCTGTTGCAACCAAATTTCCTTTGCCTTTGTGCTCCACAAGGTGCCCACAAAGTTTTAGCACCTCAGGTGTGACACCTAAAGTGCTACAACAGTTTTTTCTAGTGAATATCTAAAGCATGGGATAGGCATAAGGCTATCCTAAACAAAAGATAAATCCAGCTAAAGTATCCATGTAATTGGGCAGACTAGATGGGCCGAAAGGTTCTTATCTGCCGACATTTTTCTATGTTTCTATGTTTCTATATCTGTGTGTGACATGAAGATATTCATTTGCTACAGTAGAGCCCCAGCTGCAATACCTCCATTTGGCCAGAAGATGGCAACGTCTGCCTGCCAAATGCGACTAGTATAGTATATCATGCATTACTTATATTTTGGGTCAATTCTCACTTTATAATTTATGAAAATGAATTTCTCAAAGATCTACTGGTTTCTGGAAAAATCACTTGACACTGAAGGGTTTAATGATTGATATGATAAATTTAATATTTGGAATTTGAAGTGTGGCCACTACTAGTGTCAGGTTTAATACCTTGCAGGTACTTGCCTTTCAGGTTATGAGCCCAATATGCAGGTCTTGGGGATGCACACAGTTCGTGGGAGAGGAGAATCACACAGGAGGGCTGTGAGACAGGACACAATGAGACTCACAGGTTGGCTGAGGGTGATGGGGAAAGCAGTCCTTGTGTCCAGGTATAAAGGTAGGATAGTTGCTCCTGGGAGAGCAACGTGGGATTAGGGAGGATGGGTGGGTCGTTGCTCCTGGGAGAGCACGGTGGGATAATAGGGGGGAAATACAATGAGTGGATAAGGAAAGCAGGTTTCTGGAGCTTGGTCTTGCAGGTCTTGTTCATAAGAACAGCAGACAACAATGAAGCCTTGGACAGAGGGTGTGTGAAGCCTTTATTGCTTAGGCAGAGGGGTGTGTCATGTGACCTGTGGTGTGTGTGTGGTTTTAACTGTTTATACACTGGTGCTGAGCAGAAGGGCAGCACCTTTTATGCAGCTGCCACTTGCATGTAATGACACAGGAACGGTCCTGACCGTACCCCCCTCTTTAGAATCGCACTCTGGGCGATTAAGTGACCGGAACTCCAGCCTGGGTACGCATTTTTCTTTGGCGTCTTCTGGTCTTAGCTTTGGAGCCGTTACTGATCACCTCGGGGGTCTCACTCTGGGTCACGTCATTGGTTGGTAGGTCATTTGCATTTTCTGATGTGCCATCAGAGGTCAGAGGATGCAACGGGGGCTTTGGTGGATGCTGGAGGTCTGCCGGATCTGCAGCGCGGCTGTAGACAGTAGCCAAGGTGTCCTGTACCTGTACCACCAAGGAATTATGGTTGCCCTGGATATCCTGTACAGTACAGGTGAGTGCTTCCATCTGGGTTACCAAGGTGGTGACTGCAGCAGCGATCATCAGGACATCACTGGATGAATCGGCATCTCCAGAAACTGGTGCGGCAGATGTGGCGGGATCCTCCACGGTGGGTACATGTTCTGGAGGTAGGGGATCCACGCCCGTGGGGTCTTGGGGAACATTGTCACGGGTAGTGACAGGGTCCATGGAATGTTCATTAGGAGTAATATGCCCACTCCGAGGAGCTATGGGAGGAACGCTGGTAGCACTGGCTATAAAGTGCTGCCTGGGAGTGATAGGTGTCACAGCAGGTTCAATCTCCTGAGGAGGGCGATCAAAAACATGAAAGTCTGCTTCTCGCACAACCGTCCCATTTGACCCGTAGACAAATCCAGGTGGTAAGGGTTTCAGGGTTATTCTGAGGCCTTCTGGAGACATAATGGTGGCATCTTCCACCGTAAATCCCACATATCCCGTACGCTGACCTGGGGGTCCTTGTGAGCGCCGGGCTGTTTGTGGGTCACAATCATCGGAGTCCTCAGAGTCCCAGACCCCTGGTGCATATTCATATATGGGGTCAGAAGAGGACAAATCTTGCTGGTAGGGAGTACCGGTAGTACTGGCCACAAGGTGCTGTCTGGGAGTGATGGGTGTGCTGATTGAAGTCAGAGCAGTCTCCATCTCCATTGAAGGGTCTGACTCCTCAGACACTGGGTATTCTTGTTCCATAGAGTCAGATTCCAGGAATTCTGTGGGTTCTGTCTCCATGGGCAGTACTTCATCCTCATCCTCCCCAGTGCTAGCCTCCAGGAACACCGAACCTCTGGGCACCACAGGTGTGGATCTTTTGGGGGTAGGTTTCGATGTGGGAGGTTTCCTGGGAGTTGTTTTGGGCGCTTTCACTGGCTTTGGCACTGGTGCAGGCTTTGGTGCTTTAACAGCCCTGGGCTTTGGTGCAGGCACGGTAGTTTTCACCGGTTGGGGCAGCGGTGCAGGCTTGGTCATCTTACCAGGTTTAGCCACTGCAGCAGGCTTGGGAATTGCTGCAGGCTTAGGCCCTGGTGCAAGCCTGGTCTCTTCACGCGGGGGCAGCGTGATCTTGACATGAGGCGTACTTCTTGGCATAGGAATTTTTGCAGACCTTTGCCCAGGAATTTCCTTCTTGGGTGGTCTTATCGGGCAATCTACCAAGAAATGGTTGGAACCCCCACAGTACAGGCAGAGATTGAGGGTCTGCCTTCTGGTACGCTCATCTGGAGACAGGGGATCACGTTTCTTCCCAGCAGGAGTACGCACCTTAGTGGAGGTGTCCCATATGGTTTGCAACAGCTCCTTCATGAGGGTGGACAGGTGCTGGAATAAGTCCTGGAAAGTTCTCTGAATCACCTCCATTACAGCGTGCATTACTGCGGACTCATTTTCTCCTGGCTTCATTGTAATGTCAGTTTTAATACCTTGCAGGTACTTGCCTTTCAGGTTATGAGCCCAATATGCAGGTCTTGGGGATGCACACAGTTCGTGGGAGAGGAGAATCACACAGGAGGGCTGTGAGACAGGACACAATGAGACTCACAGGTTGGCTGAGGGTGATGGGGAAAGCAGTCCTTGTGTCCAGGTATAAAGGTAGGATAGTTGCTCCTGGGAGAGCAACGTGGGATTAGGGAGGATGGATGGGTCGTTGCTCCTGGGAGAGCACGGTGGGATAATAGGGGGGAAATACAATGAGTGGATAAGGAAAGCAGGTTTCTGGAGCTTGGTCTTGCAGGTCTTGTTCATAAGAACAGCAGACAACAATGAAGCCTTGGACAGAGGGTGTGTGAAGCCTTTATTGCTTAGGCAGAGGGGTGTGTCATGTGACCTGTGGTGTGTGTGTGGTTATAACTGTTTATACACTGGTGCTGAGCAGAAGGGCAGCACCTTTCATGCAGCTGCCACTTGCATGGAATGACACAGGAACGGACAGGTACGGTCCTGACAACTAGTCTTTTTCATCTTAAGGGGAGAAATGAGAAATTTCCTTGAAATGTTTAATAAGTACTATATAAATAGACAAAAACGTTCATATATACAGCATATATACACTCATTTAAGTTATGGTGGAGGGCAAAAAAAGTGCGAGTAAAAGCCTCCACATAGCGAATAATCAAGTTTATTTTGATTTTTATTAAAACTGTGTTCCCCACCGACTTTCATACGGACTGTATACTGACCAATATATATATATTTTAAAATGCAAATAAATATATACAGTATATATAGATTATATACATATAGAACAGTCAATTAGTTATGGTTATGTAAACAAGTTCATTATGACAACATTATAAAAAACAAACTAGTAGTTATTTGACATGAAATCTAAATGATTATTCACACATTTTGAGCTCTATTACATTCTCCGCGCAAATTGGTACGCGCAGCGCAATTTTTTTGCGCGCAGCGTTAAACGTTAACGCGTGTAAATTAACGCTGATATTATGATCTGAGCGCATTTTTTCATCTGTCAAAAAATATTGCGCGTAAAAAAGATACGCAAAAACGCACGCGGATTAACGTTGCGCACAGAAATCGATGGGTAGACTGTTTTTTCACGCGATTCAACCAATCTGAATTAAGAACCACAATTGTCTCCCGTTCAGTTTTTGCGCCTGACAAAATCAATCTGGAATAAAAAAAATACGCACAACCTCTCAATTTTATTGTTTGGGTATGTGTAGAATGTGTAACTATACTGTGCTGTATTTTTTTTTCGTGCTGGTGTATTTCGTTCCGGCCAGAACGTTCAGATTTGCAGTTACCACCAGCTTTTAAAAGACATTAAAATTATGCGCGTAAACGTCGTTTGTAAAAATTTGCGCATCGATTATAATACCATCCGCGTACCAGCGCACAAACGCATTTGCGCTCACAATGTTAAGTATGGGATGTGCGCACGAACTTGCGCTCGCGCAGGGTTTGCGTAGGGTCACTCGCGTTAGACGTTAACACGCATCGTTTGCGCGAACGTCGTAATACGACGTTCAGCGCGGAGGGTTTTGCCCCTCGCGTTAATGCGTCTTTGCGCACGCGAACGTTTTTGCGCGAAGATTGTAATAGAGCCCTTTATGTACAGTGTCTGTCCTTCCGTATTTCTGGACTCTGTTCAAAAAAATACTCCTTCCCCTCAAGAAGAACAGATTACTACCTTCAAAGGAGGAGTCTTGGACACCATTTCTGATGGACGATGAAACCGGTGGAGGTGGAGGAAGAGGTCCCAAGCCTGGTCTTTCAGGAGGTGGTGGTGGACGAGATCCACCTCGTGGACTATCGAGACCTGCCCTCAGAGGAGGAGGTGGTGGGCCTGGAGAGCCTCGTGAACTGACTCCATTTCTGTTTGCAGGAGGGGGTGGTGGAAGTGGTCCTGGAAACATAGGGAAAAAAATATTGCAAATTTTACATCATGTTCATTTGAAAACGCACTAACCCCTAGTATGTTAGATTTAACGATTTTTGAGAGAACAAAAATTCAAATAATTATAGTTACAGAAAGAGCAGAGCATGAAACACAGTTGCCAACAGTCCCAGTTTTCAAGGGACGGTCCTGGGTTTGTGCTCTGCGTCCTGTGGGTTAATTGTCCCAAGGCTCTGTCTCACAATATGAGTCTTGCAGTGGATGAGCTAAAGGGGGTTATTCACTAACCTCCAAATTGGTCCCGAAATTGCACCGTATGTTGAATTTCAATGTAGGTGCAATTTCAGAGCAATTCGTCTATTCACAAAACTGTCAGTTCGCCAAATTGAAAGCGAAATACCTTGCAATTTGCTGCAATTCAGCGGTGCCTAAATTGTCCTATAGAGGACTATTTTGTCTTCTATTCACAGAATGCCGAATGGCACCGAAAATGCAGCGAAATGCACTGTGGTTTCAATTCAATAGGTTTAAAAAGATGAATCCCATAGGTTCCAATGAAAATTTTTAATTTATATACACTGTATATTTTTTTTGAAATAGACCATTTTGATTCTTTTCATTTTTTCACAAAAAGCTTTCTTATTTTATTTATTTTTAAAAGAGCTTTTTGTATTTTTTAACAGATTTCTTAAAATTTTTAAAAGACTTTTTTATTTCTTTTTAACAGACATTTTTCTAATTTTTTTTAAAAGGACTTGTCTTATTACCAGTATTTAGACACATTTTTAATACTTTAATTGATTTAAACTCCTATTAGGAGGTTGTTTTTTATTTTTTTACAGTTCGGCTCAATTCGCCAAGGCAATTTCGGCACAATTCGGCGGTATTCGCCGAAGTCTGATAACCGCTTCGGCGACTGCATTTTCGGCAAATTATGGTGACCATTCGCTAAGTAGAAAATTCACCATATTTTTTGGCTAAATGGAAAAGTGAACAGAAATGCACCGAAATTGTACGCAATTTCGGTGCATTGTGAGTAGACCTTTAATTTTCAAAGTCCCGGGACAATTAACCCCTGGGACACTGAGCACTAACCCAGGAACCTACCAAGAACATGCTGACTGTTGGCAACTATGCATGAAGCAGACTGAGTGCATTGAGTGCGTCCGTGTGACCGCCTCCTCTCTGCGTCCGTCGCAGCTTTTTGATGGCTCGACGGAGAGGGCCAGACGGTGCAGTGTGCGCACTAGTTGTGCACGCTACCCCTGATGTGCTGATTGTCTCTGTCAAAAAAGGTACAACGACGTAGGACAGGGCTACAAAGTGTGATCCTCCATGGGAGGATCAAGCTTTGTAGGGCTGAGCACACTAACTGCGCTCAGCGAGGTGGCCAGACGGGCGTCAGAGTGGAAGGAACGTCCACGCTCGCAGATGTTCCTTCCACTCTCAAGTGCGCTCGTGTGACCGCGGCCTGAGATATCCTTATAAATATGATGCTGGCAGTTGGACAAGGAAACATATGGATGGAATGGCCTGATTGCTCAATGATAAGCATGAAAATTCAAACAAGAGGTGATTGAAAAGGCAGAGGCTGGTGAATAAGATGGAATACTCTAATCATAATGGCACTCAGAATCTCCAGATTAGTCACAAAAAATGTTCTGTTCTTTAGGTAGCCCTGAATAAATTAAACAGAATATCCCAGGCAATTGTTTTCAAGGACACAATGACAGGAATTTAAAAAAACAACACCTGGTGGATGCGTGCCATTGTCTGAAGCTTTATGAAGACTCAAGGGAGATATGAAAACGAAATCAACATTTTACAGAGACAAAACAGTATCATTTACTAACAAAGAATTGCGTTTTTAAAGACAAACAATATAAACCAGCTCACAACACAAAGATAAAAACACGCCAGCTGTAGTGCTCCCTTTCCTTAGGAACCAAAAACACACAGAATAATATATAAATCGTACAAACAGGAAGAGAGGTAGATTAATTCTGGAATTACCATTAATCTAAATTTCCATGTAACCCACAGGTGATTCTACTTCAAAATGATGCTCCACATACAAAATATTTAAGATAAATAAAATACATAAAGGGGTTATTCAATAAGCGACGAATTTGCCACCGAATCCTGAATTTCACCTTACAGTGAAATTTCGTGTCAGTTAGTTTTGTCAGGCTGTCAATTCAACAGACACAGGCGAATTGAAATCGAAAAATGGTGCTGTTCGCCACAATTCTGTGATTTTGGGGGGATGCAAAATTGTCCCATAGAGAAAGAATGGTTAATCTATACAGAGAATGCCGAAGTGCATCGAAGTGTCAGTGAAATACCCTGATTTTCGGTAGTTCAGTTTGACAGGTTTGAACAGGCAAATCTCATAGGATTCAATTTAAAAAAATATTATCGTTTTTATCTTATTTTTATTCAACAATTCATTCTTTTCATTTTCAGAAAACCATCTTTTTATTTATTTTTTTGAAACATTTTAATGCATTTTTTAGATTAAATTTTTGATTTCCAATTTAGTTTTTTTTATTATTTTTTTTAAATTATTATTTTTATTATTTAGACACCTTTTTTATTATTTAGACACCTTTTCATGCATTTTTATTGGTTTAACCACTTCACTGCGGAGGACGCGCTCAGCACGTCCACCCGCAGTCTCGTTCCTTGCGGAGGACGCGCTGAGCGCGTCCTCCCTTTGGGGCCAGCGTTCGGCCGGGTTCCGTCCGATCGCTGGCCCCCCCGGTGCGGGCTGACATCCTCGATGTCGGCCCAGCACCCGGAACCGCCGCCGGAGTAATTAGGTGTCATCGCGGGGCGCATGTGCGGAGGAGGCGCCTGAAAGGGAGGGGGGGGAGGTCCTTCGGACCTCTCTCCCTCCCGATCGGCGGCGTGCAGGGGGTTAACCCAGGCACCGTTTGGAAGGGCACAGCCTGCCCTTCCAAATGGTACCTGGCATTAACCCCATGGGGGCCGGATCACGAATCGGCGCGAAAAGTGACGGTTTCGTGATTCTTTCCCGGAGCTGGCCGACATCTTGGATGTCGGCCAAGCTTCCGGGAATGCCCCCTGAGGACTGGCGTCATCGTGCATAGCACGATGACGCCAGTCCTGGAGTTAACCCCTAACTGCCACCAATGGTGGAGATAGGGGGTTCCAATGAACCCCCTATCTCCTGATCCGTGGCAGTTAGGGGTTAATGTTTGGTATTGTTGGATCGGCCAGAGCATGGCCGTTCCAACAATATCAAACATGAGTATGAAAAAAGTTTAAAAAAAAAAAACATATATTTAAAAAAAAAATAAACAAGTTTTTTTTTCTTTTTTTGGTTCGTTAATGCAGCAATATTGTTCCCATTTCAATTATAATGTGAACAATAATGCTGCACTAATGATTTTTGTATGCGGTGTGTTTGTTAAAAATCGCGTAATTTTCCCCAAAAAAAAATGTAACGAGACCCCATCTCTAATTTTTTTAACAAGCGCACCCCATACAAAATATAACCGCAATTGCTCGCATGTTAAAATGTGAAAAAAAACCACTTTACACGTTGTAAACTATTGAAAATTCATATTTTATTGCATTTTATGTTAGAATATACAGACAGGACATGACGTATACATATAATAATGACATATTATGAATCTGCCGAGTCTGACGGAAAGAACGATATATAATATGTCTGGGTCATATAATAAAATAAGCCTTAAAAACACGTTTAAACATGATGAGCAAAATCGGTAAAAATGACCTCAGCACAGAGGCGGGAAAAGCCTCAGCAGCGAAAGGGTTAAACACGTTTTAGAAGAATAGCAGACTCTTTTTTTTTTAAAATTTCTGCAGGCGGCGTTTTGCGGTCTTCAGCTCCATGTGTGGCGCACTTCGGAGACCCTGTGGTGAATAGTGAATTCAACGCAGGGTCAGCAAAATAGATTCGCCTAAGTGCGCCTAACGAGAAAGCACTGAATTTTGGTGCTTTCTGAATAACCCCTTTACACTCTTCTAAGCAGTATATAACAGTATACAAAGTATGATTTACTTCAGCTGGATCATGCATTGGGTGTGCTATGCTTCAGTATTTCTGATCACCGTTAAAAAAAAAAAAAAAATCCTACCAAGGACACAGATACCTTTAAAGGATGAGTCCTGGAAATGTTTTTTACAATCAAATCGGTGGAGGTGGGGGAAGACGTCTCCAAGCCTCGTCTTTCGGGGGGAGGTTGTGGGTTAGATCCACTTCGTGGACGTATAGAAATGCGTCAAAAAGGGCACTACGAGACAGGGGTTTATTCTACTACTTCTTCAGCACCCTATGGCATACCTTTGACTCCTGGACTGCGTTTTATGCATTTCCCGAGTCAAGGAAAGGGAGGGGATTAAGTGACATTCTGCTGAGGCTTTGTGTGTAGTGTGCACTGCTCAGACGGCGAAGGAAGTGGTGGAGGAGGACTCAAGACATTTTTGTGAGACATTGTATGTAATGTGCAACTGTGCACTGCTGAGCTTGCATTAAGAAAATTAAGAGGAGGGGGCGTGGCCAGCTGTGAAGGGAAGAGGACGCATTTCACTGGAGTTCCGTCTGGGGTCTCTGCGAGGGGGGTTTTCCGGGTGACCCTTTTTGCAAATAGCACTTTGTTGTGGTCCCTGAACTGTTGGCCATCAGGGGTGAACCCTCCGGAGCCTGTGTAGCCCCCCCTCCGGAGCTGAGACATGAGTCTGGGCATCAGGCCTCGGTGCTGTGCTTTGCCGGCGGCCATCTTGGGGCCTGTTTCCCAGCCTTGCTGCATTATTTCCCTGCTCCGTGTACGAACCCTTACTGGGTGGACAGCTGCTGCCTGCTGGGAGGATGGAGGGCCCCCATCCCCCAGGTGTTGCAGTGGTCGATGTGCTGAGAGTGAGATGCAGAGACGGTTGTTCCCCTCGCCCACCCGATGAGAAAATGGATGTGATTGCAGGCCTAGAGGCCTGTTTGGAGTTGCTGGGGGAGGCGGATTCGGCCCCACTTACACGGGGAACGTGGCGCCAGATGATGGCCGTGCTATGGTGCTGCAGAGGAGCAGAAACTTCCCACGATGACGGGTCTGGAATGGCCTTACCTCACTGGTGGTGCTACGAGTCGGATGGAGGTGGTGGAGGAATGCGATCAGCTGCAATGAATTGGGAGGCCTGGAGGACGACCGGCAGCTAGTTCCCCTGTCTTCGACGGTGGAGTGTGCTCCGGACAGTGGGGATACGCTGACCACCAGGAGGTGCGTGGCTGAGGTCGCTGAGGAGAAGGCTGCCGTTTGTCTCTTCGTGACATTCACGGCGGCGGAGCCTCTGGTAGATGGTGAGCTGCCCTTCAGAGTGGCACAATTGGGCTCTCAACCACGCGGAGATCTCTGCCCGGCGACAGGAGATGTCTGGAGCTAGCTGGTCCGACGGGTCTTAGGTACGGTGGTCACTCTTCATGGAGATACCCACCCAATCCTCTGGCTGGATACGGGATGAAGAGGACTTTCTGTTTTTCCCTTCTCTGGTGCCAGGCCCATTTTTGATTTCCAGTGCCCCCCTCTTTTCACTTTCTGCTTATTCTCTGACCCCCCTCTGCCCCTTTTATCTCCCTGAGGGCTGAGATTTTTGATTCCCTGAGACCTGCCCCATAGTTTTTATGTTTCTGCGGACTTTTGTTTTTGAGGACTCAGACTTTTGCCAAGTTTTTGTGCTCTCTCTCCCCCCCCCTCCCGGTCTGTTTTTTGACTTTTGCCTTTGAGACACCCCCCTCTCCCTCATGTGTCTACCGTGAGAGTATATTTTCTGGGTCCTGCGAGGCCTTCTTTGCTGATTGTTCTGTGACCTTCTTCGTAAAAGTAAAAATTATAAATGCAAAAAAAAAGGAAAAGAAAATTAAGAGGAGGATTGAGGGAGATTGGACGTGATGTGTTGTGAACTCTATGACTCTATTTCATGTAAAGTAATGAGGAAGGTGGACGATTACCAACTTACTTTGCCATGGTTCATTGTAACATAATAATGATCATTATTGCTTTATACAGGGCTATATTACAATCCAAGCGTTAAAACGTGCGCGCAAGGGAAGAAAAACTGCGCCCGCAGTTTTCCCCCTTGCGCCTGCGTTTTAACGCTGGATTACAATGCAGGCGCATTTTAACGCTGGATTACATTACATACTCCATTGAGTTTCCCCCTGCCGGTCACGCGAGATCCGGCCGGTCGACGTAGTGATACGCAGGGAGAGACTTGGGGGAGACTTTTCCCCCCAGTCTTTCCCTGCTCCCGTCGGCCGGAGGAGCCTCGTTCCTCGCCGCGGGACAGGAGATGAGTTTCTGATGAATTTTCTTATTTTTTAGGCTGGTGTTAACAGATTCTGCAGAAGCGGAATCCATTAACACCAAGTCCTGGCTGTGGTTAACTTTTTGCTAATCAGCACTAGTAGATTGTAATCCAGCGCTGATTAACACTTTGTGCTCCCTATACTTAACATGGGGAGCACAAAGTACAGTGACCTCGCGCTGAAAAGCACAAGGTACCAAACGCAAACGGGTTACTTAACCTGTTTGCGTTTGGATTGTAATATGCGGTAAACACCGCAGCAAACGTTAATGGTCACGCAAGTGAGCGTTAACATTTGCGTTAAGAGTGTAATTTGGCCCACAGTGGGCGCTATTCTGTACCCGGTGTTAAAATGGGGACACAAAGGGGGAAAAACTGCACCTGCAGGTTTCCCCATAGCGTCCCCATTTTAGGACCATATTCTGGGGCAGGCGCTAATTCAGCAGGCTGCCCCAGAACGCAGCACATTGCTGCCGTGCCGCCGCGAGTATCACCTCCTGGAGTCCATAGGACTCTATGAAGGGTTGCAATACCGGGCCGTGAGACCTGCACGATCTCGCTCTCGCGTGATCGAGCAGGGCTGTGGAGTGATTTGTGGAGGGAGATAGGGACTATTTGTCCCCAGTATCACTCTGCTCCTGGAGGCCTGAAGTGGTGGATCAGGCCACCGTTCTCGTCGCAGGATGAGAGGTGAGTATCTGATTTATTGTGGGAGTTTTAGCTGGTTCTAACGGAATCTGCAAAAGTGGAATCAGTTAGCACCAGCTTATAGGAGGCACTAAATTGTAGGTTTGCGCATCGGTGGGGTAATTAGCTTTAGGACTTTCTATTGCCTTACTTATCCTAACGCTAATTACTGGTCGCGCTCTCCATGTTATGCATAGGATGCGCAAAGTACAGTAAGCTCACGCTGCTAGCGCAATCACCGATGCACTAACGGATTTTTTAAAGTGTTTAGCATTAGGAAGGGAATATGGGGGCATACCTTAAAGTCCCTTTCCTGACGTTAATGCTTACTCACCCGAACACTAGCGTTAGCGTTCACTAGGGAATAGTGCTCAGTGTTATTACACAATTTAAATACATATCACTGGTTCACCAGAGGTATATTTAGGTTTGGAGATGCCCTAGGCTCTCCAACCTCTGCTGCCCCAACTGATTATCATCATGAACATGGCATTAAGAAAAATATTCTTGATCTATAGGGGATATTAAGGCTCGGGTCAGATGGCGCAGTGATCACATCCGTGTTGCCGCACATTTTAACGTCCGTGGTAGCATATAATTATGATTAATAGATGGTGACTGCGGCCAAACTGCTGATCCCTCTGCATTGGAACAAGCAGACGTTACCCTCTTGGCGAGAATGGGTGGCTAAGGTAGAATTCTTACGCAGGATGGATAACCTGGTAGCGAAGGACCTAGACCAAGTCGAACAATTTGTTATGAATTGGTTTCATTGGGATAACTATGTGAGCTCGGCACCTGAGAGATGCCTAGAGGTGGCTGACGCATGAACGGGTGGACGGATGGCTGGAGTTTGAATTAGGACGCTAGAGACCCCGATGGAGAATGGAGAGTCTAGGATCTGCCATTGTCCAAACGCGTGGCCCACCAGTTGGTACGTCAGAGTCCTCTTCCCCCAGGAAGAAGCTGTTCCCTCCCCCCCTCTCTCCTTTTTTTTTTTTATCTCTCTTCTCCACCTCTTCTCCCCTTTCTGTACTACTTTATTTCCCTGAACTCTGCCCCTTGCTGTAGTGTCTTTTCTCTTGTCTTTATCGTTGTCCTGTCTGTTTTGTTGGTTTGTCCTGTCTGCTGTTTTGTTATGTTTGTTCTAGTCTGTCTGTTTTCTCACAACCCGGAAGACGTACTTAAAGGCATTGGACATTTTTCTCAGAAGCTGGTCAGCATTGGTACAGCATCCGATTATAGATGTAGCATGCAGCACCCTGATTTCGACCGGGGTAGGATTCTGCTTTTTACCAATTGCAAATCAGTATGGTGCTAACCTTACATGACTGCTGCTGTATACATTGCACTACTTGTGTTACCATGTCGGACATGCTAATGTGATTTATGCTAATGTATGTTTATTTCTGCTAATAAAAATTTTGATTACAAAAAAAAAATAAAATAATTATGATTAATAGAGACCCACACACGAAGTACGTACGCACAGAAGTGTGGACGCACAACGGACGTGGAAAACGGACGCAAATTAGGCAAGAACGTAAAACCGCTAGAACGGACGTGCGGAGTGCGCCACGTCCGCATAGCTTTGTGTGTGAGTGATGGAACCTAGTCAGACGAACTGCATTTTTGACGTACAAAATGGTTTTTCATATTAATTTATTTTCCCATCTACATCAGTCAAAAAAAATGTCAGTCAAAAAACGGACCGTGTGGCCATACCTTGTCGTCAGTCAGAAAGTACGTCCGTTGTGCACCGACGCACAGCCCGCACAGAATGCGTTCGTCTGACCCTAGCCTTAAAAAAAAATTTGAACAAAAGCGAAAACCTTGTTTACACCAAGTGATTTCTGACTACGTTTATGATCATTTAGAGACACTTTGATGGAAGTTTTAGTAATGTTAATAGGTACATAGGCTGAAAAAAGACACGCGTCCATCGAGTTCAGCCTGTCACACATTACCTACTGCTGTTGATAATGCGCAGCTCGGTTATAAAAAAAAATTGTCTTGTATGAACCAAATCATCAGGAAATTTCTGCTGATTTTATACATCCAATTTTTGTTTGTGCTGCGATTTGGTTTGTCTGAATGTTGGCAGTGAATTTGTTTTTTGCAAAAATTACAGTGCTGCAAGGGTCCACGTGCAGTTTCATTGATTTGTTAATCGGAAGATCCAACAATCTGGAAATTCTGTTGAATCGCAATTTGTCCCAAAATAATTGCACAAGTCTAGAAAACAGCCAGTGATCAAACGGAGCAGGAGCGTGTGGGACAAAGTTCCTCCACTATTTTTGCATGGGTAACGGAGTTCTCATCTCAATGTATCCCACACATAGGCCGAAGAACTGGGAAGGGGGACAAATCCCCCAGGTGATCATTAGTGGGGGTTGATCCCCCTCCAGCAGTTTTATAACTATTTTGCTTTTGTTTGTGGTTGCCAGTAGTTCCAGATCACTTTATTATTCTACAACAAATGAATATTTAGCCCTTTTACGGAAAACTTCTATTTTGTATTTTGCTTATTTCTCTAAAAGATGTTTCACATTAAACGCAGTCTTGGGAATATTTTTTACTTTCAAAAAGAAAGAAACTATTTCATTCATTGTGTTAACTGTCCTTCGATCTAACATCCTTTTTTATGAAACCTTTCAGGCTTTAAGGGTTAAATCATCCTTCAGGAGTTTTATAAATTATCATAAAAATCAGTGTTACATACCTGATCGACCAGGTGGATCTCGTACGGGTGGAGGCGGCCTCTCATTTGGAGGTGGGGGAGGCGGTGGACCAGATCTTGAAAGTGGCAAAGAAGGAGGAGCGAGCCCAGTTAAGGATAAATTACGCCGTGGAAGACTTGGCATATCATCCATGCCACTAGGAGTAGGAGGAAGAGCAGGAGGAGGTCCTGGTCTTCCTGGAGGCAGAGGTGGAGCTTGTGAAGATGGAATTGGTCTTGGTGTACCAGGAACAGGCGGTTTATTATTTTGAGGTGGTGGTGGCGGAGCGACATCTCTGTTGAGAGACGGTCTATTTCCCATTGGAGGAGGGGGAGGTCTGTCATCAATTGCTCGACTTTGAGGGCTTTGAGAAAGTGTTGGCTTGTTCATAGAGGGAAAAGATGGAGGAGTTGTGGTCATCTGTCTGTTTCCACCAAATGCTTGGACTTTGTTTGGAGTTGGATGTGATGGGACAGATGGAGCAGAGATTGGGCTCATCTGCCTGTTTCCTGATGGAACCGGTGGAGGACCTCTGTTATGCAGGTTTGAAGCAATCGGTCGAGGAGCATTTGGTACTGCAGGAGGAACATTATCTGATCTAGAGCCAAAATCATTTCTAGGCGGCGGATGCATTCGATTTCTTGGGGTTTCAGGAGCATTGCTTCTTATCCCCATAGGAAGAGAAGGACCCCTTGAAGGTCCACCTGATGGAGTAGGTGGTCTTGGAGTTGACATTCTTCCACCAGCAGGTAACATTGGTGGTCTACTTCCCACTGACTCTGAAACAACACATAATATTCAGTATTCATTCTCTAATACGGTGCTTTACATTTGACACTATTATACATTGCACGCCATGAAACAAATGCGAGAAACTGTTAACCCAATCCGTCAAAATCTGAACAATGAATAAGCTATACCAGTGGTTCCAAACTCCGGTCCTCAAGTCCCCCTAACAGGCTACATTTTAAGGATCACCTTGGGGGAAATGCAGACTGAATCCTGCAAGCACTGAGCAGCAAATCATATCACCTGTGCTGGACTTTGGATATCTGGCAAACCTGGCCTGTTAGGGGGACCTGAGGACCAGGGATCGAACCACTTCTCTATACTGTACACATCTGTAAAAGTATAATGACATCCAGGGCCGGATTAAGATTTCTATGGGCCTGGAGCTGAATATTTTGGTGGGCTTTTTTTTAATTTAGTGAAATGAAAACATATTTTCAGTTATTTAATAGTGCAGATACGGGTATATCTAACCAGGCAGTTACTGTGTGATAAATTTTTCATTAAGATTTCAATCATTTACAGCTTGTAAAATTATTTTTTCCCATTTTATCATCCAACCCATTGTGGTTTTATATTCTATAGGGAATTCTTGTTAAAAACATGTGAAATGAGAACCTGTTACTGCATTTTTTCTGAGAAAATATACAATTTTAACAAACAAAATAAAAAATAAAAAAATGTTTGCTTGTGTTTTGGAGGATGATGATTTATGAATAATATGACTATGTATAAAACACTGTCAAGAGATCATTTTTTGCTCCTAGTGTGGGAAATTAAAAGTTGAGTAATGGCAGTGTTATTGCTCATTTTATATGTGACAAATGGATAATGCCATCGCTTTCGAACTAGACATAAGTAATACTTTTTTTTGTTTTATTTTAGATTTTACATGGTCATGTTTGGTATCTCTGCAAAGGCCAGACTCTGACATGTTCAATGACACCTCACTTAACCTTGTGAGGTGTAAAGATTAGTGATGCAGGCGTCCAAAGTCCCCCAGTGCACTTCGCTGCAGTGCGGCGGTTTAGGTTTTGATGTAACAATTCGTGACAACAGATTGTGCCATCACCTCCACACTTGTTGGTGACATGAGAAATGTGATGGTGAGTTAGTGCAGCATCATTGTTCACTTTATAATTGAAAAGTGAAAAATATTGCTGTGCTAGAAAGAGAGAAAGAAATATTTATTATTATTTCACGCTCTGGCCTTTCCAGTGATACCTCACATGACCCTGTAGCTGCTATGGAGTTGGAGATACAGGGGTCCAAATGCCCATCAATGCAGATATAGTTATCCTTTCTGTGGACCTATTCTGGGGCATGGGCCTGGAGCTGCTGCTCCATCAACCCCTATGTTAATACGGCCCTTGTGACATCTAGTAGTAGTAGCTCACATCACTGTGGTTTTCAATATGTGTGAACTTGTTTCTGCATACAGGACTTTAATCTTAATTAATCCAAATTTAATCCCACTCCACATTCTAGAAGGTGAAATAAATACATTCTACCAGCAATAGTTACCATTTTCTCTGCTTCCAGCAGATCGAAGTCTTGGCATCCCTCCCTGGAACAAGCCACCTAAACCGGGAGGTCCACCAAATCCGCCTCCACCACCACCGCCACCTCCTCCCATGCCGCCACCACCTCCACCGCCGCCACCACCACCACCACCACCTCCTCCTCCGGGTGACACCTTTGGGTCTATTGTAGCAGAACAGACAAGCAAATTATTTTCATAAAAAATATTAAATACACTACTGAGCTATGCAATTAATTGCAATAAAACACCAAAATAAATAAATAGAAGCTATTAACAATATATTACAGGTTTTCACAGGCCTCTACAAAGAGACTATCCTTTTAATGATTGACCTCTCCTTTTGACTGCACCACCCCCTTTTAACCCAGCAGGCAGTAGAGAAATAAATTGACTTACTATCCAGAACTGGACAACTGCGGTCATTGGTGACAGCCTTCTTGAGCTTTCTGCCTTTGGAAATGTCAGATAGGAGCGCATTTCGACCTGACTGCTCATTTCTTGTTAATGCAGGTTTCTCCGTATTCGCCTGGAGAAAGCAAATAAAATAGCATGTAAATCCTATCCATCACATACTGCGCATTCTCTTATAACAGAAGCGAGGTGACCTCAGGACGTCGACTTTTAAAAACATAAGGCTTCATAGCCAAGTTAGAAAAATATTCTTATTTCCATTTCCCTGTCTGAGCTTTAATGACCTTAACGGGCCGTTATAGGGAAAACAGTGCAAGCCCTATCTCAGAGAGGTATTTAATTTTAATTTGAATGGCCTAGGAAATTGTGAAATATACAGGGTTATTCAAAGAGAGTCGATCAGGCCCCGAAATGTAACTAGACACTGAAATTCAGCGAACGGTGACATTTCGGGGCCATTCGACTATTCAGAGAGCAGGCAATTCGTCAAATTGTGACGAATTGCCTGCACATACGGTGCCTGTTCGAGGGCAGTAAATCCCCCATAGAGAAGCAATGTTTCGTCTATTCAGAGAACACCAAACAGCTGAGAAAAGTTGCCGAAATTCCCTGCTGTTCGGTGGTTTCAGTCGACTGATTTATTCAGGTGATTCCCATAGGCTTCAATGTTAAAAATATTCCCGATTTAATTCAATATCTAACAAACCATTTATTATTATTATATTCTGCAGTAAAAAAGTTTCTTTATTCATTGATTTTTTTTAGGATCTTTGAGGCATTTTTTGGGATTTTTTGCAAACTTTTTTTCTGAGTTTTTTTTTTTAATTGTTTTTTTCCTTTTTCTGTAACAGACCTTTTTATTATCATAAAAATAGATTTAAATAGATTGTAAATAGATTTAATTTAATTTAAATTCCAGGCATTTTTGTTCAGTAGTTTCTTTGCAAACAGCGTTTCAATTCTCAATCTTTCAAGAGTACTGTTTTGTTTTTTTTTCACCTCCTTCGTCTGCGTGCCGGCTTTTTCCAGCAGCTGCTCTGCGCTGTGATCGATGGCTGCTCGGGTTTCTCCGGCGTGTACGGAGGGGTTAATCCAGCTGGTTTCTGCGGGTTTCGGTGAGTGTTCGATGAGTGTTCGAGGGGGGATTGTGGCGAGTGTTCGGCAGGTTTGCGGCGGTTTTCCCTACAATACGGGGCCCTGCCGTGCTTGCTGAATACACCGCAGGGTCGGCGAAATAGGATCGCCGAATCGCCCCGAAGTGCAGGGAACGAAAAGTCACCATACGTACGGTGACTTTACGATTCTTTTTGAATAACCCTGTTAGCCTGTTAGTACTCCAACCCTGATTTTAACCTAAGCAGAACTCTTGTAAACCTACCATCGCCATAGACGTCCATTGCTCTGGAACCCGGGGGCAGGGTTGGATGCAGTCCCTGGACAGCTCACAGCTCAATGTAAGAGTCCATGGGATAGGTTAAACTCACAAAACAACTCCAAGGGGTAAACGCACAGGATTACACTAGAGACTGATTAAAATACCAAGTGCATATCATTCTTTTAAGCTCTTTAATTTTATTCTTAGTTTTGATTCATTGCTTCTTACTGTTATTGTTTATAATGCTCAGAGGTTTTTTTTTTGAGAGTTCAATAAATTAATATTGAATATTATATCATATAGAGAATTATAATATTGAATATTTTTCTATTCAATATTATATGTAAAAAGCATATGTTCATGACAGAGGTGAGTAAACACACGATTCAGGCCCGCTCGTATATCTGTGATCATTATTTGTGGGTCTTAAATTATTTTTTCCATCTGTGTTTCAATAACCTTTACGTAGTGTATTAAACAGATTTAGTTTTTTAACATACAGAATATAATTCTTTCATATAATGCACTGTCTCATTCTTAGGTTGATACAAAATCCCATGGGCAGCCTATGTACCTGTACAAATGTGGCTGGCGGAGGTGGAGGTGGAGGGGGGACAGGCATCTTCCAAAAATGTCTCTTCTATTCCTTACTGCTGCACCTATCAGAGAAAAAAACAAAACAACAATTCATTGTAAGCAAACATGTTGACATTGGTGATTATTATCAGTGACATGCAATGAATTGAAAACATATTTGCTACATTTTGCCCAGAAATCGTTTACAACTACTTTAGGCTGGGGTCAGACTAACGCATTTTTAACGTGCGTTTAGGCGCACTTAATCACGGCCGCAGTAGCAGCAAATGACGCGCAATGTCGACCAATATACGAAGTACGGCCGCACGAAAGTCCGGCCGCGCAAGGCAAGTGGAAAATGAATGCATTTTTTCGAGAACGCAGAACCGCTAGTACGGACGTACAGAGTGCACTGTGGCGGCATAGCGGCGTGTTTGCGTGATTAGGAGACGACAGACGCTGCTAATGTCCAGGGCAAAAAGTGTTTTATTGACAATCCGTAAAAAATCACGCACGAAAATGCGCGTCGTCTGACCGTTTTCGCGCATTCCGTGAAAAAATACGCCAATGCATTCGGACACACTTTTTGATGGTCGCTGCGAATAATGCGTTCGTTTGACCCTAGCCTAAAACGCACACAATCGTTATAAATCGAATATTAACTCAGTAAGTGCTAATATTTATTTTTACAATTCTTCCATATAATGAGTAAAGTACAGCTATACTACAATTTTCATCGTCCAACCAGTTGTTTGCAACGGAGGTAAATAGATTTCATTTAGAACTTCATTGAACTTCAATAGAAAAAATGTTGGAATGGAACCAGCTGTAGAAACAATGTTAGACAACTTCGACTGAAACTACGGTGGCAACAATGCTAAATAACATCATCAGAAAGTACGTTGCTAAAACATGCTAAAAATACTTCGGCACAAACTAGCATTTATAGAACAGTGAAAAAAATGAAGAATAATGGTGGAAGATCTCTAAAAAGCGAGAATTCACTGTAGTTTCACCGTACTTGATTCAACGAAGTTACCCAACATAAAACCACTGTTCCTTCAGTGGACAACCGCTTTAGAGCTTGAGTTGAGCTGTTAACATTTTCAAGTGAATCGTTAACTCCCATGGCTCCACTTTGAGTAATTGATAAACGCATATTTATCAAAAATTCACTTTAATGCAAAAGTACATAGTTTAGTGCAGCGGCATTGTTAACCTTATAAGAGGAAAAAAAACAATGCCGCTGCTTTTAGAAGAAGAGGGAAAAAGGATTTTTTAAATTTATTTTTATTTTTTATTTATTTACACAATAATAAATAACAAAGATAGTCATGTTGGGTATACGGAGATACAGGTGTCTAAATGACCCCTGCATCTCCCATAATGGATTTTCCCTGCCCTGCAGGGACGTCATCACGCGTATGTGCGATGACTCCCGCGGCCCAGGGGGGCAGTCTCACAGCATGGCTGACATCTTAGATGTGGCTGCAGCCCCTGTTCAGTGCCAAATCTGCAGAAACACAAGATGTTTGTGGAGCGTCCTCCGAGCTGAGGTGGGAATCCCCATGGCGCTCCACAGACGTTCTAGCACTGCAGGGTAGACTGATGGGGCCCCAATCCGGACCTCTCCCCCATCCAGGCCCTCGGGCAGTGCCCGAGTGCCCGATGGGTCAGTCCGCACCTGGTGTGGGATGTATACAAAGGAAATCAGTAGGGGGTAGATTACAAGTCTTTTAACCTCCCAGTCATATCTCATTCAACGGCCTGCTCTTATCTTGAGAAGCCTGAAGAAGAATAATAGCTCCATATAACCTTATGCAAACATTTCCCCCTCCATGTCATTAAACTGATAATACTGTAGATTGGATAAACCACAGAAGTAAAGAAAAACCTTTGGTAAATGTTGCCTCATGGGAAAAAAAAAAATCAACAAAATGGTAGGGAGATAAAAAAATAAAATAAAAATTTATTTCCTTTTTACATGCAATTACTTGAAACAAAGAAAAAAAGCAGTAACATGTGTTTTGTAATGTGCTTTTTTGTAATGCACAAGTATTCTAGTTCCAGCTTATGTAAGTGGTAGTGCCCCTTTAAGAGTATCAGAGAACCAGGCGGTGGGCTACACATTAGGCAGAGCAAAAACCAAGCCAGAATTTTAAATAAGGCTGGAACTATCTTGACTCTCAGCATTATGAAGAACACTATAATCCAAACCTTTGCTGCAATACCCTCATAAATATCATCTACTCTTTGTGCTCTGGAGCTTCCTGCCAAAAAGCTGCAACAGGAAGGTTAGTGCTTTCTGCAAAACCCACATTCATCCTGTTCCCCCTGATGCTGTCTTTTTACAGCTGCTGAAACCAGTTGCGGCAATATGCCACGGTTTAGGCCTCACAAAGGCACATTTATGACACTTCACAAATAGGGAAACTCACGACTCAAAGGAGGTAAAGTCTCTGTGCTCGCACACGACGCATTCCCTTTCTAACTCACGTAATCACACTAATATACAGTGGCAAGAAAAAGTATGTGAACCCTTTGGGATTACGTGGAGTTTTGCATGAATTGGTCATAAAATGTGCTCTGATCTTCATCTAAGTCACAACAATTTGAAAGACACAGTCTGCTTAAAATAATACAACACAAACATTATATGTTTTCATGTGTTTATTAAACATAACATGTAAACATTCACAGTGTAGGGTGGAAAACGTATGTGAACCCCTAGCCTAATGACTTCTCCAAGAGCTAATTGGAGCCAGGAGTGAGCCAACCTTGAGTCTAATCAGTGTGATATTATTGGATGTGTTGCTGAAAGCTGTCCTGCCCTTTAAAAACACACACCAGTTTTTGGTTTACTGGTTTCAAGAAGCACTGCCTGATGTGAACCATGCCTCGCAGAAAAGAGCTCTCAGAAGACCTACGATCAAGAATTGTTGACTTGCATGAAGCTGGAAAGGGTTTCAAAAGTATCTCCAAAAGTTTTGATGTTCATGTGTCCATGGTAAGACAGACTGTCTACAAATGGAGAAAGTTCAGCACTGTTGCTACTCTCCATAGGCGTGGTCGTCCTGTAAAGATGAATGCAAGAGCACAGCGCAGAATGCTTAATGAGGTAAAGAAGAATCCTAGAGTGTCAGCTAAAGACTTACAGAAATCGCTGGCACATGCTAACATTTTTGTTGACACATCTACAATAAGGAAAACATTAAACAAGAATGGAGTACATGGGAGGACACCACGGAGGAAGCCATTGCTGTCCAAAAAGAATATTTCAGCACGTTTGAAGTTTGCAAAAGAGCACCTGAATGTTCCACAGCACTACTGGCAAAATATTCTGAGGACAGATGAAACCAAAATTGAGTTGTTTGAAAAAAACACACAACACTATGTGTGGAGAAAAAAAAGGCACAGCACACCAACATCAAAACCTCATCCCCACTGTAAGACATGGCGGAGGGAGCATCATGGTTTGGGGCTGCTTTGCTGCCTCAGGGCCTGGACGGATTGTTGTCATTGATGGAAAAATGAATTCCAGAGTTTATTAAGACATTTTGCAGGAAAATGTAAGACCATCTGTCCGCCAACTGAAGCTCCGCAGAGGATGGGTGATTCAACAGGACAATCACCAAGGCTTCTGGTTTTTGTTGATGGCATTCAGAAACCATACAATTTATACTCGCCTCGCATCCGGTGCTACAGTCTCTTTGCGGCAATTTCACCAAACAGCAATTTAGCTACAGGAAGTATTCAGTTGCAAGGCCTATCATGATCGGTGCATGCGCGACTAATGCGCACACAGCCAAATGGATGCCTTCTAATGCTTTTACAGCAACAACCCTGGCCCTCCAGATGTCTTGGAACTGCATTTCTCATGAAGCTCTGCTAAACTAATGAGTGGATGAGCATCATGAGAGATGCTGTTCCTAAACATCTGGAGGACCAAGGTTGCTGACCCCTAGTATTACCCCTGCTTTACAGAATTGGATGTTTATAATTACAATGTTTTCTAAAGCGCTGACACATTCTGCAGCGCTGTACAATAGGAATCGTGAAAGACACATAAATTAACAAAGAAGTTTGACACATGGAGAACGACAGGAAAAGAGAACCCTGCTCAAGTAATCTCACAACCTACATCAAAATGCCACTCCCTCCCAGCATAGGGCACTATTCCCTAGTGTGCGGTAAAATGGGGACGCTAACGGTGAAAATCTGCACCAGCAGGTTTCCCTGTAGCCTCCCCTTTTTTCCGAGATATTCCTGGGCAGGCGCTAGCTGAGCACCTCGCCCCAGAATGCAGCGCTAACTGCTGGGATACTTGTGTTAGCGCTTCTGTGCCGCTGCGAGTATCACCTCCTGGAGTCCATAGGACTCTATGGAGGTTTCGCTTCCAGGCCGTGAGCCCTGCACAATTTTGATCTTGCGGTGGCGGGTCACCATTCTCACCATGAGATGAGAGGAGAGTATCAGATTTTATGGGGGGGCGGCGGGTTTAGTGGGTGCTAAATGAACTAAGAAAACATACCTCACATGCGCGACAAGAACCAGGCAGTGTGGGCAGAAGAAAAAAAGCCACGATCGCATGGTTTAAACATTCCGGGCCGAGCATAAAATGGCAGAAGATGCGGCGGGACCCATTTGACTTTTATTTGCCACTGAGGAAGTTCTCATGAAGTGTGAAACGCGTTTGGCTACTATTCCTATATTTTAATATACTTATTCAGTTTTATTTTGTTCCTTTATTGCATTAAAAGTTTTATTTACTGCACATTGCCTGTGGAGCCTACCTAATGTCACGGCCGTACAGTAAGGTTTTACTGACGAGTTGTAGCTGGGATATACAGCTTGGGAGCACGTGAACCTTGAGCCGGGCTAGGGCTCATAAGAGGGTAAGTGTGCAGTTGTTACACTCATGAATATACCCTGAGATATTCAGTAATGCTGCGCCATGAACTCGTTAATTATTATATTTTGAGATTCTTATCAGCTTCATCGGGAGTGCAGTGGCAGAGGGGTTGGCCCTGAATAACCCCAAGGCAATCCAACACGATCTATTAACTCTGGAAAGTGTGAGTGTATATGATCCAATTATATGGTGTTTACTCCAAATTATACTGTATTATGCTATGTGCTGTATTTGTAGGTTTTAGAATCATTGTATACACCGTATAGACATGTTCTCCATATGCATATCTTTCTAGGAATACAAACAGGGCCAGCCTGTCCATGGAGCCAGGTGGTGCAGTCGCTCCAGGCGGCCCTTTGTCATGGGCGGCATTTTGCTGCCCTGTCAAAAGCTTCAGCATGGAGCGCTCGGCCTGGACTTCAACAAGGCATGCCCCTCCAGCAGGCCAGCGCTTGCTCCTCCAGCAGGCCAGCGCCTGCTCCTCCAGCAGGCCGTAGCCCGACCTCGACTGGCGTCCAATCAGCCCTCAACCAGGCCGGTTCCCGGCTCTCGACTGGCCCAGGGCTTGCAGCCGGCTATTGACTACAGGAAAGACACAAACGCTTCCCAGAGTCCTGAACCAGGGTTGTGTGGATAAATTTACGTGTGTGTGTGTGACTGTATGTCGATGTGCGTGTGTGTGTATATATCTGCGCATGGATGTGTGTGACCGTGGGCCCTGATATGTAGCGCTCTATGATATGCTCATACACACCGCATATTACTGTGATTTTTATTGCTGTGGCGCTCTGTGATATGCTTATACACACACACACACACACACCGCACATAACTGTTGCATAACAGCACAAATTGCATTAGATCGCTGCAGGGACTTCGGGGTTCGGGAGTCCATGAGCTGAAAAGGAGGAGCTGCGCGCGGCGAGGGACAAAAGGTAAATTCACCAAATAAATAAATAAATGGGCAGAGGCCGTCAACAACATCTGCCCAATCATATGTGGGCAAGAAAAGAACTCTATTTCTCAGAGTATTCCTTCAATTGCAATAAAAACCATGAAATTAGGTTAGATTTTATTTGCAGAGTCCTGTACACACACACCCGTTCTACATGCGCCATACATACAGTAGGTGACAAAATACAAGTAATTAGACCCATTATTCCACATTCTAATGGATCACTGGGAATGTGCAATCCCCAACCTAAGAACAAATACTTTCCTCATTAAAAAAAAATCTAAGTAGAACATTTAAGAATTTCTAATTGCTTTCAAACGATCCCAATCATAAAGACCAGCTCCCTATGGTTTAATCAGAACCTTTAGAAAGAATTCTGAGACACAACATATCAATAGGTCTGCCCAGTAGAAATCACTTGGCAACAAACCATGCCGTCATTTTTCTGTTCTTCCTACAAAACAGCCCCCAAAACTGGCTTTCCCACATTTGTCATATACAGTATTTCAATGTAGTTGAGCAGAATATTACACTGTGTCCAATGAAGCGCTACTTTGTGTTATTTCTTTAATACTCATATTTCGATGTGCACATCACGATTTCCGATTCACCAGAAAAAAGCCATCCTTGGACTAATGTAAGGGGGATACTCTTAAAGGCCCCCATTGTGTGCCGGGCAGCCGTTGTGCCTGTGCTCATAAAAAAGGAATGCAGAGATTACTGGGCCTCTTGAAGTTCAATCTCACTCTTATAACAATCCCACTATTCAGCAGCGTGCACGGTATAATCTGCAAAGAGAAAGCAAAAAAAAACCCCCAAATATAAAATCTTTCCTTAACCCCTCTGTGTCGACAGGCCATAATGAAGAGGAGTAAAACACTCGCTTGGAGACTACGAACCAAATAAACGGTCAGGGGTCATTTAAAGACGAAAAATGGGTTGTCTGTTTTAAATGGTGTTAATACACAGGCAAAAATACCACAAGGAAGTATGTTTAATCATTCACTGATATATATATATATATATATATACAGGATGCTTGGATTGGGTAACAGTATGTTACGGGAGAGTAATCGAGGGAAGATATTCAGGACCCAGAATCCTGCATGCCTCTATACTCTGGCACACTTGTTGCCAATTAATTAATCAATAGGTAAATTCTCAGGCTGCTGACTCCTGGACAGAAGTGTTTTAATCAGACTGCTCAGAGCGTGGAGCGTGGAGCGTGGAGCAGTAACACTTCTAAGAAAAGCTGTGACTTTCTTTTGTTTATTCGATTATGTTACCTGGATAGTCAGGATCGCTGTATGTTTAGTAAGTGCTCTAATTGAGCTAGGATTTTGTAGGGATGTGCGTTTCGGGTTTCGGAATTTTCACGAAATTTCCCGATTCGTGTTTTCGGATGCGGCCGAATTTCCGAAAATTTTTAGATCCGAAAATTTCAGATCCGAAATGTTTTCCGAGCCGAAACGAAATATTTTCGGATTTTTCGAATGGACTTGAAATGTGTCAAACGAGGAGAACAGATGTTCCGAAAAATGAAAATTTTCCGAAAAACGAAAATTTTTCGAAAAAACGAAAAGTCGATACAAAAACGGGTAAAATGACACGAAAAATACGAAAAATGGTCGATATTCCGAAAAATGTGCAATTCCGAAAAACGAACATTTTCCGAAATTACGAAAAGTCGATACAAAAAACGAGCAGTGACACGAAAATACGAAAAATGGTCGAAATTCCGAAAAAAAATGTACCCGAAAAACGGGCCGAACCGAATCGAATCGAAAACAAAATCGGTCGAAACGAGCCGAATCGAAAAGTTTAAAAATCCGAAAAATCGAACCGAATCGAACCGAAAAAAGAATCGGTGCACAAGCCTAGGATTTTGTTTGTGGTTTTCGATTAATCCCCCCTCAATAGTGATTCAAGCCAAGTGTGGCGCTTGTTCATGCTGGAATAAAAAGACCTCTCATTTGCACAACTTTGGGCCCTATCACCTCCTTAACACTAATGCTCACATGTTTATGCTGGAATAAAAAGACCTCTCGTTTGCATATCTTCGGGCACTATTACCTCCTTAAGACTAATGTAAGGGAACTTTAGAACTAGATTAATTGAGGTGATAGCGTTTTTTTTTTTTTTAGAAAGTATTTTACCAGGAAGGATACATTGAGATTTCTCTCATTTTCAAGTATGTCCTGGGTGGCGAGTATGTACCGTTAGGGTCTTGCCCAAGGACACTTACTGGAGAGGTGCTCCTGGGGATCGAACCCATGACTCCACAGGCTCTCTCCACACCGAGCAATGATGTTACCTCTACTCCACCCAGCCGGTACTTACGGCCAGATCACCTCCCTATCACTAACGGGTTAAAAAAAAATTTTTAGCGCATCGGTATTAGTGCTTTTTAGCACAAGCTTACTGTACTATGCTCTCCCTATGCTTTACATGGGGAGCGCAAAGTGTAAGCAAAGAGTAATTAGCGTTAGGATCACAAAGTCTTAACGCTAATTACCAACTGCTGAAGCTTTTGCAGAATCAGTTAGCAGCAGCTGAAACCACCCCCAAAAAAGTAGATACTCACCACTCATCCCAATCCGCTGCTTCTGGCTGCCAGGAGCAGAGTGAGACTGGGGAACAGAAGTCCCCAGTCTCCCCCCGCGATCACTCCGTGGACCTGTAGGATCTTGCGAGAGAAGAGACCTTGCAGGTCATGTGACACGGCAGCAGACGCCTCCATGGAGTCCTATGGACTCCAAGAGGGGATGCTCGCAACGGCGCATTAGACCCGCCTTCAGTTGTATTAACTAAAGCGGATTGTCCAATGCCTCTCGATGCAGGAGTATTGAAAAGCACAAACTGGCTGCATGTTTGCTAATTGATCGTCAGAGCTGGACACTGAGGAAGGTCTAAATACTAACAGAGTCAAAATACTGACCACTGCATGGTGTGGATTACTGCAAGCATTATCTTTAGCCAGCTGTGGTACAAAATCAGGATTTCTTCATCATGTGTTGTTGGCACTAATAGCACTTTTGCCAGGGGAGCAAAAAAAAAGAAAGAACATCCTTACGTGCTCACCCAAGGTTACTCTGCAAATTCTTTTCAAGGTCAAGTCAGGTCTATTCATGCAAAAAGACTTGCATAATAAAAAAAATGTGTTTCTGTGTTTCATAATCACGAAGACGGGAATGGTAATAGTTTCTACATGTGGTAATGATTTCTATTCAATCTTTCAGTAAGGTCAGTTTATACAGTTTTGGTCCTATTTATAGTATACATATGCTGGGTGAAAAAATAACTGAAAGATAACACTTCGGTGCTTTTCTGAGTAGAGTCAGCAGGTTTAGGACAAAAAACATGTTTCTAAATGTTCTTTTCAGATGAGATCTGCCAGATCCTGGGTCATACAAAAGATACATTGTAGAAATGTGAATGCTTGTTTACAGGTGTGTAGGAAACAGGGGCGGACGGACCCATCGGGCACTCGGGCACTGCCCGAGGGCCCGCTGGTCACGAGGGGCCCGGTTGGGATGGCACAGTAACGGGCCCGTAGCTCTGGGAACCAGAGGATGCAAGGCAGCCATGTCCAGGCGGCGCAATAAGAAACAGGAGTGGCGGCGTGCCTGCATCCTACTTTGGAACAGGGGAGTTGCAGACCGTGGCACCGCCCACTCACGTGATGGGCGTCGTCGCCCCCTCACATGATGTGCGCCGTCCCCTCCTCGCGTGATACGCGGCAGGGGAGACCACCAGAAAAGGAGGCCGTGTCTGGATTCTGGAAAGATTTTAGATCTTCCGGTAAAGCAATCGGGGAAGGGGGGGAATTTATATATTTAATTAATATATACTGGGCGGGGGGGATATATATGAAATAGTAAATTTATTTATACTGGAGGGGATATCTATGAAATAAATTGATATATACTGGGGGGGGATATATATGAAATAATAAATTGATTTATACTGGGGGGATATATATGAAATAATACATTTATTTATACAGGAGGGGATATACAGTCAGGTCCAGAAATATTGGGACATCGACACAATTCTAACATCTTTGGCTCTATACACCACCACTATGGAGTTGGAATGAAACAAACACAATGTGCTTTAACTGCAGACTGTCAGCTTTAATTTGAGGGCATGTACATCCAACTCAGGTGAACGGTGTAGGACTTACAGCAGTTTGCAGATGTGCCTCCCACGTGTTAAGGGACCAAAGCTAATGGGACAGAATAATAATCATAAATCAAACTTTCCCTTCTTAATACTTGGTTGCAAATCCTTTGCAGTCAATCACAGCCTGAAGTCTGGAACGCATAGACATCACCAGCCGCTGGGTTTCATCCCTGGTGATGCTCTGCCAGGCCTCTACTGCAACGGTCTTCAGTTCCTGCTTGTTCTTGGGGCATTTTCCCTTCAGTTTTGTCTTCAGCAAGTGAAATGCATGCTCAATGGGATTCAGGTCAGGTGATTGACTTGGCCATTGCATAAAATTCAACTTCTGTCCCTACAAAAACTCTTTGGGTCATTGTCCATCTGCACTGTGAAGCCACGTCCAATGAGTTCTGCAGCATTTGGCTGAATGTGAGCAGATAATATTGCCCGAAACACTTCAGAATTCATCCTGCTGCTTTTGTCAGCAGTCACATCATCAATAAATACAAGAGAACCAGTTCCATTGGCAGCCATACATGCCCACACCAGGACACTACCACCACCATGCTTCACTGATGAGGTGGTATGCTTAGGATCATGAGCAATTCCTTTCCTTCTCCATACTCTTCTCTTCCCATCACTCTGGTACAAGTTGATCTTGGTCTCATCTGTCCATAGGATCTTGTTCCAGAACTGTGAAGGCTTTGTCAGGGGTTGTTTGGCAAACTCTAATCTGGCCTTCCTGTTTTTGAGGCTCACCAATGGTTTACATCTTGTGGTGAACCCTCTGTATTCACTCTGGTGAAGTCTTCTCTTGATTGTTGACTTTGACACACATACACCTACCTCCTGGAGAGTGTTCTTGATCTGCCCAACTGTTGTGAATGGTGTTTTCTTCACCAGGGAAAGAATTCTTCGGTCATCCACCACAGTTGTTTTCCGTGGTCTCCCGGGTCTTTTGGTGTTGCTGAGCTCACCGGTGCGTTCCTTCTTTTTGAGAATGTTCCAAACAGTTGTTTTGGCCACACCTAATGTTCTTGCTATCTCTCTGATGGGTTTGTTTTGTTTCTTCAGCCTAATGATGGCTTGCTTCACTGATAGTGACAGCTCTTTGGATTTCATCTTGAGAGTTGACAGCAACAGATTCCAAATACAAATAGCACATTTGAAATGAACTCTGGGCCTTTTATCTGCACATTGTAATTGGGGTAATGAGGGAATATCACACACCTGGCCATGAAACAGCTGAGAAGCCAATTGTCCCATTACCTTTGGTCCCTTAACAAGTGGGAGGCACATCTGCAAACTGCTGTAAGTCCTACACCGTTCACCTGAGTTGGATGGACATACCCTCAAATTAAAGCTGACAGTCTGCAGTTAAAGCACATTGTGCTGGTTTCATTCCAACTCCTTTGTGGTGGTGTATAGAGCCAAAGATGTTAGAATTGTGTCGAAGTCCCAATATTTCTGGACCTGACTGTATATGAAATAAATTGATTATTTCATATAGATTCCCCCCCCCAGTATAAATCAATTTATTATTTCATATATACCCCTCCCCCAGTATATATCAATTTATTTCATATATATTCCCCCCCTTAATAAATTGATATATACTGGGGGGTGAATATATATGAAATAAATTGATATATACTGGGGGGGAAATATATATGAAATAAATTGATATATACTGTGGGGGAATATTAGTTGTCAGTCCGCCCCTGGTAGGAAAACATCAAATCACATTAAACGATTGCTATATACAGTATATATATTTAGAAACAAGCAGGTGCAGGTAGTTCCATAGCGGTGCACAATTTGTGGTTCCTATGCTAGAGCGCAAATTGCATAGAAAATCTTAAAGGACTCTCAGGTTTGTGAGTACCTGAGCCATAGAGGAGGAGCAGCACGCGGTGATGGACAAAAAAAGTGAGTAAAATTACCTAAAATAATAATAAAAAAAATATATAATAAATTTAATAAAATAAAAATAATTTATATATAAATAGAATTTAAAAAATAAATTAATAATTAGGGAGAGGCTGCAAGTAGCCTCTGCCCAATTATTTAAGGGCAAAGTAAGGGAACTCTAATTTTCATTTGAATATCCCTTTAAGGAATCCAGCGCTTGGTCATTTTAACTTTTTAAGGCCGATATATCCCCTTAAGATCTTGCAGCTCATGTCTGGATCTAGCATGGCGCTCTAGTGAACCTAGCCCAATGTGTCCATCTTGATTTTACAATTTCGAATTTGTCTGAATTAACAATCAACATATGGAAAACCCTAAAAGGATTAACCTCACTGGATATTTGTCTTTTTTTTTTTCCCCTTTTTCTATTCATTATAGATGCTACAATGACAGGAAATATATTTTAGAACATTGCACATTGGTTCCTGATTGTCACCGTCTCAAAAATAATTACTGTAAATACAGAAGGAAGATTATCATAAACTGTTACTTGGTATGAGTTATTCCAGTTCCTTTATGAAATGGGAAGGGTAAAGCAGGGACACGGTCACCTAATCTATTCTATGCTGTCTACTCATACCTGAGCTGTAAAAGGAGAAGGATCTTTGACAGTTTAATGAAGCATTGTTTAATGTTTAATGATTAAGTGCCATTTCTTGGACTGCGCAACCCTATAGTTAAGTAACCAATAGCTATGGGCTCAACCTTTTGCCTTATATTAATGTTTACAGTTTTATACATTTATCTCAATGGTATGTGATATTTCGGAATTAATTCAGCTGTTAGAGGATACAAGTCTGCCTGTATATTGTGCTGGCCAAACGTGGCTAGTAAATTTATAGTATTTCTGTAGCAATAATGCCCAAGGACAGGACAAAAAGTAACAAAGAAAGTGGCCATCCCTTTTGGGTAGCATTCCTGATCAGTATGCTCCCGGGTAGAAATTTGTTGACGTGAACCTGTATGCTCGGAGAGAAGTATAGAAACTGCAGAAATGTACAAAAAAATCCCAAAAACCATCTGACACTGCATGGCAATCATGAACCCTCTAGTCCACTGGGTCAAATGCTTTTTCAGTGTTTGCTTCTCAGGAGCCTGTTGGCACAGAATTGTGGAGCGACCCCCCCCCCCAATAAAAAAAGAAACATGCCAAAGTGACTGTAACAGAGCTCTGTGCCCGAACAGTGTCACATCTGTCAAATGCCGCTTCCTCGCATGGACACCAGGGTTCTCCTCGTGACTCTCACACCTTTCTCTAGTACAGTGGCGTAGCGTGGGTAGTCAGCACCCGGGGCCAGCCAAGAATTGTGCGCGCCCCCCAACCTGTGTACACGTTATCGATATTGCCCCAGCCAGCTCACCTGGATATTGCCCCAGCCAGCTCACACATGGATATTGCCCCAGCTCACACATGGATTTGCCCCAGCTCACACATGGATTTGCCCCAGCTCACACATGGATTTCCCCAGCTCACACACGGATTTGCCCCAGCTCACACACGGATATTGCCCCAGCTCACACACGGATATTGCCCCAGCTCACACACGGATATTGCCCCAGCTCACACACGGATTTTGCCCCAGCTCACACACGGATTTTGCCCCAGCTCACACACGGATATTGCCCCAGCTCATGGAGATACTGCCCCAGCTCATGGATATACTGCCCCAGCTCATGGATATACTGCCCCAGCACATGGATACTGCCCCAGCTCATGGATATTGCCCCAGCTCATGGATATACTGCCCCAGCACATGGATACTGCCCCAGCTCATGGATATACTGCCCCAGCTCATGGATATACTGCCCCAGCTCATGGATATACTGCCCCAGCTCATGGATATACTGCCCCAGCACATGGATATACTGCCCCAGCACATGGATATACTGCCCCAGCTCATGGATATATTGCCCCAGCTCATGGATATATTGCCCCAGCTCATGGATATATTGCCCCAGCTCATGGATATACTGCCCCAGCTCATGGATATACTGCCCCAGCTCGTGGATATATTGCCCCAGCTCATGGAGATATTGCCCCAGCTCATGGATATACTGCCCCAGCACATGGATATACTGCCCCAGCTCATGGATATACTGCCCCAGCTCATGGATATATTGCCCCAGCTCATGGATATACTGCCCCAGCTCATGGATATACTGCCCCAGCTCATGGATATACTGCCCCAGCTCATGGATATATTGCCCCAGCTCATGGATATATTGCCCCAGCTCATGGATATACTGCCCCAGCTCATGGATATACTGCCCCAGCTCGTGGATATACTGCCCCAGCTCGTGGATATATTGCCCCAGCTCGTGGATATATTGCCCCAGCTCGTGGATATATTGCCCCAGCTCGTGGATATACTGCCCCCCAAGCTCTCATGGATATATGCCCCAGCTCGTGGATATATGCCCCCCAAGCTCTCATGGATATATGCCCCAGCTTGTGGATATACTGCCCCCCAAGCTCTCATGGATATGCCCCAGCTCAGACCCCAGACCAGACATGGGGCGGCTGTTTGAATGCTCTATCGGCATTCGGACAGCCGCCCCTGGAACTTCGTCTCTGGCATACTTAGCTGCCTGAGCAGTGCAGGGAAAGTTTCCTCGCTTCCGCTCATTGAAGGACCCAAGCCGCGATCACGTGGGAGTCCCACGTGACCGCGGCTTGGGTCCTTCAAAGAGTGGAAGCGAGGAAACTTTCCCTGCACCGCTCAGGCAGGTAAGTATGCCGGAGACGGAGCTCCAGGGGCGGCTGTCCGAATGCCGATAGAGCATTCGAACAGCCGCCCAAGCCCGGGCCTCAACTTTTAGGGGCGCAAATTTATTTAGAAATTATGCGCCCCTAAGAAAACTGCGCCCGGGGCCACGGCCCCCCCAGCCCCCCCATGCTACGCCACTGCTCTAGTACCTTAGCTGCAGTTTACGGCCCAGTGCATGTAGAGAGCCTGGCTAGCACTCCCAGAAATAAGCCGTAGCTGTAGACCTGTAGACCTTGGCACAGCAGGCAGAAGATTCCTGGCACCCCAAATCATGAGTCATGACTTCAAGCTTGGTCAGAATAGAACTGACTGTTTATTACACAGGCACTGAGATACACAGGCAAGAACAACCCTCTTCATGCTTACACCCAACAGATAACATCACAGATACAGTCAACCACCAACATCATTAGCATACAATCAAGCAGATAGCTGCAAAGGACCTTCGAACAATGGAGAATGGGATTTCCTAGGAGGAGAAGGAAGGAGGGAAAAGAAGGGTAAACAAAAGAAATTTCTTCTAGAGAGAACTTACACAATAGAGAGAGCAGGAACTAATACAGAGATCTACACTATACAGGGAAGGGTTATCAGGGGTCTCAAAGTACCGGCCCGCGGGCCATTTGTGGCCCGCGGACCAGTTACAAACGGCCCGCAGAATACAAGGATCAGCAAGGTGTCCGTGAGGGACCCTTGCACAGTCTGCATCAGACAGGGGCTGATGGAGACAGAGAGAGAGAGACAGGGGCTGATGGAGAGAGAGAGAGAGAGACAGGGGCTGATGGAGACAGAGAGAGAGAGAGAGAGAGAGACAGGGGCTGATGGAGACAGAGAGAGAGAGACGGGCTGATGGAGACAGAGAGAGAGACAGGGGCTGATGGAGACAGAGAGAGAGATGGAGACAGAGAGAGAGAGACAGGGGCTGATGGAGACAGAGAGAGACAGGGGCTGATGGAGACAGAGAGAGAGAGACAGGGGCTGATGGAGACAGAGAGAGAGAGACAGGGGCTGATGGAGACAGAGAGAGAGAGACAGGGGCTGATGGAGACAGAGATAGAAACGGGCTGATGGACACAGAGAGTGAGAGACAGGGGCTGATAAACAGAGAGAGTGAGAGACAGGGTCTGGTGAGAGTGAGAGACAGGGTCTGGAGAGCGAGAGAGAGACAGGGTCTGGAGAGCGAGAGAGAGACAGGGACTGGAGAGCGAGAGAGAGACAGGGACTGGAGAGCGAGAGAGAGACAGGGACTGGAGAGCGAGAGAGAGACAGGGACTGGAGAGCGAGAGAGAGACAGGGACTGGAGAGCGAGAGAGAGACAGGGACTGGAGAGCGAGAGAGAGACAGGGACTGGAGAGCGAGAGAGAGACAGGGACTGGAGAGTGAGAGAGAGACAGGGACTGGAGACAGAGAGATAGAGACAGGGACTGGAGACAGAGAGTGACAGGGACTGATGGAGACACACGGACTGAAGGATGGACACAGAAAGTGCCAGATGGACAGAGGGAGAGACACAGAAGGACGGAGGGACAGAAGGACTGAGGGAGAGAAAAAGAAAAGGTCTGTTACAGAATAAAATAAAAACACCTTAAAAAAGAATTAAAAAAAAATTCAACAGAAAAATACAAGATGTTCAGAAATAAAAACACTAAGCTGTAAAAGAAAACAGTTTAATAAAAAAATTAATAAAATAAAAAAGTTTCAAATTTTGCATGCGGCCCCCGTGGAATATGAAAACTTGTCCAGTGGCCCTCATGTAATTTGAGTTTGAGACCCCTGGGTTAGATAATTGAGGGAATGTACGTAAAATACACAACAAGAGACTATACAATAAATACACAAGGGAATAACACACAGACATCAGAAATCTTTAGTTAACTGGCAGATTTATAAAACAGTGAAAACCAAATATATTTAAAAAGGTACACCAGTTCCCCCAATACTCTCCTTCACGGGCCATAGTCTCTGGGCAGGAGGCTAGCGCACAGATCCCTCCATGTCGCACAGTGACAACGTGTTCTGTCACAGTGACTTTAAAAAATTTTGTTTTGGGACAAACTAATGTAGCACTGTGTTTAAAATCTTACTGTGGCAGTACCTATTTTTGGCCACCGGAGGGAGACAAGCGCGATCAGAGACACTGAACATTGGGACTACATTTCCCGGTGTGCTTTGCAAACAGACAGGAAGTGGGTGGGACACAGACGCTGTACATCCTGAGCCTCGTGGAGAATGCGCCAGAGCGCGCCAGGGAGTGCATGAGAGAGGACGCAGTGCTGCAGAGCGGAACCGTAACTAGGCCGGAGCGCAAGTGTGGCCTATCAGGATTCGAGTTGGGTCATCCTGCCTTGCCAGAAGGAGCCTTACCCACTGACCATCATCACCCCAGTGTTTGTCCAGACAAGCTGAGGACCCCGAGTGAGGAGTACCGCGAGTCCATTGGATGGGAGAGCAGGCGGTAGCTGGATAAGTCCGGACCGGAGCACAGAGAGCCTGATTATCGATCCAATAGCCGGTGTCCCAACGCGGAGACAAGCTGAGAGACGTCCTGGGTCAGCGGAGCCTTGGTGATCAACGGATGGGTGAGAGGCCTCCAAAGCCGGTTTTACAAAAGCTCAAGCAAGCACGCTGTTGTTTATTTCTGAAACCCACAGGGCCCCAACTTGACTAGTCGAAGACATCGCTTAAAAGATTCACTGGCCAGTTGAATAGTACCCGGGTACCATAACACACACATACACTCACAGTTCGGGACTTAACCTGTTCGGGACTCACTCCCTAAGATCCGAAAAAGGGGAAAAGATTTGCATCTTATTTTGTTTTCCGCTGCGCGTTTCTCGTAATTACGAAGCATTGTATTTTCTGCTCGGTCGCGTATTTTTCCAGAAATACGAAGTTTCGCATTTCTTTTTCCCGCTGCGCGTTTACCGCAATACGAAATACTGTAAATATATCTACGAACACCGTGTCTTATTATATGCCTTTTACTTCAGTAAACTATATAATTTATAAAATCCACAACGGTGCTGGAGTATATTTATTCCCTAGTGCGGGGAGACTGACCCGTGGTTCATTTTCAGTGGCTCCTCCGGGAGTGAGCGCTACACTAAAAAAAAGGATTTTTTTAAAAACTGAAAAACAGTTGCTCTCTGCTCTCAAATCAAAGGAAGGGGCAAAATCTGTTGCCTTAGTTGAGCTAGTGCAGTGGCATTGTTTCTTGATAGTCCTGGTTGCTACGAACAGACTATATGGTAGAGATTACAAATTATACTTAAGAAAATAGATTCTCAATTGACTGGGTCAGTTTAAAACCGCACTTTATTAGAATGGCAGGGCTATTGCCCAATAAAAAGCCAAAAAACTCCGTCAGACACCCCAGTCCTCGGTATATGTATATATAATAATGCGGAGCACTAGGCATTCACTAGATAAGGCATAGGTAAACACGATAGGTTCAACTCCTTATTGTATATCCAGGGTTCTGGTGTTACTGATTACTAAAGAGTAAGTACCAGTATTCAGGGCGCTTCCCCCACACTCTTAGGAGGGGTATGGAAAAGAACACCATGCATGTCTCGTCTTCACAGATAGGAGACAGGCTTGCAAATAAGGTGCGAACCAGTATAAACACAATGTTACTAGTGCTTAGGCTTAATACAAAAGGATACAGTCTAGCAGGTATAAAGTAGAAAACGTGAGTTAGAATTCGCAATTCCCAATATTAATAGCTAGAGTGCTTCTAATAATTAACCAGAGGATGTAATAAGATAATGCTTGTGTCCGTTCATTGTCAATCAAGGAAAAATTTGATATTCATAGTGCAGGGAACAATGAATTATTAAATGACACAGAACGTATTCCCACCCCTGGTGGTCCATGATACTTGTATATTTTAGGGTTACCCCCTTATGCTAGACGTACAGTTTGACGCAGAATATTTAAATTTGTATTCGGTGGGAATGTCACAATAATTTTTTCCAGTGACATTTTTTTATATGTATAAACATATATTGCCTTTGTCATAGAACAGAGAAAAAAAAAATCAGCATTTTCATTTCTTAAATTTTTTATTTTTACACACTACATGGTCATGTTTGGTATCATTGTAAAGATCAGACTTTGACCTTTCCAATGACACCTTACTTGACCTTGTGTGGTGTACAATTCAGGGATGTGGGGTACCAAAGTCCTCCTGTCTCTCCTCACTGCTGTGCCACAGTCTAGTTGTCAATAAAACAATGCGTCGCATCATCAGCTCCACACTTGCTGGCAGTGTCGGAAATGAGAAGGTAAGTTAGTGCAGCATCACTGATCACTTTATGATTGTAAACTGAATAATAGTGCTGCGTTAAAATAAAGAAATTATATATATTTTTTGTTAGTTTATTTTTAAATAAATCTAACCTGATTATGTTTGATATCACTGGAAAGACCATACTCTGACCTTTCCAATGATACCTCATATGTCCCTCTAGCCCTTAGGGTTCCAGAGAAACAGTGGTTTAAATTATTGTAAAATAATAAAAAAAAAAAACCAGGGTTATTCAGAGTGCGGTGAAAAGCAGGAGAATGACTGGAGAATGGAAAATTCTAGGTCAAAATAGCCGATTTGGAAAGTGAGATGAATGGGAGAATTTTTCTGGTTTGTCCATTTTGACCTAGAATTTTGCATTCTCCAGTCATTCTCTTGCTTTTCACCGTTCTCTGAATAACCCGGAACAACTTTATTTTGTACAGAGCAAGGCACCCCCTTGTGGCAGGCACCTGTAGGCACATGCTTACTTTGCCTAGTTATAAATCCGGCCCTGGTGGTGGATGATCACAGGCTCCTCTCTATGGAAAGAAAAATCTGTTCACAACATCCAGACAAGTGCAGGACACTCTCCATGAGGTGGGCGTATGATTGTCAAAGTCTACAATCAAGAGAGGACCAAATATATACATCATATTTGGCCAGAAAAATACACTGCCTGGCCAAAAAAAGTCACTCACCACCTGGATTTAGCTAACCGAATAGGTGTGAGCCTTCCATTGGATAATTACTGCAGTGATTAATATATTTCCACTGCAAAAAACTGAGGTCAGGTTTTTCCATCAATGGGTTTTTTCTTCCCTGATGGCACAGCGGGCATATTCCAAGATGGCAATGCCAGGATTCATTGGGTTCAAATTGTGCGAGAGTGGTTCAGGAAGCATGAGACATCATTTTCACACATGGATTGGCCACCATACAGTCCAGACCTTAACCTCACTGAGAAATCTTTGTGCTGGAGAAGACTTTATGCAACGCCGAGACTCTCTCATCATCAATACAAGATCTTGGCAAAAAATTAATGTGAATGGAAATAAATGTTGTGACATTGCATGAGCTTTTCGAAACGATGCCACAGCGAATGGGTGCCGTAATCACAGCAAAATGCGGTCCAGCGAAAGAGTATAGTGTGTGACTGTTTTTTGGCCAGGCAGTGTACAATGATTTCTGTAGAATAATCCATAAATTTAAGAAAAAATGTTAAGGAGCCCGTCACTGCCTGACCTCATGGTTTTGTCGAGTCTCGTTTAAAATGGTAAAAGAACTCATACCTCTATTTATGGTAGAAACAGTCTCTTTATATAAACACAAACGCTAGAATTCGAAGAGGAAAGCTCACATACATTCCTGCAGGGCTGGTAAAAATGAAAGACGCATAAAAAGGAAGGATGATTTCCAGTAAACCTATAACCGTTTGGCAGACTTTCAGAGCTATGTCACCCCAGCAAACAGGAGGCTGGTTCCGTTTAGTGATGCACCAAGTATTCATTTCTAAAAATAAAAAATTAACTTCTATATTAAACAGGGATTGAAGTTTTAAATTTGCAGCTGAACGGAAGGGGACTTCTGATGACTACAAGAATAGAGAACTTATGATGATCGCCATTGACAAACAGTCAGTTCTGAGCATGAAATAAATGCCAGCCGGCTTTGTCACTAGCTGGGTATGTGAGCAACATCTCAGCCGGGAAGTCCCAAAGATACTCTTTCCAAGTACAGTTTGAACATGAAGTTGTTTCAATTGATGAAGAATAGACAAGAAAAGAACTTGTGAGGAAGGAATTGTTTTACTTCATAGACACAAAGAAGCCAAGCAAAAAGCACTCAAATATGACAAACTATATTTTCTGTATTTAACAATGGGTTATTCATGGATATATAAATATATATGTCTGTCATATGATAATGATGAAGGTGATGTTTTTTCTCTAGTACTACACATAAAGAGCAGATAGTCAACTATATTGATATTTTCTATATTTTTACATTCAATTTAAATTGAAGGATCTGAAAATAGTTCAGGAGACAACAGATCTAGTAAATCTACTCCACTGCACAAATATAGTCTCAACATACATATCACATCATTTGCAGCATAGTAGCAATTGATATTACAAAGTTACATCTCCTATTACACATAGATTATAAACTCAGTGGCATCACAAAGGGGGTGCGGCGGGTATGGACCGCATCTGCTGGACACCATCTAGGCAGTGACACCACCAGAGCCTCGACCACGCCCACCGGTCATCAGAGCCTCGAGCGGGCCGACCGGCCCCCAGAGCCTCGAGCGGGCCGACCGGCTGCCAGAGCCTCGAGCGGGCCGACCGGCCGCCAGAGCCTCGAGCGGGCCAACCGGTCGCCAGAGCCTCGAGCAACATTAAAATCTCCATTGATTAAATTGAGGTATGTTGGTGCAGCTGAGCCCCTTGTTCCTGGGCTTGGTGGGTAATCCAAAATGGCGGTTGGCCAGCACCATCTGATGATGTCAGAGGGCTTGCCGAGCCACGTAATATCTGCCACTCTCCCCGGTGGTTCTCCAATGTACAGGCCACACACTGGAGGAAGAGTTAGGCCGGCGTCAGACGAAAGCAGTGATCACGTTCAAGTTGGTGCACAGTTTAACGTCCATCGTAGCATAGAATCATGAGCAATAGAGACCCACACACAAAGTACGTGCGGACCGAACTGCGCACACACAAAGTACGTGGCAAACGGATGCAAGTTAGGCAAGAACTTAAAACCGCTAGGACGGGCGCGCAGAGTGCGCCACGTCCGCGTAGCGTTCTGTATGCGTGATGACACGAAGTCAGATGGACCGCATTTGTGACGTCCAGCACCTTGACGCACAAAATGGCTTTTCATATCATGTACCAATTTTTATCATTTTCATATTAATTTTATTTCCCACAATTCCCATTTTTTTCTACGTCCGCTAAAAAAAACGGTGTGGTTTCTACAGTATCTTCCATCAGAATGTCTGTCCGTTCATGGCCTTTCTAATGATACCAAACATGACCAGGTTTGGTGTAAAAATAATTTAAAAAAATATATATTTAAAAATATTTTTTTTTGTCTGGGGGGGGGGTTTAGTTAAATAGGACCTAGGCTGTCCTCTAAAAACAATGAGCATAAAACGGTCAGAATGAGCTCAGCGCACATAGGTGAACTGGCTCAGCAGTTAAGGGGTTAAAGCGCAAAAACATGTAAAAATTGGGTATTTCTATCCCCGGGACAATATTTTGAAACTATTTAGCCGGGTCTTTTTTGGTGGTTGTAGATTTTGGGGATTAAATTATCAAAAAGTGTAATTACCATTTTTTCATAATTATTTTATAGTAAATTATACAATATGATGGAAATAATGGTATTTTTAGAAAGTCCATTTAATGGCGGGAAAAACGGTGTATAATATGTGTGGGTTGCATAAACAAGTAAGAGGAAAATTAGAGCTAAACTCTAAGGCTAGGGTCAGACGAAAGCATTTTTCCCCGCGAACGTGAAAAAGTGCGTCCGAACGCATTGACGTATTTTTTCACGGAATGCGCAAAAACGGTCAGACGACGCGCATTTTCGGGCGTGATTTTGTACGGATTCTCATTAAAACTCTTTTTGCGTCTGGACGTTATGTAGGCTGGACATTAGCAGCGTCTGACATCTCCTAATCACGTAAACACGCCGCTATGCCGCAGCTGCGCACTCAGTACGTCAGTACTAGTGGTTCAGCGTTCTCAGAAAAATGCGTTCAAATTCCACTTGCGTTGCACGGCCGGACTTTTGTGCGGCCGTACATCGTATATTGGCCGTCATTGCCCGTCATCTGCTGCTAGTGCGGCCGTAATTATGTGCGCCAGAACGCACGTTAAAAGTGCGTTGGTCTGACCCCAGCCTTACAACGCAGAAACGTAAAAACAGCAGCGGGCACTAAAGGACGGATTTGTGCAAAACCGCCTGGTCACTAAAGGGTTAAATGCAAAATATACTTTTTTTTATTCTCTGTTCTAAGGCATTATGGTGGCATTATGTGCTTTTACTTACAAAGCAAACAATGCCGCTGCACTCATCTCATTTCGCAGGGCCCAAATATGGGAGCGATTGTGCAAGGTGTTATTACGCATTGGTCCATCTAAAACAAAAGGTGCCGCACCGCTGCGAGTAGAGCGAGGGCACTTTGGACCCCTGTATGTCTATTCTTTACACCCCACAAAGTCATCTTAGGTGTCATTGGACAGGTCAGATTCAAAATTCTTTTCATATGGTGCAAAAGTGTGAACTTTCAGTGACACATAAAATATGACAACCTTTGATAATACAGACTATCATAATGATATTTTAAAGTGCACCTGTCATGTGTAACACATTCATGGCCTGATCATTGCCTTTCCAATGATACCAAACATGACTAGGTTTGGTGTAAACCACAATAAAAATAAATAAAAAATAGGACGGCATTCCAGGACTGTCAACTTGCAATTTATTCGACCAAGGGAGTGACCATAGCACTGACTCCTATGGTCGAATAAATTGCAAGTTGACAGTCCTGGAATGCCGTCATATTTTTTGCTTTTAAGCTATCTATTCATCATCGCATGACAGGCACCGGGCATATTGGACCTCCAAAGGAAGCGTGAGTGCATAGCATTGATATATATATAATTTTTTTTTTATTTTGTCTGGGGGTTTGTTAAAATAAAACTTAAGCTGGGATTTAAACACGATGAGCATAAAACAGTCAAAATTAGCTCAGCGCACAGAGCTGAAAGGTCTCAGCAGTTAAAAAAGCTAAAAGATGTAAAAATTGGGTATTTCTAATCTCAGGACAAAATTTTGAAACTATTTAGCGGGGTATTTTTTGGCAGTTGTACATTTTGAGGATTACATTTTGAAAAGGTGTGTTTTTTCCATTTTTTATTATATTTCATATTGTTTTATAGTAAATTATACGATATGATGGTAATAATGGTATTTTTAGAAAGTTCATTTAATGGCGAGAAAAATGGTATATAATATGCGTGTGTTCCATAAACAAGAGGAAAATTAGAGCTAAACACAAACAGCGCAGAAATGTAAAAACAGCAGCGGGTACTTTCGGACAGACTTTCGTAAAACCGCCCGGTCTCGAAGGGGTTAAGAGGTCCAATAGAGGGTTCCTTTGAAGGAACATGGATTCTCATTCACACATATTTGCCAAATCAAAAAGATACAGCACCACAAACATATTTTTCTCCTCACCAATAGTACACAGGATAAATTGGTGCTCTTTTTATGTCGTCATCTAGGGAAGTATGACAAGGTGAGCAGTAACAATTGAGTGAGGTTTGGTTGGGCCTGCAGGCAATTGTTTCCACCTCAGGTGCCTTTTGTAAATGGGCTATTCTACATTCTACTACTCTTTAGCTTTTTTAAAGTGATCAGACTGAGTGGCCTTTCCAATGATACCAAACATGACTAGGTTTGGTGTAAACCACAATAAAAATAAATAAAAAATATGACGGCATTCCAGGACTGTCAACTTGCAATTTATTCGACCAAGGGAGTGACCATAGCACTGACTCCTATGGTCGAATAAATTGCAAGTTGACAGTCCTGGAATGCCGTCATATTTTTTGCTTTTAAGCTATCTATTCATCATCGCATGACAGGCACCGGGCATATTGGACCTCCAAAGGAAGCGTGAGTGCATAGCATTGATATATATATAATTATATATATAATTTTTTTTTATTTTGTCTGGGGGTTTGTTAAAATAAAACTTAAGCTGGGATTTAAACACGATGAGCATAAAACAGTCAAAATTAGCTCAGCGCACAGAGCTGAAGGGTCTCAGCAGTTAAAAAAGCTAAAAGATGTAAAAATTGGGTATTTCTAATCTCAGGAAAAAAATTTGAAACTATTTAGCGGGGTATTTTTTGGCAGTTGTACATTTTGAGGATTACATTTTGAAAAGGTGTGTTTTTTCCATTTTTTATTATATTTCATATTGTTTTATAGTAAATTATACGATATGATGGTAATAATGGTATTTTTAGAAAGTTCATTTAATGGCGAGAAAAATGGTATATAATATGCGTGTGTTCCATAAACAAGAGGAAAATTAGAGCTAAACACAAACAGCGCAGAAATGTAAAAACAGCAGCGGGTACTTTCGGACAGACTTTCGTAAAACCGCCCGGTCTCGAAGGGGTTAAGAGGTCCAATAGAGGGTTCCTTTGAAGGAACATGGATTCTCATTCACACATATTTGCCAAATCAAAAAGATACAGCACCACAAACATATTTTTCTCCTCACCAATAGTACACAGGATAAATTGGTGCTCTTTTTATGTCGTCATCTAGGACAGTATGACAAGGTGAGCAGTAACAATTGAGTGAGGTTTGGTTGGGCCTGCAGGCAATTGTTTCCACCTCAGGTGCCTTTTGTAAATGGGCTATTCTACACTCTACTACTCTTTAGCTTTTTTAAAGTGATCAGACGGAGTGGTGTACCCCATGCCCACCCTCCCCACTCCCTCTGGTTCCGTTAACTCGATGACGCTGTGTGAAGTGGAGGAGTTTCCTCCACCCACAAAACGCATCACCGGGCAGCCAGGATTTTGAATTTCCCAACTGCCAGTCACCAAATGTGTTACCAATGATGTCAGCACAGAGAGCGTGTTGACATTGTCCTTTCTCAAGCCACCCACAATAGTGAGTGTCCAGAGAGACGGCTGCCAGTGGATTGATTCTGCGGGTGCACAGCTCCAATCCATTGTTCTGTGCAGGTGCTACAGAATTTGTGTACAGAAATTGAGAGATGCACCGTTTGCGTCTTCTAAGTAACACAAGTTGTGTAGGTATGCTAATTGCATGAAAAAGCTGCATTTCAGATGCTCTGAGCTGGAGGGGAGGAACAGCCCAGTGCCGAGGGAGAAAAGGTGAGTATTTACACATAAACTAAAATAATACCTATAATGCCTTTTGCTTTATATAGAATACCACTTCTAATACCTCTGATTGCATGTTATGAATAATACATATGTACATAAACACACCATGGAGGAAGTGGAAGTGGCCCTTACGTCTGCAGCAATAAGGAGGTAAATTGTAGTAAATCCCAACAGTTTTCTGTGATTGACAAATATTAAAAAATCGTGGAACACTCCCCCTCATGTAATTTATGTAAAATAAATACCCTACACACACCATAAGAGTTGCATTTTATCTCTTCAACCACAATCCTCAGAGTGAGAACACACTTCCTATTTTTACTTCTGCTAAAATAGCAAAGTTAAGCAGGATAATGTTTAACAATGTGGCTGGCTTGCTAAACAGTGAGTTGTGGTAGACATAAAACTGAATTTGCTACACGAAGATCAAAATATAATGAATTTTACAAATTCCCACACATGATAGACACACTCAGCGAAAGTCATGGTTCGTCAAGTGATTCCTCTTTCTGTCTATGGAGTAACAGTCGTGCCACGAGAGGTCAATTTGGAAAGCGACCGTCAGTGGAAACCAAAAGGAAGCTCTACGTGCTAAGGATTTGGGATGCAGATGTAAAGTTCTCTTTTCCTGCCCCATAAATTGTCATATATGTGACTGATTAGAGCTGTGTGCATGTGTCAAAAATGTGTGTGTGTGTATATGATCGCATGGGAGTGTGTCTGGATGAGTGGGATGGCAGTGAGTGTAAGCAGGTGGCAGGATAAGAGTGTGGTTGATGGACAGTGATTGTGCGGTTGAGTACGTTGGGTGTGAGTGAACCATCGGTTCCCTGGGATGGAAGTGTGGCCGAGTGGCTAAGTCTTATGTGTAACAAAGAATATTCTGCATCTGACACCAAAAATAGAATATGCATAAATTTATCATAAAAATAAAAAGGTGCAAATAGAAAGACTTCAGATAAGGCATAACATAATTTCTTGCACCATGCAATGCCAGAATATACTCTCATATTAACAGTGTATCAAACACTGCAATATCACATGCTCTTTGTAGCTTTATGTTTGTCAGAAACTCAGTGGCAGCTCGTCCACAGGGGCAGTTTTTTGGCCAAAAAATAACAAAAATTTAAAAATACAAAAGAAAAAAATATATTTTGTGCAATCAAGTCTACGATTTTCTTTTCGTGGGAGGTAGTGGGTATTAGTTAAAAGAAAAAAAGGAGAAACTGTTATGTTTGTGTTCCCATCCTGAACCAAGCAGTCAAGGTAGCCACCATTTCAACAAGGCATCCGACATCATACCCCAGGCTGCCATAATCTTGCAAATGTATTTTTATGTCTGCATTTATTATTCCCTGACTAGTCTTTTAGGCTAGGGTCAGACGAAAGCATTTTTCCCCGCGAACGTGAAAAAGGGCGTCCGAACGCATTGACGTATTTTTTCACGGAATGCGCAAAAACGGTCAGACGACGCGCATTTTCGGGCGTGATTTTGTACGGATCGTCAATAAAACTCTTTTTGCGTCTGGACGTTATGTAGGCTGGACATTAGCAGCGTCTGACATCTCCTAATCACGCAAACACGCCGCTATGCCGCAGCTGCGCACTCAGTACGTCAGTACTAGCGGTTCAGCGTTCTCAGAAAAATGCGTTCAAATTCCACTTGCGTTGCACGGCCGGACTTTTGTGCTGCCGTACATCGTATATTGGCAGTCATTGCCTGTCATCTGCTGCTAGTGCGGCCGTAATTATGTGCGCCAGAACGCACGTTAAAAGTGCGCTGGTCTGACCCCAGCCTTAAAGTATTTTGAATCTCCCTCCATTTCAGATAGAAAAAATCTGTTTGTGTTTCCCTCCTCCTCCTCCCCCACATGTTTGTTAATTGGTGCTATCTGTGCATGTCACAAACCTCATTGTTTCCACAGCAAACTCCATCACAGACTCACCTCCATTTCTTCCCTCTGCTGCCCCAACCCACCCATCCACCCGCCTACCCAGGGCTGGTCCCTAATTTCAGGCATCCTTTCCAGCTGTCTCCACTTCTCTCACTAATTACCCTTACTAAGCCCAAAAAATATGGTCCATTTCATGCAATCCCTATGATATTCTACTGGCCACCAGTTTCACCTTCCCTCTGCTCCCATTTGTTTCAGTTACCCTAGTCCCTTAGAGTGTAAGCTCATGGGATGTCTGCCTGAGCTTTTGGTTTAAGTGATGTATAACCTGGACAGTTATCCGACGACCAGGTTTTTATTTCCTCTTGTATCATGTAAGTCTGCTGTTTGTGCTTCCCCATTGTAAAGCGCTATGGAATTTGTTGGCGCTGTATAAGTACTTGTAACTGTAACTTTGTATTTCTGTAACAATGCAATGTCCTTGAACCCAGGACATACTTGAAAACGAGAGAAATATCAATGTATCCTTCCCGGTAAAAATCCTTTATAAATAAATAATGGCTGCACCATAAAGGCAACTAAGGATGTAAGATAAAAAAAAATCAATATGGATGTTTTGGGTTGTAAATATATTTATTTACTTTATTCAGAGCTATTTAAGCATGAGGAGTTAAAATTTCCAGAGGCTGAGCTTATGCAAGATGTGGGAGAGGACTGGCACACCCAGTTGCAAACTATGGCAGCTGCCACTGCAGAACCTGTCACTGTTTTGAAAGCTGTTATTCCAAGATGGCCGCCTCCACGCTGAAACCCTGACAGATCTTCAAGGGGGATGCTAAGTTACAAACCTGTGAAGTCAAATGGTCTGGCCGTGTGACACACAGTTTTCTTTCAAACCTAAATCGATCATCCAGCGGCTTAAGGGTCCATTCACACTGAGCGATTTATCGCACAATTTCACTCATATTTCCGAGCGATATCGCTCTACGTAGCTTCTCCAATGCATTTCAATGGAGCTGTTCACATCTCACAGCTCAATGTCGCTCATAGTGCGTCGCTGTAGCTTGTCGCTGGTACATGACCCTTTTTTCCGCGTTTCACTGCGATTTGCAATGACAGACATATAGTGGTGTCGCGCATAACGGCGATATTGAGCGATACTATCACTCAATGTCGCGTATATGAAAATCGCACAGGAAAACTAGCGATTTTCATGTCGCTCAGTGTGAACGCAGCCTTAGGCTTTGGGCCTAATAACTCAAGTCCTCTTTTTTGATATTCACAGCAACGAAAACTCCCAGCAATGAGTATTTAGACTATAAACAAATGTTACAAATGTCTTGGTGTAAATAACACCAAAGGTCAAGTTGAGCAGGAACGCTTGGAAACACAGTCCCTCCATTATTTATTACAAAGGAACGGAGTTCCCTTTTGGCCCACAAACTGAAAAGCTGTTATTAGGTTTTGATCATATGTTTCCTTAAAGAATTCACCAGAAAATATATATTTTAATATTATATATATTTACATATTTTAATTATACTTGTTATTTTTAGAATTATCAAAAACATTAAATATAATGATAAAGATTTTAGTTAAACATTAATATGAAATGTGGGGTAGCGGATAATTGTGAAATGTCACGGTTTCATTGGGGAGCAGAAATCTTGTAGAGTTCCCACACTTCTTTTTTTAAGACAAGACCCCTGAATAACACGTAGAACAGGGACGGATTTGCATCGCAGGAGCCTATAGACACAGAAATGTGGAGCGCCCCTAACACTCTCCCCTCCCACAAATAACATTTAAAAAAACTAAAATAATGTTTTTTCTCTGCGCCCAAAACAACAGAAGGGGCAGAATCTGTTGCCTTAGTTGAGTTAGTGCAGCCGCATTGTTTGTTGTTTTATATGTAAAAGCATATATTGCCTCTGTCGTAGAACAGAGAATTTTTTTAACATTTACTTATTTTCAATTTGTTTTAAACATCACATGGTCATGTTTGGTATCATTGTAAAGACCAGTATGACCTTTCCAATGACACCTCACATAACCTTGTGCGATATACAATTCAGAGATGAGGTCCCAAGGTCCCCCTATCTCTCCACACTGCAGTGCCATGATCTAGGTTGTCAATGAAACAATGCGTTGCATCATCAGCTCAACACTTGCTGGCAGTGTGGTTAATGAGAAGGTGAGATAGCACAGCATCGCTGTTCAATTTATAATTGTAAACTGAATAATAGTGTTGCGTTAAAAAAAAAAAAAGAGAATAATTATATTTTAAATAGTATTTTATTTTTAAATAACTTCCACCTGGTAATATTTGGTACCACTAGAAAGGCCATAATCTGACCTTTCCAATGATACCTCATATGTCCCTCTAACCCTTAGGGCTCCAGAGATACAGTGGACTAAATTAATGTAAATTTAAAAACAAAGAAAAAAAAAAACAGTTTTTTACAGAACAAGTCGCCCCTTGTGGCAGGCACCTGTAGGCACATGCCTACTCTGCCTAGTTATAAATCCGGCCCTGACGTAGAGTCTTATTTAATGTGCATTTTCTTCACATTAATGTCCCAAAAAGTAATGTAATTATCTAAATTATGTTTGCAATTCCAGTAATATTTCCTAAAAATTCTAGTTGACCTCTTTGGTCTATTGAAATTGTGGGTGGCGTATCTCGAGAGGTTAATTGTAATGTGTGAAAAGTGTGACGCAAGCTGATGAGAGCTGAACATTATCAGCATTTTCTCAAATCCAAGTAACCCTCTTGCCTCCTAATTCATCTTAACACACTGTACCCTGAAAACCTCACAAATGATCATTCTTCAGCAAACTGCCTAAAGAGCTGGCGGAACAGCATGAGAAATACAGCACGAAAACACCAATACTGCAACGGTTCACCATCACTGGTTCCACCTATAGAAATACTTAGCGAAAGAAAAACTCAGCCAAGACAGTGAGTGCAATGTGGCTGAGCACACGCCTGGCTCTGAAAAGTTTGTCTTCACCCCCGACGCTCCGCATAAGGAAAACTGCAGAAATTAATTCCAGAAAGCCTGGGTGAATCCGCTACCTAAATTTAATTATTCGCTCTCTGTGGTTACAGGCATCTCAGACTTCAATATGGTTTCTGTTACCATAAGCACTAAATTACACGGCTGCAGCATCAGCAAAGTTGCCAATTTTTTTTTAAAAGTTTAGCTTGTAACCCCACCCAAATCAAACGTTTTGATCCTAGCAAAAATAAATATACAGTTATTTAAAAATGTATACAGTGTGCCGAGTAGCTGCGCCCCATAGGAAGCCCCGTAGGAAGCCACATAGTCGCTGACAAGGACACACACAACAAAACATAGTGCTGGAACCCCACAAAAGCCAGTCCCTGTTTAAAGACCCAGAAAATATATCACTGGAATTTAGGGTTTTATATTTATAATAATAGTCATTTTTGAGACTCACTAACCTGTCCTACTTAGAGACCAGCGGATGAACACGAAGCCAGTTCCTCTTAAATGATACAAGTGTCTCATTTCCTGTAAAAGTTGCAAATGAAAGCAAACTTCCTCTTCTTCGCACCTTATTTTTTTTCATCTTGACTGATCATAGCTGTGTGCACGACAAAAACTTTAACCCTGTGCCCGATAACGGCCACTCATCTCTGATAAGCTGCAATAGACGGGGCGCCCCATCCACTGCCCCTAAATGAACTCCAACAACTCTCAGCCAGCTATCTCTAAAATAATCTGTCAGTTTATTGATGGAGAACACCCAGGAGGAAAAAAAAAAGTAACAGAGCAATGAGCTACAATGGAAGGTGCTTTTTACTAAATGTTAAAAGGGATGATGCTACCATCAAAAAATGAAACATTGTTATTTTGTTTATTTTATGTTTCTGATCTCTTACAGGTACTTGCTTTTCATTTTTTATTATTTTTCTCTTGTATGTTTAGTTAAAAAATTATTGTGCTCTATATGGGTCACTGTGTGCATCCATTCTGTGATATTTTCTGTTGTAGCCCCCCCCCCCCCATTTCCCCTGTATATTTACAGCTCTTGCTCCTCACTGTGTGGCATTGGGCACAGAATGGAGTTTGTAGGTCAGATCTCTAAGAAAAAGACTCATAATGATTGCATTGTGTGGGGTGTATTTAAAGGACAACACCAGGGGGTAGATGAAATGCTCCCTGTCATATCTCATTCAGCTGCCATCTTATATCATGTAGCACAGACAACACAATAAATCCATTGCAGCCTAGTTTAAATATTCACTCCTACACCCCATTGCCTTGTCACTATTGTCCTAAACCAAAGCTGTAAAGTGAAACGTAGCATAAGATTATGGTAAATGTTGCATCATGGGAAAAATCCACAAAATGGAAACAAGAGATAAATACCTAACTTTATTTTTTCCTTTATGTATGCAACTACTTCAAAAAAGGAAAAAAACATCAGCATGTGTTTTTATAAAGAGGTTTTGTTTGTAATGCACAAGTAATATAGTTACATCTTATGTTAGTGGTAGTGTTTCTTTATCTGACTTGTAGTGCAGTTTTATTTGGCCCATTTAAAATACTCCATGGTTAGTACTAGGTTAATCATTGTGAATTGGTGGGAATAGTGAGTTATAGCTCAAAAGTAAATATTATAACATGCCCTTTCTAAAAATTGAGAAACAAATATTTATCTAAAAAATAGAAGAAGGCGTTCTAAAAAAAATAAAATGACAAGAAGTTTTTTGTTGAAAATTAAAGAAATAAACCTTTTTTTTCTTTTAAATTAAAAATGATATTTTTTACATTGAATCCTATAGGATTCCCCTGTTTAAGCCTGTCGAACTGAATCACCAGAAATCTGGGCATTTCGCCTTCACGTCGGTGCCGTTGGGGGTCCTGTGACTAGATGAACCATTACTTCTCTATTGCACAATTTCACTGCCGCTGAAGATTGCCGAACTGCACCGTATTTCACAGTCAATTCGCCAGTATTTGGAGAATTGACAGCTTAGTAAATAGATGAACTGCCACGAAATTGCACCGTAAGTCCTCTTATGTAGCTGTGCTACTGCTTTCACTAAAAGGTAGCAAAGGTCATAAGTTTTACTTTTAGCTAAAATCAATACACATAATTCATATGCAAATTATTAAAATACCTGTCCTGGTTATTCATGGCAGCCTATAATTACTGGGTAGCCCGGACCACTCCCCATTTTAGGCATGTTTTAGCAAATTTCAGGCACAAAAAGCTGAATTTTTAATTATTTCTATTCCTGATGTACTGTTTTACTTTCCTTGTTTACATTTCTGCACCACGTCATCAATTCACCATTGAGTGAATATCCTCTATTTATTTAATATCCAAACATGGAGACATTCTAATTGCCTTTACAGCTGCTAACAAGACAAATTGTTGCCTAGTCTTTTCCAAGTTCAATATATTGCCTAATTCTGACACTGGTGCTTGTTTATTTCTCTCTACAAACATATCACTTTTTTAAAATTAGATTTGGGTTGTATGCAAGCATTGATTCATGCAGAGGCAGACTGAGACCACAGAGGTGCACATAGGGAGATACCCACACACGCAGAAACACAGGGATACAGAGACACACACACACACAGGAAGACAGAGACACAAAGAGAGAAACAGCTGTAGCGCTCACCCCCTGAGGAGCCGCTGAATAAACCCCGGGATAGTCTCACAGCACTAGGAATTATTACACACCAGCACTGTTGTGGATTTTCTAGTTTTATATACGTTACTAAAAGATAAAGTGTCATAAAATATAAATGCGCGTTGAATGAATTTACAGGATGCGTCACGCGACGGAAAAAGAACGGTTAACCCCCCTCAGTTCTGGAGTGTAAGTCCCGCAAAGTTATATATATATATATATAATCTATCAAAACAAAACAAGAGGAGAGCACACCAACATATTATTCAAACAACACAAAAGAAACCACAACAGCAGCTAAATTCATTTAAACCTAGAGATTTTTTTTAAAGGGTTAAATCTGGAAAATCTCTATGTTTAAATGAATTTAGCTGCTGTTGTGGTTTCTTTTGTGTTGTTTGAATAATATGTTGGTGTGCTCTCCTCTTGTTTTGTTGTATATCATGTTGTCTTGAGATGCACCAGCACTGAAAGCGTAGTTAAGGTTGAATGCTGCGCCTCTCGTGTAATTATATATATATATATATATATATATACACACACACAAAGTTTAGGGTACCGGGGTACTGTGTTCGACTGGCCGTTTCTGTTTTGGAACTGTGGGCCTGGAGCCCTCTCACCCATCCGTCGAACGAAACTGTCCAGCACTCGATGCCTCGACCAAAGGATTTTTCTCCGCTGTGTACTGGGACTCTGTGCCACCGAATCTGCTCCCCGCTTGCCAAATCTCCGCAACTGGCACAATCGATCCGCTGCCTGCACTCCCAATCGATCGGTGTGGCCTCCTAACGCGAGGTCCTGCTGGAACCGGCTTGTCCTCCAAATCTCTCAGCACTGGGTAGATAGGTCACAGCACGATTTCTGCCCTGATCTCCAGCACCAGTAAGACACCATCTGCACTCCGGCCTGGTTGCGATCCCTGACAGCTCCAGCGTGCGTCCTCCACCTTTCACTGCTCCGCTCACTCTCTGCGCGCCAAACACGAGGCTCCCCAGTATATCCTCCTCTTTGTACCACCCACTTCCTGTCCTCACGCAAAGGGTGCTGGAAGATGGAGTCCGCTTTAACCAGCATAGTCCACAATGTCTCCACTCTGTCTCCCTCTAGTGGCAGCAATAATTCAATGCACCAGAATACAGTCTTTAAAGCAGCGCTACACTCTCCCCCCCTAAACTCTTGGGTCCCTCCAAAGGAGTGTAACAGATACATAACATTGCAAAATTTACATTAATCAATACATTCAGGCTCCATAGCAGATATATAATGGGTCAAGTTGACTCATGTCCCTAGCTACCTCAGCTAGCGTAGCAGACACTTCGGGCAGCCTTCGCACAGTAGTGATAGCTTCTTCAGTGCTATGTCCCGGTGAATCATAGGTAAGTCTCTGAGGGGGCCGGATCGAACGTTTGGACTCAGATTCAGTCATCACCTCTTCAGGTGGAAGTGCCACATTTACAGGCTCAATTCTCTCATCTACATTTGGAGCAGACGCTTCTTCTGAGTAGGGATGAGCTGTTCGGTTCGATCTGTTTGGAGTTCCCATCGAACATCGGCCGTTCGGCTGTTCGCGAACTCCGAACATTTCCGCGTGTTCGCCGTATGTTCGCCTACAATGCACCATAATGGACCACAATGCACTTTTCCACTGGCCTGAAGCTTGTATTTGGCTACAGCCTTGCACCTGACCGCAGGTCATTTGCAAGACTATGCCAATCATGGCTCAGAGTCCTGATTGGGCAAATTTTGTCAAATCATGGGCTCACAGAGCTAAGTCCCGCAGCACACTATATAAGGCGTCCCTCGCAGCCTCAGCACGTGTTTTTTGAGAGGAGATTGTTCTGTTAGTGTGTCTTCTCAGTGCCAGCAGCTATTGGGGGGGGGGTCTCACTTCTACAAAATATCTGGGAAAGTAATCTGTGTCTTGTCACTGCCATCCATCAGGGGGTCTCACTGATTTATAGGAGGTTCCTGGGAATTGTAAATTGTGTCTTGTCACTGCCACCCATCAGGGGGTCTCACTGACTTGTAGCAGATATCTGGGAATTTTAATCTGTGTCTTGTCACTGGCTGCCAGCTATCAGGGTGTCTCACTGAGTTATACCAGAGTTCTGGAAATCTTTAATCTAGGTAACACAGTTGAATCAGAATTCTGCATATCTCCAATTTTTATAACAGAGTTGAATCAGAGTTCTGTATATATTTAATCTATATATCACTCACCATGTCAGAAAGACCAAAAAGGACAGGCAGACGCTCCCAGACACAGATAAGAGGGCAAGCAGCCTCTGTGTCGGGAGGCTGTGCCTCTGGTCGTCGTGGACGTGGTGCATCCTCTGCAGGGGCATGCTTGTCCTTTCTAACTGGTGCTGGCCGTCTTAAGCAGCAGCAACATACAGAGGATTTGGTGAATTGGCTAACCAGGCCATCCTCATCCTCCGAGTCCTCTGCCAGCCAGGCTTGTAGTGGTTTACAGTCCACCTCAGCTGCCAAAACATCTAATTCAGCCTCCATGTCCACAGCTAGTCCTGCCATAGCCTCACTATCACACACGGAGGAGTCAGCTGAATTGTTTGACTACAATGACAGTGACATGCTGCTTGAGGATGCGCAGCAACTACAGTGCTCTGATTCAATCTCTGAGGTTGAGGAAGGGAGTATAATCAACCTAGAGGAAGGGGGTGCCAGTGACACACAAATAACTGGCACTCATGTTGCCCCAGCAGCTGCAGCATACTGCCAAGTTGGCTCCAGTGATGAGGAGATAGGGGGTGATGACAATGATGATGAGGTCACTGACTCCACCTGGGTGCCTGATCGAACAGAGACACGCAGAGGCAGACGCAGACAGAGAGAAAGACACACAGAGGCAGGCACAGACAGAGAGATAGACAGACACACAGAGGCAGACTCAGAGAGAGAAAGAAAACAACAGACACACAAGCAAATAGAGATAAAAAATATGAGAGAAAGACACACAAACAGGGACAGTGACCTGGGACAGAGAAATACACACACAGAGGGAGAGGTAAGAGACATGCACAGAGATGGATAAAATGGAGAGAGGCACAAAGAGACTGATGAAAAAAAAGACAAGCACAGAAACAATCATTTTTACATTAACCCCTTCACTACCAAGTGATTTAAAAAAAAAACACTGCCAGAAACCAGTGATCATAATGAGATTATTAGCGATGCAGCTTCCAAAAGACACGAATAGAATATATAAAAATGTTATCTGTATGTGGCATAATACCTGTATATGGAAATCACAGTAACATCTTATATCTGTACTATACAGGGATTTTGAGTCATTATAACCCCCTGAATCTTATCCCTGGCTGTACAGCAGTGAGTGACCCCAGAGCGCTCCCTGTATTCTGCCCCTCCCTGGCTGTTGTACAGCAATAATGTTTTTGACCTTTTTGCTAGAGCACGGTTTGGGACTGCTTTTTGCAGTTTGTTTACAGTAATACAGCGTGACTGGAGAGAGATAAAACCAGAATTTCATTTCCTGCTTAAAGAGTTATGCATATTGGATTTTAATATGCTTATGACTCATTTTCAATGTATTACAATGCAATTTTGAGTTAACTCGATTTTGGTAGGGAAGGGGTTACCCGAATGAGTGGAACTGTATCAAACACATTAGCAAACTTCAAACAGGCTTCAAGACCTTCTATCCACTAAAGTTTATGGATTCCCACTAATGACATATTACAAAAGTATTCTTGAACATTCCTCCTTAAAAACAATTTATGTAATTTCTCACAACCATCAATTTACATTTTATTGATCTGTAACTTCCCTTGTGAGACATTACTAACATGATTGCAGACTCAACTGCCTAATGACTTTCCTTAGTACAAGTCCTGAAAAGGATATTTTATGTCTGTTCGAAAACAGTTCATTAGCCAAAGTGAGCGAAAAAACGTCATGAGGATTCATTATTTTTTCTTGTTTTTCACATTTCTGCACTTTATGCAATGTCAGCAAGTTATATGGTTCTTGTAAGTGATTTGTAGCAATATGTAATAACAGGTACTGCCATATAGCAACGATCAACCCTGATCCTTCTTAGCCAACATTCTATTTTTCGTTGTATGTATGTATGTATGTATTAGGGATGAGCTGTGCGGTTCGATTAGTTCGGAGTTCAATTCGAACATCGGCAGTTCGAAAGTTCGTGAACTTCAAACTTTTTGCCGTGTTCGTTACGAGTTCGAATTTATTTTTTAAAAAAAGTATAAAAAATGCTTAAAAAAATACTAAAAAATCTAGAAATAAAGAGACTCTTTACTGCAGAATATTATAAGCAACGGTTTATTAGATATTGAATTAAAAACTAATGTCTAGGTGCAAAGATTCTCCCCTCTAAATGACCTGTGCTCTCAAACGGCGTAAACAACAGGTGTTTAATTAGTGTTTGGAAATAACATGTGCTTCTAATTAGTCCGGTCTCATGAATTTGATACATTGTATGCAGACTGGGAGTGCTAGGTGTCGTGTGTGGGTCTGTGATGGTGATGTTTCCATACATCCTAGAAATCCGCCACTTCACGGGCAGGTTATGGGGACCTCCTAGGCACTATATTTGAAGGAATTTTTCGTTTTTATTTTTAACCCTTATTTTATGGAAAACTCACTGTCCCTTTAAAAACGTTTTTTTTTTTACTTTTTGTCCTTGGTAGTGCCCTGGGGGACAGGAAACTACCCGGACCCCCATACACCTTTTATGGCAAATAACTAGCATATATGCCCTCTTGGAGGGCACTCTAAAAATCGAACTTTGAGTCCCATTGACTTGTATTGAGTTTGTGTTCGAGTTCGAATTCGAACCGAAATCGGGGGTGTTCAGCTCATCCTATGTATGTATGTATGTATGTATGTATGTATGTATGTATGTATATATACACACATACAAATGGAATAGAAGCACTCTGGGTCTTAAGTAAAAATCAAAAAAGTTTATTGAGAAGTCATATAAAAAGGGACTGACGTTTCGGCTCCTAGAAGCCTTTGTCAAGGTATGTCCTTTTTATATGACTTCTCAATAAACTTTTTTATTTTTACTTAAGACCCAGAGTGCTTCTATTCTATCGGTATGTATTCATAATATTTTGGCAGCACCTAGGCAGCATTGTAATTCAGACGGAGTGCTTTCTCCCTCCTGGACTCATATATATATATATATATAAATAATCGGCCACGCAATTATTGTAGACTTTAAGATGTGCTTTAGTCCGTGTTGCAGGCCATTGTTATTGTGTTCGTCTTTGTTTCCTACTGTTGCATTTCTTAGGTTTTTGCCCAAAAGATTCATTTGTTCCAGGGATGACTCACAACCAGAAAACTGTTTTTTTCTGCATGTGGCTATAAATAATAATGATCACTTGTTTTATTGTTTAACTCTGGTACAGCATATCTAACAAATGTGTCGGCCCTCTGAGACCATGACATCATAGCTTAAAACCGTCTCATCATGCATGTGTTTTGAAATGATCAGTTAAGGTCACGTTAAAGTTATATTCTAGTATTCTTGTTTTCTAGTGTTCCTTTGCCCTCTATATATATGCTGTTTTCTACTTGCTGCATCATGATTCACTTTAATGTGGTAAAATGGTTTGTTGTCAAATAATGGCACACTTTTAGCGGAAAAATAGAGAAGGGAGGAAATCCATTTGTGTTTCACAGCTGATCTTTATGTCTTTACGTCTTTATGTCTCACACACTCTGTAACCTGATATCAATGTGCTCTATGTACTGCAGAAAACAGCAGAAACCCAGACCTTCCTCCTATTGAGAACAAGTAAGATGAGGAGTAGAAAGCGGAGTCTGCAGTATCTTGAATGGTGAGTAGCCCAATAATAGGCTCTCCAAGCATCAAAAACATACACTACTCTCCCTCCCTTCTCTAGCTGGGGAAGCATATCCTGTGATGATTGGAATACTTTAATCAAAATCAAAAATAAGTAAATAAGGTGACATCTAAAATGCATATCTTTACACTTATTTATTAAGTCTTACTTGAAATCCTTAAAAGGGACACTACCCATTACATAAGCTGTAACTAGACTAATTGTACATTGCAAATAAAACCACATTATAAAACACATGCGTCTGTTTCTTTCTTTGAAGTAATTAAATGTAAAAAGGAAAAATAAAATTTACTTTTTTTTAATTTCCTTTTCCATTTTGTTGATTTTTTTCCCCCATGAGGCAACATTTACCCCAAATCTCTGCAAAGGTTTTTCTTTACGTCTGTGGCTTATCTAGTTTACAGTATTTAACAGTTAATAAGAGGTTTAGAAAAGACGGAAGGAGGTCTATTATTCTCTAAACTACTCAAGATAAGAGATGGCAGGTGAATGTGATAAGAAGTCTTTTAAGCTCCCTGTTTTATCGACCACCTTTTTATCTACCTGTCCTTTGAATACATCCCACATGATACAATGATTTGAGTCAGTGATTGACCCATAGACTCTATTTTACGGCCAAAACCACATAGTGAAGAGCAAGTGATGTAAAGATACTGGGGAGGGCAGTTTACAACACAAAGTATCGCACAATGGATGCACCCAGTGACAAGAATATTTTCTTAACTAAACATACAAGATATCAGCAACATAAAATAAACACAATAAGGACATTTCATTTTTTTGTGGTAGTGGTCCTTCAATTGCAAAAGTGTGGCGTTGCACCCGGTGGATAAATAAATCTTTTTTCCACTATTGGAATTGGCTTTTTTATAAAGCAAATCGTAGCATAACCAGATTTCTCATATTGTGGCTAAACCTAAAATGATACAGTACATAGTGTATTCCATAAAAAATTCACTATAAAAGAAAAAAGATCAGTCCTATTCACATGAATCTGAGCCGTGTCTAGGCTCTATTTATCGCGCCTGTGGGCCATTTGACGGCCGTCCATTAACCTCTTCAGACCAATCTCTAATTTTCTTCAATCCAATATCCTAATAGACCAAGATGGTACATAGCATAGACCGCAATGCTCTAGCCAGCAATTTATACACATAGGGCTCTATTACATTCTGCGCGCCAACGTTAACGCGTGCGTAAAAACGCATTAACGCGAGGGGCAAAACCCTTTGCACAGAACGTTGTATTACAACGTCAGCGCAACAAACGTGCGTATACGTCTAACGCGGGTGAACCTGCGCGAACCCTGCGCGAGCTTACTGTACTGTGCGCGTCCTATACTTAACATTGTGAGCGCAAATGCGTTTGTGCGCTGGTATGCGGATGGTATTGCAATCTATGCGCAGTTTTTAACGCACAGCGTTTGCGCGCATAATTTTAACGTCTTTTAAAAGCTGGTGGTAACGGCAAATCTGAACGTCCTGGCCGAACCCAAATACACCAGCCCGAAAAAAAATACAGCCCAGTATAGTTACACATTCTATGCATACCCAAACAATAAAATTGATAAGTTGTGTATGTATTTATTATTGCCGCAGCATATATGCGCAGATTGATTTTGACAGGTCCAAAAACTTAGGCTAAGGTCAGACGAAAGCATTTTTAACGTGCGAATAGCCGCACGAAATCACGGCCGTGCTAGCAGCAAATGACGTCCAATGCCGGGGAACATACGACGAACGGCCGCACGACAGTTCGTCCGCGCAACGCAAGTGGCAAACGATCGCATTTTTTCGAGAACGTCAAACCGCTACTACTGACGTACAGAGTGCGCTGCGTCCGCATAGCGGCGTGTTTGCGTGATTAGGAGACGTCAGACGCTGCACACGTCCGGCCAACATAACGTCCAGACACAAAAGGATTTTATTGATGATCCGTACAAAATCACGGACGTAAATGCGCATCGTATGACCGCTATTGCGTATTCCGTGAAAAAATACGTCCATTCGTTCGAACGCACTTTTTCACGGACAACGTGAAAAATGCGTTCGTCTGACCCTAGCCTTAACGGGAGACAATTGTGGTTCTTGATTCTGATTGGCTGAATCGCGTGAAATAAACAGTCCGCACACCGATTTCTGCGCGCAGCGTTAATGCGCGCGCGTTTTTGCACGTCTTTTTAACGCGCGTTATTTTTTGACGGATGAAAAAATGCGCTCGGATTGTAATACCAGCGTTAATTTACGTGCGTTAACGTTTAGCGCTTCGCGCACAAATTAACACGCTGTGCGAGCGTTTTTGCGCAAAGAATGTAATAGAGCCCATAAAATGCACGCTTTTGTGGCAAAGAGCCCAAATATGGCTGTGTATGCAACGCCCAAAAGTTGTTTCTGATATCGTGGCACAACTTGAAAAAATAATTAATCTCAATAAAAATTCAGATCTGCAGGTAAGCAGCAAATGGTATATTTGAATTAAAATAAACACTTGCATAAAAGCCTACACCTTCACCTACACTTCCGGCTTCCTCACTGGACTGTGAGTGTCCGTATCTCTTCCATCACAATAGGGGTTATTCAGAGAGCACCGAATTTTCGGTGCTCTCTTGTCAAGGGCACTTCAGCGATTTCAACTCGCCAACCCTGCAGTGAATTCCCGAAGTGCGTTGAACGGGATCCGCCGAACACCGCCGATTCGCCGGATGCCGCCGAACTGACCTCCACAGGCCTCCGTACATCAGTTGCCGAATGTCGCAGAACTGGGGGAAATGGGGAAAATAAAAAAAGGAGCTGTGCAATTTTAAAAAAGGCGTTAAAAAAAAAGAAAAAAAAAAAAAAAAAAAAATTGCATGGAAATAATTCAAAAGGTCCTATAAAAAAAATTATAAAACTTTCTGTTGCGGAATAAAAAAAAAACCCACCAATAAATGATTGGAAATAAATTTTGCCGAAAAAAAATACAGATAAATACCTAAAGAATAAACGGTTGAATTAGAAATTTAATGAAAACGCTAATATTTTTTAACATTGAATCCGAGGGGATTCACCTGTTTAAACCTGTCGAACCGAATCACCAAAAATCTGGGCATTTCACCAAGATTTTGGTGCAGTTCGGCATTCTGTAAATAGATTAACCATTACTTCTCTATGGGATAATTCGACTGCCGCCGAATTACGATGATCTGAGGCAAATGGAACCTTATTACGCTGGCAATTCGACCAATATTTGGTGAATTGACAGCTTTCTGAGTAGCCAAACTGCCACGAAATTGAACCGTACTGTGAAATTCACTGTTTGGTACAATTCGGTGGCAAGTTTGGCTCTTATTGAGAAACCCTTAGTATATGCAGTAGAGATGTTATGGAACTACATTTCCCATGAGTCTCTGCAAACCTAATTAGTGGCTGAGCATCGTGGGAAACTTGGTTCCAGAACATCCGGAGGGCCAAGGTTGCTGAACTATGCACTAAATGGTGAGTTGTGAGGTCTTGAGACGTGATAGGTTACCTATAACCCAAAGTAACTAAAAATGGACAAATTGTCTTAAAATTTAGATCCTTATGCAAATCTACTGCTTCTCATCATAAATACTAAGGGGAATGGAAGGTTTAAGTTATGAGGAAAGGCTAATAAACTTTACCTGTTTAGTTTAAAGAAACGGCGCCTTAGAGGGGATCTGATAACCTTATATAAATATATACGGGGCCGTTATAAACCACTGTCTGGAAACCTATTCATTACCAGGACTATACACAGGACACGAGGTCACCCATTTAGACTGGACGAAAGGAAATTCAGCCTAAAGTATAGGAAGGGTTATTTTATAGTGAGAACAATAAAGCTGTGGAATTCTCTGCCTGTTGAGGTGGTTGGGTCAATTTCTGTACTGACTTTTAAATAGACGACTGGATGACTTCCTGCAAAAACATAATATTAAGGGTTATCATATTTAATATGTGGGTAAAAGGTGTTGATCCAGGGAGAAATCTGACGCCATCTGGGGTCAAGAAGGACTTTTTCTCAGTATGTTGCATATTGGCGAGCGCTTCAACCTGTGTTTTTTTTGCATCAACAGCAGTAGGTGAAAGGCTGTAGTAGGTGCGAAAGGCCGAACTCTACGGATACATGTCTTTTTTTAAGCCTATGTAAGTCCTGTGATTAAAATGATGGAATATCTATCATGGTTACAAAAAAAGAAAAATGCATTTTTGTTCTATGACTGGAGAGAAAGAGGAAATGTGCAACACGACTAGGTAAAATATACACATCTAACCACGGCTTCCCTATCATATGTAAACATTTATCTTTACGCTACATATAAAAACCATTACATTTTTCCCATGTCTTTGCATATCCAGGCTCTATTAATGCTGAAATAATCTCTTTATCCTGGTCTGTGCGCTTCCAGATCAATCTCCATTTTTTGCCACACCCTATAAATATATTATTATACTATTTTAGTGATTGCACAATTGAGCTTTCCATGTCTATGGCACTGGCGTGCGCAGCCCGATACATTAGGGTGTGCGACCATGGAATAGTTATTGATTGAAAAGTTATGTTTAGGAGATTTTTGCACAAAATGCACATTTTTCATTAGTAATTTTAATCAGAGATATAGTCAGTTTTTATGTTATTCATCCTGAACCAGATAACGGACATCTAGAATGTCAATGTAGGAGGTGAAAGGGGACCTGTTTACCCAACATTAGGGTGTACCTACTGGGCACCCCTACACACGCCTATGGTCTATGGCTTTAACTCTCATGCCTTCCAAAGTTTATAGGGAGACAATTAATTGTGCTTTCTAAATTTCTGCCGTTTGTAAAACGCAGAGACGTCTATCCTACGGTATCCTCGTGCATTTTAAAGATCTACAGTTGTGTTCAAAATTATTCAACCCCCAATGCTGTAAAGGGTTTTAGGGAATTTAGTGTACATTTGTAATTGTATTCAGAATGAAATCCTACAAGGACTTTTTAAAGAACCATATGCAACTAAAATGACATCAATTGGTTTTGTAATACAGTAGTAAATGTTACTTTTGTGAATTCTTCATTGACACAATTATTCAACCCCTTAAAGACTACCACTCTGAAGAACAGAGGTTCATTCAAGTGTTTTCAATCAGGTATTGAAAACACCTGTGGATGTCACGGAGCAGCAATAAAGCATAATAAGCACCAATTAGGCAGCTTTAAAATGACTGTGATACTCAGCTCCTTCTAGACATTTACTGGTGTGGTTACAAACATGGTGAAGTCAAGAGAATGGTCCAGGAAGACAAGAGAAGAGGTGATTACTCTTCACAGGAAGGGCAATGGCTATAAGAAGATTGCAAAGATGTTAAACATACCAAGAGAGCCTGATGACTTTACCGCCAGACACAGATGTCTCCGGGAGGAGAGGCTCTTTTGACCGGATGGGGGCACCAGGTGGGGACTCCGGGTGCTGCCCACAGCCGTTTGACCACCGGCCTGGTAATGATCTCCCCGCTACTAGGGAAGACCTGCGGCTCCTCCTTGACGAACTGCGGGAGATCTGGAGAGCTGAGATGTGGATACTGCGTATCTGTCTGGATATTTCTGATGTTGGCGATGCCGGAGGGCACCTTTTAAGTGGGCGACCGAGTGCGGAGCCACACGAGCTCGAGGCTGCGGTTCTGCAGACGGATCCTGGGACACTATGGGGGGCTGTGGAGGGGGGGAGGCCGGCGGTGCTACCTGAGGTACAGATGATGGCACTTCCCTGGAAGCCAAAACCCCGCGACGCTTACTGTCTGGACCCGGTTGTTGCGGGGAGCTCTGGTCAGCCCATAGGGGAGATGGCCCTGCAGCGCATTCTGTGCCATGGCAGAGATTATTTTCCCGTGGGGACGACCTCCCTGCCTAACTGGATTCTCCTCTTGGCTGCTGGCGTGCCTCCCACTCTGGAGCCCTGCGGTGCTGTGCAGCTGCCTCAGGCCACTGAAGCTGATGGAGATGGCGTCTCGTGTGACTCCATGTTTCTGGACTCTGTTGGTGCCCTGTGCGTCCCTTTGAGTTTAGACACTGGTTGAGACATGTCCTCCCCCCCTACTGCCCTCTAACACTACTGATTCTGGACTGTGACCTAAACCCCCCACTGCTGACACCCCCCACCGCGCTCTAGCTGAAAACCCCCCTTGATGTTTTACCACTGATTCTCATTTGTCTTTTAATTGTTGTCCCCCCCAATGCACTCCTAAATGGTATTGTAGTTCTGCCTGCCGACTTATTGGGCTTAATGTTATGTGTCGGAGGGAGCACCGGGACTCCCCACCACCCCCCATTTTTTTTTTAATTTTATTTTTTTATTTTTTTTGTGATGTGGGACATTGGGAAGAAGCCTGGGCGAGCCGTCAGGATGGCTACCTAGGCCCTGCCCGTCCTCTCGGCCCCAGATCTCCCCGGCCTCGTGGCCTCTTCCATGGCCCTCGGTTCCCTTAGTGTTGCCGGGGTGAGCCAGGAATGCCATGATATACTTGGCAGTCCATTATCATCTTTTTTTTTTTTTTTTTATTTCCCCTGGTGCTCACTCGGCGACCACCATCGCTGGATCAGCCCTCCTGCTGAGTTTTTGTACCCCCTTGTTATTGTTCCCCCCTCCACATTTTTTTGACGTTCCGCAGCTTCCCTTGTGACCCCACTTCCCCCCTTACATTGTGTGTGCTTTTTCTGTGAGTGTCACATCTGGCCCTGCGAGGCCATCTTGCTGGTTGGTCTGTGACCCTTTGTCTATTATAAAAATAAAAATCTTGAATAAGAAAACATACCAAGAGAGACCATAGGAAACATCATTCGCAAATTCAAGGCAAAGGGCACTGTTGAAACGCTACCTGGTCGTGGCAGAAAGAAGATGCTGACTTCGACTGCTGTGCGCTACCTGAAGCGTAGAGTGGAGAAAAGTCCCCGTGTGACTGCTGAGGAACTGAGAAAAGATTTGTCAGATGTGGGTACTGAAGTTTCAGCTCAGGCAATACGGCGCACACTGCGTAATGAAGGCCTCCATGCCAGAACTCCCTGGCGCACCCCCTTGCTGTCTCCAAAGAATAAGAAGAGTTGACTGCAGTATGCCAAAAGTCATGTGGACAAACCACAGAAGTTTTGGGATAGTGTTCTGTGGACTGATGAAACAAAATTAGAACTGTTTGGGCCAATGGATCAACGCTATGTTTGGAGGAGGAAGAACAAGGCCTATGAAGAAAAGAACACCTTGCCTACTGTGAAGCATGGCGGGTCGTCAATCATGCTTTGGGGCTGTTTTGCTTCTGCAGGTACAGGGAAGCTTCAGCGTGTGCAAGGTACCATGAATTCTCTTCAGTACCAGGAGATATTGGATGGCAATGTGATGCAGTCCGTCACAAACCTGAGGCTTGGGAGACGTTGGACCTTTCAACAGGACAATGATCCCAAGCATACCTCCAAGTCCACTAGAGCATGGTTGCAGATTAAAGGCTGGAACATTTTGGAGTGGCCATCGCAGTCATCTGACTTAAATCCGATTGAGAACCTCTGGTGGGACTTACAGAAAGCAGTTGCAGTGCGCAAGCCTAAAAATGTGACTGAACTGGAGGCTTTTGCCCATGACGAATGGGCGAAGATACCCGTAGATCGCTGCAAGACACTTGTGTCAAGCTATGCTTCACGTTTAAAAGCTGTTATAACTGTAAAAGGATGTTGTACTAAGTACTAAGATTGAATGTCACTTGGGGGTTGAATAAAACTGATAATGATGTGAGCACAGAAAAGACATTTGTGGTTATTTCATTATAAATGTTATGTTATATTTGTCTGACCTACACGTGCCTCTTTGATTTAATTGTAAGCAAGATGACTGAATGATCAAAATCAATGTCAAACTGGCCAAAACACTCAATTTCAGTGGGGGTTGAATAATTTTGAACACAACTGTATAAAACCACACTGACAGCAGCATTCAATGTCCTCAAAGCTCTTTCCACATCCTGTCTCTTCCTGAGACTGCAACAGATCACAGTCCGACTAAAAAGGAACACAATGTCAAGACACTGATACAATGGTTATTTTCCTTCTCAAATATATTTTACCTACTTATCTTAAAATACATTATATATGATATAAAGTAAAAAATATCCCCTGCCTGGTCCCAGACATGCTGCGGCTACACGCCATGATCTTCCTCCAAATCCTGGCATCCAAAAATCTCTAGTGTGTAGATGCGCATTGTGATTTTTGGACACTGTTGCATGACTAGGAGGCAGTAACAGCCCTGTCAGGTGTCAGGGAGAAATCTGACTATAATATGTCACACTATCACGCTACAGAGTCTCTATGATGCACAATGGGGAGGATTTTTGAAATTTATGTAACACTAAACATTGTTACAGGGGAGACAGTTTCTAATATTATTTCTATTTATCATAGTATTGTTACTTTTTATTATATAATGAGATTTAACTATACACACACATACACATACACATACACATACACATACACACACACACACACACACACACACTCACCCTTTGACCACTGACTTAAAGCCCCCACATACTCACATATATAGTGTAAACCTATAGTACACACAGTTATGGAAGCCTCCTCTACATTTTTATAGCTTCCTTTGTCACATTTCCTGACGCGCTTCCTGGTCCAGTCAGTCACTGCGTTACCCACCCTCAGAACAGACTCTGTGCCCTGATCAAGGTAGTCTAGACAATTACTGCATGGTCCTATGACTGGTTCTAAGGCCGTGATGGCAAACCTTGGCCCCCCCAGATGTTTCTGAAATATATGGCCCATGATGCTCAGCCAGCCTTACATGTGACTGTCTGAGTGAGCATCATGCGCCATGGAGTTCCAAAATATCTGGTTCTCCATTCTGCCCTAGGATGTAGAAGGGATGAGCAGAGTAACAGCTAGAGTCTGAGCCTCAAGTCTTGGACAGAACACTGGCGGCGTGTGTCTTACAAACAATATGGAATTTAGGTTTATCATATTGTAATGCGAAATGTTACATTTTATGTGGGTCACATCATGAAATATGCACATTAGTAAACACTATGGAAGTATTTTCAAAGGAGACAGGTCTGCAGTGGGACAGTCTATGAACCCAACAGTTGACACCATATATGTAGACTGTACCTCCATGCCGATGGCCATACTATTTTTAACATACTGGCTATAGACCTTTCCGTTATGTGACCTTTTTGATGCCTAAATAAAGAAACACATGGACACTAAGTAAGAGGCAGAGGTAACTTCATTCTAAAAGGGTGTGGGGGGGTTACAAGTTTTAAATATTTGAAGTTGCTGAATGGTGGAAGCTGTATAGTGCAGTTTGTTTTTATGAATATGTTCCACGTGGGAGCATCTGTTCTAGTGCTTTAAGCCATCGGTGTGTGTAAAACACTTCATTCTGGTTTGGATTGCAACTAACTAGGGAGAGTTGGGAGCCTTTCTGTGCACCTTGCACAACCTCAATATACAGTAAAAAAGGCATTTTCCTGCAATCTTTGAAAACAAGCATATCTGCATATAAAAAGCTCTAGATTCCCAGGGAGTTAAAGGGACACTACCACTTACAAAAAATGTAATTAGATTACTGATTTCATTACAAATAAACTTTATAAAACACATGTTGCTGTTTTTTTGTTTTTGTTTTGCTTTGCAGGAATTGCATGTAAAATGGAAAATTTTTAAGTTAGTCTTTTTTATCTCCTGTTTTTATTTTGTGGATTTTTCCCATGATGTAACATTTACCAAAATCTGTGCAAACGTTTTACTCTACTCAGTAGTGTACTAGGGGGGGGGGGAAGGGGGCGGACTGCCCCAGGAGACAGTGGTGCCTGGTCTAGGCCCGGCAGGCACCCGGGCCTCTACTAGATTGGTTAGTAACATCATCAATCCCACCAGAGCAAGTATATCACCAGCCCTGAGGTCAAAGCTACTGCCTGCAGAGCTCATAGTCTAGAGTACTCTGAGGCTTTGATCCTTTTTGCAGCATAAATTTTACTTACTATGGGGAAGCAGGCCCCACACAACATATAGCAGTGATATCCTGGAAGAATATAGCAGATCTGGCTACTCTAGACTCAATGTATCCTTCCTGGTAAAATCCTTTATAAATAAATAAATAAATTCCAACTCTAATTGACATTGTATTCATAAAATCCCCTAGCAACAGTTAACATATTCTATCCAAGATCAATCTATACATAGGTCAAACCCTAAAACAATTAGGCTGGGGTCAGACGAACGCAGTGTTAACGTCCGTGTTGCCGCACATAAGTACGTCCGTGATAGCATACAATTGTGTTAAATGGAGCCCCACACACGAAGTACGTCCGCACAGAAGTGCGGAGGCTGACGGACGCTGCAAACGGACGCAGGTTAGGCAAGAACGTCATACTGCTAGAACGGACAGGCAGAGTGCGGCACGTCCACAACGTCCGCATAGCTTTGTGTGTGAGTGATGGAGCGTGGTCAGATGGACTGCATTTATACATCCAGCATTTTTGACGGACAGAATGTTTTTTCATTGTAATTTATTTTCCCTGCTACATCAGTCAAAAAATACATCAGTGAAAAAATGGACTGTGTGGCCACTACCTTGTTGTCAGTCAGTAAGTACGTCTGTACTGCACGGACGCACAGTCCGTACAAAATGCGCTCATCTGACCCTAGCCTTAGAGTGGTAACACATCAAGATTTCTGTGCCCCCCTATTTAATGCTTTCCCTCTCCATTTCCCTCGCAAAAAAATGAGAACTTTGTTCCCAGTCAGCCTGACCCCTGAATCTCTAGTTGCAGGAAATATCACAATTGTCTCTGGTCATAAGCCTTTTTTTTTTTTAAAAAAGTATTTTACTTGGAAGGATACATTGAGATTTCTCTCGTTTTCAAGTATGTCGTCGGTGGCGAGTATGTAACGGTAGGCCTCTTGCCCAAGGACACTTACTGGAGAGGTGCTCTTGCCGGGATCGAACTGTGTTTCCACAGTCATAGAGCAGTGATTTTACCTCTACTCCTCCCAGCCAAAGGTCATAAACCTTTGTTAAGTCTTCTTTAAGGAGTCGAAGTAGACTTTAAACCCATTTTATTGGTGGCATATAGGGCCTGTGACAAACAACCACTTCTTTATAAGAGCTACACCAGTAGAACCAAAACATGCAATATGGTATCTCTGATTTATGAAGACTGCGAATAGTTTGCCGTGGCTGTTTTGAGTGCATCAAACGTGAAGACACATCAAACAGGCTAATGTGATTCATTGCTTTCCCAGTGTTACAGTAGTGCAGACATCTGTCCTAGATTATCATGCTCCCTTCCCAAAAATAGAAAAATGCAAGCAATAATTAAACGATGCCGATAACACGGCTGTTTGATGTGATATACACAAATGACGTGGCTGCGGCAGGTTTTCCACAGGGGCGATGGCAAAGTAACTCACAAATTGTAATATTGTAAATAAATATCTCTGTTAATAAATAAATACTGACATTGTGCGTCTCTGCCAAACGGGACGGCTATAGCTGCATAACTCGGAGTTTAATTTGCTGAATAAAATTGGGTGAATATTTAATACTGTATTGAAAGCAGATAAGCACTGACCACATATGTCAAACAAATGTTTGGCAAACATTCAGACACAACAGTTTTATCCATCTATCTGTGACAAGAGTCACCTTGAACTTGGGGTACATGGAGCTTTCTTACTGGTTTAGAGTCAGGAAGGTAATATGGGGGCCATGCATTAAAGTCACTTCTCCTGACGTAAACGCTTACACATCCAAACTCTAACGTTAGTGTTCACTGGGGAATACGGCCCATTTTCTCAGGACCTAGCACAAAAATGGCTTGAATCGATCCTGGACATGAGGCAAAGGAGGCCTCCTATGACAGTGCTAGGACATACTTGAAAATGAGAGAATTCTCAATCTATCCTTCCTGGTAAAATATTTTTGTGTAAAAAATAAAAATATATATATATTTTTTAGGGTGTCACCCTAGGGGGTGGTGTCACCCGGTGTGGGCTACACCCCCACCCCCTAGCGACGCCCCTGCATAGACCTGGCCTGGTCACACAAATCTGTAGAAGACATGGGAAAGATTAGATATCTGAGCATAATGGAGGAAAGAGTTACAGCAATGCTATGAGATCTCACACACATCATCTCACAATACCTGTACTCTGCACTGTAGGTTTTAAAAGCAAGATCCACAAAGTTGGGGTTGAACATAATATCTAGGTGGTACAGGAGCCCCCTTCACCTTCTGATAGACTCTGTCTCCATGGATAATGTTTGCTTCACTGTCAAGAGTTATGTGTAAGGTATAATGTGATTAGAGTTCGAACATTGTTCGTGTGTGTGTTTGTGTTTATCCTGTGTCTGAGAGGCGTGTGTGTTGTAACTGTTAGTTAGTTGGATTATTCACTTGTTTGGTTTTGTGTTTCAAGTAACTATTAAAAGGGAATATAAGAAAAAATCTGTAATTAATAAACAGTTTTCTATTCCTACAAGAGTGCTAAAATGTGCCTTATGTTTGATGAGGACAGCTCCATCACTGTCCTGTATCCTTCCTAGCTGAGTCATTTAAAAATTCACTTTAAGAACTCTAAAAATGGAACGAATTGTGACAGAGTGCTTCTGTTGCGTAACAGAATGGAAAGCAATAACATTTCTATCAAATGCTGTGACTTTCTTTTGTTTATTAGATTATGTTACCTGGATAGTCAGAATAACTGTATGTACTGTATAGGAAGTGCTCTAATTTGAGCTAGGATTTGATTTGTATCTTTTGTTTAATCCCCTTCAATAGTGATTGAAAGTCAAGTGTGGCCTTTGTTTATGCTGGAATAAATCTGCTTCTGTTTATACCCTAGAGCAGTGGTTCCCAACTGTGTTCCTCAAGTACCCCCAACAGGCCAGATTTTACAGATCACCTTGGAGAAAAGCAGACTGAATCATGCAATCACTGAGCAGCAAACCATATCACCTGTGCTGTGCTTCAGATATCTGCAAACTTGACCTGTTAGTGATACTTGAGGAACAGGGTTGGGAACCACTGCCTTATAGGACTGTGTTGTTTGGCTGGACAAAGTATCCCGAGTGGTTGCTGTATATTGTAGTGCCAGGTTGTCAATCTGTAGCCACCCAGATGCTTCTGAACTACAACTCCCGTGATTCCCTGGCCATCTATTACAATCAAATAATTCTGGGAATTGTAGGACATCAACATCTGAGGGGCCATGATTTTGACATTCCTGCTGAAGTGATTATCTAACGGTGCTTCAACTCGGTGGGAGCCATCTCAATCATTTTCAAGCATTTACAAAAGCTCTAGAAGTGTCATTTAGGCAGGACATCCTATACTTTCTAGGCAGGCTTCCTTTATTTTCATTAAAATCAAAAATGTAAACAGGCTAGTGACAAATCTGACTTACACCCTCCAGCACTTAGAACCCGACAGGGAGGCTTCAATTATATTATTTTACTATTTGTAAAAATAACTTAAAAAAGATAATCATAGAGAAATTTTGCTTTCAGGAATGATCTACAATACCTTGAATAATGTGTGAAATTACAAGCAGCGTTACTACGTGTGGAATACATTTTTAATGCAGCATAATACATAATGTATGATGTATCTACATTGTACAGTGAAGGTATGGCAGAGGATCAAAGCACTGTACACGTTTATTATTATTTAATGCCTACATTTCATTACCACAATTGAAACAGATGGGCTCAATGTTGAAAACAAGGAGAAACTATATCAGGTCACATATGGAGAATTTGAGACTTCCTATTAAAAATGCTGATGATTGGATTTCATGTGAAACTCTGCGAAGAACAGGATAACAAAACAATGCAGGATTTCTGCAGAGGCAACAGTTTATTCTTCCTTTTCACACGAGGGCTACAGAAGTCAAAACAGAGTTTAAGAGTGAAAAGGAGTAGAACAAATTAAGGTTTGGTACTTAAGGCAATAAGTTCATCAAAAACATGATCTTCCTGTCTAACTTCTTTAAAACCATGTCAGCTGCTTCACTGGGAATATACACACAAACAAAAACAACACAAACCCAAAACACAAGAAAACACATACAGGGTTATTCAGAGAGCGGTGAAAAGCAGGAGAATGACTGGAGAATGGAAAATTCTAGGTGTAAGGCTAGGGTCAAACAAACGCATTATTCGCAGCGACAGTCAAAAAGTGTATCAGAACGCATTGACGTATTTTTTCATGGAATGCGCGAAAACGGTCATACGATGCGCATTTTCGTGCGTGATTTGTTACGGATCCAAACCAGGAAACTTTGGGTGTCTGGACATTATGTTGGCCAGATATGAGCAGCGTCTGACGTCTCCTAATCACGCACACACGCCGCTATACGGACGCAGCGCACTCTGTATGTCAGTACTAGCGGTTCTGCGTTCTCGAAAAAATGCGTTCGTTTGCCACTTGCGTTGCACGGCCGGACTTACGTGAAGCCGTACTTCGTATATTGGCCGTCATTGCCCGTCATTTGCTGCTACTGCGGCCGTGATTAAGTGCGCCTAAACGCACGTTAAAAATGCGTTAGTCTGACCCCAGCCAAAATAGCCGATTTGGAAAGTAAGATGAAAGGCAGAATTTTTCTGGTTTGGTTATTTTGACCTAGAATTTTCCATTCTCCTGTCATTCTCCGGCTTTTCACCTCTCTCTGTATAACCCTGATAAAATTGCTGACAATGGATTAGGGAATAGCAAGTTAGCAAAAAAGTATTCAATTGGAGACTTTCAGCCTGTATAAATTCTCCAAATCTATTATTACTATTATTATTTTTTAACAGGATGACTAATATGGTCTAACATGCGTAAACAACCTTGGCCCTCCAAGTGTTTCGGAACTACATTTCCCAAGAGGCTCAGACAACCTGATTAGTGTCTCAGTATCAAGTGAGATGTAGTTCCAAAACATGTGGAGGGCCAAGGTTGCTGAACCCTAGTATAAAATATGGATTCTCTCGTCTATATTTACTGCGAGAAAAAGCTAATTTTAGGTCAAAATAACTGAATTTACCTTTTCCCCCAATACTCTGACATCCTCTTAGCTCTGCTATCTCAGTTAACATTTGCAAATCCCTTGCAGTTCACCATCTTTCCACTGCTTAGTGAATAAGCCCCATTTGGTTTAGCAACACACTTCCAGGTTTATGCCTTAAAAAGGATCCAAATCCCCCCCAAAAAACAAACAATCAACATTTTTCCCCCCAAACTCAGAAAGATTGTCCTAAAATGCAAGATTTCCCATTCAAAACTCCCAGTTTAGTAAATAAGCCCCCATAAAAATTTTTGGGGGATGGGGCACCGCCTTAAGACACAAACCGCTATCATGGGTCAAATAAAAAAAAATCTGTTGTTATCTGCCAGTCTCTGACCTATATTAATATTATCATTTATTGTCCTGCAAAAGCTACAAGAACGAAATATTATTTTTTTATTGTTTTTTTTTTTTGTATTTTGTTGTTTGTTACAAACTCTGTTTTCTATTTTCCCGTGCGTTAGCAAAACAAATCAGTTCGTTACAAAGCCTGGAGGAGAGCACAAGAAAAGACTGAAAGAAATAGAAGAAAAAGCCAGAAAGAATCATTAAACAAACATGAAGAATTGGAATGGTGAGGAGGGATGAGGCTGGTTACAATGTATCTCCTGTGTGAACGTTCTGAACGTTCCATCCCGTGCAGCTGGAGCTCTGCTGGAGCTCTGCAGGCCCTGCGCTCACACTCAACTTCTGCTTTTCATTTTTATCCCCCATTTCTTTACAGCTAAACCTAACAGGATACAGATCAATCCCCAGGACAGAGCCCAGAGGAGAGTGATGCAAAGCGCCGGCTGAATAAACTGCAAAGCAGGGAGCTCCCAGGCTGGAGCAGATGGGCTTTGAGAGAAGCGGGTGAGAAGCCAAGTTTGCCAAATACCTGTGGATTTTGGGGGTTGCTGCTTCTAGTTGCACCCCGGCTGTGCTCTGGATGACATGGCATTGACCTAAGAGCCGCGGTGGTGCCAGCCAGATGCCAGCCCCGCGCCCTGCCTGTCCCCATCACCCAAGCCCCGCCCACCCAGCCTGGCAGGGCACTGGCGGGGCCCCTGCTCCGCTGTCACTTACTGGCTAACCGAGGAGCGGTTCCTGGAGATGATGGGCTCCCCTCCCCTGGCCCAGGCACCGGCCCGCAGATCCGGACTCCAGGAGGGGCTGTCCTGGAAAAAAGAAAAAAAAAAAAAAAAAAAAAGTCAGCCTTCCCCTCAGCCCGGAAACCTGCATGTGATGCAACAGCTCCCACAGTCCCACATGTGGCCCTCTGTATGCCGGGGCCCAGGGGCAGCAGAGGGCAGCTGGATGGATGCCTTGCAGCACAGGAACCCCTTACTGCATCAAGCAATGTGCAAAGTGCCCTGAAAGGCGTCAGAATCAGACATAATCATAAAAATATACAGGTTTTATGGAGAACATGCATGGCTGGAAAAGTTTTTTTTTTTTTTTTACAAAAAAAGGCAATAGCACAAAATATATTTCATTTATGGAGAAAAAAAGGCATGATTGGAAAGGCGTGGGGAAAAAAACAGACAATAACATATAATACACATTTTACTGTGGGGAAAAAATGCCCAGTGTCAGATCTCCTCCTTACTGTGACAAGCAATGGGTTAAATGCCTAAAATAGTGTAAAAAAAAAGTAAATCAGGCAACAACACAAAACATACAGATTTTACTGAGAAAAAGCCTGACTGGAATAATGTAAAAAGGGCAAATAACACAAAAGGCAAATAACGCATTCATTAACCTCTGAATTGGCCCCAAATTGCACCGAATGGTGAATTTCATCTTTTGGTGAAATTTCGGGCCAATTTGTCTATTCACAAGGTTGTCAATTTGCCAAAATACTGGCGAATTGACAGAAAAATATGGCACAATTCACAGCAATTTGGCGGCGTTCAGGGGCATCGAAATTGCCTTATAGAAGAAGACTACCATGTCTTCTAGTCAGAGAATGCCGAGTTGCACCAAAATTCTGGCGAAAAGCCCTGATTTTCGATGTTTCAATTCGACAGGTTTAAACAGGCGAATCCCATAGGTTTCAATGTAATAAATGGAATATCTGTTTTACATTTTTTTTAAATACCGTTTATTTTTTTCATTTTTCGCAAAAACCCTTTTATATTGTTTTATTTTTTAGAACACCTTCTTGTATTTTTTTAGATGACATTTTTGTTTTTCTTTTTTTAAAAAAATACTTTTTTTATTTTGTAACAGGCCTTTTTTATTCTTTTTCTAAAGGACTTTTTTTATATTTGGACACATTTAACAGATTTAATCTGCTATTCGGAGTATAGGAGTCTTTCCTTTTTTTTTTGCAGTGCTGTGGAATTCGCCCATACTAATTCTGCTGATATCGGCGCATTTCGGCGGTTTTCACCACATGCGCTCCTTACTGTAACCAGCAATGAGTAAAATGCCTTGAAAAGTGACAAAATCAGGCAATAAAGAAATATATACATATTTTGTTGCAAAAAATGTGCCCAGTGCCACAAGCATATTTTACTATAATATGAATTAAAAAAAGAATTCTGGGGATTGTGGGCCATCAATATCTGGGGGTAAGAGTTTGACATCCCTGACTAAGGCTAGGGTCAGACGAAAGCATTTTTCCCGCGAACGTGAAAAAGTGCGTCCGAACGCATTGACGTATTTTTTCACGGAATGCGCAAAAACGGTCAGACGACGCGCATTTTCGGGCGTGATTTTGTACGGATCGTCAATAAAACTCTTTTTTCGTCTGGACGTTATGTTGGCTGGACATTAGCGGCGTCTGACATCTCCTAATCACGCAAACACGCCGCTATGCCGCAGCTGCGCAGTCAGTACGTCAGTACTAGCGGTTCAGCGTTCTCAGAAAAATGCGTTCAAATTCCACTTGCGTTGCACGGCCGGACTTTTGTGCGGCCGTACATCGTATATTGGCCGTCATTGCCCGTCATCTGCTGCTAGTGCGGCCGTAATTATGTGCGCCAGAACGCACGTTAAAAGTGCGCTGGTCTGACCCCAGCCTTAAAGGGCCACTCTATACACTCTGACCACTTTAGCTAATCTAAGTGATCAGGCTGTGTGGAGTGCCCCCCCCCCCACGTACCCGGTCCCACTTTGTGGGCTTTATGTCAGCAGGTTTCCACAAGTGCCTGAAGGAGAAAGCGCTTAGGGGAGATTGCGGCCGGTGGATGGTGATGCAGACACATGAAGTGTGTGCATAGCACTGATCCATCAATTTGTGCAAGCACTGGATGGACTTCGAGCACTTGCCAGTAGGGATGTGCATGGCTGAAAAATTTGTTTCGTTTAGTTTCGTTACGTTTTTAAATAATTTCGTTTTCGGAATTTCGGAACTAATTTCGTTTTGTGTTTCGTTACGTATTTCGTTTCATTTCGATTTGATTTGTATTGTATCGTATCGGATTCGTATCGAATCGAATTTGATAGTTGATATCCACTTGATTGTTCATTTCGATTTCGATAGTTGATATCAATTATTCAAATTTTTCTTTTATGATGATGACACACTGTTTTAAATGAAATAAATTTGTTATATACCATTTTGTTTAGTTTCGTTTCATATCGTTTCGATTCGTTATTCGGAAGTGCTTCCGAATACGAATTATCAAAATTCGTTCCGAATTCTGAATTTTTCCGAAACAAATTCCCATCTCTACTTGCCAGACTAGTCTGCTGCTTACAGGGAAGAGCGATGCGTGCACTAGGTGCGCATGTAGCACTGATGTAGTAACTTCTGTGCAAAAGTTACATAAATTATGCACATTACGCAATTTATGCAATTTATATAATGAACTCCAGGGACTTCTGCATTGTGGAAGCACTGGTGCTAAAGAGGAGGAGGAGCTTAACGTCGAGGGAGAAAAGGTGAGTACAGGTTGAGCACCTTTTATCCAGAATGCTCGGCACCCTGATCATTCTGGATTATGGGCACTTCCAGATTTCAGAATCGAGTAGAATCGGACGTTTTAGCGGAGGGAGACTGTGATCGTCTTTCTGTACACACGCTGGGAATGCTCTGCAGCATTTCTTCGCAGTGATGATGCACAGAATCAACATGACTCTGGCCAGCACATCACATGCTGGGACTGTCTAGAGGCTCCCAGAGGCTTGTGCCACCTGTGGCGGTCTGCTGCAGCCCTCGGGAGCCGAGTTCCTAAACAGCAGTGTGTGTCCAAAGTGTCCCTAGTCCAGAATTAGTAAAATTCGAACTGCTTAGAAAATTGCGATTTTCGGAGTCTTCTGGATTTTGGAATTCCTGGTAAGGGATGCGCAACCTGTATTTACACCTATCTAAAAGAACTATTAATAAATAATTGGACGGATTTATTTATTTATTTATAAAGTATTCTACAGGAAGGATACATTGTGATGCTGTCAGCGGCATCGACACAAATATTAACGGGGGGGGGAATGGTGTGGGGTGGGTAAATTTTAATGTAGAGTGTTCCTTTAACACCAGTCTCTTGCAGCTGCAGTAATTATTTCCTTACATGTTGCAAACAAGGACCGTGAGTGACCTTTGAATCTCTCGTTAAGCCCAGCTACCTGCACATTAGGGCTTCCTATACAAACTATAAGAAGTGTTAATTTACAGATAGCTGCCGCAGCAGCCGAGCTACAAGAGAAGTTTGCGACTTGGCTGGAATAAGACAGGAGTCATTAGTATTAATGAATGGGGCCGTTATACTTAACTGTTTGCTCATTAGTTATAACTGCTTGCTTGGAATAGGACGCTATAGGTTTTATAGTAAAGGTTTTCTCATGGTGAAGCCCTAGGTGCGTCTGAGTTAAGCATTTTTCATCATTTTTAAGAACACCTATGCTTTCTATGGATGATGAAATGCGCCCTGTGGCTCAGCAAGTTGTACAATGCATCAGTATGCACCATATTTTTATTAAACCTCAGCAAGTTCGTAATGTTCCTGAACTTGATCTCCCCTACAGCTGAATAGACGTCTGTGTTTAGTGTTTGTCCGTTCCTGGCCCGGGTTTCATGGTGAGTAGTGATAATGACAGCCCATTATCAGAAAACGCTTGTGATGAAAATGGAATAGTTTCATCTATAATTCAAATCCTTTAATACTTTCCCTCCTATCTGCGCGCAATATTTTTTTTCCCATAATTAAAAGTATTCTAAATGTTCTCTATGAATGGGATTTAACTCCTTCACTGCCGTGATCGAGTATACGCAATCTGGTCGTATTCTGTAGCTGTTTGAAAAAATAGGAGTTCCATTTTTCTTTCGGAGAACCACTGAGCTCCAGCTTCATTATTTTACATATAGTAACACTTTGGGGCCAGCGAGGGGAGCAGTCTGCATGACAAATAAGCATACAGTTTCTAAATTGTGTTTATGAGTGTACATGTATTTTTACACTAAACAATATAAATCACAGCGCAGCGCCAGTTAGCCTCCGCTTAGACTGGGGTCAGACGAGCATCTTTGAGAGCTGAAGGAATGTCCGTGAGAGTGGACATTTCTTCCACTCGACACCCGGCTGACGCCCGTCTGGCCACCTCGCTGAGCACAGTTAGTGCGCTCAGCACTGCAAGGCTTTGATCCTCCTATGGAGGATTGCGCTTTGCAGCCCTGTTGAACACGCGTCCTACCGCTTCGACGGGGAGGTTAAAACACAGACGCAGCGCGGCCACTGTCGCGCTCGCAATTTGTGCGCACACAACAGCGTGTGGCGGGCCCAGTCGTAGCGTCACAACGCTGCGTCGGATGCCGGAAGGCACGTCAGTACGGGCGCTCGTCTGACCCCAGCCTAACTGGTAAGCAGGAAATCATTGGTCCTGATAGTGATTTTACGGAAAAACACTTGGTAGTGAAGAAGTTAAGTTTGCATCATGGCGTCAATCTGCACTTCCAAGTATCACCCATAACCTGGCCGTCTGAAATATCACACCTTTTAGTGGGGACAACAATGTTAAAGAGCACATTTTCAGCTACCTGGAGTTCTGCTTTCATTTATTGGAACAGTGTCTTGAGGGGTCCGGCGCCCCACTCAGCAGGAGCTTGGTAGGCTGGTGTGGTGGGCTCCCAATGTTACAGGATCTCGTCACTTGTTAGTGCTGTCCTTGAGCAAGGTCACCTTTCCTGTTCTCTGATGACAGACACACTGACTTCATTGCCAGGTCATGGGCAGTCACAGGTGGGCTGTAGGTTGGCTCTCTTAGTCTTATTTGGTATCAAACTTTAGCATATATATTTGATAAACAAATGTCTAAAAAGCAAATTTTGATTTAGGGCTTTAAATACAATCTGTCCATTTGGTAACCGTTTGGATGTAACAATATAAACTGTAGGATTTATTTAATCCTCACATAACCTGAGTTAAACATGTCCCGGAACAGGGCTGTCAAACTCACGACCACTCAGATGTTGATGCCTACAATTCCCAGAATTCTCTCATTACAATAGATGGCCAGGGAATCATGGGAGACATAGTTCAGAAACATCGGTGTGGGGGGCAGAGTTCGACAACCCTGTCCTAGAATCTTCACTGTAATCCCCTCACTACCATGTTTTTTTCAGTAAAATCACTGCCAGGACACATTGAATTCACAGAAAACAAATTTGCATTATTCAAAATATCAGAAGCCCATTTTCAAATATATACATTATTTGACAGATGAATGGTGCCAGCTGCTGGACAGATAGTGCTACTACATCTCTATAATTCAGCTTTGCATCTTTTTTTTATGAAAAAAAACCAAAACAGTTAAAAGCTGTTTAGTTTGTTTTGGCGCCTCGGGTGTCATGCCTGAAGAGCTAAAACTTTGGGGATGCAATCTAGAGTCTAAATGTAAACAAACCTTGTTTGCAAAAAAAACAAACAAAATTATTTTTTTGCACTGCTCCAGAATTAGCCCACATCAACTATAATCGACATCGGGTCACCAGCAGGTGCCTTGCAATTGGAGTCTAATCAATCTTGGTAGTAAAATGTCAAGGATTGGGTCATATGAACTCCAGGAGTGAATAGCTCACCGCTGCTGGTATCTGTTATTGATTTCCAATTAGCACATACATACATATCATATAGAGATGTGCATTCGTTTCGGAAAAATTCAGAATTTGAAACGAAATTTGATAATTCGTATTTCGGAAGTACTTCCGAATAACGAATCGATACGATACGAATTCGAAACGGTATATAACAAATTTATTTCGTTTTACGCCGTGTCATCATCATAAAAGATGAATTTGAATAATTGATATCAACTATCGAATTTGAAATGAACTATTAAATGGATATCAACAACTATCGAATCGATTCGAAATTTTCAAATCAATCCGAAACGAAACGAAATACGAAACTAAATTAGTTACGAAATTCCGAAAACAAAATTATTTAAAAACGTACCGAAACGAAACTAAACGAAACAAATTTTTAAGCCATGCTCATCCCTTATCATAGAAGCTGCCTTTTAATAAAGCCGTTAATAGGAAGCTGCTAATTGTTACTGGATTGTGCATTTTTTTGCCTTTTGCCGTTCCCTATTACCAGCTCAGAGGGACCTCTGGAAGTGTAACATTGAATAAAATCCTTCTGATATTTTTCGGTGTTTCACATGGTATCATTTCCTGCCTTCATTTTAGTTTATTTTTTAAGTGGCTGGACATGCCCAGTAAGATTGGTTTCACAGCCCTTGAGCAAACAGATTGGTAGAATAATATTCCTGGATAGCTGACGTTACTCTGCGAGAGGAAGAAGGATTTTATGCTGCGCAGTGGAAAGAAGGTAGGGGATGTGGTAGGGATGGCTATGTATTTTGAGATACATAGATGTGCTGACTTTAGCAGCAATGTGTCCAGACTAAAGTGATCAGCAATTTTTTTGTGATTTTGGTATTTGTTTTCCTTTTTTTTATATAGTATTATGCCAGAGCTTAGCCTTTTGATATTTGACTACAAGGGTAAAACGTCTTATTCAGGCCTAGAAAACTACCATTACAGGTTTTACTCAAAGGTTTAAACTCAAAACTTCTCCATATACCAAATCAGTCCTTTGAATATTTATGCAGAATATGCAGAAAGAGTTAAATTGAAGGTGCTCTCCATGTAGTGACAATGCATTGCAGCATCATAATCAAAACGATACAATAGAATTTCCTGCACAAAAGAAAAACATATACAGGGTTATTCAAAGAGCTCCGAATTGCTGGCGAAAGGTAACCTTTCCTGGCCATTCGGCTATTCAGAGAGCAGGCAATTCGCCAAATCCTGGCGAATTGCCTGCACATACGGTGCCTGTTCGGAGCCTGTTAGAAGGCAGTGAAATCCCCATAGAGAAGCAATGCTTCGTCTAGTCAGAGAACACAAAACAGCTGAGAAAAGTTGCCGAATTGCCCTGCTGTTCGGTTGTTTCATTCTACAGGTTTATTCAGGCGAATCCCATAGGCTTAAATGTTAAAAATATTCCCATTTTAATCAAATATCTAATAAACCGTTTAATACAATATTCTGCAGTAAAAAGTCTCTTTATTTCTAGATTTTTTTGGATCTTTTAGGCATTTTTCGGGAATTTTTTGTGAACGTTTTTTCCGTTTTTGTTTAAATCGTTTTTTGTTTTTTCTGTAACAGCCCTTTTTATTATCATTCATTGGATCTTATATGTAAATTTCAGACATTTTCTTTCAGTAGTTTCTTTGCAAACAGCGTTTTACTTTTCAAACATTCAAGCGTACTTGTTTTTTTTTTCACTCCATTCGTGCGGTGTGGGGTTTTTCCAGCGGCTGCTCTGTGCAGTGATCGGCAGCTGCTCGGGTTTTTCTGGCGTGTTCGGCGGGGTTAATTCAGATGTTTTGCGGGTTTTGGTGTGCCTTCGCCGGGTTTTGCGGTGAGTGTTCGTCGGGTTTGTGGCGGCTTTTCCCTGCACTACGACGGCCCTGTGGTGCTTGCAGAATACACTGCAGGGTCGCCAAAATGGGATCGCCGAATCACACCGAATTGAGGAGAACGAAAAGTCACTGAACGTGCGATGACTTATCGATTCTCTTTGAATAACCCTGCAAATATTCAAATTCAATCGTCCCGATTACAGAGGAGCAGCTGACATTTAAGGCTTGGGTCAGACTAGCGCATTTTTAACGTGCGTTTAGGCGCACTTAATCACGGCCGCAGTAGCAGCAAATGACGCGCAATGACGGCCAATATACGAAGTATGGCCGCGCAACGCAAGTGGAAAATGAACGCATTTTTTCCAGAACGCAGAACCGCTAGTACTGACGTACAGAATGCGCTGCGTCCGCTAGCGGCGAGTTTGCGTGATTAGGAGATGTCAGACGCTGCTCATGTCTCTCCTACATAATGTCCAGACGCAAAAAGTGTTTTATTGATGATCCGTAAAAAATCACGCACGAAAATGACCGTTTTCGAGCATTCCGTGAAAAAATACGTCAATGTGTTTGGACGCACTTTTTGACGGTCGCTGCGAATAATGCGTTCGTTTGACATTAGCCTTAGAGTGAGCCCTTAGGCTAGGGTCAGACGAACGCATTTTTCACGTCGTCCGTGAAAAAGTTCGGTCGAACGAACGTACGTATTTTCCCCCGGAATACGCGATAGCGGTCATACGATGCGCCTTTTCGTCCGTGATTTTGTACGGATCATCAATAAAACACTTTTTGAGTCTGGACGTTATGTTGGCCGGACATTAGCAGCGTCTGACGTCTCCTAATCACGCACACACGCCGCTATGCGGCCGCAGCGCACTCTGTACGTCAGTAGTAGCGGTTTGACGTTCTCGAAAAAATGCGTTCGTTGGCCACTTGCGTTGCGCGGACGAACTTTCGTGCGGCCGTTCGTCGTATGTTCCCCGGCATTGGACGTCATTTGCTGCTAGTACGGCCGTGATTTCGTGCGGCTAAACGCACGTTAAAACTGCGCTAGTCTGACCCTAGCCTAAACGATACTGCTTCCAGTTGTAAATGTGTGTGGCTCCACTGCTATTCCAAAGGGGTTATTCAGTAAAGGGCGAACTTGCACGTACGGTGCAATTTCGGGACAGTTCGTCTGCTCTATTCAGAAAGCTGCGAAATACGGTGTAGATTGCTGCAATTCGGTAATCTTCAGTGGTAGCAAAATTGTCCCATAGAGTAGTAATGGTTATTCTATTCAGGGAACGCCGAACTGCACCGTAATGTTGGTGAAATGCCCTGATTTTCGGTGATTCATTTCGACAGGTTTAAACAGGCGAATCCCGTAGCATGTAATGTAAAAAAATCTTATCGTTTATTTTTTTTTTATTCAACCGTTTATTCTTTTCATTTTCAGCAAAATTGTCTTTTTAATTATTTATTTTCTTGAATAGTTTTTGTATTTTTTATAATTTTAGACAAATTTTTGGATTCCCAATACATTTTTAAAGGCGTTTTATTTTATTCTGTAGCAGACCTTTTTGTTATTTTTATTGGACCTTTGTTATTACTTAGACACATTTTAATGCATTTTTAATGCTTTAACCCTTTCGCTGCTGAGCCATTTCACACCTCTGTGCTGAGGTAATTTTTACCACTTTCGCTCATCATGTTTAAACGCGTTTTGAAGCCATATTTTATTATATGACCCAGACATATTATATATCGTTCTTTCCGTCAGCCTCGGCAGATTCAAAATATATCATTATTATATGTTTATGTCATGTCCTGTCTGTATATCATAACAAAAAATGCGATAAAATTTTAATTTTCAACAATTTACAACGTGTAAAGTGTTTTTTTTCACATTTTAACATGCGAGCGTTTGCGGTTATATTTTCTATGGGTTGCACTTGTTAAAAAAAAATTGAAACGGGGAACCGTTACTTTTTTTTGGGGGAAAATCACGCGATTTTTAACAAACGCACCCCATGCAAAAATCATTAGTGCAGCATCATTGTTCACATTATAATTGAAATGGAAACAATATTGCTGTATTAACAAAAACAAAACTGTTTATTTTTTTATTTATTTATTTTTAAATATTATTTTTTTCTTTACATTTTTATTTATTTTATTTTTTTCTTTAAATTTTTATTTATTTAATTTTTTTCTTTACTTTTTACATGGTCATGTTTGTTATAGTTGGAAAGGCCATGGTCTGGCCGATCCAACGATACCAAACATTAACCCCTAGCTGCCACAGATCGGGAGATAGGGGGTTCCAATGAACCCCCTATCTCCACCATTGGTGGCAGCTAGGGGTTAACTCCAGGACTGACGTCATCACGCTATGCACGATGACGCCAGTCATCAGGGGGAGTTCCCGGAAGCTTGGTCGACATCCAAGATGTCGGCCAGCTCCGGGAGAGGATCACGATCCGGCGCTTTTCGGCGCCAAATCCTGATCCGGCACCCAAGGGGTTAAAGCCAGGCACCATTTGGAAGGGCAGGCTGTGCCCTTCCAAACCATGCCTGGCTTTGATCACTGGCCCCAGGTGATCGGGAGGGAGAGAGGTTCTAAGGACCTCACCCCCTCCCTTTCAGGCACCTCCTCCGCACACGCAGGGGGGCGCCTGCAATAGATGTCATCGCGCCACCCGCAATGACACCTAATGGTGCCCGCGGGGGTACCGGATTCTGGGCTGACATCAAGGATGTCAACCCGCACCGGAGGGCACAGCGATTGGCCGGAATCCGACCGATCGCTGGCTGCAAAGGGTGTCCTCCGCAGCAAAGTGGTTAAAGACCTGTTTGAAGAATAGCAGAGTTTAAAGTTTTTCTTCTACAGTGTGGAGGTCTTTGGCGGTCTGTTCGGCGGTCTCCGACGGGCTGATCGATGGCGGTCAGCGGCGATTGCGTGTTCAGTGCACTTCGGGAATAGGGATGAGCCGAACATCCCCCGTGTTCGGTTCGCATTCGAACTCGAACAATTTCAAAAGTTCGAGCTCGAACTCGAACCGAACTCAATGCAAGTCAATGGGACTCAAAAGTTCGATTTTTAGAGTGCCCTCCAAGAGGGCATATATGCAAGATATTTGCCATAAAAGGTGTATGGGGGTCCAGGTAGTGCTCTGGGGGACAGGAAACAAGGACAAAACGTTTAAAAAAAGACATTTTTAAAGGAACAGTGAGTTTTCCATAAAATAAGGGTTAAAAATAAAAACGAAAAATTCCTTCAAATATCGTGCCTAGGAGGTCCCCATAACCTGCCCGTGAAGTGGCGGATTTGTAGGATGTATAGAAACATCGCCATCAGAGACCCACATACGACACCTAGCCATCCTTAAGGGGTTAAAATGCACAGGGACTGGCTACTATCCTGTTAGATGAGGGAATGTATTATATGTATAAAGCAAGGTATATATGACAATGGATAGTCAGAGACTCTAGGGACTCAGCTTGTACGCTTTATGATAGACATGTCTAACACAATAATAATTGTATGCTCACATAGGCCCTTCTGGAGAGGTACATGACATACAAATACTGGAATATTACGTTTAAATCTAAGGAGTGTGGTAAAGATTTTATTAAGCCCTTGATGACAAATGACGTAACATCTACATCATTAATGATTGGCTTTACAGAGCCCTGGTCCTTAAGGGGTTAAACAGCATATCAGAGGATCATATAGTAGAAATGAACACTTCTTAGAATTCAGAACAAGCACAGTGTTTGTTCATACATGTGCAGGCCACACCCAGTCTGCAGGCAATATATCAAATATGTATCAAATTCATGAGACCAGACTAATTAGAAGCACATGTTATTTCCAAACACTAATTACACACCTGTTGTTTACTCCGTTTGAGAGCACAGGTCATTTAGAGGTGAGAATCTTTTCACCTAGACATTAGGTAGTTTTTTAATTCAATATCCAATAAACCGTTGCTTATTCTGCAGTAAAGAGTCTCTTTATTTCTAGATTTTTTAGTATTTTTTTAAGCATTTTCTATACTTTTTTCAAAATGTTTTTTTTTTTTTAACTCGAACCGAACACGCCAAAAAATTTGAAGTTCGCGAACTTTCGAACTGCCAATGTTCGAGTCGACCTCCGAACTGATCGAACCGGACAGCTCATCCCTATTCGGGAATTCACCACAGAGTCGGCGAAATGTAATAGCCGAAACACCCCTAAGTGTGCTGAACGAGAAAGCATCGATATTTCACTGAACTTTCGGTGCTTTCTGAATAACCCCTTGAGTCCTGTCGTGGCTCGGCTTCTACATCATCTATTGGTACATCCGTATAAGAAGCGCATATGCTGTGGGAAATAATGAAAAATCTTTGCGGTTCTCTAATACTGGTTGAGTTGGAATAGAGGCCCAATGTATGTGACAAGTTTGTCTTTTCAATCTGCATTATTTATAACTCCTCATTCCATATTTACTGATTATCTGTGCATGAATAATATCAACATTACCAGTTTTTTTAACAGTTTCTGATGTTTTTGCACCGTGTTCACACTCTCCTTTCCGCACGTCTATGAATAATCTCCATACGCAGCATAGAATTTTTTTTAATCTAATTTATTTATTTAGTTTCACAGCTATAGTCTTTTCAACTGAAAAACATAAAGATAACAGGAAACCAGACAACGCAGAAGGAAGTGGTTTCACAACTTCTCTTAAAATTAAAATTAGAATAATGTACACCACCGATCAGTCCATTTTTGTGACAGCATAACGTTTACGATATTCTACTCAGATGTTTTAGGGACAATTAGTACTTGGAACCTTATTTATATATAATCTTGGTACCATGGGAACCTCTGGAGTTTTGCAGTTACTTAATTTATTTAATAAGGCAAACAAACATGTAATAAAATGCACCATTAATCCAGACGAGGTGCTTACTATGACTTACAAATTCTGAGAGTTCTGGGTTCGCACCTAAGCGTTTTTTGACGTGAGTAATACGCGCGTTTTTTGACACGCCTATTGCACAAATGTGACGCTGCAGTCTATGGTGGCGAACGCGCTGCAATACGCCCCAAAGAAGCTCCTGTACTTCTTTGGGCGTATGGCGTTTTACGGCGCGTTTTACGGCGCGTTCCTACGCTGTAAAACGCCCAGGTGTGAACGGGCCCAATAGGAAATCATGGGATTTCCGTGTTTAGGCGGTTTAGGCGGTTTACAGCCCACTGGAACGCGCTGTAAAACACCCAGGTGTGAACGGGGCCTTAAACAGAGACATTTTACTGTCTGGCGTCCACAGGATTGTTGAATTGAATAATAAACAGCTGGGAATCAGTATTTATTCACTGTATCCCATTCCCAGTACGTTTGCACAAATTTTACTTAATGTAGGTGATCTGTAGTAGTATGTTGCCAGATCGGCCATGTTTTTCTGGACTCATTATTATTATTAATCTTTATATAGTGGCAGTATATACAGTTGTGTTCAAAATTATTCAACCCCCAATGCTGTAAAGGGTTTTAGGGAATTTAGTGTACATTTGTAATTGTATTCAGAATGAAATCCTACAAGGACTTTTTAAAGAACCATATGCAACTAAAATGACATTAATTGGTTTTGTAATACAGTAGTAAATGTTTCTTTTGTGAATTCTTCATTGACACAATTATTCAACCCCTTAAAGACTACCACTCTGAAGAACAGAGGTTCATTCAAGTGTTTTCAATCAGGTATTGAAAACACCTGTGGATGTCACGGAGCAGCAATAAAGCATAATAAGCACCAATTAGGCAGCTTTAAAATGACTGTGATACTCAGCTCCTTCTAGACATTTACTGGTGTGGTTACAAACATGGTGAAGTCAAGAGAATGGTCCAGGAAGACAAGAGAAGAGGTGATTACTCTTCACAGGAAGGGCAATGGCTATAAGAAGATTGCAAAGATGTTAAACATACCAAGAGAGACCATAGGAAGCATCATTCGCAAATTCAAGGCAAAGGGCATTGTTGAAACGCTACCTGGTCGTGGCAGAAAGAAGATGCTGACTTCGACTGCTGTGCGCTACCTGAAGCGTAGAGTGGAGAAAAGTCCCCGTGTGACTGCTGAGGAACTGAGAAAAGATTTGTCAGATGTGGGTACTGAAGTTTCAGCTCAGACAATACGGCGCACACTGCGTAATGAAGGCCTCCATGCCAGAACTCCCAGGCGCACCGCCTTGCTGACTCCAAAGAATAAGAAGAGTCGACTGCAGTATGCCAAAAGTCATGTGGACAAACCACAGAAGTTTTGGGATAGTGTTCTGTGGACCGATGAAACAAAATTAGAACTGTTTGGGCCCATGGATCAACGCTATGTTTGGAGGAGGAAGAACAAGGCCTATGAAGAAAAGAACACCTTGCCTACTGTGAAGCATGGCGGGGGGGTCAATCATGCTTTGGGGCTGTTTTGCTTCTGCAGGTACAGGGAAGCTTCAGCGTGTGCAAGGTACCATGAATTCTCTTCAGTACCAGGAGATATTGGATGACAATGTGATGCAGTCCGTCACAAACCTGAGGCTTGGGAGACGTTGGACCTTTCAACAGGACAATGATCCCAAGCATACCTCCAAGTCCACTAGAGCATGGTTGCAGATTAAAGGCTGGAACATTTTGGAGTGGCCATCGCAGTCACCTGACTTAAATCCGATTGAGAACCTCTGGTGGGACTTAAAGAAAGCAGTTGCAGTGCGCAAGCCTAAGAATGTGACTGAACTGGAGGCTTTTGCCCATGACGAATGGGCGAAGATACCCGTAGATCGCTGCAAGACACTTGTGTCAAGCTATGCTTCACGTTTAAAAGCTGTTATAACTGTAAAAGGATGTTGTACTAAGTACTAAGATTTAATGTCACTTGGGGGTTGAATAAAACTGATAATGATGTGAGCACAGAAAAGACATTTGTGGTTATTTCATTATAAATGTTATGTTATATTTGTCTGACCTACACGTGCCTCTTTGATTTAATTGTAAGCAAGATGACTGAATGATCAAAATCAATGTCAAACTGGCCAAAACACTCAATTTCAGTGGGGGTTGAATAATTTTGAACACAACTGTATATATATATATAATACATTTGAGACTGAACAACATTTTGACAAACCAGTACAGGAGGAGGAAACAAGGGCCCTATACCTTTTGGGAATTTACAATCTATAAGGGTGTGGTGGAAACAGGAGGAGAGGACTGCAAGGTGAGAGTGATGGACTGGTTGTGGCAGTGAGGTGTATTAGTGAGTCTGGCGGTAGGCTTGCCTGAATAGGAAAGACTTAAAGGAGCGTTTTGAAGGAAGGGAAGCTAGGGGAAAGTCTGCCAGTACGAGGGAGAGTGTTCCAGAGGGTGGGGCTGCGTTTGAGACATATTACGATTTCATGCAGAGGGGAATACAGGGAAAAGTGCTGCCCTGCAACATGTATAATTCATATGCTGCGGAAAGGAAATCAAGGCAGGTCACCTAGGATTCTTTTTAATTTCTTCCCTGCAGCGTACAGATTATATTTCCAGCAGGGATACTTTTTTTCATGCATTACCCATCAGCATGAATATATTATGTGTGTCCAGGAAAACATGGCCGATCTGGCAACCCTGGCTGTCGTGCTTCCTGGTTCCCTTCTCGCGAGAAGGGAAGCAGGATGCCGCGATCACACAGGAAGAATGCGAGGGAGCGCAAGTAAAGGTAAGTATCCAGCCAGAGTGTGGCTCGGCGTTACTGCTTTCAGCAATGAAATTCAACCCCAAGCCACACTCGGGAAAACCACCATTATTATTATTATTTATTAAGCGCCAACACATTCTGCAGCGCTGTACAAGGTGTAATGGATAAAGACAGGACAATTCTACAATACACACAGGTGACAGGTCAGTATTCCTGCCAGCAGATACATGAGGATATGAGGACCCTATTCCCGTGGGAATTTACAATCTAGTTGGTGAGGGGATTAGAACAGGAGGGGGGGACCATGGAGGTAAATAGCTCACTTGAAGATACCGGTAACTAAGGTCCATTGTTTAAATGTGCCCAGTATGACCAGTTAGTCTGGGAACAAAAAACTGTAAAATGTCATTATTTTTGAGAGTTTGCATCTAACAGGGTTATTCAAAGAGATTCGAAAAGTCACCGCACGTTCGGTGACTTTTCGTTCTCTTCAATTCGGTTCCTTTTGCCGATCCCATTTCGGCGACCCTGCGGTGTATTCAGCAAGCACCACAGGGTCCCCAAACTGCAGGGAAAAGCTACCGCAAACCCGACGAAAACTAACCGCAAAACCCACCGAATGCGCGCCGAAAACAAGCAAAAACATCTGGATTAACCTTTGAAAAACCCGAGCAGGAGCCGATCACACGCAGCGAAGCAGCCGAACAGGAGCCGAATCACACAGAGCCGAAGCAGCTGAGATGCAGAGGAGGCAGTGAATAAATTAGCAAAACAGTTTGTATGAATCTGTGAAAATGAAACGCTGTTTGCAAAGAAACTACTGAGCGAAAATGTCTGAAATTTACACAGGAGGTCCAGGGAATGATAATAAAGAGGGCTGTTACAGAAAAAATAAGTAAACTTAAGAATTTTTTTTTAAAAAAATCGGACTTTTAAAAAAAAAAAAATCTGAAAAATGCTTAAAGTATCCTAAAAAATCTATAAATAAAGGGACTTTTTGCTGCAGAATTTTATAATGAACGGTTTATTAGATATTGAATTAAAACAGGAATATTTTTAACATTGAAACCTATGGGATTCTCCTGAATAAACCTGCCGAATTAAACCACCAAATGGCAGGGCATTAGGGGAACCTTTCACTGCTGGTTTGTGTTCTCTGAATAGCCGAAGCATTGATTCTCTATGGGGATTCACTGCCCTCGAACAGGCACCGAACAGGCACCGTATGTGCAGGCAATTCGCCAGGATTTGGTGAATTGCCTGCTCTCTGGATAGCCGAATGGCCAGGAAAGGCAACCGAACGCTGATTTTCGTGCGTTCGGTTACCTTTCTCAAGCAATTCGGATCTCTTTGGATAACCCTGTAAGGCTTAAACACCGTTGCCTGTCTTTCCACATGTTGCAAAAACTTATTTATTTATTAGATATTTTTCTGGATCTTTTCGGTAAAATTTTTGATTCCCATTTTTTTTAACCGCTTTTTTATATTCTGTAACAGACAGTTTTATTATTTACATGCATTTTTATTGTTTTAAACACCTTTTTTAAAATAGCAGAGTTCCATTTTTCTTTTTTTAAATGTTCGACGGAGGATCTGTGGTGTTTGGTGGCATTTGGTGGTGAGTTCAGTGGCGTTCGGCAGATCGTCAGCTGTCTTTGGTGACATTCGGCGGTCTGTTCGGCTGGCGTGCTGATCTGCTGCATTTGGCGGATCCTATTCGGCACAAATCGAGGACCCTGCGTTGAATACTGAATTTACTGCAGGATTGGCGAACTGAGATCACCGAAGCGCACCGAAGTGCACGAATGAGAGTGCATTGAGATTTCAGCGCTCTCTGAATAACTCCCAATAAGTGCCAGTGTTTGCCAGCATTGCAGTACCAGCAAACACGGCCTTTCTCAAAACTAAAATTCCAACGGAAACAGGAGAAACTTCACTGTAATAACAAGCAAACAAAAAACTCATAAAGTTCCAAAATATATCTAAACTACAGCCTTAATCGGCATAATGGAAAATGTAGTTCACAATATGATGACTGGCAAAGGTTAACCATCGTTGCACTCTGTGTAATCGAATGACGTAGCAGCGCTTCCTTTTTTTCAGTGAAGCGTTGACAGCTGTTTATATATACACATATATATATATATATATATACACTCACTCCGAGCAGTAGGCGACAAAGGAAATGCAGTTGCATTCTGATGTTGCGCTACATTTACTCCTCAATAACTATTCTGCATCCTTTTTGAGTGCTAGTAATTAGATGAATACAATGTAGTATCTTTAGCCCTTTCACGCTGAGCCACATCACCCATGTGTGCTGAGCTCATTTTGACCATTTTTTTGCTCATGACATTTAAACGCTATTTGAAGTCATGTTTTACTGTAGAACCCATACAAATTATATATCATTTTTTTTTTATTTTAGAAGATTGAAAATGCCTGTACATCATTACTATCAGGGTTATTCAGAGAGAGGTTAAAAGCAGAAGAATGACTGGAGAATGGAAAATTCGAGGTCAAGACAGCCGATTTGGAAAAGTGAGATAAATGGGAGAATTTTTCTGGTTTGGCTATTTTGACCTAGAATTTTCCATTCTCCAGCCATTCTCCTGCTTTTCACCTCTCTCTGAATAACACTGTATGAGTATATGTCACATCAGAATGCTATGACAAAAAAAATGTAAAAAATGTGTATATTTCTATTTGTATTTCTAGTATTTACAGACAATAAACTCATATTTTTCCACATTTTATCATCCAAACCTTTCTGCTTATATTTTCTACAGTGTACTCTTTAAAACAAACTTTAAAAAATGCAGTAACATGTTATGAATTTCAGATTTTTGTTAAAGGGACACTGTTAAAAAATAGAGTTCCCCTTTTTTTCTTGTTTGTTTTAGTTTTCTCTTCTATGTTTAGTTAAGAAAATATTTTACTCTATATGTGTCACTGGGTGCATCCATTGTGTGATCGTTTATGTCGTAAACTGCCCCCAAAGTATCTTTTCATCATTTGCTCTTCACTCTGTGGCTTTGGCCATAGAATGAAGTCTGTGGGTCAATCGCTGTCTCAAATCTCTTTGTATTGTGTGGGATGTATTCGAAGGACATCACCAGGGAGTAGATTAGAAGTCTTTTAAGCTCCCTGTCTCATTCAGCTGTCAACTCACATCTTAAGAAGCATACAAACAGAATACCTCCCCTGTTGCCTTTCTCTAAGCATTCCCTTCTCCACCTCATTAACTGTAAAATACTGTTTAAGCGAAACCACAGCAGTAAAGTAAAACTTTTGCACAGATTTTGGTAAATGTTGCATCATGGAAAAAAATCCACAAATTGGAGACAGGAGATAAACCCCCCTAACTTTATTTTTCCCCTTTACATGCAATTACTTCGAACAAAGGGGGAAAAAACAGCCACGTGTGTTTTCTAAAGCTATTTTATTTGCAATGCACAAGCAATCTAGTTACAGCTTATATAAGTGGTACTGTCCCTTTAACTAGAAGCACCCAGGAAAATATCAACAGGAAATTCTACATAAGGCAACAGAATACTTATTTCTTAAATTTGCATTGATAATGCTTTTATAAAAATTGTATCAGTACCCAAGGTCTCGATAGGTTCACTTAATGGCTCGTGGCGATGGAGTAACCTGACTTAATAAGGGCCTAAACCTCAGTCTTTAGGCTTTGGCTAATAGCTAAATCTATTGCTCTCAACAAAAAGGCTGTTTAATATGGAATAGTAATTAATAAGCTCGAGCCCCACAACTCATTCCATGGCTTTGTAAAGATTATACCAAATATAGGAACACCTGTAATGCCCCCTACTGGTGATACTTGGCAAAACTCTATCAGGGTTATTCAAAGAGATCCGAATTGGGGCCGAAACGTAACCGAACGCTGAAATTTAGCGTACGGTTACCTTTCCTGGCCATTCAGCTATTCAGAGAGCACGCAGTTTGCCAAATGTTGGCGAATTGCCTGCACATACGGTGCCTGTTCGGTGCGCTGTTCGAGGGCAGTGAATCCCCATAGAGAAGCAATGCTTCGTCTAGTCAGAGAACACAAACAGCAGTGAAAAGTTGCCAAAATGCCCTGCTGTTCAGTGGTTTCATTCGACAGGTTTATTCAGGCGAATCCCATAGGCTTCAATGTTAAAAATATTCACGTTTTAACTCAATATCTAATAAACCGTTGGTTATAATATTCTGCAGTAAAATGTTTCTTTATTTTTAAATTTTTTAGTATCTTTTAGGCATATTTCGGGGGTTTGAGAATTTTTCAAGTTTTCTTTTTAAATCGTTTTTTCTTTTTTCTGTAACAGCCCTTTTTATTATCATTCATTGGATCTTATATGTAAATTTCAGACATCTTCGTTCTGTAGTTTCTTTGCAAACAGCGTTTCACTTTTCAAACATACTGTTCAAGCGTACTGGTTTTTTTTTCACTCCAATCGTCTGCGGTGTCGGGTTTTTCCGGTGGCTGCTCTGCGCTCTGATCGGCAGCTGCTCGGGTTTCTCCGGCGTGTTCGGCGGGGTTAATCCAGATGTTTTTGCGGTTTTCAGTGTGCATTCGCCTGGGTTTTGCGATGAGTGTTCGGCAGGTTTGCAGCGGTTTTTCCCTGCACTACGACGGTCCTGTGGTGTTTGCTGAATACATTGCAGGGTCGCCGAAATGGGATCGCCAAATCACACCGAATTGAAGAGAACGAAAAGTCACCGAATGTGCGGTGGCTTTTCGATTCTCTTTGAATAACCCTGTATATTTAATCAGCAGCTAGACGTACACCAAGGGTCAGCATCCTTGGCCCTCCACATGTTTTGAAACTACATTTCACAAGACGCTCAGACTCTCGTTTGGATGTCGGAGACTCATGGGAAGTGCAGTTCCAAAACATTGAGTGTCTGACAATCAAACAAGTGTCTGACATGGGATTCTGGGAGATGTAGTTTCAAAACATCTGGAGGGCCAAGGTTGTTGACCACTGGCATACACAAACAACCTAAAACATCCTTCCTCTCAGCCACCCTATGATCTTACAACACACATCCACCCTAGAAATATCCCCATTCATGCCATCACACACGCAGCCTTTTAGTCACAGACAGCTCGCTTGCACACTTTAATGAAAATATCTCTATTAGTTAGGGATATACGCTATTGTTGGCTCAAATATGGAATTCCTTTATTCCCCCCCCCTTTCTTTTATAGGTTAAATCTATTTAGGGGTGTGCGAGCGTATAACAGAGCTGAAAATCAAAAAAACTCCCAGCAATGAATCTCTATTGGTATTCTGACTCACCCATTGTACAGCGCTACGGAACTTGTTAGCGCTTTATAAGTACCTGTAACTGTAGTAAATGTGTCTGTAATCACACAGTGTAAATCAAATCCTTTTACCTTTTTTCTAAATGACATTTTCATAAATGCCCCAATAGGCAACACATTTATTTAATACGGGGAGGCAGCAGAATTAGGAATGGCGAGGACAGCGCCAAGCCTAATACACCCCTGTGTGAAGTATAAAAATAATACGCAGGAAACCGACCGCCCTCATCAAGATACTGTTACCGACTTGGATGCTTTCAGTTTCTACTGATTTATAAAAACATAATAGAAGGTTCCCATTCCACAATATATTTTAGCTCTGCATGTGCAACTCAATAAGTCGTCCGGCAAACACAGCCAGTGTCCCGATGACACAAACAATCATAAAGCCTGCCAGGAGGAGGTGATCCAGCACCATCGCAACGAACTTCCATTCTTCTGATGCCTGCGGAAAGCGGTCACAAAACAAACCAATAGTAAAAATGGTTACAAAAACTCAACTTTTTTTTATTTATGACTCATAGAATTACAAATAACTGTTTTACAAAGTAAAAAACTCTGACATGACAGATCAACAAAGGCAATAACCAGGGCCGGATTTACATCTCAGGAGCCTGGAAGCACAGAAGTGTGGAGCAACCCCCCCCCCCCAAATCCTTCCTGGAGCTCCCAAGCAGCTCTAGGCCTTTATAGGCAGCCCAGATGGAACACGTGTGAACAGGGAGGGGTGCAAACCAAATGAGGGTTGTCAGCCCCCTATATGTAACACACAACAGGAGAAAGGTTGCACTCAACCGAAACGAGCAACGAAAGTGGGTGCATTTAATGATCTGATGGAATGTGGTTATTGATATGGAGTGCTCTTTCTTTGTATATTGTATTATTTGTCTTAGATGCACCCGCTGTTGTTGCTTGTTTAGGTGCACAGGTGTTCCATCTTGGCTGCCTATAAAGGCCTAGAGCTGCTTGGGAGCTCCAGGAAGGATTGTGCCTCCTCCAGCAAGTGAGTTGATCCTGGAAGGGCAGATTCGGTCAAGATAGGACCTGTCAACGTTGGGATACATTGGCGACTGTGACAGGCTTAAGCAAAGTATGATCATATATTTTGTGAACTGAATCCCCATCATTTATTCCATCAGGTGATTGAATATTCTTAAAAATGGTGATCTTTTTTGAAATAGAATGATCTGATGGAATGTGGTCATTGACATGGAGTGCTCTTTCTTTGAATAACATATATATTTATAATAAAGTTTATTATTGCCAAAATCTTTTACTTATCACAGCAATTCAAATAACTGCATCACAGAGCTCGTGTGTTACATTCCCCACATGCAGCACAGAACTCTGGGTAAGACATGCAAATTACATCCAGAATTTCTCATTTTTTTGCATCCTGGGTCTGTTTTCACACTAACCCTCCAATCGATGTCATGCCATACTGGACAACACTTTTTTTTTAGCAGAGATCAGGTTTAGGCAGCTGGTCAAAGCCACTCCTTGACAACTATTTCAAGCTTGCTGTGCCCTCACAAGTAAGAAATGACCAGTTATAGTTTGATGCTAAGGCTAGGGTCAGATGAACGCAGTGCGAACGCGCGTGCAGCCGCACTTTATCACAACCATAGTAACAGCAAATGACGGGCAATATACGAAGTACGGCCGCACGAAAGTGTGGCCGCGCAACGCAAGCGGCAAACAAACGCATTTTTACTAGAACGTGATACCGCTAGTACTGACGTACAGAGTGCGCTGCGTCCGCTAGAGGCGTGTGTGCATGATTAGGAGACGTCAGACGCTGCTAATGTCCGGCCAACATAACGTCCAGACGCAAAAAGTGTTTTTTATTGACGATCCGTACAAAATCACGGACGAAAATGCGCATCGTATGACCGCTATCGCGTATTCCGTGAAAAAATACGTCCATTCGTTCAAACGCACTTTTTCATGGACAACGCAAAAAATGCGTTTGTCTGACCCTAGCCTTAACCCGTAAATCAATACTTATTTAAGTTGTGGTGAAGGGCAAAAAAATTAGATTAAAAGCCTCCACACTGCAAATAATAAAGTTTATAATTGCCGAAGTCATTTACACATCCCAGCAATTCAAAAAACTGATTCACAGAGCTCATGTGATACATTCCCCACATGCAGCACAGAACTCTGGGTAAGACATGCAAATGATGCCTGTAATTTCTATTTTTTTTGCATCCTGGGTCTGTTTTCACACAGAACCCTCCAATCAATGCCATGCCCTACACACCTATATATATATATATATATATTTTATGTTGAGTAAATAAATTCGTCAAGAGCAGCTTGAAGGAATGGCATTGCTGATATTTTAAGTGTAAATCATTCAAACAATGGCAATACCTTTGTTTGAAACTATTTCAAATGTCATACATATTCAAAATAGCAATTTTACTTTATTCTATAGCACTAACCTTTTAGCAGCTGGCAATAAATGTGGCCTTCAAGGTGGTGTCTTTAATATGGTCTGCCATTTTTGCATATATTCCCTTTGCCAGTAGCATTGGAGTGTGTACTCACGAATGCTGGGAGGTACCATAGTGGATGGCTCAGCCATTGATACAGACATGATGGTATGGAATGTTCATTCAAAGACCATCCCATCTGTTTCATGTATGTTATACGGGGTAATTCAAAGAGATCCGAGTTGCTTGAGAAAGGTAACCGAACGCTGAAATTCATCGTTCGGTTACCTTTCCTGGCCATTCGGCAATCCAGAGAGCAGGCAATTCGTCAAATCCTGGCGAATTGCCTGAACATACGGTGCCTGTTCGAGGGCAGTGAAATCCCCATGAAAAAGCACTGCTTCGGCTATTCAGAGAACACAAACCAGCAGTGAAAGGTTCCACTAATGCCCTGCCATTCGGTGGTTTAATTCGGCAGGTTTATTCAGGAGAATCCCATAGGCTTCAATGTTAAAAATATTCCCGTTTTAATTCAATATCTAATAAACCGTTCATTATAAAATTCTGCAGTAAAGAGTCTCTTTATTTATAGATTTTTTAGGATATTTTAAATATTTGGTTTTTTTTTAAAAGTCCGATTTTTTTTTTTCTTTCAAAGTTTACTTATTTTTTCTGTAACAGCCCTTTTTATTATCATTCCCTGGACCTCATATGTAAATTTCAGACATTTTCGCTCAGTAGTTTCTTTGCAAACAGCGTTTCAGTTTTCAAACATTCATGCAAACTGTTTTACTAATTTATTCACTGCCTCTTGTGCGGTGTCGGCTTTTTCCGGCAGCTGCGCTGCGTGTGATCGGCTCCTGCTCGGGTTTTTCCGTGGTTTTCGGCAGGTTAATCCAGATGTTTTTGTGGGTTTTCGGCGTGCATTCGCCGGGTTTTGCGGTTAGTTTTCGTCGGGTTTGCGGCAGCTTTTCCCTGCAATTCGGGGACCCTGTGGTGCTTGCTGAATACACCGCAGGGTCGCCGAAATGGAATCGGCAAAAGGAACCGAATTGAAGAGAATGAAAAGTCATCGAACGTGCGGTGACTTTTCGAATCTCTTTGAATTACCCTGATAGTTTTGCTATTCTTCCTTATAATCCTCTCTTATACTGTGACAAATAAAATGGACGAGGCATCGAGAGCAGAACCTATATAAATGTACCTTGTTTGATTCCTGGTCCCCCTTCATGGTGTCTGCAATATATTTGATTCCCTCTATAGCGCTCTTCACGTCAGGATTCTTTAAAACCGGAGACTGGTAAACCATTGCAGCGGGTCCACGTTTCCCTGAAATCTCAGATATATCGATATCTTCTGAAAAGAGAGTCTTCCCTTGCTTCTCTTGAGACGGCCGTTTCATCGTAGAGAAGAACATAAGGTTTGGAATGGTGTCAATAAAAATCTAAACAAATTAGAGATTGTCAATTCCGCATATAATATGAATAATGATCCAAAACGTGATATGAAATACTCAGAGGCAGTTAAGATACTTTTAATAAATAAAAAACAAAGACCAGAACAAAGATTTTAAAATAGATAATAAGCTTTTACATGTGAATATCTATCTAGCTGCCTATTTCTGATCTTTCATATTTAAAACATTTATTTTACCGAACGGAGAAGAAAATCTATGGAAAATAAATAACTATTAAATACTCTGGTACTGATTAAGTGTATAATTATGTAAACCAGGAAGACACATTCACTATTTGGACATCAGTTTTTGTAATTGAAGGGGTTATTCAGAAAGCACTGAAATGTCAGTGAAATTCCAATGCTTTCTAGTTCGGCGATTCTATTTCGCCGATCCTGCGGTGAATTTACTATTCACGCAGGGTCACCCAAGTGCTGCGAACATGGAGTCGCTGAAGACCGCCGAACACCACCAAACACTGCCGAACTGACTGCTGAACACTGCCGAACGCTGTCGAACTGCTGAAACCTTCCCAGAATCCTGCTATTCTTCTAATAGGTGTTTAAAGCTTTCCCGCCGTGGGGAAAACTATCAGGGCTATTCAGAAAGAGGTGAAAATCTAGAGAATGACTGGAGAATTGAAAATTCCTGGTCAAAATAGTCAAACCAGAAAAATTCTCCCATTTATCTCACTTTCCAAATTGACTATTTTTGTCTAGATTGTTCATTCTCCTGTCAATTTTCAACGTTTTCACCTCTCTCTGAATAGCCCTGTATGTCGTCCTTGCAGCAGAGGGGCATTGAAGCCACAGGATGGCATAGTTCACCCCGCTAGCTTCAATGGGCCTCCTTAGCCCCACACTAGTTGGCGAGCCGCGCGCCATTGACTGCGCAGGACACCTGTGGCGGCAAGGGGTTATTCAATAAAAACGCATGAAAATATGTGTAAATAATGAAAAGGGTCCTTTTACAAAATTAAAAAAAGGTCTGTTACAGAATAAAAAAAATACTTTTTTAAAAATTTAATCAAAACTTTCGTCTAAAACATACAAAAAGGTGTTCCAAAAAAATTAAAAAGACTTTTTGCTGAAAATGAAAAAAATAAACGCTTGAATAAAAAACGTCAATGTTTTTTACATGGAATCCTATGGGATTCGCCTGTTTAAACCTGTTGAACTAAATCACCAAAAATCAGGGCATTTCACAGACACTTCGATCAGGGGCGGATCCAGAGACTAGTCTCGGGAGGGGCACTGACAGAAAATAAGGTGTTTTAGCAGAGAGCCCGACTCACGAGAATTTACAGAGGGCCCGGCTCACAGGAGTTTACAATCTAGAGGAGCAGAGGGCCCGGCTCACAGGAGCTTACAATCTAGAAGAGCAGAGGGCACCCAGGAGCTTACAATCTAGAAGAGCAGAGGGCACCCAGGAGCTTACAATCTAGAGGAGCAGAGGGCACTCAGGAGTTTACAATCTAGAGGAGCAGAGGGCACCCAGGAGCTTACAATCTAGAGGAGCAGAGGGCACCCCGGATTTTACAATCTAGAGGAGCAGAGAGCCCCCAGCTCACACATGGATTTGCCCCCAGCTCATGGATTTGCCCCAGCTCATGGATTTGCCCCAGCTCACACATGGATTTGCCCCAGCTCATGGATTTGCCCCAGCTCACACATGGATTTGCCCCCAGCTCATGGATTTGCCCCAGGTCATGGATTTGCCCAGCTCATGGATTTGCCCCCAGGTCATGGATTTGCCCCCAGCTCATGGATTTGCCCAGCTCATGGATTTGCCCCCAGGTCATGGATTTGCCCCCAGGTCATGGATTTGCCCCCAGCTCATGGATTTGCCCAGCTCATGGATTTGCCCCCAGCTCATGGATTTGCCCCCAGGTCATGGATTTGCCCCCAGCTCATGGATTTGCCCAGCTCATGGATTTGCCCCCAGCTCATGGATTTGCCCCCAGCTCATGGATTTGCCCAGCTTACACATGGATTTGCCCAGCTCTCACCTGGATATTGCTCCAGCTCCGGCAGGGGTTGAGGGGACCCAGATGCCGGGCAGCGCGGGAGTGCCTGCCCGGTCCTGAAGAGTCCGTCCTGTTGAAGGTGATGCGGCTGCGTGGCGTGCGTGCGCAGGTCACGCGGTCCGGCCAGTCAGGTGGTACAGAGACTCAGTACCACCTGATTAGCCGGACCACGTGACCGGCTGCGCCTGCACGCAGCCGCTTCCCTTTAACAGGACGGACTCTAAAGGACCGGGCAGGCACTCCCGCACTGCCCGGCATCTGGGTCCCCGGCTCAAATCTCGGGGGGGCAATTGCCCCGTTGCCCCCCCCTGGATCCGCCCCTGACTTCGATGCAGTTCAGCGTTCTCTGAAAGAGATTAACCATTACTTCTCTATATGGGGCAATTTTGCTGCCAACAAAGATGGAAAGTCGATGACCTGCGGCGAACTGCACCGTATTTTGCTGTCAATACGCCAGTATTTGGCAAATTGCTATCTTTCTGAATAGCCAAATTACCACGAAATTGCACCGACCGTTTGGTGTAATTCGTTGGCAAGTTCGTTGCTTATTATTGAATAACCTCTTAACACTTTTTCTCTTTAGGAGTTATTCACTAACTACTGTTATTTCATTGAAAGAACATTGGATTTAATTTGGCAAACTTTGAGGAACTGCAGTGGATCGAGAACGGTGAAACTGCGTTGAATTCACTATGCAGGGAACTTCTACCATAGTTTGCTGTACGTTTCACCATTGTTGCCGCCGTAGTTTCTGCTGAAGTTATTTAAAGGGTTATAGAAGAAGTGCTGGTGTCTGCCACTATTGCAAATACCATCAAATGTTACCAGTATTGCAGTGCCAACAAATGCTGGCATTTCACAAAACTAAAATTCACCTTGTCTGTTTGTCTAGTTTTTTCCAGCGATTTTCGTCACTATTTGCAACACCGGCACTTAGCGAATAACCCCTTTAGTGTAGTTTCCACCGTAGTTTCAGTTGAAGTTGCCTATCAATGTTTTTAGTGTTGTTTCTATTGGGATCCAATGGAGATCCCCACTATAAAGTCACTGAAGTTTATTCGCCGGCGTTGCAAACAACAGTAGAACTCTAAGGCTGGGGTCAGACGAACGCAGTGCGAATGTGCGTTTAGACGCACTTTATTACGGCCGTGGTAGCAGCAAATCACATCCAACGCAGGCTCACACACGAAGTACGGCCGCGCAACGCAAGCGGCAAATGAATGCATTTTTGCAAGAACGTCGAACCGCTAGTACTGACATACAGAATGCACTGCGTCCGCATAGCGGCGTGTGTGCGTGATTAGTAGACGTCAAACGCTGCTCATGTCCGGCCAACATAACGTCCAGACACCTAAAGTTTCCTGGTTTGGATCCGTAACAAATACGGCTGAAATTGTGCATCGTATGACCGCTATCGCGTCTTCTGTGAAAAAATGCGTTCGGACGCATCGACACACTTTTTGACGGTAGACGTGACAAATGCGTTTGTCTGACCCTAGCCTAAATGGAGAATAGCTGCAGTTTACTAATTTTACGGAAAAATAATGGTTGCGCCGTTATTTGCGTTACCTTCACCTGCTGTTGTTGAACTGTGCTTCTCTGGATAACCAAAAAAACACCATAGCTGCATGAACGGTGATTATTTACCATTGTTAGCAACTATGGAGAACTTTTCTGCCACAACGGTGCTTAGTGATTAACCCCTTAGGCTGGGGTCAAACGAGCACACTATGTGCGGCTGTACTGACGTGCCCTCTGGCGTCGAATTGCAAGCGCAACAGCAGCCGTGCTGACTCCGTGCAGCAGGCCTCCCCATCAAAGTGCTGGGATCGAGCCTTGCAGCGCTGAGCGCACTAACTGCACTCAGCGAGGTGGCCAGATGGGCGTCAGAGTGGAAGGAACGTTCACTCTCATGGACGTTCCTTCCGTTCTTACTACCGCTCATCTGACCCCAGCCTTAGTCTTCGGATCTCTGGATTCTTATCCCCCTTCCTTGTCATATCTTATTATAAAGTATCTCTTACCTTTCTCACCCACTCTGGCATGGTGTGCGTACTTGGGGAGCGATGATGGGTGTTTATAACAATTACTGTAATAATAATCGAGGCAATGACAATCACCATTGTAAATAACATGTATTTGCCAATTAAAGGGACCGCACTTGAGGTGGAAGGGATCAGTTCAACGATGACCAGAAGAAACACAGTCAAGGACAGCAAGACTGAGATACTCAGAGTCATTTTTTCACCTAAAAATCAAGGAGAACAAAAGTTATCACGTATCACCTTATTAAAATTAAGAAAAGAACATTTCTGGAGTTAAACATGAAATGATCCACATGAGGACACATCTGGGGGGGGGGGGTGGCCTGCAGACCTGGGTTATTATCGCCACCTGGTGGTAGTAATAATAATACACCCTTTGTTTTGAAATATATTGATTAAACTAAGAAGTCAAATACAATAATTGGAAAATAAACAAAGTCAGTACCAGGCAGGTTTGGGAAAGCTATGAAAAAATGTGACAAGAAGATATTAATCTTGAACATTAGTAACAGGTAGTTTTACTAGATTCAGAACCCACTGGAAGGGCTGGTGAAAGACCAAAGCACATTTCCCAAAAACTATCAATCAGCATCTTGATCACCAGGGAAAGGTGGTTTGGGATGCAAATAAGATTTATTTTAACCCCTTCACTGCCAAGCGATTTGTTGAAAAATGTTATCATCACATTAATTTGAAACATGGGATGCGAAGTAATCAATTAATTATAGGATAAAATAGAAGTTTTGAGCAGAAATTGTTTTTTTAAGATAGTTAAAAAATTTAAATAATGTTCATTTCTACATTTTTAATTTTTATGTATTCATTTATCCTTTACAGAAATATTGTTGTAATGTAAGATTCTGAGCTCTAGATGGTGTCCTTTCTCTTACACAATTTCAAACAGGGTCTGCATTATTATCATACAGGCAGAAGAGACCTTTGTGATAGATACCTTAACTGCGATAAATAAAAATAACAAAAATGTTCAGATCTCCTGCTTATGGGTGTTTTTATTGATCATAATGAGATTATTAGCAATGCAGCTTCCACAAAAATACCAATAGAATAAAAAAATAATATCTGTATGTGACATAATGCCTGTGTATGGAAATTACAGTAGTATCTGCACTGTACAGTAATATTACGTCATTATAATTCCCTGAATATTATCCCTGTATGGCAGCGAGTGACCCCAGAGCTCTCCCTGTATTCTGCCAAATCCCTGACTGCTGTAAAGCAGCAGTAATCTATTTGACCTTTTTGTTACAGTGGGGTTTAGGGCTGCTATCTGCAAATAGTGTTATGTCTCTCCAGGGTGCTGGAGAGACGTAAAACAAAGGATTTCGTTTCTCCACAGGGGACACACTAATCTGGCTTTAAAAAGGTGTGAAAATGGCCTTTTGCTATGCTAATGAGTGCTTTGCAATGCATTACAATGCAAAAATCGAGATAACTCGATTTTGGATGTGAAGGGGTTAATGATGTATTTTTCCCATCAGATGAGTAATCACCAATTTTGCAAAACAGATGCTTTGATACATTGTATAATAAGTGGTATTATGAGTTAGAATTCTCATATTAAATCATTTGAGTGCGTACAAACATTGGTATAATATGCAAATTGAGAGTTAGAAACTAAGTTCTAATGTCTTTAAGAAGAAAAATAAGAATATATATATATATTGTTTAATCTTAGTAATTTTACCTGAGTCGGTTGGAAGATAAAAGACCAATCCGGTCAGAAAGGAGAAAAGCAGACAAGGAGTAATAACATTGACAATGAAATAAAGAGACAGGCGCTGTAAAACAAAGTGATAGGTGATGTCCAGGTAAGGTTTATCAGGGCAGCAAGTATAGTAAACCCAGTGTTTCCAGCAGCGGTAATCCTTCATCAACCATTCCCCGCTCTCCATGAAGTTACTTAGATCTGGACGGTCACTCTCCTGTTTTTTGAAGCACATAGTTATTTAAAATAAAAGGAGTACAGCAGATTATTATTATATTATTACTGTTAAGTCTCATAACCGAGACTTTATAAAGGGTTAAAGGCAACACAATTTGTTATTTGCCATTCATTAGGACTGATGTCAAAGGCTTGGTCACAATATGGTGGTGCCATATAAATAATTGTAATCCTGATGAAGCCGCGTTCCTAAGCGGCGAAATGCGTGTTAAGCGCGACACTTGTTATAGGTGCTTACTCTTTCTAGCAGTCACTTATAACTTCTTTTGACCTTGTGCCGGACTATTGTGTCCTAGCTATTATGCATACTATCTTTGTATTACCTATGTTGACCTTCATTCTTGGTCTATTTTTAGTCATCTCTCTACTAATTATAGTTTTTTTCTGTTCTTAGGAAAAACTAGGGATAGAATAGAAATCCATATAGATTATAAAAGGCACGAGCTAGGGACAAATTGTCCTCTTATTACTATTCAAATTTTCTTCGGACTCTACTCCATATGTCTTACCATTTGATTGAAAGTTTATAATATTGCCAATTAATTGAGGGGCTGAACATAGGACCGACTATCGTTGTCTAATTAAGGGCTATTCAGCTCATTGTCTTTTGTTAAGTTTCCAACTACTTATTGTCCTCCGTTCAGTCTCCAATTTGTCCTCTTATATTATTCTAATTCCCTGACTCCATTCCATATGTCTAATGGTTTTATTTGACGCATATGCAGGGTTATTCAAAGAGATTCGAAAAGTCACCGCACGTTCGGTGACTTTTCGTTCTCTTCGATTCGGTTCCTTTTGCCGATCCCATTTCAGTGACCCTGCGGTGTATTCAGCAAGCACCACAGGGTCCCCGAATTGCAGGGAAAGGCTGCCGCAAACCTGACGAAAACGAACCGCAAAACCCGCCGAATGCACGCTGAAAACCCTCAAAAACATCTGGATTAACCTGCCGAAAACCATGGAAAAAACCGAGCAGGAGTCGATCACACACAGCGAAGCAGCTGGAAAAAGCCGAGACAGCCGAGTGAAGTTGAATAGATTAGGAAAACAGTTTGTATGAATGATTGAAAAGTGAAACGCTGTTTGCAAAGAAACTACTGAGCGAAAATTTCTGAAATTTACATATGAGGTCCAGGGAATGATAATAAAAAGAGCTTTTACAGAAAAAATAAGTAAACTTCAAAAAAATCTAAAACAAATCGGACTATTAAAAAAAAAGAAAAAAATCCAGTAAAATGCTTAAAATATCCTAAAAAATCTATAAATAAAGAGACTCTTTACTGCAGATTTTTATAATGAACGGTTTATTAGATAATGAATTAAAACGGGAATATTTTTAACATTGAAGCCGATGGGATTCTCCTGAATAAACTTGCCGAATTAAACCACCGAATGGCAGAGCATTAGGGGAACCTTTCACTGCTGGTTTGTGTTCTCTGAATAGCCGAAGCAGTGCTTTTTCATGGGGATTTCACTGTCCTCGAACAGGCACCGAACAGGCACCGTATGTGCAGGCAATTCGCCAGGATTTGGCGAATTGCCTGCTCTCTGGATAGCCGAATGGCCAGGAAAGGCAGCCGAACGCTGATTTTCAGCGTTCGGTTACCTTTCTCAAGCAATTCGGATCTCTTTGAATAACCCTGATAGTTGCTTCTATTAGACCATAGTAAACCAATTATGACCACTATCACCAGTAATATAGTGCGCATTAGGCAGTGAGTCTTAACACACTAGTCATTTTTCATGATCCTTTCACGTTTGGTGTTGTTGTTGTTTTTTTCTTTCTTTATATGGCAATGTCCATTGATAAAATTCTATGTGTGTATACCCCGACCATACAAGGGACTGATAGGATTTCCCTCCCATTCTTCTTTTTTACTTTCTGACTGTAAATAATTGTAAATGTGAAATATTTCACACCTGTTGCATAGTATAGGCCCTGGGGTTAATTAGCAAGAGGTCCATGATGCTACGCAAGTCCTATTCTCCTGAGCGTTCACTTATTATCAGTGATTCCTTACCGGATTTATAACCACTAATGTGCCGTCATAGGTCCAAGTGCCGAGCTTCATGCTGCAGTTCTGCGTGTCAAATGGGAAATATGTGACTATAATCTCACAGTAACTTTTGAAAATGGCTGGAGGAGACCATATAATCTTTCCTGTATAATCCAGAAGGACTTTAGTGTCCGGCTCAATAGCAAAATCACCATCTGCACTATAATAAAAGAATAAAAACGCTACAAGCAGGAAATAAACATTGGGCAGTAACTTCATAACCAGTCGATACAACACATGATTGATGTTTGAAACATGCAGCAGGATTTTTCTCAGGACCTTGCTGGATGTTAAGTAGTCTGCAGGGCAGTTATTTTCTACATAATATGTCAACTTTAATCTTTGTAAAAATCTCCAGTTTGTTATGAACTTTGCTTTCGAGTTTTGCTACAGAACAGCGAGTATGTTTATATATTTCAATGGTATAACAGATTTTTTGTTTTGCGATAACCTCCAGATTAAAAGCATTCACACATCTTATTAAATAAACATTTGTCGTATCACCTTAAAGAGCAAAGTAACAAAAGATGTTGACATTTCGAGCCTCACTGAAATGTTCTGCAAGAGATTCCCTGCAAAGCCTGAAGTGCAGACATGCTTTGCACCTTTTGTATCTTAACGTGATACAGCAAATGTTTTTTTAATAATCAGTGAGTGCTGCTCTTCTTGACACACACAGTTACAGTTACAAGTATTTATAAAGCGCCAACAAATTCCTTAGCGCTGTACATTGGGAGACAGAATAACAAATATACGTATAAGTTAAACACACAGAATAGTAGGATAGTGGACCCTGCTTGAGAGCTTACAATCTAAGAGGAGAGGGGTGACACATTAGGTGAGGGTGAATAGGGTATGTGAAGTAGTCGGGTGCATGAGGGCTGAATGGGAAGATGGAGCAAGAAATGTACAGTGGGGGAACATGGAGTGAGCCAATAGACTTCTCTAAAGTAATGTGTTTTCAGAGCCTTCTTGAAGGACTGGAGAGATGAGGGAGAGTCTAATGTTGCGGGGAGGGAGTTCCATAGAAAGGGGGCAGCTCGGGAGAAGTCTTGAAGGCGGGAGTTGGGGGTGCAGGTACGTGGCGCTGATAGCGTCAGATCATTGGCAGAGCGAAGTGGTCGGGATGGGATGTACCTGTCAATAAGGGAGGAGATGTAGGCAGGGGCGCAGTTATGGAGAGCTTTTTTATGTGAGCAACAGTATTTTGAAATGGATTCTAAAGGAAACAGGGAGTCATTGTAAAGAATGACAGAGGGGTGAGGTCCAGGAGGTGAGGTGGATGAGTCTGGCACAGGCGTTCATAACAGATCGCAGAGGGAGAATCTGGGATATCTTAAAGCCAGAGAGAAGGAGGTTGCAGTAGTCAAAGCGGGAGATAATAAGAGTTTGGAAAGGCATTTTAGTAGAGTCCTGATTAAGACAGGGATGGACGCCTGCAATGTTTTTAGGTGGAAGTAGCAGAATTTGGTTAAAGACTGAATGTGAGGAGTAAAGGATAGATTGGAGTCCAAGAGGACCCCGAGGCAACGAGTTTGAGAGGTAGAAGTAATGGTGGCACCATTCACCTGAAGAGAAATTGGTGCAGGAATTGAGGTCTAAGAGAGAGGGAAGATAAGAAGGTCCGTTTTTGAGATGTTGAGCTTTAGGAAACAGGAGATCATCCAGTTGGCTGGCAGGCTGTTACACGGTCCAACACAAGAGGAGAGAGATCGGGAGAGGAAAGGTAGATTTGGGTGTCGTCATCATACAGACGATAATTGAAACCATAGGAAGAGAGGAGGTTGCCCAGAGAGGCAGTATAGATCAAGAAGAATAGGCTCACACCATGATCTCCCCACTGTCATTTCCTCCTCTTCTGATTCAGACCTCCTGCAACCCGCCAATTCACCTACCCTATTCACCCTCACCTAATGGGTCACCCCTCTCCTCTTAGATTGTAAACTCTCGAGCAGGGTCCTCCCTCCTTCTGTTTCGTGTGTGTAACATGTATGTATATTTGTTATTCTGTCTCTCCCATTGTACAGCGCTAAGGAATTTGTTGGCGCTTTATAAATACTTGTAACTGTAACTTATGATTTCTCGTTCTAATAAAATAATCTTACTTGTTGTAAAGAACAAAATCAGGACGCCAAATGTCACTCGATGGGATACGGATTTTCTCCACTCCTCCGTAGTCCCCTGGATTCCACTTTAGGCTAACATCCACCCATTGCTAAACATTGCAGATGAGTGACAAAATATTACAGAACATACTATACATTTGAGAGTATGACATCACAAGAAATGTATTTTTGTTTTTTTCAACATTGCATTTCTGAGTTTATAATTTTTTAATTATTATTTTTATTACGATTGTAATCGGGTTGTGCATTCCATCATCCTGACTGTCACTGAATACTGATTGACACTTTAAGGTACAGTATAACGGCCCCTATACTGACTGAGCCTGTATAATGCGGCGTGAGCCATTAACCCTTAGCGTTTCCTTATTACTGGCTCTATTACAAGCCCCCTGCTATGTCATATACTGGCAGAAGTACCACATGCAGCTGCTAGTATTGTCTCCGAGACTCGCTAGAGCTCTGTGCGGACCCTGCGTCAGCTTATGTAAGCAGGATCAGCAGAAGGACACCGAGAACTAGTTGTTACCAGTCTCCTTCTGCAAGGAGGGAAGTGGATCACATCATCATCCTGTGTGCACCGGGACCAGAGATATGGATTTATTTATTCATTTTAAATGAGTTTGCAAACACAAAAATCACATAACATCAGGTTCTCCAAAGCAAAAAGGAGGAACAGCACTCGCCTACTAAAGTGTGCCAATCTCTGGTTTCTCACAGACCGGGGTGGGATTAAACCTAGGGTGACCATATCGGCCATAGTTAAAGGGACACATATTGCTATTTCAAGCAGAGGGGAGCACAGGGAAAAGTGCTGCCCTGCAACATGTATAATTCATATGCTACAGGAAGGAAATCATGGCAGGTCACCTGGGATTGATTTTGTACCTGTTGTGTATGGATTCTACACGCTTGCCTGGTGGCATTTTTCATGCACTGCCCATTAGCATGAATAAATTATATGTGTCCAGGAAAACATGGCCGATGTGGTTACCCAACTTGAACCCCATATCATGTAGAGAAAAGAGAGAGGTCCGGGCACTCAGGATGGAGGGCTACCTTTTAACAGTAGGTTCTCAGATGAGTATATATATATATATATATATATATATATATACAGGGGTCAAGTCCAGGGGAAACGTGTGGGAACGGAGTTCCTGTACTAATTTTGAAGAGGGAACAGAGCTCCCTTTGGTCCCATACACTAAAAGCCTGCATTCAGGTGTTCAATCATATATTTCCCCGTTAAGTCACAACAAGTAAATGATTTATCATATATTTTTGCTAAATTCAATATATTCATAAATGTATCAGATTTGAGTGTGTGTTTGTGTTATGTACGAGATCAGAATTGCTAATTGGGGACAGAAATCTTAGTGAGTTCCCACACTTCTTTTTAAGGGCTTGACTCCTGTATGTATATATATATATGTATATATCCTGATGAAAGTCTGCGGATAGCGAACTGAAACGTCGATTTTAAATCAATAAAATGACCTTTTGAATAAAGACCGGGAGTGCTGCCGATACAATCTGTATGTGGATATCTATATATAAATATATATACGTATATATATATTAGTGTAGATTGGATAAACAAGCCCTCCTCGTTAGGTAAACAAACAAATTTACAATTTTTCTCAACAAGGAAAGGTTTGCCAAACCTGTTTCAGCCGAACATTTGACGATACAATTTGATTTACTTCATCCTTAGGATTAGAATAAAAAAAAAAGCAACAAAAAAACAATAGTGAGTGTGGACTCTGTTAATGTATGCTGTACTTAGTGCGCTCTGCACGTGAAATGTTACATTTTATATATCATACCACGTTGATGAGCTGAATCAGCTGCAGGCCAACTGTTACCACCACCTTGTCACTGAAAGTCTCCACAGGACGGACCATTTTACTGTAATTCTTGAACAAGTCAGTCACAAGTTGTGCTTCATCTTCAGAACAGAAGACGGGACCAACTGCACACAGGAACAAAAAAAAATCAACTTTTCTAGGAAAATGTCGGCTTTAGTAATTCGATTTGAAGTGATCATTAAAGTGACATTAAACCCTCAGATTTTTTTAACATAAAACAATACTGTAATGCGTGATTTACTGTAATCCATGGTAGTTCTCCTTCTCTTTGCTGCTCTTCCTTTTAAATCCTTATCTCTTCTCACGCTAGGGGAGAACTTCCTGTTTCAGCAGACTGCCTTGTCTCTGGAATGGATACATGGTGTCTGTGTATAGGTTTGCAACCTGAGCCAGTATTACAGGAAGTGGCAGCCAGTATTACAGGAAGTGGCAGCCAGCTGCAAAAGGAAGTTCTCCCCCAGTATGAGAAGAGATACGGATTTAAAAGGAAGAACAGCAAAGAGAAGGAAAACAACCATGGATTACATTAAGGCTCACATTACAGTATTGGTTTATGTTAAAAAATCTGAGGGATTAATGTCACTTTAAGCTGATTTCCCAAAAGAAATAACAAGGATCAGATTTCCAACCCCAACCCTCCTAGATTGTGAGTTCCTACGGGAATAGGGCCCTCATCTCCTCCTGTACTGTTTGTCAAATGTTGTTCAATGTATTGTAACCCTGTCTATACTGTGCTTATTGTACAGCGCTGCGGAATATGCTGGCGCTTTATAAATAATGAATAATAATAATAATCAGAAACAACATGGGTTTACCTCAGGGAGATCATGCCAAACTAATCTTATTGATTTTTTTGATTGGGTAACAAAAATAATAGACACAGGTGGTGCAGTAGACATTGCTTATTTAGATTTCAGTAAGGCTTTTGATACTGTTCCGCATAGAAGGCTTATCAATAAATTGCAATCTTTGAGCTTGGATTCCAATATTGTTGAATGGATTAGGCAGTGGCTGAGTGACAGGCAACAGAGGGTTGTGGTAAATGGAGTGTATTCCGCGAAAGGTCTTGTTACCAGTGGGGTACCTCAGGGGTCAGTACTTGGACCCATTCTCTTTAATATTTTTATTAGTGATATTGCAGAAGGTATTAATGGTAAAGTATGTCTTTTTGCTGATGACACAAAGATTTACAACAGGGTTGACGTTCCTGGAGGGATCAGCCAAATGACAAATGATTTAGGTAAACTAAAAAAATGGTCGGAGTTGTGGCAATTGAGTTTTAACGTGGATAAGTGCAAGATAATGCACTTGGGACGTAAAAACCCAAGGGCTGAATATAGAATATTTGATACAGTCCTAACCTCAACATCTGAGGGTTGGGATTTAGGGGTTATTATTTCAGAGTATCTAAAGGTAAGTAGTCAATGTAATAGAGCAGCAGGAAATGCTGGCAGAATGCTTGGTTGTGTAGGGAGAGGTATTAGCAGTAGGAAAAGGGAAGTGCTCATGCCACTGTACAGAGCACTGGTGAGACCTCACTTGGAGTACTGTGTGCAGTACTGGAGACCGTATCTCCAGAAGGATATAGACATCTTAGAGAGAGTTCAGAGAAGGGCTACTAAAATGGTGTACGGCTTGAAGGAGAAAAGTTACCAGGAAAGGCTTAATGATCTTAACATGTACAGCTTGGAAAAAAGACGAGACAGAGGAGATATGATAGAAACATTTAAATACGTAAAGGGAATCCACAAGGTAGAGGAAGGGAGTATATTTAAAAGGAAACAAAGTAGCAAAACAAGAGGACATAGTCTTAGATTAGAGGGGCAAAGGTTTAAAAGTAACATTAGAAAGCATTATTTTACTGAGAGGGTGGTGGATACATGGAACAGTCTTCCAGTAGAAGTGGTAGAGGCCAAAACAGTAATTGAATTTAAGCAAGCATGGGATAGGCATAAGGCTATCCTAAACAAAAGATAAATCCAGGTAAAGTATCCATGTAATTGGGCAGACTAGATGGGCCGAAAGGTTCTTATCTGCTGACATTTTTCTATGTTTCTATGTAAGTGCTTAAATCGATTGATAAATGGTGAAAAAGCTTATTTTTTCCCTGGGGTTTTAGCATCTATATTTAAAAAATGTTTTTGGAAGAGCATAATTTTATTAAAATTTTTGGTTCTGATTGAATTTTTCCCACTGAATCAGCCAATATTTCGAAACAAAATATCGTCTGCAACCCGATAATACTTTTTTCTAAATAACTGCTGATGTAATTTAGTCGAGAATTATGTTGGAATAGAGGCCCTATTATTTTCTGTTCTACTTGGTCTATTTTAGTTTGTTTTTAGAGTGACTTCAGTTTGTTCCATATCACTGCCACTGTTTGTAAATACAATGAATATTTTGTAAAATATGAAGAAAATTTAATTGAAAGCATTTCACTCTCAGCAAATTTCCTAATGAGTAAAATGCACTGAAATCTTAAATGTATAAAATGCTATATTAGAACAATATCATTTCTTTTTCTTAGACTGAAATTAAATTATCATCCTTTACTTGAAACATATGAGGGGTTATTCAAAGAGAGACAAATTTGCCACCAAATTTAACCGAACTGTGAATTTCCCCGTACTGTGCAATTCGGCTATTCAAAAAGCTGGCAATTCGCCAAATATATTCTGTAACAGACCTTTTTATTGTTATTCATAGGACCTTATATATTATTTCCATGCATTTTCATGCATAACTTTGTTGAAAACGACTTTTAAAAATAGGGGTGTTTTTTGTTGTTTTTTATCTCTGTTCGGCGGCTGGTTGTTTTTTTTTACCGTCATGCGGCAGCTGGTCGGCTTTTTTTGGCAGCGTTCAGTGGCTGATCGGAGGCATTTGGCAGTCTGTTCAGCGGTTCGTCAGCTGTGTTCAGTGTTTTTTCAGCGGCGTTTGGTAATTTATTGGATGCATTCTGTGTTTTTTCGGTGGCAGTCGGCGGTTTATACGATGCAGTCGGTGTTTTTTTGGCTGCATTTGGCGGTTTATTGGTGGCGGTCGGCGGTTTACAGGATGCGTTTGGTGTTTTTTTGGCTGCGTTTGGCGGTTTATTGGTGGCGGTCGGCAGTTTATAGAATGCATTCGGTGTTTTTTTTGGCTGCGTTTGGCGGTTTGTCATGGCGATCGGCGGTTTATAGGATGCGTTTGGTATTTTTGGGGTGGTGTTTAGTGGTTTATTGGTAGCGGTCGGTTTATAGGATGCGTTCGCTGTTTTTTTTTTTTCGGCGGTGGTTGGCGGTTTATTGTGGCGTTCGGCGGTTTATAGGATGCATTCGGTGTTTTATCGGCGGCAGTTTATTGTCGGCGGTTTATCGGATGCGTTTGGCGGGTTTATCGGTGGTGTTCGGCAGATCCATTCAGCACACTTCGGGGACCCTGCGGTGAATGCTGAGTTCATCGCAGGGTCAGCGAATTGCATTTGCCGAAATACACCAAATGAAAGACCACTGAAAATTTTGGTGAAATTCCCGGTGCTCTTTGAATAACCCCTCTGTAAAATCCAGGCTTCACATCTGTTTTAAGGATTTATTCTCCGAACAAGAAAATGAAGCATCAAATTGTAAAAAAAATAAGACCCTGCAAAAGCGGGACCACAAAAAAAAACCCTGTGAATTCTATAAATTAACCCCTTCAAGTTGTTTCCATATATCCACTGCCGGTGGATTTAGGGAAAATTAAATTTGCATAAAACATGCATTAAAACTGCTTCAAATATTAAAAGCACATTTTCATACCGTATGCATTATTTGACAGGCAGATGGCGCCTGTGGCCTATTACCACCATTACTATATTGAGGCAACCAAAAAGTATCAAAGAATCACTATCTCACTACTGTACATAAACATAAACAGATAACTGCAGGTGAAACTACATGGAAAATTAAATCAGTGACTTTTGTAATGTATTCAATCCAGCTGTGCTTTACAAAGAGCTCAGTAGAAAATGTTTGTGTTCAAGAGTGTTCAAACAAGCGCAGAAGAACAATGTGTGCTCTCTGTGATACAAAATGACAAAATCTCTTTTTATAACTTCCAGAGTGCATCTTCTATTGTAGTAAATTTATTTTTGATCACTTTTTGTTGCACCAGGCAAATTGTGTGTGTGTGTATATATATATATATACATATACCCATCATCCACACACACAAACACACAATGAATATTGCTACAGGTTAAAATACAGTACAATGTAAGCAGAGGATGAGAGTTTATTTTAAATGTCGATAAGATGTTTCACTATTTCTCCCTTAAGGGACCAAGAATAATTCCTTTTAAATAAGCGCATTTTTTTTTATTTTAAATAAACACATTTAAAGAAAGCAGCACCATTGTGAATGCCCTTTGCGCTAGACAGAAAAGTCATGAATGAGACAACAAAATGTAAAATTTACCTGATAGTAACAGGAATATAAGATGTGTGATTGTAAGGTCCATTTCCTTCCCTCCTTCTCGGCTCTCTGCTTCTTTGATTTCCTTATCGGAATGGTGACATTTCACATGACTGAAGATCTCCTTGTGTCGCAGAGTTTGCGGCTTCCGGTTTCAATGAGAGGAATGAAACGGGTGAGTTATTATTATACTCCACCTGTTCTGCGTGACAGCTGAATGTCTGGGGCAATGGGAGCATATGTGACATGGAATTCTCCTGCAGCGAATGGACTGAGTCGCTAAACCTTCAAATAATTTCAAACGGTATTACAGTATAAAGGAGTCAATCGAAAGTGCAAAGGATGTCTGCAAACAACATCATAAACAAAAAGAGAAGGATAGGTACTTGATTATAATTATTAGTCATTATTTGGGCGAATCGCGATTAAAGATTTTCTGCTTGGTCGGTTATAGTGATTGAGAAGCCTGTTACTGGTACCCCTTGGCCCCCATTGATGGGCATTGGGTGTGGGTACAGTCCACGCCAAGTGTCCTCCCCCAGGCACTCCCCTTGCGTATGAGGGCAAGTAATACCAGCGGAGGAAACATGCCATAATTCCCTCTCTGGTCGCCCACACAGAAGCATTGGGTAGAGGGTAAAAGACAGGTGTGGTGTGCATGAGTCCACCCCCAGGCCCACCCATGCATGGAAGGTGCGGGCAATTAATGTATGAGTGGAGATGACATAGTCCCCACCTGGCCCCACACCCATGGGAATTGGGTGGATGGTAATAGACACAGAGGGTAGATTATATATATATATTCCACGAAAATGAAAGGCACTCCTGGTGTAGTGTACATGAATCTTTATTGGAGTATGGATAAAGGCAACATTTCGGCCCTTAAGACCTTAATCATGCCATACTTTGGTAAGGCCTTAATCACGTCATGCATTGGTAAGACCTTAATCACGTCATGCATTGGTAAGACCTTAATCATGTCATGCATTGGTATGGCAGATTAAGGCCTTAAGGGCCGAAAAGTTGCCTTTATATAAAGTCCAATAAAGATCCATGTAGACTACACCAGGAGTGCCTCTCATTTTCCTGGAAGTTGTGTCTAGGGCAGGCCTCAAAATTTCCACTCGCCTGCTCGCATTTGGCGAGTGGAAATTACATGAGGGCGAGTGGGAATGCAGAGGCAGAGCAGGATAAGGGGTTAGGTGTGGCAGCTAGTGGCGAGTAACTCTTAAGGCCTGGCTAGTAGCTTGGGACTTGAAATTTTGAGCCCTGGTCTAGGGCATAGTGGCGTCCTGTGGTAGAGTGCTGGGGTGTGGTAGGGTAGCTTGACCCTAATCACGTGTTCTCTCTCTCTATACATATATTCACACACACAGAAATCACTTTTTTCCTTTTCCCACTTTAATAGATCATATAAGGAAGGAGAATCCATGTTTTAAAGACCTTAAAAATAATTTGAAACTATATATGCGTTTATATTCCATCAGGCGCTGCATCAGTAAGAATATTTGTGTTACTGTGTTTATGCTGTGGGTAGAGGGACATGTTTTTGTGGTGCAAAACGATAGGGATTTAACACCTCTGTGATTTACTACACCCTGGTATATTTTGCTGTGTATTTATTAAGAATTCTTGTTTTTTCTTCCTTTCTCAATACCATTATTAAATTATTAACTAACTAGGTATCAAGCCTGCCCAGAGGGCAGTCTATTGTTGTGGAGCATATGGCTGCCCAGTGCTCCCAATGATGTGGCTGTTTATCGTACCCAGTTTCTGACCCCCAGCTCACATGGATATATATATTGCCCCCAGCTCACATGGATATATATATATATATTGCTCCCAGCTCACATGGATATATAGATATTGCCCACAGCTCACATGGATATATTTGCCCCAACTCACATGGGTTTATATATATTGCCCCAGCTCACATGGGTATATATATTGTCCCCAGTTCACATGGGTATATTTGCCCCCAGCTCACATGGATATATATATTGCCCCGAGCTCACATGGATATATTTGCCCCCAGCTCACATGGATATATTTGCCCCAGCTCACATGGATATATATATTGCCCCCAGCTCACATGGGTATATTTGCCCCCAGCCAGAGCCGCCATCAGGGCATTACGCCCCATGCTGCCGTAAGGGGCCTGGGGCCCAGGCCGCCGGGGCCCCTTCGGCAGCGGCGTCGCCCTTTTACAGCTCCGGTATCGGACTCTATGAGTGTCTCCTCCGGCTCCTGGCAGCTTCACTGGCTGGCTGGGTGGGGCCAAGCAGCGTGTGGGCCAAGCACATTGTTTTGGCTCTGCCCCTCCACTCAGTGAAGCTGCGCACCTGAGACGGAGCTCCCGGGCTGGAGAGCAGAAGAAAAGAAGATAGAAGAAAAGAAGATAGAAGAAAAGGAGAAGAAAAGAAGAGCTGAAGGAAGGAAGACAGCGGAGTGGTGAGCCAGAGCCCAGCCTAGACCCCAAGGCCCAGAGCACAGACCCCAAGGCCCAGGGCCCAGACCCCAAGGCCCAAAAGCCATCATATACAGCCCGTTACTGTGAGTTTTATTGCTGTGGATTCTGTGATACGCTCATACACACTGCACATTACTGGGAGTTTTATTGCTGTGGTGCTATGTTATGTCCTTTTTTTTTTTTTTGAAGGGGGAGAAAAGCTGTTAGAGGTTGAGGGAGTGCCGGGGGGGGCCATCGTGAGGTTCAGTAAGGGGCCCCATCATTTCTGATGGCTGCCCTGCCCCCAGCTCACATGGGTATATTTGCCCCAGCTCACATGGATATATAAATTGCCCCCAGCTCACATGGGTATATTTGCCCCCAGCTCACATGGGTATATTTGCCCACGCTCACATGGGTATATTTGCCCCTGCTCATATGGGTATATTTGCCCCAGGTCACATGGGTATATTTGCCCCAGCTCACATGGGTATATTTGCTCCCAGCTCACATGGGTATATTTGCCCCAGCTCACATGGGTATAATTGCCCCCAGCTCACATGAGTATATTTGCTCCCAGCTCACATGGGTATAATTGCCCCGAGCTCACATGGGTATATTTGCCCCAGCTCACATGGGTATAATTGCCCCAGCTCACATGGGTATATTTGCTCTCAGCTCACATGGGTATAATTGCCCCAGCTCACATGGGTATAATTGCCCCCAGCTCACATGGGTATAATTGCTGCCAGCTCACATGGGTATAATTGCCCCAAGCTCACATGGGTATAATTGCCCCAGCTGACATGGGTATAATTGCTCCCAGCTCACATGGGTATAATTGCCCCAGCTGACATGGGTATAATTGCCCCCAGCTGACATGGGTATAATTGCCCCATCTCACATGGGTATAATTGCCCCCAGCTCACATGGGTATATTTGCCCCCAGCTCACATGGGTATAATTACCCCAGCTCACATGGATATATATGCCCCCAGCTCATGACGCTGGATCCGCGCGAAGCCTCTATGCGTCGGCCACGCGCGCATCCAGGAGAACAGGATGTGCATGCAGCAGCGGGTAGAGGCTGCGCGCGCATCCTGTAGATGAGGATGTGCTCGCAGCAGATGGCTATAGGCTGCGTACGCATCCGGCTCTACAGGATGCGCGCACAGCCTCTACCCGGCAGCTGTGTGCTCATCCTGTTCTCCTGGATGCACGCACGGCCGAGGGATAGAGGCTGTGCGCAGATCCAGCGTTTCTCCGAAGCTGCGCATCAGGCTTCTGAAACAGAAACCGGATGCGCGGCGACGGAGAAAACGATTTTATAGCTATGATAAAGGTTGATCAGTTCTTCTCTTCACAGAACATACAGGGTTGTTTTTTATTTATGAATCCTTGCTAGACAGAAGGGGTTATTCACTGTCCATCACTATTTCATTGGATTATGTTTGGGGATTTTCAGGGAACTACAGTGGGGCAAGTACCGTAAAACTACAATGAAATCACTATTTAAGAAACTTCCACCATAATTAAAATTTTCACTGTTTGAATCGTTACATCATAGGTTCAGTCTAAGGCCTCAATGTAATTCTTTTGGATAAGTATCTTCTAATGATTACAAACTCTTGTAAATAAGTAATTTGACATTTTTTATAAGCGTTCCCAAAGACTTTAATGGAAGCTTCTGTAGATAAATCATTACGTTTTTCTAACCGGTGTGAAAATGCTGGTCCAAAGGAATTAAATCGAGTCCTATGTTATTCAGTGTAGATTTCACCTTAGTTATCACTGTAGTTTCAGCCGAACCTTTCTAGCACTTCAATGGAGTTAAATGAAGATCACCACTTTAAAATCACTGAAATGCAACAGCACCAAATGGAGAATAGCTGTATTTTACTAATTTTATGGAAGAATACTGTGGCACAGTGAACTTCACTGCCACAATAGCACTTAGTGTACAACCTCTATAGTAATATGTACTAGAAGACACATACAGGGTTATTCAAAGAGAAAAGTCACTGCATGTTCGGTGACTTTTCGTTCTCTTCAATTCGGTGCGATTTGGTGATCCCATTTCGGGGACCCTGCGGTGTATTCGGCAAGCACCACAGGGCCGTCGTAGTGCAGGGAAAAGCCGCCGTAAACTCGACGAACACTCACCGCAAAATCCGATGAACACTCACCGCAAAACCCGGCGAAGGCACACCGAAACCCGCAAAAACATCTGGATTAACCCCGACGAACACACCGGAGAAACCCGAGCAGCTGCCGATCACAGCGCAGAGCAGCCACCGGAAAAGCCAGACACCACAGACGAATGGAGTGGAAGAAAAACCAAAACCGTACACCTGAATGTTTGAAAAGTGAAACGCTGTTTGCAAAGAAACTACAGAACGAAAATGGCTGAAATTTACACATAAGATCCAATGAATGATAATAAAAAGGCCTGTTACAAAAAAAGAAAAACATTATTTAAAAAAACAACTGAGTTTTCCCCCCCCCAAGACAATCCCGATAAATGCCTGAAAGATCCTAAAAAATCTATAAATAAAGAGACTTATTACTGCAGAATATTATAATCAACAGTTTATTAGATATTGAGTTAAAACGGGAATATTTTTTACATAGAAGCGTATGGGATTCTCCTGAATAAATCTGTCGCGTGAAACCACAGAACAGCAGGGCAATTCGGCAACTTTTCACTGCTGGTTTTTGTTCTCTGAATAGACGAAGCATTGCTTCTCTATGGGGATTTCACTGCCCTCGAACAGGCACCGAACAGGCACCGTATGTGCAGGCAATTCGCCAGTATTGAATAGCCTCTCTGAATAGCCAGGAAAGGCCAGGAAAGGTTACCGAACGCTGAATTTCACTGTTCGGTTACCTTTCGGCCACAATTCGGATCTCTTTGAATAACCCTGTAAGTAAATACAGGGCACTATTCCATAGTTGGTGCTAATGTAGCGCCTCAATATAACATAATGTAGCGCTAGGATAAGTAAGTTTAACGTCTGCCATAGATATTCTGATCTTGATGCTAAACTGGGGTGAAAAAGTTTTGCGCTTCGCAGCCTGCGCACGCTAACTGTACTTTGCGCCCCCATGTTAAATATAGGAGACACAATCAGATTTTAGCGTCTCGACAAGTAATGTATTATAAAGTGCTGGCGCAATTTACCGTCGGGACGCAAAATTAAAAATTTTACCACCTCCTAAAAGCTGGTGTTAAATGATTCTGAAAAATGTAAAATTGTTTAATACGCTCTAAACCCCTGCCTAAAAATCCCATACTCATCTCACAGCGAAATGGGAGGCCCGATCTGTCACTTCTTTGTTCCGGGAGCAGAGTGATACTGGGAACAATTAGTTCCTTGTCTCCCTCCGCGATCACTCCGTGACGCTGCATGATCGCGCAAGAGCGAGGTTACAGAGCTCGCGGACAGGAAGCACAAGTCTCCATGGAGTCCTATGGACTCCATGATCTGATGCTCGTGGTGGCTCGGAAATGCTACTGCGGGTAGCACCATTCCCGGAATACTACGTTAACATGGAGAGGCACATTATCCTGCTTAACCCCTTCACTGTGGATGACGTGCTGGGAACGTCCTCATAGACTCCCGCTGTTCCCCACACGTCATCCACTCGGTGAGAGCTTCGGAGATACTCACCTCTCTCCTCCAGGGTCCCACGGCGTTCTGGCTTCCTAGAAGTTTGACGCTGCATTTATGAACCCTCCCGACGTAATGACATCAACACATCGTCGTGATGACGTCATTTTCAGGCAAACATCCGGCAAAGCCGGGAGATCACCTGAATGGAGGGGTGGTCCTTTCGGATCCCTCTCCCTCCTGATCGGAAAGAGGTAGAAGTTCAAGACAGGCATCGCTTGGAAGGGCAGTGTCTGCCCTTTCAAGCGATGCCTGTCTTTAACCCCTGAGGTGCAGACCGCGATCTGGCACCATTCCGCATGGCCTTTCCAGTGATACCAAACATGACCCTGTTCAATTTAAGAATTTTTTTTTTTTTTTAAAAAAATAATTTAAAAAAAAAAACGTGTTTTTTTTTGTGTGTTATTTTTATTAATGCAGCAATATTGTTCCCATTTCAATTATAATGTGAACAATGATGATGCACTAATGATTTTTTTTCTATGGGGGTTTGCTAAAAATCACGTAATTTCCCCAATAAAATGTAACGACTCCCCATTTCAAATTTTTTTAACAAGCACACCCCATAGAAAATATAAACGCAAAGGTTTGGATGATAAAATGTGAAAAAAAAAACACTTTACGCGCCGTAGATGATTGAAAATTCTAATTTTATTGCGATTTTTGTTATAATACTCAAGCAGGATATGACGTATACATATAATAATGATATATTATGAATCTGCTGAGTCTGCCGAAAAAAAGGATATATAATATGTCTGGGTCGTATAATAAAACTTGACTTATAATAAAACACATTTAAACATGATGAGCAAAAGCAGTAAAAATGAGCTCAGCACACAGGCGTGAAGTGGCTCAGCAGTGAAAGGGTTTCCATGTTAACGTAAAGAATAGAATATAACCCATATTGTGCAATAAAAACTTTCAGGAAGACACACAGATTAACCCATTATGGCTTACACACATGATAATGCAAAGAACACATAAACATAGTGAAATATACTGATGCACCTGGCAAAATTCACTTATATGTTAAATATACAGTATTTTAAAGCACACCAAATGTTCCAAAGGTCTTGAGATCAGGGTTACAGTTTCTCAAAGGAATAGATGGATGTGGATCAAGAAAACATGTTGGACAGCAGTTGTCTTTTAACCATACCATGCAAACCTTTTTATTAACACAGTATATTAGGAATATTTCATTACTTTGCATGAAAATTTTATTAGAAAGAATACAGCATTTCACTGCTTGTCATAGTCAACATCGTCCATCATGTCCTGGGCTGGTTTGGTAAGGTAGAAGCTCATTAACATATCTCCTCCCACTCATTACGGACCCTTGGCCATATTTGATTTACTTGAGTGTATAAAGGTATTGCATGAAACAATGGCACATGTCAGCCCTGCATGTGCAACTCGATGAGACGACCAGCAAACACGGCCGCTGTCCCAATTATACAAACTAACATGAAAACCGCAAGAAGGATGTGATCAAGCACCATCGCCGCAAACCTCCATTCTTCTGAAGCCTGGAGTAAACAAAAACAAAAGAATAGTATATTGTAATACATGACACTTATGTTCAATGGAAACCATTGGATACAACAGGAATTCAATTGTGTGAGTTAGTGTGACATGTGCAAAGTGAAGGTCAGGGGGCCGGAGGTCGATTATTGTGAATAAATGACATACACTATTCAATAGGGCCTGATATTTTTACCCAAATCGTCTTAACAAATGGGTATCATAACTACCTCAAAGAGGGGCCCTATAGGGGTTGTGTATTAATTTTGTATAGATTTTGTAGATACTCGAGTATACCGCTAGATTTTGGTGACAAATTTACCTTAAAATTGGAGGGGTTGCGTTATATTCGAGACATCTGCATCGCGTGTAAAAGCAAAAAAAACCTTGCCTTGCTCTGGATCCCAAGTCTCCTGGAAATTCCGGTAGTCTCGCTGAAGTGAATGCGGGCTCCCCGATGCTTGAAAACACTTCAGGAACTCTCGGATTCGGGAGAGGTGGGATCCATCACAGCCAGAGGGCACGCTCGGTTTAAGCCAATCGTTCACATTGCTCGCCTCCGCCGGCCAATGATCGTTAGTAAAGAAGACGGATGGCCGGCACCTTCATACTTAGTAACAACTGCAATCATTCTAGAGCAGAGCACCCTGGCCTGAGGGGTAGCCTGACTGTGTTAAGAGAACCTGTAAGGATCTTAATTGTTTACCGGTACAGTAAAATATTGTTCCTCGCGTTATATTCGAGTCTTGAGTATTCTCTCATTTCCATAATAAATCTCTATCCATCGCGTTATATTCGGGTCGCGCTATACTCGAGTTGTATCTACTTGTATCAAGTTGCATTTAACGTGCCATCATCGTAGAATTACTCGAGAAACTTGTTTCGATAAGGTGACGCAAGCAATTTGTTCCGAAGGTATGTGGACCAAAAGGTTAAAACGTGACTTTTAATTATTACAAGTATAATATTTAGAAACTTGTTTCACATACCCTCGGTACAAATTGCTTGTGCTGTCTTTTCAACGACACTTAGACCTGCAGCTGTGTAATGTTTTTGCATTGCAGATGCAGTTCACAATCCGTTGTGATGCACTATGTGCGCCCATACTGACGTGACTCCCAGCATCCGGTCCGGCCAAATGCTGTAGCGCGCGCACGAATTGTGCATGCTACAGCAGGCGTGCTGTGTCCGTTTAGAAAGCCTCCCCGTCGAAGCACTAGAACACGCGTTCGACGGGGCTGCAAAGCGCGATCCTCCATACGAGGATCGAGCCCCGCAGCGCTGAGCTCAGCGAGGTGACCAGAAGGGTGACAGAGTGGAAGGAACGTCCACTCTCACGGACGTTCCTTCCACTCATAAAAACGCTTGTCTGACACCAGCCTTAGCTATCATGGCGCAACTGACAAAGGTACAGCCTGGGAGTGGATCTCAAACTTAAAAGGAGGGATCTCAAACTCTGGGGGCCCCCAGTTGGTTCTGAACTACACTCCCCATGATTCTTTGGCCATCTATTGCATTCAAAGAATTCTGGGAATTGTAAATATCTGGGGGGGGGGCAGAGTTTGAGATCCCTGCTCTAAAATATGTTTCTATGTTTTATCTTATTTACTTTCCACTAATTAAAGGTGGTTTTGATAATAATAGTAATAATCATAATCAGGAGGGAAAAAACAGACACACTGAAGAATTTCTATGTTTATACCTAAACCCTTTTTTCATTTTCGAGGTTTGTACCTTATTTGATTCCTGGTCTGAATTCATGGTCTCCGCAATGTATTTGACACCATCAATTGCATTTTTCACTTCTGGGCTCTTTAATATCGGGGACTGGTACGCCGCCTCAGTTGGCCCCAATTTCCCTGAAATGTCCGATATGTCCATATCTTCAGTAAAGATTTTCTTTTTTTGTTTTTGTTGAGAAGGGCATTTCATTGTGGAGAAGAACATGAGGTTTGGGATGGTCTCAATAAAAACCTTAGTTAGAAAAGGGTTAAATTCAGTTATTATTTCTATAAAACCAAGGATTTTTTCAAAAACTATCTAGATCAGGGATCTCAAACTCTGACCTCCCAGATATTTATTGCCTACAAATCCCAGAATTCTTTGAATGCAATAAAGAAAATCATGGGAGGTGTAGTTCAGAAACATCTGGTGGGGGGGGGCGTGGCCGGCAGCGGACCGAGACGGACGTGCCGAAGTGGAGCTCCGATCCCTTTTACTTTTCCTGCGGCCTTTGGGTGTATCTGGATCGAGCTACCCACCTTGCAATGACATACAGCCGTCGGCCAACAGGTACAGACGTTCCGGAGCCTGTCTAATTTCCCCCCCTCCGGACTTGCATTAGGCGAACGAGCCGCTGCGTGGTTCCTTCCTCGGCCGGCGGCCATATTGAGAGCCAGGAGTTGGCGCGCTTTTTCACCCTGCACTGAGCCGCTGCTTCTCAGCATGGGGAAGAAGCCTAGGGCCGGTGGTGCCGGTGAGGATCCCGGCACCCCAGACATCAGACTTTCGCTTGGTGGGGGTGTGGGGCGGAGGCTGCCAACACGCTCTGTGCCGGAGTCTGGGGCTCCGACGCGGCTGGAGGAGATGGTGGCCACCTCTGCGGCACGTGTAGCACCGCTGGGCCTGGGAGAGGATGCGCTTCCCGCCACTAAAGCTGATATCCGCAACTTGTTGGAGGATGCCAGGAGATCGTGGCAGGCGGATTTCCAGTCCCTGGGTGCGGCGGTCACGGAGACTCAGGTCCAGGTGGACGACCTTCGGACTCGCGCGCAGGGGATGGAGGATGTACAGGCTGCTACCTCTTCATCGGTGAGAGCTCTACAGGCCCAGGTGAGAAGTCTCCGCGAGGCAGTGGTGGCATTGGAGTCGAGGCACAGGAGGCGCAACGTGAAGCTACGAGGCATACCGGAAAATATCACTGATCCGGAGCTGCTGCAGTATACCAGGAGATTCCTGGGGGCGGTTCTCGGTCAGTCGGAGCACCTACAGGACTCTGTTCTCCAGGCCTTCCGTGTTCGGAAGGCTGCAACGGCCCCGGCGAAGGCGCCGCGCGACGTCCTCATCACCCTGCGAGACATTACCCTGCATTCTACGCTGTTCCGGGCTGCGCGGAATGTTCCTGCGGTCTCCTTCGAAGGAGCAAGCATCGCACTCTATCGCGATATCCCCTTCCTGGTGCTGGCTGCACGGCGTCAGTTTCGGCCGATTACAACCCTCCTCCGTGCTCGAGACATTGGCTATAAATGGGGCCCCTCTGGATCCCTTATACTCTCCCCACGAGATGGATGTGCATTGGTGGCTACCTCGCTGACTGCGGCGGAGGGTCATCTTTGCACTCTGGGTCTGCTCCCGGTCACTTCGGGCCACCCTGATGACGACCAGCGGACTGGTACACCTCCAACACCGATTGCAACGGACTGAGCTGGGGGCCCTATAGAGAGACACGGGATGTTTTATCCCCTGGGAGTCATTTTTGGGGCACCTCAATGCCACCTACCTTCGGAACTTACTGCACCTCCTTCGGTTGCCCTCCCCATATACGGGATATTTGTGTCCCCTCTGCGTTGACTGTTTTGTCTCCCCCCTCCCCATTTGCGGCTTTTCTGTTTCGTTGGTGCCAGACCTATCGAAGACAATGGACCCATTCCCCCCTCCCATCCCCTCTCCCTTTATCTCTTATTTTTATTTATTTATTTTACTTTCTTTTCCTTTCTATTATTATTTTGGGGGTTTCGGGGTGTGCCACCATGGCTTTCTTTTTGGTCCTGATTGGCCCTCGAACCCCTAGGCTCCGTGGCATGTTCACTCCATGGCCTCCTCTGGGAGCGCGCCAGGAGCGCCACGGTAATGGCCATCACGTTTTTTCCCACCTCCCCCCCCCCCCCCTCTTTTCTACCCCCCCCCCTTTTCTGTTCTTTTTTTTTTTTTTTTTCCTTTTTTCTAATCCTTTCTTTGCTTTCCCACACTATGGGTCTCCGTCTTCTACTAAGCAACTCTTTGGCACCCTTCTGTCCTCCATTTTCCCTTTGTATCGCATTATTGCATAATTTTTGGCAGGCCCTGCGAGGCCGTTCCTATTGGTTGTCTTATGACGCTTTATTTCAAATAAAACAAACTTTAAATAAAAAAATAAAAAAAAAAAGAAACATCTGGTGGGTCAGAGTTTGAGATCCCTGATCTAGATGATAGTTTCACCCTGAACCAAAAGGGGAAAAAAACAACTTTTATACATCTTTTTCATCCATGAAGCATAATAATCTATGACATATGTCACTCCCTTAATGATTTATTACATCTGCACTTTCGACAACCACTCCCCATATTCCAAGTCCACAGCATCCATGTTTTACTCTTCCTAATATCCACCCATTGGACATTCCTGGGAAATACATTCTCCAAGCAGGCCACCTGCTGACATCATGTGACATGCCTTCTCCATTGCCAGCACATGAGCAGGCTACTTTGGGGGTATCAAGAAGAGTTCCTGCAGGAGGCTTCATCTATTAACTCCTATGGGCCCACTGCTTTAGGCATATGGCTAGAAAATATGTTTTTTTTCTCAGTTTTTGAGCAGATCGGTACATTTTATAGCACAAACAAAAGGATAACATTTGAAAAATGTATGACTTTCCATGTGCTCCTTGGATCAGTTACTGCACCAATATAACACTAAAATGGTTATTCATCAAGTGTTAATTAACTGTTGATGTTCACAGGCTAAAAATTATCTATTCTGGCATTCAGACAGCTCATCTCTTATGTTCAACTAGGTGGAAAGCCTGCCCAGAGGGCAGTCTATTGTTGTTGTCGCCAGGTCAGAATTCACGTCCACATAGTTTTTTTTCAATGTCCTATCCAAGAGTATCTCTCAATATAAATACGTTTGTAACGCGTCCATCGCTATCCCATCCGCAACAGGAGGGCCGACTGAGCAGCTGTGATGGGTGCGCGCACAGCTGACAGCGCATTACAAAGGAATTTATATATTAGAGTAGGTTCCTCTTCCCTCTTAGATTGTAAGCTCACGGGAACTGGACCCTCAGATTGTAAACTCGTGGGACCCCTCAGATTGTAAGCTCATGTGGCCCCTTAGTTTGTAAGCTCATGGGGCCCCTTAGATTGTAAGCTCATGGGGCCCCTTAGATTGTAAGCTCATGGGGCCCCTTAGATTGTGTTGGGCTTGGGCGGGCATTTTTTTTGTAGTGTATACATTATGCGTATATTTAATGGCACGTGGTATGCATGGCATGGCAGGCTGGTATTTAGGCACACTGGTATTATGAGACACTGGTATTATGAATGGCAGACTGGCATTATGGCTGGCAGACTGGCATTGTGCATGGCAGACTGGTAATATGGCTGGCAGACTGGTATTGTGCATGGCAGACTGGTAATATTGCAGGCGAACTGGTAATATGGCTGGCAGACTGGTAATATGGCTGGCAGACTGGTATTGTGCATGGCAGACTGGTAATATGGCTGGCGAACTGGTATTGTGCATGGCAGACTGGTATTGTGCATGGCAGACTGGTAATATGGCTGGCGGACTGGTAATGTGGCAGCCGAACTGGTAATATGGCTGGCAGACTGGTAATATGGCTGGCAGACTGGTTTTGTGCATGGCAGACTGGTAATATGGCTGGGAACTGGTATTGTGCATGGCAGACTGGTAATATGGCTGGCGAACTGGTAATGTGGCTGGCAGACTGGTAATTTGGCTGGCAGACTGGTAATTTGGCTGGCAGACTGGTAATATGGCTGCCGAACTGGTAATATGGCTGGCAGACTGGTAATATGGCTGGCAGACTGGTTTTGTGCATGGCGGACTGGTAATGTGCATGGTAGACTGGTATTGTGCATGGCAGACTGGTATTGTGCATGGCAGACTGGTATTGTGCACGGCAGACTGGTAATATGCATGGCAGACTGGTATTGTGCATGGCAGACTGGTAATATGCATGGCAGACTGGTAATATGGCTGGGAACTGGTATTGTGCATGGCAGACTGGTATTGTGCACGGCAGACTGGTAATATGCATGCCAGACTGGTATTGTGCATGGCAGACTGGTATTGTGCATGGCAGACTGGTAATATGCATGGCAGACTGGTATTGTGCATGGCAGACTGGTAATATGCATGGCAGACTGGTAATATGGCTGGGAACTGTTATTGTGCATGGCAGACTGGTAATATGCATGGCAGACTGGTATTGTGCATGGCAGACTGGTAATATGCATGGCAGACTTGTATTGTGCATGGCAGACTGGTCATATGCATGGCAGACTGGTAATATGGCTGGGAACTGGTATTGTGCATGGCAGACTGGTAATATGCATGGCAGACTGGTAATATGGCTGGGAACTGGTATTGTGCATGGCAGACTGGTAATATGCATGGCAGACTGGTATTGTGCATGGCAGACTGGTAATATGGCTGGGAACTGGTATTGTGCATGGCAGACTGGTAATATGCATGGCAGACTGGTAATATGCATGGCAGACTGGTATTGTGCATGGCAGACTGGTAATATGGCTGGGAACTGGTATTGTGCATGGCAGACTGGTAATATGCATGGCAGACTGGTAATATGGCTGGCAGGCTGGGCACGGAGGCGATGCAGGCTGGGCACGGAGGAGATGGAGGCTGGCAAGGAGGAGATATACAAAACAAATCCGATCCATTGGAGAGGCGCTGTGCTGTGCGCCTCTCCAATGGATCGGATTTGTTTTGTCCCTCTCCGTTGGATGCGCGCGCAGCCAACCGCCGCAGGTTGCGCGCGCATGCGCAGTAGGGTTTTGGCGACGGACACCAGCCCTTACTCTTTTATAGTATAGATATGTACAATTCCATTGGAAATGTCCACCAATTCCATAACGTTTCTGATTTAGAAACACCTGCCTCTCAGAGATCATGCAGGTCGGTGGAGTGATCGCGGAGGGAGACTGGGGGACCCCCCCCCCAGTGTCCCTCTGCTCCTGGCGGCCAGAAGAGGCAGATTGAGCTGCCGTTCTTGCAACGGGATGAGAGGTGAGTATTTGATTTTTGGTGTTTATTTCAGCTCCTAGCTGTGGTTAACTTTTCAGTTAACCGCAGTGGGACGTAATTAGTTTTAGGACATTGCTATCCTAACGCTAATTAACACTTTGCGCTCCCCATGTTAAGCATAGGGAGCGCAAAGTACAGTAACCTTGCGCTGAAAAGCACAGGATCCAAATCACTGACAGTTTTTTTAACCCGTTAGCTTTCGGAATGTAATATGGGTGGCCCGCGCTAGGGCCACCTAAGCTAACGTTAATGCTCACACAGCTGAGCGCTAACGTAAGCGATACCATTGTAACATGGCCATCTATGTATTGTAGAGCAGTAGAGTTATCCATGATTACGGATTATCTCTCGTCTGTCCTGGGTACAGCAAACATCAATACTCTCAATCAGCGAAAAAACATTTGTGTCACGAGCTTCCTTTATCTTCAAAAGTACAAAACTCACCTTCTTCACCCACTCAGGCATTACATGCGTACTTGGCGAGCGATGATGGGTGTTGATCACGATTACTGTTATTATAATCGAGGCGATGACAAACATCATGGTAAATAACATGTACTTTCCAATCAAAGGGACCGCGCTCGAGGTGGAGGGGATGAGTTCGACAATGACCAGGAGAAAAACAGTCAAAGACAGCAATACTGACACACTCAGGGTCATTTTCTCTCCTACAAATTAGAAATCAGAAAGAAATGATTGAAGGTCAGGAGACAATAAAAGAGACTTTTGACAAAGGGTTTGAGGATACATTGCTAGTTTGTGGGAAAAGTAAAACTGTTACAGACCTGTAGGGCAGGACAAACATTCTGCTAGTAGGAGCACAGAAAGAGCACAATAATGTATATGTGTAACCTGGAGACAATGGCCACTATTCCCATGTTAGCACTAAAATGGGGATGCTGCTAACATGGAAAATCTGTGCCTGCAGGTCTCCCTGTAGCATCCCTATTCTACTGTAATGTTCTGGACAGGCGCTGCCTTGGCACCTTGTCCCGGAACTCAGCGCTAACCGCTGTGATATTCGTGGTATTTCTTCCGCACCACCGCGAGTATCACCTCTTGGAGTCCATAGGAATCAATGGAGGTTTGCCCGTCTGGGCCACGAGCCTTGCGAGATCTTGTGAGCGAGACAGCACAACGTTGCTGAGTGATTGTGGCGATTGACTGGGAACTATTTGTTCCCAGTTTCACTCTGGTCGCAGCAACAAGACGCAGCGGATCAGGCCGCCGTTCTCGCCGCAGGATGAGAGGCGAGTATTGGATTTATTGGGGGGAGGGTTTTAGGGGATGCAAAATGATTTTGCAAATGCAGAATAATCTAGCACCAGCTTTTAGGTGTAGATACATTTTTGCCTTGCATGTCCCTGTTGTAATTTCCGCTCGCAATTTGTAATACCGTACTTATCAAACTGCAAATGAATGATTGCACTCCCCATAATAAATATAGGATGCGCAAAGTACAGTAAGCTCACGGAAGATAGAGCAATCAACAATGTGCTAAGTGATTTCTTACGGGTTTAGTGTCAGGAAAGTAATATGGGGGTCTTGCGTTAAAGTCACTTATCCTGGCGATAAAGCTTACAGGGTTATTCAAAGAGAATCGAAAAGCCACCACACGTTCGGTGACTTTTCGTTCTCTTCAATTCGGTTCGATTTGGCGATCCCATTTCGGCGACCCTGCGGTGTATTCAGCAAGTACCACAGGGTCCTCGAATTGCAGGGAATGGTCACCGCAAACCCGCCGAAAACTAACCTCAAAAACCCGGCGAATGCACACCGAAAACCCGCAAAAACATCTGGATTAACCCTGCCGAAAACGCCGGAAAAACCCGAGCAGGAGCCGATCACACGCAGCGAACCAGACGAATGCAGTGAATAAATTAGGAAAACAGTTCGCTTGAATGTTTGAAAAGTGAAACGCTGTTTGCAAAGAAACTACTGAGCAAAAATGTCTGAAATTTACATATGAGGTCCAATGAATGATAATAAAAAGGGCTGTTACAGAAAAAATAAGTAAAGTTAAAAAAATGAAAAATCGGAAATTATTCTCAAAACCCCCCCGAAATAAAATATCCTACAAAATCTATCAATAAAGAAACTCTTTACTGCAGAATATTATATTCAACGGTTTATTAGATATTGAATTAAAATGGGAATATTTTTAACATTGAAGCCTATGGGATTCGCCTGAATAAACCTGCCGAATTAAACCACTGAATGGCAGGTAGGGATGTGCGTTTTGGGTTTCGGAATTTTGGAATTTTCAGGAATTTTTCCGATTCGTGTCTTCGGATTCGGCCGAATTTCCGAATCGGGTCGGACCCGAAAACCGACAGATCCGAAAAGTTTTCCGAGCCGAAACGAAAATTTTTCGGATTTTTCGAACGGACTTGAAATGTGTCAAATCGAAATTTATTTTTGCTCTATTCATGATTTCGGTTCCATTCGTGATTTCGGTTCCATTTCGGTAATTCTGGACATCGTATATTTAACTATTATCGATTTTGTATTTGTAAATGCGTATCACTTGTTTCTTGTGGCATTCGGGTCAGTTTAGCGTTTTTTAAATCGTTTTGTTCATTTTTTTTGTTCCTTGGCTTTCATACCAGTTTAATATGATTAAATAAAGTTGTGAAATGTATATTCATAAGAAAAAAAGGATCTTTATTTAATAAAAAAAAACACGATAGAATCGCCAGAATTATCGTATAAACGGAATGAATTATCGGATTCGAAAAACAAACCAAAAATTTATTATAAAAAAAGATATAAAGTATAAACAAAGTAAACCATAGTAGTTTACGTCAAAACGAATAGAGTTAGACACTTTGAAACGAGGAGAACAGACGTTCCGAAAAAACGAAAAATTCCGAAATCACGAAAAGTCGATACAAAAAACGAGCAAAGTGACCCGAAAACACGAAAAATGGTCGATATTCTGAAAAAAAAATGTACACGAAAAACGAGCCGAACCGAACCGAATCGAAACAGAAATCGGTCAAAACGAGCCGAATCGAAAATTTTAAACATCCGAACAAATCGAACCGAATCGAACCGAAAAAAAAATCGGTGCACAAGCCTAATGGCAGGGCATTCGGGAACCTTTCACTGCTGGTTTTTGTTCTCTGAATAGCCGAAGCATTGCTTCTCTATGGGGTTTTCACTGCCCTCGAACAGGCACCGAACAGGCACCGTATGTGCAGGCAATTCGCCAGGATTTGGCGAATTGCCTGCTCTCTGGATAGCCGAATGGCCAAGAAAGGTAACCAAACACTGATTTTCAGCGTTCGGTTCCCTTTTGGCAGCCATTCAGATCTCTTTGAATAACCCTGTTACATCTCCAAACGCTAACGTTAGCATTCACTATGGAATAGATCCCAATGTGTATCATGCAATGAAAAGAAATGGAGAGCTTGCCATTCGGGACTCACCTGAATCAGTGGGTAAATAAAATACTAATCCAGTTAGAAAGGAGAATAGCAGACAGGGAATGATGACGTTGACGATGAAATAAAGAGGGAGACGTTGCAAGAGGAAGTGGTAGGTGATATCCAGGTAAGGCGTATCAAGGCAGCAGTCATAATAAACCCAGTGTTTCCAGCAGCGGTAATCCTTCATCAACCATTCCCCGCTCTCCATGAAGCTGCTCAGGTCCGGGCGGTCATTTTCCTACATAATAAACTCCAACATCAATCCATGAATTTGGAAGTAGTAAAGATTTTTCTCTGTACTTTTTTTTGTTTGTTTTCCTCTCACAAGCAGCTGTTTACATACAGCGATTGAACTTGCACACTGTTACATAGTTAAGCCAATAAAATCAAGATGATTATTCATGCTTTGGAAAACTAAGAATCATAGCACGCTGCCATTCTTTATCAAGGATCTGGAAGCAATTCAAATAAAATCATCTGACTTAATCTCCTCTCAAATAATGTCTCAGCACCATTCACATACAAGGTCAAGTCTGCAAATCTGCAAGCCACAGAAGGTTGCAGAAGAAATAGAATGGTTGCTCGTCCATATGGTCAGAAGGGGCAGTGCCCCACTATGTTATTTTTGCAATAAAAAATAAAACATTTAAACTATGTAATTTTTTTCTGCCGTTTTTTTGTGTCGTTAAACATGTGCCTGATGGATAAAATGTGTTATGTCCCTTTAAGCAGCTTCCTCACCTCCTCATCTGTAGTCAGAGTAAAAAAAAAAAAAGAAACGATCTGAAATTTGATGAGGGCTTCAGTATCAAAGACCACGAGTGTGGTGTTTACTTTCCCTGCTGCTGACTATTTGAACTCTGATGGGCATCAAACAAACCCGACCAAAGCAAGCATGTCTGAGGCTTCAATGGAGATCTTATCTGTCTCACACACCAAGTGCCTGCCTTAACTCCTTAAAGACAGAAAATGCACAGAATTTGCCTTAATATGATAAATAGCAATAGTAAACAGGATTTTTTTCTCTTTCAAACACTGAAGTTTTGTATACTGAGGTATATAGAATAAAATAGATAGGATCGGGGTTCAGAAAGTTTGGTTTTAGTTGTAAATAATAAAATAACTTATTTCACTTTTTAGATTTTTTTATACTGAATAATGTTTTATGTACACCTCTTGTGGCTAAATTCTGGATTATACTTGTAATTATTGAATTTATCCTCAAAATGGTCATTTTATCTGCCTAATTAATAGGAATAAGTCTATAAGGTTTATTCCCTATATATGGGAATGTCCACAGATTTTAGAGGTAGTCGTGCCATATAGACATATTCCAATTCATGATTAAAACCATTGATGTTTCCAGTCTGGCACCCCATCAGCTTGAAATGTCACCAGCCCCACTGCTTTTTTCCAGGTGTGCAGTGGACAGCACAATTCTTTCCCTCCAGCTGCATGCAAATAGTTCCCAGTATCTCTCTGCAGCCTGTGGAACCCTTGCATTCCCTTGCGAGCATATGCAAGCTCGTACTTTGTCACGCTTGGCTCCATGGAGTCCTATAGTGATCCATTCATAATGATGCAGTCATGATTTATTCATAAGGGGAAATTAAAATTAAACTTTATTTCAATTTTGGTTCACATTTGTTGATTCCTTACCGGATTTATAACCACTAATGTGCCGTCATAGGTCCAAGTGCCGAGCTTCATGCTGCAGTTCTGCTGGTCAAATGGGAAATGCGTGACTATCATTTCACAGTAGCTTTTGAAAATGGCTGGTGGTGTCCATGTGATTTTTCCATTGTAATCCAAAAGGGCTTTCGTTACCGGGGCAATGGCAAAATCGCCATTTCCGCTATAGCAAAACAATAATGGTTAAAGCTGTTGGAAGATTTAACAGTAAGTACAGTAAGTATGAAGTGGGTGGATTTCGCTAGTCATTGTGGTGTTAACATTTAGGCTTTCATCACTTGCTTTGGTCTCTTTATTTATTTTCTTTTGCTGCCAGGGAACCAAATCCTACATGCTGGCACACATCCTCATATACAATGTGAGCACCCCTTATCCGAAATGGTTGGGACTAGGAGCATTTTGAGGTTTGGATTTCAGAATACTTGGAGACAGTAAGCCCGAAAATCTGCACGTGCAGATATCTCCTTACCGTCTACACAGTGGAAAGGCAGCGGGAGATCAGGGAGGTCAATGCGTGGCTTAAAGCTTGGTGCAGGAAGGAGGGCTTTGGGTTTTTAGAGCACTGGGCTCATTTTGCACTGGGGTACAATCTGTATAGTTGTGATAGATTGCACCTGAATGGAAGAGGGTCTGCTGTGCTAGGGGAGAGGATGGTTAAAAGGTTGGAGGAGACTTTAAACTAGTGGAAGGGGGGGAGGGATACAGTATCTTACAAAATGGAGACAGAGCAGATAGCGGAAGGGTTTCAGTTCAGACTAAGGGGGGTGGAGCCGGGGGGATGGGTAATGTAAGAACAGTGGAGGCATGTAATGTAAAGTCGCATTCAGCATGTGTGGGTAGAGACAACATTAAATGTATGCTTGCTAATGCAAGGAGCCTTAATAACAAGATGGGGGAACTAGAGGTAATAGCACACACTAAGCAATACGACATTATAGGAATAACAGAAACATGGTGGGACGAAACGCATGACTGGGCTGTAAACTTAAACGGTTATACATTGTTTAGAAAGGATAGGAAACATAAGAAAGGGGGTGGAGTGTGTTTATATGTAAATCAGGATTTAAAGCCTAATATTACACAACTGGAAAGCGATGAGGGAAATGTGGAATCCTTATGGGTAAATATTTCGTTGGGGAATAAACAGGGAAGTCAATTATTGGTTGGCATATGCTATAAACCACCTAATATAGATAATGATGAGGAAGAACAACTGTTAGAGCAAATTAGGAAGGCTGCAGATCATGGTAGCACTTTAATTATTGGAGATTTTAATTACCCGGACATTAATTGGGATAGTGGGACTAGTAATTCAGCAAAGGGAATCCGGTTCCTGAACATGTTAAATGATACCTTCATGTCACAACTGGTAGAAACACCAACTAGAGAGGATAACTGTCTGGACCTGGTTATAACAAATAATGTGGATCTTTTCTCAAATATTAATGTAAAAGAACAGTTGGGAAATAGCGACCATAACATGGTGACTTTTGAAATAAACTCAAAAAAACACATTCATAAGGGGCATGCTAAAATAAATAATTTTAAAAAGGCCAACTTTATTAAAATAAAGGAAGCTCTCAATGTCATTGACTGGCAGAAACTCTTTCACGGGAAAAACACTGAGGATAAGTGGAATATCTTTAAACTAACACTAGAAAAGTACACGTCACAATATATTCCACTGGTTAATAAATATAAAAGAAACAGACTGAAACCAATGTGGCTTAGTAGGAAGGTAACTAAGGAAATGAAAAATAAAAAGAAGGCATTTAAAGCTTTTAAATCTGATAAATCTGAGGCATCCTATAAAGCATATAGGGCAGCCAATAAAGCATGTAAAAATGCGATTAGATGGGCTAAACTAGAAAATGAAAAAGAAATAGCCAAAGAGAGCAAGACCAACCCTAAAAGATTCTTTAGGTACATAAATTCTAAAAAACCCAAGAGTGAAAATGTAGGTTCACTAAAATCTGAGTCAGGGTTATTGTTAACTGAAGATCAGGATAAAGCAGAAATTTTAAATGATTATTTTTCTTCAGTATTTATCAAAGAGAAACCTATAACAGGAGACATGAAAGTCATTAATAAAAACTTACTAATACAAAGTGACTGGTTGACTCAGGACAAGGTTTTACACAAATTAAACAATGTGAATGTTAATAAAGCCCCAGGGCCAGATGGAATTCACCCGCGAGTACTAAGAGAGCTATGTGTTGAAATATGTAAACCTCTGTTCTTAATCTTTCAAGATTCTTTTCTTTCAGGAATAGTACCAGAGGATTGGAGAAAAGCTGACGTGGTCCCTATATTTAAGAAAGGTTTAAAATTTGTGCCTGGGAATTATAGACCTGTGAGCTTAACATCTGTGGCTGGGAAAGTATTTGAGGGGTTACTAAGGGATAATATTCAGGAATTTATTGGGAGGTATAATGTAATTGGCAAAAATCAGCATGGTTTCATGAAACACAGATCATGTCAGACTAACCTAATTACGTTCTATGAGGAAGTAAGTAGAAGTATAGATCAGGGGGTCGCAGTGGATGTGATTTACTTAGATTTTGCCAAAGCTTTCGACACAGTTCCACACAAAAGGTTACTACTTAAATTAAGAAAAAATGGTCTAGATGAAAATACTTGTTCTTGGATAGAAAACTGGCTAAAAGATAGGGTACAGAGAGTGGTCATAAATGGTACATTTTCAAGATGGACACCAGTGGTAAGTGGTGTCCCTCAGGGGTCTGTTATAGGACCAATACTATTCAATTTATTTATAAATGACCTTGAGATAGGCATTGAAAGTCATGTATCAGTATTTGCAGATGACACAAAGCTAGGAAAAGTAATACAATGTGAGCAGGATGTTACTTCGCTGCAGAGGGATTTAGATAAATTGGGGGACTGGGCACTTAAATGGCAGATGAAATTTAATCTAGATAAATGTAAAGTTATGCACTTTGGAGTGAAGAACACACAAGCAATTTATACCCTAAATGGTACGGAGTTAGGGAAATCCAAGCAGGAGAAGGATTTGGGAATAATCATAGACTTCAAACTAAGTAACAATGTGCAATGTCAAACAGCAGCCGCCAAGGCCAGCAAAGTACTGGCATGCATTAAAAGGGGAGTTCACTCACGGGATGAAAACATAATTTTGCCTCTGTATAAATCAATGGTCAGGCCGCACCTTGAATATGCCGTGCAATTTTGGGCACCTGTCTTAAAAAAAGATATTATATCGTTAGAAAAAGTGCAGAGACGGGCAACTAAATTAATAAGGGGGATGGAAGGGTTAAGTTATGAGGAAAGACTAACAAGCTTAAACCTGTTTAGTTTAGAGAAAAGGCGCCTTAGAGGGGATCTGATAACCTTATATAAATATATACGGGGCCATTATCAACCATTGTCTGATAACCTATTCATTAACAGGACTATACATAGGACAAGGGGTCATCCATTTAGACTGGAAGAAAGAAAATTTAGCTTAAAGCATAGGAAGGGTTATTTTACGGTGAGAACAATAAAGCTGTGGAATTCTCTGCCTGTTGAGGTGGTTGGGTCAGAGTCTGTACAGACTTTTAAAAAACGACTGGATGACTTCCTGCAGACACAGAATATTAAGGGTTATAATATTTAATATGTGGGTAAAAGCTTCTTGATCCAAGGAGAAATCTGACTGCCATTCTGGGGTCAAGAAGGAATTTTTTCCCAGTATGTTGCATATTGGCGAGCGCTTCAGACTGGGTTTTTTGCCTTCTTTTGGATCAACAGCAGTAGGTTATGTGGGAGAGGCTGAACCCGATGGACGCATGTCTTTTTTCAGCCTATATAACTATGTAACTATGTAACTATGTAACTATGTAATGTTAACGTTGTATTCTGGGGAAAGTGCTATCTCAGCACCTCGTCCTGGATTGCAGCACTAAGGTTCCTGATACCTGCGATAGTGCTTCCGCACCACCGCATGTATCAGCTTATGGGGTCCATTTGACTCCATGTAGGCTTGCGCTTCCAGGCCGCGACATCTGCCGCGAGATCGCACAGTGCCACTGAGTGATCGCGGAGGGAGACATAGGAACTATTTATTCCCTGTCTCACTCTGCTCCCGGGAAGAAGAAGTAGCAGATCGGGCCACCCTTTTCACCGAGAAGCGAGTATGGGATTTAATGGGGGGGGGGGGTTTAAGAACATGTTAAATTATTCTGCATTTGCAAAATCCTTTAGCAACACCTTTTAGGAGGTGTTAAAATCTTTGCTTTCACCAAGATGCTAAAAAGAGATTACGCTCCCCGTGTTAGGTATAGGAGACGCTTACGTACACTAAGTTTGCACAAGCAGCGAGAGGCAAAACTTTTTCACCCCAGTGTAGCTTCAATATCGGAATATCGATGCCAGACGCTAAACTTATTTATCCTAGCGCTACGATTACATATCTAGGTGCTACATTAGCACCAACTATGGAATAGAGCCCATATTTGGGTCTTGACCTCAGGTACATCATCTCTGCGGACTTCTTCTGAATAGCAGCAAATGCTGAGATTTTTTTAAAAAAATTCCAATTTTGGTTTCTTTAATTGATACTTTAACGATTTGAGAGTTATTGATATTGCAATGTGTGTTAAAGCAAAAAGGCATGTTCCACTCCAGTCGTTAATGCTAGCAGCTCCCCTGCTATTTCAGTTCCTCTACAAACTTTGATTAGGTCATCTTCTGGTTTGTCACTGTTCTTAATGCTAGTAAAAACTATATGAAAGTGATTAAAAAATTATTTGAAAACCCTCAAATAGACAAGTTGCACATACTTGTTGTAAAGAACTAAATCGGGGCGCCACACATCGCTAGAAGGGATGCGCACTTTCTTTATTCCTCCGTAATCTTCTGGATTCCATTTTAGATTAACGTCCACCCATTGCTACAATAAAACAAGTTTTACAAAAATATCACGGAAATAACATTTGCAGCCAAGATGAAATAACTTTGAAATGAAAAGCATGCACTTCTATTTTTATCATTTATACTCAATATTTCAATATTTTCAATTGTGTGAGTTTTCACTTTATATGATACAATAGCTTGCCAGCAGTTAATATGATATATTACTTTTTTATTTAAATCTCTACTTAAAAAAAATCATTAAAAGAATTTCCAAAGCACAAACCTGTTTGAGACGCACATTTGTAGTTACAATTTGATTTACTTCATCCTTAGGGTAAAAATAATAATACTTGTTAGTGAAATACATACTGAGTAACACATCTGTGAAATGTCATATAATGTATCTATATGTAAAATGTTTGATGGAGACTCATAGATCACATACCACATTAATGAGCTGGATGAGTTGAAGTCCGACTGTGACTACAACTTTGTCCTTAAATTTCTTCACTGGACGTACAACTTTATTGTACGTTTTGAAGAGGTCAGAGATTAACCGGGATTCATCTTCAGAGGACAGAACTGTCCCAGCTGTAATAGAGAACAGACACACCAACTGATGAAGCCATCTATGGCGAAACGCGTATTGGTGTACTGGTAATTTATATTTTATACTTTTTACTATTTGCTTTAATAAAACCACCAATTTTATATCTTATTTGGGTCCTGGCTGTTTTACATCTACCAAGGAGGTGGCTGAGGCTGATAGGTGATCCGGTGCAGCTAGATAATATCACTGGCTGCCTTTAAATCTGGTGTCTGAGCTGTGACACACCAGTAAACGTGAGTAGCATGAATTATGGTACATTCGCACTTTTATTTTAAACTGTGCTACGCTATGTATGATTTTTACTTTCGAGGGCTACAGAGGACCCCAGAAGCAAGCACAGATCCTGCGAGTATACCACCACCAGAGCATTGAAGCGCCAACTCTGCCATGTTCTCTCTTTTTCGTAACAGAGAACACATTGAACTTAGTGCCTTATAATAGGATATATGTGTCTTGACATATAAGAATATGACAACAACAACAAGCTGCCTATTAATCTGAATAAGTGTAGCAATGACAAATGTCTTACACAGGACTTTTTTGACGGTAAGTGCACCTGTCATGCCCAACACTTATTGGGGTCATTTGACAGGGAATCAGTCCTGATATATGGGATTAGCAGTTTTTTGCTAACAGATATATAGAAAAATCTGGAGATATTTCCAATCAAAAATTCACTGTACTCATTTCTGTTGGCATGCCGAATAAGTGAGTGACAGCTGTGACCAGAAAAGCCATCCTAAGGGACAGGCCTTTGCCCACTCCACATAGCTGGTTGACTGTTGGCACACTGACTGGTGAGTCAGCACTGACATCACTGCTGAGGGCAATGGCGCAGCTATGACCACTTGCCGTCCTTGAACAATGACAATAGCTGTGCCCGGCACTGGTACCGGGTAAGCAGTGTCTAGCGATATCTCATCAAGGGATGAGATAATGTCTTGATCGTTATGATCAAAGTGATATCCGTAGTCTGATGTGACATCTCGGGGAAGTGAACCTGTCTACTCCATCATAAAACTCAAACTAAATTTGTCGGAATCCTTCATACAGTCCAACAACCTGACCATAGCCGAGAGAACTATCTTAATTATATTTCCGAACTGATATGGCACCTTGGTAGAAAATCAATAGTTACACCAAAAGTGTGAATTAGTTTCTTAACCCCTTGTGGGCATGAACACTGAGGGACGACATGGCATGCCCCATGACTCGCTGCCTGCATTTGGTTGAAGGCAGGCTGCTCGCAGGGAGTTGCCGTAGGGTTAAGGTTCGTCTTCCTCTCTACAGACCTCGGCGTTAAAGAGTTAAAATGTCTACATTGTTATTATTATTTTTTTGGGTTATTCTTATGAAAGTCAGAAATCATAGCTTCTGTTCACTGAATGCAGTGTCTAGTTGTTTGGTTAGAGACAAATGTGTAGACACGCAACACCAGGACAGCAGGAGACAAAGTCTTATTCTACCATAGTGGACCTGGTCAACGTGTCGATCCAACAGGGATCAAAATGCACTGCAGGGGGGCCATATCCACCTAATGCATTTTTTTTAATGTTTCGACAATATAAATTATAAAGAGAGAAGGAAAGCTTATTTATGCTTATGTTTATGTAACATATAAATGCAGACAAGGAGAAAATATTAATTGTATAACTATCACGGTTATCCAAAGAGATCCGAATTGCTTGAGAAAGGTAACCGAACGCTGAAAATCAGCGTTCGGTTACTTTTCCTGGCCATTCGGCTATCCACAGAGCAGGCAATTCGCCAAATCCTGGCAAATTGCCTGCTCATACGGTGCCTGTTCGGTGCCTGTTCGAGGGCAGTGAAATCCCCATGAAAAAGCACTGCTTCGGCTATTCAGAGAACACAAACCAGCAGTGAAAGGTTTCCCTAATGCCCTGCCATTCGGTGGTTTAATTCGGCAAGTTTATTCAGGAGAATCCCATAGGCTTCAATGTTAAAAATATTCCCGTTTTAATTCAATATCTAATAAACCGTTCATTATAAAATTCTGCAGTAAAGAGTCTCTTTATTTATAGATTTTTTAGGATACTTTAAGCATTTTTCTGAATTTTATATTTTTTTTAAGTTTACTTATTTTTTCTGTAACAGCCCTTTTTATTATCATTCCCTGGACCTCATATGCAAATTTCAGACATTTTCGCTCTGTAGTTTCTTTGCAAACAGCTTTTTACTTTCACATTCATACAAACTGTTTTGCTAATTTATTCACCTCCCTCTGTCTGCGGTCTCGGCTTTTTCTCGGCTTTTTCCAGCGGCTTCGCTGCGTGTGATGCTCCTGCTCGGGTTTTTCCGGCATCTTCGACGGGTTAATCCAGATGTTTTTGAGGGTTTTCGGCCTGCATTCGGCAGGTTTTGCGGTTAGTTTTCGTCGGGTTTGCGGTAGCTTTTCCCTGCAATTCGGGGACCCTGTGGTGTTTGCTGAATACACCGCAGGGTCACCGAAATGGGATCGGCAACACAAACCGAATTGAAGAGAACGAAAAGTCACCGAACGTGCGGTGACTTTTCGAATCTCTTTGGATAACCCTGTTAATTATTATGATGGCATACACAGTTCATGCTACTTTCAAAATATAAACCACTGGAAGCCATAGCTGAAATTCGATGGGATGATAGAAACCATTAATACCATCTTCTGTCCTGTAGAAACACTCTACCTGCCTCTTCTATTTTTGGTGAAAATCTGAGAGTTTTTCTGAAAAGCACAGTGAGTTATGAGAGACCAAAAGGGTGATACCTTCAGCAGGCCTCAAATTTTCAAGTCCCAAGCTACTAGCCAGGCCTTAAGAGTTACTCGCCACTAGTTGCCCCACTTAACCCCTTATCCTGCCCTGCCTCTGCATTCCCACTCGCCCTCATGTAATTTCCACTCGCCAAATGCGAGCAGGCGAGTGGAAATTTTGAGGCCTGCCTTCAGTACATGGTAATATGATCAAAGTGGATACAACTATTGTTTTCCCAATAACGTCTGCAGAATTCACAGTGCCTTTACACAAATACAGGTGACGTCCATAAATACATCCACTAACTGCTTGTCTGTGTAGCTATAAATTGCTTTGCCAAAGTCCTAATCCCAGGATGTATCAGCTTCACAACTTTGAAATAGCTTCCTTGTGACACCACTTATAGTCACTCTGCCTAGTAATTAATAGATTCCAGCCTCTCTGTGTGTGTGTATGATATTCTGTTTCATGCTGTGAAATGTTCTTGTTTGCAAGGGCACTGTGGAAGCACAGATTGGATTAATAGGCCTGTGTTGCCCAAATGTAGCTCTGTTAATAAAAAGATCATTTGGGGATTGTTCGTGGCATCAGTGTCAGTGACCCCAAGTTCCACTACCGTTTGAGCTGGCTGGAGATCCTCTTTCTTAGTGTGTACCTTGTCTTCCTATGTGAAATACAACACTGTGAAAGCCAAGCAACTATCCGGAAACACAACCTCATTCACAGGATTACTAGCAGGCCGGGAAAGCAGAACACAGACCCAGTACAGACATACCTCAGATTTATTCCAGAATAAAGCAATCTAGCCAGTCACACTGATGTTTTTGGTTTTCAAATGTAGATAACAGCTATGTTTACACTATGCTGTAGTCTACAATGTGTGTATAATAAATACAGAGGGGAGTTCTTCAATGATATAAACCAGGTGCATATAAGTAAATCCACAAGTTAGAATTGAAAAACCAAGCGCATAGAGTCTCAATTATATAGGAATCAAAAACCAAAGTAATTAAATGGAATATCACCACTTCAGCGGGTCACGTCTCCTGCAATCACCATATTGCCTTCACTCTTTCCATCTCTGTTGATCGATATGGGAACTTTTTATTTATTTATTTTGTATAAAGAAAAATTAATCAAATTGGTAAAATAATTCCAAATTTATTGTAGCATAAAAACAATTATAAAATTGTGCAATAAGCTCAACGCGTTTCGCACAATTATATAATTGGTTTTATGCTACAATAAATGTGGAATTATTTTATTAATTTAATTATTTTTCTTTAAAAAAATTAAATAAAAAAAAGTTCCCATATCGATCAACAGAGATGCAAAGAGTGGAGGCAATATGGTGATTGCAGGAGACGTGACCCGCTGAAGTGGTGATATTCCATTTAATTCCTCTGTATTTTTTATATATTTCTATTATTTGGAGTGCACCCGGACTCTCAGAGGGAAGATCACTAAACAGAGAAAAGTTAAGTAGTGCAGTGTCTTTTTTTACAGTCTACAATGTGTGTCTAATAGCAAAGAATAATGTACATACCTTGATTTAAATATATTTTATTGCTAAAAATGCTTACCATCATCTGAGCATTCCGTATCTTTTGAGAGAATTACCGAAATGTGACATGAAGCAAGCACACGTGTTTGGAAAAATGGCGTCAATCGACTTGCTGAGCACAAGGGTTGCCACAAAATCTTCACCATTCCTGAATCGTGGGCACTAATGATCCTGACAACCAGTAAAACTCCCCTTGCCTTCCTCAGCCTCAATCCCTCTAGACCAGTGTTTCCCAAACTTGTCCTCGGGACCCTCAACCAGGCCAGATTTTGCAGATCACCTTGGGGAAAACCAGACTGAATCCTGCAATCACTGAGCAGCAAATCATATCGCCTGTGCTGTGCTTCAGATACAGTATCTGGCAAACCTGGCGAGGCGGAGGGTCCTGAGGACAGGTTTTAGGAAACACTGCTCTAGACTGTAAGCTCCTATGAGCAAGGCCCTCTATACCTCTAGTTTCCATCCTATGTCCGTTTATCTGTATCTGTTTCCCTTTAGTGATTGTAAAGCGCTGTGGAAACTGTTGGCGCTATATAAATGATGACAATAATAATAATTTGTAAAGGTAGCAATATCTGCAGAACACAATAAAGTGAAGTGCAATAAAACGATGTATACCTGTTTATACTAAATATATGTGAGAGCTGACATTACTGCCCTTTCTTTGCAGAAATGGTGATAGTTCTAAATGCAAGATGTAAGTTTTTCTCCATAAACATTCCCGATTTTAGATCAAATTTGACCTACATTGTTGTTGGTCAATTTTACACATTTTTGTAAAATATATATTAAAATACAGAAAACTGTATTTTTCAATATTGTTGAGAATAAAGCATGACACAGCATTGTCTCTCTGTGTGTTATGCATTAGTCTGCTTTCGTCCATATACCACTCGCAACTGACAACAATGTTCAGTATAAATGGCTGAAACTGGCTCTGAAAATGTTTTTGAGATGCTTTGTGATTGTGAATAACATCTGGATCTGTGGACGTGCAATACCTCTCTATGAAGCGAATGTTCTTTGGTTGGATAAGCAGCACTTCTGGTTTAAGAGGCATAAACATGGTGTCACACAGACACGGATGTGTTGAAAATAGGCATTTCCGCATTACCGGTTAAGGCTGGGGGTCAGACGAGCGCAGTTATCACGTCCGTGTTGCCGCACATTTGTACGTCCGTTGCAGCATAGCATTCTGACCAATGGAGCCCCACACACACGAAGTACGTGCGCACAGAAGTGCGGATGCATGACGGATGTGGCAAACGGACGCAGGTTAGGCAAGAACGTAATACTGCTAGAATGGACGTGTGGAGTGCGCCACGTCTGCAACGTCCGCATAGCTTTGTGTGTGAGTGATGGAACGTAGTCAGACGGACTGCATTTATACGTCCAGCATTTTTGACAAACAAAATGTTTTTTTCATTTTAATTTATTTTCCCTGCTTCATCCGTCAACAAATACGTAAGTGAAAAAGCGGACCATGTGGCCACTACCTTGTCGTCAGTCAGAAAGTACGTCCGTACTGCACGGACGTACAGTCCGAACAAAATGCGCTCGTCTGACCCTAACCTAATATGGAAACTACAAAACGTGAGTATAGCCAGCATTTAGTCATAAAAGGGTTAATAAGCCTATCCTGTTTCTGCACAGTTACTATTACGAAACGAAAGGAGATATAAGGGATAAACCCTCAGATCACTGAGAGGGAGTGCTGATTTAAAACATAACTTTTATTAGTCATAATAAGACACACAGAAAATAGACCGACAGTAAATGTTAAAAAACATATAGACACATAGACATAGGCACAATATGTTGTAGGGAGAGCAGAAATATGTCACAGATACAAAGCGAATTGCTTGATTGGGACTTATGGGGAACAAATATATGCCTTCAGTGGAGATGGAAAACCACAGTATTAATAATGAATTGAAGCAAATGCCCCATGGACATAAATTACAACTTGTACCTTGATATTGACAAATAGAGAGTATTGAATCACAGCACTGAGATATATGCACAGTGCCCACAATTGTACTGAAGATAATTAGCCCAAGGTTGGTAAAAGCCAGAATATCGAACTACATACAAAGACGTTCATTTGGCCTGGCTACCTTGTATAAAAGCTTAATAAAGCTATAAGCTGAGGATCGTGAACTGCTTGGTTAGAACTTATAAGAAACGGATATATGCCTTCAGTTGGAGATGGAACGCCACAGTATTAGTAATAAATTGAAGCAAATGCCCTGTGGACATAAAAATGCAGACTGTACCTTAATGCTGGCAAATAGAGAGTGTTAAATAACACCACGCTGAAATACATGCACAATGCCCACAATTGTACTGAAGATAATTAGCCCAAGGTTGGTGCGAGCCAGAATATCGAACTAAATACAACAACGTTCATTTGGCCTGGCTACCTTGTATGAAAGCTTAATACAGCTGTAGCGATGTGTTAAAGTTTACTGTGGCAGTACCCATTTTTGGCCACAAGATGGAGACTATCACGATTAAAGACCCTGGACACTTGAACTACATGTCCATGCATGCTTTGGGAAGAAACAGGAAGTGGGTGGGTTTGTGGAGAGCTGTACATCCTGCACCTCGTGGAGAACAGGCAGAGCGCGCCAGGGAGTCAAGGAGAGCGGATGCACAACGTAAAGAGAGAGACCAAAGATAGGCCGGAGCGCAGACAGAGTGGATCGGGCCTTCAGGATTGACTCACTCAGCTTGCGGGACACAGACCTCACCCTCTATGCTATTCAAGTGCAGCTGAAGGAGAGAAGACCCCAGGAGTGAGGAGTACCGCGGTCGATCGAAGCGGGGAGCAGGCGGTAAGCTGGATGAGTCGCGGCTGACAGACAGAGGGCCAGACAACAGATCCGGTGGTCGGCATCCCCCGGCAACATCGAGCGGAGAGGCGTCCTGGGCCAGCCGAATCTCAAGCTTGCGCTGGATGGGTGAGAGGCCCCAAGGCCGTGTTTAAATAAGAGCGTACGCTGCTGTTTCCTTCTAAAACCCACAGGGCCCCAACTGACTAGTCGAAGACATCGCTAAAGTAAACTCACTGGCCAGTTGAGAAGTACCCGGGTACCCTACACACACAAATACATATCACCTCATGTTCTGGGATTTAACCGGTGCAGGACTCATTTTCCTTTTCTGAACCGGGACAAGGGGGCAAAGTTAAAGCTACATTCCGAAAAATTTTTCCTTTTTTTGTTCCCGCTGCGCGTTCACCGTGATACGAGAACTGTGTATTTTATTGTGTCTCGCTACGGGGTTTTTCCTCGAATTTCGTATCTTTTAATTTTCTGCTCGGTCGGGGTTTTTTTCCGAAAATACGAAGTCCTCGTGTTTTCGTTTCTTTTACCGCTACGCGTTTATCGTGTTACGAAAGTACTGTAAATTTTCCTGCATATACCGTGTCTTAAGAGCTGCAAACCTTTTAGTAAATCTTTTAAATTGTAAAACTGTCCAGCGTGTTGGAGTATATTTATTCCCTAGTGCGGGGAGACTGACCCGTGGTTCATTTTCAGCGGCTCCTCCGGGAGTGAGCGCTACACAGCTATAAGCTAAAGATAGTGAACTGCGAGGCAGAGAAAAAAAAAAAAAAAAAACTCTCAGAAGGGGATCAGTTAGCAAAAAAGGCATATATCAAATGTGATAATTTAAGTTGTCAACCATTCAACAAGACATGGAGGTTAAGATACCACAAGATTGAAAAGTCAAAAGCGTACAAATTGGCATGCACCTGTCCTTAACAAATCAGCAACACATGGGAAAGTCAACCATCACTGGACCACATTACATTGGAAAGGCAAAAGAGCGCCTAATTGACCAAAAAGGCTGTCCCTCAAAGTTAAGGATTCTATTGTCTCCCTGTCAGATCATATTGTGCAAGACATTTTAAAAAATAACCAGGACTCGACACGTGTTTCGCCGGTACAGAACCGGCTTCATCGGGAGTCAAACACAGATTGTAATTATTGTCGGTACCATGTGGCATCAAGGCTGATTAAATAGACATTTGAAGGAAGTGGGAGTGGACGATCACTACTTGATTGGTGGCAGTTGTAAGCTAACAATAACGTAGAAGAGCCTATGGTGGCCGGCAGGGTCCATCTGTCTAAAGTGCTATATGTGTCTAACAGCCAATGGAATCAATGATAATATGAATACACTTCAACAAACGGAAGAAGTATCTAAACCCTCATAGGCTGTAACGGACAAACCAATTGACACAGGGACGTTATAATCACCATAGGGAACCAATCACCAAAAGATATATATATTTGTGTATACAGCCAACGGCAAACGAGCCATCTCATACTCACTGCACAATAAATGAGATGTTAAAATGGCATGGATTAGACGCCGTGTGGTTAGAAGAGGCCATCTAGATAGCTTGTTGCCAACACACATATCTATCTGTTGTGTAGATACTATGATACATGTAACGGTCAGTGATTGGTCTGGCTAAGCACCTGACCCTAGTCAGCCAATAGGAACAATGATCTATCCTGCGACCACAGAAAAATATGCTAATAGTGGAGGCAACCTAATATGTAAATAAATAAACGATGGTGCCACGATCACTAAGTAAAACGCATTTCAATATACTTTAACCACCGGATAGTTACAGATATGCTGGGTATGCAGCTATGTGCCAAGCAATATGACACCGCCCAGAGATTGTATAGATGGACAGATAGAGCAATACAAACAGGCTCACACATGGCTGCAGAATAGTCACAGACATGCTAAAGCCGCTAGATACCGAGTGGTATGATGCCACCCAGGGATTAAATAGATGGACATATAGAGCAATGTGGCCGCAAACACTACTATTACCAAGGGTTTGAAAATTGTCATGTGATTCCAAGATGGCTGCCTCTACAATGAAACGTTACTAGCTCTTCCAAGGGATGGTTCTGCTAAAATAATTATGGCTTAGTAAAGGGGAAATAAAATAATAATGGAGAAATTTTTTATTAATATAAATAAAGGAGGAAGCCTGTCACGTGACAACTCAAATTTAATTCTGTTTTTAAGTGAATCAGTTTGCAGTTTCAAGTCAACAGTTAAGGCTAGGGTCAGACGAGCGTGATTTCTACGGACTGTACGTCCGTGCAGTACGGACATCGTCAGTACGGATGACGCAGTAGTGGTCACATAGTCCGTTTTTTAACTGAAGTTATTTTTGACGGATGTAGGAGGGAAAAATTAATTACAATGAAAAAACATTCTGTCCTCAAAAATGCTGGACGTATAAATGCAGTCCGTCTGACCATGCTCCATCACTCACACACAAAGCTATGCGGACGTTGTGGAGTGGCGCACTCAGCACGTCCGTTCTAGCAGTATTACGTTCTTGCCTAACCTGCGTCCGTTTGCAGCGTCCGTCATGCGTCCGCAGTTCAGTGCGGACGTACTTCATGTGTCAGGCTCCAATGGACTTTCTTTCATGCTATCACGGACGTACTTTTAGGCGCAATCACGGACGTGAACACTACGCTCGTCTGACCCCAGCCTTAAGGGATATTCTTGTATTTATCTATTTATTGGCAAAGTATTTTACCAGGAAGGATACATTGAGATTTCTCTCGTTTTCAAGTGTGTCCTGGGTTGAAGAACATTGAAAAATATTATTGTATCGTTATCTTTATTATTGTAAAAAATAAATATTGTATCTTCCTATTTTCCCATAAATATATGACAATTACTACCAACTACATTATGATTCTCTCTAAGTTTACTAAAAGGCTCGTCAAACAATTTATTTTGCTTTTATGTAGGTGCCCTGCACTTTTAGTTTGTTTCCTGCCACCTTCTGTCCCTGTATACTAATGTCATTTACCCTCCCCTCGTATCGGCAATGAAAAAAGCAGGAGAATGTCTAAAGTAAAGACAAATAAGTCAATGGGGCCTGATGGGATCCACCCTAAATTATTAAAAGAGCTCAGTGATGTAATAGCAAAACCGTTAACAGATTTATTTAACCAATCCTTGTTAACAGGAGTCGTCCCAGAAGACTGGAAATTAGCAAATGTTGTGCCTATTTACAAGAAGGGTAGTAGGGAGGAATCGGGGAACTATAGGCCAGTTAGTCTTACGTCAGTAGTAGGGAAATTAATGGAAACCATGTTAAAGGAAAGGATTGTTGAACATCTAAAAACACATAGATTACAGGATCAGCAACAACATGGGTTTACCTCAGGGAGATCATGCCAAACTAATCTTATTGATTTTTTTGATTGGGTAACAAAAATAATAGACACAGGTGGTGCAGTAGACATTGCTTATTTAGATTTCAGTAAGGCTTTTGATACTGTTCCGCATAGAAGGCTTATCAATAAATTGCAATCTTTGAGCTTGGATTCCAATATTGTTGAATGGATTAGGCAGTGGCTGAGTGACAGACAACAGAGGGTTGTGGTAAATGGAGTTTATTCGGCACAAGGTCTTGTTACCAGTGGGGTACCTCAGGGGTCAGTACTTAGACCCATTCTCTTTAATATTTTTATTAGTGATATTGCAGAAGGTATTAATGGAAAAGTATGTCTTTTTGCTGATGACACAAAGATTTGCAACAGGGTTGACGTTCCTGGAGGGATCAGCCAAATGACAAATGATTTAGGTAAGCTAAAAAAATGGTCGGAGTTGTGGCAATTGAGTTTTAATGTGGATAAGTGCAAGATAATGCACCTGGGACGTAAAAACCCAAGGGCTGAATATAGAATATTTGATACAGTCCTAACCTCAACATCTGAGGAAAGGGATTTAGGGGTTATTATTTCAGAGGATCTAAGGGTAAGTAGTCAATGTAATAGAGCAGCAGGAAATGCTAGCAGAATGCTTGGTTGTGTAGGGAGAGGTATTAGCAGTAGGAAAAGGGAAGTGCTCATGCCACTGTACAGAGCACTGGTGAGACCTCACTTGGAGTACTGTGTGCAGTACTGGAGACCGTATCTCCAGAAGGATATAGACATCTTGGAGAGAGTTCAGAGAAGGGCTACTAAAATGGTGTACGGCTTGAAGGAGAAAAGTTACCAGGAAAGGCTTAATGATCTTAACATGTACAGCTTGGAAAAAAGACGAGACAGAGGAGATATGATAGAAACATTTAAATACGTAAAGGGAATCCACAAGGTAGAGGAAGGGAGTATATTTAAAAGGAAACAAAATAGCAAAACAAGAGGACATAGTCTTAGATTAGAGGGGCAAAGGTTTAAAAGTAACATCAGGAAGCATTATTTTACTGAGCGGGTGGTGGATACATGGAACAGTCTTCCAGTAGAAGTGGTAGAGGCCAAAACAGTAATTGAATTTAAGCAAGCATGGGATAGGCATAAGGCTATCCTAAACAAAAGATAAATCCAGGTAAAGTATCCATGTAATTGGGCAGACTAGATGGGCCGAAAGGTTCTTATCTGCCGACATTTTTCTATGTTTCTATGTTTCTAATGCCTGCATCATGTCGTGGACAAGTAAGATTAGGATCATACTGTATATTAGGAGAATAAATAGGAATAGCTCTTGTAGTAAATATATAATTAGTTTCAAATGCTAAAAACCCTATTTTACCAGACTGAATTTATGTAGACTAAGGCTGGGGTCAGACGAGCGTGATTTCTACGGGCTGTACGTCCGTGCAGTACGGACGTACGTCAGTACGGAAGACGCAGTAGTGGTCACACAGTCCGTTTTTTCACTGAAGTTATTTTTGACGGATGTAGGAGGGAAAAATAAATTACAATGAAAAAACATTCTGTCCGTCAAAAATGCTGGACGTATAAATGCAGTCCGTCTGACCATGCTCCATCACTCACACACAAAGCTATGCAGACGTTGTGGACGCAGCGCACTCCGCACGTCCGTTCTAGCAGTATTACGTTCTTGCCTAACCTGCGTCCGTTTGCCGCGGCCGTTGTGCGTCCGCAGTTCAGTGCGGACATACTTCATGTGTCAGGCTCCAATGGACTTTCTTTCATGCTATCACAGACGTACTTTTAGGCGCAATCACGGACGTGAACACTACGCTCGTCTGACACCAGCCTTACTTAAAAACCTCTATTTTGAAACTCCTACTTTATGATTATATATTCTTGTGAATTGGTTTGTTTTTATGTCTTACAGTAATCTATCTACCCTTGATACAGAATGCACCTGTAAACATGTAACATACAGGGTTATTCAAGGAGGTCCGAATGGCTGCCGAAAGGTAACCGAACACTGAAAATCAGCGTTCGGTTACCTTTCTTGGCCATTCGGCTATCCAGAGAGCAGGCAGTTCGCCAAATGTTGGTGAATTGCCTGCAGATACGGTGTCTGTTCGGTGCCTGTTCGGTGGCAGTGAAATCCCCATAGAGAAGCAATGCTTCATCTATTCAGAGACCAAAACCCAGCAATGAAAAGTTGCCGAAATGCCCTGCCATTCGGTGGCTTCATGCGGCAAATTTATTCAGGCGAATCCCATAGGCTTCAATGTTAAAAATATTCCTGTTTTAATTCAATATCTAATAAACTGTTGATTATAATATTCTGCAGTAAAGAGTCTCTTTATTGATAGATTTTTTAGGCTATTTAAGCATTTTTTTCAAAAAAATTCCGTTTTTTTAAAATCGTTTTTTCTTTTTTCTGTAACAGCCCTTTTTATCATCATTCATTGGATCTTATATGTGAATTTCAGACATTTTCTCTCAGTTTCTTTGCAAACAGCGTTTCACTTTTCAAACATTCGAGCATACTGTGTTTTTTTTCTTCACCTCCTTCGTCTGCGGTATCGGCTTTTTCCGGCGGCTGCTCTGCGCTGTGATCGGCTCCTGCTCGGGTTTCTCCGGCATCTTCGGCGGGTTAATCCAGATGTTTTTGCGGGTTTCGGTGTGCATTCGCCCTCGTTTTGCGGTGAGTGTTCGGCGGCTTTGCAGCGGCTTTGCGGCGGCTTTTCCCTGCACTACGATGGCCCTGTGGTGCTTGCTGAATACACGTGTGGTGGCTTTTCGATTCTCTTTGAATAACTCTGATAGTATATTTCCTTCATATTTATTTTCTGTGTTCTATATATTTGTGTTTTGTTTTTAATATCTTGCAATTATTACTTTGTATTTCTGTAACGACTGTAACATTTCAATGTTCTTGAACCCAGGACATACTTGAAAACAAGAGAAATCTCAACGTATCCTTCCTGGTAAAATACTTTATAAGTAAATACATAAACATAACCATATAATAATGATTCCATGTCCACAACATAATATATCATAGCTTTTCTTTATACTTTTTTCTATGTGCAAAATCCAATAAAAACTAAGTTGAAAGAGATTGATGGGCTGTTTGTTTAAAACTGATGTATCTTTTAAGCACATCTTTTGAATTACGGCTCAAAATATACTCTGTACGCCTCTCACCTGCCCCTTTCAGTCATTTGTTTTCCCATCCCTGGCTTGGCATATGTGCAGCACTCCCAACACAAATAAACTCAAACAAACACATTATGGAGAAATGCAGAGTACGGATATCATTTTATTCCCTCAATGTAAGAGCACAGTCATATTCTGACCTGGGAACAATTAAAACAACTGTCTAATGTGCTATGTTGCACCATTTCTGATTTTATTTTAAGCTGTTTCTGCTCTATTAATATTTTGTGTCTCATATCAGTATTTGGAGACGAATCGCTATTTTCTAAATTGCCATAAAAATGCAACTATGATACAGTATGCAGGCCAAAATAGCTAAGCTAAAAACCAGCAAATCAGTATATATTTTTCCAGTGGAATTTTGAGTCTCGTCAGAATTCGTGATATAGTTAAAACCCTTCTGTGTACAAAAATATAATTTTCCAAACCTCCTTCTATTAAAAATCTATTTTTTGATCATTGTGCTCAACATAATACGTGTCGCAGAAAATTTCACGTGTCGAATGTCTCTAAATCTCTATTAACTGCTATGCGACAAAAAAAGAAAAATACATATAATCATTGTTTGCGAGCACTACAGATTTAGAACAGCTATGTTATTGTTTTTATATTTGCAAAATTATATTTTTGGTGTAATTTACAATATGGTAAAAGGTGGTTATTTGTCTGTGTCTTTAATGTGATTTATTTTGTATGGCATTGATTGTGTTATAAAGTGTTAAATCTGCCTGAAATGTAAAAATACAGATACATTAAGCTACATACTTGAAAACGAGAGAAATCTCAATGTATCCTTCCTGGTAAAATCCTTTATAAATAAATAAATAAAATAAATAATCTCAGTATTCTTTACATATACTCTAGGTAGAGTAAAAACCTTTACCATACAGATACTGTAACATGGAGAAATGTCTACACATCACTGAAAGCATAACATTACTTTCCGGTGACGCACTACATTTCAAAAAGATACTTGTTTATAAAGGCTTTCGTTGTGTTCTGATTGTAGAACTACTTAGACATACGATAGAAAAATATCAGAAAACATGACGGAGGAACATACCTGATATCAGAAGAAATAGTAGACGTAGGATTGCAAAATCCATTTCCTATGAGTCCTCTTGCCTCTTCTGCCCTTGGCTTTTTCTGTTTGTTGCGGTGGCATCTCAGACAGATGACGATCCTTCAGACATTTGCAGCTCCACTCTGTGGAATCATGTTAGCGGCTATTGTGCCCCCACCTGTTCAGTGTGACAGCTGAGCGTTTGACTAATCACAATAATATTTTTTCTCTTATTCTGCACTATTCTCATTGAATTATTAGTTCGCCCTAGCACATTTAGCAAAATTTAGGTGCCAAATAAAACACGTAAGCAAACTTTTAAAAAGTTTTCTTCAAAATATTTCAGTTATAATTTGTTATCATTTTTTTTCCATTATTTTTATTTTATATAAAGTTATCTTGTAAAAAATTTTGATACTTTTTAAAACTCTTGTAATCACAAAAGCACTCAAATAAAAGCTCGGTGAAGTAGATAAAAGAACGTAGCGTGCTATATCTTACGCAACATGAAAGCGTGACCTACTGGCCATAGTGATTTTGGTGACTAATACGGCACAATATTCTAAAGCCTCTTCTTGTTCATACCACGCCAGAGGTGACGCTTATAGCATTAGGTTTGCCACAAAGAAGTCGATCAGTTATATGGTTCTGGAGTCAATATTGTTAGAAAAGGTACTTTGAATCGTTCATTGTTCTCCTTCGCTAGAACCTCTGACATGTCTCTGGGTCTGTACACTGGGTAATATAACATTTCTTAATATAGTGAAATCTGCATCACGCTAGATGGCGCCATTTACACCTCAGCCCCCTAAATTATCTTTTTGAACTTGTAGATGAAACTGTAACTTAAACCGGTTCCTGGGTTATGCTAACCCCATGTGAATCAGGGCCCAGAGTCCTTCACAGGCTTATCCCTGGTTGTCCAGATGGTGCTGGCCTGGAGTACAGTCTCTGGAACAAACAGTTCTCGGAGAGAGCACAAAACGCCACCCCAACCTCTCACAAGTCTGCAGCTGCTCGAGGTAAATTAATTTCAAGAGGTGTGTGCACCTGGAATTCACTCCTTACTTCTCACTTCCAAGCAGTATTGGAAGTTATGATCTCCTCGACTTAATCTTTTCACGAAAGCAATTGCTAATTGACCCGATTACAATAGACAACATGAAATTCTTGGTCAAATCACTTCCCAGTGGCAGACATCCGAACCTAGAACAACAGAACTTCAATTTGATCTTTCGCTCTTTTTTTCCCCTATATCCTCCACGGAAAGTAATTATGATTAAAACCAACAATAGACAAATATCTGTTTGTCTCTGTATCTGTCTGTATATCAGCTATCTTCTTCCTGTCCGTTTGTCTGCCTAGGCATCCCTATATCTGTCTTTTAGCTGTTCCATAGATTCCTTCATTATTTATCAGGGTTGCAGTTTATTTATGCAAGTTCATTCCTTAAAAGAACCCTACCAGTAAACCGGCTATTCTCCCCCCCCCCCATTATTTTTTGGCCCCTACACCAATGCTCTCCCATCTCACATATTTAGTCCCTTACTGCACATCAAACTGCACAATCACTCTGGTCCTACACAACCAATCCCACATTAACTCGCATCACACACAGCCAACCCCACACTCACATCCATCTCACACAAGCATTGCTATATTCATATCCATCCCACAAAGTCAAACACTCATCTCCTACACAGCCACAAACATACACAAATTATCATACACACAATCCTTCCAAACATGACTCACATCCTACACACATATATGATATACATAATGCAATTTTTTGGGCGGGACGATAAATGTATCATCAATGCATTATTACTTTGCAAAAAAAAGGGTTTATTTTTTTTTTAAAATTAAAAACAATAAAAGCAAATATACACCTGGAATCTACATCAACCAGCTTTATGACATTGGTAATTAAACCTGTAACATATAACCTTCTGTGTGGGTTCCGCAAGCTTAATCATAGTAGTTTTTACAGGCTTGGCATTACTGAAAAATGGCAAAGTATTATCATATTTTAGAGTACTTATTGTTTTGCTTTCATCGATGTTGTTGTCAAACTCAATTAACAAAACCTTTTGGAAGCCGTTATTTATTTTCACCTTCAAACTCAGGCTGGAGACGAGAATAAAGAGTGACCTTGGAATTGTTTGTTATTCTCCGTGTGCCTTCATATTACCGCTTCCTACACAAATTAAGGGAAAACTTAATGTACAACAGGCAACCGTACCAGCCGAGCCACAACCAGTGTATGCAGCTCACCTGGTATAGCAGTAGAGGCATTAGCTTTAACGAGCGGCATCGTTATACTTATTGAATCAAGTGGAATTGGGCTCCTGCTTGGAGATACTGTACATTAGTCTTAGCTCCATAAACGATTGATCGTCATTTGCCAAAAATACCTCACAATTTTTCATACATATATTTCTCATTGCTTAATCATTTCTTTGTTTATAAATATACAATTTCTATTTGCCTCATACACTGTTTCCCATCCCTGTCCTCAAGGAGCACTAACAGGCCAGATTTTGCAGATCTTGGAGAAAAGCAGAATGAATCCTGCAATGATTGAGCAGCAAATCATATCACCTGTGCTGGGGGGGGGACCTGATGACGAGTTTGGGGAACACTGCCCTAATAATAACAAACAGTTCTCCAATCAGCTAACACATTTAGGTTTCACTTCTATTCTTAATGAACTTATTTTTATAACGTAAAATATGTCCAAATGGTAAATACTGTGCAGCACAAAGAAGCATTAACCTCAACAACCAGCTTCCCTAAAAAGAGAAGTTTATTGTTCATTGTTAACAAACACTTATACCAAATTGAAAGGTCTTCTTTGTCACAGCTGTCTTTATATTTCGCAAGGAATTCCATTCCTCCCAACAATCCTTGTTCTTTTCTTCCACTTCACATAACCTATGACAAAAATAAAGTGTGGCACATTATAACATCTGCCTTTATTAAATACAGCATGATAACACAGTTATCATTCATCACATATGTACAGCAATGAAAAAACATGGCAATAATCTCTCCTTCACTAGCATGGTCAACATAATTCCACCTGCAAGAGGACCTGCAGGGGACCAAGATCAAGTTAAGTCAATATGGGTTATGTTGTGATCCAATTTTAGCAGCAATATGTAACAGTGATAAACAGTGTGCTGACACTTCTAGGGGTAGTACAACTGTGATCCTTCAAGAAGTTGTAAAAATGACAATGAAAAACAGAAAAGAGACCCCTATCTGCGCTAATGTACAGTATATAAAGTGTTCACAACCTCAATCACAGGTTGTGATAAAGTGCTGAGTGTGTAATCAAAACAAGGTGCGGTTGTGCCGTATATTTGAAATTTATACTTAGATTTCTTGTATAATCGCTTCTCATTCCGTCATAGATAGCAGGTAAAATAAAATATAACACATAGTGCAAATATTGTTTCAGAAAGCAGTTCTATATCAATTGGTATCAATAGATTGATTCCAAAAATCACCTTGTTCAGAGCCTGTTTAAATAAAGCTGGCTCAGTAGTGTCAGCGGTGTACCGATATCGGATGTACCCCGTCCCCTAGACCGCTGTTTGTTCCTATACAGAGACACCACAAGGGGGCACACAATAGGTAGTATATGCGTTTAATATGATGTTAAGACAGGGATTGCACACTTACCCTTTCCAGAGCTTCTCCGTGTAAGCTCAGAACGATAGGCCTTGGTGCCTAGTCACGGGTGGCACCTTCCACTCTTTCCCCGTCCTGGTTCTGATGTCAGGCAGAGATGTCTTTCACAGGTCCTGGTATGAAGCAGAGTCGATCTTTATATCCGGGGGGGGGGGAGAAGATATGTCCAGAACGAACAGACAAGGGCTTGTAGTTAAATAAATAAAAGATTTATTCAAATTAAAAACATAACAGTTAAAATCAATAAAAGAATAAGTTCTGAGTTTTTAAAGGAGGGTTTCCCCCTAACATCCAGGTACTCCTGAGACGCGTTTCGCCTGGATAACAATTGGCTTCTTCAGTCAGAAAAGTTCCCTTATTTTCTCTCTTTATAAATAACATCCACTTCATTTGAAGACTATCCTCCTTATATATATACGGATATACTAACCTATGGTGTGCCCCCTTGTTGTCTCTCTGTATAGGAACAGACAGCGCTCTAGGAGAAGGGGTACACCGCTGACACTACCGAGACAGCTTTATTTAAACAGGCTCTGAACAAGGTGATTTTTGGAATCAATCTATTGATACCAATTGATATAGAACTTCTTTCTGAAACAATATTTGCACTATGTGTTATATTTTATTTTACCTGCTACCTATGACGGAATGAGAAAAAATTATACAAGAAATCTAAGTATAAATTTAAAATATTCGGCACAACCGCATCTTGTTTTGATTAAGCACTCAGCACTTTATCACAACCTATGATTGAAGTTGTGAACACTTTATATGCATTGCGCCGATAGGGGTCTCTTTTCTGTTTTTAAGTCGTACTACCCCTAGAAGTGGTCTTATTTCGAAGCAATGCTAAAGACTTTAACTGCAAATAAAATTAATTTACATACGGGCTCTAGGTTGTGCCCCTAAGGTTTTCGCTCATCGGACACACAGCCAACGTGATATAATGATATGAACAGATGGGACACGTGTCATCTGTCTGTCGGAGACACAGCTGTCTCAGCTGCGCTGTAGCAGCAGTAGCACATTTTGGCCAGCAGATGGAGCTGGTTTCAAATAGTGTATACAGCATGGAAATTCTGTATTCTTCAGCAGATTTATACTGTATGGCCATTGGTTACTGACAGCGATATTTACATAAATGCACCTGGTAGCAAAGAGGTTAAATAACGATTTAACATGGAGTCATTTTTAAAGTGCCCATATGAGGCTGGTTTTCAAACATATGTATAGGAAAAAATTCAGTAATTCCATATAAAAAAAAATCCCTGTCACTCACGACCATTAGCATGCCGGTGGGTGAACCACCAGCTGTGTACAGAACAGCTGTCCTGCAAGACACACAAAAGGTCACTCCATGCTCCAGATTGCATGTTGGTGCACTGTCTGATAAGTCAGAGTGCCAACGTCACTACTGAGGGTGAATCATGCATGATTGACCACTCAGAGCTTCACCCACGGGACTTCAGCACTAGATCTAAGTAAGAGCTGGCTGTGATATCCCATCCACAGATGAGATATTGCATTATTCTTTAAGAATAATGTGATGCTCACCCCCTGATTTTATATTGCAGCCAAAGACCACCAGGGCAGTACAGGTGCACTTTAAGAATATGCGGTAATATCCCTTAATACACAAGTATCCGTGTTTCACCACAAGTCAGAAGCACTGCATGACATATATAGAAAATGTATCCCATTTATACCAATGCATTGTACACATTGTATAACCTGCATGATAAAGGCAGCCCTTTTATGTGACAGCCCCCAATTCACCCATGAAAACAGTTACCCTATAAAAAGTGTACTTATTTTCCCCACTCCACTTACTTTAGTTTTCTTTGCTGGAATCTCAGAAGGTGACAGCTGAGAAGGTTTGTGATTCTTTTTTGGTGACTGACGCACAGGCATGGGTGCTAGCCCCATTATGACATCCAGTGGCAGGAGGAAGTCATCATCCTCATCACTACTTGGAAATGATAACTGGAAGACGTCATCACTATACAAAGTGGATTCCGGTGTACTGAATCTTTTCTCATTGCCTTCTATGGAATATGTGTCATCAGATGTGGTGCCAGCCATCGAAACGGAAGCAGGAGAGTGTGCACTCTGTAAATATCAAAATATAAAATCAATGAAAGTATTACAAATTAGCAGAATATGTGTTTTACCCTCCCGATATAACCAATATCCCATCTATACTTTCACCATTTCTTGTTATACAAGAGGAATAACATAAAGTTTGATTTCCATAAAATGAAGGAACCATTGGCAAAGGAAACACCCACTGCAAGACAATAAAGGCTCTATCACCTCCTTAAGGCTAGCATTAGAGCTCAAATACGTGAGCGTTAGTGGTAGGTTAAATGAGGTTCCCGCATGCTGCCCAGATTACATCCCGAACGCTAACGGGTTAAAAAACCCATTAGCGCTTCGGAGATAGTAATTTTATAGTGCAAACTTACTGAACTTTGCGCTCCCTATGCTTAACATGGGGAGCGCAAAGAGGAATTAGCGTTAGGATTACAAAGTCCTAAAGCTAATTAACAACCCGCTGTGGCTAACTGAAAAGTTAACCACAGCTCTAAGCTGGTGCTAAATGATTCTGCTACTGCAGAATCAGTTAGCACCAGCGGAACCCCCCCAAAAGTCAGATACTCACCTCTCATCCAGCGGCGGAACAGCAGCCCGATCTGACACTTCTGGCCACCCGGAGCAGAGTGAGACTGGGGACAAAAATTCCCCAGCCTCCCTCCGCGAACCACTCTGCGGCCCTGCACGATCTCGTGAGAGATCACGTGGCCACAGCACAATGTTTCATGGAGTTCTATGGACTCCAGGAGGTGATACTTGCGGTGGCGCGAGTATCCAGGAGCTTAGCGCTGCATTACAGGACAGGCTGCTGAATCAGCACTTGCCCCCTAATATGGTGTTAAAACGCGGACGCTAAGGGGAAATCTGCAGGACCAGGTTTTTCCCACTAGCATCCCATTTTAGCAACCAGGACGTGATAGTGCTCGAAGTGTTCACATCCAGCATAAGAATCCCTTATGACCAGTGTGTCTACGTGTTCAGCTGGTGACAGAAACCCACTGTTTGATAATTCACTAACCTTATCCTCAGTCATATCCATAGACTGGGCTCCAGACAATCCACCACTAGCACGTGACTTGGACCGAGTTGTTGGACCTCTTGTTTTCAAGGCAGTTGTTGTGCAGCGCAAAACACCAGATGAGATGCGTTTGCGCTTAGCATTGGAGGTTTTTGAGCCTTCATAAAAGGAAAACAATCATTAAAAAATAGTTTAAATAAATGGTCACTAGAATCCTGACACAGTGATAGGTTACACAAGACAAACTTTAAAAAGTGTGGTTACCATTCTACTGCATTCACCTAACCGTGCAGGAACAGATTTACATGTCAGAATGATGAGGACCCCTATCCTGGTTCAGCCGGTGAAAGAGAGCCTTAAAGACTAAAATTCAGTATGTGTCGACAAGCCTTTCCAGCTCCCTAATACCATCTCAGGTACCAGTCATCAGGTTTATCAACAGCAGGACTCCTGCTTGATCTGAGCTGCTAATGAATATCGGCAGCGACGTGTGTCACTGGTATTCTCTCCTGGAATCCTTAAAACTGAATGGGGAGTCACACGAAACCTGGGGGAGGAGATCACACTGGAGAAGGCCACTGTGTCAGGAAAATAGACGCCAGCGCCGCAGGAAACCTCGAAGCAAGCTGGTTCCCTGTAATGGGACTGGCAATCCTACTACTAACCCAGGCTGATCCAGCAACCAGGTGCTGGCTAATGCATCCAGATTCTTCTTCTATAAAAAGGAGCCACTTCCAAGGCACAATGCTTCTGCATTGCTCTAGTGAATCCTCACTAGTAGGAAGCTGCCTTTAATCCCTTATAACCAGTTGTATCCTGATTCCTCTATATCTTCAGTTTCTGCATCAAGACCCTCTGCTTGCCCAAGATCATCCGCTCCTGTGACCCTCTGCTCCTGTGACCCTCTGCTCCTGAGACCACCTGCTCCTGAGACCACCTGCTTACCTGAGACCACCTGCTTATCTAAGGTCATCTGCTCCTGAGACCCTCTGATCCTGAGACCACCTGCTCCTGAGATCTTCTGCTTACCTGAGACTACCTGCTCCTGAGATCTTCTGCTTACCTGAGACCACATATTCCTGAGACGTCTGCTTCTGAGACCACCTGCTTACCTGAGACCATCTGCTTATCTGAGGTCATCTGCTCCTGAGACCCTCTGATCCTGAGCCCACCTGCTCCTGAGATCTTCTGCTTACCTGAGACCACCTATTCCTGAGACCGCCTGCTTACCGAAGGTCTTCTGCTCCTGAGACCCTCTGATCCTGAGACCCTCTGATCTTCTACTCCTCAGACTCCCTACTTCTCAAAGACCGTCTATCTTCCAAAGAGTTCCTGCTTCCAAGTACCCTTTTACGTTACAAGGATCCCCTACTCTCAAGGCCGTCTATTGCTAACGCCCTTCAGCCTTCCAAGGACTCTCTGCTCCAAGAACCTTTTACTTTCAGAAAACCCTGCTCTGATTCCTATTATTTATAGGCTCCTTTTTTCGTATATGTGTATATGTATGTAGTGTAGTTTAGTATAGCTTAGTATTGCCTTTGTTGTATTTCATTCTCTTAGCTTGCCTTTTAGTTACTCTTATTGCTGGTTATTATTTACACAGTATTCTCCTTTCCTGCCTTATGTTTTACTCCTAATAAAACCCTTTTGTTCATATACCTCATTCTCAGCAATATCATTGCACATTGAGCTCAAACCTACCGCCCCGGAACCAGCTCCTTACACACTGGAACTATTTGTTCTCCATGTTCTTCCGTTTGCGACATCAGGAGGAGGGATCTGAGGGCAGTTTTACACTTTTACATGTTTGGGGTTTTTTCAGATTCAGTTTCAAACTCACCTAGCACAGTAGCATACAGAAAAGTTGTGAACGGGGATCAAATAAAGTTCCACTACAGGATAATGATATTCCCAAGCACACTGCAACATGCCAACATCTCACCATCAACACCTTGGGTCCTTAGGCGAAGGAAAAATGCAGAAACTATGTAAAAAGAGTTGAGACTACCCTGTGTTTCTCAAAAAAAGGTGCACTAGTGTCACCTGTGTTTAATGCACAGAATGAGCATCAAATACAAATGTTTCAGGTAAGGAACCCTTCCTCGGTGTAATGTATAATGGGTAAAACAATGAAGAAGGGTTCCATACCCAAAACATTTGTAATAGATGCTCATCCTATGCATAAAAAACAAGTAACACTAGTGCACCTTTTTGAAGAATCAAAGTGCTGTCTCTACTCTTTCTCCGTCCTGACTTAATTCCAGTTTTTGAGGGGCAGTATTTTTTTAATACCTGTGCATGGTTTGTTATTCACCAGTTCCCTCAGCATTGCTTGTTTTCTAAAAAAAAAACGGGTCGGCAACCTTGGCCCTCCTAATGTTCTGGAACTACATTTCCCATGAGGCTCTTCCAACATTACGAGTAGCTGAGCATCATGGAAGATGCAATTTGAAAAAATCTGGAGGGCCACGGTTGCTGACTCCTACTCTAAACCAAGAACAGGACGCGTAAATTTACAGAAAACTACCAACAAAACAGATCTGAAGCAGGAGTTGTGGCTCGGCTTGGAGTAGGAAGGATGGGAATCATTATATGTTCAGAGAGTACCCAGAACAAATATACACTTCTTTCAGTAGCAACTGTAGGTTTTAGAAGTGACGATGTGTGCAAATAAGAATACAATACATGTTTTTTGTTCATTGAGTCAATTTACAAGAAGAAAATTAAATATTATACATAAAAGTGGCAAAAAAGTCAATCTGAATCAGAAATACATTGAATATCCTGCTGTCACCTCAGAGGCAGAGCTGCCATAAATTGCACACTACTATAGGGATCATAGTGGCAGGGCCAGGGCAATTATACTTAAAGAGGGCTGGAACTCAGAATTTAGCATCTATATCAGGGGTCAGCAACCTTGGCCCCCCTGATGTTTTGGAACTACATTTCCTTCGATGCTCAGTCATCCTAAGGAGGGGATGAGAATCAATGGAGATGTAGTTCTAAAACATCTGGAGGGCCAAGGTCGCTGACCCCTGATCTATATGATGCAGGAATAGAGTGAAACTGAAAACGCACCTTGATGTGTCATAAAATCCAATAATTTACAAAGATAATAAAGTGCAATTTACCTGCTTCAACGGCTGATTTCATTCCATCAGTTATAGACTGGGTTCTGGAGGGAAAAGCAAAACAAAACACATTTCAGGAATGAGATTTAATTTATGTGTCTGTATATTGTGTGTGTTAATAACTTTATGTATGCGTTTAATAACTTTATGTATAATGTATGCGCAATACACAAACAATCTGTAATGACTGCAGGGGCAAGGCTTATTTTTCTCACTAAATGCACCTCACATACGTCCCCCCTCTGCCGGTTCCTCCATTGGCTTCCTGTACGTTTCAGGATACAGTTTAAAATACTGATGCTCATGTTCAAATCACTCAATAACTCAACCTGTCCCTACATGTCTTTGTTACTCCGCAAGCACGTCCCATCTAGACAACTCTGTTCAGCAGGTGATCTCCATCTGTCATCGGTCTACACGCGCATGGCCAACTCTCACCTCCAAGACTTCTCAAGGGCAGCACCGGTCTTGTGGAATGACTTGCCTCGCCCTATCAAACTCTCCCCTGACCTTCAGGCCTTCAAGAAATCCCTCAAAACCCATCACTTCAGATTAGCATATCGCATCACTGATGCAACTCATCCCTCTGCTCACCTGCTCACACATGATTGAAGCCGCTTCTATGGCCCCACCATTCCCAAACCACTGGCACTAATGATCCTGCTATCTAGTGCAATTCCTCTGGTCTTCCTCAACCCCAATCCCTCTAGACTGTAAGCTCCTAGGAGCAGGGCCCTCTACACCTCTTGTTTCCATCATATGTCCGTTTATATGGATTTCGTTCCCTTTGGTTATTGTAAAGCGCTGCGGAAACTGTTGGCGCTATATAAATGATGACAATAATAATAATATAGATATACAGTTGTGTTCAAAATTATTCAACCCCCACTGAAATTGAGTGTTTTGGCCAGTTTGACATTGATTTTGATCATTCAGTCATCTTGCTTACAATTAAATCAAAGAGGCACGTGTAGGTCAGACAAATATAACATAACATTTATAATGAAATAACCACAAATGTATTTTCTGTGCTAACATCATTATCAGTTTTATTCAACCCCCAAGTGACATTCAATCTTAGTACTTAGTACAACATCCTTTTACAGTTATAACAGCTTTTAAACGTGAAGCATAGCTTGACACAAGTGTCTTGCAGCGATCTACGGGTATCTTCGCCCATTCGTCATGGGCAAAAGCCTCCAGTTCAGTCACATTCTTAGGCTTGCGCACTGCAACTGCTTGGAGGCCTTCATTACGCAGTGTGCGCCGTATTGTCTGAGCTGAAACTTCAGTACCCACATCTGACAAATCTTTTCTCAGTTCCTCAGCAGTCACACGGGGACTTTTCTCCACTCTACGCTTCAGGTAGCGCACAGCAGTCGAAGTCAGCATCTTCTTTCTGCCACGACCAGGTAGCGTTTCAACAGTGCCCTTTGCCTTGAATTTGCGAATGATGCTTCCTATGGTCTCTCTTGGTATGTTTAACATCTTTGCAATCTTCTTATAGCCATTGCCCTTCCTGTGAAGAGTAATCACCTCTTCTCTTGTCTTCCTGGACCATTCTCTTGACTTCTCCATGTTTGTAACCACACCAGTAAATGTCTAGAAGGAGCTGAGTATCACAGTCATTTTAAAGCTGCCTAATTGGTGCTTATTATGCTTTATTGCTGCTCCGTGACATCCACAGGTGTTTTCAATACCTGATTGAAAACACTTGAATGAACCTCTGTTCTTCAGAGTGGTAGTCTTTAAGGGGTTGAATAATTGTGTCAATGAAGAATTCACAAAAGAAACATTTACTACTGTATTACAAAACCAATTGATGTCATTTTAGTTGCATATGGTTCTTTAAAACGTCCTTGTAGGATTTCATTCTGAATACAATTACAAATGTACACTAAATTCCCTAAAACCCTTTACAGCATTGGGGGTTGAATAATTTTGAACACAACTGTATATGCACATATATAATCACTTGCGTTATATATATGCACATACACAATCACTCACTTTATATATATGTAGTACTGTGTTTAATTTGGCTCTGAGGACTGCAGCTGTTATGCCTCTAGGGGGAGCCAGAGGACAATGAATGGGAAAGGAAGGACCCAAGCAAAAAGAAACAGGAAGTAAAAAGCATGCATGCAGCGTGGGCAGAACAAAGTGAGCAAAGAGAGTGAGCAGTCAGATAAGAGAGATTTTCCAGGATCTGTGCAAGCTGGAGCACAGAGAATCAGCAGCATCCAGTGCTGGAGAGTGTACCTTGGTCTGCTGTATATTGTGCTGGACTGTTCAGGAGGCAAGTGTGTTTGAAGAGGGGCCCTGTGTTAAGGAGGCCGCAGGCAGAGGGATTTGCTGGCGGCATTGACTTCAGGCAGAGGAGATTCTGCATTCTGCGTGGGGAAGAATTGATCCAGAGGCTGCAGATTGTTACAACGTTCAAGAGGCCTTCTTGGGACTGTGAGCAACTGAAGTTGTGCGGTAACGAGCATCTTTTCTCTCTGTCTCGCTGACAGCATTCTATCCATCTTTACACTAACTAAGAATCACACAGCTGCTGAGCGGATTTTACCCACAGCCTTTCCTGTACTGGCAGCTACGTTATGCTAAAAGGGCCCCATCTCTTATGTGCACCAACTGGTACCCATCATCGCTGTCATTAGGACGAAGATCAGGGTGGTTCCAGGTTGTTTGGGAGGGTCCTGGGCTGGGAGGTTAGAGAGCAGTTGGTGTGTCTAGTTAGCTACTGTATTACCTGAAATCCTTTTATGCTGCCACTTGCATTTCAATACAAGTTTATATTGTTTATTGTACCACTGTGTAGTTGTTATTATTAGGTTCCTGCCTGGGCAAACAGTCCATGCCATGGATGCCCAGACAGGTGGAGGCACTGCCAACACTATGTATCCTTATTCCCAAAATGCGGAAACTCAGGACCAACAGGTAAAGCAAGAAGGTGTAACCCAGCTGGAGGGTGCCAGCGGGGGCGGCCCCCAGCGGCAAAAGAGCGTTACAGATGGAGGCACTGCTGAGAGGAAAAAGGATACATTTTTCCACCTTACATTTGAGCCACGACCCACGGTGTCGTTTGTAACTGAGTGGGCTATTAATCAGAGGATACCCATATACCAGGCCCTGATGGTATGCAATATACCACTCCAAGGACAGGCTATGCAATGCATTCGCGTGTTAGAGAATCTTATACCAGAGACTATGGTGACCATCAAGGATGTGTTGAGAAACCAAACAGGAGAGAAATATATCCTGGTTTATGCATTGAAGGATCTCAGGAACTGCACAAAGCCAATAGGTCTTCATTTAAGCGATGAACTATCAGAGTTTTGTCCGATTGTATATGCCGGTGTCAAAGAAGAAGCAGGGGCCATTCCAAAGAGATGGCACCGGACATTACCTATTCCACCACAAGAGGAGAAGAGGCTCCGTGTCAACCACATTGATTTTGTGGATGAAATACCGACCACGTCTTCTAGACCTAGCAATGTGCCAAACCCAACTGAGGCTAGTAATGGCGATATACCAGATGTACTCAGGAAACTCTCAGAGGCAATTGTGACAGCTAATCATACTCATAGCTATCGCAAGTTGAGGGTATTCTCAGGGATGCAACCCGTTCCATCGGGAGAAGAGAGTTTTGAAATATGGAAGCGGAATGCAGCACAATTGCTGGGCGAATGGACCTGTACTGATGCTATGAAACGACAGAGAATAATGGAGAGTCTGCGGTCCCCAGCTACGGACATTGTGAATGCACATAAAATCTTAAAAGGAGAAATTGAGTCTCAGGAGTACCTACTGGTATTACAACGAGTATATGGAGATGTGGAGGATGCCGAAAGTCTTCTTAATAAGTTCTATAATACCCGTCAAAAGAAACATGAGAGGTTGTCTGACTATGTTACCAGATTGCAAGTGTTTTTGGGAAAACTGATGGAAAAGAATGTAGTGTTACCTGCTCAAGCTCATGTGAAATTGACAAAACAAGTATTGCGGGGTGCCTTGTCCGATGACCCAGTAATTGTTACTTTGCGAGCAGGACTGACTAAAGAAGATTTAGATTTTATATTGCTCATAACCCAAGTGAAGGAGATCGAGAGTCAGATATTTTCTCCTGCCACCTCCAAAGAAAACCTGACGAAACCTCGGGAAAAAGAGAACACTGAAATGGCTAGCCTCAGGGAAAGACTAGCAGAATTAGAGTCTCAGTCACATCCTCCACGGTCCGAGCGGGATCCGAAAAGGGCAGAGCCCACCCGGCTGACTCGAAATCAACCAAGGAGAGGAAATGTTTTACTTGCGGCCAGCCAGGACATTTTGCCAGGGAATGCCCTGCCCCTTCGGGAGAAGAAGACGGGCATGTGCTAGTGATAGGACCCCTGGAAGACAGTACAGTTTTCTCAAAGAAAATTAAGAAAAAAAAGAGAAACTGGACTAAAAAAAGAGCTCCTCGTTTACAGGCCAATCCCAAAGTAGGGCCCAGGTCTATCATCCATGTACTAATCAATGGCATCTATGCTTCAGCACTGTTAGATACTGGGTCACAGGTGACTATAGTTTACAGGTCATTCTATGAGCAGCATTTAAAGCATCTGCCCTTACTGCCCACTGAAGAGATGCAGCTATGGGGCATGGGAGATCAAGTCTGCAAGACTGATGGAAGCATCAAGGTCGCCATCACCATTCCTCAGTTGAATACCGGAACAGAACAGAGCATGGAGTTGGAGGCCATAATCTGCCCAGATGTGAAGAAAGTTTGTGCCCCCATCATACTCGGGACCAATGCCAGGGTGGTGCAGGATGTATTCAGAAACTACCTTGGGGGAACGAGGGGTGCTTCACTGGATCATCTGATGGAAGTTAGTCCGCACCTTGGAGAAGAGTGTCAGCGACTGGCATTGCAGGCTAAAGCTGGGAAATGCCATTACATCGGAATTGGAGCTGTGTTCATCAGACCAGGTGAAACACTATCCCTACGGGCCTCGGCAACTCTACATGATGGAATTTTAGATGGTGGGCGACAATACTTAATTGAATCCCTTCCGGAGGATGACGCTCAGAAAGGATGGATGGTCATACCTGAAGTTAAAGACTGGAAGAACCACCGGGGGCAAGCCTTTCCGGTGATGGTGCAAAACCTAACTCACACTGAAGTGCGTATAGACCGGGGTCAGCTGCTGGGAGTGATCCACCTGCTAGACCAAATCTCCTCGATTATGGCAGTGACAGCTGAAGAGGGGAAGATGCCCGGGACTCCTGCGGATTTCAGTCTAGAGGATTCTCCCCTATCCCAGGAATGGAAGGATAGTCTCCGAACTAAACTCCAAGCCAGAGAGAGTGTGTTCTCCAAAGAAGAGATGGATGTAGGCTGTGCAAAAAGTGCCACCCATGCCATCCGATTATCCAACTTTGCCCCCTTTCGGGAAAGATCTAGACGTATTCCACCCCGTGACATACAAGATGTCAGGGATATTCTCCATCAGATGGAAGGAGCAGGGATTATTACAGAATCTCGTAGCCCCTATGCATCCCCAATCGTAGTAGTACGCAAGAAGAATGGATCAGTCCGGCTGTGCATAGATTACAGGACACTAAATAAGCGCACCATACCAGACCAGTATACGTTGCCCCGGATAGAAGATCTGCTGAATGCTCTGTCTGGAAGTCAGTGGTTCAGTGTACTTGATCTAAGGTCTGGGTATTACCAGGTACCCATGAAGGTAGATGATCAGGAAAAAACCGCCTTTATCTGTCCTCTGGGATTTTACCAGTTTACGCGGATGCCCCAAGGTATCACTGGAGCTCCCGCCACTTTCCAACGTCTAATGGAGAAAACCGTTGGGGATATGAACCCTCGAGAGTGCTTGGTGTACTTGGATGATCTCATAGTGTTTGGGAAGACTCCAGAGGAGCATGAGCACCGACTATTGAAAGTGTTGGATAGACTTGAAGCTGAGGGATTAAAACTATCCTTAGACAAATGCAAGTTCGCTAGAAGCTCTGTCACCTACGTGGGACATATAGTTTCTGCCCAAGGGGTTGCAACTGACCCGGCCAAAATCGAAGCTGTGGTGAACTGGCCCAAGCCGGATAATGTTGGAGAACTAAGGTCCTTTCTTGGATTCTGTGGGTATTACCGTAGATTTGTGGAAGGCTACTCCAAGATAGCGCACGAATTGCATAATCTCCTAAAAGGCTCTTTAAGTGCAGATGGTTCTAAAGTGTTATATTCCAGAGATTCCTTCGGGGAAAAATGGACCTCTGAATGCGAGCAGGCTTTCCTCACCCTGAAGAAGAAGCTCACTGAAGCCCCAGTGCTGGCCTATGCAGATCCTGAAAGGCCTTATGTGCTCCATGTAGATGCTAGTCTGGAGGGCGTAGGAGGTGTACTACACCAGAGTTATGCTGAGGGACTGAGACCAGTTGCTTACATTAGTCGAAGCATAACAGGGAGTGAGAAGAACTACCCGGTCCACAAGCTGGAATTTTTGGCTCTTAAATGGGCAATAGTAGACAAACTTCATGATTATCTGTATGGGACAGAGTTTGAAGTAAGAACGGATAACAATCCCCTTACTTACATACAGACGACAGCAAAACTGGATGCCACCGGACATCGATGGTTGGCGGCGTTGTCGAATTACCGTTTCCATCTGAGATATAAACCGGGCCCCAAAAACATCAGTGCAGATGCGCTATCACGGCGACCCGGGCTTCCTCCTCATCAAGAAGAAGAGGAGTGGGAAGAAGTCCCTGGACCTGGAGTGAGGGCTCTATGTAATACGGCGGTAGTTGTAGAACACCCAGAAGATTTTACCGAACTTAGGGGAATAGACTCCATTAGCTGTTCACCTGGAGTTGTGCCCGAAGCCTTCAGTGCTCCCATTATTCTACAGCATTGGTCAGATATCACGACAGCGGACAAGCGGAGAGCTCAGGCTCAAGATTGGCATGTAGGCAATGTCATCAAGGCCGTGAAGGCGAAGAATCCTGACCTTCTGACCAGTCTTCCCTCAGGACTGAAGGAGATATTTCGGCGAGAATGGAGCAAATTGCATCTGGAGGAAGGGTTGTTGTATCGGATTATTGAGTACCATGATCACCCAGATCGCAAGCAGTTGGTGCTCCCTCACCGGTTCAGGGGGATGGTTCTGAGAGCCCTACACGATCAGCATGGACATCTTGGAATAGACAAAACATATGGTCTAGTGCAAGATAGATTTTTTTGGCCAAAGATGAGAGAGACGGTGGAGCAGTACATAAAAACCTGCAAAAGATGCATACAGAGGAAGACCCTACCCGTAAAGGCTGCACCCATGGGCCATCTTAAAAGTAATGGTCCCCTGGATCTGGTCTGCATGGATTTTCTGTGTATTGAAAATGACTCTGCTGGCATTGGAAATGTCCTGGTGGTTACAGATCATTTCACACGCTACGCACAAGCATTTCCCACCAAAGATCAAAAGGCATTGACGGTAGCCAAGACTTTGTGGCAAAAGTACTTTGTGCATTATGGTCTGCCCAATCGGATACATTCTGATCAGGGCAGAGATTTTGAAAGTCGAATCATCAAGGAATTCCTGAGCTTGCTCAACGTTAATAAGTCAAGGACTACTCCCTATCACCCAGAAGGCGATGCACAGCCTGAGCGATTTAACAGGACCCTTTTGGATATGTTGGGTACACTGCCACACGTAGAAAAAAGAGCTTGGAGTCGGCATGTGGAAGCTATGGTGCATGCTTACAACTGTACGAGACATGAATCTACTGGATTTTCACCATATTTCTTAATGTTTGGGAGGGAAGCCCGCTTGCCCATAGATTTGAGGCTGGGAGTTTCTTCAGATGGGTCGAGTCTTGTCTCTCATTATCAATATGTCAAGTCACTGAAACAGAACCTTCAGAGAGCTTATGAATTATCTATTCAGTCTGCTGCTAAGTTGAATGAACAAAACAAGAGGCGCTATGATGCCAAAGTAAAATATAGAGAGATACAGCCCGGGGATAAAGTTCTTCTCCGGAATCTAGGGGTGCCTGGGAAACATAAGCTTGCAGATAGATGGAAAGACATTCTGTTTGAAGTGGTCGCCAAGTTGCCAGGACTTCCTGTATACAAGATCAAGGGACCAGAAGGTCGTATCAAGGCATGGCACAGGAACCATCTGCTGCCAGTGTTATACTCCCAAGAAGAGTTCCAGAAAGGAAATGAAGAGAGTGAGAATATATCCGCACCACCTGTAAGGGGCATGGAGGAGACAGTGCAAGACTGTAATGCGGAGAGAGCTAAAGAAAAGACCCTAGAATCCACTGACCACAGTGACGAGTGGTGGATGGTACAAGACACTTCTCAGCAGCCACCTCCCTCTCCTCCCATAGCCTCTTCTACATTGGATCCAAACAGCCCTAGTTTTGTGCCTGGGACCCCTGAAAGAGACTCTTGTATCATGGGAAAGCCAGGGCCTCAAGCCTCTGGTGACCTCCCCAACCCAATGGCAGGAGCCGAAGATTCCCAGGCACACTATGGACTTCCTCAGAGAGAATTGAGACAGGGCACTAGAGCGAGACAACCTCCCAGGGTTCTTACTTACGATCACGTTGGAGAACCTAGCTATGTCCCAGTGCCTCAGCTACACTGTAAAGTTGTTGATTTCCTGTATGCTTTTGCAGAAATGATGAATATGGGAACTCCTGTTTATTAGAGCAGACTTCAAGATAGTTGACAATTGTCTAGATAGGACTGTTATGCAGGACTGTCATGCATAAAGATATATGTTGCCGTTGTTTTTTTTTGTGTGTGTTTTTGCACCTGGCTGGTCTTGCCAGTGGAAGGCAAGGAATTTTTTTCGAGGGGGAGAATGTAGTACTGTGTTTAATTTGGCTCTGAGGACTGCAGCTGTTATGCCTCTAGGGGGAGCCAGAGGACAATGAATGGGAAAGGAAGGACCCAAGCAAAAAGAAACAGGAAGTAAAAAGCATGCATGCAGCGTGGGCAGAACAAAGTGAGCAAAGAGAGTGAGCAGTCAGATAAGAGAGATTTTCCAGGATCTGTGCAAGCTGGAGCACAGAGAATCAGCAGCATCCAGTGCTGGAGAGTGTACCTTGGTCTGCTGTATATTGTGCTGGACTGTTCAGGAGGAAAGTGTGTTTGAAGAGGGGCCCTGTGTTAAGGAGGCCGCAGGCAGAGGGATTTGCTGGCGGCATTGACTTCAGGCAGAGGAGATTCTGCATTCTGCGTGGGGAAGAATTGATCCAGAGGCTGCAGATTGTTACAACGTTCAAGAAGCCTTCTTGGGACTGTGAGCAACTGAAGTTGTGCGGTAACGAGCATCTTTTCTCTCTGTCTCGCTGACAGCATTCTATCCATCTTTACACTAACTAAGAATCACACAGCTGCTGAGCGGATTTTACCCACAGCCTTTCCTGTACTGGCAGCTACGTTATGCTAAAAGGGCCCCATCTCTTATGTGCACCAACTGGTACCCATCATCGCTGTCATTAGGACGAAGATCAGGGTGGTTCCAGGTTGTTTGGGAGGGTCCTGGGCTGGGAGGTTAGAGAGCAGTTGGTGTGTCTAGTTAGCTACTGTATTACCTGAAATCCTTTTATGCTGCCACTTGCATTTCAATACAAGTTTATATTGTTTATTGTACCACTGTGTAGTTGTTATTATTAGGTTCCTGCCTGGGCAAACAGTCCATGCCATGGATGCCCAGACAGGTGGAGGCACTGCCAACACTATGTATCCTTATTCCCAAAATGCGGAAACTCAGGACCAACAGGTAAAGCAAGAAGGTGTAACCCAGCTGGAGGGTGCCAGCGGGGGCGGCCCCCAGCGGCAAAAGAGCGTTACATATATATATGCACATATATATAATCACATGCTTTATACTTGTAACTGTACATATATGTAGATGCACATATATAAACGCTCAACATATACACATACATAATCACTTTATAGATATATATATATACACACGCTCTCTGGATATATACACATTAACTCTCTTTAAATATATATATATAAACACTATCTAGAGGCTGACTAAATCTATTATATTATATATAGTGTGCATGAAATGTAGGAAAATAACAATACATGTATTATTTATTATCCCCCCCCCCCTTTGCCCGGCGTTGCTGTGTGACGCATGTCATGGGGAGATCACATGCTCTGCACCTTCTACAAATACTTATTTGAGCAGGGATAATTTATATAAAGGGTTAAATCAAGAGGAAAAAATCTGCATTAACTGCAGGAAGTCTGTGTGAGTGAGCAGCACTGTGTGAGCGCCGCGGGGGCGGGGTCTCTTTACTTACGTGGCGCCGGGGGACCCCGCCTGTGTGGTGGGAAGGGACTGTGCTCTGGCTCCGCCTCTTCTCTTCCGCTTGGTCATTTCTTCTCATGCGACGGGTGACGTCGTCCCCACGCAGAAAAAAAAAGAAGAGATTAAAAGGTCAGATTTTTCGCTGAAAACCTGAAGGGGGTTCTCTGTCTCCTTGTCAGCTTTCTCACGACGAAATGGGACTCCGAGAGGCAGCAGGTCCCACAGGCGGGAGGTGGAGCGAGACTGAACGCACTGCGCATGCGCTGCCAGGAGCAACAACACTGCAGGACCCGCGCGGAGCCTTCTTCTGTTTCCGGTTACCATGGAGACCGCCCAGTGGCGGTGCAGGAGCCTGGAGCTTGTTTACCTGTTGCTGGGCCTGTGTCTGAGCATCAAAGGGAGCGAACAACCCCAGACGAGGCCAGGCAGCATGCCTGAAATAATAACACGTGCTTTACTAGATCATGTCGCCATTTCACCTTCTACAGCAAGGGGGCAGCAGTGCTGCCTTTGCCCTCCAGATGTTTTTGGAGCCACATTTCCCATGTGGCTCAACTAAACTATTGAGTAGCTGAGCATCATGGGAGATGTAGATTCAAAACATCTGCAGGACAAAGGTTTCTGACAGCTGCTCCATATTGTCTCTATCAAAAAGAACATGATATTTTAACACAATATAACATACATGGCTCACACTCCTATCTGCCCCCCCCATCCCCACTTCTGCATCGCCCTAGAGAGTGATACTGTGCCCCGTAGAGCCTGTGCCTGGGTTTCCGTGGAGGAGTGCGGAGACCTGGGAGTCAGGAAAGGTCAGATCATCCTCCTGCTGAGCTTGGACACTGGCAGACAGATCGGCCCTTAGAGAAACCGAGGGCCAGATTACGAACGTAACGCTAAAATGGGGAGGCTAACGGGAAAATCCGTGCCTGCAGGATTCCCCGTAGTGTCCCAATATTAGTGTTAGATTTCAGGGCAAGCGCAGCACCTCTCCCTGGATTGAAGAACTGCCCTCAATGATACTCAACGGTATCACCATAGGACTCCATGGAGGGTTGCGCTGTTCAGGTCGGGAGATCTCGCTATTGCAAGATAGCGCACCACCAAGGAGTAATCATGGAGGGAGACTATTTGTCCCCAGTTTCAATCTGCTCGCGGCAGGAGAAGCGGCGGCTCGGGCCACCATTCTCAGGATGAGGTGATTATCGGATTTATTGGGGGGGGGGTTTAGGGGGTGCTAAATGATTCTACAAAAGTGGAATTAGTTAGAACCAACTTTTAGGTGTCGCTAACTAACATTTCTGTTAGTGCATCGGTGCAGTGTAGGACTTTGTAATACTTATCCTAGCCCTAATTACTGATTGTGCTCCCCATGGTAAATAGAGGATGCCCAAAGTACAGTAAACTCGCGCAAGCCAGAGCAATCAACAATGCCCTAACGGGTTTTTCAGGGGTTTTATCGTCAGGAATGTAATATTGGGGCATGCGTTAAAGTCACTTATCCTGACATTAATGCTTACACCCCTGAAGACTACCTGGGATCCCAACTCTCCCTGAAGTTCTGGGAGTCTCTGAAGTGAATGTGAGCTTCCTGACACCATCAAACGCTTCTGAAGCTTCTGGATTCGGGAGAGGTGGGATCCTGTGCTGTGCGGAGGGCACACTCATTTTAAAGTCAGTGTGGTGAGGTCTGCGCTTCCTTCTAGGCGCTTTAACCGAGTGCAGAGTTTGTTCTCTCGCCGTTGAAAATGGCTCCAGAGAGAGCCGAAACGTCGGTCCACTTTTGACATGCCATAAATAAATTTTGTTGTTTTATTTTTTCATGTGCAGCCAACCTGGTTATTTATTTATATATTTACTCTTTGGCTTGCACCAATTTGGTTTTCAAGAGATATTATTTTTTTTGTTGAAGGAGCTGCAGGAATATAGGTTTAATATATATATATATATATATATATATATATACACACAGGTGAAACTCGAAAAATTAGAATATCGTGCAAAAGTTCATTTATTTCAGTAATGCAACTTAAAAGGTGAAACTAATATATGAGACTCATTACATGCAAAGCAAGATTGTTCAAGCTGTGTTTTGTCATAATTGTGATGATTATGGCTTACAGCTCATGAAAACCCCAAATCCACAATCTCAGAAAATTCTAATATTACATGCAATCAGGGCAGCCATCAGAAATGATGGGGCCCCTTACTAAACCTCACGATGGGGCCCCCCAGGGCCCCCCCTCAACCTCTAACAGCTTTTCTCCCCTTCAAAAAAAAAAAGGACATAACATAGCACCACAGCAATAAAACTCCCAGTAATGTGCAGTGTGTATTAGCGTATCACAGTATCCACAGCAATAAAACTCACAGTAATGAGCGGTGTGTCTGAACGTATCACAGAATCCACAGCAATAAATCTCACAGAAACGGACTGTGTATGATGGCCTTTGGGTCTGGGTCTGGGCCCTGGGTCTGGTCCCTGGGACTGGGCCTTGGGGTCTGGTCCCTGAGGTCTGGTCCCTGAGGTATGGGCCCTGAGGTCTGGGCCCTGAGGTCTGGGCCTGGTCCCTGGGTCTGGCCTGGGGTCTGGTCCCTGGGGTCTAGCCTGGGCCCTGGTCTCTGGGTCTGGGCCTTGGGGTCTGGGCCCTGGGTTTGGGCCTAGGGGTCTGGGCCCTAGGTTTTGGGCCTTGGGCCCTAGGTTTTGGGGTCTGGGCCTTGGGGTCAGGGCCCTGGGTTTGGGCCTTAGGGTCTGGGCCCTAGTGTCTGGGCCTTGGGGTCTGGGCCCTGGGTTTGGGCTTTGGGGTCTGGGTCTGGGCCTTAGGGTCTGGGCCCTGGGTTTGGGCCCTGAGGTCTGGGCCTGGTCCCTGGGTCTGGCCTGGGGTCTGGTCCCTGGGGTCTAGCCTGGGCCCTGGTCTCTGGGTCTGGTCCCTGGGCCTTGGGGTCTGGGCCCTGGGTTTGGGCCTAGGGGTCTGGGCCCTAGGTTTTGGGCCTTGGGCCCTAGGTTTTGGGGTCTGGGCCTTGGGGTCTGGGCCCTGGGTTTGGGCCTTAGGGTCTGGGCCCTAGTGTCTGGGCCTTGGGGTCTGGGCCCTGGGTTTGGGGTCTGGGTCTGGGCCTTAGGGTCTGGGTCCTGGGCCCTGGGTTTGGGCCTAGGGGTCTGGGCCTTGGGGTCTGGGCCCTGGGTTTGGGCTTTGGGGTCTGGGTCTTAGGGTCTGGGTCCTGGGTTTGGGCCTAGGGGTCTGGGCCCTGGGCCTTTGCCCTGAGTCTGGGCCATAGGGTCTGGGCCCTGGGTTTGGGCTTGGGGTCTGGGCCCTGGGCATTTGCCCTGGGTCTGGGCCATAGGGTCTGGGCCCTGGGTCTGGGCCTTAGGGTCCTGGGCCTTGGGGTCTGGGCCATGGGTTTGGGCCTAGGGGTCTGGGCCCTGGGTTTGGGTCTTGGGGTCTGGGCCCTGGGCATTTGCCCTGGGTCTGGGCCTTGGGGTTTGGGCCTAGGGGTCTGGGCCCTAGGGTCTGGGCCCTGGGTTTGGGCCCTAGGGTCTGGGCCCTGGGTTTGGGCCTAGGGGTCTGGGCCTTGGGGTCTGGGTCTGGGGTCTGGGTCTGGGCCTTGGGGTCTGGGTCCTGGGCCTTGGGCCCTGGGTCTGGGTCCTGGGCCTTGGGGTCTGGGCCCTGGGTTTGGGCCCAGGGGTCTGGGCCCTGGGTCTGGGCCTTGGGGTCTGGGTCCTGGGGTCTGGGTCCTGGGCCTTGGGGTCTGGGTCTGGGTCCTGGACCTTGGGGTCTGGGCCCTGGGTTTGGGCCTAGGGGTCTGGGCCCTGGGTTTGGGCTTTGGGGTCTGGGCCTTAGAGTCTGGGCCCTGGGTTTGGGTCTGGGGTCTGGGCCCTGGGCCTTTGTCCTGAGTCTGGGCCATAGGGTCTGGACCCTGGGTTTGGGTCTTGGGGTCTGGGCCCTGGGCATTTGCCCTGGGTCTGGGCCATGGGGTCTGGGCCTACGGGTCTGGGCCCTGGGTCTGGGCCTTGGGGTCTGGGTCCTGGGGTCTGGGGTCTGGGCCTTGGGGCCTGGGTCTGGGGCCTTGGGGTCTGGGCCTAGGGGTCTGGGCCTTGGGGTCTGGGCCTTAGGGTCTGGGCCCTGGGTTTGGGTCTAGGGGGTCTGGGCCCTGGGTTTGGGCCTAGGGGTCTGGGCCCTGGGCCCTAGTGTCTGGGCCCTGGGTCTGGGTCCTGGGCCATGGGTTTGGGCCTAGGGGTCTGGGCCCTGGGTTTGGGCTTTGGGGTCTGGGCCCTGGGCATTTGCCCTGGGTCTGGGCCATAGGGTCTGGGCCTAGGGGTCTGGGCCCTGGGTCTGAGCCCTAGGGTCTGGGCCCTGGGTTTGGGCCCTGGGTCTGGGCCCTAGGGTCTGGGTCCTGGACCTTGGGGTCTGGGCCCTGGGTTTGGGACTAGGGGTCTGGGCCTTAGGGTCTGGGCCCTGGGTTTGGGTCTAGGGGGTCTGGGCCCTGGGTTTGGGCCTAGGGGTCTGGGCCCTGGGTTTGGGCTTTGGGGTCTGGGCCTTAGAGTCTGGGTCCTGGGCCCTGGGTTTGGGCCTAGGGGTCTGGGCCTTTGTCCTGAGTCTGGGCCATAGGGTCTGGACCCTGGGTTTGGGCTTTGGGTCTTGGGGTCTGGGCCCTGGGCATTTGCCCTGGGTCTGGGCCATAGGGTCTGGGCCTAGGGGTCTGGGCCCTGGGTCTGGGCCCTGGGTCTGGGCCTTGGGGTCTGGGTCCTGGGGTCTGGGCCCTGGGTCTGGGCCCTGGGTCTGGGCCTTGGGGTCTGGGTCCTGGGCCTTGGGGTCTGGGCCTTAGGGTCTGGGCCCTGGGTTTGGGTCTAGGGGGTCTGGGCCCTGGGTTTGGGCCTAGGGGTCTGGGTCTGGGCCCTGGGCCCTAGTGTCTGGGCCCTGGGTCTGGGCCTTAGGGTCTGGGTCCTGGGCCTTGGGGTCTGGGCCATGGGTTTGGGCTTAGGGGTCTGGGCCCTGGGTCTGGGCCCTGGGTTTGGGCTTTGGGTCTTGGGGTCTGGGCCCTGGGCATTTGCCCTGGGTCTGGGCCATAGGGTCTGGGCCCTGGGTCTGGGCCTAGGGGTCTGGGTCTGGGCCCTAGGGTCTGGGCCCTGGGTTTGGGCCCTGGGTCTGGGCCCTAGGGTCTGGGCCCTGGGTTTGGGCCTAGGGGTCTGGGTCTGGGTCCTGGGCCTTGGGGTCTGGGCCCTGGCTCACCACTCGCTGTCTTCTATCTTCTTTTCTTCTGCTCTTCAGCTCTTCTTTTCTTCACCTTTTCTTTAATCTTCTTCTCTTCTGTCTTCTTCCCGGTCCCTCCAGCTCCGGCGCGCAGCTTCACTGAGTGGAGGGGCGGAGCCAAAGCAACGTGCTTGGGAGGCCCCTCACACGCTGCTTGGCCCCGCCCAGCCAGGAAGTGAAGCTGCCAGGAGCCGGAGGAGACACAGTGTCTCAGTCTCCTCCGGCTCCTGCAGCAGCAGCAGCATGGACACAGCTCCGGATTCGGACTCATCGAGTCCGATACCGGAGCTGTTAAAGGGCGACGCCGCTGCCGTCGGGGGCCCGGGATCCCCCCCCCGGGCCCCGGCGGCCCGGGCCCCCACCGGGCCCAGGCCCCTTACGGCAGTATTGGGCGTAATGCCCTGATGGCGGCCCTGCATGCAATCAATAAAACAAGGATTGTACATAGAACAATATGGGACCTCTGAAAAGTATAAGCTGCATATGTAATCAGTACTTGGTTTGGGCCCCTTTTGCAGCAATTACTGCCTCAATGCGGCAATGTGGCATGGAAGCTATCAGCCTGTGGCACTGCTGAGGTGTTATGGAAGACCAGGATGCTTCAATAGCGGTCTTCAGCTCTTCTGCATTGTTCGGTCTCATGTCTCTCATCTTTCTCTTGGCAATGCCCCATAGATTCTCTATGGGGTTCAGGTCAAGCGAGTTTGCTGGCCAATCAAGCACAGTAATCCCACGGTCATTGAACCAGGTTTTGGTGCTTTTGGCAGTGTGGGCAGGTGCCAAGTCCTGCTGGAAAATGAAGTCAGTATCCTCATAAAGTTCGTCTGCGGAAGGAAGCATGAAGTGCTCCAAAATCTCCTGGTAGACGGCTGCGTTGACCCTGGACTTAATGAAGCACAGTGGACCAACACCAGCAGATGACATGGCTCCCCAAATCAACACAGACTGTGGAAACTTCACACTGGACTTCAAGCATCTTGCAGTGTGTGCCTCTCCATTCTTCCTCTATACTCTGGGTCCTTGGTTTACAAATGAGATGCAAAAGTAGCTCTTATCAGAAAAGAGGACTTTGGACCACTGAGCAAGAGACCAGGTCTGTTTTTCTTTAGCCCAGGTAAGTCGCTTCTGACGTTGTTGTTCAGGAGCGGATTGACAAGAGGAATACGACATTTGAAGCCCATGTCCAGGATCCATCTGTGTGTGGTGGCTCTTGATGCACTGACTCCAGCGTCAGTCCACTCCTTGTGAAAGTCCCCAACACTTTTGAATGGCCTTTTCCTGACAATCCTCTCCAGGCTGTGGTCATCCCTGCTGCTTGTGCACCTTTTTCTTCCACACAACTTTCTATAAATGTTCTTTGATACAGCACTTGGGGAACATCCAACTTCTATTGCAATTACCTTTTGAGGCTTTCGCTCCTTATGGAGGGTGTCAATGATGGTTTTCTGCACAACTGTCAGGTCAGCAGTCTTTCCCATGATTGTGATTCCTACTGATCCAGACTGAGAGACCATTTAAAGGCTCAGGAACCCTTTGCAGGTGTTATGGCTGAATTAGCTGATTCGAGTGGGACACTTTGAGCCTAGAATATTGCACCTTTTCACAATATTCTATTTTTCTGAGATTGTGGATTTGGGGTTTTCATGAGCTGTAAGCCATAATCATCACAATTATGGCAAATCACGGCTTGAACTATCTTGCTTTGCATGTAATGAGTCTCTCATATATTAGTTTCACCTTTTAAGTTGCATTACTGAAATAAATGAACTTTTTCACGATATTCTAATTTTTCGAGTTTTTCCTGTATATATATATATATTTGTGCAAGTAGGAGTCAGCACTCATGGGGTTTTTTAACTTCCAAACTATTTATTAATCCATAAAATCGACCTTTCAGCTCCTCACAAGGGAGCTTTCATCAGGATAGCAATAGAGATTGTGCACAATATACAATTAAATGTGCATTAACATGATATAATTATAGACAATGTTCTGCATATATATCAATCGCCAATAGCTACCTTATATGCTCTATGTTTCCAAACCATTCCCCACTATCAGCACATTCCTTTTATGTCAGTATCCCTCGTCTCCATGTACCATTTGTACTCACATTTTAATTGGTATCCAGTGACATTAGGCAGTCTTGTGGAGCTGTGCTTCTCCTAAATCAGAGCTGCGCACTGTATTAGTGGATAGCATATATGAGGATATGACAGAACTGTGCTGATATGTAATACCCATAACACTGCTCTCTTTATCTTTGCTTAATCCTGTCTGCAATGACTCTTGTCCTACAGCCAGTAGGACAACCTGAATGCCTCCCCCAAATGTAGCTTGCACCCTCTACCCAGTGAGCAAGAGGAAATGTGAAGAGCTGAAATGGTGTTTATAAATAAGTTATCTCTAGCCTGTTATAAATGCATCGTCACCAATAATATATAAATGATAGAGAAGATACAATGTGTGGTGGAAAACACAAGAGCTTTATTCTTTCATGACACAAACCACCTAAAAGTGTCATTAAAAGAAGATGGTGCTCATTGTGTTTTAGAGTGGATACAGTGTTTGGTGGAAAACACAAGAGCTTTATTCTTTCATGACACAAAACCACCTAAAAGTGTCATTGGCAGGAGGATGGTGCTCATTGTGTTTTAGAGTGGATACAGTGTTTGGTGGAAAACACAAGAGCTTTATTCTTTCATGACACAAAACCACCTAAAAGTGTCATTGGCAGGAGGATGGTGCTCATTGTGTTGTAGAGCAGAGAACATGCTCCCATTGATGGCATTCAGCAGAAGATGCTCCATCCCATGGTATATTGCAGTTGATGCTGTAAAGAAGGAACCATATTTTAGTATAATGCATCAATTCTACACCTGTACTATTTTCAATATCATCATAGATGTACTCGGACCCCGAAATTGCTTTACAGTGAGTGTCCATGAGGACAAAATCAGTAACTAATTGTAGGAAACCAAAAAAGATACAGTCAGGAAGCAAACTGTGAATGGGTTGAGCAATTTCCATTCAATATTTCCACCATATAACTAAACACAAAGGGCCCTATCACCTGGTGTGAGCTAAAATGCCATCGCTAAAGAAAACATTTAGCGCGAGTCGCTAAAACCTAGCGCCTGACGACCTACTAACAGATCACCTTGTCCGCAGGAGTCTGTGTACGAGGTCATTCAGCTCACGCTAGGGAAATGCTGAGACCCGGGATGAGACCTTCGTTAATGCGGTTGTGTACAGGATAGAACCTTATATAAGTATGAACACATCCAGCGAAGAGAACCTCACACCCCTGCATCATTAAAATCCTCCAAGGTGGCCGTATCATCCATGATTTGATGCACACATATATTATTAAGGCTGATGGGCATTGCATGATACATGCCACCCAACAGCGTGTAAAATAATTACACTGCATTTAATAGATTATTATTATTATTCTTTATTTATAAAGCACCAGCATATTCCGAAGCGTGGAAAAGGAAGGCCAGGTGAGCGACAATAATTTCCCTGCTGCAGCATATAAATAATACATGTTTCAGGACAAGACTTATCCATGTGCTCCTCTCTGCAAAAACTATTCTTATGTGTCCCTTTAAACATGGTCCAAACCTAATAATCAACCGCTCACATACTATGAATAACTCCAAGCTTAAAATGTTTAAAATTAGGCAATGTATTAAAATTAGGATATATGTGGATAAAGGATACATATATATCATAATAGAGCCTACTGCAACAGCAGCGACATTGGTAACCAGATCCATTACTATGGTGTATGGGGCCAAGAGAACACCTGTGCTGCATTCCTTTAAATGCCGGTCAATTTTGGGTGAGGACCTGTTTTTTGTGGGGGGGCTTTTGAGTTAGCACCACGGTTGAGCAGTAGGTAAAATTTTGCGATTAGTGTCGTTAATTTAGCACAGGAACCAAGTGATCTGTTAGTTACAAAAGAGCTAAAGATCTCTAGCCCCCCATGTTAGGTATAGGACACGGAAAGTACAATAAGCTCGTGCTATGAATCACTATTAGCTGAAACATACCAACGCTAAAATTAGCTCACACCAGGTGATAGTGCCCAAAATGGGGCAGAAAGCATTGAGAGCCATTCGTGGGACCTTATTCTCAAAGATGCCAAAGCCCTTGAACCTGAGTGCAACACTTAGATTCAGGGCAGGTTTAAGCCACTGCAGTTGGAGGACTGAATCAACAATCTGTGGATCCCCATGAAGGGGCTGAAAGGAGCATAGGGTAGTGTGACCAGTCAAATAACATTCCGTTGTCGCGCTGTGTAGCATGTGTGTAATTAATTTGTAGCATTACAGGAGACCACTGTATCTATGGGCAGAGAGAGTAGCATGGATTGGGTAAGTGTGCACTTACTACATACTGCAGGAGCATTTGCTCATAATTCTGTTCCTGTGTTCTTCCTCGAGACAGCATCATCCTTGTATCGGGGGCTGCTCTAGGGCTTTTACGTCTTCCATTCGGGGTTGACAAAAGACAAGCCACGGATGAGATGTTCTTCAGACACTGAACTGTTATCCAGTATGAAAGAGAAGAGTTCTTCCATGTAGTGTGTCTGTGCATCCTGCGACTGCAACAAGAAAAGATCTCAAGAGTCTACCAAACACATAAAGACCTAGACTGCAGGAGAAATTGCCAGGAGAAATGGGAATACTCTGTGTATCATGGAAACTCGTCCATGTGAGTGATTACTGGTGGAGTAATCAGGTTTGGCCGTTTGTACTTACTGTCAATGGAAGGAATGGTGATGCGACTTGGCGTTTCTCTATTTCCTGCCAATTAACACCTGCAAAGAAGGGGTGATCTCTGATGTTGCCGTTCACCCCAAGGCGTGTTTCTGGGTCCTTGTCCAGAAGCTGGTAAGAAAGGGAGAGAGGTAAACTGAATATTACAAAGCCGGAGCATTGGTCACTGCCTTATAGAAATAGTTATATATAGTTTTTACAAGTTTCCTTCTATAACAGCCGATTGTTACCTGGGTCAGAAGGTCTGCAGCATCACTGGCCAACCAGTCGGGAAAAGTTGGACAGGCGGTCAGAACCTCCTGAATAAACGATGGTCTATACAGCTTCTCATTGAATGGATGTTTCCCGGTCATGAGGCGGCTGAGAATTACACCCAAGGACCACCAATCCGCTGAGGCTCCATAGGCTGTGTTGTTGAGAACCTGTCAAAGAGCAGAAAAGATAGCTTTATCTCCTCCTCATACTGCTTCTGCTCCCTTTTTTTATTCCATCTCATTTGATCTCTCCACCCCCCCCCCAGGGTTCCCATGCCACATCTTGTATTAGTCCCACTGATAATCTACGTTTCAGAGTAAAGGCTTGGGATGATGTATTAAGATATTTTGATTTGGGTCCTTGTTCTCCTTAGGACGAAGACACCAAATGGCCACCTAAGGACGTAAGAGCCCAATATCGTGGCTTTGAGTAATTCGGGCCTTTTAGTAACGCTGATATACCTTTTCGCTGTAATTCCGCACCATACAGCTCTTATATCCTATCCCTGAAACTTACCTCTGGTGCCATATAGCGACGGGTTCCACATCGTCCACGGATCTTCTTGTCTCCTATGATGTTTTCTGCCACCAGGCCAAAGTCTGCGATCTTGATATGGCCTTCTCCATCCAGAAGGAGGTTGTCTGGTTTGAGATCTCTAAATTAGGAAGATGAAGAGAATTATCAGATACAAACTATTTCTCATTAATGCGCATCTGAGCTTTCTTTATAGAGAGAAGCTGATACTGACCTGTGGACGATCCCATGGGAATGCAGATACTGCATCCCACATATAATCTCTGCTGCGAGGACCCTGAAAAACGGAAAATAAAGAATAAATATAATGGAATCTCTCCTAATCGGCTTGAATGAGAATTCTATTCAGTCTACTTAGTATAGCAATATGTTGAGAACAAAAAGGGATATTACAATTACATTATGATAATTATCATTATGATAAGCCCATAGTGTGCCCCAGTCTTGTCTGTACATCCCTGATGATGGCACTTCTCGTGGCACTACTCTATTGAAGGTTGTATGTGTGGATGTATGAAGTCTCTGTTACATTGCTCTGTCGTGTAGTAACCACCTTTCCTCCGTCTCCTTACTTTGTGTTCTATTAATGACTCACCTTGTTTCCTCTACAGACAGACGGCCCTTCTTGCCCAAATAGGAACTCAGACTGCCTCCTGGCATGTACTCCATCACCAGATAGGAGTTCTCCTGTTAAAGACGAGAGACAAATATCCATTTTCTCTATGATCTAGAAATCCCAGCAATTTGACAAGGTCCAAACACCGTACATGGGTGGCATTTATGATCCATTATAAGTTTGTGTGTGTGAAATAAGGGGACTGTGTAGTGTTGAAAGGATCAATTGATTGGACATTAGCTTTTTGAAAGGGGAGTGCGAGAACCAAGGAAAATATGTGTTGGGCAGGGTGATGGTGATGCTTGGGCTCTGTATTAGGAAATTTAATGGATTGAGACTCTGGTACCTGGGTCTGGAAGGCCGCTAATCCGCGGCATAAGAAGGGACTGCCTCTCGCAACCTGTAGGACTCTTTTCTCCTTCAGGACTGAGCCACTGTGTTGTTTTTCTTTATTGATGACTTTGACAGCCACCAACTGACCTGTGCTCTCAATGGTCGCCAACATTACCTGAGATTCAAACAGAAGACAGAGGAACATCTCTATATTACATCGAACATGAGGAACATATGGGGCTCAGTTTAATACTATTGGCAGATTTTTCAGAAAAAAATATATATATCCGCGAGCTACAACTTTTTTTTTTTTTTTTTTTTTTTTTTAAGACTGATTCATTCAAAACCAATTGGCCACAGCTGAATTTCAATAAAAGAGCCTTATTGATAAAATTCGAGCCAGTAATAAGAACGGAAAGACCTTTAATTCTATTTTAAATTATTTCTTATCCTGTTTGTAACCCTAATAATACCCCTAACCCTGTCTTTTTTTTTTTTTAGGTTTGAAGAACACAAAGTGGGTGAAGCTCATCTTAAAAGGAGCCTCATTAAAATATAAGCCCCTTAATAAATGCTATATGTTAAATAATATGTGTTTTATCCTATGTAGACTCACCTTTCCAAAGCTTCCTTCGCCCAACGCTTTGTGGAATCGGTAACTGTCCAGTGACTGAGCGAGAGGCTTCACCGGTTTCAACTGAATTTGCAGGTGATCTCCTAAACAGTAATCAAACATTATATTAGTGTAAGACAACTAGCTAAGACCTAGCTAGTCTTCTGTTCTGTTCCTAGCTTCTCCCCGCATCACCTCTTCCCATGATAGACTGCAGGATTTCTCACGCGCAGCCCCCATTCTCTGGAACGCTCTCCCTCGTACTGTCAGACTTTCCCCTAACTTCTCTTCCTTCAAACGCTCCCTTAAAACGTTCCTATTTAGGGAAGCCTACCACCCAACTCACTGACGCAACCATCAATCACTCTCACCTTAGAGTCCTCTCCTCCTGTTTCCAACCCCAACCCTCCCAGATTGTGAGTTCCTACGGGAATAGGGCCCTCATCTCCTCCTGTACTGTTTGTCAAATGTTGTTCAATGTATTGTAACCCTGTCTATACTGTGCTTATTGTACAGCGCTGCGGAATATGCTGGCGCTTTATAAATAAAGAATAATAATAATAATAATAATAATAAAAGACCTCACAACTACTCCCCCCAGGCATACACTTCTAAATCCTTTCCCCACATAAAAAAAAGGAAAGAAGAGGTGCATAGGCCAATCTTTTTATGGAAATCTGACCAGCCTGCACCTTTCCGCTCATGTCGCTGCACCAGAGATTGCCATACAATAGGGAAATAGGGAAATGGGCACATTGAAAACCAAATGATTGAGGTCTGTGTAAGTGTTGGAGTTGGGCGGATTGAGGTCTGTGTAAGTGTTGGAGTTGGGTGGAATCATTAGTTTTTTTAGCCTATTTGAAGCCTTTTATGGTTCCTTACCTGCAGACCAGTTTGGAAGGTTCCTAGGAATCAGAGGCGAGACCTCTCCCTGCTTTTCCGAGAAGATCCTAGCCTTTTTGCGCAAGGGCTGTTCCTCCTCATTTTCAGAGGCTCGATATCTTTTCGGGGCCCGCTTTCGGCTACGTTCTTCTCCAGGGATGGCTCTTGCTCTCTTTCTTCCTCTATCAGGATCCTCTTCATCGAGGCTCCTGGTTCTCTTTCGAGGACACATGCGCTCCTCCCGCATGGTGGAGTTTTGGTCACTTTGCTTCCTCTCTCCCGTAACCAAAACTCAAAGTTGGATAAATAACAATACTTAGCTAAGACGCAATCAGTAAAGACGTGATCCACTCTCCGCTCACAAGGTTCTGAAAGGTTCCGAGTGCAGTTCCAACTTTGTGTCAACAGATGATGTCACTACTCATAGTCACTAGCAGTGTTTATGGTGTCATAGAATAGATCAGCAAGTGAGTCCTCAATAACCACTTCAGCACAGAATGTTAGTGCTGAACTACAACTCTCATGATCCTTGAAAACGGATTATTGTCATATGCAAATGATCAAAACAGCATCTTCCGTTCAGTCCCCATGTACTACAATTATATATTAATATACTTCCCCATGTTGAGACACACTTACAATGATACATATATATATTTGAACCAAAATAATTTTGTAGGTGGCATGAGGAGTACCAAAAGCAGAATTAAGTGGGAATTCAGAGTAAAAGAAAACTTTGCAGCTACAACACTCCTGTGGGTTTCCTAAAACCTCACATAGAAAGTAACATATGCGACAAGCAGCACCAAACGGTGGTAAAAAGAGTGAAGCGCAAGCAATTATTATAATTTCTCATCAAGATATTTCTCCAAATTGCTGAAATATTTACAGCATGTAAAATTAAAAGTATGAAACTCATCGAACAGATCAATAAAAACAAAAGAAGGTATTCAGGTATAGTCGAAAAAGACTGCACACTCACTTGGGCTGCAGCCCCATATATCGGCTCTACTGAAATCGCATCTGAACCGTCGTCCTTGCCTTCTGGAATCCATCAAAAGACACTATATTCCTGGTTTTCCAATTTTTTTAATGGGCTCCAGAAGGATTTGAGCATACACTACTTTATAGTCTTTGAACGTTAGTGTACTGATATACTGCACCATTGTTTTTTCCATTATTTCTCTTTCATACGAGTTCATGAAGACACAGTTACAGAGAGGGGTTTGGGCCGCCGATACGGGTACAGACGCACTTTCAGTAGAACCAATTTATGAGACTCTCGCCCAAGTGAATGTGCAGTCTTCATCGACTATACCTATAGAAAGTTTTTGTGTTTTTATTGATCTGCCCGATGAGTTTCTTTCTTTATATTTTATATGTCCTGCTGTGACTATTTCTGCAATTGGGAGAAATATTTCAGAGAGAAATTATATTGTTGGCACTTTACTCTTTTAGCACTGTTTGGTGCTTGTATTGTATATACATTTATTGATCTTCATAAAGACCTGAAAGACGGTCGAAACGTCGAATCTGCTTTTAATTATGTTTGAATAAAAGAGTGAGTTTTAACGGAAGACCCTGGAGTGCACTCTGTCGCTGTGGCTATTTCTATTATGGATTCCAGTAGCAGGCCATTCTGTTTCATTTTTCTCAGATTGACGAGTGCCTTACTGTCTTCTGTGACAGTGTGAGGTGTTATATATGTGTGTCATGCACTAAAGGTCTTGCTTTTTATTACGATTGACTTCAACAGGATTGTCAAATAAGAGGGTTTCATAGAGCTCCACAGCAATAAAACTCACACTTATACACAACACACATTACTGTGAGTTTTACTGCTGTGGAGCTCTGTGATACTCACATATACACCGCACGTTACTGTATGACAGAGATCCACAGCAATAAAACTCCCAGTAATCTGTGTTGTTTATGATACACATAAGATGTGTAATATAATCAATTTAAAACCAAAATAGTTCGAAAATAGAAATAAAATAAAAATAGAAAATCTATGAGTTATGATTCTATTCTGCCAGGTATAGTGAATAATCCCATGATTGCACGCTTATGATGGCTCATTACTGACAATTTGATGCCTGTGGAGCTCTGTGATACTCTCATACACACTGTGTCATGCAAACGGTAACTATAGACCTCCATTCCTCAGTGTTTTCAGACCTTAAGCTCTGAAATTATATGTTGGCATCATAATAAATAAATAGGACTGTAAAATAATCATGAAAATAAACATAAAAAAATAAAATAAAATGTACCTAATCTATAAAAATAAAATAACAAAAAGTAATAAAGTACAAAAATTCTGACAATAGGGACCCCAATGGTCAGATGCATGTGCAAAGAAATCTGCCAATCCCCCACCTAACCACAAAACCCCCATAAACAGATCCCAACTACAAACAATTAGCTATATCAATATCACGTTCAAGCCTTTTCCCTTCAAACTACACAGCTTTAAGATCCATTTAGTTTCTCTTCTAGCTGTATTAGAAACATAGAAACATAGAAAATGTCGGCAGATAAGAACCTTTCGGCCCATCTAGTCTGCCCAATTACATGGATACTTTACCTGGATTTATCTTTTAATTAGGATAGCCTTATGCCTATCCCATGCCTGCTTAAATTCAATTACTGGTTTGGCCTCTACCACTTCTACTGGAAGGTTGTTCAATGTATCCACCACCCTCTCAGTAAAATAATGCTTCCTGATGTTACTTTTAAACCTTTGCCCCTGTAATCTAAGACTATGTCCTCTTGTTTTGCTACTTTGTTTCCTTTTAAATATACGCCCTTCCTCTACCTTGTGGATTCCCTTTACGTATTTAAATGTTTCTATCATATCTCCTCTGTCTTGTCTTTTTTTCCAAGCTATACATGTTAAGATCATTAAGCCTTTCCTGGTAACTTTTCTCCTTCAAGCCGCACACCATTTTAGTAGCCCTTCTCTGAACTCTCTCTAAGATGTCTATATCCTTCTGGAGATACGGTCTCCAGTACTGCACACAGTACTCCAAGTGAGGTCTCACCAGTGCTCTGTACAGTGGCATGAGCACTTCCCTTTTCCTACTGCTAATACCTCTCCCTACACAACCAAGCCTTCTGCCAGCATTTCCTGCTGCTCTATTACATTGACTACTTACCCTTAGACCCTCTGCAATAATAACCTCTAAATCCCCACCCTCAGATGTTGAGGTTAGGACTGTATCAAATATTCTATATTCAGCCCTTGGGTTTTTATGCATTATCTTGTACTTATCCACATTAAAACTCAATTGCCACAGCTCCGACCATTTTTTTAGTTTACCTAAATCATTTGTCATTTGGCTGATCCCTCCAGGAACGTCAACCCTGTTTCAAATCTTTGTGTCATCAGCAAAAATACATACTTTACCATTAATACCTTCTGCAATATCACTAATAAAAATATTAAAGAGAATGGGTCCAAGTACTGACCCCTGAGGTACCCCACTGGTAACAAGACCTTTCGCCGAATACACTCCATTTACCACCACCCTCTGTTGCCTGTCACTCAGCCACTGCCTAATCCATTCAACAATATTGGAATCCAAGCTCAAAGATTGCAATTTATTGATAAGCCTTCTATGCGGAACAGTATCAAAAGCCTTACTGAAATCTAAATAAGCAATGTCTACTGCACCACCTGTGTCTATTATTTCTGGTAATACTCTGGAGGCAGTCTGAGGTTAGACAGGAGGTAGAAAACCTACAAAAAGGTAAGATTTGCTTGTTTTAAATCCATTCTTTCATTTTATAATGGCAGGCTTGGTCCAGTGTAATATCTGTCATGCATTTGTTTTTAGATCCAATTTTTGGAGGTTTGGAGGGTGCCTGATATGTAGGCAGTTCTCTTTATTGCAGCAGGTTTTTTTGAAGTCTGAGATTTGTAAATTATCTGTTAGACAAACTCAGGCTATGACTGTTACAAAGCCACTGCCACAGAGGCCTCCTAGGAGCGGCAGATGGACTACTGTAGGATCTGGTAGACTTAGAGTTGTGGATAGAAGGCATGTCCCACAGTCTGTGGCTCTTCTTAATACTTTTGAGGCACTTTCAGAGTGTAGTGGTAAGACGGAAGTAGGCTCAGACACCAAAGTTGAGGAACCACCATCCCCTATGCCTAAGGTATGCAAGACTGCAACCAAGGACAAAAAGGAAAAGGTGGGACTTGATAGAAGGCAATTGTTGCTGTGTGATTCTATCATAAGAGGGGTTGAGCTGGAGAGTAGTGGTTTGGTGAGATGTCTTCCTGGGGCTACTGCTCGTAGAGACAGGAGACGTATTCTCAATATTGTCAAACAAGCAAAGCAGGAAGGGGAAGTGGATGTTCTAGTCCATCTAGGGACAAATAAAGGGGACAAAACATTTTTGGATACATAAACGAGAAAAGAAAAGTAAAACAAGGATTAGTTAGATTAAAAACAAAGGAAGGAAGGTATGTAGAAGAGGATAAAAGTCTCGCTGACTGCCTCAATGAATATTTTTGTTCAGTCTTTGCAGAAGAAAAGGAAGGAAAGGGACCTCAGTTAGGAGGAAACACTAACGAGACATTTACATATCAGTTTACAGAGGAGGAGGTTCTACAGCAGCTGTCTAAAGTAAAGACAAATAAGTGAATGGGGCCTGATGGGATCCACCCTAAATTATTAAAAGAGCTCAGTGATGTAATAGCAAAACTGTTAACAGATTTATTTAACCAATCCTTGCTAACGGGAGTCGTCCCAGAAGACTGGAAATTAGCAAATGTTGTGCCCATTTACAAGAAGGGTAGTAGGGAGGAATCGGGGAACTATAGGCCAGTTAGTCTTACGTCAGTAGTGGGGAAATTAATGGAAACCATGTTAAAGGAAAAGATTGTTGAACATCTAAAAACACATAGATTACAGGATCAGAAACAACATGGGTTTACCTCAGGGAGATCATGCCAAACTAATCTTATTGATTTTTTTTGATTGGGTAACAAAAATAATAGACACAGGTGGTGCAGTAGACATTGCTTATTTAGATTTCAGTAAGGCTTTTGATACTGTTCCTCATAGAAGGCTTATCAATAAATTGCAATCTTTGAGCTTGGATTCCAATATTGTTGAATGGATTAGGCAGTGGCTGAGTGACAGGCAACAGAGGGTTGTGGTAAATGGAGTTTATTCGGCGCAAGGTCTTGTTACCAGTGGGGTACCTCAGGGGTCAGTACTTGGAGCCATTCTATTTAATATTTTTTTATTAGTGATATTGCAGAAGGTATTAATGGAAAAGTATGTCTTTTTGCTGATGACACAAAGATTTGCAACAGGGTTGACGTTCCTGGAGGGATCAGCCAAATGACAAATGATTTAGGTAAACTAAAAAAATGGTCGGAGCTCTGGCAATTGAGTTTTAATGTGGATAAGTGCAAGATAATGCACCTGGGACGTAAAAACCAAGGGCTGAATATAGAATATTTGATACAGTCCTAATCTGAGGAAGGGATTTAGGGGTTATTATTTCAGAGGATCTAAGGGTAAGTAGTCAATGTAATAGAGCAGCAGGAAATGCTAGCAGAATGCTTGGTTGTGTAGGGAGAGGTATTAGCAGTAGGAAAAGGGAAGTGCTCATGCCACTGTACAGAGCACTGGTGAGACCTCACTTGGAGTACTGTGTGCAGTACTGGAGACCGTATCTCCAGAAGGATATAGACATCTTAGAGAGAGTTCAGAGAAGGGCTACTAAAATGGTGTATGGCTTGAAGGAGAAAAGTTACCAGGAAAGGCTTAATGATCTTAACATGTACAGCTTGGAAAAAAGACGAGACAGAGGAGATATGATAGAAACATTTAAATACGTAAAGGGAATCCACAAGGTAGAGGAAGGGAGTATATTTAAAAGGAAACAAAGTAGCAAAACAAGAGGACATAGTCTTAGATTAGAGGGGCAAAGGTTTAAAAGTAACATCAGGAAGCATTATTTTACTGAGAGGGTGGTGGATACATGGAACAGCCTTCCAGTAGAAGTGGTAGAGGCCAAAACAGTAATTGAATTTAAGCAAGCATGGGATAGGCATAAGGCTATCCTAAACAAAAGATAAATCCAGGTAAAGTATCCATGTAATTGGGCAGACTAGATGGGCCGAAAGGTTCTTATCTGCCGACATTTTTCTATGTTTCTAAATGACTTGGCTAGCAATGAGGTTTCTGAGATTAAGGAAGATTTTTGTGTTCTTGGAGGTGAAATACAGCAGATTGCATCAACTGTGTCATTCTCTGAAGTTCTGCCTGTGCATAACATTCAGGATAGGCAGATGCGCACTAGGGAATTTAGTTTGTGGCTTTGAGAATGGTGTCGGGAGCAAGGATTTGGCTTTGTGTCCCATGATAGCTCTAATTGGAGCAAAAAGGAACTGTATAAAAAAGATGGTTTGCATCTTACTCATAGGGGAACATATGTTCTCAGTGAGAAGTTCAAAGGTTTCACAAAGGAATATTTAAACTAGGAGGGGGGAACAAAAGGGTAAAAAACAATCTGCCCAATTGTCCCCCAAAACGAAATCTGAGGGTGCAAGCAACATGCAGGGTAAAAAATGACAAGCTCAGAGTCGTGTCTATAAATGCTCGCAGTTTAGTCAATAAAATCAATGAACTGGAGGCAATGATGGCAGCTGCAAAAGTAGATTTAGTGGCGGTTACTGAGACATGGTTTAGTGAGAAAAATAACTGGGACATAACAATACCGGGGTACTCTTTATATAGAAAAGACAGAGAAGGTAGGAAAGGAGGAGGAGTGGCCCTGTATGTAAAAAAACAACATAAAAACGAACCAAATAAAAGTGAGCAAGGTGAACATACAGTCAGTTTGGGTTACGCTAACATTTGGTAATCATACAGTAGCTTGTGTAGGTGTGATCTATAGATCCCCTGGACAAGTGAAAGTGCTAGATAATCTGCTGTTTGAGGAAATAGCCAAAATGACAATGAAGGGGGAAGTTATTATCATGGGGGACTTTAATCTTCCTGATGTGAACTGGAAAACCAAAATAGCTGGGTTCACCAGGAGTACAAATATTCTAAACTCCCTACTGGGATTATCTCTAACACAAGTAGTTGAGGAGCCTCTTATAGACTCGCCCGTGATTAATCTTATAGACTCGCCGTGTAAATCAGATTGAAAGTCCGTAATTTTCCTCGCTTGATATTTGCATGCCAAGCATTGTCCACATTTATGGAACACTAGTGGTTTATCCTCCAGATTTATCACTTTTGAGGCCTCCTTGGACACTTTTTTGTTGGCGGTCATCAGCGATCCTGTCATTGAAGGAATGGGTAGATGCAGTGGAACACATCAGAGTGTTTGTGGAGAGTTTGGCTCAGCAGGAGGATAGACTGGCAGATTTCACCTTAGACTTCTTTCAGGTCTTTTCTCTGTAGGATGGGGGGGCATTGCCAGTGGTGGTGTGGACTGCGGCGGCGCCTCTCGGGAGTTGTGTCTCTGCTCATAGGGTGAGAGAATCTGGACCTTTAGCAGCAGAGCTGGATTAAATAGGCCTCAGTTTCTCGCATTCCCCGAACTTGGGTGGTGTCGTGGTGATGCTGGGCAATTGCTGGATGGCACGAGGGGTTCCCAGATGCAAGCGCTCCTCCCTTAACCTGTGTTTTTTATTCACTTTCTCTCTCTTACTCTTTCCTTCCTACTTCTGGTCGTAATGTTGTCTTAAGTACAGCGATTAACTTATCTATTCGTGCCCAGATTGAGACAATTCTCATTGGTGATTCATTACCATATAGGACAGAGAATTGCTTCAGACAAAGATTTTGTGGTGGGTTAACTCTACCTATGTATGTTCTCCCAGTGTGCACCCAACACGTGCCTTGCCTATGGTTGCACATCTATTACGCTACTCTCTCTTCAATATAATTCATATGTCATTTTGATTTCCACCTATGTGACAATGGCTGTGAATATTTTTTTCTCATTTTATTCTATTTACCATTACATTTCTACATTGTAACATCTCTTCTATTATACAATAAAAACGGTCAATACAAAAATAACAAACAATGCCTATGACCCTTACTTTGTAGACTGGGCTGTCCAGGCCGGCTCTTTCCCCTGTCTGTCCCCAGCTTGAGCTCCAGGATTGTCCTGCATCCTGCCAGGTCCTTTAACACGTGCCATAGGGCAATGGATTTCTCCCTTTATAAGGCAGTCACTCCCATCCAGCAGGGCTCTGTCGTAAGGGTCATTCTGCTGCCTGTTATTTTGTTCCTGCTGCTCGCAGTTCTCTCTGTGTGCCCTTTGTTTATTTGGCTCAGTTTGTTTTTGGTTCTCTGTTTCCCTTGTCTGTTTGTCCCTCTGTTTGCCTTGTCCTTGCAATTTTGTTTTATTTTGGTTTTACCTTTTTGCCTTTTGCTTTCCTTGATCCTCTGTGGCTTATTTTCTGTTTTACCCTTGCTGTGTGATATTATTGTGTACCGTCTCCTGGCATTGTTTGGCTATCTGTTCTGGTTCTGACTCCTGGCTTTGTTTGACTATCCGTTATGGTTCTGACTCCTGGCTTTGTATGACTATCCGTTCTGGTTCCTAACTTCGGTTCTTGTTCTTTTACTACGTGTCTGAATATCTAGCAGGGATGCCATTTCACAAACTGCCTTATTGCAAACGTGGCATCATTCCACAGTACCACGCTCACTGAGCTCTTCAGAATGACCCATTTTTTTCACAAATGCAAATTGCATGGTTAGGTGCTGGATTTCATATACCTGTGGCAATGGTTCTGATTGAAATACCTGAATTCGATAATGAAGAGGTGTTTCCCAATACTTTTGTCGATATAGCGTATCAGTGATAATAATATAAATGATAGAGAAGATACAATGTGTGGTGGAAAACACAAGAGCTTTATTCTTTCATGACACAAAACACCTAAAAGTGTCATTGCAGAAGGATGGTGCTCATATGGATAAGTGTTTGGTCATCATGACACAAAACCACCTAAAAGTGTCATTAGCAAAAGATGGTGCTCATTCTGTTGTAGAGTGGATACAGTGTTTGGTGGAAAACACAAGAGCTTTATCTTTCATGACACAAAACCACCTAAAAGTGTCATTAGCAAAAGATGGTGCTCATTCTGTTGTAGAGTGGATACAGTGTTTGGTGGAAAACACAAGAGCTTTATTCTTTCATGACACAAAACCACCTAAAAGTGTCATTAAAAGAAGATGGTGCTCATTGTGTTGTAGAGCAGGAAACATGCTCCTTTTGATGGCATTCAGCAGAAGATGCTCCATCCCATGGTATATTGCAGATGATGCTGTAAAGAAAGAACCATATTTTAGTATAATGCATCAATTCTAAACCTGTACTATTTTCAATATCATCATAAATCTACTCGGACCCCAGAAACTGCTTTACAGTGAGCGTCCATGAGGACAAACTCAGTAACTAATTGTAGGAAACCAAAAAAGATACAGTCAGGAAGCAAACTGTGAATGGGTTGAGCAATTTCCATTCAATATTAACACCATATAATGAAACACAAAGGGCCCTATCACCTGGTGTGAGCTAAATGCTATCGCTAAAGAAAAAAATTAGAGATCTCTAGCCCCCCCCCCCATGTTAGGTATAGGACACGGAAAAGTACAATAAGCTTGTGCTACGAATCACTTTTAGCTGAAACATACCAACGCTAACATTAGCTCACACCAGGTGATAGTGCCCAAAATGGGGCAGAAAGCATTGAGAGCCATTCGTGGGACCTAATTCTCAAAGATGCCAAAGCCCTTGAACCTGAGTGCAGCACTTAGATTCAGGGCACGTTTAAGCCACTGCAGTTGGAGGGCCGAATCAACTATCTGTGGCTCCTCATGAAGGGGCTAAAAGGAGCTTAGGTCAGTGTGACCAGTGAAATAACATTCCGGTGTCGCGCTGTGTGTAGCATGTGTAATTAATTTGCAGCATTACAGGAGACCCCTGTATCTATGGGCAGAGAAAGTAGCATGGATTGGGTAAGTGTGCACTTACTACATACTGCAGGAGCATTTGCTCATAATCCTGTTCCTGTGTTCTTCCTAGAGACAGCATCATCCTTGTATCGGGGGCTACTCTAGGGCTTTTACGTCTTCCATTCGGGGTTGACAAAGGACAAGCCGCGGATGAGATGTTCTTCAGACACAGAACTGTTATCCAGTATAAAAGAGAAGAGTTCTTCCATGTAGTGTGTCTGTGCACCCTGCGACTGCAACAAGAAAAGATCTCATGAGTCTACCATTCACATAAAGACCTGGACTGCAGAAGAAATGGGATCACCCTCTGTATCATCGAAACTCGTCCATGCGAGTGATTACTGGTGGAGTAATCAGGTTAGGAAATGTAAACTATACAGTGATTGTTGCCGTTTGTACTTACTGTCAATGGAAGGAATGGTGATGCGACATGGTGTTTCTCTATTTCCTGCCAACTAATGCCTGCAAAGAAGGGGTGATCTCTGATTGCCGTTCACCCCAAGGCGTGTTTCTGGGTCCTTGTCCAGAAGCTGGTAAGAAAGGGAGAGAGGTAAACTGAATATGACAAAGCATGGAGCATTGGCCACTGTCTTATTAAATAGTTATATATAGTTTTTACAAGTTTCCTTCTACAACAGCCGATTGTTACCTTGTTCAGAAGGTCTGCAGCATCACTGGCCAACCAGTCGGGAAACGTTGGACGGGCGGTCAGAACCTCCTGAATAAACAATGGTCTATACAGCTTCTCATTGAATGGATGTTTCCCGGTCATGAGGCGGCTGAGAATTACACCCAAGGACCACCAATCTGCTGAGGCTCCATAGGCTGTGTTGTTGAGAACCTATCAAAGAGCAGAAAAGATGGCTTTTTCTCCTCCTCATACTGCTTCTGCTCCCTTTTTTTATTCCATCTCTTTTGATCTCTCCACCCCCACAGTGTTCCCATGCCACATCTTGTATTAGTCCCACTGATAATCTACTGACATTACAAGCCTGAGTTTCAGAGTAAAGGTTTGGGATGATGTATTAAGCTATTTTGATTTGGGTCTTTGTTCTCCTTAGGACGAAGATACCAAATGGCCACATAAGGACATAAGAGCCCAATATCGTGGCTTTGAGTAATTCAGGCTTTTTAATAACGCTGATATACCTTTTCGCTGTAATTCCCCACCATACAGCTCTTATATCCTATCCCTGAAACTTACCTCTGGTGCCATATAGCGACGGGTTCCACATTGTCCACGGATCTTTTTGTCTCCTATGATGTTTTCTGCCACCAGGCCAAAGTCTGCGATCTTGATATGGCCTTCTCCATCCAGAAGGAGGTTGTCTGGCTTGAGATCTCTAAATTAGGAAGATGAAGAGAATTATCAGATACAAACTATTTCTCATTAATGCGCATCTGAGCTTTCTATTTAGAGAGAAGCTGATACTGACCTGTGGACGATCCCATGGGAATGCAGATACTGCATCCCACATATAATCTCTGCTGCGAGGACCCTGGAAAACGGAAAATAAAGAATAAATATAATGGAATCTCTCCTAATCGGCTTGAATGAGAATTCTATTCAGTCTACTTAGTATAGCAATATGTTGAGAAGAAAAGCGATATTGCAATTACATTATGATAATTATCATTATGATAAGCCCATAGTGTGCCCCAGTCTTGTCTGTACCTCCCTGATGATGGCACATCTCATGGCACTACTCTATTGAAGGTTGTATGTGTGGATGTATGAAGTCTCTCTAACATTGCTCTGTCGTGTATTAACCACCTTTCCTCTCCTTACTTCATCTACTATTAATGACTCACCTTGTTTCCTCTACAGACAGACGGCCCTTCTTGCTCAAATAGGAACTCAGACTGCCTCCTGGCATGTACTCCATCACCAGATAAGAGTTCTCCTGTTATAGACGAGAGACAAATATCCATTTACTCTATGATCTTGAAATCCCAGCAATTTGACAAGGTCCAAACACAGTACATGGGTGGCATTTATGATCCATTATAAGTTTGTGTGTGTGAAATAAGGGGACTGTGTAGTGTTGAAAGGATCAATTGATTGGACATTAGCTTTTTGAAATTGGAGTGCGAGAACCAAGGAAAATATGTGTTGGGCAGGGTGATGGAGATGCTTGGGCTCTGTATTAGGAAATATAATGTATTGAGACTCTGGTACCTGGGTCTGGAAGGCCGCTAATCCGCAGCATAAGAAGGGACTGCCTCTCGCAACCTGTAGGACTCTTTTCTCCTTCAGGACTGAGCCACTGTGTTGTTTTTCTTTATTGATGACTTTGACAGCCACCAACTGACCTGTACTCTCAATGGTCGCCAACATTACCTGAGATTCAAACAGAAGACAGAGGAACATCTCTATATTACATCCAACATGAGGAACATATGGGGCTCAATTTAATGCTATTGGTAGATTTTTAAAAAAATATATATATATCCGCGAGTATCAACCAGTTATTCTTTTTATTTATTTTTTTAAGACTGATTCAATCGAAACCAATTGGCCACAGCTGAATTTCAATAAAAGAGCCTTATTGATAAAATTCCAGCCAGTAGCAAGAACGAAAAAAACTTTAATTCTGTTTTAAATGATCTGTTATCCTGTTTGTAACCCTAATAATACCCCCTAACCCTAAAAGTAATTTGTGGTGTACAAGACGTTTAGGGTTATGTTTTTTAGGTTTAAGGTTAGTTTTTGATTGCTAAATCAACACTTATTTTTTAATAATGTTATCCAGTGTTACTATAGAGCTGTGGTTCCCAAACATTTTGGTGTTGCTGCCCCCTTTGGCTCCTAGACCACATCTCTAGTGACCCCATAAACACATACACCATATTTTTGGTAATAGGTACACTGTAAATTCAAAACAAGAACCTAATCTAACACATTCGCACCCTTCCCCTTTATCCTTAATGCCCCTGTGGATCTTTCAACTGCCCGCAAAGGGGGGGGGGGGTACTGCCCAGTTTGGGAATTACTACTTTAGAGGTATTTTCCCTGTTTCCTTGCCAGAAAATCCATTTATCAATAACTTTCAATATTTGATACTTTAAACTCGGCACACCGATAAATTCGAAAAGAATTGATGAAGCTGAAATTTCCATAAAAAATGTAGCTGCGAGCACTGATAATTTAACTGAGTTTATATTGGGTATCGAAATGCTGGATTGCATCTTATTAAATCTCCCAAACTAAAAATGGACCAAATGCAGTGGATTTTTGGCAATCAGGCTAAATTCACTGAAGCCCATGGTATGGTTATATTCTATTGCTTCAAAAAGAATAGAAAACTACCCTATTTTAAAGACAAGAATCTTTGAGAGGTACGCTGAACAAAATATATATTATAAAGACTCGGGCCCACCCTAAAAAATATCTGCCATTCTATTGAGGGTTTATGATATTATTGTGCTTTTATAATTCTATTTATAGTTTATTTAGAAAAAATCAGAGACTCTCACAGAGTGAGGAAAACTCTAAATATTGGGGTGTCACTTTGAAGAACGCAAGGTGGATGAAGCTCATCTTAAAAGGAGCCTCAATGAAATAGAAGCCCCTTGATGAATGCTATATGTTAAATAATATGTGTTTTATCTTGGTAGACTCACCTTTCCAAAGCTTCCTTCGCCCAACGCTTTGTGGAATCGGTAACTGTCCAGTGACTGAGCGAGAGGCTTCACCAGTTTCAACTGAATTTGCAGGTGATCTAAACAGTAATCAAACATTATATTAGAGTAAGAAAACTAGCTAAAACCTCACAACTACCCCCCCAGACACACACCTCTAAATCCTTTCCCCACACTAAAGAAAGGAAAGAAGAGGTGCATAGGCCAATCTTTTGATTGGGATCTGACCATCCTGCACCTTTCCGCTCATGTCGCTGCACCAGAGATTGTCCTAAAATAGTGAAATCGGGAACTGGGCACATTGAAAACCAAATGGTTGAGGTCTGTGTAAGTGTTGGATTGGGCGGAATCATTAGTTTTTTAGCCTATTTGAAGCCTTTTATGGTTCCTTACCTGCAGACCAGTTTGGAAGGTTCTTAGGAATCAGAGGCGAAACCTCTCCCTGCTTTTCCGAGAAGATCCTAGCCTTTTTGCACAGGGGCTGTTCCTCCTCATTTTCAGAGGCTCGATATCTTTTCGGGGCCCGCTTTCGGCTTCGTTCTTCTCCAGGGATGGCTCTTGCTCTCTTTCTTCCTCTATCAGGATCCTCTTCATCGAGGCTCCTGGTTCTCTTTCGAGGACACATGCGCTCCTCCCGCATGGTGGAGTTTTGGTCACTTCGCTTCCTCTCTCCCGTAACCAAAACTCAAAGTTGGATAAATAACAATACTTAGCTAAGACAAATCAGTAAAGACGTGATCCACTCTCCGCTCACAAGGTTCTGAAAGGTTCCGAGTGCAGTTCCAACTCTTGTGTCAAGAGATGATGTCACTAGCAGTGTTTATGGTGTCATAGAATAGACCAGCAAGTGAGGCCTCAATAACCACTTCAGCACAGAATGTTAGTGCTGAACTTCAACTCTCATGATCCTTGAAAACTGATTATTGCCTTATATGAATGATCAAAGCAGTATCTTCCGTTCAGTCCCCATGTACTACAATTATATATTAATATACTTCCCCATGTTGAGACACACTTACAATGATACATATATATATTTGAACCAAAATAATTTTGTAGGTGGCATGAGGAGTACCAAAAGCAGAATTAAGTGGGAATTCAGAGTAAAAGAAAACTTTGCAGCTACAACACTCCTGTGGGTTTCCTAAAACCTCACATAGAAAGTAACATATGCGACAAGCAGCACCAAACGGTGGTAAAAAGAGTGAAGCGCAAGCAATTATTATAATTTCTCATCAAGATATTTCTCCAAATTGCTGAAAATATTTACGGCATGTAAAATTAAAAGTATGAAACTCATCGAACAGATCAATAAAAACAAAAGAATGTATTCAGGTATAGTCGAAAAGGACTGCACACTCACTTGGGCTGCAGCCCCATATATCGGCTCTACTGAAATCGCATCTGAGCCGTCGTCCTTGCCTTCTGGAATCCATCAAAAGACACTATATTCCTGGTTTTCCAATTTTTTTAATGGCTCCAGAAGGATTTGAGCATACACTACTTTATAGTCTTTGAACGTTAGTGTATTGATATACTGCACCATTGTTTTTTCCATTGTTTCTCTTTCATACGAGTTCATGAAGACACAGTTACAGAGAGGGGTTTGGGCCGCCGATACGGGTACAGACGCACTTTCAGTAGAACCAATTTATGAGACTCTCGCCCAAGTGAATGTGCAGTCTTCATCGACTATACCTATAGAAAGTTTTTGTGTTTTTATTGATCTGCCCGATGAGTTTCTTTCTTTATATTTTATATGTCCTGCTGTGACTATTTCTGCAATTGGGAGAAATATCTCAGAGAGAAATTATATTGTTGGCACTTTACTCTTTTAGCACTGTTTGGTGCTTGTATTGTATATACATTTATTGATCTTCATAAAGACCTGTAAGACGGTCAAAACGTCGAATCTGCTTTTAATTATGTTTGAATAAAAGAGTGAGTTTTAACGGAAGACCCTGGAGTGCACTCTGTCGCTGTGGCTATTTCTATTATGGATTCCAGTACCAGGCCATTCTGTTTCATTTTTCTCAGATTGACGAGTGCCTTACTGTCTTCTGTGACAGTGTGAGGTGTTATATATGTGTGTCATGCACTAAAGGCTCTTGCTTTTTATTACGATTGACTTAAACAGGATTGTCAAATAAGAGGGTTTCATAGAGCTCCACAGCAATAAAACTCACACTTATACACAACACACATTACTGTGAGTTTTACTGCTGTGGAGCTCTGTGATACTCACATATACACCGCACGTTACTGTATGACAGAGATCCACAGCAATAAAACTCCCAGTAATCTGTGTTGTTTATGATACACATAAGATGTGTAATATAATCAATTTAAAACCAAAATAGTTAGAAAATAGAAATAAAATAAAAATAGAAAATCTATGAGTTATGATTATATTCTGCCAGGTACATTGAATAATCCCATGATTGCACGCTTATGATGGCTCATTACTGACAATTTGATGCCTGTGGAGCTCTGTGATACTCTGTAGCGCTGTGCTAAAAATCTTGCTGTGGCAGTACCTATTTTTGGCCACAAGATGGAGACTATCGCAATCAGAGATGCTGGACATTTGGACTACAATAACTGGCATGCTTTGCAAGAAGCCAGGAAGTGGGTGGAGACTGGAGTCTTACATCCTCTGCCTCGTGGAGAAAGTTCCAGAGCACGCCAGGGGATGAGAGAAAGCAGACGCACTGAGGAGACCGCTGGAGGAGCTAGGCCAAAGCCTGAGGGAGACCTGTAATTCCTATTTGGGTCACTCCACCTGAGGAGAAGGAGACTTGCCAGTACCCAGACAACAGCTGCAGACCGGCGGAATCGAACGGAGAGCAGGCGGGGAGCTGGACAAGCTGCAGGAAGGTAGACAACGGATCCGGCCGCTAGTATCCCCAGTCAAGATCCGGCGGAGAGACGTCCTGGGTCAGCGGAGCCTAAAGCAGTCATCGGATGGGTGAGAGGCCTCCAAGGCTGTTGTATGATTAAAGGTCAAGCTGCTGTTTTCTCTTTAAAGTTTACAGGGCCCCAACTGACTAGTCGAAGACCTTTCTTTAATAAATTCACTGGCCAGTTGAACAGTACCCGGGTACCACACACACACACACAGATACGCTTCTCACATTCTGGAACTTAACTTGTACAGGACTCATTTCCTTTTACGAATCGGAACGGGGGTTAAAGACAAAGATACGTTCCCGAATACATTTTTCTCTTTTTCCGCTGCGCGTTTGCCGTAATACGAAAGGGATTGTATGTTTGGGGTTTCGTTATGTGTCCCTTTTTTCTGAACTATCGGGAAATTGCATTCTTTTATGTTCGGTCGCGAATATTTTATTTTCCGAAATACGAAGCCTCGTGTTTCGTTTCTTTTCCGCTGCGCGTTTTACCGTAATACGAAAATATTGTAATAATACTTGTGAATACCGTGCTTCAACATCTGCTCAAGATTTTAGTAAACTATTTAAATGATAAAAACTCACAACTGTGTTGGAGTATATTTATTCCCTAGTGCGGGGAGACTGACCCGTGGTTCATTTTCAGCGGCTCCTCCGGGAGTGAGCGCTACACGTGGGGGCTCGTTTCTGGGATCCAGTCTCTGGAAAAACCGCATCTAAAGGGTTAAATATGGATCCAGACACTGTTGCCGAGTGGTGTGGGGAGCACAGTAGCCAGTCGGAATGTTGTATAGTCATGGATATTCCAGCAGACACCTGGGCTGAAGATCAGATTCGCCAGGCCGTGGCCACGCTAGCACCAGATCATCGGGGGTTAATTCTGGACATTGAAAAAAACCCAGATACCTCTCACATGTATGTTCTTCTCGAATGGAGAAAGGGTGTTCCGCCATGTTTTCAGGGCACGAGCGTGAAACTGGCTGAAGAGGTGGAAGTCCAACTAATTAAGCCAAGTACGCCACGTGGTGAATCCGCAAGTGTTCCCGTGCCTAGTCCGTTGGCCATGATTGGGCCTGAATTTTATCGTGGCTATTGGAGATCTACTGGCTAAATGTCAGAAAACAAGCCCTCCTCACACTAACTTCGGTTATCGACGGTTAAGAAATTTTACAGGAAACGTACCAACTCCGGCGGGAGAAGAAACCTTTGAAGAATGGGTGGAACAGGCGATGCAGGCTCTGGATGAGTGGGATGTCCCTGAGGCCCAGAAAAAGCAAAGGATTACCGAGAGCTTAAAGGGACCTGCGTCAGAAGCGGTGAGAAACCTGAAACTGAGCAGAAAAGATTGTACTGCTTTAGATTACTTAAACGTTCTTGAAGAAGTTTTTGGACGAACCGAAAAGGCGGCCGAACTGGTATATCAGTACGAACACACCTATCAGAGAAGAGGTGAGAATGACCGAGTACATGAGGCGCCTGGATAAGATTCTACACCAGATACTCCTGAAGAAAGGGGCCGAACCGGCCGAAGTAGATAAGATCCGAATAAAACAGATCCTAAGGGGCTCTCAACCTTTAGATCCAGTGATGATGCAGCTGAGAAGCAGAGCAGGTAATCAAGAGTTAAAGTACCTGGAACTGATTCGAGTTGTGCGAGAGGAAGAGGCTTTACTAGAAGAGAAATCTTTCAGGCGGGGGGAAAGGGCGTATGCACAACCTGTGAGACATAGCGGCGGCCTGCAACCTGAAAGCGACTCTCTAGATACCTATGGGTCTGATGAGGACGAACAAGAACACCTAGTTGGTTTTAATCTACAGAGAGGGCTGCTAAAGAATCGAACCTCCCTGAAAGGGGATGAATTGTCCAAACCGTCAAGAAAGTCAGGAAGCTCAAGTTGAATTGCAACAAGCGCACGCGGAACTGTGCCGGGTATTGATGAAGGTGACAGAAATGCAGGCAGAAATGCAGAAATTCCTCACAGGTATGCAGACGACGGAAGTTGCTGTGGCGTCTGGTCCAAATCTTTTAACCAAATCTCAACAAGCAACTACGTCTCCGCTCTCTAAGAAGAGATGTTTCGGGTGTGGAGAATGGCCATTTCCGCGCACAGTGCAAAGGCGGAAGCCTGAGAAGGATAGAGTCAAGGGACTGTTGGAAGCCCTGGAAGGACTGTTATCTACCTCACCGGCGGGAAACGCCAGAGAGGCACCAGTAAAGGAGCAACCTGAGTGCCCGAGGGTTTGAAACCCGCTCCAGAAACCAAGCAAAGACTAAGAGGGCGAGGAGGTCCAAAGCCGAGCCAATTTGTAGAGCCTGCCAGGACTGAGAGAGTACACTCCCTTAGCATTTCGGGTCTACGTCTGGGGAGGCAATGCACACCCAAACCTGCACGGCAAAAAAAGGCCAGGGTACAG